>CM034155.1:186609838-188107338 GCA_019776745.2 Taxus chinensis | reverse complement strand
ATCTCAAAGAAATCCCAAGGAGTTAACTATGTTTACTGTATTTTTGAAGTTCACATAGAGTATTCAAAGTATTTGATCAAATTTATTTGTTTGGAGTGCAAAACCTAATGGTTTCTTATATTTGAGTGAAAATATGATGATGTGGTCATCCATTATAATCAATAAAGTCTGGTTATGCAAGAAAAGGTATTGTTGATGGGATTTCCCCACAACGTTTTGTTTAACCATAATTTTGGTGTACATATTTTTGATATTTTCAAAAGAATGGAAGAATTATTTGGTGATAAAATGGATCCCTTAGCTATGTTTTCTTTCCCGTTATTAGAAAAAAAACTAGAAATTATGTAAACAAATTCAGTTTGAGTCTAGATGGATGGAAATCTAAATGGGCTGTAAGATTTAAGTAGTTAGATTCCATGGACAACATAGTAGAACCCTGCACACGTGGAGAGGTCAAATTGGCACATCCATAAGTGAAATAAAAATATTAGTGAAATGATACTTTTAAAAATAACAATGTTTTAATTTCAAAATTATGCAAGAAATAGACATGGGCATTCCCACCTTTCGGTATATGATCGAAGAAAAACAAAGAAGCTTTCCAAAAATGATTTTACATGCACCTATTTTATTATCTTCTTATATATTTTGAAATCCTCTCCATATCATTATACATGGTGACTTTTTTTTCTAGTTAGATCTTCTTTCGTGGTATTATTCAAAATTGCATTCTCTCAGAAAAAAAAGATAATTTTATGAGAAAGAAAACCCTAGTTGTAGCTCTAGATGTTGCTTTGTATACCTCTTTGTCACACTACCAATCAATTTATCGATCTAAGCAGGATTTTTTATTTCTCTACACATTTATCACACTAAATTATTCCTCTCCTCCACCCTTTGGATGGTGTAAAGCCTTTATTAATGGACATCTCCTTGGCCCTTGCATCATTTGATATAGGTATTATCGGAAGAGATCTAGAAAAAATGGCACCAAAGAAGGAAAGGAAATTATTCCAAAGGTTTTCCATGAGGTACTATTTTGACCTAGAAATCCATTTACCTTATGTTATTTTGCATTTACCATAATTTGATAAAGCATGACACTAGCTTGAATCTTATACCCCGGTTGGTTATTTCATTAGCCAAATCCCCCCAGAGATCTTGTTCAAATAATGGATACACAACCACTATCAGTCTCACAGTGTCAATCTTGAAGGGATTCAAAACCTAACCAATTTTTTTTCTATTTTGGTTTAATAATACTAAACATTATAAATCCATTTCCAACCATGGCCTATGGTTTATCTATAACATCCTAGTTGAATTCTCCCATTGGACATGGTACTTCCATGTTTCTAAGCAAGCTAAGCTCAAAATCCTAGTCTGGGTGGAATTTCTTGACCTTCCTCTCCCCCTTTGAGGATTTTTCAAACTCATCAAACCCTTAGGGAGTTTCATATGCCTTGAGCAACCCAAACTCTATGTATCCCATCCTCAAAAATGCATCTGCGTTGAAATTGATTTGGCCAAAGATCTTAAGGAAACTATTAACAATCAAATTAGAAGTACTCAATTCTCCCAATATGTGTTATACATTAATCTCTTAAAAACTTTTCATTGGTTCCGAGCATCATACCATATGATCCACAAATTCCCTTTAATTTCCATCTCTCGCTAGCCTGTATAAGAAAAAAATCATAGAGACAACAAAAATTCTTGGTCAACATCTAATGGATGGACCATGGTCACAAATAAAATATCACTATCATATCTCCACTCGACCCATGTCATCCTCCTACCATCCTGTGGGTAATTTTGGAGCTAACTCCTCTTCCGCCAGTGCCAAACTAGTTATGCCACCCACTCTTAAAACCTCCTAGTGTTGTTACGCTCACCACTCACCGCATCTTCCATTATGCCCTCCATAGCCACTACTCAAGCTTCACAACCCCAAGTTAGGGTGATTAATCTAGATTTTAACATTGTATTGCTTGAGCACGAGTTAGTTTTCCATCACTCTTATAGTCCTTCTCCCTCACTCTATGGAAATTTTTCTAAAGAAAAATGATGATCATTCCATCTTCTTGACTACATACCTCTTTCCTGGTAGAAATTTAGTAGTAAAAATAAGTTTTATACCCTGAAATCTCTTAATGATGAGAGATTCATGCATCTTGATATTTCCTGATGATTGTGAAGTTTTAGAATGTATGAGGCCTCATTGAACCCACCTATCAATATTTGGTCAGTGACAGTTGTTTACATTTATATAACATGCAATTTTTATGTATGCAAGAAGTTAAAATCTCTGGTTTTTTGCTTTCATGCATAATATTTATCCAGGTGTCATCTTCCACATGTCCAGTCACGAGATAGGTGGTTACACCACTTACGTTGTTTTATTGCTAAAATTTTACTATCCTCTTCCCTATCATTTTTGTTATAATTAGTGATTTCTCGCTAATTAACTAATGTTTCCCTCTATTTTGGTCAATTAATGACGCTTTGTTAATTAACTAGGCTTTATCACATTCTGGATGTCAATTAATGACACTTCATTAGTTATAATCCTCTTGTAATCAATTAATTAACTATTATGAGTTAATTCAGCCTTTTTAACAATGTATTTAATCAATAAACCATTTTATTGGCTAAATCCCTCTTTAAAATGCCAAATCATATCAAATTCCTCCTAAATCACTTCCAAATAGCCTAAAATTTTATTCTAGCCTATTAATTAATTCTAATTGATTAATTAAACCAAACCCAACTCCCATGAGTTGTTAATCACTTGTTAATTTCCCTAATCAAGCTTAAAAAGTCTAAATCTACTTTATCCTTTATCCCACATTCATTGGGATTCAAGCTTCTCCCAAATGGAAAGCTATATAAAGGACCTGCCTACATCCTTCACACCTTACACCATTGCTTTGATTAGTGATTTATACAAGCTTATGATAAGAGTCTTCTCCATTCTTTGGAATGGATACTTCATCTTTGCATTCATTCTATCATTGTTGAGTAGAAAGGAAGATCCAATCTTGGCCTTGTAGCAATTTTTTGGTGAGATCCTTCCCTCTCTTTGGAGATCAAACACATAGATTTGATTACTCGTGATCTAAAGAGGCTCATGTTTTAGAATTAATCATATATTAATAGATTAGGAATGGTTAGCATTAGTTGATTCAATTCATGTTTATGCAAAATAGTTAGTTTCCTTTAAGCTCTAATCATTATGTTAATGGTAGATTTAGTTTTTCTTTGGAACTACTGGGTGTTAGTTCCTTTCAATTAGCATAGTAAATTTAACATGGACACATTTGGCATGCCCGGTGGGACTTACTCCATTATCTTTTGCATTAATTTTAGTTTTTTATAGATTAGTTTCAATCTTGGTTACTAACCCTCTTTTTAGCATTTTTAGATAAATCTTGAGTTTCTTAACTAGATTAGTTAATTTTTATTGGTTTAATTACTCTTTGCAGTTGTAAGGGAGGTGAGGTGTTGCCAAATTTGGATCAAATTGACAAATATTTGATCTTTTTGACATTATTTTTGTCAAATCCCATGTTTTTGTGCTTACACATGTGCCTTGCGCTAGCGGAAAGAACACTTGTGCTATTGCTTTGAAACCTTACGCTAGTACAAAAATCTATGCACTACCACTGTTAAGCTTGCGTTACCACTTGAAAGGCTTGTGCTAGTACCTCTCGCCCTATGTTTATGATAAACTAAATTTTTCTGCTCTATGTATGGTATGTGCTAGTGCACCATAGGATTGCACTATTGCATCTCTCTGATTACGCTAGCATGTAACTATTGTGTGACAATGTTTTTTCTCAAACCTGTGATTTCTGCCATTACCTTGTAGGTAGGTGAATATGTTTCCTTGTGCTAGTGGAATTATCCTTGTGTTACTTCTTCAATCCATGTGTTATTGCTACACAATCTTGCGCTAGCGCTCTATGTTAATTTGGCTTGGTTTTTGAGGTTTCTAGATTCTGATTTTTGTTGTTTACTGTTGTTTGAAAGGTTTCTTAACTATGTTCTACAGGTTTTAACATTTTTAATTAGATTTCTAACATGTTGTCAAACATTAATGACTGTAATGTTCCCATGCTTTTGCTTAAATTAGACTAAAGTTTGTGTATGCTCTTCTCTTGCACCTTAGGGTGATCTTGAGGATCAAAAGCAACTTTAGTTTTCATTTTTCTAACATTTGGTTAATTGGAAACTTAATCTTTCATTTTTTACTCAAGGCAATGAATAATTTATCAATCATTTCTATGGTTCATTTGATTCAATTTTTCCTTTACATTTATCTAGTTGAATCAAATTATTGTGTATGCTCTTCTCTTGCATCCTTGGATGATCTTGAGAATAAAAAAAAACTTTGGTTCACTTTCTATTGGAAATTACTAAATATTTTGTGCACATGACCTAGCACTTATCAAAGACTTTGGATCTAAAAACATCTGATTACACATGTGTTACAGGTTGCCAATGGTGAACAAAACCACATTTTTAATCAAAAGATAAAAAAACACCCCACTATTCAACACACTGTATTTGTAGGTTTCGGTTAAGAGCTACGACTCATCCAATTTAAACTGGGGAAGGTATCTTGGCATAAGCCATAAAAATGTTTGTGAAGATTACCCCAAGAACCTTAAAGTAGTCCACACCTTGAGAGAACATGGTGGATGAAATGGGAAGTGCCCCGCTACCCACATTGACTAGTACACCTTTGTGAGATTAGCATCAAAATTATCTTCACGCAACCTCAGTGCGATAAAACTAAATGCAATTTATCGCTCATTGTATTAAAGAGGGTAAAGTAAAGTTGGGATACTCCTTGAATATTCCTAATGGGATTTTCTTGGAAAATTGCACTCCTCACAGAGATAGTTTGTGAAAAATTAGGGAGTGAACTCTTTGGGAAACTATTTGGCATTAGGGACAACTTGACTTTACCCATTGTGTTCTATTGATCTCTCACAAAGCAAGAACTTCTTATGGAGTCAAAAAAACTTGTTAGTCAAACAAGGAGAAATTACATTAAAGTTTGAGTCGTGTGTTATTCATCATGAAAATTACAAGGCATCAATTTGTCCTAGTTTCTACCTTGTCCTAAGAAAATGTGAAACTCTGCCAAAGTTAGGCTAAGTATTTTTCATCACCACTTGGTTTACTCCTTTGTTTTCTTGTTACCCTTTTTGGGACAAAAGAAAACATATATGCGGATACCACTAGAAATAATCATGTCCACTACTTTAGTATTCTACTCACATGACTAGGTTGCAATGTCGGAATGTGAGTGTTGAAAGTGTGAATGGTACATCTTCATGTTCTAGTAGGCCCTTTGTCTCACACCCATATTGAGACTCATTATCATTATAGATAGGTTGTCTTATCATTGACTTCCTTTGAGTTTGTTACTTTGCCCAAATTATATCAATAAAGTTGTGATACTTACATCTTGTTTCCTTTGTGAAACTTGATCTAAGTCTCTAAGTTGTATTGTTACGTTGCTTGTATAAATAACAACTTCTTGATATACTTAGACTTAGTTTTGATCCCAACATTGCCTTGAGTTTTGGAAAGTTTTGTCATTGCGCTGCTCGCATTGTGATAACATCATTTTAATACTAAAAATCTTGATTTTTATATGAAGCTTGATTAACACGTCTAAATAGTGTTGTTGTGTTTCTCGCATTTGTAGCCTCTATTTCCAAATGCTTGGAATTTGTTTGTATCTAAAAAAAATTAGTATACCTTGTTTGGAGATCATGGTAACACCTTCTTAGTATGTCAGTCTTGTTTATTTTAAAACTTGACCTAAGTGTTGATATTGTGTTGTCATTATTTGCACCAAACCTATCTTTGAGAATGTAGGGAGTAGTTATTTTTGTGATTGGATCATAGTCTTGTACTTATTTGTTTTTCCTAGATACTTCTTGTTACATGGTACCTTGTTAGTGTGTTATTATTTATTCTTTGGTTTCCTTGGTTCATATTTCCTTGATGCTTTGTATTTGTTACCATTCATTATTCGAAATTCTTTTTTACGATTTGACATTGTTACGTTACTTGTTTTATCCTAGGGTCCATTTTAAATCAACCTTAGTAAGACCTTTCATATTATGCCTCCTATCACAAGGATGGGGCATCGAAAATTAGGGTCAAATCCCTTTGTAAATGACAAGATAAACCCAATTTTTGAAGAAAACACCATGGTTGATCATAGTGGTGGTGAGGAGAATTCTCCTCAGGTGGACTTTGAATTTAGTCTCACCAAAATAGATAACTTCTTGTTTCAAAATAGACATGAAGTTATTGTGCGTGTTGTAGAGTTAAGGTCCAAGTTGCCACTTACATTTGATCCCTCTCTCCTTGTAAATATGGTTCATGGAGAGGAAGAAGTAGAACGTCCTCCGTGTAACATTGGTGAAATCCTAAAACTAGGACATGCTTCTACTTTCGGCCAACAAAATGAGGAAGAAGTGCCTTCTTAAAATGATGGCGGTTATCGCATCCCCATTTTTAAAATACATTGCAAGGATTGTGAAGAACATGTCAATCAAGAACAACCTCCTCCTCATGAGAATCGAGAAGAGATACCCACCCAAGAGGTTACCTTGGAACAAAAAATAAATCTCTTACTCACCAATTGGAAAGCTTGGCTTCACATGTTAATAAGGAACAAACAAATACTCCTAGAAAAGAAAAACCTAAATCTTTATATCACAATTTCTATACCAACACTCCCCATCAGGGAAAATGTAAAGATTCATATGAGGAGTTATACATAGATAATAACGGTAGTGAAATAGCTAGACGTAACCATTTGTATAGGCTAACACCACCTACATAAGGGCAACTCTTTAACCAAGAATGGTTATCCATGAAGAATGCCCTTACTACTTTACAAGAAGGTAATTTAAGCAATAACAAGAAGTATCAGTTTTAGGAGCTATACACATATCCCTTCAATAGGGCTATGTTGCAAGTACGTTTCCCTCTTCACTTTGATTATCCCAAGTTTGACAAATACAAAGGTAAAGGTGATCTAAGAGACCACATTAAAGACTTTTACATGGCATGTCAAGAGGTCTCTTTTAGCGACAATTATCTCATTCATTTTTTCCCATAAAGTCTAGGGGGTCAAACACTCAAATGGTTTTTACATATACCTAAAGGGTCCATTTTTACATGGTCGGAATTAGAATAACATTTTGTGTGTCACTTATCCTTTAACATGGAAAATGACGTTACCATGATAGATTTTTGCAATGTGAAACAACAGAACAATGAAATCTTTGCTAATTTCTTACAAAGATGGTGAGGGATCCCTAGTCGTTTCCCTTGCTCCATACCCAAGAAATAGTTGGTCAACATATTTGTGCCTAACTTACACCCTGAGATTATTTTCCACTTGTAGATGCATTGTGGAAACACATTCAAAGAGGTCATAGAAAAAGGTAGTCAAATTGAAAAAATGTTGTTAGAAAAAGGGACTTTAAAACCCTTCTCACATGATAATCATGATTCAAAGCCTAAGACAAATCAAAGTTCATTCCAAACAAGAACAATAATGTCATAGGTGACAGTATAACAGACTTTAAATTAATACAGGCTATTCAAAATCATGCTCATTTGAAACTTGTTAAGGGACCTCTGGCCCCTGAATACAAATGTCGTGCTTTTACCCCTCTATCTTACTCTATGTCGTCGATATTAAAATAGTTAGAGATGGTCTACATGGTTAAGTACCTAGAAATTATACCCTATGGAGATGATGCACCTAAGCCACCATGGTTTCGAGAAAATGAATATTGTGGGTTTCATCATGTCATGGGTCACAAAATTGATAAGTGTTTGAAGTTGAAACACTTCATCAAGGGACTTAATTTATAATGGTGACGTGGAAATGGATTCTTCTACCCATAGTAAATATTGCATTGCAAACTTGGGAATTTACAAAGAACCTTTTCCTAAGCATAAAAAATGAAAGGAAACTTTGGATCAAGGACATTCGTCCCAAACTAAAAATGCCAACTATGTTGCAAAAAAAATAATTCTTTTGATGCGCTAATTGGTTGTGTTAACCCACCTTTTGAGCATATCAATGTCATTACTATTAAAATGAAGGAGTACACCATGACAACGTGACATGCTTGCCTTGTTATCTCATAACCTCCTTCACCTACCCCTCAGGATAGTCATTATGATGTTTTAGAGCAACTTGAGAAAACTACTGCTAAGATTTCAATTTTAGATATTCTCATAATCTCTAATGTTCACAAGGACATCCTTTGTAAATCATTACAGGGGTCAGGAGTGTCAGTTGATATTGACCCTACATGCTTCTAGGCCATGGTTGCACAAATTACTATTACGGAACACATAACCTTTATTCATGAAGATATTCTTGAATAGGATCCTAGCCATAACTTACCCTTACACATTAAGGTCATTATCAATCGAAAGAAGGTAAAAATGGTGCTTGTGGATGGTGGATCAGGCTTGAACATTTGTACTTTGAAATTGGTTTGAAAACTATGTCGCACTGAGGATTATATAGAAACTAAGGTCATTGCAATTAAGGTGCATGACAACGAAGAACATAAATCAGTTGGCATGATCACTTTCTCACTGGGAGTAGGTCCTACTACTCATGATACTAAGTTCCATATTTTAAACTTGGAGCTTCCTTACTACATATTGATCCATCGCCCATGGATTCATGTCATGTAGGTCATACCTTCTATGTATCATCAGTGTTTTAAGTTATATCATGAAGGATAAACCATTAGTATTCAGGGGGATTATCGACCTTTTGCTCATTACAGAGCATTGTTAGGTTATTTTCCCATCACTTATGAGTACCCTTCTACATAGATGGTTGTTCCAATTCAATCAAAGACACTCGCATCACGGATTGATCTAGATACCTTATCTATTAATGATAACAGTGCTTCTACGTCAGATTCTCCCTTTGCTTCATGGGAGATGAAAGTTATTACAAATGGTTGTGAATAATATAATCTCCAGTAGGACCTTTTAGTTTCTAACCTCCCCCTATCACCCAAAGCACGTGATAGGCCTTGCTACAAGTACCAACGGTCCAGAGAAAATTGCAACGTCAAAAATTTTACTCCCGGTGGCCTATAGCAAACGAGAAGTTGTTTAACAATATCGTATCCCAACCTTTAGATGATGATATGACTCCATGCTATCACTCACCTAAATATGTCAAGATAATTATATTAGTTACATAAATTCCCACTTCGAATGGAATATTTCTATTATCGAGATGTGGGAAATGAAATATAAATGGAGTGGTCATATACCACTATCCCCTTCAAAGGTCATATGAAGAAACTTCTTCCAAAAAAGAAGATGAAGTACACAGTTGAGAAGTCAGATGAGCCAAGAGCCACTATCATGTACCAAGATAGAGATATGAGAAACTACTTTCTCACCATGGAAAATGATGAAGAGTTTCCCATCATATATAGAGATATGAGAAAATAATTTCTCACCATGGAAAGGGATGAAGAGTTTCCTGTCATATTGGATGATGAAGAAGAAAACCTATGGACTCTAGAGTTTAATGGAAGTTGCTCCACTTTCAGATCGGGCACAGGTGTAGTGATCACTTCTCCTGCTGGTAAAGTAATTCCTCTCTCATATAAGTTATAATTTTCAAACACAAACAACACATTAGAATATGAAGGTGTGTGTGTGTTACAGATGAAATTTTCTAAAGAAATAGGAATCAAGAAGCTATAATGTAAAGGTGATGTTGAACTCATTGTCAAACAAGTAAAAAATCAATTTTAAGTGAAGAATGATGCTATGTCTCTAGATTTGCATAAATAAATTCAACAACAATAAATCAAATTAACTCATTAAATGGAAAGTACATAAAATACAAAGAAAATGAAAGTAGAATCGAGCATTTTGTATTGAATATTAGAGGGCATGTTATATAGTTGCTTACTCCTATAATCATGGAGTCAAGTCTCATCACGTTATCCCCATTTCTCTCCTCTAATTCCTAGTCATACTCCCACACCCCTATCCATGAGTTGTGCATGACAACTAATTGTGCACACTCACATATTATGTAAATATTAAATAATATAAATATTCAAACCATATGTTCACACTATGAACACTAATTTCCTAACAAAGAATGCAAGGCTCGGGAATTATAAAAATAGTGTATGGGATTACATGGAATATTTTGAAGCCTTTACCCATCATGTAGTCCCACATGAACAAAATGAGAAGGATGATTCCCTAACGGTCTTCACATCTTTTCTCATTCCTCATCCATCTTTTGGGAAACAAAAATATTTGGCAAAAATGATTTTGAAACCAAGTGTGTCAAATATCGATGATAATTGGCAAGTGTTCAACAATGAGAAACACATTTTTTCTTTCCTAGAGCAGAAAGACAATTTCAACAACATCTACTATGAGGGAAGTGATGCTTGCACAACGAATCTACTCCAAGTAATAAAAATGTGAAATTGAAGGAGTGGATGCATATGGTGTCATTAGGCTAAAAGGTAAAAAGATCCCTAAAGGCCTCATATCTCAGGAGGATATTTTCAAAAAACATGACAAGTTTGTGAAAGCTAAAGCTGAGAAGTCTCCTCTGAGCTCCACGGAGTATGAAAAGGTTAATATCATAACAGTGGAACAACCAAGGCTAGTAAATATCGACAAGTGTTGTTCTCTAGAATAATTTAGGGACTTTGTTTCACTCTTGAATAAGTACTCAACTGTGCTATCATATTCATAGGAAGAGCTGAAATCTTTGAAACTCAAGGAAATGCAACATTCCATTCCCCTCAAAAATGGGGTGGAACCTTTTAGGAAAAAATAAAAGTAGTACAAATCCCAAGATAGTCTAGACTATCAAGGAAGAAGTACTTAAAATGCAAAATTCTTGTATCATTTTTCCTATTCACCACTCCACTTGGGTAGAAAACATTGTCATGGTTCATAAAATATCAATAAAAACTACCAGGCTTCTCTGAAGGAAAACTACCCTCTATTAATCATTGACCAAATCCTACAAGTTGTCACTGGTTCGAAAATTCTTTCCATGCTTGATGGTTTTTTTGGGTGCAATCAAATTGACATAGCACTAAAATATTAACACAAGACTTCATTTGCTACTCCATGGGGAACATTCACATACAAGTGTGTGTTATTTGGCTTCATCAATTCATGTGTTACTTTTCAAAGAGCTATGGATTTGGATTTCAAATATCTCAAGAACAAATGCATAGTAATATATCTTAATGACCTCACAATGTATTCAAAGAAGTAAGGTGACCATTTGCAATATATTGAATAGGTTCTCATAAGATGCAAGACGCATGATATCTCTTTAAATCCCAAGAAGTCAGTTTTTGGATTAACATAAAGGAAAATCCTTGGACACAACGTGAACAAGGAAGGAACCAAGATATTAAATGAGTAGGAGTAATTCAAAAGTTTTCTTTAACTGCAAGTAAGCCTAGAGCACATTCCTTCTTTGGAAAGGTGAACTTTATTCGCCATTTTATTCTTGACTTTGCGGAGTTGGCCAACATATCATCAATATGATAAGCATTAAGGGATCTTTGGCTAGAAAAAATAAGGTAAGCTCACTTTTGAAAACATCAAGAAGATCATTGCTCATGCTCCCACACTAGTATGTCCAAACTTTGATAAATATTTTATACTCGATTGCTATGCTTCATAACACACTTTTTCTGCTATTTTAGTTTAGAAATGTGAAGAAGGAGATGAATCTCATATATCCTTCATGAGTTTCCCATTGAAGAATCATGAGTTTAAATACTTGGTTGTATATAAATATTTATTCGTGGTTATCAAATCCATCAAAAAAATTAGGTTCTATATCTTGAACTCACATACAATAACATTTATTCATGATATTGTGATGAAGTCAGTACTTACTCAACAAGATTTTGGATCTAAGAGAGGTAACTAGATTTCCAAGGTTCAAGAGTATGATTTTGAGCACCCAACCAAGTTTATAAGAGGAAAAGGCTTATGCCGACTCATTTCTGAAGACACCTTAGAGTGTCATTAAAACTCTTCTCACAGCCATTGTTTGGGAGATGTATAATGAATCCTTGACCAAGATTATCCTCCCAACCTTGCTCCTCGACCTCCTTAGCATAGGTATGATCACCAATGTATGGTAATGATGAATAATGATGCAATAACCTCTTGTCATGATCAAACAAAATATCAGAGGGTTTACAATTATTTTCTGGTTTGAAAATTGCATCGGGTTGAAGGTGGTCATGGGCACTTGTAAATGCATTTTTTCATGGGTGTATTTCATAACAACTTCATTTGGAAACTCTGCTTCATAGATCCTCCAACATTAATATTTTTATCTAATTAGAACCCCATTTTGAGCTTGTTCATCAAGATGTGCAACCATTTTCCATGGTTTATAATGGAGCCTCAACCATGACATATTGTTATTATTTACTGTAGACAACTAAATTTGGTTACACTCCCCTTAGCCCCTAATCGGATAACCAAAATAAACATGGGCACCTAACCATGGCCCCCTTTCACCCCACATTAATAATTAATTTAATTATTTTAATTAAATTAAATACCCATCCTCACAATATCCATTATTTTATTACGTTAATTGACCTAATTTCCACCTCACCTAGACACCTCATCCAGCCACCTCACCCTAGACCTATTCTTGGCATGTTTCCATAACTAACAATAACTAAGTCTTACGTGCCTTAATGAGCTAAGATTTGGTCTAACCCTAAAATCTCTTTATCACATTCCCGCTCTTTAGAAGGGAAGCTTTCATCTTGATCTGCAACAACAAACCAATTTGGCCCAAGAAATTAGAAAGATTTGCCCATTTTAGTACACCTAGGGAATCCCACCTTAACCGATGTTGGTCAGACCTAAACTGACACCGGTCAAGATAGAACCATCATCAGTTACCATTTATTCACCTTAGCAACCTTGTTTGAGGGTTTGACACTTTTTCTGATAGGTTGGCACATTCGAGACCAGAGGAGAATGAGATCAGAGTTGCATGCAAGAAGAACTAGGATCTTTCCATGCATCCAAGCATCCAAAACCATCATCCAGAAAGATCTAGGAGCATTACACCCACGGTAGCATTCTAGGAAGCACTACCTCATCACCAAACACCATTCCTCCAATCAACCGTCGCCTCCATCCAACCATCGAACATACATAACAGTAAGTATCTTGTTAACCAACATTCTTCTATTTTTGTTCTAGTATGTTTTGTTACTTCTGTTATTAGTTTCTACTTGAACTCTCACTTCCCCACCATTCATCTCCATAAAAGTTTTATCTTTCCTTCACCCACGCCATAAAATCACCCATACTTGACAGTTAGACACCTCTGAGTATTTCCAACACCTCCCCAGACTTACACCCACTCCATACCATCCCCGAGTCTGTCTCAAACAAATCCCTAAACCATGAAATATTGAGTTATTAAAAATCCATAGTAATCATCATCGGTTATTACTAAATTGTCGTCGATCATACTAGACCAACACCGTTCTCTTTGTTTCATACCCAACCCAAGAATAGAATCACATAACCTACTACCAAGTGACCTAAACAACCCAAAACCTAACCTTGACCAGTTCCAGTAACCTGACACCTACCTACCCTTCAGATCTGACTATAACCTAGCCTGTTATATTAGATTTGCTTATTGTGCTTAAATGAGATACCTAAATCATATCAAGTACATTAGGAATTTGATTATTTCTTTCATTAATTTGTTTTAAACAGTGGATCGACAGCCATCTAGGAAGTATCACACTTCCTAGAACTAACATACACTAGGAAATATATTGTCATATATCATTTAACTTCTCTTTTGTGGTCTTTTTTTCTATTACAGGTAGTTCCTCCCAGCCAAAAGGAAGCTCTCACAATCAGCACTAAGTCGAGAAGTTAGAATGCATGCAACAACCATCAACCAACCCATTTAACAGGTATTCCTCCTAGCCCATAACCTTATTTGTTTCATCTCAATAACATAAATAAAATTGTGAAACATTTCGGCACACCCGGTGGGACCCATCAAGGGTTCTATTGTATTTTCTTCATTCCTAGGTGAAATTTGTGTGTTTGTTTCCCTTTAAAAGGCTTACACATTAATCTTTTTCTCTAGTAATCTTCTCTTCTTTCTAATTTCTCTAAAAGAAACATTTTTATTGGTGCATTTAAAAAGGAATCATTCTTCTTTCTTGTTTTTTGGATTTAGTGAAAGAGCATACCCTCTCCTATTCATCATTTTCTTCATCGAACGTAACCTTTCCGATTTGGGATTAAAATTGGGTGCATTACATTCTGATTGCTCCATTTAGATCACATTACAACCTATATGCTAGAAATCATGCCCAGCTAATGGTTGACACAAAGGATCGTAGAAAGCACATTCTCTATCTCTCTCTCTCTGTCTGTTGGCTAGATTATCTGCATAACACAAAACCTAGGCAGTCATGAGATAAATCTCCCTCATTTAACCGGTGAGGCTCTCATGTCAGATTTTTCAATTTAAGTATGCTAATATCTAAATGGGGTTTTACTTTAATTACTCAGTTCATGAACCATAACTGAATAATTCTGCAGTAAGTAAGCAGCTGTTTAAAGAAAGGAAAAGTTATAGAAGAAGGTAATTACATAAACACATAGAAGAAATGGGAAGATGTACATCCCAATCAGTAGATGGCAGAGCTAAATTGCATGCACATAGAAGAATCCAAATGATATAAACATAGAATTCTAAAGCAAAGGCATCTCTAGATCTAGATCTAAAATAACACAAAGTTTATTAAGAGATTTAAGATTAAAAGCAAGAAACATAGTACACCGTTGAAAGGAACGATAACCAGATCGTACCAAGCCAAGAACACAGATGTTAATTAAACACCATGATCAATAAGATGAAAGTAATTCGCCAGAATAGTTTTACATAAAACCTTTGCAAACAAATGAGCATCAATATCATATATTATTATGGAACTCAATGCAATACATTGAGAATGGGCCTTGCTTAAATAGGCAAGGAATAACAATCTAAGAACCAGTCAAGGTCGTAGATCAAGCCATAAATCAAGGAAATAACTAGTCATCAAAGAACTAGTCAAGACCATAGATTTAGGAGAGAACTAGACATTAAGGATCTAGTCAATACCATAGATCAACAAAAGAACTATACCTAATAACTAGATAATATCTCCTAATATCTAAATAAGAGAAAGGAAATATCCACACACATAAGTGGGTGAGGATAAATACAATAAAGGTAATAAAGTACCTAGGTGAACATGAGCTAAGGTAAATACCTACTCTAACACCCCCCCTTAAGTGAAATTAGGGGCCAAAATAGATGTGGCATGTCCACAGTATGAGTCCCGGCAACTAGGCCTGATGAGGTACTCATGTACAATAACTGGGAATAAAGGGACATCACAAGGTACCCAAAACTAGTAACAAAAAAGTAAAGAGAGTAAAGACCCGCTCTAAGGCATCCCAAGTAGCTCACCTCAAAAACCTCGTACAATTCTGAAGAAGTTTGGTGTGCACTATAGTCTGAATCTACTGCTCGATCACAAAACTCAAAAACAACTGACACTGGGCTTCACCAGAATAGCTCCATACAAGGAGACTGTCAACAGAGTGATGTCAAAAGTGTAAAAAAAAACACCAAACATAATTCGATCAACTACTGCAAATAGGTGTGCCACGAACCAAGAACAAAAACCAAAGCAACAAGGCAAACACACAAACTCCAGAGTGTCACGATCTAAGAAAAGCCAAGGTAACAAGACAAGGACACGAAACCCGAAGAAGCAGGATCAACACCACACCCTCCCATACTACTGAATGGGTGGAGTGATGCTACAAATCTATATGAGTTGCCCAAAACAACTACTCGAACACTAATAAACTAACACTGGAATGCACCAGAATAGATCCCCCATAAGAGATACTATCAACATGCCAAAAGTGTCAAAAATACAGATACAAAATCTCTCAACAAATAAGAGAGATAAACTACACCTGCTAAAAAATACTCAAAACAAGAAGCATCACAATGCATAAGGTATAGAAAGTGGAGCAAGAGGCCTAATGGTGGAGGAGCCACGCCTGTAGAGTCCTCTCAACGAATGCCTATGTCACCGCCATGAGTGATCCGATATCCACCCCAAATCAACACAGATGGATGAAGAAGATGCCTGCATATGACTTGGTGCAAAATTCATAATGGGTGCATGTAAAAGAACATCAGAATGTGTGTCAGGTTGATCATGGCTGATAGCTAAAATCTCAAGTTTCTCAAGCCTGAGTGAAGGTGCAAAACTCATGTGGTGCTCATGATCCTCAGAAAGAGTCGAGTAAACAAAAAAAGGAGCTCCGTCAATGTGTGATCCCAATGAAGTATTTGCTTGAAAACCAATGGCATGATGAGAATTCCACGTAACATGTGGAATAGAAGGAAAAATACCATGTGAATGTCTGCCAATGATTCCACTAGTGAGACTCATAGAACGGAGCATGCGAGATCTGAATGTAGTGGTATGCTTCTAAAAAAAGCCATGCAGCTGAGCAAAAGTACGATACACAACATGTGGTACTGTAATAGGCACAGATGTGGAAGAGCATGCAGTAACAAGCCTCATAGGTTTAGAAGCAGGTTCAGGCTCAAAGACTGGCAGATCAATGTCAGGGGGTACAAGAGCAACATCTGCAAGTGGATTAGGAGCATGGATAGGGTTGTCCACAATATGATGGTGATGTTGTAGGCTAGCAAGTTTGTTCTGTAGGGAGTGTATTATTGTATCCTTATCGTGAATGAGTGATTGTAGAAGAGAATTTTACTTCTTGAGCGATCTATTTTCTTCCACAAATCTTACAATATCCTCTTAAAGTCCACATACTTCAAAGAAAAGTATATCATTCTCAGAATCCATGATAGGTACAAACTACAACTCCCAAAAAATTTAGGAGATCGGGCTCAGCCAAAATTACATCCACAATTGATTACAACACTCCTCCATATTTAGCAACCTGCGGATTTTCCCAAAATAGTAAATACGTGCACAGCATCCGTGGACCCCTACCAAAAAAGGAAAGATCTAAAAACCTTCCTGTGCACAAACCGAGACAGATACACTGCAACAAAAAAATTTCCCTTCACAGATCTCAAAAAATCCAACAGACCCAAAAAAATTCCGCTATTTCTTTTCTGGTGGGCACGAATCCCAAGGAAAACCAATGTGCTTCTCTGCAACAACAAAAAATCCACAAAAAATAACTATTTGCAGAAACAACCGAGTTTTCAGTCGATGTTAGGGTTTTCATGCCTTTCAGATCCAATGGAAGCCTCTGTTTTTCATAAAAATGCACGCAGCAACAAAATACGACCAAATCCCAAATATATGAATACACATAATTTATTTGCAAAATAAAACTTATAAACGGATGCTAACAGCAATCTCCAGCTCTGATACCATGAAAGGAATGATAACCAGATCGTACCAAGCCAAGAACACAGATGTTAATCAAACACCACGATCAATAAGCTGAAAGCAATTCACCAGAATAACTTTACATAAAACCTTTGCAAACAAATGAGCAGTAATATCATATATTATTATGGAATTCAATGCAATACATTGAGAATGGGCCTTGCTTAAATAGGCAAGGAATAACAATCTAAGAACCAGTCAAGGTCGTAGATCAAGCCATAAATCAAGGAAATAACTAGTCATCAAAGAACTAGTCATGACCATAGATTTAGGAGAGAACTAGACATTAAGAATCTAGTCAATACCATAGATCAAGGAAAGAACTAGTCAATACCATAGATCAATGAAAGAACTATACCTAATAGCTAGATAATATCTCATAATATCTAAATAAGATAAAAGAAATATCTAAATAAAGGTAAATAAAGTACCTAGGTGAACATGAGCTAAGGTAAATACCTACTCTAACAACCATGACACAAAGTTCTCCGGAAACCTGCTCCTTTGTATTCCTTTATTCCAAGTGGCTTTCAGGGGTTCAGCAGAAAGTCTAGAACACAAAATTGCTGCTTACAAATTCCGATCATTACCTCGAAGGTTCTTCTCCTACTTATAGAATGTAGGAGGGAAAGTACAAATGGGAAAATCTAACTAAACTGAAACATAAACAACAAGTAAAGATGACATTTGGCAATCATCCTCAACTAACTTCTCCTTAAGTGACACATGTATCACTTAACTAATAGAATTGTTCCAAATGACTTTAAGTAATGGTTGCAAAACCAATAACTTAGAAGTTTTACAATTTCATCCAGGAACATAGAAAGTAAAAGAAGAAAGAATGGAAAAAGAAGTCATGTCAGCTGTAACATTTATGTCTTTTTCTTGTTTTAATATCAGATATACTTGTCAAACATGTGATTCAGCATCTTTCCATCTGTTTTAGCCATTGCTTCCTTCTCTATCCTAAACTGCAGCAATCCTTCATTCAACACTTTGATGCATGCTTCCACATCTTCCAAGCTCGGCCCAAACCTCACAATGTCTACCTGCAGTGCCACCAATCTACTAATAGAATTCATCATGAAAGGCTTAGTAGCTTTATTAATTCTCTTTTGTACCATTAGAAGAGACCCTTCTAGGGAATTAGGCATCTTAGTTGGGACGATCCGCACGTATGAAGTAACATTCCCATCCACTCTCTCCTCAGTGAAAGAAATGATACTATCTGGTAAGGATAATGTCCTACTCTCAAGTGCCTGCATCCTCTTCAGCAAAACTCTACAGATTTCCAAACGGAAAGATACTGCAAATTCTAGCTGCTTCCCCTTCTTGACTGATCCATCCAGTACAATCTGCTCCACAACCAACACATCTCCCGGTAGCTTGTTGATCTCGGCCAAAATACTCAGGTTAGTCTCTGCAACTGTATTCATGTCTATTATGTTTGTCATCAGTTGCTTCAGCTGATTTACTGCATCATCCATAACCTTTAGGCAGGCTGGCACTTCTCTAAGTTATACAAAAGCTTGACGAATAATCAAATCCTTTCATTCATCAATAGCTTTTACTTGATTGCTTGCATCCTCCATTTCCAGCATAAGATGATCACTCACCTGCTCTGAAATAGGCTGAATGGAAGGTTTAGCAACCTTGGCTATGATCTCACACAATTGAGATACTTGCTTCTGTAGCTCTTCTTTCTCCACCTTTTCACTATCAAGTCTAAAGAATAAAGCATCTATCAATGTCTGTGTATCTTGCTTCAATCCTTTAGTGGTGGCTTGACCGAGGGGTACTTTGGTTACTATCACATCCTCTGCCGTGAGCTCGTCCTCCTTCTTTCCTTCTGCCGGAATTGACATCTCAGCAAACTTCTCTCCCTAATCTTCGATGATCAACCTTGAAGTTACCTTAGCAACTTCAGGCCTTCTATCTCTTCCGCCCAGATTCTAGAGTAGCTGTAAGTCGTGCTCCTCTAAGTTCATCTCCATTCTCGCTTCTGGAACCAACTGCGAAGCCAATGATTCTGAGAAGTTACTTCTCGGAGAATAAAAAGTCGCTGAGTGCACCACCATCTCCCACTCTGCCTCCTCTCCATCAGAAAGTGCCACAGTGTTATAGCTGCCATCCTCTGAATCATTTAAGGACAAAGCCCTTTCAAATTCTGCCATCTGCAGCTTCAACATATCCTCTAGAATAGGTGCTGAACGAAGTGGTTAAGGAGAGAAGATGAACATCGTCGGATCTAGTAGAGACATGGAAGCATCCTATTGTGGTGCAATAGTTGGTGAAGTATTGGGTGCTGGAGAAGTTGGAGCCAAAGCCATGGTCGTAGAAGTGATCTTCTCCTTTGATTGAGATCTTCTATGTACTTTCAACTTCTCAGACCTTCTGTTGCTTTATCCTTCGTGCTTCCGACTGAGGGAATCTCCTACGCCGAATTTTCCCGTGACTTGATTCATTAAGGCAATATCCCTTCGTCAGCAACCAGTTTGAAGTATTCACTTAAACAACTCCAGATATTTCTTCGATTGTGTTGCAGCCTCCTACGTTATCTTGCAGTATGGCTTTATCTCCTCCCATTTGATGGTAAGTGTCAAGTATCACATTCCCATCATCTTTAAGATCTGCAGGTATCCATGCTAGTCCAAATTCGAACACTTGCTTTGTTGATAGCCTGCTAAAATCTCTCTTTCTAACCTCGTACTCACTTCTGCACTTCATCCAAAAATCTTCTAATGAAGGCACGTGTGCATACTCCTGGGAGATCATCTTCCTGGCTACTCCAAATGGATTGAAGTTCAGCTGTGCAGGAAAGAACTCTTGCTCATACTCGGATAACATCTACGTATCCATCCCTCGAGCTCTATGAATGCTATGGCAGTTGTAATGTCCTACATTGATTGGGAAGAAGGCCGTAGACTTGTGCCACTTCGACTGAAGGTCGTGTATATCCACAAGTTGCCTGCTCAACTCCATGGCGATTAATCTATCATTTGGATTCCTGGGCATCTTTATTGGTTCTCTAGAAAATCTCATAACCCTGAGGTATGTGAAATCTGCAAACTAAATGAATAGACTACCAATCTTGGACACAGCTTCCCACACTTCCTTGCTTACCATGTTGGCCTTTAAGTCTTTGTCTAGCTTGCAAATGAAATCATAGAAGAATTCATCATTGACCACTTTGAAATCTTTCTCGCATGCAGGTACAGTAATCTGTGGGTAGCATTTGAAAATGGGGTCCTTAGAAAGAACACCACATCAATCCAGCTTAGAAAAGATGCCTTGTGAAGCTGCAGTATACACCAAGTAGGAAGTCATTGTGAAGCTGAAAGTATGCTTCACGTTCCGGAGTTGCTCACCAATGTTGTCGCTAATAATTTCCGACCAATTGATTATAGAAATAACCTTGCTGACTTCAATGGTCCTGATGAAAGTATACATCCATGTATGAAAATTGTAAGCATTCGCTTCGCCATTAATCCTGCATAGCAATTTGACTGCATCATCGACCTCCTACACCAAATTGGACCGCGGAAGAGTTCTTGGGAACTTTGAAGGAGATCTAGGCTTCTTCATGTATCTGTTATTCATTATGCTCACGTAATCAGCTCTATGCTTCTCCCACCTGTTGTTGGCATCCTGAAGACTAATGGAAGTCACCACATTTCACACTGGAATCTTCAAACAATAATTGATGAACTCTGCGTCCAAACGAATTATTGTCTTTCCTGTAGCATCACGCACTAATCTGGATGAAGGATGGTAAGATCTAGCACACTCTATCACAAACTCTGGCAACTGGGATGTGCATGGAAAGGCTACAGTTCAAATAATTCAACTGCTTTTCACCTCATGCATTAGTGAAGTCTTTCCCGCTCTGGATCTATCAATTAACTCGGAAAGAGGTTCCAGACCTAGATCTGTATCTCCTATGTCTACAAGCTTGGAAGTAATGCATGACTCCATCGTGCTTTCTTTTTCATCTCTCTTCGCCATGGCTTTGTCTATCTTTGTCTGAATAATTCTTTTTCTTCTTACTTGGCTGGATTTCTTTAATACTGGTGTAGATTTGGATAATTCTTCAGATTCAGAGGATATATTCAATGTATTGGACATTGATTAAAGCTCCTTTTCTTTTGTAAAGCACCTGTAATGAATTCCTACAAGTAATTTAGACAAAGATGGCCACCATAGCATGAATAGTGAATTTTAATTATAAAAATCTGCACTTTTCAAGCCTACTGCCCCAAAAATTGATGTTTAATTTGCACATAAAGAGAGCATGAATCTTTTCAACAACACCTGAGCACCTGTAACACCTATGCAAACAATTATGCAACAAAGATCAACCTCCTTCAAAGCATGTGCCAAATTTGGAAGCTTTTAGCCTTGTTTCCACCTTGCCTGAGCAAAATCCTTCTTCAAATGGGGGCACACTTTTCCTCTTGGCTGAAATTCTTTACCTGTGAATTAAATAATTCACCCATATGGCAGCCCATGCTTATATAACCCTCACAATTCTATAATTAATAATTGCCCTTCCTATTCCTGGCAATTAATTAATTAAAAATCATGCTTCTCTCTTTAAAAATAGCATGTTTAAGGACAGCCATCCAATAAATTAAATTAAACCAATTTAATCATTCACACTTCACTTCACTTAAGCTTCACAGTGTGCCTTGACCATAGCCACTGAAAATAGAATTTAATTTAATGATTTAATGCTTTAAAAATCATTAAATATATCCTAATGGGGCACACTTTTTGACATGAAGGGGGCAGCCTTTAAATAAATTAAATTTAATCCATTTAATCCATTTCTTTTATTCCCTTTTTGACTTGTTGACTTTCTTCCATTCTGGGCGCCTATTTTAGAAGGAGAAATAATTAATTTAATCCATTTTAAGGCTGCCTTCTTCTCTCTAAAGGGGGTGCACTTTTTGACATGATATAATTCCATTTTTAAGAATTTATAACAATGGGATTCTTTACCCTGCAAGGCAGCCCCGGAAATCCCATGATCCACTTAAGTGATTTGACTTTGACAATGGGATTATTTACGCTGCAAGGCAGGCAATAAAATCTCATGATTTCACTTAAGTCACTTTTCTTTTATTTCATCATGGGAATTTTTACCCTGCAAGGCAGGCAATAAATTCTCCCCTGCCTGCAGCCTCTAACTTTCTCACTGCAGCTAAAGTGAATTTTATATCACGGGAAAAAGTACCATGCTAGGCAGGTATAAAAATTCCACCTTGTCTGTTACTTCCATTTTTCCCATTGCAGCTTGAATCCTTTGTTTTCCAAAAATGCGCCCAACTCCGTAGGGGCTTTTCTGTGCATGACTTCACTTTTTCCCAGTGATCCAGACCTCCGATGGAAATTTCACAGAAAACAAAAAGGGACAACACAAAAACATGAAAAATTGCCAAAAGTCACAAATAAATCCCAAAACTTATTCCAAGTTAAAACCCTTCTGGTACATAGGAATAATGACATGTTCGATCATAACAAAGTTAAAACGGAGCACAAATAGCCTCATATGGGGCTCAAAATAATTAAATACAAATTTTCCGCAGACAAATCCCGATGACAAAATATAACAATTTTGGGCATCTGGGTATTTAGCGAAAAAGGCTAATATGGCTCTTTGGGAATATCTTGACGCAATACAAGAACTTTTAGACAATAAAAACATAAAACGACCCATTATTTTAGAAGTACAAAAAAAAATTCGGATAGGGTGATCGTAGATTTCAAGATGAAATCTGGGTGACACTAGTGTCTTACCAAACTTGCACAAAATTGAAATATACACATCTTTCCTAAACAACATCTTACCTGGGAACACCTGTCCACGATCATACAATTAGATTGGCAGGTACTCCCCAGCTCGTTACCTCTTTCAAGTCATTATCTCATAGGATGGTACGCCCCCACCATAACATACCTGAAACCTCTCCTTTTAGATATCCTTCTTCGTAGGAAGCCTTCCTCAACAAAAACTCTATTCTAAAATTCATGAGTCAGTCTTCTAAATAGCATAATCTCAACACATTAAAAACCACTTGTTAGGTGTGTGTTTTAGTGTTTGATTGACATGTGTTTTGAGGTGTGAGGATACGCTTCTCCATTTTTCTGTTTTGTTGCCTTACACACTCCACAATCATAGTCGGAGTATTCTGACTTCTTATGAGTATGTCAGGACTTGATTGCATCATCTCTAGACCTCTAGGTTGATTATTTATCTCACTAAGATTCACAATAATCCATTTTTCTACATTTTCCATATTTCACAATAACCGTCATCGGTTATTCCTAACCAGCATCGGTTTTGCTTAACCGGCATCCATTTTCTATTATTTTGGGTTAAATTACCTAAAATAACCCTTATTTTATTTGTTGTCAGAGTTCCTATGAGTCTTTGTACTCTCTTTGCTATGGTCAACAGTCATCATACAACTTGTTCATCTAACCGTTAACAATCTTTGCTTCATTTAGTAAAATTGTTCCTGTCTCACAGTAACTGACCTCGGTTACCCCTTAACCGGTGTTGGTTACCTTGTAGTGAACGTCAACTGCTATATTACCCCAAATCTACCTATATGCACTTGTTTTCTATATCACGGGAAAAAGTACCATGCAGGGCAGGTATGAAAATCCCACCTTGTCTGTTACTTCCATTTTTCCCATTGCAGCTTGAATCCTTTGTTTTCCAAAAATGCGCCCAACTCCGTAGGGGCTTTTTTGTGCATGACTTCACTTTTTCCTAGTGATCCAGACCTCCGATGGAAATTTCACAGAAAACAAAAAGGGACAACACAAAAACATGAAAAATTGCCAAAAGTCACAAATAAATCCCAAAACTTATTCCAAGTTAAAACCCTTCTGGAACATAGGAATAATGATATGTTCGATCATAACAAAGTTAAAACGGAGCACAAATAGCCTCATATGGGGCTCAAAATAATTAAATACAAATTTTCCGCAGACAAATCCTGATGACAAAATATAACAATTTTGGGCATCTGGGTATTTGGCGAAAAAGGCTAATATGGCTCTTTGGGAATATCTTGACGCAATACAAGAACTTTTAGACAATAAAAACATAAAACGACCCATTATTTTAAAAGTACAAAAAAAAATCGGATAGGGTGATCGTAGATTTCAAGATGAAATCTGGGTGACACCAGTGTCTTACCAAACTTGCACAAAATTGAAATATACACATCTTTCCTAAACAACATCTTACCTGGGAACACCTGTCCACGATCATACAATTAGATTGGCAGGTACTCCCCAGCTCGTTACCTCTTTCAAGTCATTATCTCATAGGATGGTACGCCCCCACCATAACATACCTGAAACCTCTCCTTTTAGATATCCTTCTTCGTAGGAAGCCTTCTTCAACAAAAACTCTATTCTAAAATTCATGAGTCAGTCTTCTAAATAACATAATCTCAACACATTAAAAACCACTTGTTAGGTGTGTGTTTTAGTGTTTGATTGACATGTGTTTTGAGGTGTGAGGATACGCTTCTCCATTTTTCTGTTTTGTTGCCTTACACACTCCACAATCATAGTCGGAGTATTCTGACTTCTTATGAGTATGTCAGGACTTGATTGCATCATCTCTAGACCTCTAGGTTGATTATTTATCTCACTAAGATTCACAATAATCCATTTTTCTACATTTTCCATATTTCACAGTAACCGTCATCGGTTACTCCTAACCAGCATCGGTTTTGCTTAATCGGCATCCATTTTCTATTATTTTGGGTTAAATTACCTAAAATAACCCTTATTTTATTTGTTGTTAGAGTTCCTATGAGTCTTTGTACTCTCTTTGCTATGGTCAACAGTCATCATACAACTTGTTCATCTAACCGTTAACAATCTTTGCTTCATTTAGTAAAATTGTTCCTGTCTCACAGTAACTGACCTCGGTTACCCCTTAACCGGTGTTGGTTACCTTGTAGTGAACGTCAACTGCTATATTACCCCAAATCTACCTATATGCACTTGTTTTCTTCATTCTAACTACCCCATGTGTCATCTGCAGGATACAGAATCACCTGATATATACCCATTCACATTATGGTGAGTCACAATCAAGCTAATGCTCTTATATTTCACGCGAGTTGTCAACCGCTCCCACCTAGTCCTTCGCCACCCTCTGTCATGTCACCCATGGATCCAACCTTACCTACCACCATTACTATAGGCGATGAGGAATTTACATGACTCCTTGATCAGAATCCCACAACCTTAAAGTTCTACCTTTCCCACTCTTCCACCTAGGACTCCTTAGGTCAGTTGATATACGACATGTTTGTATCTATCTCTCCTGCCCTTATTCCCGCTTCTGTATCAGCCCCTAATAATGTAGTGTTACCTTCACCTGCTTCACCCCCAGTGGTTTCACAGCTAGGACCCATACCCACCATGATTGTTGTGTATGTAGTATCCCTCACACCTGTCGTATCTATTGTCCCCTCATCGACCACCCAGGAGATAACCCCATCCGTACCCATTTTCTCACAAATACCCATTGTAACACAACCGCCCGTGGTGTTGGTGACCCCTACTACATTCCAGAATCTTGTCCTCTCCATCCCACAAACACTACCCCCAATCGCTACTAGAGTCACTACGACCATCCCACCTATATACACATACTATCAACAACCCCCTATCTTATCTATCACCCATTTTGGATACATGCCCACTATGTCAGTCCCCTATTCACAACCTCCCTATTCGGCATCACCATATAATGGAGTGTCACCCACGTCACAAGTTCAATACTAGCTCCCTTATGCCACAAGAGGGGTCCCTCCACCACAACATACCAACAACCTTATCAAATTCATGATGGAAAGGACGCAGACACTGGAAGCATCGGTTTCCAGCTCACACAATTCTCTCACTTATGATGAAATCTGTGACAAGCCTATTCGTCCATCCATCCCTATTCACACATACCCTGTACATTGGGAAATGCCAAAATTCAACCATTTCAATAGTAAAGAAGACCCACAACAAAAAAATTAGTCTTTCAAACATGGGTGTTACCTGATCGCCCATGATGATGCTTTACTCCTACAAACCTTCCTGATGTCCATGTCAGGACCTGCTTTGAACTGGTATAGTGGGCTACCAAGAAACTTCATCTACTCATTTAATCAAGTAGCCCAAGATTTCTTAGATCACTTCTCCATCAACATTGTTAAGAAGGTTACCATGACCGATCTTTATTCCACACGACAGCACGACGATGAGTCTATCGCTGACTTTGTCACTGGTTGGCGTAGTGTAATTAACCAGCTCACTGAAATCATAGAGTTGTTTACTCGGGCTTACGTAAGACACATCTCACCAACCCTACAAGTGTAGACTTTTTGCACTTGTTATGAGGCATTCACCATGGCACGGAAATCTAAAATTCGTGTTATCAAAGAGAAGAAAATTACGTTCAAATCAAATGATTCTTCTTCGTCTTCAAAACCCCAAAACACCTATTCAAATCCCAAAGGATCTGCCAATGCCATAGTTCTCAAAGCCATCTCCCCTCATCAATCAAACCTGGCCAAACCTCCTTCTTCTTGCTCTCCCGTCCAAGCTTTCCAATTCAAAGGAGAACAAAAAAGTACACTTCCATAGGAGAATCTTATTCTTTTGTTTTGGAAAATCTTGTTAAGGTTGGTGTCATTACCCTTCCACCTATAAAACCACATACTGGTTTTGACCCTGAGCGCCTCATGCCTGCGTGGTATAAGGTACATGAATTTTGTAACTATCATCGTGTCAAAGATCATAGCGACAATAATTGCATCACCTTCAAGAATATCATTCAAGAAATGTTAGACAACGTATATCTAGTCCTGGATAGTCTAAATGCACCCGCTAACCAAAACCTACACATCTTCAAGAAGAAATTCCCTAATCATGCCCCATCTTCCAACCAAGCTGGAAACCCTTCAAACAGTGATAGTAATGTCTGCGAGGTCCATGTTATTTTTGATGACATACTAGTTGCTTCCCAATTGCCTCATGTTCCTTCCATAGATGAAATCTTAGCCTGAGCTCCCCTACCTGCACAAGAACCTATTTCATCTACTCCTCCACCTAGAGAGTAACCCCTGTCATTTCCTTCTACACCCATGGAGGAGCTTATAATTAGCACGCCACTTTTGACCCCTCAAATTTCCAAGCAATTGACAGTGGCACCTCTCCTACTCATAAAAGATGTGTGTCCACCACCGACACCCGCACAAGGAGAGTCCACCTCATCTAGCCCATCCTCTCCTCTACCCATGGAGGATCCTATATAAGTACCATTGTCTTTGGATGACCCTTCACCATCAGACCTTCAAGATACCGTTGATCTGCTTTTGTCTCTCTTACCCACAGAGTCTGAGACTAGCCCTTTCCCTCTGTCTCAAACACATTTTACGGGAATTACAACTCAATCCATGTCGGCCCCGCTTACAACAGCACCATTTTCATGATTTTTCAACCACTTGGACTACGTTGATAAAGCCTTACTTTGGGGACACCTTCTACTACCCATTTCAACCCAAATACAGTTGTCACTCACGGACACCTCCATTATCTACCCAAAAGTGTTTCGAGCAACCAAAACAAACATAACCACGACTATTGCAACACCCTCCATGTCACCACCCATGGCCCAACTCACACCTCTACCCATAACCCAGCATACATCTACACCTAAACACCTACCCACGCATATATCATCTCCCTTACCTAAACCTATCACTACCTTAGGGTTCATATCAACAGCTAGCCTTACTCACCCACCCATCAAATTAGATTCAGCCACATCTTCTAAAACTAACACTAAACTTACCCCAGCCCCTAAAAAGAAGATCCAATCTCCTAGACCTCATACACCAACCTTGCCTACCATGCCCTTATCACCTTCACCCCTTCCGTCCATCTTAGAACCTCACCCGTCGACCCTGACCAAGAAACCCCCATCCACTGGTAAACCAAGAACACAGCAACCCATTTCCCCATCACAGACCTCTAATATACCCAAGCGACCCACACAACCTCCGCCCTCACCCGTAACCTTCTTACCACCCATACCTCCACTACTGTCAATAACTTCTTCACTACCCATGACACTTTCTTCTCTTTCACTCACGCCTCCTACCCAACCTACACCACCTACTCCATAGCACCTCAGTTACCCTTGTGGGTAATCCGCCCTCTTCCACCATCAGCTTGTCCCTCCAAATCTCGTACACTCATGTCACCTTTGCCCAAAAAGATGCAACCTAAAGCTGAAAATCCTCTACCCTCCAATAAGGTAGTTAAACCAACCAAACCTTCCACCACTAGCTCTTCTACCATGTATGTACCCAAGCAGATGCAACCAAGACCTAAGACCACTTCGCATACCAAACTAGTAAACCAACCCACCCCCCCTCCTGTAAAGCCTCTTCCTCTAAAAATAGTTGTACCTACACCCAAACCTACATTCACCTCCCATTTTGATCCACTACTAGGATCCTATGCCAATATCTTAACCAATCTCCTCGAAACTTCTATCATCACATTACCACATCTTATACCTTACGACCCGCTCAACCCAAACCAAAAGGGTTTAACGAAACCAAAATTTGGGCCTACCATCGTGTGTCAGGACATGATGTAGAGAATTGTAAGGCCTTAAAAACCACTCTCGTCCAATTGTGTCCTCTTGAAGAAAATTTTGACGACGACAATCTTCTTGATGAGGACCCCATTTCACCTTCACCAATCTCCACATATCTTCTCCCATTAACTACTCAGCGACCAAAATCTCCACCCCCACAACTCTTTGATCCGCCCCTGAGATTTGAGATTAACATGGTTCGTATCAGAGAGTTGGTCAAACCACCACCAAAATGCCAATGCGCCCTACTCATTTCACAAGGATCGTATCCCCCACTAGGTTTTTGTTCCTCATGCCACTATACCTTCCATGACACACCCTCTTCATCCACCTCCCCTCATATCAACATGATCAACATTGCCACCCGTGCTCAGAAAGACAAGGGCAAGGAAAAAGCAACTAGCCCATCAACCAACCATGTACCCAACATACCATCTGTACCCATACCCAAAGTCACCATTCGAGGTCCTGCATATCCTATTTCTGATGGGGTCACACATTGCACAATGCTAAAACAACTACACCAATCCCCCTCAAAATTTATTTATATGACCTCATCCAAACCTCAGAGTCACATCATCAGGCCCTCATGGAGGTTCTTCAATCTATTGAAGTCTTACCAAATGACCCCACACCTGTAGCCTCCATCATTACCCCTCACCACGTAGCCTCTCTCACTAGATCATCACCTTCCTCTATGCCTCCACCTACTCGCCAAGTGGCCGCCCTCAGCTTTTTAGATGAAGAGATCGCTCCCTTCTAATCTGACGACCCTGACCCCACTCTTTTCATCTTCATCTTTATCGATAATATACACATACAACGTGTTATGATTGATGGTGCTGGTAGCATTAACATCATCTCCTCCCATACATACAACCAAATGCAGATACCTACTAATTGCATGCATGGTAACCTAGTTATGTTGCACTCCTTCAATGACGCCATGACCTCTACCCTAGGTACTATTGTTCTCCATATCCACGTGGGTCCTTACACTATCCTGGAACTTTTCTATGTCCTAGAAGGGGAGTTCCAGTATAACTAGCTACTCGACCAACCTTGGATCCGTGTCATGGGTTGTGTCCCTTCAACTTTACATTGTTGCCTCAAATTTGAACATGAGGGACATAATTACACCATCCATCCCGACCCATCACCTTTCAAGACCTGTAACATGTTATATCAGCCCAATGATGTGCTTGTACCAGTCAAGGCATCTGCCACTATCATTACTTCACCTTCACCCACAAGCCCATCCACCAAAACTGCCACAACCTCTACTGCATCTAAACTTGTTATCCCCACTGTAGCTGTAGCCTCTACCCCTAATGCACGTGTTTCCCCATCATCTAGCGACCCATCTATCCCCACTACCCACATACCTACTACTATCCCTAGAAGGTGTTTTTCAATACCTCACTCTAGGGGAATACTGCATATACAATATAGACACCTTCCTCACCCCACAAGAGTATGGGAATCTGCGTCAACACCCCAGCTATGACATCCACATCGATGATGTTTTTCTTTATGGCCCTCCCCACCTTCGCACCAATCTAACATATGGGGGACTTGATATTTCCACCTACAAACCTGAACCTCCATCCCAAGCCCAACCATTTTCATCTGACCTATAGTCCCTCACTAATTGTCGCTTCACTCACGCTTTCCTCAACCGGTGCACGTGGAAAGGATTTAGCTTCGGCTTTTATGAACAAGGCCACCATACTATCATTTCATGTACCTCTCATAACCATAATGACCGTAGTGGCATTGGTTTTGACGCTACACCCTCCAAGAAGGTGTGATTCAACCTTATCCAATGAGAAATCTTCCTCGTCTCGTTCACCCTCATCACCATCTTCACCCATAGACTCCATAGATCCTGAATCTATTCCTCCTAACTTTTTTTTCCCTAAACACCATTTCCCTGGGACTGTTGACCTATCAACGTGATGACAAAGCTCCCTCTTCTCTCCCATTCCTGTATCCTGACATGATCGATGACGATACACCTTCTATTAACGTCATTCAATGTTAGAACGATGAGTCTATCCTCACCTACCTTGGTGTTGAAGACTCTTATATTCATCGGTCATTACCCTATGAGATGCAAACCATGTTGAACAAATCGACAATTGAAATCAACATTAACACTTATGACAACCCACACATTCTAAAGATTGGCCAATCCTTAGACGCTACTGAATAGAAATCCTTCACCTCTTTCCTTTCGGACCATAGCAATGCATTTGCTTGGTCCTATGCTAATATGTCTGGTATTGACCCAAAAATCGTGGTCTAAAATTGTAACCATCCCTGATGTCAAACCCATCAAACAAAAGTTATGGAAAATACATCCTCGCATTGCTATCTGGTCAAAGAAGAACTTCAACACCTTCTCTCAGTTTCCTTCATTCTACCCATTGATTATCCCCAATGGATTTCTAACATCATTCCTATCACAAAGGCGATAGGGGGACTCCACATTTGCACAGATTTTTGTGACCTCAACCTCACCTATCCCAAAGACGATTTCCCACTACCGGGCATTGACCAACTAGTTGATCTCACCGCTGGCCATGGAATGTTATCGCTTATGGATAGTTTATTGGGCTACAATCAAATATTACTAGCTCTAGAGTATCAACACAATACTTCCTTCATCACCGCTTGGGGGACCTTCTACTATCGAGTCATGCCTTTTGGCGTCAAAAATGTTGGTGCTACATATCAGCAAGCCATGACTTACATCTTCTATGACATCATGCATCACATATTAGAAGATTACGTAGATGATCAATTTTCCAAATCTAAACATCGAGCCGAACACCTGCCTATCCTTAAGGTCATCTTTGACCGCCTCCTCAAGTATTATGTTTTTCTTTAACCAAAGAAGTATGTCTTTGTGGTACTTTACAGAAAACTCCTAGGTTTCATCATTTCTTTGAGTGGCATAGAATTTTATCTTCCTAAAGTCAAGGCCATTCTAGAAATGCCTCCACCCACTAATCTCTGTCAACTTCGAAGCCTACAAGGAAAGTTCCAATCCATTCATCATTTTATCTCACAACTTTCTGACCACTGTCAACCATTTTATCATCTTCTCAATAAAGAAGTTTCATTTAAATGGGATGATGAATGTCATAAAGCCTTCAAAGCCTTTAAAAAATACCTCCTTCAGCCATCGATGCTCATTCCTCCTAAAGATGACCAACCCTTTTACCTATATATTTCCACCACTAACCATTCTTTAGGTGCCATGCTTGCTCATCGTGATGACCAACACCGAGAGCAAGCGGTTTATTACATAAGTCTTACCCTTCTGGAATATAAAACTAGATATACCCACGCCAAAAAACTCTGCCTAGCCTTAGTTTTCATCGCCACAAAACTCCATTATTACCTACTCAACCACAAAACCTTTGTCATTACTAGTACTGACCCATTGCACCATATATATGCCAAACCATATCAACATCAACATGTCACAAATTCGCTTATGCTTCTCACCGACCTTGACCTCAAATTCATTCATCAAAAGCCCATTAAGGGCCATGTTATTGCTAACCAATTGGTCTACGCACCTATTTTCAGGGATCAACCATCTAACTTTGACTTCCCAGACGAGTCTATAGCTGCCCTTTCCCTAAATGAACCCTCTTACTAAATGACACTCTTATTTGATGGCTCCAAGTGTCAGCGTGGGGGTAGGGTTGGTATTATCCTCATTCCCCTTGAGGGTGAACCTATGCCTTTGTCTTTCAAACTTGATTTTTATTGTACAAACAATATTACGGAATACAAAGCACTCGTATTGGGTCTCCAGGCTGCATATGCCTTAGATGTTAAGACAATTAATATCTTTGGTGACTCTCAGTTGGTCATAAACCAAGTCAATGGTCTATACCGATGTCATAATGATATCTCTCAAAAGTATAAGAAACACGTAGACATGCTTTTGACCACCTTTAACCGTTATACACTTCAAACCATCCCACGTTCTACTAATAAATTTCAAGATAACATGGCATGCTTGGCTTCTCACATACCTACCTTGCCCACTGACTCAAAAATATTTTTCACCATACAAAGGCTACAATCACCCTCTTATTCACCTCGTGAAGTATACTCTGTCAGAACCATTGCCCCTGACCCCCATGACCTTTGGTATAAGTAATATGAAAACTATCTTTCCCTTTCCATTTGACCTACTCATCTCACTCGTAATGGACAAAGTGCCTTTCTTAAAAGTGTCTCCCGTTATGTCATCATGGGTGGTCTTCTTTACAAGCACATCTTCGATGGAATTCTCTTACGATGCCTTACGAGTTCTAAAATTCTCCTCACCATTAAGGAAGTCCACGATGGAATTTGTGGAGGTCACTTTAGTGGTTTAGCCATCGTAAAACACATTCTTTTCCTAGGTTATTATTGGCCAACCCTAAACCGTGACTATTGTGATTATTTCAAATGTTGTGTGAAATGTCAACAACATGCTAATCTTCATCACACACCTAGTCATGCCTTACAGGCTGTATAAGACCTTTGGCCTTTCTCTCAATGGGTTTTGGATCTTGTCGGTGAGATCAAACCCTCTTCTTCACAATGCCACCAATGGATCATAACCACTATAGAATATTACACTAAATGGGTAGAGGCCATTCCTCTCATTTCTACACAAGCCGAGAAAATATGTGAATTCATCAACCATCACATCATTTTTTGTTTTGGTGTTCCTCACTGCCTCATCACTGATAATGGAAAACAATTCAAAAACAGAACCCTATGCAAATTATGTGACACTTTTGGCATCTAACTCAATTTCTCATCACCATATTATCCGCAAACCAATAGTCAAGCCGAATAAACCAATAAAACCTTGAACAAAATTCTTATGAAGGTAGTCAACAATACTGGGAAATATTGGCATACGCACATCCCTTTCACCTTGTGGGCTTATCGTACTAGTATTTGCACTTTGACGGCTACCACACCCTTTTCTCTAGTCTATGGTACAAAGGTTGTCTTACCTCTCAAAGTCCAGATTCCATCTCTCTGCATCTCATTACAAGACATGCTCAACGATGATGAATTTCACCGAGATCGTTTGGCACAACTTGAGTTATTAGATGAACGTCATCTCAATGCTCTTGACCACCTCCAAATCTACCAAAAACACATCAAACATGCCTATGATAAATGCGTTCACGAATGAAATTTTCAAGTCGGTGACCTCGTCCTAAAGTAAAATCAACATGTAACTAAAGAGGAGAAAAGTAAGCTGGGAAAATTTGCTCCTAATTGGCTTGGAACCTATATCGTTACCCATGCCTATGGATCAAGTAATTATCATTTGTCTTCACTTGAATGTTAACATGAACCTGAGCCCCTTGATGCCTTGCATATTTGACCATTTTATTGTTGATATCAAGTCTTATATCACTTTCTGTCAGTTTATTGCTCGTCTCTGGAGCATTGTTCACCTTCCATATTACCCATTTTTGAGGATCCATGACTCAAAAAGAATCATGTGATTCCCGTCACCTTTCAGCCTTATCTTCAATATGAGTACCACGGTTCTACTCATAGCATGATTCTCATGAATACTTTTTGTCTTCTTCAAAATTGAATCCCATGGTCGTTCATCACTTGAAACCACCTCTTTCATAGTTAATCTTTGTGTGCTAGTGTCTTGTCTTCTAAAAAAAGAGCCTACTCTTCCTCTATAGTCTTGTCCATGACGTAAACATCCAAAAACAAAAAGGGATATAGCTCCTTGAGTCAAACTTCCAGCAAAAGATGACTCCCTCAAAAGGGACATCTCTTCACTCTAATTTCACCACTATAAATAGACTGCTCCCTTGAAGGACAATTATATCCAATCATTACAAAAACGTAACAAATATCCTGAAGCTTCCCGCATTGATTAGCTTCATGAAGACCTCAAGGAGATAATATACTCATCCTATATAGACTTCCCGCATCGATCAATCTATTAAAAACAAATAAATGAAGGAAAAAGATGAAATTTTTGTCATGGAATTTCCTATTTTTGATCATGGGTTTCTTGTTCCAAAAGATACATTGTCATACACTAAGTTACGCTACGCCACCCATTCTCACCTCCTTACCTTTTTTAGCGTAATTCCCTTGTTACTCAAGGGACTTGCCGCAAACACAACATTTTGTGATTATGCAGCTTTCTTCACCCTTAGAATGGTCCATTATGTAACACCTTTATGGTCTTATGTTCATAATCCCCTCTTAGGTATGGTTGAATCCTTAGAGTTCTTATCAATTAAGTGGCTCTTTTACCACCTCTTACCATTCACCTTCCTCATTACTTATTGATTATCCTATACAAGACCAGATTATCAACACTTATATTTAAAAACCACTCAACCATGCATGTGACCTAAACTGAACCATGCATGTGACCTACACTTAATCATGCCTATGACCTACATTCAACAATGCCTAAGACTTACCAACCCATTCTTCTACTCCATTCTATTCTTCCCTAACTTATGGGAGAACTACATCAGCCTGAGGTCCCTTTTCACCAAGACTATGTAGGAAGAACTCTGAGGGCATGGGGCCCTTCGAGGTTAGCTCGGCCACTCTCTACCCTAACCCATTCCCCCTTTTCCATTCCTATCCACATTCTACCCTATTTAGTTTCCTTTCTATGTCAATAACTAGAAATTAAACCAAACAAACATGAATTAACAAACATCACTATCAACCATTTTTCCACACATCATCATAACGTTCACCAATTTCCACAATTCACAAATATTTGGAATCTTCAAACATAACATGCATATCCATTATCATTTATTTCCTTTGTTACCAATAACGTGGAAATTAAGTCCAAACCAAAACTTTACTCCAACCATGCCTAAACTAACCTGACTCGATCCATGCCTAGGACCTGACTCCAACCATGCCTATGACCTGACTCAATTCATGCCTAGGACTTGATTAGATCCATGCCTAAACCAACCTAAGTCCATCATGCCTAAACTAACCTAACTCAATCCATGCCTATGACCTGACTCCATCCATGCCTAACTTACCTTGTTTCCATCACATATACAACATCAACATCGAAAGTAAATATACACATCATGATATAAACATCATTATCACCACATATATAAATCATCAACATCTCTACATGTCTGCTCAAATACATCCAATATACAATGTCTCAACATCATCGGCATGTAGGTTGGTATCATATATAAAACATCATCGGCATGCAGGCTGATATCATATACAAAGAATCATCGACACGCAGGCCGGTCCATATCACAGATAATCCCTATACTATCCAAAATGGTGATATCCCTCACCTGCCCCTCGGATCTCTAATTCAGTCTCTCCCAACTCCTCTGCTGCTCCTGTGTGGTGCCATGCACCCACCTCACTACCTGTTTTGGGCCTCGATCTAGCACTCGATGGCCCCTCACCTAGATCTGGCCTTCGTACACTGGTGGCCTCACCTTATTCCTGCCTCTCAGCTCATCGGCCCCCTATGCTCTCCACACTGTGAGTGCGGGATCAGGTCCTCTCACTCGAGTTCTGATGTGCTTAGTACTATGCATATGAAGGGACATATACCCCTGCTACTACCAAATGATTCTGATAATACCTCGCCTCACCCATTGCATCCCTGAATCTCACCATGGGCACTATCTGAGGAGGTGCCCTAGGTATCACCGCAACCTGTGTACTCTAACCTGTCAATAAGGGTCTCTGACCCTGTACTTGTACTTGTACCATGGGACCCTGTCCTTGATCCTGCCATGTTACCTGTGCTAGTGTCGGTTCCTGTGTAGTAATATGGGCCTATAAGGCCACAATCTGTGCATGTGCAGTGGCCAACTAACCCTGTAACCCTGTCACTTGTGCCTATAGGGTGGCCACCTGCTCGCCATCTCCGGCCCCACCCTGTGTGGGTACCTGCCCCTGTAATGTTGTGACCTAGGCCTAAAGGGCCACCACCTGTGCCTGTAATGTTGCTACCTATGCATGTGACCCCATCATCTATCCCTATAAACCTATAACATGGCCCTGTAAGGTGACCACCTATCCCTGTAACATGTCCCTCGGGACTGTGAGGGTGGCCATGTCTGGTTGTCCTAGTCTGGGTGGCACAACTCGTAGCTAAGCTACCCACCATGGTCTATATCTGTTAGTGCACCTGACACATCAATTTTTCGGTCCACTAGTGCCTCCTCCCACCCTGTCAACATGGTAGGTCATGGAGGGGACATCAGCCTCTTCACATCATCCCTCATTACTATGGGAAGGGAGGTGGTACATCCTGTAATAGCCCAAACTATCATCTGACCCTGTCTACTACTATCAGCTCATGCTCTCCTGCGAGACGCCCCTCTATCTATCGAACCAGCTGTAGCTCATCTAAATCCACGGCCATCCACCCATATGATGGAAAACCCACACAGGGCCTCCAAATAATTTCCACGCCAGACAACCTCTCTAGAAAATTCATGTAATAGGATACATCATGTGTAGCCCTGGCAGATCTATGCACTCCAGTAATCGGCACCCAGTGCTTGTAACCCACTCGAATAAAACCCGACTCAAATGCATCTACCCAGGGCATACCTAGTGGTCTCACACATACAATGTGCTCATATGCCCAGCAATGGAGAAGAAAGGTTCAGCATAGGCTGAACCGCCATAATCTCCTATATGCCCACAACTCCTTATACAACTGCACCAAGTATGCTGACACGCAAGAAAATTAGGTCCTCTCCTCCATCATGTCATGGAGGACCCTCATCAATGCCTGTGGGAATCTCCCACCCTCTGTATTTGGTAGTGCAACATATTGCCTCCATGATCAAAACTACTAGCCTCATCTCCTCTAGATGTACTGCATACATCTCACCATAGCTTAGACTGGCACTATGAAATCTCATCTCTGTCATACCCTTGCCAAAAACTATTAGCATCAACTCCTCGGAGGCCTCTGAGGAGATAGAATACACATGTTGTCCCATTATCTGTAGGCATAGGATCCGATAAACATCCTCTAGGGTGACCGTCAGCTCACCCATCAGAAAATGGAATGTGTTGGTCATTGTATCCCATCTATCAATGAGTGTGACCATAAGGCTAGGCTCTCATACTATATGTCTGTAATGTCTCACGCCTATCAAGCCGACGTCCATCACGTGTCTCTACTCATCGGTGGTGACACTCGATCGTACCGACAACAATAAAGGAGGTATACGGTCCCTCATCCGTAGCTGATCTCTCAGCCTGAAAAGGCCACCACATTACAATCCACATTTTCTCATGCATGCATATAACGAACATCTACACTGGTTAACCCAGAGGGATTCTAGATTCCTAAACCCTAATCCCCAAACGAACACCTAACCCCTCCAACCTAAACCCTAAACCTAAACCCTCCAACCTACACCCCAAACCTAAACCCTCCAACCTAAACCTTAAACCCCAAACCCTACCCACCCTGAACCTAACACCCTTCAACTGAAACCCTCAACCCTAATCAACCTACACCCTAAATTCTCTAACCAGCGTCGGTCACTCCTGACCGCCACTGGTCCATGCTAAAACTGGCATCAGTTCATCAATCCTAATCGATGTCGGTATCTACAGACCGATGTCAGCCATACCTCGACCAACGTCAGTCACTATTACTATGCCCAAACCTGAACCCCTAATTTTCTTCCCCCCAATTTCTCTCTCATTTCTCCTATAAACCTACCAAAACTTCCCCCAAATCCCCCCCAACCCTATTCAACCTACTTATGCATTTTCCCACCCCTTCTCTTACCCATTTTAACCACCAAATTTAAAATTATCTACCCTACTCAATCCCCCCTAACCCATATTCCCTTCTACATTTAACAACAATCCATAGAAAATCTTAGCTCTTACCTTGCCTATCGTCGTGTTGTTTATCCTGACCCAACCTTTGGTGTACCGGAACATACCTAAATGTTCTTGCACCTAACCTACGTTATGTTTCGGCACCATATCCTATGCCTTGGATACCGAAATCACTTCAACCTTGTTCGAATAAACCTATCGACCTTGGATGATGTAGAGTTTGCAAGCTCTTCAACCTGGAACTGTGTCATAGTTTATACCATGTGCGTGCGTTTGACTGCCACTACCTTTGACCCTAGCCCATTTATTTGTTTTCCTATTTTTGACCTCTACCCTTTCCCACCTTCGCCCACATCTATGCACATTTTCCCTACATCCACCTTTTATCAAACCACTCACCACTTTTGTCTTCCACCTCACCAGTTCCTGGTTTGAGGGGGATCACCTTCACCCACACATGAGGCACCCACTTCTTATTTTTGTCAGCATCACTTGCCAATAAAAACTACATGACAAAAAGGGGCAAATGTAGACGCCTAAATTTGGTTACACTCTCCTTAGCCCTTGATCGGATAACCAACTTAAACATGGGCACCTAACCATGGCCCCCTTTCACCCCACATTAATAATTAATTTAATTATTTTAATTAAATTAAATACCCATCCTCACAATATCCATTATTTTATTACCTTAATTGACCTAATTTCCACCTCACCTAGACACCTCATCCAACCACCTCACCCTAGACCTATTCTTAGCATGTTTCCATAACTAACAATAACTAAGTCTTACTTGCCTTAATGAGATAAGATTTGGTCTAACCCTAAAATAAATCCTTAAAATCTCTCTAACCACATTCCCGCTCATTAGAAGGGAAGCTTCCATCCTGATCCACAACAACAAACCAATTTGGCCCAAGAAATTAGAAAGATCTACCCATTTTAGTAAACCTAGGGAATCTCGCCTTAACCAATGCCGATCAGACCTAAACCGACACCTGTCAAGATAGATCCATCATCGATTACCATTTATTTACCTTAGCAACCTTATTTGAGGGGTTGGCACTTTTTCTGAGAGGTTGACACATTCGAGAGTAGAGGAGAACGAGATCAAAGTTGCATGCAAGTAGAACTAGGATCTTTCTATGCATCCAAGCGTCCAAAACCATCATCTAGACATATCTAGGAGCATTGCACCCACAGTAGCATTTCACGAAGCATTTCCTCGTCACCAAACACCATTCCTCTTATCAACCGTCACCTCCATCGAGTCATCAAACCTACATGACAATAAGTATCTTGTTAACCACCATTCTTCTATTTTCATTCTAGTATGCTTTGTTACTTCCATTATTAGTTTCTACTTGAACTCTCACTTCCCTGCCATTTATCTCCATACAAGTTTGATCATTCCTTCACCCACACCATAAAATCACCCATACCTGACAGATAGACACCTCTGAGTATTTCCAACACCTCCCCAGACTTACACCCACTCCTCACCATCCCTGAGTCAGTCTCAGACAAATCCCTAAACCATCAAATATTGAGTTATTAAAAATCCGCAATAACCATCATCGGTTATTACTAAACCGTCGTCGGTCATACAAGACCAACGCCGGTCTCTGTGTTTCATACCCTGCCCAAGAAAAAAATCACATAACCTACTACCAAGTGACCTAAACAACCAAAAACCTAACCCTGCCCAGTTCCAGTAGCCTGAAACCTACCTACCCTTCAGATCTAACTATAACCTAACCTGTTATATTATATTTGCTTATTTTGCTTGAATGAGATACCTAAATCATATCAACTACATTAGGAATTTTATTATTTCTTGCATTAATTTGTTTTAAACAAGGGATTGACATCCATCTAGGAAGTATCACACTTCCTGGAACTAGCATACGCTAGGCAATCCACTATCATATATCATTTAACTTCTCTTTTGTGGTCTTTTTTTCTATTACGGGTAGTTCCTCCCAGCCAAAAGAAAGCTTTCACAATCGGTACAGGGTCGAGAAGTCAGAACGTGTGCAACAACCATCAACCAACCCATTTAACAGGTATTCCTCCTAGCCCATAACCTTATCTGTTTCATCTTAATAACGTAAAGAAAATAGTGAAACATTTACATCAAATGGTTCAAGACAACAAAACTAAACTGATGTAGAAGAAATCCATGATTTTGAAACACCTCCATACCTTTGGCCATTCCCAATACACTATTGTAGTATGAGAATTACTTAATCTATCTCCATCATTCACTTTGAATAATTTTTCTCCTCATTTTTCCCTTCATCCTTTTGGTCATGTTCCCAAGTTCCCTTAGAATTATACTATATGCAACCATTTAAAATCAAAGTAATATCATTAACAATCCAAAGTTATTTACCTTCCATTTCGCTTGGTTCTTGTTTAGTAATTTCTCCATCGTCTTGTGCTTTCATAGGGATGTAAGGAAAATAAGTCAAGGGATCGCCTTTGACAAGGATGGTGGGTATTTCTAGGGCTCTTAACGTTTGATCCATCATCATAAGAAACTGTTGCAATGGTTCTTCCTCCTCCATTATGGGATGATCTATTTTTTCTTCATGTTCCAAAATGATAATTGGATCACCCTCTTCCAATGTATCCTCTTTTCCCTTATGCAAATTTGATTTTCAATATTTATCCACACACGCCCATTAGAAACCAATGAAACATCATTAAACATTAAGGAACCTTTACCTTGGGACTCATGCTCCATGATTTCCCCCTCTTCCACTTGTATTGTGGATTCCTCTGGATTTTTTCTTCTCCATTATTTACAGCCCTAATTTTTCTTCTTGTGTAGTTTGTGACCTAGGCTTAGGCCTTGATCTTTGTATGCTTACTCCAATGAACTTAGAAAATGACATGGCATCACAAATCTTCTCCGGAAGAGCCCTATACTCATCATACCATGTAACAATGTTGTCCACTTTGGATGGTTGCATATTATTAACTCCCTTTGAAGAGTGTAATGCCCCGCTTAGGACACTGGAAAAACACTCCGAAAGCCACTAAAGAAAATGGGTAATAATTTTTTTTGAAGAGATAATAATACATTTGCGTAACTGTTTCCCCTAAAGATTATTTTAAGTTAATTTATATATTTACTCAGAATTAAATAAATCATTAATCCAAGGTAATTTAATTACTTATTTCTATTAATTTCACTAGGGTCACAACTAAGATTCCACACCCCTTTATAACTTAATTAGTTTTCCCCTTTTGATTATTAATTCGCCCAAACCTCTCTATAATTTACCTCCCATACCCATAAAGTGCCCATGACTTGAAATATGTAGGATTGATTTTGGGCCTTTGGATCAAATATAATCTTGACCATTGATTTTGAATATGCCCTAAGTGTGCCCTAATGCCTCTTTATCTTCTTTTATTTTCCATATCATTTAGGTTTTAGTTTTGTTTCTTCTTATGCAGGTGGAGGAGGAGCTATAGGGGCTTGCTTCCATGGCGTTTTTTTTTATGGAGTGTTTCATTACCATATTGTATATAAAAAAATTTGTACAATTCCCCCAATGCATTATCTGTTGGGTATGTGTAGTAACCATTTTGTTTTGTTATTTTTAGAAGGCAAAACTGCCTAAACCCCCCCCCCCCTACACACACACACACAAAATTTAAAACAATGTGCATTAGAAGACCCGAAGGAAGAATAAAATTTGCAGGTTTAAAGATTGGGGAAGGATGGTGGATTTGGTGTGGGGAGAGAGCAGTGTGGAAGGTGAAGGGGACAGCGTATGACACGAGGGGATCATAAGCAGTGACAGTGGAGGGGGAAGCGACACCGGTAGGGGTGGCGACGGCTAGGGCAGTGGAGGCGGCAGGAGGGGGAGGTCTGCGCAGAGTCGGGGGGGGCAGGGGTGCCCACAGTAGATGGTGCGCAGGAAGTGGGGAGGGGGTTCGGCCCTCCCCAAACTCCTTTTTGTTGTTTTATTTTTTTTTATTTTTTGTTTTTTATTATATTATTTTATAAGTTTAGTATATGAAGATAATATATTATATTTATTTTATAATCTATAAAATTTCAGTATATTCATGTGATATACTATATTTATATTTTGCTATAATATAATTATAATAATTTACCCTATATTATATATATATGTATTATATATTATATATATGGTATATATATATATGTATATAGTATATATGTCATATATATACTATATGTATGTTATATATTATATTGAATTATATATATATATATTATATGTATATTAATATATATATATGTATATATATATATTATATGTATGTATTGTATATATTATAGTATATGATATGATATATAATATGTATATATATATATATATATATGTAGCATACTTATATATATGTATATATATATATATGTATATAATATATATACTGTTATATATTATATGTTATATTATATATCTATATAGATATATATAATATATATATATTATTACATATATATATACATATATATACATATATATATATATATATACATATATATACTAAGAAATCCAAGTATATGATACAACTATATTAATACCTTCATTAATGTGTAACTATGTAAAAGTTTAACATAGTTCAATGGTATAAGATATATGTATGTGTATGCTCTATTTATTATTATTTTTGTATAAAAGATACATCTCATGCATTAAAAAAAAACTAACCCAATTTGTAAATTAATAAAAAGTGTTTGGACATTGTTTTGGAGTATGAGACTCACTACTCCTTTTCAAGACATGCATGTTAAGATAAATTTCTTATTTATGTGATAGAAGGAAAATGTAGTAAAATAGTTCAAAATGTACTTGGAATATATCTAAAAAATTTATCAGGGGATTTTTTTGGTGTCAAAAGTTCCCTAAACTTCACTAAACCATTTTAGTGTAGTAGAACCTTCAGAGAGCTTTCTGAAGATTGTAAGAACGTGAAAAACAGACACTTTGAGCTCAAGATATATCCAGTCAAAGTTTGGTCAACTGGAAGGTCAATGTTGGTCAACATGACCATGGTGACATGGATGCGTGCACAATTGGCCAAGTGGCTCAGTCAGCATCGGGCAAGTGGCAGAAGGATAAAAATGCTACCATGAATCGAATTCATTCGATTTTTCAATCGCGGGTCGACAGGTAGTCTTACTCATCATATTTCATGTGGGTCAAATTTCAAATCAATTTCCAAATGCCACACATATATGTCAAAACTCCATATATTAATGTCAAACATGAGTATTAAACCATACATAACCACCAACCGTATACCTTTTGCTAAGTCCACATGAAAGGAAGGAGATGAAGCAGTTGTAGGGGGTGTAAATGTCATGCATGGAAATCCATGTGGAGAGGAGTGGGAAGTGGAGCGGTTAAGCCTCAAGTGGTCCTTTGACCACTATTCATGCGTGGAAATGGCTTTAATAAGCCTAAAGCCTTATCCCACCGCCAAATGTGGGATATCCCACTTCATAACAAAAACAAACACCGCCAAAAGAATAGCGCCATTGGGTTTTGAACCCTTAACTTCAGACTCCCAAACACATCATGCTGACCGATTCACCACCCAACTCAAATGGGATAGAAATGATCTCACCTATATAAATAGAGTTTTATACTCTGTGTAATGGAGGGCAGTGTCAAGGAGGATAAGAGGCAGTTTATATTCAAGCTAAATTTTGAGGCACTTCCACTCAAAACTAGATCTTGAGTTATATATGAAAGTTATTCAGAATTTTGAGATGATCATGATGGTGTGATAATTTATCCAATTTGGAGATTTGTGATAGAGTTATTTGCTATTAAAGTCACACAAAGGTGTAGAACCAAAGGGAGACACTGCTGCAAGTGGATCAGGAAGGTGAAGAACATAGGCTGAGCTCCATTAACATCCTTCGAAGGTTTGAAACATAGTTTTATGGGTTTTTGATTCAATATTGGTTAATGTAAAGGTTATTGTATTTACATATTTAACATTATTAATGGATCGGTTCATAGGAACCCGCGGACGTAGGAATTCCGAACCCTGTAAGCAATCTAGAGTTTCTTTCTAATTTTTATTTTCAATTTCTGATATTTACAAGTAATTTATATTCAGAATATGAATATGGCTGCAACTATAATCAGTAATTGATAAAATTGGGAAATCAATTAAATCTGAAACAATGATTTTTGGGGCTTTCGAATGAACAATGAAATTTTGAGTAAATTGCAAACTTAATTTCATTTTCAATTCAGTCCTAAATTAGATTCTAATCAATTTTTGGAAATCTAAAATCCTTTTAATTTGGTTAAAATTGAAGATCCTTTTAAACGAATAAAAGTTTTAATTTCAAGCACCCGTTTTCAAATCAAGTTTGGTATCAGAGCAGTTAGATTACTAGATTAGATTCTAATTGTGTTTGAAAATTTAGCTTCAGTTTCAATATTGATTTCAGTTTTCAGTGTGTAAACATTTTGGGGCTTGTTAATCTTCTTTCGCAGTGTGCAGTTTTGGAAGTACAGGTTGTGTTTGCAGGAACAGGGAATCATGGGCAAGTCATCCAAACGGGAGTAATTACATGAGCTTAAAGCCACTAACTACCATCTCAGAGAAGAAAACTCTTTCCTAAGAGCTAATTTTTATTCCTTGAAAGAGGAAATAGTGCGGTTAAAATATGATCCATAATCCTCTATAACCAAGAAAGAGGAGTATGTTAATGAGATGCTTGCACAAAGCAAGAAGTTGATGGGCTTTGTTAAAGAGTTGCAAGAAGAAATACGAACCAAGGATGCCCTCTTGGAAAAGCTACAACAAGGTGAACATAAGAAGGAAATGCCTTCCAAATCATATGCAGGTGCTATGACAGACTACACTGTAAGTTGTTCACATTTTAATTCTTCCTCTCATTTAGTTTCAGATATTCCTTTGGGTCAGTTTGAAAAACACACTAAGGGAATTGGGTCTAAGCTAATGGTTAAGATGTGATTTAATGGAAAGGGCCTTGGTAAAAATGTACGAGGTTATGCTAACCCAGTATAGGTAGAGGATCAGCCTCGATTTGCAGGTTTGGGTTATTCTAGTGGGCAAATGGAAATTGGAGAAAGTTCCAAAGTAGCTGAAAGAAGACAAGCTTCCAACAGCCAAGTATCTACGCCTCTAGAATTACAGGGTTCTGCCATCAGGAGGAACAATGAAAGGTGTAAGAAAGCAAGTAAACAAGGTAATGCTCATTCTGGCATGTGCTCATAATGATAAAGAAAGTAGGTTAAAAAGGAAAATAATGTCAAACCAAAATTTGTTGATCTAACTCATGTAAATGCTCATTCTAGTACTGGGGAAGTAAAACCACCCAAACGGAGAAATCTAATAATTGGATGGGTAAAACATTCCTCAACTTTATGTTTGCATTGCAGTAACTAGTGATAGTATGCAAACATTTCCAAAGCTATATTTTAGGGATTTTATCCTATGTTTATATTCAGTTTTGAAATAATTTGGAAGCATCCGTAGAGAAGATTTGAGTGACAAGCTCATCATAATCATATTCATCTTCTCACATTGTGGTTGGTTATTCCATTTCTGACAATAGTATGCAGGGATATGGGCATCATCATAATGTCGATTTTGAAACTTGTAGTTTTATAGTGTTGTCATTTGTGCAAATATTATGGATGTTATAAGATCCATTCAAGCACCTATTTGATATTGTAATAAATGGACAAACTTGTTGTATCCACATGTGTTATTTGCACTAATTTATAAGACCCTTATTTTGGGCAAATTTGATTTTTGTAACTATCAGATGTGGCTGCAATTAGGGTGTAAATTTATTACACTAACAAAATGGTTTGCAAAGGTCCCAGGTGATCATTTTGCAGATTATGGCAGTTCAACAATTTGGGTAAGCATATAGTTTATAGTCTATCCCTTTACAGTTCAGTGTATGGATAAAATATTTGCATATTCACGTTAATTCAAATTTTGACTATAGCCATTTTTGGCATTGATGGTTTAATTATTTTGGATAGTGAATATTTGCAGTTGTTATCAACATAATCACAAAGTGTCAGTTGAACACTAGCTTCCGTTATAGATGGGTGTTATTATCTGACTTATTATTTGTGATGGTGATATAATGTTTTTAGTAGATTCACATGGATTCAGTTGTTGACTAGAGCTATTTTTAGGCATTGATAGTCTATTTTATTATGGATAGTGAATACTTGCGGTTGTTACAGTTCAGATGGACAGTGGGCACTAGCCTAATTATGGGTAATTTAGATGTCTGGTATAGTGATCTATGTTTATGAAATTGTGATTTAATTAATCAGTTGTATCACAAGGTGACAATTGAACACTAGCTTTCCGTAACAGAATGGGTGTTATTATTTGGTCATTTATTTGTGATGCCATTACAGTGGGGTATGACAGTTCACAGTTGTGTGCAGAGTTGATAGGGTTACAGTGTTTCAGTTGAACACTAGCTTAATTAGGTGTTATTATCTAATCAGTTATGTAATTAGCTAATCAACTATTTGCATTTTATTAACCTACAATGTTATTTCGGGTTCTTGTATGTGTCTTTGCAATGCGGGAAGAGATAACATGTTTTGTGGGTTGATACACAACTTTTTGTGGACAAAAAGCCTTCTCAGTAGGGAGGAGTGATCAAGGGATTTTTTTGGTGTCAAAAGTTACCTAAACTTTGCTAAACCATTCCATTGTAGTAGATCCTTCAGAGAGCTTTCCAAAGACTGTGAGAACGTGAAAAATAGACATTTTGAGCTCAAGATATGTCCAGTTAAAGTTTGGTCAACTGGAAGGTCAATGTTGGTCAACATGGCCATGGTGACATGGACATGTGCACAATTGGCCAAGTCGCTCAGTCAACATCGAGAAAGTGGAAAAAGGATAAAAATGCTATCACGAATCGAATTCATTCAATTTTTCAATCGCGGGTCGACAAGTGGTCTTACTCGTCATATTTCATGTGGGTCAAATTTCAAATCAATTTCCAAATGCCACACATATATGTCAAACCTCCATATATTAATGTCAAACATGAGTATTAAACCATACATAACCGCCAACCCTATACTTTTTGCTAAGTCCACATGAAAGAAAGGAGATGAAGTGGTTGTAGGGGGTGTAAATTCCATGCGTGGAAATCCACGTGGATAGGAGTGGGAAGTGGGGTGATTAAGCCTCGAGTGGTCCTTTGACCACTATTCATGGATGGAAATGGCTTTAATAAGCCTAAAGCCTTATCCCACCACCAAATGTGGGATATCCCACTTCATAGCAAAAACAAACACTGCCAAAAGAATAGCACCGCTAGGTTTTGAACCCTTAACTTTGGACTCCCAAACACATCACGCCAACTGATTCACCACCCAACTCAGATGGGATAGAAACGATCTCACCTATATAAATAGAGCTTTATACTCTGTGTAATGGAGGGCAGTGTCAAGGAGGATAAGAGGCAGTTTGCATTTGTTAGCATATGGATTTGCACACATGTAAATGACATGCAACAGTGTGGGAACGAAGTCCCTCCTCAATGAAGATGAGGCTACCTTTATTGAAAACCAAAACTGTATTTGCATCTATACATTCAAAATTGTATGTGGGGGGTGTTTTAGAACATCAATGGAAAGAAAATTGAATGAAGGAGATGAAATGGAAAGAAGGAAAGGAGTTGAATGGAATGAACTGAAAGAACATGCAAAAGTTAGGTAAAAATAGAGCCTAATATTGCATGAAGAGGAAAGATGAATAACCAACACAAATAAAATGGAGTTTGAGTTAGCCAAACAAGAACGTGTGAAAGGGAACACACATGAGCAAGTAGATAATCAGAGCTCGATCACTGTGAACTAGAACAACTGATAAATAATGTTGACAATAAGATCAAAATAATATTTGCATGCAAGATTCAAAACACCTAACATCTAATGAACATAAGAACATCAAATGTTACAAGAGATAATGAATGAGACACAAAGTTCGTATTCCATTAACTCCAAAATGTTTTTCACAAAGAACACAAAGTTTCTTCCTGAAACAAAGCTTGCACAAAAGTATTTTCTTCTCCTCTCTCAAAGTCACCCTTACAAATGAGCCACTCACTTCCTTTTATAACCCAAAAGTTGGTTACAAAGTAGTTAGGGTTTTAAATGCACATTAAATAGGGCACTTAAGTGACTTTGACTTTTTCAACCAACTTTTAAAAAGTGACTAAAAATAGAAACCACTTAAGTTGAAAATTCATTTAAGGAAAAATACATAATAAAAAGAAATGGGTACATGTGGACCCCACTTAAATGACTTGTACGCACAAGTAGACATCCTAGTCAGCAATGTGCCACCCAGATCAAGACACCTAGGATCAGTGCCTTATCCATTCGGCCAAGAGTCCACCTATCCCGATCATACGGGAATGAACTCATTGACTGTGCTCTGCAATCCTCCAAATGACAAGAGTGTTGAGCTTGAAACTTGAGCAATTCATCCACCCCTCTGTCTGAGCAATATCCTGGTGTGAGAAAAATCGTCTTCATTTGTATTCACATTCACAATTCTCCACATGCTCTGAGTACCTTTCCATGGTGAATTATTCATTTGTCACAAGACCATAGTCGTTACACCACCTTGGTTTATCATAATCCAGCTTCTGGTCTTTTTCCATTAAGAAGATCTCCAAGAGCCAAAATTACAATTCACCTCCAATGGTATTACAAAACATGGCTTTAACAAACACCCCATGAATAAATATAACCAGTTATTTACACTATACATCTGATTTGATGAAGTCGAAAGCATTGTCTAGCTTTGCAAACACTTTCTACAAATTGAATAACCTGACTCTTCCATCTCACTGCACAGCCTATCTTTTATTGGTTCACTTAACATCACCAATAATCACCAAAAATAACATTTTCCTTGTTTGAAATGATGGAAGCAGTTCTCATATTTCACAACAACCTCATAAACAAACTTGGTTACAGTGTGTCAGCATACACACAATTGAATGTTCTTGTTGAGTCAAATAGTTATTCCAAGAGACATTTTTGTCAATCAATATGGCAATGCAAACTTCTCATTTATGTGACAGAAAAATGCTTATTTTACTCATGAACATCATTCAGGAATTTGAATCGAAAAATACCTTGTTTCCTTCATCTCGTGGGTAATTGTTAGTGCGATCTATCTCCTCCACAAAAAGTATGAATCATTATATGGTCTTCCTATATAGAATTAAACCAAATTAAAATCATAGCATGGTCTTCATCCATAGGCTTCAACCAACATCTATAGGGATTGATCTTGCCACCATGATTACACTTAACTCTCGTCAATAATCGTTAAGTTTGTTGTAGTGTAATTAGAATTGTTTTTAGCTTTTCAGCTCAACTACTTTATATTCAAGCTTAACCCAACATTTATGAAAAGAATGGTTTTACCACAATGCTCACGGTTCTTCCTTATTATATAACACTTGTAGTAAGAATGTTTTGGCTTTGCCATAATAAACACAATTGTACCTTTCAAACGATGAGAAAATACCATTAGCAATAAAGACCTAATGTTGCCATGATGATGACCCAGGTTCAAGCCCTCAACATGTCGATAGACACCCTTAAGACTAATTCTTGGCCAAAGAGCCCCTCGGTATTTTGGTAGTGCATTCTGCAATCTCGGCTCCAATCAACAATTATGCCACTATTGGGATCTTAGTATGGCATGGGTAGCTGTGAGCTACACAATATACTCATTTTTCCAGAAACTAAAAAGATCCTTTATGTTACAATTTGCAACACATAGCCCTTCAAAAAATACATTGAACAACTGGGGCAACCAAGAGGACCTTGGAAAAATGCACAAGTAACAACCATATGAATTCTTCCTTAGTCATGGATCTAAGTTCAGAATAAGGATAAGCCTACAGCTGCATTATGTTTGCTATTTGTGACCTTCATTTGTTGCAGCTTTTAGAAATTAAACTGTAAGCTTTATTAGGGGGATCTACCTATCCCTCACGCATGTTCGCGGGGGTAATATTTATTAGGGCCCCAGATCCATCCATATGCATTACGCATTCTTTCTGAAGGCTGATGAAAATGCAGAATATGACAAGTCATAAAGACAATTCATTTTAAGGCATCTACCGTATTGATATATAAACCTTTTCCTTCATCAGATTTGAGGAAAACATCAAACTCTCGGTGTAAACATTTCAGCTGTAGCTTGTAAGGTGTGATAATTCCAACAAAAACCTTTATGCCTGCCAACTTAGTGACTCGTTGAAGATGCTCATATAATTGCAAAGCAAATTGTGCTTCACGAATATTCTAATATGAAACAGATCCACCTCTATGAGATTCTCTTCCATGAGTTACATCATAAAACAAGTAAGGTCTCAATAGAGAATCTTTGTAATAAATTTCATCAAGTCTCCTCGTAACACTCTCACTATCACTTAATCGATTTTGATAAAAATATCTTGAAGGAAAATCTAGAATTTGAGGATGCATTCGATTCTGAACAGATAAGAACATAGTTGCACAACTTGCTTGTTGGAAGTGCTCAAAAAGGCTTCTACTATATTGCCACATGCCTGTTGCCTGGTGCGTGGAAGCTTGTCATCATGTGAATTTCTCCTGGGCGCAGCCTGCACTTCTTCCTGGGATGCGCGAAAAACAATTTTTCTTTGTTCTTTTTTAAAGAACGTTTCTTGGCGAGGCACCTCCTTTGCCCACGTGGTCTTTAATCTTCTTCAAACGATTCTCTTTCCTTTATTTTCCCTGGCATGTGGATGCATGGGTTTCAAAAACAATTCTTTATCTCTTTGTCCTTTCGTGGAAAATTCCTTCTGCTGCTCACATGGTCTTTGGCTTTAAGCAAACAATAAAACAAATTTGTTTTCTTGTTGTCTTTTAATGCTGCTCTTCTCCAGGCACCTCCTACTCTCAATGCACAGCTTGTGGAGTTTCAAACTTTCTTAAAAACTATTCCTTCCCTTTCCCTAGGCGTGGGAATTTCAAAACATCTTTGTTGTGTTTGAAAAACTGACTTCTTTTCTTCTGGCGCGGCCTACACTTCTGGCTCTATCTTTTGTTGTCTTCAAACTATGGAAAACTCTTCTTTTCTTTCACCCAAGGCGTGGGAAATTGCTCTGTTTGGGCTGTGTTTTTCTTATGTTCTTAGACTGTCTTCTCCTTGCAAAGATTAGCTTGGATGAGTGCGTGGGACTATGAAAACTCTCCTCCAGGTGTTGAAAAAAAAAAACTGTTCATTTTCCCTATAACAAATGCGTTCACAGTATTGTGGAAAAATATTACTTCCTTCAGAAGAAATAAGGAGTGAAGCTTCGAATGACTTTTTCCAATGGGTTTGATGGAGGAAGTTATGGGAATTAATCTAACTTCCTCTCTTCCCGGGTAGTGGCTTAAGTGCTAGGCGAAAATGGGGAAAAAAACGGGCAATTGCCAATGGGAATGGAAAAGTGGGTTGGCAATCCCCGTGCGATTTCCCCATGTGGGAAATTGGGGAATTTCCTACCCGTTAGCCAATTCATGACTTGGCAATTGGTAGAGAAAATCCCACGTGTGAAAAAATTGAAGATGATTGCCAGGAAAGGGGAAATCTGGGTTTGGAAAGCCAAATTAGCTTCCCGGCAGTTGGAAACGAAAGCTTATTTCCGTGGCATTAAAATTTTCCGAATGATTTTAATTTATATTTATTTAATTAAATACCCATCAAATTAATTTAATCAAACAAGGAGCAATTAATTAATTAATTTTAATGTATTTTAACGCGTTTTAAACCCTGGCGGGAAGAGTTTTTACCTGAAAAGGATGAAACAAAGACCGAAATGATCACAAAAATGAGAAGATTGCGATGAGTCCAATGAACCATGCAAGGCAACACTTTTCAAATTTTTCAAATTTTTCATTTTTATTATAATTTTGCAAAGTGAAAATTGGCTGATAAGAGCATTTAAGCTAAATTTTGAGGCACTTCTACTCAAAACCAGATCTTGAGTTATATATGAAAGTTGTTCAGAATTTTGAGATGATCACGACGATGTGATAATTTATCTAATTTACAGATTTTGTGATAGATTTATTTGTTGTTAAAGTCCCACAAAGGTGTAGAACCAAAGGGAGACACTACTGCAAGTGGATCAGGAAGGTGAACGACATAGGCTGAGCTCCATTAACATCCTTCGAAGGTCTGAAACACAATTTTGCAGGTTTTTGATTCATTATTGGTTAATGTAAAGGTTATTGTATTTACATATTTAACATTATTAATGGATCGGTTCACCACGAACCCGGGGACGTAGGAATTCTGAACCTCGTAAACAATCTAGTGTTTCTTTCTGATTTTTATTTTTAGTTTCTGACATTTGCAAGTAATTTAAATTTAGAATATGAATATGGATGCAACTATAATCAATAATTGATAAAATTGGGAAATCAATTAAATTTGAAACAATGATTTTTGGGGCTTTCGAATGAACAATGAAATTTTGAGTAAATTGCAAACTTAATTTCAGTTTAAATTCAGTCCTAAATTAGATTCTAATCAATTTTTGGAAATCTAAAATCCTTTTAATTTGATTAAAATTGAAGATCCTTTGAAACGAATAAAATTTTTAATTTCAAGCACCCGTTTTCGAATCAAAAAAAATTTAAAAATTGAAAGAAAAAATTAATATTAAATCTCGATTTCCTACTACAATCATTTAATAAGTTTTACATGGAAGTAGTAGACAAAAACCTAATTTTCTTTTCATTGTAGAATGCTACCAAAAATTACAAGAAAGAACTATAAAAAGGGATGATGGTATTTCCATTTAATGATAATCCTAAAGCTCTATGCTATGGCTAGATTTCCTTTCCAATGCTTTTAGCAAAAGGCATATTTCAGATTTTCAAACAAATAAGATCTCCAAAAAAGTAATATCATTCCCTTTGTAGAAACATATTTCCATTAAATAATCTTTCTTTTCAAAAAGGAGTTTCAAACCAATGCATGTAGAGTAAATAACTATTTTACAAGATTTCTTATCCAATGAGTCTTAACTCTCAACTACAATATATATATATATATATATATATATATATATATATATATATATATATATATATATATATATATATATATATATATATATATCAATAATTAAAATATACAATGAAATCATTAAAAGTCTTCACTCCAAGATTAAAAAGGGAGGTTGTACAACAATTGTGGCTCAATTTTACAAGTAAACTCAAACACAAAAGATGATTTTACAATACAATGAGAATTCCAAGTTGACAAGTGACTTCATATGTCTTCCACTAGCTTTCCAACTCCAAAAGTTTCCAAATGACCAACACAAGGAGAAAGAGCTTGTTTAACCACCCAACCTTTAGGCATCATTACATGTCTTTCCAAGGTTGGAAGGCATGCTAGCCTCCCCCAAGCCCACGGGAAAGAGGACTAGCTTCCACAACTTTGCACAAGATTAAGGGAGACAAACCAACATTACTTTCACATAAAGACAAAACAAATAACTAAGAAAACACCAATTTTACAAAGATGGAAAGGAGGAGAAACCATATTCTACCTCCAAAATGGGGAAGAGAAGAAAGAGATCTCCAAGTGCCACAAGTGTAGCCAACAATGGTTGCACATAAACAATAATCTCCACAACCTCCTTTTTCCTCCAAAGTCATCAAACCCTCCTTATTTCTCCATCCATTCACCAAAATCCTTCTTGGGAGGATTTTCAAACCCAAAGGGTTTCCTCTCTAAGAATGGGGAAGGGGGTTCAAGCCATATGAACCACCTTCCCCCACCTCAACCATTTGAGGGGAGTAAACAAAATCCTACATGGCTTGCCCATCAAGCCATGAGTATTGAGAGGGAAAAATCCCTCTCTCTTCCCCCACAAACTCCAAAATCCATCATGCCATATGATGGATGGAGAAATATGAAACAACAACAAAATCAACAAATGGCAACACACAAGTAGCAACACACATTTTAAGCAAACAATACTAATATCTAACATGATATTAAACATAAAAAAAATGAGCTCAAGGAGCCTGCCTCCAAAAGCTCTTCAACACTCCAACTTTTCCACTTCTTTATACAAGCAAGCTCTAGCTCCAAAATCCACAAGCCTCCAAGCAATACCTCCCAAAAAAGTTCTCTTCTTTCCCCATGAGGGAGAATTTGAAGAGGAGCCAACAAAAATCCTCACAAATGAGGCGATGACATGTGTCACCCCTCTCTTCCCTCAAGGTCAGAGATTCTCAAAATAAAAGAGAGAAAAGATAATTAGCTTTTAACCCTTTTCTCCCAAATTACCCAAAATGAAAAACAAAACAAACTTGTGCAACTTTTAACAAAACACACATACACATCCACCTTACATGGATGTGACCAAAGGAAGGTAAAATGGGGGGGAAAATCCCTCTATGCCTTGGAATTAAGCCCCACTACTTATTAGGTAGGGTCCAAGGGCCCATTTTCATGCTAAGTGAACTCCCAAACTAAAAAGGGGTCACTTAAAATGCCCAAAATAACCCAGTTTTGAGTTTGGCATGCTTGGGCACAAGGGTAGAGAGTGTGGGGTCCACCCAAGGTTCACATGTGGTCCCCAATCCCTTCTACCAACACACACACTTTCCCAAAACCACACTTAAAATAAGATGAGATCATTAAACCCCTAAGCTAGTTTACTTAATAAAACACACCCTAAACCTAATTAATTTTACAAAACAATATTACATTACAATTGAGGGGTTCACCCATGGTGCCCAATTAAATACATCTAATCTAAGGCCTTAAACATTTAGCATGGTTAGGACTCAGCCCTTGGGCCACTTGTGCACAATTGCGTAGCTGCCCTGAAACCCATGCTCTCCTATACCTGTCACCTGCACACTCATTGCACACATTAACTGCATCTGTCCAATATAATAAACATCATATACACATCACAAATTCAATCTAACTTATAATGTCCTAACATTATTAAACAATTGATAGTGCAATGCATACAATTATTCACATAGTTTTCCATGAATCACCACCAAATAAAATTACAACAACATACACTTAGGTTAGCATGAAAATTACCATCATTAAATCCAGAACACTATATCATTAATCAAATCAACCACAAGAGACTAACATCTAACCAATAAATCTATCATATAACCCTGTTAGTGTCATCAACATCATAAGAAATATATCAGTATACGAATCTAGTCCAATTGGCGCTACGCGCCCAAAATGCCATAATGTCCATGAGGATAAAATATCATAGTAAAATGTCCAAAGTCTATCAGAGTCTCAATCAAAACATGTCTAGGAATAAAGGAACCAACAGATAACTAGAGCTATAAAAATGTGGGCACTACATCCCCCTCTCCTAGAATTAGACTTCCTCCTGGAAGTCATTGGAAGAGATAGGGATATCTAGCCCTCAGTGGTGTAGCATCCTCCCAGGTAGCTGATGACTCGTCATATCGGTCCCACTGCACTCTAACCCTGTCGAAATCTCGACCCCGAAGGGCCAACCTCCGGTGCTCCAGTATGCATACGGGCTCCAATCTCCACTTCCCTCCGTCCTCTACTTGTAATGCCGACCAATCCGAAACATGAGACACATCTGGTACATATCTACGTAGTATAGAAACATGAAAAATGTCGTGGGCACATGCAAGGCATGGTAGCAAAGCTAGGCAATAGGAAACTGGACTGATGACCTCAAGAATATCAAAAGGCCCCACAAAACGAGGCGATAGCTTAGAACACTTTCCATAACAGATCAGACTCTTATGAGGATGAACCCTCAAGAAGACTTTGTCACCCACTGAGAAGTGATGATCGATCCTCTTGGTGTCTGCATACGCCTTCTAACGTACCCTAGCCTACTCAAGACGTTGCCGAATCAGAACAACCTGCTACTTTAAATCCTAAAGATAAGCTGGCACCAAAATAATCCTGTCATCTAGTCTGTCCTAGCTCAAAGGTGTCCTGCAAGGTCGTCTTTACAAACCCTGATAGGGAGCCATGCCAATGGAGCTATGATAACTGTTATTGTAGGCAAACTCAACTAAATGTAAATAATATTCCCACTTCTTCTACTGGTCCATCACATACATCCTCAACATGTCCTCTAGAACTTGATTAACCCTCTCTATCTGCCCATCTGTCTCTGGATGATATGCCAAACTGAAATTAATCTGTGTACCCAAGGCCTCCTGAAAAGAATTCTAGAAAACTGATGTGTAGATGGTGTCTCTATCATTAATGATCATCTTCGGGATCCCATGCAATCTGAAAATATCCTCCATAAACACTTTGGCGATGTCCTGTGCATTATAGGTAACCTTGGTTGGCAAGAAATGCGCAACCTTGGTCAACTTATCCACAGTGACCATAATGGCATCATGACGATAAGAGGACACATGAAGTCCTACTATGAAATCCATGGAGATCACATCCCATTTCCACTCAGGAATTTCATGAAGGTATAAGAGTCCTGCGGGATGAGAATGCTCTGCCTTGACTCTTTGACACTCAAGAAAACATGCTAAAAATTTTGTTATGTCTCGACGAAGACCTGGCCAATAATATAACTCTCTCAAATCAGCATGCATCTTCTTCACTCCTGGATGTGCTGCGTATGGGGCTCGATGAGCCTCAGTAAGGATGACACTATGCAGATCACCTGCCTTAGGCACATAAATGCACCTATGGAACCAAAGCAAACCATTTGAATCTAACATGCATCCTGAATATCTACCCTCAAAAGAACCCTGAGAATCTAACATCTACCTAGCACCCTCATAAAACCTGTCCTCTGGAAGATGCTCAAGTATCCTACCTCTCAAATCTGACTGTAGTGTCAAAGAAGCAAGCACATGTTGTCGTCTACTCAGTGCATCTGCCACAACATTTTCCTTTCCTTTATTATACTGGACCTCCATGTCATACTCACATAGGAAATCCATCCAACGCCATTGACGTGCGTTGAGGTTCAGCTGAGAGAAGATATGCTGTAAGCTACAATGATCTGTCCTCAAGATGAAAGGTCTACCCAGAAGGAAATGACGCCAACACACAAGTGAATGGACAACTATTGCAAGCTCTAAGTCATGAGTAGGATAGTTAAGCTCATAGTCCTTGAGCTTACGAGACTCAAAAGTAATCACCCGATGCTCCTGCATAAGAACAGCTCCTAAAACCTCTAGTGATGCATCAGTGAAAACAACAAAATCCTTTGTCTGGTCTGGAACTGCTAAGATGGGCGCCGTGGTTAGCCTTTCCTTAAGCAACTGAAAGGCCTGCTCACATTTTTCTGACCAATCAAACTTCTTCCCTTTCCTCTGAAGAGAAGTAATAGGGTGAGCAATCCTAGAAAAGTCCTGCACAAACCTGCGGTAATACCCTGCTAAACCCATGAAGCTCCTCACCTCAGTGACTGATGTGGGTGCTGGCCAATCCAAGATAGCCTGAATCTTAGAGGGATCTACGAAGATACCCTCACCTGATATGATATGACCCAAGTATTGAATCTCTGTCTGAAAGAAGCTGCATTTTTCCAAGTTCCCATACAACTTCTGCTCTCTCAAAACCTGAAGTACCTACCTCAAATGCTCCTCATGTTCCTCCTCGGAACGAGAATAAATCAATATGTCATCAAGGAACACTAAAACAAAGCGATCCATAAATGTCCTGAATACTCCATTCATGAGGCTCATGAAGACAGCTGGGGCATTGGTCAAACCAAATGGAACCACTGTGAACTCATAATGCCCGTAACATGTGTGAAACACTTTCTTATGAATGTCTGCATCTGAAATGCACAATTGATGATACCCTGACTTGAGATCGATTTTGGAGAATACTCTCGCTCCTCGCATCTGATCAAACAAGTCATCAATCCTAGGAAGCGGATAACGGTTATTTATTGTGACCTTATTGAGCTGTCTTAAGTCTACACATAGTCTGAGAGAACCATCCTTATTTTTCAAAAATATGACTGGCACTCCCCAAGGAGATACATTAGGGCAAATGAGACCCTTCTCTAACAACTCCTCTAACTGAATCTTGAGCTCATGAAGCTCTGAAGTCGTCATCCGATAGGGTGCCCTAGAAACTAGTGCAGATCCAAGCACTAAGTCAATGGTGAAATCCACCTCCCTACTAGGTGGTAAACCTGGAAGCTCCCCTAGAAACACATCTGTATACTCCCTCAAAATTGCGTGATCATCAAGGGGTGAATGCTCTGGAGTACTGTCTGAACGATCACTGATAGTGATAGCAAACAACTGGAAACCCTTACGCATGCTCTGCTTGAGTTGCTTAGCCGTGATCATAAGCAAGGAAATGGGTCTCTGCATCCTTGAAATCACAACTGCACTACCCAAATCATCCTGAAACTCAATGACCTTCTCTCTACAATCCACCTTGGCTCGATGAGCCTCGAGCCAATCCATACCCAACACTACCTAACAGGATCCTAAAGGAATAACTCGGAGGTCAAGTGTAGTGGAAAAGACTCCCAAATTGAGTACACAACTCTCCACATACGAGTCCACGATGAGTTTAACCCTAGAGGCCAACTCAACCTACCAACTATCTGGCTGCCTAGCCACCACTAGCCCACACTGGTCTACAACAGAAGGAGATATAAAAGAATTAGAAGCACCTGAATCAAAAAGTACTGAGACATAAATACCCCTGATAGTACCTGTCGTCTCAATGACTGTGGCTTGATGCTCAGCCTGGCAGTTGTCAACCGCTACATACACATGATGGGCGCGTCCCACATCACCCACCGTTTGCTCAGATCTAGGATCTCTATGCATATCCGTAGTAGTGGGCTTGTGCGGATACATATGCACATAATGGTCTGGAGCCCCATAAATAAAACATCCTCCTGTACCTCTCTGAGATGGGGTCCCTCCTGTGCTCTGGCGAACTGAACCTGTCGGTCCAACCCTAGCAGAATGCTACGAGTGGGCTAGCTGTGAGTGATGAGTACCCGACCTCCTATCTCTAGACCCACCAAAACCACCTCTAGACCCACCTCGTTGAAAAATCTGAGTCTGTCTACCCCTCTGATGCCGGTGTCCCTGATGTTGTGTCTACTTCGATGGGTGTGGAGGAGCTCTCGATACTGCTGGAGAAGACCAGAATCCTCCTCTAGGGGGTGGTACTACTCCTCGTGCCCTCTGACTCTGGAATGCCTGAATCCTGTCCTGGAACTTGCTCTTGTTTCTTTCTCTGTGCTCCTGAGCCTTGGTCCTATTCTCCTCAACCAAGTAGGCCTTCTCAACAACCTTCTCGAGTGTGGGAGGAGATAACATCCTAACAACTCCTACTATATCTACATTTAGGCCCCGAATGAACCTATTTACCTGCAACTTCTCGTCTTGCAGGTAGTCTACATATTGCAAGAGATCCAAGAACCTACTCTCGTACTATGCCACTGAACTAGAACCTTATCGTAAGTCATGAAACTCATCGATCTGTCGACACTAAAATTTTCCTCCGTAACTTTTATTTCATTAATGTATGTATTAGGAATAGGATGTTGTTAAGTATAATTAGTAGTAGCTTCTGATAGAAGATAACGGCGCCGTCAGTACAGTGCCGCTAATAATGTGGAGTACGGTAACAGTCAAAGTACAATAGGAATGTTGTAAAAAGTAAATATTTGTCATAAGTAGTCTGGTAATGTTAAAATGTCAAAGTTTCGGTAATTAGAGAAGTAGGGTCTACATGATTAGAAATTAGAAATATTATATTGGTAATAAGGACAAGGAGTGAGGTCATAAATATTTTGTGTATTTTATTTGTAAAAAGTCTAAAAATGTGGAACCCATGTAAAATGATAAGGTTTATCTTATCTTAAAAGATAAGCTTACATGTACAGATAAGAGTTAAGGTATGGAATATGATTCGTCAGAGTGGATTTCTTATCCTATCTTAGAGATAGGATGGATAAGCCTGGAAGTTCTATAAATAGAGAGGCCACCCCCCTCATTTAGCATAGAAGGAAGTAGTGAGAAATATTGTAGGAAGTGTGCAAAGGAAGTCATCAGTTTAAAGGTGTGTTGAAGAAGCCATTAAGAGGTGTAATTGTAAAGTTTCTCCCATAGTCTTGGTGAAAGGCAAGTGAAGTCAATAACACTTGAAGTACCTCATGGGTGAGATTGTAACAATTTCATGTTAATATTATAATTTACTTTAATATTTCAGATTTGTCATCATTCCATCTTATCATAGTCGATGGTATTCTTGTGTTATGTTGTTTTGTTTCCAGATTACATCCACCAAACTAAAGGCTATGCATTAGTAAATAATCATAGCACAAGGAGTTCCCGGTGAAGAATTATCATAGTGCCGGATTGGTGATGACATTTTGGTTCCGTTGCCGGGACCATTCCTCGTTGGTGGATTTTCTGGAGATATATTCCCACTTAGTCAAAAATCAATTGGAGGGTAACCTTGTTTTTACTGTGCATAGTAGTTACCATGGTAAAGTCATTTTTGCCATGAATAGTAGTTACCATGATAAAGTCATTTTTGCTGTGAATAGTATTTATCACAGTAAAGTCACTTTTTACTGTGAATAGTATTTACTGCAGTAACTTCACTTTTTATTGTGAATAGTGTTTACCACAGTAAAGTCAGTTTTTACCGCAGTAAGTCAAGTTTTACCATAGTTTACCGTGGTCATTTCAGTATTTTATTGTAGAAAGGTGTTACCAAGTCACTTTCATATCTACAGTGATTCCAATTATTTGTGCATATAAGTCTTGTTGATTGTACTTGTGGGTTGGTATTTCATGGTGGTTACTTTTGAAAATGGGAAAGATTCCTATTTTTTCAGCTCAATCTAATGAAGATGCTTCTTCTTTCATTCAAGAGTTTAAAAGATCTTGTATTTGTAATGGCCTTATAAGAAGGAAACAATGGACTGAATTTTTTCCTACCTTTTTGGATGGTTCAGCACTTAGGTGGTTTGAAACACTAGGCGATAATGTGAAAAATTCATGGGATTTATTAACTGAAAGTTTTCTTGAAGAATTTGGTGAACAACAGAAATATGCAGATCTCATGATCGAGATCACAAAGCTATCCCAAGGAGAGAAGGAGAAGATAAGGGATTATCATGCTTGTGTTCTAGAGCTAAGGAGGAAGCTCGATGCCTAGATTTGGAAGGAAGGATTAGCGGATGGGTTGATGAATGGCATGGATAATCTCCTATGTAAGCACTTCATTCTTGGGATGAAGCTAGAAATCAGACAACTAGTGAAGTATGACTACCCAACTACCATTGAACAAGCAAAGGAGATTGCAAGAAGGCAAGAAGAAAGCATGGAAGAGGAGCCCAAAGAAATTGTTGCTAAAGTAGAGCCTACACCAGCACCTTTGGTCCAGAATCCACAACCACTCCCGGTGAGCACAAATATTTATCCTAGTACATCTACTGAGTATGAAGATCTACTCAAAAAGATGGGTCAGTTAACTATTAATCTTCTTCAAGGAAAAGAATTTAGTTCTCAGGGAGGAGATAGAGGTCCAAAAAGAAATATTGCGGAAGTTGTATGTTATGGTTGTTATAAAAAGGGTCATTATAAGTATAATTGTCCAGATAGAGCTTCTACATCTAGTAAAGGAGATAATGATAAAGGAAAAGCACCTGTGAATTCTTTTGATGTAGTAGATAAGAGAAGAAATAATGAAGTAGATGTGTTTGTAACAAAAAGAAAGAAAGAAAAAGATAATCAAGATGGAAATGATCCTAAGAAGATGAAAGGAGAAACTAGTAAGAAACATAGGAGAAGAAAGTTGGGTGTGCAGGATTTTCTGATTTCACAAGCGCAAGGACCATACTCCATCTTGGAAGATCTGTCCAAAAGGCCTACAAATATTACATATGGTCAACTCTTGGCTATGTCTTCTGAGAAGAGGCGGGAGCTGCGAAGTGGAATCAATACTCAACGAAGGAAGGAGGTTGAGGTCCTTGTTTTGGAGGCAGAGGCGGATCCCTATGCTCCACAAGCTGAGGTATTATGTAATGGTATTTCAATTCATGATGTCTTAGTTGATGGAGGTGCTGCAATTAATGTAATGACCGAGTCTGTAATGAATATGTTGGGTTTAAAAATTGATCTCCCTTCAACACTTATGTTAAGGTCATTAAATAAAGGAAAAACTAAACCAGAAGGTGTAGTTTCAAATGTGACAATATCTGTTATGGGTGTTGTATGTGTGGTAGAATTTCAGGTGATGAAAAATGGTACTGTTGCGTACCCAATGTTGCTGGGAAGACCATGGCTAAGGAGAGTTCATGCATGAAACTACTGGAATGAAGGCTTCATGACACTTGGACGTGGTAGAGAGAGGGTGAAAATAAACGTGATCCCTCGGCATCATAAGGCAGAACCTATCGATTCAAGTGATGAAACTGATGATTGGACATCCTCTGATTACTCTAGTACTAGTGAAGTGGACACTGAAGATGAAGAAAGTGAGGTTGATGTTTCAGTCATGGATATCCTTCCAGTCACACCAACTCATGACCCCATAAAATTATCTGAAGAAGAAGTTGATGATCATCTCCAACAAATAAAGATTAGTGATGCTGTGATGGAGAGTGAGAAGGAATCCTACCTCCAGCTCTTTCGAAGGTACATACACATATTCACTTTTGATTACAAGGAACTCCGTCAAGTAAGTTGGGTAGAACATACTATTGAGCTGGTAGATGGTGCTAAGCCCATAAAGCAAATGCCATATAGAATGAATCCTAATTTTTCCAAGACTGTAAAAGAAGAAATAAATAAGTTGCTTGATGTAAGATTCATATTTGCTGTGGAGAATTCAGAATGGGTTTCTCCCATTGTGATCTCAATAAAAAAGAATGGGAAGCTACGCATTTGTGTTGATTACAGGAAGCTCAACAAGGCAACAAAGAAGGATCATTACCCTCTTCCATTTTCAGATCAGATCTTGGATGAAGTAGCTGGCCAGGAGTGCTATAGTTTTGCTGATGGATATAACGGCTACAACCAAGTTCGTATAGTAGAGAAAGATCAGCTGAAGACCACGTTCACCACTCCTTGGGGAACGTTTGCTTATAGAGTTATGCCTTTTGGGTTGTGTAATGCTCCAGCAACATTCCAACGTTTGATGAATAGGGTGTTCGAACCCTACATTGGGACCTTCATCAGAGTATTTTTGGATGATTTTTGCATCTATGGGAGCAAGTTGGACCACCTGCACCAAATGGAGACAACATTTCAAAGGTTAGATGAAGCACAAGCCTCACTAAACCCTACAAAGTGTGTCTTTGGATGTTCTAAAGGCTGTTTTGTTAGGGCATGTTGTATCCAGAGATGGTATTGGTACTGATCCTGATAAAGTTTCAAAAATCAAAGATTTACCATTTCCTCTTAATAGAAGTAAGTTGAGATCATTTTTAGGCCATGTGGGTTACTATAGAAGGTTTATCAAGAATTTCTCAAAGATTGCATAGCCACTAACCCAGTTCTTGAAGAAGGATGTTACTTATGAACCAGGAAATAAGGCGCATGAAGCTTTTGGACAACTGAAGGAAGCCCTGGTGTCTTCACCTATTTTGAAGAATCCAGATTGGAGCAAGCCATTCATTGTGTACACTGATGCCTCAGATGCAGCACTAGGAAGTACTTTGAGCCAAAAGGATGAAAATGGGAATGAACATCCAATTTACTTTAGGAGCAGACAAATGAGCAGTGCTGAGGTAAACTATACTGTAACTAAAAAAGAGGCTCTGGCTATCATTTTTGCTGTAAAGAAGTTTAGAAATTACTTGCTAGGGCAGAAATTTATAGTTGTAACAGATCATCAGGCTCTGAAATATATTGTCAATAAGCCTAACCCATCAGGGAGGATAGCAAGATGGATAATTTTGCTACAAGAATTTGAATTTGATATTATAGATAGGCCAGGAAAGAAGCATGTCAATGCAGATGCACTCTCTCGAGCCTATGATGGTTTAGGATCATCTTGTGATGATGATGATTTTCCCGATGCAACATTGTTCTCCCTTAACACAATACCTAATGAATACATAGATATTTAGAATTATCTGAATGAATTCAAGTTTCCTGATGGAGCCAATGCAAAGACTAAGAGAAAGATTACTCAAGCCAGTCGTCCATATTCCATTCTGCATGGAGCATTATTTCGAATAGGACCTGATGGACAGTACAAGAGGGCAGTTGGACGTGATCAAGGAAGGAACTGCTAGAAGAATTCCACAATGGTACATGTGGAGGGCACTTCTCTGGACAACTTACAGCAAGAAGGATCTTGGATGCAGGTTATCACTGGCCCACTCTTTTTAAAGATTGTTATAATTATTGTAAGACATGTGATATTTGTCAAACACATGGTAACCGTAAGACTTCATCAGCTCCATTATGTCCTATTCTTCCCCTTGGTCCCTTTGAAAAGTGGGGAATAGACATTGTAGGTCCACTTCCAACTACATCACGCCAAAATAAGTATATTGTAGTTGCCACAGATTATTTAACCAAGTGGGTTGAAGCTAGGCCATTGAAAACAACTTCCATGGATGAAGTGGCAAGGTTCATGTATGAACGCATTGTCACCAGATTTGGTTGTCCATTAGAAATTGTAACAGATCAAGGAAGCCACTTCATTAATGAGGTGGTAGAAGCCCTAGTCAATAAGTTTTCTATTAAGCACAGGAAGGCAACAACATACAAGCCAAGCACAAATGGACAGGTGGAACGAACAAATTTTGTGTTGTGTCAAATTCTAGCAAAAGATGCAGCCTTGCAGGTACATAAATGGGATAAAAGGATTCATGCAGCATTGTGGGCATATAGGGCAACATCAAAGTCAGCAACAGGATACTCCCCATTTCAGTTGGCCTATGGCATTGATCCAGTTCTTCCTATTGAGTTTGATATTCCCACTGTGAGAGTTATGAAAAATGAAAGGATGGATGAAAGTGATTCAGTAAAAGAAAGGTTGGTACATCTTCATTTGCTGGAGGAAATGAGAGAAATAGCAAAGGATACAAGCCATAAGAAGAAAATGAAGCAGAAGGAATACTTTGATCAAAAGATCCGGTGGTCTCCATTTCATGTGAATGACTTGGTTCTAGTATATGATTCCAGATACAAAAAAAGAAGACAGAGAAAATTTCTTCCAAAATGGATGGGGCCCTACAAAATAGCAGCTGTGCATGAAAATGGTACGTACCGACTGGAGGAATTGGATGGCACTCCCATTATGAAATGGGTCAACCACGACAAGTTGAAGATTTTCCAAGCACCAGAATAGTCTACTCCGAGGACGGAGTAGAAGCTAGGAAGGGGGAAGATGTCGACACTAAAATTTTCCTCCGTAATTTCTATTTCATTAATGTATGTATTAGGAATATGATGTTGTTAAGTATAATTAGTAGTAGCGTCTGATAGAAGATAACGGTGCCGTCAGTACGGTGCCGCCAATAATGTGGAGTACGGTAACAGTCAAAGTACAATAGGAATGTTGTAAAAAGTAAATATTTGTCGTAAGTGGTCTGGTAATGTTAAAATGTCAAAGTTTGGGTAATTAGAGAAGTAGGGTCTACGTGATTAGGAATTAGAAATATTATATTGGTAATAAGGACAAGGAGAGAGGTCATAAATATTTTGTGTATTTTATTTGTAAAAAGTCTAAAAATGTGGAACCCATGTAAAATGATAAGGTTTATCTTATCTTAACAGATAAGCCTACATGTACAGATAAGAGTTAAGGTATGGAATATGATTCGTCAGAGTGGATTTCTTATCCTATCTTAGAGATAAGATGGATAAGCCTAGAAGTTCTATAAATAGAGAGGCCACCCCCCTCATTTAGCATAGAAAGAAGTAGTGAGAAATATTGTAGGAAGTGTGCAAAGGAAGCCTTAGTTAAAGGTGTGTTGAAGAAGCCATCGAGAGGTGTAATTGTAAAGTTTCTCCCATAGTCTTATTGAAGTACCTCATGGGTGAGATTGTAACAATTTAATGTTAATATTATAATTTACTTTGATATTTCAGATTTGTCATCATTCTGTCTTATCATAGTCGATAGTATTCTTGTGTTCAGTTGTTGTTTTGTTTCCAGATTACGTCCACCAAACTAAAAGTTGTGCACTAGTAAATAATCATAGCACGAGGAGTTCCCGGTGAAGAATTATCATAGTGCCGGATTGGTGATGACAGTACCCCGTCACCTCTGACTCTGAAAGGCCTGAATCCTATCCTGAAACTTGCTCTTGTTTCTATCTCAGTGCTCTTGTGCCTTGGTCCTGTTCTCCTTAGCTAAGTAGGCCTTCTCAACAGCCTTCTCAAGCGTGGGAGGAGACAACATCCTAACTGCTCCTGCTATGTCTGCATTCAGACCTCGAATAAACCTGTTTACCTGTAATTTTTCATCTTGCAGGTAGTCCACATACTATACAAGATCCATGAACCTGCTCTCATACTGTGCTACTGTGTCAGATCCCTGTCGTAAGTCGTGAAAATCGTCAATCCTCTTCTTCAAAAAATGCTCAAACATATAACAAGCCCTAAAACGCTCCTCGAATAACTCCTAGGTCATTGTCTCTCAAGTCAAATGGAGCTTCCGCTCCTCATTCCTCCACCAAATGCCTGTTGCGTCTCAGAGGAGGTGTATGGAAAACTTGGCCTTGACATTTATCTTGTAAGAGTGCAAGCCAAAATAGTTATCTAGGTTAAGGAGCCATGGCTCAGCCCCAAAGCCATCTGTAGAGCTAGTGTATGTAGGAGGCTGCAAGCGAAGAAGATCCCTAATCACACTTCCTGTGTCACGATCATGGCATTGTGGTCCAACAGGTGAAAGGGCTCGTCTATCTCCAAATGGTCCCTCGAAGCTGTGTGAGCGGCTACGAAGGTACATGGCTACCTTCTCGTGGTGAACGGAAGAGTTATGTGACCTATCCCGCCTAGGGGTAGCGTGCTTTGGTGGCTCCGAGTGTGCATCCTCGCCTATCAGATCCTCATCTCCTGACTGAATGTTCTCCTCTCTCACCTCCTGTGGTGGTGGAAGGCATTGTTGTACCACACTGATCAACTGTTGAAGATCCTCTAAGATATGAGGCCCTAACTCAAGTGCATGCGGTTCAGGCGTAGGCAAACTATGTCCCAAACCCCTAACTGATCGTTGCTTCATGGGTTCCATCTTGTGAATGAGGTACGGAAAATGGTTATTAAATTATAATGATTGTTTTTTTAAATCCATTATTTTATTTATTTATTTATTTTAATTTTATTAAAATATAGTCGACTAGTTTAATAATTACCCAAAGTGTCTACGTGTGAGAACCTCCGCTCTGATACCAAATGTAATGCCCCGCTTGGGACATTGAAAAAACACTCCGAAAGCCACTAAAGAAAATGGGCAATAATTTTTTTTGAAGAGATAATAATACATTTGCCTAACCGTTTCCCCTAAAGATTATTTTAAGTTAATTTATATATTTACTCAGAATTAAATAAATCATTAACCCAAGGTAATTTAATTACTTATTTCCATTAAGTTCACTAAGGTTACAAATAATATTCCACACCCCCTTTATAACTTAATTAGTTTTCCCCTTTTGATTATTAATTTTCCCACACCCCTCTATAATTTACCTCCCATACCCATAAAGTGCCCATGACTTAAAATATGTAGGGTTGAATTTGGGCCCTTGGATCAAATCTAATCTTGACCATTGATTTTGAATTTTATCCTAAAGTTTCCCTAATCATCCTTATGTTCTTGTCCTTTCTATTTTCTCTTCTCATTTTATTTTATTTTCTCATTTTCATGTGCAGGTTGTTAAGGAGCTATGGGGGCTTGCTTCCATGGAGTTTTTTTTTATGGAGGGTTTCATTTACATATTGTATATAATGTTTTTTTGTACAATTCCCCCAATGCATTATTTGGTTGGGTATGTGTGGTAACCATTTTGTTTTATTATTTTTAGAAGGAAAAACTGCCTGAAACCGCCCCCCCCCCCCACACACATATATAAAATTTAAAACAATGTGCATTAGAAGACTTGAAGGAAGAATAAAAGTTGCAAATTTAAAGATTGAGGAAGGGCGGTAGATTTGGTGTGGGGAGAGGGCAGCGTGGAAGGTGAAGGGGACAACGTATGACACGGGGGGTAAGGTCGTAGAGAAGGGGGGATTGCAAGCGGCGACAGTGGAGGGGGAAGCGGCGGCGGCAGGGGCGGTGACAACTGGGGCAGTGGAGGCGGCAGGAGGGAGAGATCTGCGTAGAGTTGGGGGGTTCGGGGTGCCCACAGTAGATGGTGCACAGGAAGTGGGGAGGGGGTTCGACCCTCCCTAAACTCTTATTATTATTATTATTATTATATTATTTTATAAGTTTAGTATATGAAGATAATATATTATATTTATTTTAAAATCTATAAAATTTCAATATATTTATGTGATATACTATATTTATATTTTACTATATACAATTATAATACATTTACCCTATATATATTTTATTATATAAATACTAAGAAATCCAAGTATATGATACAAATATATTAATATCTTCATTAATGTGTAACTATGTAAAAGTGTAACATAGTTCAATGGTATAAGATATATGTATGTGTATGCTCTATTTATTATTATTATTGTATAAAAGTTACATCTCATGTATTAAAAAAAAACTAACCCAAGTTGTAAAGTTGTAAATTAATAAAAAGTGTTTGGACATTGTTGTGGAGTAGGAGACTCGCTACTCCTTTTCAAGACATTCATGTTAAGATAAATTTCTTATTTATGTGATAGAAGGAAAATGTAGTAAAATAGTTCAAAATATACTTAGAATATATCTGAAAAATAAAATAAAAATTTGAAAGAAAGAATTAATATTAAATCTCGATTTCCTACTACAATCATTTAATAAGTTTTACATGGAAGTAGTAGAAAAAAAACTAATTTTCTTTTCATTGTAGAATGCTACCAAAAATTGCAAGAAAGAACTATAAAAAGGGATGATGGTATTTCCATTTAATGATAATCCTAAAGCTCTATGCTATGGCTAAATTTCCTTTCCAATGCTTTTAGCAAAAGGCATATTTCAGATTTTCAAACAAATAAGTTCTCCAAAAAAGTAATATCATTCCCTTTGTAGAAACATATTTCCATTAAATAATCTTTCTTTTCAAAAAGGAGTTTCAAACCAATGCATGTAGAGTAAATAACTATTTTACAAGATTTCTTATCCAATGAGTCTTAACTCTCAACTACAATATATATATATATATATATTCAAGACAACCTTTTTACAATATCCTTGCAATATTGGAGATATACAATGAAATCATTAAAAGTCTTCACTCCAAGATTAAAAGGGAGGTTGTACAACAATTGTGGCTCAATTTTACAAGTAAACTCAAACACAAAAGATGATTTTACAAGACAATGAGAATTCCAAGTTGACAAGTGACTTCATATGTCTTCCACTAGCTTTCCAACTCCAAAAGTTTTCAAATGACCAACACAAGGAGAAAGAGCTTGTTTAACCACCCAACCTTTAGGCATCATTACATGTCTTTCCAAGGTTGGAAGGCATGCTAGCCTCCCCCTAGCCCATGGGAAAGAGGACTAGCTTCCACAACTTTGCACAAGATTAAGGGAGACAAACCAACATTACTTTCACATAAAGACAAAACAAATAACTAAGAAAACACCAATTTTACAAAGATGGAAAGGAGGAGAAACCATATTCTACCTCCAAAATGGGGAAGAGAAGAAAGAGATCTCCAAGTGCCACAAGTGTAGCCAACAATGGTTGCACATAAACAATAATCTCCACAACCTCCTTTTTCCTCCAAAGTCATCAAACCCTCCTTATTTCTCCATCCATTCACCAAAATCCTTCTTGGGAGGATTTTCAAACCCAAAGGGTTTCCTCTCTAAGAATGGGGAAGGGGGTTCAAACCATATGAACCACCTTCCCCACCTCAACCATTTGAGGGGAGTAAAAAAAATCCTACATGGCTTGCCCATCAAGCCATGAGTATTGAGAGGGAAAAATCCCTCTCTCTTCCCCCACAAACTCCAAAATCCATCATGCCATATGATGGATGGAGAAATATGAAACAACAACAAAATCAACAAATGGCAACACACAAGTAGCAACACACATTTTAAGCAAACAATACTAATATCTAACATGATATTAAACATAAAAAAAATGAGCTCAAGGAGCCTGCCTCCAAAAGCTCTCCAACACTCCAACTTTTCCACTTCTTTATACAAGCAAGCTCTAGCTCCAAAATCCACAAGCCTCCAAGCAAAAGCTCCCAAAAAAGTTCTCTTCTTTCCCCATGAGGGAGAATTTGAAGAGGAGCCAACAAAAATCCTCACAAATGAGGCGGTGACATGTGTCACCCCTCTCTTCCCTCAAGGTCAAAGATTCTCAAAATAAAAGAGAGAAAAGATAATTAGCTTTTAACCCTTTTCTCCTAAATTACCCAAAATGAAAAACAAAACAAACTTGCGAAACTTTTAACAAAACACACATACCCATCCAACTTACATGGATGTGATTAAAGGGAGGGAAAATCCCTCTATGCCTTGGAATTAAGCCCCCTACCTATTAGGTAGGGTCCAAGGTCCCATTTTCATGCTAAGTGAACTCCCAAACTAAAAAGGGGTCACTGAAAATGCCTAAAATAGCCCAATTTCGGGTTTGGCACAAGTTTAGAGGGTGTGGGGCCCACCCAAGGGTTCACATGTGGCCCTCATCCCCTCTAATAAAATACATCATTATTCAAACTCAAAACTTAATGCAAGTGGGGGCCATTAAGTCCCCAAATCAAGTTTACAAAGCAACTAGACATCCTAAACAAGATTAATATTACATGACATACTACATTACAAATGAGGGTAACTCATGGTGCCCAAAATAATGAAATATAATACTAAGGCCTCATACAATAAACACAGTTAGGAATTAGTCCCGTGGACTGCTTGTGTAAAACTGTGTAGCTGCCTTGAATCCCACGTTCTCCTGTGACCTATCACCTGCACACTCATTGCACACATTAAACACACATGTCTGATAAAATGTGAATCAACTACTCAATAAGAAATCAATGAATTCTATGCTAGCATATCATCATTCTGGAATCGAAAATGCGACAACATGCATAATTATACACAATTCACCATGAGTTAGACATAACGATAAAGTGACCTACATCCATAAAATCCAACCATGCAACTAAACTGAGTATCCATCAATTATAAATATGGTCCAAACAACATCATATCAGTTAGTATCTGTGACATCGTAAGATAAGGTGTCAATATAGTAATCAAGTTAAATTCTATACGCCTAAAACTCCATACATGTCTAATAAGATCAAATATCCTAATATAATGTCCAAAATATATGAAATCCCTACTGAAACATGTCTATGAGTAAAGAGAACAACAAATAACTGAGGCTATAAAAATGTGGGCATTACAAAGAGCTCCTTCCACCATTCGGGTCTTGAAGAGTATGAATCAATTGATTCATTTTATTGACCAATATTTTTTCCTTAGGGAAATCCTTTCGAATCTATCATCACCAAAAAAATTATCCACCATTGGATGTAAAATCTCCTGAAAGATAAATGGAAAAAAAAGAAGGTAAGTCAATAAATGAGATATCTTGGGTTATGGTCAAGTTCGGATGAGCAAGGGTTAACTCAAAGTCTTTGATAACTACTAAAATGTTTATGGTTGAGCCCTCAAGTTATAAGACACCTTTAGAAACTAGATTGTAATCAATGCCTAAAATATCAACAATTTTCTTGGGCATCACAAAGGTGCTATCACCTGAGTCAATCATATAATTATACACTAGTTGCATGCCTACAATTAGAGACATGTAAAAAGGGGAAGGTTTGTTAATCTTTCTCACTTGTTCCTACTTTGGCCTGCATATGTAGATAGTGAGACCTAATTTATTCATAGCTGGTTCAGATAGGGGAAGTTACTTTAAGGCCTCTTATAGAAGATCCCCTTAAGATGGGATAGATAAGGCATCCCACATTGTCACATTTGGATTCGTCTTCTTCATTTGCTCGATAATGTTCAAAAGAGTAGCCACAAACATACATCAAAGGTGTGACATTCTCTTTCCTTTTTTTCTCCATCTGAAGAAGCTATTTAGATGGCAAATTTTCCTTTGTTTTTTCCAGAATCTATTATGTTCCAAGGAATTTCTTCCACAAGCGCAAAGTCGTTAGATGAATCCACATTTTTTCTCAAGTCCGCGAATTTCTCTTCTTTGAAATGTAGACTTTGCAATGAAGGGGATGGAGTAACCATTTCAATCTACCTCCTCTTTGACCTTGTATGATCTACCACGTGAAGTTGTGGCTAGTTCAAGTTATCTGTGACTTGGTTGACTACACATAAATCATCAAACCCCAAAAACATGAAATTTGGCTCAAGGGAAACCTCTTGTGTCATTTTCGTGCTAATCAAATATTCTTCTTGTTGATTGAAAGAATTTTTCACCATGAGAGTCTGGACTTATACGTCATTCACATTAGTATTTTCATTATGTGGTTGACTACATAGAAAACACCATTCAATTTTACTTGAGTAGGTTGTAGAAAGCGATTGGAACAAGAACAACTGTTTAAAGATGTAGATGCGAGTTTTCACCTTGTAATCTATCAATTTGATGATTTTGGCCATATCTCTGATTTGGATATTAGATTCTCTGTGGTTTATAACCTTGATTAAAAGTTTGGCTTGAAGATTACGCCTGGTTAAAAATTAGGTAATTTTTAGAGGATTAAGCTTGTTGTCTCTTCAAAGAGACAATTTCATTAGACAATTCTTAAACCAAAGCTCTAAAGTCATCATCATCATTTTTTTTGGGAAGAATAGGAAGTAGAGGTGGAAGATGAAGCATTTGGCTCAAGAATGGGAACAAGAGAAGGTTAAATATTTTGAGGCAGTTCAAGGAATAGGGGCATATGCAATCTAGGGGATTTTTTTCAACTTGAATTAAACAATTTTCATCCCTAATGACTACAACATATGCATCAGGTAAGGTTATAGCTCCCAAATATTATATCATTATAACTATGTTGAAATTTAAAGCTCTTAAAATATAGGAAAACACCTTGGGGAGTTGGTCTCAAAAGAACTAGAATCCTGTCCCGAGTCTTCTAAAATTTGAAGTTAAAATTTGTCATGAGTTCAATAGGGGCCTTCTTAATGGTTGTTAGTTGTTTTAACAGAGATATGTTATCTAATTTTTCATCAAACTACTAGCAAATATATGTTCCAAGCTCATCTCATATATGAATGGAAGCATGTCTCAAGCTCTTATACCATTGAAGTGTTTTTTTGTTTAGTGAAGAAGTAAGAAGCCTAAATGCAACATCATCTTCATTAATAGGATGAACTGAACATATATTTCCAACATCATGGATATGATATGGAGGGGTTGTAAGTTTTTTACCAGTGAAGAAAAGAATACTTTTCAAAACAGACACTAGTATATCATGTTGGGCATTTAAAGCCAAAGGAATAACACCATTAAAATTTTCAAAGGGGATATTTCTCTAATGTGTCATGAAAGGAATAGGCCTTAAGTTTTTTACGAGGGAAGAGAATGTTTTACTAGGTCGAGGAGTGGAAAGGATTATAATTGAAGGTGATGGAGATCTTTACAATGACCTTTCTCTTCTTATTCTTCTTGTTGAGAGTTACAAATACTCAAAATGTCCACCTCTTGACACATTATGCCTTGTCTGTATTTTTTTCATAAAAATGGATCTGGATTGCCTAAAAATAGAGACTTAAAAATTATGAGTCGTTAGATGTGTATATAGATGCCTCAAAAGGCTAGAATCTGCTAAGTCACACACAAATCTTAGTGGAGATGGTGTAAATCTCATCAAACCTCTCCCATTGGGCATGCCAAAATTATTCTCACTGAAATTTGAAACCATGTTGAATCAAAGGTTCAATATTTTTTTGAAACAATGAGGGACCTTGAAAGTGTGGGTCCAATCAAGGTCTATCCTTAGATGAAAGGGTTGGATCCTCTCACCTCAATTCATTGCAATTACACTAATCAAATTTTTCTCTAACACTATCTAGACCTAAACTAAGAATGTAAGGAGACATGGTTGAGATAGAGAAAAACTAAAAAGTGGGGGAAGTGATGCATTAAACTGGAAAATGGATCTTTCATGGCTCTAAAAATGTAGATGTAAACACACAAGTGAAGATCAAACAGATGCACACAACTTTGGTGTAACACCCTTATTATGATCATCCAAATTAAGGGTGATTATAAAAAAAACATACCCTTAATGTACAATTAATGCTACTAATGATTAACATTATTATTTAGCTTAAGTTACTAAATAATTTAGCATAATGCAATATTTATAATCCATCTGATAACATATAATAACCATGTGCAGCTATAAGGGTATATCCAGATCTCCACGATCTCACTTAAATCACTTTAACCAGGTGTGCATACTCATGTATACTTGGTTTAACCTTTTACAGGTTATGAGAACTATCTGCATCTCCTTAGTGCCTACCAAGAAGACAATTATACAACTTTCATCCGGTATTTGACACTATTTATGTAGATGATTAGTGAACAGACAATGTAGTCAACTAATACATTATTGTGGCAAAAATTTCAAGCATTGCTTTGCAAGCTTAGTTTTGAGACCACACACAAGCCTACAAAACATGTCTTCTATCACCACACAACCATCTCAATATAGTTATTTGGATTCATTGTTGTTTAAGAAGGTGAACTAGTTAATAAGAGGGAGAGTCCATTACCGACTTATTTCCTAAACAAAGAGAATCCCATCCGTACCATCTTAGGATTCCAATGGGAAAGATAGGGACCACATAATGATTACTCATCATTATGTCCTCACTACCCTTCCCGTAGTTATCCTAAGTTGGCACTAAGCTAAGATTCTAGCGAAAATACGTAGGATCATTACACGCCACACTCCTAATGCTTAGGTTACTTTAATTGAGTAATATAACCAAGTCATCCTTAGTAAGTTGTTTTAAAGTATTATTTCACAATACTTAATATATTTCCATAAGAGGTCATGGTAACTCAATGAGTCACTAACTAATATTAATTCCTCTTGTCATATTTAACATCTTAGTAGTTTTCATTAGGTGTAGGTTAATCATTCGGTTTCCCTACCTAATCATTTAAATGCATTTAATTGTCATGACTAGTCCATTACTACTATAAAGTAATTTAAACATATGTATTTCATTTTCTATGTTTCATGTAGGTTTATCTGTCGATATTCATTTTATTTTGATCATTCTATCTAAATTAATGAGATAAGAAATAATCACATAACTTAAAAAATAACCAACTTAATTATTAAATCGGTTATATAAGTAAAATATCTACTTTTTCAGTTTAAGTAAGATAATTCATATGACCATATTACAATTAAGGGATAAATATCCCAATCTTCATGAATAATAATTTACAACAATCAACAAGAATAATACTTTGGGCCATAATGCCCTTTCTAAGATGCGATGATATTTCAATCGCATAATCAAATTGATTACAAATAATGCTTTCATATTTACTTCCAAATAAACTCAAAACTAAAAAATATCACATATTCTAATCCAATCAATTACTTCAAGTATGCCGACCTTTTCTACAAAATTGTAGGAGAGAGATAAATATGGGTTAGTTCATATAAATTGGCATAAGTCCGCATACTTTTATTCAATGATGTAATTATAATGAGATAAGAAAATAAGAGATGTACAAAGATATATCTTTAATAAATGAGATATAATATAAAACTCGATAGTTTATAATATGAAATCTATCTTATAAACACATCATAATGAAACTTCAGAATTAAATGAAAACATTATGTCCATTGTTACTGTAGACAACCAACCTATTATAACTTAGACATTTAGACAATAATGGATCATATACTACACCACAAAACATCAATTACAAATTTAATAGCTCATAATATTTTCTAACTTCCCGCTATTAATGACAGCTAGAACGTTCATAATGTAGACGGTCAATAACAACAACAAAACAACTCATATTCAGCAGAGTTCAACTTCATAAGATTGCAACGATCATTCATAGCCCAACTAGAACCTAAATTAACTTAAACTAATGAAGTAGTTCAGTTTTAGGGACCCTTGTAAGTTATCCACACATATATATTAACATTGTTTCCAAGATCATATATAATCTCGTGTAAAGATTCATTTAATCGTAACAAGAGATAACCAAAATGTCTAGTTTCAAGAAGAGAGAAAGAGAGAGTTCATCAATAGAAACCAAATAATCATGAACGTTTTCACATATATTAAAAAAAATAGAATTATAGATAAACCTCTATACCCTTTGTAAGAGTTTCCCCTACTAACTCTAAAACAGTCATGCTCAAAATCATGTCATTATACATATATACTAACATCAATAATCCAACACAATCAAATTGAATTAACTCCACCACGTCCATGAGGGAGAGGGTTCCATGAAACAATTCATACATTATAAAACCAGTTTTCCTCAAAAATGAATCTAGTTGTAAACAAAACATAAAACGCATTTAATTCATGCAATCAGTAGGGTATTTCCTCCACTATTTACTCATATCAAAACAAAAGAATGCAATCAATAATGCTCAAGGAAGGAGACATAAACAAATGGGAACAACAATGCTCAAAGGAGATTTATAACCAAATGATAACAATAATGATCCAAGAAGAGCTATAAACACTAAATAAAACAACAATTATCTAAGAAAGAGCTATTTAACTTAACTAGTTTGTTTTCACTTCCTACAATCTCCCATTATATTTTTCTAGATTTCACACAATAATCCTAACCAAATGGACTTAGAATAATAACATCAATGCTCTAAAAAGAGCTAGGAAAAACTTCCTTTTGTTTTCCAAATCATAATAACCAGAATCCAAAAACATATTCAAAGAAGGAACATTAATAATAATGCTCTAGAAGGAGCTATTAAAATTATCAAAATCATTTTTTTATTTAACAAACTACCTCCTCGTTTTATTTTCTAGATCTCTCATTGTAAACCAAAACCAAAACCAAAACATATTCTTTTTTAGATTTCTCACAGTAACCAAAAAACAAAATGTATTCCTTTTCCAGATTTCACTTAATGACCAAAACCAAAAACATATTCATTTCCAGATTCCTCATAATAACCTAAAGTCAAAACGTATTCATTTTCAGATTTCACATAATAATCCAACCCAAACCTTTTTTTTATCATCAAAATAACAACAAAGAGTAAGAGTAAAAAAACCCATACATGAGTATTTTGCCTCCCACTTCTTTGAAATCTTCCAAGTTGAAACTCCAAACAATAATTTTTCTTTGAACATCGTATTTATCCAATAAAAATGCCATGATAACTAGAGATAAAAACAATAACTTACATGTAACAGTTACCAAACATACTTCCCCAAAAAACTCTATGCATAGCCAAGAACCGAGCTCCCAAAAGCAAAACAAATGAAAATGAAACGATGTGTATACATGCATGACCTAACTTCTCAAGAAGCTAACAGTTTCCAAGGAGTATGCCAACAATAAATTCACACCATCTTCTTAAATGCCATGCCATGTTGTGGCTTTACAACCACCCAATAAAACCATAAACCCCAATGACATTTGTTACCAATATGCAACATAGGTTTAAAACTTAGTTTGATAAACTTTGCAAAACACATATCTTGCATGGTGGGTCAAATATATACCTCACACCATTCCATTAAATACTGCCACGAGATCAACCAAACCAAGATCCATAACACACACACACACACACATCTATATATATGTATATGTATATATATGTATGTATATGTATGTATGTATGTATGTATATATATATATATATATATATATATATATATATATATTATGTTTATATATATTATTAATTTATTAAATCATTAACAAACACTTCATTACTAGACCAATAATAATGATCTTAATAATACAAAAAATATATTTAATTAAGTATGGGATGTTACCTTTGGAGGAAAATAACTGGAAAAGATTGAAGGCATGCAAGAGGATAAAGATGTTCACATTAAACGCAGAGCATGTAAAGGAATGAAGCCACAATTGCATTAATATCAAAGATCAACCATTTATAGGCACATAGTCAATGAAAAATATCCACATGTGATTTAAAGAGGTTGTAAGCAAGAGTTTACGAGCTTAGAAGGGCAAAGCTCCAAATTCAGCAAAAAAGAACCCATATTATGCCTTTTGCATTTATATTTATAGAATCAAAGAAAGAAGGGAGAGGGGACCGATCATATCTAGTGATGAATAGATTCAACCACTTGCCACTACTAAGGACCAATCACCATAGATTTCATAGGTAAGGTATGGTGTTTGACATTGCTCCAATCACACGCCATCAAATTTCCAATACAGGAGGACGGTGCTGTTCAAAATTAAATTCATGTTGGTGGAGTGGTTGAGTGCCTAGTTCAAGTAGGCGCGACTTTGTTCTAACCTCCGTCAAAATCCATGATCAACACTTAACCTGTAATACATTACACCATTCACAGCCCTTTCTTCTTTGTCGTACGACATGCACCATGTCCCACGAGCTACGTCACATATTTTGAACTTGTGTGACCTTTATTCCCCACTTAAATTTCCTTATCCACGTGTTATGGTGCTCCACTTCTTTGCCTCATGAATTTTAGACACACGACAATGTTTCTTTGTTCTTTGAGAACCCGTAGAACACATAGTTCATATTTCGTAGCTTCCAACCTTAGTCGCATTCAAACTTGTCTGCTTTTGCCTTGCAATGTCTCACAACACTTTTCCTTATGTGACAACTTCTTTCGAGTGGACTACGTGCTTTATTGCACAGAATTAACTAACTCCGTGGAATTCCACATTTTGCAAGTCCGCGTAACATTGTATATTCCATGCTGCAAAACACCAAGATTTTCACACATATCATGAAAGATTAACCTTCTGAATTCTTATTTTATAGGTCTTCAATCCAGAGCCGCCTAAGTCTAAAACATGGATGAGTTGTTCAAAAATAGGACGTGGATGTTATTTTGGACAACAAACACAAAACATAAATGTAATTTTTCTAAAAAAATGATAATGTTGTTGTGTGTGATATCTTACAATCAAAGAATAAATACAACAAAAGGGCTCCTAGAGCGTGATAGAGTTGGATGATGTTTAACATGCAAGAGCAAACTAATTCACATACCACTGCCTCTTTTTATATGTGTAGACACTAAAATTTGGTAACTTGTCCTCTTGCAATGACAAGTTTGGATATGCTCTCTTGCTAAGCCAAATGCTTACATTCGAAATCCAATCAATATATCTCTCTAGCTTTTTTGTGACTTGCCCATCTTTACATTATGTTTGTCATAAATTCAATAAATGTTATTTAATCAAAATAGCAAGCTATTGTTATGCGTCATGCCAATTTTTTTTTGCATCACATTTCTCATGTTATAGACCATACAGTTTGGTCAGGATGTAAAATATGGTCCTAGCCAATTTGTACAGTTATGACCTTTCACATTCTTTGACTTTGTTTTCAATTTAAATATCTTTAACATGTCATTTCTTCTTCCTAACAGAGTCAAATTAAAGGTTAGGAGTGCCCTAGGCAATAAGTGAAGTGAATTCCCTTCTTACAATTTTAGTTAAATAAATAAAAACTACGTACATTATCGTATTTTAAAATTTGTATGAGGATCATAATAAATCACTAATTTAGAGAAATTGGTAAAGAAGAGGAATAAAAAAATACTATAAAATTTTCAAATAAGGATAAGTAATAATCCATGGATGGAAAACACTAATCACAACATGTGCTTAAAATGCAACAAATACAAATTTTTATACAAAGTTGGTTACTCATCGTATTTACCAATAACAAGTAGGTGATGGGACTTAAAACTTAACAAAGCACTATTTTTTTGCAAAACAATAAAAATTCTTAGGTAGCTCCCATGGTTTTGTGAAGAGTGGTATCTGGACCAAACCTACAAATTACTTTACAAAAAAGAGACATTTCCCACAAAACATTAGGAATAAAGAATGAAATACTTATTTTCTTAGATTATACTTGCCTCTACTAGCTATACCAGTGACATTATAAAAAATACATGAACATTTTTTGAAGAAAAATTACACACTTGAATTATTTAGAGCTACATTAGAGAATGGGTAAAAATACCTGAAAGGAACGATAACCAGATCGTACCAAGGCAAGAACACAGATGCTAATCAAACACCACGATCAATAAGATGAAAGTAATTCACCAGAATAACTTTACATAAACCTTTGCAAACAAATGAGCAACAATATCATATATTATTATGGAACTCAATGCAATACATTGAGAATGAGCCTTGCTTAAATAGGAAAGGAATACCAATTTAAAAACCAGTTAAGGTCATAGATCAAGCCACAAATCAAGTAAATAACTAGTCATCAAAGAACTAGTCAAGACCATAGATTTAGGAGAGAACTAGACATCAAGGATCTAGTCAATACCATAGATCAATGAAAGAACTATACCTAACAACTAGATAATATCTCATAATATCTAAATAAGATAAAAGAAATATCCACACACATAAGTGGGTGAGGATAAATACAATAAAGGTAAATGAAGTACCAAGGTGAACATGAGCTAAGGTAAATACCTACTCTAACATCCCCCCCTTAAGTGAAGCTAGGGGCCAAAATAGAAGTGACATGTCCACAGTATGAGTCCTGACAACTAGGCTTGATGAGGTACTCATGTACAATAACTGGAAAAAAAGGGACACCGCAAGGTACCCAAAACCAGTAACAATAAAGTAAAGAGAGTAAAAACCCACTCCAAAGCATCCCAAGAAGCTCGGCTCAAAAAACTCGTACAATGTTGAAGAAGTTTGGTGTGCACTGTGGTCTGAATCCACTACTCGATCACAAAACTCAAAAACAACTGACACTGGGTTTCACCAGAATACCTCCATACAAGGAGATTGTCAACGAAGTGATGTCGAAAGTGTAAAAAAATCACCAAACATAATTCGATCAACTTCTGTAAATAGGTGTGCGACGATCCAATAACAAAAACCAAAGCAACAAGGCAAGGACAAAAAATCCTTCAGAGTGTCACGATCCAAGAAAAGCCAAGGTAACAAGGCAAGGACACGAAATCCTGAAGAAGCATGATCAACACCACACCCTCCCATACTGCTGAATGGGTGGAGTGATGCTACAAATCTGTATGAGTTGCCCAAAATCAACTACTTGAACACTGACAAAATAACACTGGAATTCACTAGAATAGATCCCCCACAAGAGATACTGTCAACATGCCAAAAGTGTCGAAAATACAGATACAAAATCTCTCAACAAATAAGAGAGATACACTACACCTGCTAAAGAAAAATGCTCAAAACAAGAAGCATCACAATGCAGAAGGTATAGAAAGTGGAGCAAGAGGCCGAATGGTGGAGGAGCCATGCCTATAGAGTCCTCTCAACGAATGCCTATGTCGCTGCCATGAGTGATCAGATATCCACCCCAAATCAACACGGATGGATGAAGAAGATGTCTGCATATGACTTGGTGCAAAATGCACAATGGGTGCATGCAAAAGAACATCAAAATGTGTGTCAGGTTGATCATGTCTGACAGCTGAAATCTCAGGTTTCTCAAGCCTGAGTGAAGGTGCAGAACTCATGTGTTGCTCATGATCCTCAGAAAGAGTCAAGCAGAACAAAAAAATGAGCTCTGTCAATATGTGATCCCAATGAAGTATCTTCTCAAAAACCAATGTCATGACGAGAATTCCACTTAACATGTGGAATAGAGGAAACAATACCTTGTGAATGTCTACCAATGACTCCACTAGTGAGACCCATAGAATGGAGCATGTAAGAACTATGAATGTAGTGGTATGCTTCTCAAAAGAACTCCATGCATACTGAGCAAAAGTAGGATACACAACATGTGTACTGTAATAGGCACAGATGTGGAAGAGCATGTAGTAACAAGCCTCATAGGTTTAGGAGCATCAAGAGCAGGAACAGGCTCAAAGACTGGCAGATCAATGTCAGTGGGTACAAGAGCAACAACTGCAAGTGGACTAGGAGCATGGATATGGTTGTCCACAATATGATGGTGATGTTGTAGGCTAGCAAGTTTGTTCTGTAGGGAGTGTATTATTGTATCCTTATCATGAATGAGTGATTGTAGAAGAGAATTTCACTTCTTGAGCGATCTATTTTCTTCCACAAATTTTACAATATCCTCTTGAAGTCCACACACTTCAGAGAAAATCATATCATTCTCAGAATCCATGATAGATACAAAATGTAACTCCCAAAAGTTTAGGACGTCGGGCTCAGCCGAAATTGCCGTCCACATTGATTACAACACTCCTCCATATTTGACACTTTATATTTATAGTGCAAGTCTCAAAATAAATAACTCCAATGGAAAGTACATGAAAAAATAAGCACTTTTGCAAAAACCGGCACTCAAAACCGAGTTATCGATCAAAAGTTACAAGCTTTACAATATTATGCTCTTCTTATTTATTTTAATTACCACTAAAACAAAATAAATTATTTTTGCTTTCATCACACAAATAAAAATAAAGGGGGCTAAAGTTAAGAACCAACTAGTAGGAATCACAATCTTTAAGCCCTCATATGACCATACCATATGACAAAGGGCTAAGTAACCGATCAATAAGATGTTTGTGCAACTTCACTAACTTTACATAATACCTTGTCGCATGCAAATCGAGAAAGTCAATATCCATATATTATTATGGTAACTCAATGACTATTTCTAGACTATGTAGAAGTGGGCCTTGCTTATCCGAAAATAGCAACCTAAGGAATTGCCTGAATAGTAAGAACCATGTCAAGGTCCGTAGATCCCCTGCCATAAATCAAGGAACGATTCGAAAACCTAGTCATGCAAACCGAGACAAATACGCTGCAAGACCATAGAATTAGGAGATGCTGACATCGAGGAATCTAAGCAATTACCCATAGATAGGAATCACATGAGTTAATTCCATTCAAGGAAAGAACTATACCTAGGCAGACTAGATAATGCTCTCCTTGCAACAATACAAATAAGACCCTAAAAGAAATGACTCCCTCACAAAAGTGGGTCAAGTTTACAGTTGATCTTAGGGTTTTCCCACCTTCTACGGATCCAATGGAAGGAATGAGTTTTTGCATAAAAATGTATGTAGCTAACAAAGATACAGACTAAATTTTTACAAATATATGAATATACAATGAATTTATTTGTCAAAACATAAATTACAAACAAAGGATGTCAATTTGCAATCTCCAAACTTTGATGCCATGAAAGGAATGATAACAAGATCATACTAAGCTCAAGAACACATGATGCTAATCAAACACCACAATCAATAAGATGAAAGTAATTTTCCAAGTAATAACTTTACATAAAACCTTTGCAAACAAATGAGCAAAGTAATATTATATATTATTGTTGAACTCAATGCAATACATTGAGAATGGGCCTTGTTCTTATATAAGTCAAGGAATAAAAATCTAAGAACCAGTCAAGGTCGTAGATCAAACCATAAATCAAGGAAATGACAAGTCATCAAAAAACTAGTAAATACCATAGATTTAGGAGATAACTAGACATGTGTTCGATGCATCTTTTAGTCACATACCATGGCTTGAGGAAACCACTCAGTACAATGTACCATAGATCATTTTGAAAGGAATCTATACCTAACAACTACATCATATCTCTCTTATTTTTTTTTGTGATACCCATTCTCCAATATTCACATCTTCATGAAGTACTTTCTCCACTCAATACAATATATTTAATTAAAGTACATAGGTGAACATGAGCTAATGGTAAATACCTATTTTAACAATACCAGGCAAAATTGGAATCCATGCTTACATCCTCCACTGCACCTCATTTATTTGGCACTAATGTAGAGATTATTATAGATCAACCATTTCTAGATAAAGTATGCATGAAATTTATGTTCCTTTATAATAATATTAATAAAAGGGTCAATTATTATTGACTTCAGGTAAAAAATAGTAATGTTTAGCTTTAATAATAACCAAAATAAAGAAAATCATTAGATTTAGCCGCCCCTTGATTGTTGGCGCCCTAGGTAGTTACCTAGTTTACCTAAGGCTTAATCCCCCCTTGTTTCCTAGGGTCGACCTTATTAGAATATTTCACATACAAAAGACTATATAAGCAAGCCAATATCACTTTATAACTCACCTAACACTCTTACAAGCTATTATTACAAATATCATTCCAAAATCACTCAAAACTCTCTTAAATCTGCCCAAATCAGTTGCACGTCAATTAAAGTAGTCCCTACTATAGGTCTGAAGCACTCAATCAAGTCAAAGAGTTTAGTTTCTTCCATTTCTACACATGCAAAGGTCATAAAGCCATATTTTAGCAAGAGGAAAGTCACTCTAAGAATTGTCAAAGGGTTTCAAGAACAAATGGCTAGGGTTCGCTACTAAAACACACCACATCACACTACTACTGTATTGGGTACATTCTATACTATATAGTTAACACACTATCTTTATGTCAAGAGGCATGAGGACACCCATAAGAGGCTGACTTAGATCACACTCACACTTGCACAAACACCTAAGAGAGCTACATGGGGTTTGACCTCGTATCAGGGCATGTAGTGCAATACTTAGATTGGTTTGACCAAGTCAACTGCTAAGGGTAGTCCAACCTCACCACACACATAATTTCTCTTTTTGGTTAACTAATGTTTTGATGAAGGGTATTGTAGGTTTTAGGGTTTTTACTTTGTTACAAGTCATCATGAAGCTGTGCAAATAAGAGCGACATACAACGAAGGGATATTTAGGCAAACAAAGCACACAAGACGCTGTAGATCCCAACTGTTAAAGGGTCCAAGAGAATACACTTCCAGTCAGGACCATACAACCCAAGGTTTGGATCGCACAACATTTCTACGATCCTGCCCATGCTTAGTTTCTAGTTCTAGAATTCATAATGAAGCATCTCCAGTTTCTAATATGCTTTTTCCATATGTTTGCACATTTGGATCTTCTTTTGTTCTGACTTGTACAACTAAGTCTTCATCTCCTCTTGTGTATTTGAGCTATCATTTGTCGTTTATTAATCGTTGCAAATATTAATGTATTATTTCTGATTATGTATGGTTAATGGTGAATTAATTAGATCAAAATAGTCTCTTGTTACAAACCCTTACATCCATCCTATTTATTATTGTGCACTTCCCATAACATAATTTAATTAGGGTGTAAATAATGTGCTTCTACTTAAGACAATAATAATGTCATCCCATCCCGTATGTTTTCATGTCGCGTGCATTTTTTAAATTTTTTTTTAAGTCTATAAATATAAACATTTACAAAGATTTGAAATGAATCTATCACGGGACTTGCCTATAGCTCTCCCATATGGACTTACATTTACAAGCAGAGTTCTATACATGTCTATGACTTTTCATCTCAACGACACATTCGATTCTCCATCTATACACAACAAGCTTCCTACCAAGAGTCGGGTATCCACTACTCTAATATGGATATAACGAGGTTTTAACCTTGAAGGAGAGCTTTGAATACTCTTACTATAGGTTGGATCACCAACTTAGCCTTTATTCTTAAAATGTCAAATTAATTTTTTGATTGAAACACATATTATTATTAAATATATATAGATATGATGTTAATTGTACAAAAAAACGATGACCACATTGAACTATATGAACCTTGAGAAAGTAATTACACAACCTTTAAAAATTGTTAAAAAAAAATCAAGGACCCACAACCAATCAATGAGAAATAATGTTAAATTAATTCAACTCAACGTATCTAAATTTTAAAATTAATTTATTTATTTTAAGACGAAGGATTTGAAAAAATAAAATAAAAATTCAAAATATTTATTAAATATATATAGATATGATGTTGATTATACAAAAAAAATGTGACCACAATGAATTATACAAAACTTGAGAAAGTAATCACACAACCTTTCAAAATTGTTGTCATACTAAACTTGAGAAAGTAATAACACAACCTTTCAAAATTGTTGTCATACTTACATACATATAGGTAATAAATTTTTTTTTTATAAAAAAAAGGATAAAATCAAAGACCAACAACCAATCAACGAGAAAAAAATGTTAAATTAATTAACTTATTTTAAGGCGAATGATTTTTTTTCCAAATTTAAAAATTCAAAACATTCGGTACCTATTCGGAATAAACGTGCACAAATCGAACTCCCTATATAACCACAACAAAAGAGTCCGTATATATGCACAGTGGGGACTAGTAGCTATATGGCGTGTATATATAGCTACTAGTCCACTACTTACCATTCTGTAAGCAGACGGTATGTATATATATCTCTGTATATCGTCTGCTCTGTTCACCGCTAATTTCCCCTCTTCACCACATTTAAAGCAAATACAAAGCTCATTGAGGCTGGACTTTGAGTAGGAGAGAACTGCGACCACTGCATATATTTTTTTGCGAACAGGCCACATTTTGAAGTAAAAGAAATGGGCAACATTTGGGAGAGGAGAGAGTGGTCTCTGAAGCAGAGGGTCGGGTTAGGCAGGTCTCCAAGAGATTCAGGCCAGCAAGGTTATAGAAGAGTAATCTGTAACGATCCTCAGGCCAATGTCCAGTTTAAATATCCGGTATGCTTATTGGGTTCTTCCATGCTTTTTTTAAAAATGGATTTGACACATTGTCACCGAAAAAACTGAACAATTAAATGTCACCTTGAAGATGGTGTGAGGTAAATTAAACCCCTGGGTTTGTAAATATGGGCCCAGGCTGAAATGTACCTAACTATAAGCTGGCCTTGAACAGGGTGTGGGGTATGTTAGGATTACATTTTTAAAGATTAGATTTATAAATATGGAGTCGTGTTCGAATGTGTCCCATAATCGTTACACCATAACCTGGCCAGATGTCTACTGGAATGCAGGTCATTTTATGCGCCATAACCTAGCCAGATGTCTGCTGGAGTTGTAGGCCGGGGGGGGTTGGGATGGGGTTTGAACCTCGCTCAAGTTCGTCAAGTGTTTCCCATTACCATTGCATTACAATGCCTTGGACAGGAAGATTAATTTGTTATGATATAGAGTACCTGGTAGGGGGGAGAAATACAACAATGACCCCCTTTATCATTACACTACAATGCCTTAGGACAGGAAAGTTAATTTGTTATGTTATAGGGGTCCTGTTAGGTGGGGAGAGATGCTGCATTATGAGCCTTTTGTGGAAGTGGTGCGCAATTAAGTTTTTTTAGTGACGCAAAGAATGCCACATAATGGAAGTGGACCCTGCTAAAAAAACTTGTGGAAGAATTGAATGAATTTAGAGAGAAAAGAAATGATAAAATTATCTTACCCAAATTATATTATTATGATTCAGGTTGAAATATCAGTCTCAAATTAGACACAACAATTGAAGTGCGTCGAATAAAGAGTAGACAGCGTTATGGCTGTTTGTTATAGCTTTGGTAAGTCATTAACCATTCTTAGAGACAAAACCCAGTAAATCATTTCAATCTGGTAGGAGATCTAGCTTTGGTAAGCATTAACCATTCTTAGAGAACAAAATCCAGTAAACCATTTCAATCTGGCAGGAGATTTAGCTTTCGTAAGCCATAAACCATTCTTAGAGCCCAAAATTGAATGATCCATTTCAATTTGGCAGGAGAGAAAGGTGTTATTATACTGGTGGTGTTTTCTGTAGTGCATCAAATTATGTGATATGATTTCGGGATTCAGCTGTGTAATTTCGAGTCAATTTACATTGACCCTTATTTCACAAATAGTTATTCTTAATTTCTTAAGAACTCCTCTCTCATGAGCATGAATTGTCCACGTGGCACTCATTACATGTAGGAGATGATCACAGGGATGAAGTATCCGGGCTTCTTGGGAGGTCACCGATCCCAGTACTGCTTTGGCTCATTCGCGCTTAGTCATGGAGTCTTCCGGACAATCGAGCCTGCTTAAAGATGGTTTTATTTAATCTTTGTAAAAATTAAAATTCAGTTTAGACGTTTAAATCCCTGAAACCATTTCCAGTAGGCCAGAAAAATAGGATTCAGAAACATTCCTGTGCAAGGAGCTTCCGGAAACTCCTACAGACTGTTTCCAGTAGGCTAGAAACCTGCTTACAAGTTTCTGAAATGTTTCTCCATCCCAGAAATTTCTGGAAACTCCTAGAGAAGGGCTGCTAATTTATGGAAATGTTTCTTCAGATATGTTTTTGGAATTTTGCAGTTGTTTTTCGAGAGTTTCAACTTTCAGGAAGTTTCATGAATTGCAACTCAACTTTCTCAAATGTTCGATAAGTTTCCAAGATTTTCCAGGAGATTCCAATACCATTCCCAAGACTTTACAGGAGCTTCCATCATTTCCAGTTTTGCTTCATGCTAATTCCTGGATTTGTTGTTTCCTTGAGCAGTCCATCAACAAGTATCTGCTGTTTCCTGACCTACCTTTCTCGCTTCCAATACATTATACTTCCATTTCTGAAGGTTTTAAGTATTGGTTGTTTATTTGGGTGCAGCATAGGTTTTAACCTACTAATGTATTGCAGCCTCAGTTCTTATGGAAGGGAATCCCATACGCACTGGATGCCATCAATGATACATAGATACACATCAATTGCGAATTAACGGAAGTAAATCCCAAGTGCTTGATCATTTAGGCTGCAATTCTGACCTAGATGCTGTTCTCATTTGAATATTTAATGAATTTCATTTCCCTTATTCTTTGTATACTGTGTCTGCTTCTTTATTTTACATATTTTAAAAGCATTGGCTTATTGGACAATAATATGGGATATAACTGTAGCCCGAATTCTGTTATGAGTATCTTAGTAATTTGGGATTCCTCCACTGTTAAGAGATCGCGGGTTGTGTCACTTTTGGAAAACCAATAATTGTTTTTGTACTGTCATAACCAGGGTGTGTTAGTAATGGATTATGATCATTACCAATTTTGTACTGCCTGCATTTTTTTCCATTTTTTCTCTCACCATAGAAGTCTTCAATGTCTCCAAATAGGTGGATTCACTGGTTATTTAATCCTAATTGCAACCATAACAAGCTTAAAACATGAACATGCCAGGGAGAAACAATTATCTAGAGTTAATTTTGAGTTAATATGTTATCAATTAATTTAAATGTTTTTGCTTTCGTGTCTAATAAGAAACTTGAACTCATTGAGGAAATCTCTTTTTTTCTGACAGAATGCTTTGCTTTTTCTTTTTATATTTCAACAAAAGGAGAAAAAATGAAGCATATAAATGATAAACCTGCAGCATTTTCAATATTTTAGTTTTTAAAATGTGTATATTTTTAATAGCCAAGATGGCACTGTCTATAGTATGAGTCCATAAGAAGGGGCTATTTGTGATCTTGTGGTGAAACCTCTTGCAATTAGACTACTAGATTTTTTTTTGTTAAAAATTGCCTCAAATTTATATTAGTAGTACAATATTTTCTACAAAATTAAATTGGACTGATAAAAGCATGCAACAGAAGACTATGAAAGCTGGTGCATATGGCTGAAAACCAGACTATCCACTATATATCCAAAAACAACCAAATCAAGTCATAATATAGGCTACATATTACCGGAGATTGCCAATACCTCAAGTAGAAATGACATTAAGATACACATTAACGTCTCTCTTGAGTGGAGGGCATAAAAGTGTCCACATGATTGTTCCAGTTACTCTCAACTTGGGCTAAGATCGGACTAGTGTCCAATTAATTACCAGAGACAATTAATGTCGTGAGTTGGATGATTCATCATCCTTTTTATTTGGGGTGGGTTTTATTTGTTGGTGGGTCATTAAATTCCCATCCACCTTCTCTGGCTTCTTGTCTGCCACCCTTGTAAATGACACCTCAGCCTTGCTGTAGGAAGCTATCTCTGCTCCTCAATTTATGTCGCCTGCTTGTTTAGCCTCTATGTGGCCTAAAAAATTATCCTTGGGCTTTGCGAGTGCTATTTTGATTCTTTGCGATATACCTAGCCTTGAATGTGCATGATGTACTACACCAATGGTTGATATGTTATCTGAGGCAGTCAAGATCCATAGCCACTTCTCAGTTTTCCATTGTATTTGTAAATATAGGGTTGCAATTACTCACACTAAACAGAAACCAAATAAGGATTAGAAGAGACTGGAAAAAATTCCAACTCTGCATCATTGTCAAAGAGAGAATAGGCAATAAACACACAGAGTCATGTGATATATTTATTATTTAAGTGGCCCGATGGCTCTGCCCTCTCCGTGTTTCTTCCTGTCTCCTTCGCATTCTCCTAACCCTAGCCTCGACGGCCATGGCGACCATGGACCTCTGCAGCCTGCACAGGGTTTTGGTGTGGCTTCAGTCATCGTTTGCTACGACAATGCTGTGAATGTTCTGGACGACTCGGACTGTGCTGCCTTGGGCTCAGATGCGGGGTTCGCTGCCTCTGTGGTTAGGAAGGCTGTGGCTTTGTCCTCTAATGCGCTGGTTTCCTCTGATGTTTGTGATAAGGTTTTTTTGAACAGCTGTGAGGGGAATGTGCAGCCTTTGTTCTTGCATGCTGTGGCCTCTGCTTTGCTGCCTTCAAAGCCTTTATCTGCTGCTAAGTCCACTCCTTCGGTCTCTTTTGGGGAGTCAGTGTTAGAATCCGAAGATTTTTTCTCTAGCCGGGGCTTGATCTGCCATTTCAATGGTCTCTAGCCTGGGCTGCAACTTCTCCACTCGTGGATCTCTTCGAACTGGCGTCCTCTCGTGTTTGGTAAGATGGACATTTACACTTGTGCCAGGGGGTTCTTTATTGTGGTTTTCAATTCTATGGATGATAGGGATTCTATCATGTCCAACCTGTGGGAATTGCAACATTATCACTTGCTGATGAAACCGTGGTTTCCAACTTTCAATCCCCTAACTACTGAGAAGTTCTTATCCATTGACTCCAAAACGGAATTTTCCACTCACACTACATATGCGAGAATCTTGGTGGATCTGGATACCTCTTTGGATCTTCCAGCTTCCATTGATCTCAAAGTTCTGAACGGGATTTGGTCACAACCTTTGGATTACGAAGGCTTGCCCTTCAAGTGCAGGAAATGTTTTTCCCTTAGACATCTTGCTTCAGATTGTCAGAAGGTAAAGCAACAACGTAAGGAAAGAGTTTCTCAGTGGAAGGACTCCAATCCTAGCTTATTGGTTGTTGGGGAGGATTCAAATTCCTGCTCGGATGATCTTGCGAAGGTTAGTGATGACCATGAAAGAATTCAACAGCTAGTTGAGACTCAAGTTTCCCCCCTGGGATTGGGGTGAGAAAGATGGAAGATGTAGTGACTCTCCCCTTGGGGGAGGAATCTTCATCTATTGTTGGGACCAAAGAGTCCTCTGGTATTTGTGTTTCAGTTCATCTGGATGAAAATTTGGATCCTAATCAAAATGATGGATAGACAGTTTGAAATCGAAAAAAGAAAGGTATCCCTCTCCATACAATGTGATTACGATCTCAGGATCGGGATCCTTTGGAGTAATCTTTTGTGATGCTGCAGAGGTTGCTTCAGCCTTTCCTTTTCTCTCTTCTCATGTTCTTCGCTTGTGTGCGTTTGTGGCCTTCTTTCTTTTGTTGCCTGCGGGCTTCTTCAATGTAGGGCTTCAATGTTTTATCTAGCCTTGAGGGATTTGTACAAGGATACAAATCCTTCCAAAATCCGCCCATTTACCCTTTTCCAAAAAAGAGAAAGAAAAAAGGGAGAGAATAGGTAATATATCAACCAAATGGGTACCATTAGTGAATTTGAGAGCGTGTCTGGGCAATGTCCTAGGCTGAGATATTTTGCATCCTAAAAATAGGTAACGTAATTTATCTAGCAAAGCAATGCAAATGCAGGCCATTCTTGCTTAGGCGTGATCTATAATTGCACAATACATGACTGATACAATTCCTTACATAGATACATTCAGTTATTATGTTGCTCAATTCAATGTCTAGCTACTGAGTAGTTAGAACAATATACATATAGTGGAACACTTGTATTTAAAGTGATCAATTGACAAATACTTTACTTTTGCAGCATGGCAATGGGAATTAAATGCAAGGAAAATACAAAACAACAAATACACACATGAGTGACGCTGAAATTTAATTGGCGAACATCCTTTTGGAGTAGAAAAACATGACGAGGTAAGCGTGCAACTTCATTTCCTTTTCAAAATCAGATCTACAAGTGAGTGGTAGAGTCTCTGCTCACTTTGGAGCATGGATACACTCCTTTTCTCTTCTCTGCACAGACCCCGCTCCATCCTCTTCTCTCCTATTTATTAGAAGTCGTTGAGAGAACCCCTTGCACTTCAATGAGATTGCTTTTAATGACCAATGAAGATTGTTCACCTACTACTATATTTGTTCCTTGTTTTTTGTAATGTCCCCAAATGGACATATTTCAACCCCAAGTGGATTACCCACAATTCCCACTAGGGCTAAATATGATTAATCCAAAAAGCGAAAAATCTCAATTACTATCAAACAAAATATTTTCTAGAAAACCCTAGTTCGCTGCCCTAGGCCAGCGATTTATCAAAAATAGCTTTCTCCATGTCAAAATACTTCCAAATTTATGAAATTTTATTTGCAAGTAGATAATGAATAATCAGAATAGGATCTTCAATCAGATTCGAAAAATATTAGTTTTGAAATTTATTAGGGCAAAAAACGCAGAAGAACTTGTAATTCAATAACTTGCAAAATACTCCAAATTTCGGGGCAAATGATAGCTCAAATTGAAGCTTGAAAAATAAGCTTTCCAATGAACCCAAAATCAGAATTTTTCAATGGTTGGAAGGCATCCAAAATGGATATGCAATTTTGGAACAATGTAGATAAACCCTAACTATAAGTGAAAGGTGGAAATACAATTTCGCCCCACTTAGGAAAGGCCCAAAAACACTTCAAAACTGATCAAACACTTCAGATCTGATCTCTCCTTGAATTTTGCTTGACATCAGTCTTCAACAAATGCTGGAAAACTACTAGAAAATCAGCTAACTCCTTGATATGCAATGGAAACCCCTGTGTGGAGAATCCTCTCAACTAGGAGAAGGGTTTTCGTCCTTCTACTAGATCTCTTGGAGGGTTTTTGTCCTCAAGAGTGAAGATGCAAGCAAAAATGCTCAACATGCAAATTTGAAATTTGAGAATAAACAAGTGATAATCTCCTCAAGCAAGTGGACTTGCTTATATAGAGCAAATGGACCAACTTGCCTCCTTCAACATCCAAGAAACTTTTAGCTCCTCATTTAATGTTTTCCCCTTTTGATCCATCCCATAAGGAGGTCACATTTTCTAGGGGAAAAATAAACTTTATAAGGTGACTTTGGCTTTTTTAATTTAATTTTATTATTAAGTCTAATAAATTTATTATTAGTGCCTTTATAATATTTTCTTTTTTAGTTGCACTTTATAATAAATTATTATGATTTAAGTTCCCCTTGTGCTCATCCTTTAGCCGTCGCAGAGACAAAATGGGCTAAGGGTCTTCGACCGAGAAGGGGATATTGCATTTTTCTTGATTTGTCTTGAACATCTTCAGCGCATGTTGCTCCAACTTTCTTGCTCTGCCTGTGACCCATTGGGATAGATGTCTATGGGTTCAGACAAGCTTATTAGAAGTTTCTAGGTTTTATCAACTGCAATTGTCAATTGGAACTCCTGGTTGATGTCATCAGGACCCTATATATGTACTTCCCTTCCATCTCCTTGGGTTAATCACGTAGTTTGAGCTTCAACAGTCATTTGTCGAATTGTCACTATTTTCCCACTTTTTCATTAATTGGTCATTCTTGTCCAGCTTTGATTGAACGGGTGTCAGTTCTTCCCCACACCTGTGTTCAAAGCATAGTAATGAGGCTTGGACTCGACAAAAACTCGACAAACTGATTTTTGATTCGGACTCGAACTTGACGGCGAAACTCAGCCAAGACTCAAAAAATTTAATAATCATTAAAATAGTAAGTTTTAGGGGATAAAGCTTTTAAAGTGCATTCCATTTCAAATCAATTTAAAATACATTCAAAAGTTAGAAACTAATCAATCACATCTACCATACATAAGCATACTCAAAGAAGTAAGTAAATATTAAAATAATTTGATATTGAATGTTTGAAGTCGAATAGTTGAACTTGAAACTTGAAGCCTGAGAGCTGATATTAAATAAGAGTTACTTCTATATTCATAAAATTATTTCCTTGTATGCAAAATATGGATTAGAAATCCACGACGACGACATAAAAAAAAAATATAATATAAAAAATGCATCTAAGTTTGAGAAGAGCTTGCATCATTCATCCCAACACAAGATGCACCATGTCGGACCCTACGACGTTAAGTGTGCATCAAGAAAGCAGCTGCAGCCATTTTACTTTCCCTTGTTTATCCCTAGTTGTATGGGCTTGCTCCTCCTCCTGCAAGCTTTGCCTTGCCATCAGTCTGATCGTTGATCATATGCCTCTAACTGAATGAGGGATACATTTTCCGCAATGCCTACAGTCTGCTTGTGGCAGATGCACAGGGTATAATGCACCAATACAAGGCGATTTAACCATTGCACTGGCAATCTATTGTGCTTTTTGGATTTTATGTGCTCAAACATACTCCTATTTGATCTCAGAACCTGAAGCATTGCATGGTTGGCTTAGCACTTGAATAACAATCTTTTGAGGATTCAACACCTTAGCAGCAAAATTTTCCCACCATGCATTTATGACGATAAATATTAAAATGTTTTAGACTAAAATTCAAATAAAAAATAAAAAATTAACATTCAATTTGAAAAAATGGAAAAGAATAAACTCAAAGTTTACCTGGCCTAGTTATCTTTCTAGCCGCATTGCACATATTTCGAGAAAAGAGATCTCCTGGTGCTTGTATGTAAATCTCAATCTTGGACATAAGCTTCACCCTCATCTGTGGATTTGTCTCTATGGCCTCTATGACCGTGTAGAGGCCACTCATAACCTCCTTGCCAACCTTAGAGTTCTCAAGGAACTAGACAATTGGGTTCAGAATGTAGGCACAAGCATGAAGTGGCCTATGGAGTTTTTTTATGCACCACCAGTCAATGATATGCCAAATGGGTTTGTATTTGGCCTCCTCCATGCCATAGAATATTTTTATCTGCTTTTTGGCTTGATCAATGCCCTCACACATATAATCCATTGCAGGCTTTTCTCCATGAACCACATGGAAGAGAGAAACCAGTGGCTTTGTGATTTGTAAAAAAATATTTCAAAAATTAATTTCATATGCAAGTCTTAAATGAAGAGCAAATTAAAATTTAGTAACTTTTTAAAACAAATAAAACAAAAATTCAAGAAACTTAAAATGACATACATCTACAATATCCCTTGCTGGCATGAAAATGTGGGACATATCAAACACCCGCTCTACAACATCAATCTTGGCATGTGGTTATTGAATAGGAAGACTCACTCCATTTCTTGCTAACAAATATTTGCTTCAATGGAGCTTTTGATTGTACCAAAGATTACAAGGTGATGGAGGTTGCAAAACGGGTTACACAAAGTCAGACAAATGTCTTGTTTTTTATGAAATATCTAATTAAAGAGGGGACCCAAGTATGGCTGTAAATGTACTTGCAAATATTATGACTGTGCTCCACAATTGGATTGATACACTCCATTTTCCCAATATCCTCCAGCATAATATTGATGAAATGGGCTGAGCAAGGAGTCTAAAAAGATTGAAGGGTGTCTCTGCATTAGTAGTTTACCCGCAACAACATAATTTGCTGCATTGTTGGTGATTGCTTGCACTGCATTTTCTTTGCTTACCTATGCCACAAATTCTTCCAAAATTGCCCATAAATAATCAACATTTTAAATCCTCCCTGAGGTCTTAATTGACTTAAAGAACACAGTCCCACCCGAAGAAGAGCCCAAGCAGTTTAACGATGTTCTATTTTTTCTATCAGTCCATCCATCAGACATGATAGTGTAGCTTTTTCCCCCCAATAAGCTGCTGCTCATCAACTATTGATTTAACATCTGCTCCCATCTTTGACAAAATTGGGCCCCTTCAATCATCAACAGAAGAGGCTTTGAACCCTCAACCAACAACAACAATAGCATCCACTAATGCTTGCCAATAAGGTGACTTGAAACAAATAAAAACAAAATTTAGAGTTTAAATATCAAAATTTCAGAATAAAAAATAGGTTTTAGAGTTAAAAAACAGATTAAACAATTAAAATAACTATATAATTTCATGCAATATCATACTGTAGAACAAAAGATAGACTAAAAAAAGATAACGTTACATGGCCGCATGAAAACGAATGTCACAGATGTACCAAAAATCATCTACTGTGCTCTTCATGGCTATGTGTTTGTTCTTGTTCCAACCCGTATTTTCCAGCGATGGTAGTGAACTAGGAGCAATGGTAGTGAACTAGGAGCACTGCATGGCCTAAACCAACTTCTTAACAATATCTAGGCCCAATGCTTTTGGAACTTGATCCAGACATTGGAGAAATGGAAGAGGCAACAATTTGTTGGTTTTACCTCATCTTTTCCACCTTTTTTTCTTGAAAGCTTTCCGATTGAGTTGTTACCTCCCTTACATCCGTAGGCTCTACAAATGGACCCATTGCAATGTCATGTCCAAGTATGTGGGCAGGGTGATATTTTAGGTGATTAATGCCGCTTCCTAGAAACACAACACCACAATATTAGCAAAATAAGTGCCCTTTCATTGCACCTTCATTGACATCCTTCCAGGAAGGGTTTTTCGGTTTGTTTGGTGCCCGTGACATGGGAAAACTGAAAAACCTACATTGCAGAGAAAAAGATTGAGGGGTGTCTCTGCATTGGTAATTGTAATACAAGGAAAAATAGGAAAAAAGAAAAGGGAAAAAGTTAAAAAACTGGGTTTTTAACTATTGTATTTCATTTTAGATTATAAATTGAGATTTTTTAAAATTTAAATTGAAAGAATGAGGATCATTGAATGAAGAAGGAAAAAATGTTAAGAAATGAGAGAAAGAAAGAGAGAAGCGTACAAGTTTTGATTCATCTACCTCTAATAAATGCTTGAAAAATGTTAAAAAAACAGCCAATCCCTTCTATTAGCTCTACTAATACACATATATGACGCTAATCACCTCTTACCCAACCCTTGCACAGCCAAAACCAGCATATTGAAGCAAAAACATAAAAATTAGAATGATTCCATGGTGTGTGAGAGTGACGAAAGTAATATATTGCATGGGCTCATGAAAATAAAATTTGAATGAGTGTTATAGTAAATTTTAGGTTTAGGTTCATATCCTTTTTTTTACTTGATTGTGGTTTTTTTGGGGTTAAGGAAAACAAAAAAAAAGAGCAGATTTGTTGAGTCTAGACCTGGGACTCGTGAGTCTGGCCAGAATCACCCCTGGACATGACGAGTCTGCCGATTTTTCCATAAATTTTTGGAGAGGTGCATTTGGGCTCAGATCAGCGAGTAGTCACCAGGATTCGCTGAATCTCGATTCTATGGTCTAAAGTTCACTGATATGTTCTGATTGATTTTGGATCAAGATAGGGAGGGGAAGCCTTGCTTTGTATGGTATCCTGCACCACCTTTTATGAATCCTGCCAAGACGTAGTTTTTCTGCAAAAAAATGAAATTTGTCTAGTTTTGTATTACATGTTTATCATTCATTGAGCAAAAGTTCTGGGAGTGTTTAATGGACTAACAGAATGCCATGTTACAAATCTTTTTGTAATAGTTGACATGTTTGTAATTTGAACATAGTGTGTTTGCATAGCTCAACATGATGACGTTTCCAGTTTTTTGGTTGATAAATTTCAAGATATATCCATTTAGTCTTATGTGACAATGCTTTTTTTCTATTTAGGGCAATTCGATATCAACAACAAAGTTCAATCTATTTACTTTCCTACCCAAGGGTTTGTTTGAGCAGGTTCGTATAATTTCATTGGAATATTCATTATGAGAAAAATTGGTTATATCATTTGTACTTGTGATGATGGCCTTCTACTTCCTTTTCTATCACAATAAAATCTTTTTGCATGGTGAAACAATGCAACTAAATATGCTTTATCATTTCCAGTAATTCTATGAATTGATTACCAAACATTTTATGCATAAGTTATATCACTGCTTTCAATTGCTGAAAAATGCTTGTGACTTTGTAGTTTCGACGGCCAGCTAATCTTTACTTCCTGTTTGTTGCAATTTTGGCCCTAACACCCATCAGGTAAAATCTTGTCTTTTTTCATGATTTGACTTAGATTTGCTTTGGGTTTTCTGGTGTTATTGTATTTGCTACTTTATCTGTCATAAATCGATTTTTGTCATTGATATTGTCTGAATAACACACACACACACACACGCACACACGCACACACATATTTATGATGTAGATTGATGCAAAGTAACGACTGACTTGTCAAGCTTTTTTAAAATCCTCATGATATTTTATTGCTTAATGTATTATTGCTTAAAAGACATTGTTGTAGTACCTTGTTCCGTTAGAAAATTATTTAAAATAAACACGTGCTTGATCTGCCTACCTTACAAGAATTCTTGAAATGTCTTTTATCTTTAATTTTTTAGGAATTCTAATAGTGGATTTTCTGTGCTCTTCAGTATAAATAGGAAAATGTGAACTATGAAAAGTCTGCCTAGAGACATGGGTAGCAATTTTCGTTTTAGAGAAATGCATCAATCCAACTTTGGCTCTCATTTACAAGTTTTGATTTTAGGAATAACATAAAAACATATTTGTTGCCTATAATTAGGTAAAAATGTGGCTATTAAAGTAGGCTTTTTGGATAAAACTGCCCTCCAAGCTAAAAGTTGTGTATCTGAAACCTTTTTGTTTCAAAGTTTGAATGGTTATTGATTTTAATGATAAAAGTTTATCTATTCATAGTATTTCTACATCTTTATATATTCCTCCTTCAATTAGTGGAGCTTTATCATTGCAATTCATTGGTGGGTGGTAGCTCCATTCGGTTTGTGGGCATTTTTATATAGTTGACTGCTGACAATTCTTCATCAGATGAAGTCTAAGTTACCAGTCCTAATTCTGGTATTGGTATTAGTATGGGGTTTGGGTACACTGTTATGACGCTTTTTTTCCCCGGGGTTCAGGACGACTTGATACAAGTGTATTCAAAAATATGAAAATAAAAATTATAATGAAATAAGAAAAAATTAACCACATAATATGTAGAATAAGCAAAATAAGTTAAATTACCACAAGACAATTGAAAACACTACTCATAATTGATAATTCAATGCCAAATGTCGTGATAACCCGAATAGATTAATAGTTAGTGGCCAAACTTAGAACCAAAAGTTCATAGTGCAAATGTAAACTCAATATGAATAATTGTATTGCTCTTCATCACAAGCATCAAAATCCTCATGTGGTTCATTAAATACACAAGTAGTAGCAGTGTCACTCCCACGAGCTATGCTATGTGGGTCCTATGAAGAACTCTCTTGCTGCTCCATGGCGACTAATAAAAGTTGGGCAATGGATGTATTCAAGTTAGCATGCTCTAGCTCTACACCCTAATGCATCATCACCCTTGTTTGTACTGAACCTACTTGTGTGATAGAAGGTGCTAGTTGGAATACATGTAGACCAACTCCGCCACTTTTTTTTTACCGCCAACCAGTCGTGCCTAATTGAGGGGATAAATGAGTATGTACTCTAGTTCCATTTAACTAAAGAGGAATTCGCAGTCTATTGAGTCAATGTCAATGCAAACTTAAAATCTGTAAAAGTGAAAATGAAACTGCATATTACAACTTAAAATGTGGTGTCCCCAGATTTCACCCTGAAATCTGGGACTACCCATTTAAAAATTTTCGTTCTTTTTAAAATAACGGATCTTTTTGTGTTTTATTGCCAGAAGATGTCTGTATTATGTTAGGATATTCCCAATGAATCATATGAGCCAATTTCGACAAATACCCATATGCCCAAACTCATTTTATCCCTCCGCCAAGTTTTGTCTGCGAGAAATTTTTATTTAATTATTTATTGAATAAATATTCCCCGTTTGAAGTAAATTGTGCTCCAGTTGAATCTTGTTGAAGTTTTGCATGTCAGTATTCACTCATCTCATTAGGGTTTTCACCAGGAATGAATTCAGGGCATTATCTGCAATTTCTGGCAATGTTTTTTGCTTTTATTTATTTCGTTTGCGTTTTTCTCCAGTTTTCTCCTCAGTTTCTCTATCAAATTCCCCTACGTCAATTCCTTCGCTAGTATAGTCTATTTAAATGCCTGAAGCATCTGAAGATCATCTACTGACACAGCACCAGAAGGAATCAGCCTCAAAATACAAACTGCTAACCAAAAATGATGAAGTCATGCACAAAAAGCCTCTCCCAGGCAAGTCGCATTTTCTGGAATTAATGAGTGTAAGCTACGATGGGATTTTTGGCAGCTGCAAGTAGGTGGGAATTTATTACCTGCCTTGCAAGGTGCTTTTTCCCCTGAAGTCAAAGTCACTTAAGCTGTGATGGGAAAATTAGAGGCGGCAAGAAGGCAGGGTGAAAATTCCCATTATAAAATAAAGAAAAATCACTTAAAGCACCGATGGGAATTTTGTGCCTGCCTAGCAAGCTAACTTTTCCCATCAGAAGGATTTATTCACCCATGCAAGTCACACTTTATCAAGGGAGGTCAGTTTTAATGCAAGTCGCACTTTTTGGAAGGAAGACTTTAAACTACCAGTGGGAATTTTGGCAGTGGTAGGCAGGCGGGAATTTCTTACCTGCCTTGCAGGGTAAAAATTCCCATGATGAAAGTCAAATCACTTAAGTGGAAGAGGGGATTTTTGGAGCTGCGGTGCAGGGTGAAAATTCCCATCAGAAGTTGACTTCTTAATTTTAGAATTCACCTATGCCAAAAAGTGCGATCCATTTGGGCATTAAACAATGCTTTTGATAATATTTATTAATAGCTGCTTTGCCTAATTTTGGCGCCCAGGATGGAGGAAAAGTCAATGCATGAGAATAAGCTAAAGAGAACTGAAGGTAGTATACTAAAAATAAATAAATTAAATTTATTTAATGGCAGCCAGCAGCATGCAAAAGTAGGCGCCCAATTTGGGTGAATAAACATGTTTGTTTATTAATTAATTACCAGAAATAGAATGGACAATTATTAGAAATAGAATGTTGAGGGTTATATAAGCATGGGCTGCCATAGTGAAGATGTAATTAATTCTTTTTGCATAGGATTGCAGCCCAGACAGTTTTGGCGCCTAAGGAAGATGTATTTTTGCATCAAAAAGTGTTTTTCATTGTCGGAAAGCTTCAAAGTTTGGCGCCTAGGGTTGGAAGAGCTTGATTTAAGCCTTGTTAATTATCTGCATGTTGGTATAAGTGCCCAGGTGAAGTTAAAAATATTTATGCTTGCTTTGCATGCAATAAAAGCCTCTCAAATTTTAGGGTAGCGGGCTTTATATGTAGATTTTTGTGATAAAAATCAAGTGTCTTTGTCTGAATTAATTGCAGGTATTCATTACAGGTGCTTATATAAGTGAAAGGAAGTTCAAATCAATGTCAGGTACATTAAATATATCTTCCGAATCTGAAGAAGTTGCCAGATCTGCACAAATTGATCCAATCGCAAGGGATTCCGGCAAAATTAAAAAAAAAAAGCTCAGACAAAGATTGTTCCAGCCATGATGAAGCATGATGAAAGAAAAGGATCAGCAAAATCATGCATAGCTTCTAGATTTGTTGAAGTCAATGATACAAACATTGGCCCTGAACCTATCACCAATTTGATTGACAGATTCAAATCTCATAATTACAAAGGCTTCCGGCGAAACTTCATCCTCTTGTTTCTAACGCAACCCGTGTAGAAGTCAGTGCATGGAGAATTCCTTTTAGAAGCTTGTGCATGTGCTCCCAATCTTCCAGTTGAAGCTTTCATTGAATTTACTTGTGTTTGCATTCACCCAGAGTGCTTTCCAGAATTTAAAATTGCTCATATGCAATTTTAAATAAAAGATGATGAGTTTTATCTGAATTATTTATGGCAAACATTGCCCTAGTGCATGTACTGAAGAAGAACTACAAAAGCTTCAAGTATAGAGGGGAAGATAGGTCAAAGGTAGTACCCGCAAGCAAATCACAGTCAGCTACTTCCAAATACAACTTGGTGAGAATCAAAGGAAAAAGAGTCAATTGCATGCAGAATATGGAAAATAAACAAGACTAGAAGCGTTGCAACTTTCTTCTTATTTATTTTCCTCTTTCTTTTATTTTTTCCGACAAAGTAATTGAGCAATCAATTAAATTATAAAACTTAAGTGATTGGTTTAAAAGTCGTTACTTGAAGAAGTCAATTACTTGGAAATATGTGGCAGACATGCAAAATAGAAGGTTCTATTTTTTCAATTATAAATCATGCATGTCATGCAAATAGGAATTTCAGGAGGAAGATTGCTAGTTGTTTCCCTTTTCATAGCTTCCGCATGCGGGAATCCATTTAAAGCTTCCTTTTTGTAATTGCTCTTTATACACTATAAATAGAGGAAGAACCTACGGGTTAAAGAATAGGATTTTGTAATCAGCATTCTCGTGTTCCAGACTTTGAGCTGAAACCCTTGATTTCTGCAAGCAGAGGAATAAAGAAGAGATTTCCGGAGAACTTTGTGTCAACGGTGCATTTTGCTTCTTACTTTCTTTCTAGATCTGTTCATAAACTGTGTTATTATAGATTTAGATCTGAAAGTTTCCTTTGCTTTGAATTTTGTGCTTAATGATCTATTTGTTTTAATCTATGTGCATGCAATCAACTCTGTAAACTATTGCTTGGGTTGCACATTCTCTCTACTTTCTTCCGTTTCCTATTATTTTCCTCTTCTGCAGATTTTTCATCTCTTTTACAACTGCTTACTTGTTGCAGAACTGTATTGCTATGGTTCATGAACTACACTGTTAAAGTAATACCCGCAAATAGATATTAGGATATATAACTGACAAAATCTTACACGGGAGCCTCACCGGTAAATGAGAGAGATTTATCTCATGGCTGCCTAGGTTTTCAGTTGTGCAAAAAATCTAGCCAACAAAATGAAAAGAAAGTTAGAATTTTGATTGTGTAATGTCCTTTTTTTGGGACATTAATTAATTACAAATATTGGAGACCTTTAATCCACCCTTCCCATGGATTAAAGGATAAAAATTAGGAAAATGTCATTACTCCTTTTATTTTTATATTAAATAATTAATTCTCCTTTTATGTTTTCTTTTTAAATATTATAAAGGGGAATTAATATTCTATTTGGAGTTTGACTTTTCAGAAAAAAATGCTATTATTAAAAGTGACCATTTGACATGACGAAATGTGCCATAAAGAGGAGGGAAAACTTGGAGATTTGAAATGCAAAAGCTATATAAGGAGATGTGGCGACCGTCGTTGGGGGCATGTTGAAGTTTTTATTAAAATATCTTCATGCTTGAAGAGGGATGTATGCCCATGTGATCACATAACAAAGGTGTTTTTTCAACACCACCATACTTTGGAGAGTTTGAAGCCTTCTATGCTATTTTTGAGTGAATGTTGCATGATATATTCATTCTAAGATTGGCGACTTGGCTTATATATTGGCACTTTTATTTGTGGGGTTAAATCTGCATGTTGTTCTTTTTGAAGTGATTTTGGAAGAGTTTGAGGTGTTTTTATTACTGTTGTTCACTGCTGCATTTATTCCAGCTATGGCGATTTGCATTAGGAAATATTTTGGTATGTTTTGGGGGTGAATAAGCTAGATCTGCAATCTGATTTGTATTAGCTTTTATTTCAGAGTAAGGGCTGATATTTTGAGTGTGTTGGAAGGTTAGAGAAGTGAGCTGGAAATAATTTATATAATTTATTCTAACCCTAGCGACTTGGAATCAGATTTTTGAGGGCTGTTTTGAAGTGGTTTTATTGATCAAAAAATTTAGATTCATAGTGTATTGGAAAGGCCTCAATTTCTAGTTTATTGTGCATTTTATTTTACGCAAAAATATCTAGTATTGAAGGAGTTATTAATTTTTGAAGTTTCAGCTGTTCTGGGTGTCATTTTTATTTATTAACTGTTAAAAAATCAGATCCAAAAAATGTTAGTTTTCCAATTGGTTCTCCCATCTAACCCACTACCTTGGCTTACTCCAACCCCATTTGGGTTGTATTAATGCTGACATTGGGTTATTTGAGGTCGAACTAAAAGGATCTAATCCTTCTAGGGTCGATTTGAGTTAATAAAGTGCAGATTTATATTTATCCCAAAAGGGGATATTACAGTGGTATCAGAGCATCTTTCCTCTACTCTTGTGGGGGTATTTTGGATGCAAGGAAACAAAGAGTTTTTGTTCTACAAAAGGAGAAATAAGGGATCAATGGAGGACGGGGCTTTCACTTCGGATCAAGTGAAATTCCTTCAAGAGTTGATGCAGAATTGTGGCATGGAGCTTCAAAAGACTATGAGTGAGCAAATGTCTAAGCTTATAAAGGATGCTTTGGGTAAGGGCAAGTCTCCTAACTCCAATGGAGAAGAGAGCTCACATAGTGGGGAGAGAAACTCTACACCACCTCCTCCCAAGTTCTTCGAAGGTACCTTCTTACCTAAGGAAAACAATAGTGGAGAAGAAGAACCCACGTTGGTTGAATTGATTGATGCTCAAAGACTTGAGTATGGTTCTTTGAGTCAAGCTACAAGGGATATGTTGGGATTTGATGAATTTTGTGCTCTTAAGTTGGGCAACAAGCACAAGAGGGCAAATAAGCAACCCCCTAAGGACCTTCAACAAAGGTTGGGAAAAGTTTCACTCCCAAGCTTTGATGGGTCTAGCAAGATACCAGTTAGAGCATGGTTGCAAAAGATGGAGACCTACTTCTCCCTTAACCCCATGCATGAAGAAGAGGCCCTTAAGTTTGTTACTCTTCACTTGGAGGGTATGGCACATGAATGGTGGTTCCATGGCATGCACACACAGGGGCATGATTTGATCCACACAATGGAGGAGTTTAGCAAGAGGATCATGGAGAGGTTTGACCGAAAAGATCCGGAAATACACTTCCGGGAACTTGCACAACTCAAGCAAGTCCATGATGTTGAGGAGTATGTGGCAGATTTCCAAAGAATTGCAGTCATGGTAATGGATGTTAGTGAGAAAAGATTGGTTGTCCTCTTCACGGAAGGCTTGGTTGAGCCTTTAAAAGGGTTTGGTAAGAGCATTTAATCCTCTTTCTTTGCAAGATGCTATTACTAAGGCTTTAGATTTGGAATGTGCAGCTTATAGAGGTGATTTGGGAACAAGAGGACAGCGTACTAATGCCACTCATTCGCTGTCCAAAAGTGGAATTCAAGGGCAGCCAAGGTCTGATTTTCAAAAGCCCATGCAAGCACAAGGGGGACAGCCCCTTGGGTCATCAAAAGAGGCCCCAAAAAGGCCAAATCAGCCCTATGTGCCGCCACATAGGAATCAGCCCCAAAACAACATGCAAAAGGATGCAAGGGATGAGTTGAGAAGGAAAGGTTTGTGTTTTGATTGTAAGACTCCTTGGACAAGAGGCCACAATTGTAAGGGTAAAGGTCAAATTCATTTCATAGAAGTTATTGATTCAGATTTTGAATTTAATTCTGATTTGGGTGATGCTAACAATGGGACTAATGAGGATTTGGTTGAGCATGTGCAAGAGAAGGAAGAAAAAGAAGTAGAAAGCACACTTGCCTCTCTTTCCGGTATTCCCAAATACCATGCTTTCCGGGTAAAAGGTACCATTCAAGGGCAAAGGGTCATTACTTTGGTTGATAGTGGGGCCACACATATCTTCATTGATGGAAGCTTGGTAAGAAAGATGGGATTGGAAACCACAAATTGTAAAGCTTTCAAGGTGACTATTGCGGATGGATCCTCCATTCCATGTTCCACAAAGATCTCACAACTTCCCCTCACTCTTGGGAAACACAAGGTAATTGATGATTTTTATGTTGTTGACATTGGTGATATTGATCTTGTTTTGGGTGTACAATGGTTGCATTCTTTAGGTGATTTCACTCAAAACTACAAGACCATGGAGCTGAAATTCACCAAAGATGGCAAAGAAATTGTCCTAAAAGGCTTGGCAAATGGTGCACCACAAGAAGTGTCAATGAAGAGGATGGAAAGGGCATTTAGGAGAGGGCAAATTGCATGGGCAGCCAGTTGTTTTATCACAGAAAAATCAGAACAGCCCATTATGATTACAGTCTATTCAAGGTAGTTACAAGGTAATTTGGACAAAGACTCTCATGTTTTTAATGATTTGCCTCATGGGTTACCTCCTAATAGGGGTTTTGAGCACATTATTGAGTTAGAAGAAGGTACTAAGCCCATTATGATTACCCCCTACCGCCACCCAAGAGTCTACAAGGAAGAGATAGAAAAGACCATTAAGGAGTTACTTGATATGGGACACATAAGGCCTAGTTCTAGTCCATTTACATCTTCTGTGGTTTTGGTTAAGAAAAAAGATTGAACTATGAGAATGTGTATTGATTAACCGCATGAATGTTTCAACAAGAAGACTTCCATCAAAAATAGGTACCCAATACCTAGGATTGATGAATTAATTGATGAGTTGCATGGTGCTACATATTTTTCCAAGATAGATCTTAAATCCACTTGGTATCATCAAATCAAGGTAAGGGAAGAAGATGTGCACAAGACAACCTTTAGGTGTCATTTTGGGCATTTTGAGTTCTTAGTTATGCCCTTTGGATTAACTAATGCTCCTGCTACTTTCCAATCATGCATGAATCATGTGTTTAGCAAGTATCTAAGGAAGTTTGTGTTAGTATTCTTTGATGACATTCTTGTGTATAGCAAAACATGGGAAGAGCATTTGATGCATTTGGATTTGGTTTTGACTACTTTGGGGCAGCATTTTTTCTTTTCTAAGAGGTCTAAATGTGAATTTGGTCTTAAGGAGATTTGGTATTTGGGACATGTTATTAGTGCTAATGGTGTGCAAGTGGATAAACAAAAAATTGCAGCTATCATGGATTGGCCTACTCCCACTTCTCTCACACAATTGAGAGGATTTTGTGGTCTTTGTAGTTATTATAGAAGATTTGTGAAGGGTTTCTCACGATTTGCTGCTCCTTTGACAGATTTGACTAAGAAAGGGGCCTTCCAATGGTCTAAAACAGCCCAAGATGCTTTTGAAAAAATGAAAGAGGTAATGTGCTCTTGTCCGGTACTTGCAGTTCCAGATTTTTCTATGCCATTTGTGGTTGAATGTGATGCTTCCGGAGAAGGTATAGGGGCTGTCCTAATGCAAAATAAACACCCCATTGCTTTTGAAAGTAGAAAATTGAAAGATCATGAGAAGGGGTATAGTGTGTATGACAAGGAGATGTTAGCAATCATGCATGCTTTGAGTAAATTTAGACAATATTTGGTATGTGGCAAATTCATTGTCAAATCTGATCATAACAGTTTGAGATTCTTTCTTAATCAAAGGGAATTGAATGACAGGCAACAGAAATGGGTAAGCAAAGTACAAGCCTTTGATTTTGACATTGAATATGTGAAGGGAAAGAATAATATGGCAGCAGATGCACTCTCTAGAAGGCCATACGATTTGGGAAAAGAAATGGATCAGCCATGTGTTCAATTGCTTGAGGACAAGCAATCTTGGGAAGGGAGGACTGTAATGTCCCCTTTTTGGGACATTAATTAATTAAAAATATTGGAGACCTTTAATCCACCCTTCCCATGGATTAAAGGATAAAAATTGGGAAAATGTCATTACTCCTTTTATTTTTAAATTAAATAATTAATTCTCCTCTTATGTTTTATTTTTAAATATTATAAAGGGGGAATTAATATTTTATTTGGAGTTTGACTTTTCAGGAAAAAAGACTATTATTAAAAGTGACCCTTTTACATGAAGAAATGCGCCATAAAGAGGAGGGAAACTTGGAGATTTGAAATGCAAAAGCTATATAAGGAGATGTGGCGACCCCTTGGGGGCATGTTGAAGTTTTTATTAAAATATCTTCATGCTTGAAGAGGGATGTATGCCCATGTGATCACATAACAAAGGTGTTTCTTCAACACCACCTTACTTTTGGAGAGTTTGAAGCTTTCAATGCTATTTTTGAGTGAATGTTGCATGATATATTCATTCTAAGATTGGCGACTTGGCTTATATATTGGCGCATTTATTTGTGGGGTTAAATCTGCATGTTGTTCATTTTTAAGTGATCTTGGAAGGGTTTGAGGTGTTTTTGATTATTGTTGTTACTGCTGCAATTATTTCAGCCATAGTGACTTGTATTGGGAAATATTTTGGCATGTTTTGATGTCTGAATGAGCTAGATCTGCAATCTGATTTGTGTTAGCTTTATTTCAGAGCAAGGGGCTAGCTATTTTGAGTGTGTTGGAAGGTTAAGAAAAAGCTGTAAATAATTTATATAATTTATTCTAACCCTAGCGACTTGGAATCAGATTTCTGGGGCTGTTTTGAGGTGGTTTTATTGATCAGAAAATTCAGATTCATAGTGCATTGGAAAGGCCTCAATTTCTAGTTTATTGTGCATTTTATTTCATGCAAAAATATCAAGTATTGAAGGAGTTATTAATTTTTGAAGTTTCAGCTGTTCTGGGTGCCATTTTTATTTATTAACTGCTATTATAAAAATCAAATCTGGAAAAGGTTGGTTTTCCGATTGGTTCTCCCATCTAACCCACTACCTTGGCTTACTCCAACACCATTTGGGTTGTATTAACGCTGACATTGGGTTATTTGAGGTCGAACTAAAAGGATCTAATCCTTCTAGGGTCGATTTGAGTTAATAAAGACGATATAGTCATTTTGTTCCATTGATCACTTGTGCACTTGTTTGAAAAAGGTCTCCATAAGATCTTTCTCTTTGGCATTTATAATGGATTTCTTATTTTGAATCATTGAGTCGATGTCATCATAAATCTTGTCCAAATATGGCTGATATGTGTGAGCAAATGTGATTGTACTCGTGGTTGGCTTGGTAAAACTAAGCAAGTAATCTATAAGAGGGCACAATTTGTCATTTAGGAACGACCCTTTCATTTTTTGGGTACTCTCTATGTATGATGGCCTCCATATAGCCCAAAGGATGTAATGTCCCCAATTGGACACTTTTCAACCCCAAACGGATTTGAGGCAAATCCCACACCCAAATACATATTATAGAAGATATATCAAATATTTATAATGCAGATCTGATTGTTATACATAAATGGCGACTTGGCTAGAGTATGAGACTCATCCAAAATAGAAGATAAATAACTAAATTTTTACCGTAAACTGATCAGCTGAATTTATCAAGCCAAAACACAAGAACATAACCAATTTGGGGACCCAAAAGGAGTCTGATTTAATTTATTAAATATCTGCAAATACTTGCCTTCAGACACAACTGTAAATATAATATTTTTGAGCCAAATTCCCTTCCAAAATGGCTGATTTGGATGACTAAAAATCTGTAACTAGAACAACCCCCCAGATGTGATTTTTGGTAGCTCATAATACCTCCAAACAGTCCTCTATGCATGTCGCACTTCCTAGAACAAGCTGGAAACAAAGAAGAGATGCAACAACAAATTCCCTCCTTCAAACCCTTGTTCAAATTTGCAACTTTCAATCCTCAATACTGCTGAAAAAATACTGGAAAACATAAATAAATCCTTGATCCGCAATGGAAACCTCTGTATGGTGAATCCTCTCAACTAGAAGAAGAGTTTTCGCTCCTCTTCTAGATCTCTTAGAGGGTTTTTCATCCTCAAGAGATTATCTCTAAGGGTTTTTGTCCTTAGAAACTATTTTGTAAAGCTCGCAAGCTCAAACAAAAGTAAGAATTTGTATAAATTAAAAGAGATATTTCTCCAAGCCAAGTCGGCTTGCTTTTATAGGAAAACTTGGCTTAGTAGTCACCCACAACCACCAATCAAATGCCTTTCTGCATTTAATTCTTTCCTGGCATTTATTTAATCCCCAACATGGGTCGCATTTTTCCCTTAGGGGAAAAACATAAAGTGACCTTTTCCTTTTTCTAATTTCACTTTATCTTTTATTTTCTTCTCTTTATTTTTATTAAGTCATTAATAAATTAATTTAAGTATTTTTTATAAAGTTTCTTTTTTTGCACTTTATAATAATTTATTAAGACTATAGTTTCCCTTTTTAACACCCCTTAGCATTGGGAAACAAAATTGGGCTAAGGGCCTTCGACCAAGAAGGGGATATTACAATCCTCCCTTCCCCAAATTGCTTGCCCTCAAGCAATTGCAACTCTTACGCCCAAGTGTCATATGCAATAGATCAAACATACTGTAGTGCTCCACAAGTTTTGATCCTGTACCTGTTAAATGAGAGAGCTCTTGCCAAAATATATAGCTCTTCTGATGCTCATAGACATGAACTTGGATCAATGGTTCAACATACTCCATATAGTAAACTTCATCTTTTATCTTATCAAGCTTCTCCAACACATGCTTATTAGATGAATCAAGAACAATATGAAGGAAGAATGTGGCTATCCTATCTAACATCTCTTGCAACTTGATCAGAGGATAGTCATCTTCACTCATCCAAACATTTGCATGCTACCCAAGATGATAGGAATATGAAAACAACATAGGATAACTAGACAAACTAGAAAAATGGTAACCACTCTCATACCTTAGGATGCCAAAGTCACGAATGCTCTTTGAAGTCAACTCCTCTTCATTAACAACAGTCTGAACCTTGTTTCTTTGAAGATTTTGAAGACCAAGTGCCCTCACCAACCCTTCCAAAGGTTCCCTTATGTTGCTGATATAAAAATTAGTCATGTCCTTAATGAAATAAGCTTTATCTCCTCTCTCTATGACTGCTGTTATGAACAGTCCAACAATCTGAAGATATAAAATAATATTCTCTTACCCTTCTTAGCAATAAGAAAATCAACGTTAGTACCTTGAAAGGTACTCTCCTTTCTTGCACCGGATTCTCCAACGAAGAAACCATGGTTGCCCACACTTGTAATCCCAAAAGACAATTTTGAATTCCTTCTTTCACTTATGACATCAATCACAGTTTTCAAAATCAGAATTGGTAAGTTTGGACAAATTTAACATATTACCTGAATCCCATACCTTATAATGCTCATGAACACTTATATCATGAGAGGTCTTCCATCTTTGCTTCTTTCCACTGTTATCTTGCCACACATTAGTCAAAGAATGTACCCAATTCAAGAGTGGGACATTGTACCGCAGAATTCTAAAAGTAGGATCAACAACTGATTTCTCTTTTTTTCTTGCATATCTATAATCCTTGGACTCTTTGTTGTTGATAGAATATCCCTTAGGATGTTGCCCATCTGTAAGTGTCATATTATGAAGAATAAAATACTTGTTAAAAACCCAAAATCACTGACCACTATCTGCTGTTGTGTTTGGAGTAGCAAGCTGCTTGTTATCTCATTTCCTTTCATCATCTTGCTTCTCATGTACCTCCTCATGCACTGCTGTTCTTGATAAGGCAGCCAACTGAATACTAACATCCATATTCGGAATTTGGGCTTTAGCCACAAAGCTCTCTTCCCCAACTTGTAGATTTGGATTTTCTTTCTCCTTGGGGGTATACTCCATTATTTCATTTCCTGTCACTTCACCACCATGCATGCAATCATTAGAAGGCAAAGAAACATTTTCAATTAATGAGGCATTTTTACCTTGCCCATCCTGGCAATCTTGCACATCAAACCTTTCTAGAAACCTTTGGGTGAAATCTTCAAGGGACGCACTGGGTTTGACCCCTTGGGTTTTCAACAAACGATGCCACCATTTATGTGCTATTCCATCCAAGTATCTAGAGTTGAGCATGAGGGCATCATCCTGACACAAGATTCCATTGCAAAAAATGTCTCAAATTCCTACAACCAAGATCTAGCAGAAATTTCATTAGTACCATCAAAAAAAGGAATTTGGGTCCACTTCAAATTGAATATTTCTAACCTCTAGCTTCCAGATATGATAATTTCTCTTTTTTTCTTCATAAGCTGGGAGGATACACTGCTCTGATACCACTGTAATGTCCCTAATTGGACACTTTTCAACCCCAAACGGATTTGAGGTAAATCCCACACCCAAATACATATTATAGAAGATATATCAAATATTTATGATGCAGATCTGATTTTTATACATAAATGGCAATTTGGCTAGAGTATGAGACTCGTCCAAAGTAGTGTTTTTAAAACCGGTTGAAGTGGAACTGGAAACTGCCGGTTCGACTGGCTCAATGATTTTTTTCCCAAACCGGTTGAGTTTTGCTTTGAACTGACCGAGCCAAAATAGGCATTGTAATGCAGCTCTAATTTTGCAAAAACAACATTTTTCAAAATTAAAAGTTCAACTTTTTAGCCAACCTTAGCCCTAATTTTGCTATAAACACCTTTCTTACATGTTATATAGTATATACTTGAGCAAACTTTACATATTTTGTGTATAATTGTTGGAATCATGGTTTCTAATCTTTCAAATATATTGTTTTCATTAAAAATGTAATTTTTTAATGTTTTTTATTAAATCGGTTCATAAAGTTTGAACTGGTCCGGTTCTGGTTCCGGTCCGGTCCAGCCTTGACCAGTTCCGAGTTCGGTTCAATTTTTTAAAACATTGATCCAATGTAGAAGATAAATCACTAAATTTTTACCATAAATTGATCAATTGAATTTATTAAGGAAAAACGCAAGAACAATACCAATTTTGGAACCCAAAAAGAGGCTGAAATAATTTATTAAAAATCTGCAAATACTTGCCTTCAGACACATTTGTAAATATGATATTTTTGAGCCAAAATCCTCTCCAAAAAGGCTGATTTGGATGACTAAAAATCTGTAACTAGAACAAGAACCCATATTTGATTTTTAGCATCTCAAAATACCTTCAAACGGTTCTCTATGCAAGTCGCACCTCCTAGAACAAGCTGGAAACAAAGAAGAGATGCAACAACAAATTACTTCCTTCAAACCTTTGTTCAAATCTGCAACTTTTAGTTCTCAATATTGCTGGAAAAATACTGGAAAATGTAAATACATCCTTGATCCGCAATGGAACCCCTTGTATGGGGAATCCTCTCAACTAGAAGAAGAGTTTTCATTCCTCTTCTAGATCTCTTGGAGGGTTTTCGTCCTCAAGAGATTATCTCTAAGGGTTTTTGTCCTAAGAAATTATTTTGTAAAGCTCTCAAGCTCAGACAAAATTTAGAATTTGTATAAAATAAAGAGATGATTTACAAAGTCAAGTACACTTGCTTTTATAAGCAATCTTGGCTTAGTAGCCACTCATAACCACCAATCAAATGCCTTTTCCCGCATTTAATTCTTTTTTTCATATATTTCATCCTCAACATGGGCCGCATTTTTCCCCTAGGGAAATAAAATTATAAAGTGACCTTTTTTCTTTTTCTTTTCTAATTTCACTTTATGTTTTCTCTTTTATTTTTATTAAGTCAATAAATTAATGTAAGTGTTTTTTATAAAGTTTCTTTTTATGCACTTTATAATAATTTATTAAGACTATAGTTTCCCTTTTTATCACCCCTTAGCCGTCGGGAAACAAAATTGGGCTAAGGGTCTTCGACATGTTATTTTGGAGAAAGGGACATTTCATGAGGGCAACTTGTGATGAAGTTATGTGGTGTGAAGCACCCGAGTGAAGAATCCATGTGGTAGGCTGAGATACACTGTTATAAGTGCTTTGCCCTTACCTTTCCCCTTATTGTTGTCTTTTTCCTTTTAAACTCTAGAACTGGTGAACTCTGTCTCTGAACTGGGAACCCTGATATTGTTCTTCTTTAGAATGTGTGTTTGGTGATGAATTTGTTTTGGCATACACTTATGTCCATCATGTCCAGGTTTCCTATAATAGGCACATTTGACCTTCTCTTTCTTAGGTTTGGCTTCAAAAGAGGACGGTTCAGTGGCAAGTTTCAAATCCTTCTTTTTCTCATTTTATTATTTTTCATCCTTGGTTAAAACCTTTTGTTTTTTCTGTTCAACAAATAGGGCATGTGACAAAGATGACTTAAGAATACCCATATGTATGATCTTATCTTGCTCCCTAGTCAAAGAGGTAGCAAAATCATCTAAGGAAGGAATTTTCCATGTGACTCTAAGGGCACTCCTAGTGGCATGGAAAGTAGAAACCAAAAATGAATAGTCAGGAACCAATTTGGCTAGAATAGAAAGACTTAATAACTCATCCTTTTTGTCTATCCCAAATTGTTTCAACTGCAATCTAAGTGATTTGAATTTTGTGAAGAAGTCTTGTATAGTGTCAAAGCTATCTAGACTGTAATGTCCCTTTTTCCCACTTGAGGATCAAAATTTGGACTTCTTGCCATTTCTTTTCCATGGAAAAGAAGTAGGGGAGTCGGCAAAGGACATTGAGCTTTTATTTGCGTTTATTTTTCTAATTTCTAATATTTTCTTTTTAGTGTATTTCCTCTTGAAGCAGGTCGGTTGGGTTAAGGTAACTAAATAAACTCAATAAAGAAATATAACATCTATGGGTCGGCCCTGTCTTTCTTAGCCTTAGCACCAAAGGAGGGGTATAAAGGGAAGTGAAAACCTCATTTTTGCATCATCTATGTTGGCGCATTTTCTCTATTGGACTTAAGAGCTGGTTGCTCTTGATTCTTCCACTCTTGGACGAAAACCCTTCTAGTGGTTTATAGGGGGACGGAAACCCTCTTAAATTACATGAGCTTGAAGTATATTGTAGGTTTGAGAAGAATAATTCACTATTCAAATTTTTATTTGCATTATGGAGCTTCTTCTAGGTGGAGTGACCTACCTTAGAGCAGGTTTTGATGCCTTAGAGGGCATAAATCTGATCTTTCACTTCATATTCAGACTTGCTTATAATTATAAAGCCGGAATCTACATTTTGGTGAATTTTGGGGGTTTCTAAACCCATATTTCGCAATTTTGTTATGGCTGTTCTTCGCTGGTTATGTATTAATTTCCAGCTGCGTGTAGATTCAGATTTATCATTGATTAATGGTCTATTGGATGCCTAAAATATATATCTAAATTTTAGCGAAGTTATTTTAAGTGTTTTCAGTGCTTTGTCTACATTTTTATACTGCTGTTCAAGAAATCTGATCGTTGGTTTCTATTTTTAGTCTGCTGGATTTAAAATCAAAATTAGTTATCTTGGGGTTTGAGCTAATTTCCTTGGTTGCTGATTCTATCCCTTGAAAGGGATATTACATAGACTCAAACCAATGAGCTCATTCTCCAATCCATGACCCGTCATTGCATCCTACTTCCCATAAGAGTCCTTCCAATGTGGTCCAAACATCTTTGGGTGTGCTAGCAAATTCTATGTAAAAGAATAAATCAAGAGATACATACAAACATAATATATCATACGCTTCATCACATGGGTCAAGCCACTTAGCTTTAGTTGCATCTAATATTGGTTTAGTTTCAAGACCCATTGTGATCCGGTGTAAACCCTTACTACTCAATAAGATTTGCATATTGATTTTCCACTCATGCTAGTTAAATGGTGTGAGAACCACATTTTGATCCGCAATGCAGAAAAAGAGATTGCAGAAATGAAAGTACAAAAGAGAACACAAAAAAAAACCCTGAAATTATTAGCAATAACCCCCCAAGTTTGGCACTTTATAATTTAGTGCATTTATAGTTATTCAAGGCCAAGAAATGTTAAATAAAGGCCAAATAAGGAAATGAAAGTAGCCTTGATGCACAGAGCTCGAAGAAATACGCTCTTTCAAAAAAAAAAAACGCCTCAAAAGGAGTTGCCAACAAAAAACTTATGCATCTTACAAGTTTCTTCTACTTTCAAAATTTAATACTTGTTCATGAGCCTTCATAATAATTAAAACCAAAAAAAAAAAAATCAGCTTCTACAATTTTCAACACTTGCTTGAGTGCCTTACCAAAAAAAAATCACCTCTCAAGAGTTAATCCCCCTTGGTTCAAAGTGAAAAAGGGCTAAGGCTGTAAAAAGTGGTGGGTGGCCTTCCTCAAATTTGTAGCAAATGATGCCATTTTTGGAGGAAAGTCGTGCACTCACTTATCGCGATCAAAAGGAAACTGAAACAATGTTACCTCAATCCGTGTGCCAAACAGTGTTCATCAACAAACAAAAAAGTGTCACTACCTCACCCAAGAGTTATTCTATCGCCTCTAACCGTAGCAGATTTGTATGGCCACACGGGAACAATCCCCTAAAATGCAGCTGTAAAGTCCTCATTTCCAAGCAGATTGGCTAGGAGGCTTTTCATCCGTCTTGGCCTCGGTTATGCCCAAGGGACTACTGACGTTGATGGTTATTGGGTGTGGTTTTCACCTTCATTTCACTCATAGGTTATGTTTTGACTTTAGACACGTACTTTGAGGTGACTTAAGTGAAATAAGGTTGTGTGATGCTCCCCTATGATACTTTATGTTTTAATTTTGTGTTGGGATAACATAAGTGTACTTGTGGCTTAGTGGTGATAAAGTAACTTAAGTTATTTTATTATTATGTGGTTTTCCCCCCAAGGAGGTCGATTGGTGTTCTTTTGGGCCCTTTGTTGTAATGAAAAATTATAAAAGGAAGCACTTGGGGGAGAGGAAGGAATTCATTCATACACTCACTCTTTTATGATATTGAAGTAAATGTTGGTTGCATAATTTTTGCTTGTCGAGTAATATCCCACATGAACCCTAACTTCAGTGGTGAGAGATCCACTCCTAACTAGCAAAGAACTCTTCAGTGGTGAGAGATCCTCCCTAGTTTGCTAATTTGGAGCTTCTTTCAAATCATATTTTCATATCAAGGTTATCAGATAATTTCAAGGGTTTGCGTAGTGCCAGAGAGAGATTATTTGGTCCATACTTCAACCATCTATAGATCAGATTGTTTCCAACGTTTGAGGCAAAGCTTGACGAATTTCTGGGAGGTGTTTCATTCAGTTTGGGATTTATTTATTTTCAGATATACTTACTTAAGGTTTTACAACAGTGTTTTTTAGGGTTTCTAGTTGGATTTTTTAAGTTTTCCATGTTGGATTTAATTTGTTATGATTGAAATATATTGTTGTCCAAATTTCAAAATTTATAAAGACCATTTCATCTCCTTGTGAATTTTTTGGAATTTTTATGCAGTTTCAGTAGTTAAAATAAATAAATAAAATCATATATGAAAGATAAAAATTGTTTCTCTCTTGTTTATTGTTCTACTTATTTTTCTAAGTTATTTGAATCTTTTGGATTGTGTTAGAAATTATTATTCTGGAAAATACCAAATTTTCTTTGTTTCTGCTGAAATCAGCCTAAAATTTACAAAGCAAATAACAAAGCTAATCAAGGAAGGCTAACACTATTGCCGCCTAATAGCTAAAGATTCTAAGTATAGGAATGTAACATTAAGATACAAGGTAAAAGGAATGCTTAACTAGTATGAAAAGAATGCAAGATCTAATCAAACATGCCTACTAATATGCTTGAATTACCTAACATGGGCTTAAATAGACCTAAGAGGGAAATCAAACGGTTATGGTTGCTACTCCAAACAATGGTGAAATGACCTTTGTAAATGAATTGTTAAGTAACTTTAGATTTTCATCTACTAACCTTGTTGAAGGTTTTAGGCAAGGGTTTGAACTTGACTATGACTCATATGTATTATATGAGATGTAAATCAAAGCATGGTGTAAAGTATAAAGGAATGAGGTGAGTTGTTTTTATAGTTTTCCTTTTGGGATAAACTTGTATTTTGATGCATGTGGGACTAAAATTCCCAAATTAGAATAGAATTGATAATCTTGATTAGGCCTTTCTAATCACAATTAGTGAATTACCAAATGATTAAGAGGTGCATGGCCTTAATCAACCACTTAGGGTCAACTAGGAGACCAAGATAATATTTTGAAGCTTGTAGAGACGTTATGGAGGTGAATGGGGTGATTTTGAATGGTTGGAAGAGGGGTTTGAGCCAATAGTAGGGTATATTGACCAAAACAGGCTTAATTAGCTAATAAACGTTAATTGTCTATTTGAAGAGGATTTTGACTTACGATTCGTCGTAAAGTGGCATCCTGAATGCAAAAGAGGTTTGGTGATCAATGAAGTGCTTGTTAATTGACCAAAGTGGCAAGAAACGTTAGTTAATTAGTAAAGATCACTAATTATAATGGAATTGGGAAGAATAAGAGTGATTTGCGTGTGTTTTGGCAATAAGATTGAAAAAGTAGAATTTAGGTGTCTACATTTGCCCTTGTTTGAGGTGAGGTTAGTGATGTCACTTCAAATATAGTAGTACCAAGCATAAACAGGTAAATTTTTGAAGAAGAAACTAGTGGAATGAAGGATGCCCCCTCGAGTGTCGATGGGGTGATAGAAGAAGTCAATCGAAGATCGAAAATATGATTTGAAATGGATTGAAACAAATGGGTTAGAACGAGCGTGAAACCCTTAGGTATTGAGAAGGAATAAGGATAGGGATAAATGTGGTTGTTTATTACCTCGGGTGAGTTTTTAGAAGAAAAATTAGTGATGATAATAAATGATAAGTGATAAGAAATGATTAATTGAGAATATAGGACAAGCCCAATCTTTCTGTCCAAACTTTCAATAAGCAACCTATTTATATCATTTTTCCCCTAGGTCTACGTCATCGGCCTTTATTGAAATGAAAAAAATTGTAAGATAACATGAAAAGCTAAATTACCAACATTTGTCCATTACTACGTAACTCCATGCAACATACATAATGCAATGCAATATGCGAAAGTAAAATGATACCTAACTCAATGGAACATACACAATGCAATGGATTACAAGAAAGTAAATCAACTAACCTTACATAGAAACTAGTTTAATCACACACATTCAAACAAACAACACGTAAGACAATTACACCAATGTTTTTGTTATCAAGCTGCAGTTCTCGAATGTTCGTGTTGTAACAAGGGTTTAAAATGATGCCCCAAGCAATAACACATGCAAAGGGGAATAACGAATGACACAAGTAGTCCCATGGAAAAACTTTCGTGTGCTACAACACAGTCTCTAGCAACTCGCTGTTGCACGGGAGTACCGACATAACATGTAACCGAACTTTTGTTAATAGAGGTAGATTATAATGATTAGCGTGTTGTTTGAGACACGAGTAAGAAAGAACGTACGAAAGATGGATTTATAGGACCAATTTTAATATTTGAGGATGATGCAAGTGATATAGGCTTCAACCGTATGCACGTTGTTTACCATTTTTTGAAAATTTTACAATTATTTGGATTTTATTAATTTTTTTGAATTTTTGTTTATTGTTTGAAAATTTTTAATTTTTACAGAAGGAAATATTATGGAGGAAATAAAAAAGATGGGAGATAACGTTACAAGTGACCGCAAGGCAAAAAAAATGCCCTGGGTAGTAGAAAAGGCCGATGAGAAGAAAAAATATGCCCCAACGTAGCGAAACATGCCGAAAATAATTATTTATTAAAAATAATCATTGGGGCAAGTGTTAGATTTTTTTAGAAGAAATACAGTGGTTTTAGGGCACTTCGGGGGTAAATACAGTGGTTTTAACTTCGGGGGTGACACACCGCGGAAGGTAAAAATGAGCATATAAGCCACCAAGGCAAGTTATTTTACCACATTTGCTTACCATTCGACTATTGATTTGAGCTATGACCTACGGGAGGAAATGGCGAGGGTAATGACTTGAAGGCACCATGTGGACCATGTGAGGGAGACTACCTGAGGCTTCCAACAAATAGACCACAGGTACACAACCCTTTTATTTACCCTGGTAATTCAATTTTTTGTATTTTTAGCTAAAATATATATATTTTAGGCTAAATTAGGGCAAAAATGGGGGGGAGGGCGCCTATGCTGGGGCAACATGGGCACTTGGGCACCTACGTTGGTAGTCTTTACATTTTGGATTTTGCTTATCAGCATGGGCGCCTATGTTGGCCTATTTGTTTTACTTTTTTTGACATTTTATTGCCAAGATGGGTGCCTGGGCACATATGTTAGCTCAGTTTTTCAATTTTTGACTTTTGTTTGCCAGTATGGGCACCTATGTTGGCTCATTTTTTTTTTATTTTTTGACTTTTGTTTGCTAGCATGAGCACCTAAGCACCTATGTTGGCTCATTTTTTTTGATTTTTTGACTTTTGTTTGCTAGCATGGGCGCCTATGTTGGTAGTGTTTTTTAATTTTTAATTTTTTTCCCGGTGCGTGAGCGCTCATGCACCCATGTTGAGAATATGGGGCTGGTGCACACATGGAGACGCCTACTCATAAAAGGCAATTTGAAATTGCTTTTAGGCAAAAACTTGGTTTGTAGCCAACCCCACATAGAAGAAAAAGGTTAATCATAGAGAAATTTAATGATGGAATAAAAGAATAACATGATAAACTAGACTTTTAAGAAGAAATTACATGGTAGAATAGAAGATAAATTATAAGAATTGACTTAACTGGCTCCACAGATGCACTTGGACGTGCTGGGGACGCAGGAGTAACATGCGTGACTTCAGACCTATGAGGTTACTCTTGGACATCCAGACCGTATTTTCTTAGAGATCGCCTTGGAGGTGGCATGTTTATCCTATATAGCTTGTTGAAATATCCTAGATGGGATACCACTAAAAAGTGCATAAAATATTGAAAAATTGCAGCCACATAAAATACTGATTTTACCATATCTTTATAGTAAGGACAAAAAACTAAATAAAACCAATATCTCCCAAGATATCCACTCGAATCACATGAAAACTTAAAGAAAGCTTGACATTAATATAAAGGACATAATAAAATTGTTTTTGGGAATTTTACAGAGATTAAACTGTTGCCAGAAAAAGTATAGAATGCCCTACGTGGCTGTAAAACTTCATAGGTTCGTGTCCCTCTAATACAAGAGAAAAAATAAGGGTATTTGGAAATAACAATAATAGATATAGGTAATAACATTTCCACCTTCGGATCTGAAACGACCGAATGGAAAAACCCCAAATAAAGGCTGTAGGTCGCCACACTTGGTGAAGGGGTCAGAAAATGATGGATGTGCCTTCAGCGTGCTACCACACCTAGCCCAAAAGGCTACCATGAATTTGATCAGGCCCCTCTACTTGTCTTCCCCAAACACCCCCAATACCCGTGAAATCCTTCACGAGATGCCTCCAACGAAATGTCCCACTCTGCCCAAATGGCTGCCGTGGATCTGATTTGCTGCCAAGATTCGGATCTAGAGCCCACTGATTATCCTCTCCCAATGCCGCCAAATATCTGTGAGAACCTTTCTTTGTGACCTCTGATATTGTCTCTGCCACATAGCCTTGAAAACAAATCCGAAATGACAGACTAGGGTAGATATCTCACTACCGAAGAATTCCCTCTTAGTTAGGGACAAGTCTCTTACCACCAAAGCTAGGGTCCTTGTGGGATTTGAATCCACAAGCTATAGATGCGGGACTGCAACAACTGCACATGAAGGGGTCAATAAAATGTATATCCAAAAAGTCTCTTTCCTTTCTCTCCCAACTCTTATATACTTCCCCTCGGAAATCGAGCTTCAACAGCCCTAGGTACCTTTCAAACCATGGAGGGGCGATAAAAGAAATTTAACTAAAGTTACTCCAGTAACTAAAGTTTGAACCACGGGGCCCCATCCCAAAATCCCCCAGCATCCACAACCCCTTGTAAAAGGTCACGGTTTGGACTCAACTTGGCCCATGGTTCTTTGGCATAGAAAAGGGGACATTACAAATCCTCCCTTCCCAAGAAATGCTTGAACCCAAGCATTATCCTGTCCTGCTGCAGCAGCTCAATACTACGCCAAAAGTTTCTCCATCTCACCCTACCGTCTGCCAAGGATCCATGCAATCTAGAGTAGCCAAGAAACCCCATGTCGTCATCATGACCTCCATATGGTAGCGAGAGCACTGTTATCTGTGAAGCAGAATGATACCCAGCCTGACTCTCCAATGGTACCCGCACCAAAATTTCCAATCAGTCTAATCCCAGCCAATGCAAGGCTATCATCACGGAATCACCCATGACCTCTCCAATCAACTCCTGGGTATGAAAGTTCACTCTAAATCCTGTAGAGTCCCCCATATCAGCCCGTGAAATAACCTATTTACACACGAATGGTGCTAACTCTCCCACTCGACCTGCACTTGTGTGAGATCCAGGCTCCTCATACTGTATCTCGATGTGCCCCATGGAGGAAAAGTCCCAAGACTCCAGAATATAGTAAATCGACAATATCAGCACCACATAGTCCACCTCCTGCGCTGAATGTGAACCGACCAAATAACCATGGGTCACTTTCGTCTCTCCACTGACTAATACATGGGTGAAATTCTCACTAGGCATACAAGCAACAAAAAGCATAGGAGTGTTGTCCCATGTCAATTCAACAAATGATGAACATGTAAGCTCTGATTCGTCATAGTGACAAACCGAATATGCCTGTATAAAGTTGGGGATATCCTCCCTCAACATTTGCCATATGAACCTCTCAGACATGAACCTGTATGTCTCACCACAACTCAAATTCCTAGTCACAAAAGGAAAATGCACATGTCGTAGTATCTCCATCCACAACCATGAATCTGACTCGAGGTTCAATATTCCCTGATAGAGGATCATCTCATCCTCCAATATGTAGTTGTCATCTTGTATGTGACCATCAAGAATCTCACAAGTGTGTCGGTCCTTGAAGTAATCAACAAGTAAATGAGGTCTCCAATCTACCGAAACTTCAAATAACCAACATAATGATAAGCTCGGATGATCTGAACCTGTAATCCCAATCTCAGTAATAGTCTCATGTGCAACATTGCTGGCCACACCCACATCCATCATCCTCCACATCGATCCGTAATAATAAAATCCTCACCATGTCGGATCGTCCTCTCCATCCCCTCAGCTATAACCACCCTTGGTGCTCATGCAGACACTCCCCTCAAAATCACATTCTTGCCCTCAGACTTAAACTTCAACTCTATCATCTGAAAGTTAGTCCGAAACTCACCAAGAGAGCGAAGCCATTGCACTCCCAGCGCTATGTTGGTCACTCCCATACCAACAATGTGGTAATCATTGGTGACTGTATAGTTACCCATCGTGATGCTCACTTGGGGAACCCGCTGTGTGCACCTCCAAGACTCTCCATTGGCTACAACTCCGTTGAGGCCCTCAAAATCCTCTGTTTGTAATCCCCACCTCTCAAATAATGAGGCATCGATATAGTTGTGGGTTGCCCCACTATCAATGAGTACCCCAACTCGCTGACCCTGCATAACTCCTCTAATCCTAAATGCCTTGTACATCAGAGTACTAGACAATGTGGCTATAATTTCCCGAGGAAAAGTTCCTCCTGTCCCCACATCAACACTATCCAATGCAACCCCATCTCCATCATCCATCTCGTAGTCTCTAACTCCTCACCTCTATCACCCTTTCTCTCCTCGAAGACTTCAATGAATTGGGCCTTCCTCTACCTCTGCAATCATTCCTAGAATCCAAGGTGTGTGGCAATCGAAACATAGTTTCTTTCGCCTCAACTCATCTTTGTGTTCTCGGGAAATGATTGGCTTTTTAACCACCTCCTACCTCGGTGGAGGCTCCCTCTGCTGACATTTATCTGATCCAGATGGAGGTTCCCTTTGTTGAACGCAAGGTGGAGCCCTCGCCTTTGGAGTGGATAACTCCAAGTCTCGAGTTTTCCTAACAGCCTCGTGTAAGGAAGAAGGTTCAAATGCCTTCATAAATCCAACGAAAGCATCAGTCAAACCTGCTATGAACAGTGAAATCAACCTCCTCTCCATGACATCAGGTACCATGACTGATAATCTCTGAAAATTTGTGATGTATTGATCTAGGGGACCAGTTTTTCTCAAATGAGTCCACTCCCTGAAATACCTGTCAGGGTCCCTCCTATCAAATCTACTCACCAGCCTCTGCATGAACTCTACATTAGTTGTAATGTGTATGTGACCCTGTGTAATTAGCCCATGATGCTACCAATCATGAGCGTTTCCCTTAATATGCGATCTTGCAAACTTAATTGGATCTTCCACACGCATAGGATTCGAGTCGGAGTATGTCTTCGACTTCTGAACCCAAGACGGTGCAGTACACTTCTTAGAACCATCGAAGTGTGGAATGGAGATCCATCCCAATCTCCTCTGTAACTCTAGTACCCGTTTCTGCTGATCTCTCTTGGGTCTACTGCCAACCTTCATTTTGCAATATTCTTGGAATGGCATGTTGTCACAAAGGCCTTCACTCGAGGGCTGGTACCTCTCCCAACAAGACTCCTCATCCCAAATCCAACATATCTACAGGGCTGCCCTGTATCCACTGGTTAACTTCCTGAAAAGATCCTTCAAGAAAAACTTCCAGTTCGTGAAGCCCCAAAGGCCTGGCAGAAGAATGGGGAGGCCGCTGCCCCGAATGTCCACTCTCACCTCTTTGCCCCTGTTGTCCCATATTGTTATTTTCTCCTCTCATTATGACTGCTGTTATACACAATCCAACAGGCTGAAGATGATTAAAAAATATTCTCTTACCCCTTTGTGCAATCAGAAAACCAATGCTAGAACCTTGAGAGGTACTCTCCCTTCTTGCACTAGAGTCTCCAATGAAGAAATCATGCTTGCCAACACTTGTAATCCCAAAAGACACATTTGAATTCCTTCTTTGGCTTATGAGATTAGTCACAAAGTTTTCAACATCAGAATTGATAGTTTTGGATAATGCCACATATTACCAGGATCCCATAGCTTATAATGCCCCTATGAGCCCTTGTATCTGTTAAGTGAGCTAAAGCTTGCCACCATATATCATCCACCAGATGCTCATATACACATAGTTGGAGCAATGGTCCAACAAACTCCATGATGAAGACTTCGTCATCTACCATACCATGCATCTCATGATGGAAGTAAATTGGAATAGGCAACAATAAATAAGACACATTAGTGTGCTATTCATACCTTTCAAGGCCAACAATTTCCTCTGTGTGTTCAAGATAGACTTATGTTGAGCTACCCCCAACATTGTTGCCTAAGTGCCTGTTGAAAGTATCTGAAAGTTGTTCAACAGTTGCTGGTTTGGAAATTACAGTAGGCTGCAATTTTACACAAGTGTCCATGTGAGGCTCCTCCTCACGTGCCAACTACTCCATAGAGTCTTCTTTCATGGCTGTAGACTTCCTTGCATCAATTGCCCCCATCATTTCCTTGAACTCTTGTATGTGTTGTCTTGCTTGAGTCGCTATCAACCTAGCAACTCTAGCTCTGCTATTCCCTTCCTCACACTTTTTAAGAGTTTCCATTACATTCTCTTTGCTTGTACAAACAAGTTTCTTCTCCTGAGTTGGAATAATTTCTCTAACAAGCAAAGTTTCACTAATGCAATTATTTTGCTCAATGGAAATCATACCCTTTTGTCTAGAAGCTTCTTCTACAAATGAGTTCTTTTGTACTTTAGGTATTGGCATATGATGACCTCGTTTGGGCTTGCTACCAATCTTCATCATGCAATAATCTGGAAATGGCATATTATCTCTGAAACCCCTACTCAAAAATTGATACTTCCTCCAACAAGAATCCTCATCAATCACCTCTATTGGCCACCCTTTATCACTATTCTCACCATGTTCCTTATTTTCCTTAGATATGATTTGATTCAAATTCTGAGCGAGCTGACTCAAATAAAGGTTAGTGGCTTCCTGTTGTTTCACCATGTTGGTGAACATTTCCTTCATACAACCCCCTTTGAGATCTTTCCAAACTACCATATTTAACCCACACTAGGCTGGAGGAACAACAACTCTGATACCACTGTAATATCCCTAGATGGGATACTACTTAAAAATGCACAAAATATTGGAAACTTGCAGCCACAGTAAAATACCGATTTATACCAGATTTTTATAGTAAGGACAACAAACGGTAAATAAATTGATATCACACAAAATATTTGCCCAAATCGTGCATGAAAAATTAAGGGAAGCTTGCAATAGTAATATTGAGGACACTAATGAAAACATTTTTGGGATAATATATTACAGAGATAGAAATGATGCCAAAAAAAAGTACATAATGCCCTAGGCGGTTGGAAACTTCAGAGGCTTGTAACTCTCCAAACACTGGAGCAGAAATTAAGGGTCTTTGGTAATAACATTAACAACTACAAGAAATAATATTTCCACCTTTAGATCTGACAACGGCCGACTGGAGGAATATTACAGAGATTAAAATGCTGCCAGGAAATCATAGCGAGCCTAGACAGCTGGAAGACCCTCCACGTACAGGTTGTACCTTCGGATCTGACAACGACCAACTGAAAAACCCCCAGATAAAGGTTGCAAGTTGCCACGCTTGGAAAGGGGTTGAAAAATGATGGAGGCGACTTCAACGAGCTGCGACGCCCAAACCAAATGGCTGCCGTGAATTGGATCTGGAGCCCCTCTGCTTATCTTCCCCAAATGCCCCCAAGCGAGATCCTTCCTCTGAAACCTCTGTTAATGTCTCTGCTGCACGGCCCTGAAAGCACCTCCAAAATGACAGACTAGGGTAGATCTCTCACTACCGAAGAATGCCCTGCTAGCTAGGGACGGGTCTCTCACCACCGAAGCTAGGGTCCCTGTGGGATTTGACTCAAGCTGTAGATGTGCAACAACAGCTGCACGAGAAGGGTTCAATAAAATGTATATCAAAAGTGCCTTTCTATTCTCACCCAGCTCCTTATATACTTCTCCTTGGCAAACGAGGCCCCAACAATCCTAGGCGAATTTCATTCTATGGAGGGGCCAATAAAATAAAGTGACTTAAGTTACTTTTCCCCTTTAAGTCGCCATGGTCCAAAAGTGACCTTGAACGCAAAATTAGACTATTAGAACCACGTGGCCCCCTCCCCATAGCTCCCAGCATCCATAGCTCCTTGGGTTTGACCACGGCTTGGACTCGACCTAGCCCTTAGGCCTTTGGCGCAGGAAAAAGGGGACATTACAGACTCCCACTTGTAGCACTAGGCATGCCAAGGGGTTACAATGCAAATGAAAATAAATATTAGTAATGTCCCGGAAAAGGGGACATTACACTCCGATACCAATATTAGAATATGCGGAGAGAAATATTAAAAAAAGATTAGAATGTATAAAGAACTAATGAAGAGGAACCAAAATGCACACCTTGTTCATTGTGTTTGTCATTTTATTATGTGCGAGATATTTACAAAATGGTTGAAGTGGTTACAACTGTTTATTGGTTAACACCTAACTAATATTAAATTAACGCTAATTATAACACTTTTATTCTAACATATTGTGGATCTAGAAAACTTTCAGCACCATGGAACATTTGTTCTCCATAGCATCTAGAATCCCTAGAAAAAAATTGCAGGATTGCACACGTGGAGGGTAGTTGAGGCTCGAGGAGGATGGGACCTCACCAACAAGTCACTTTGGTCTTGTTAGCTTCAAGACACGTCTATTTCTTCTATCCCTTGTTTTCAGGCTTGAAGATTGAGCAAAAAAGGATTATTTTTGGAAGGACTTATTAGATTCTAATACATGTGATTAGGAGTTGAAGACATTAGCTAGAGACTTTGCATTATCCACTACATATTGGCTAGTCATCAAGGACATTCAAAGTCTTTTCCCTCCCGAAGACAATTTTAAACTAAACCTGGAACTGCAGGGCCCCATCTGGAGAGATTAGTGATGAATATTTGTGTAATGTCCCCTTTTCTGAGGCATTCTAATATATCGGTTCATCTCTTTCATTTGCATTACAACCCCTTGGCATGCCTAGCGCTACTAGTGGGAGTTTTATTTAGTCTTTAAATGTGCACATAGATTAGTTACTTTGTATTATTTAATTAGAAATTAATAAAGTGCACATTAAATGAGTCTTTTAATATTTTAATTAAGTTTTATTTGTTTTCCCTCTAAAAGGGAAAAGGTCGGCCATTTGAATGTTGCACCCCTTATGTTATAAAAGAAGGTTGTATGGCCATTTTTGGGGATATTGATATGATCATTTATGTCTCTCCATGCTTGGAGAACTGGGATGTATGCCCTAGCTCTCATTGTGCTCTCTCTCTCTCTCATTTGACTTGGAATTGAAGCAAATCTGATTTTAATAAGGATCCATTTGTGTGTGTGTTGCATCTAGTGTGTGGCGAATTGCTTGGAACAGAATTCCTTGCCCTAGCAAATTTATTTATGGTGCAAATCTGATTATTATTGCATGATTTGGAGCATATTTGTTGGTTTTTAAGATCTGTTATATTTTGCAATTAATTTCATAATTTTTAGAGATGATTTGATGCCCTAAATGTGCTGGGCGACTTACTTTTTAAGGAAAAATTAGGGTTTCGTGTCTGTTGTGCGAAAACTAATTTTGGAATATTATTCTTCATATTTTTTGTGGCCCAAAATCCAAAGTTTGAAGGTTTTTGCTTGATTGGTTAAGCGGGAAATAATTTTAGAAATTGCAGCAGTCTAGGGTTGGATTATTAATTGTTTGTGACACATTTTGATGCTTAAAAATTGTGGTTTCAGTTAAGATCTATTCTTGGCATTTTTGTGCATCAAAACAAACATTTGTAGCGTGAAAACAATTTAGGGAAGTGCTGGTTATTAATTTATTAATTTCTGCTAACCTTAGCATCCAGATCTAGAAGTTTAGATGCTATTTTGAAGGAGTTTAAGTGTTCAAAAAAATATGATCTTTTGTTCATTGGAAAGCTCTAAAATTCTAGTCTATTATGCACTTGGTTTCATGCAACATTTATGGATTAGTTATTGAATTATGAATTTTTGAAGTTTTCAGCTGTTGGCAATTGTTTCAATTTAATTCACTACTGTAATAAAAATCAGAATTGAGAAGAATAAAAATCAGACTGTCTCCACCAATCTAGCTCACCACCTTGACCACTTCCAACCCCATTAGGGTTGTATTTGGTTGACATTGGGCTATTTTAGATTGATTCAAAAGGATCTAATCCTTCTTGATTCGATTTGGGTTGAAGTTGTTGTAATTTTCTATTTGCCCAAAAAGGGGACATCACAGTTTGGGCATCCCATTTATCAACATGATATGCACCAGTTCTATCAGTTGCTACACTAGAAATGTATTATACAAGGGACGTGGTGGGCCATTTAAAAGAAGATGAAGTACTCAGTGAATAAAGTGTTTTCCCACTTATAGTTATAATCCATTATGCAATACATTTAATGGATCTGTTATGGTAGATTGTTTTATGGTTACCAGGTGGGATATATGATTTGGAAGAGAGGCTGGAGTAAGAAGAGTTGATGTGTATATTGGGGAAGTAAATCAATAGTGAAATTGGCGAATTGGTCTGCAACATTATCGATCCCTCAGGTCAATGTTGTATGATTATTTGATCGAACTTCTTATGATGATTCACTATATGATAAACAATTCCCACCATCTTCCATTTTTGTGTGATAGCAAGTGTGCCTGTATGGTGATGCTATTGTTGAAAGGGGTTGGAAACCATATTGATAATGATTCTAGAATTGCCTTCTATAATGAGTTTTTGAACCTGCATCAATTTCATAATCTAAATTCCATATTGCATGCACAAAGTTCTGCATAATTAGTTGTTTGAGCCCTCATTTATTGTGGAAAATCTTGACTGCCTTCTCTTGTTTCATCTCTAATAGCTCCTCCAATCCTTGCCGGGCCAGTTTTTTTAGTTGGTCCATGAAAACTAACTTTATGCCAAACATTTGGAGGGCTTTCTAATTAATTTTATCGTTGAGAGTAATCCATTTGAGATGGGAATGAAATGGAATATTCCATTTCGTGGTTGTTTAACAATCCTCCATATTTCCCTCTGTCTTTGAAATGACATAAAGAGGCACTGCGAATATTGGGTTTCAGATTACAAAGAATGATTGTTGGAGTTCTCTTTTCAATGTTTCATTTGAAAAAATGCAAGAATTCATTTCATTCCACATTTGCTAGATAATAAGACTCGGGGAAATTTGTTGTTGATGTTTGATTAGAGGCATTTCTGTTGGAAGCTTGATTCATTGTACAAACCCTGATTGATTGTTGTAATTTTCTTTCCTAGTGTATGAAACTATAACTGCACCTATTCCTATATTGTTACTGCCATTTTGCATTTGAGGAACATGTGCTGAATTGTTTTAGCATCTTGATTGCAATTGGGACATATTGAAGATCCAATGAAACCTCACATTGAAGATTATCAACTGCTGGGATTTTGTTATGTTTGGCAAACGATATGAATGTTTTAATATTTGGCCAATCTTCGCAGTCACATAGATGATTCCACTTTGTACAGTGAGTAGAATGCTATAGCATTTGATATACTGATGTCATGTTCCCTTTTTCAAATTAAAAATAATAATAAAGTTGATGTTTTTAAGTTGTCAAGTCACTCACTTTTTATTACAAAGGTGACAACTTAATATAACTTTATTATTAAAATAAAAATAAAGGTGACATTCCAATTAAAGTAAAAGCCAACAATAAATTAGATGGAAAATCACTTTAGTAATCCCACATGGAGTGCCCAATTTGGGAAAAGACAATGGAAAATTATAAAAGGAGAGATTGGGGTTTCATTTGACACACTTTATGGCATATCTACATGTTAGGAATAATTAATAGTGTAAACATTGTATTATGAGTTGTTGAGAAACAACTCATATTTACTTGGTATTATATGTGAAGTTGGTGAAACAACTTCACGTATTTAGTTCCTTGTTTGTTACCACTCCTAAATTATAGGAGGTTATTTTGGCTACTTGTTTGGCTATTTATTAGCCATGTATTGTGTATGTAAGGTGGAGAAGATCAATACATTTTCTATTATTCTGATCCTATCCTTTCATGTGGTACCAGAGCCAGGATTGATCTATACGAGGTTTGAATTCCCCATTGAATGTTTGAGAGAATACGCTTCTCTGTGTAGTCCTGTGGATAACAATCGCAGTCCACGCAGTTTGGAAAGCCGTGAAGGTGAAGATAAACGTCCAAGCCTGCAGCCAATGCGTGATAAAGAATTTGGAAATTGTTTTTGGAGTATTCACGGCCCTGTCAGCACAAAAACGTCCCAGTTTATTTCCTGCGAGTTTGATCCTTATATTGTGCACAAGTCCCTGCCAGATCTGACACTTTATTAACCGCTGGGCGTTCCATTATTCACAGCTGCGCATCCATCTTTAAAAGATTTTGATTTGTATATGGGTATGAGTTTTTCTTTTGGTTGCATTATTTTCTACATGCATTAAATTCAATCACTCAATGATGAAAGGTCGTTGCATTCTGAATTGAGAATCCACATCCACGTAGACAGAAAATTGATATCAGGCGGCTAATAGATTGGGTCCATAGTTATTATTGGTATTTAGAAAGTAATCAAATATTACTTTCTAAGGTAATAGTTTATTTCATTGAGTGTCATTAAAGTTGGGTCAAGATTTATTATATTAAACGTCATGTTGTTTATAATATTAAAAAGTAATTTTCTTTTATTACTTTTTAAATTGTCTAAGTTGTCTTAAGTATCATCATATTATTGTATTTGTAAGAGGGTGCATTTTCGGTTGAAACCGACACTCGTCAAAGTGAGGGAAAAGATTAAAAAAAATATGGAGAAATTGAGTCTCGTTGAGAAATTCGAAGGACATGATTTTCACACTTGGCGAATCCAAATGCAGCTGACTTTGATTGAAAAAGATTTGTGGGATGTGGTCAAACCAAATGTGACAACACCAACAAATCCAACAGATCTCGCGAAGTGGAATATCAAGGATCAAAAGGCCTTGGGAACTATTGGTCTCGGTTTGTCAAAAGCGTACTTGCACCATGTAGACTTCACAAAGTCTGCAAAGGAAATCTGGGAGACATTAAATAAGCTATTCGGATCTGAAGCAGAAAGTGCAAAGACAACACTGAAGCAAAAATTATACGGGTTAAAGATGGATGAAAGTATAAAAATGGCAGAACACATCAGCAAGTTCCGCTCTCTTCTCAATCAGCTTGCAGGTATTAATGAGAAGGTAAAAGATGATGATGCCAAAGCAATTCTTTTGAATAGTTTGCGTAAAAAAATGTCTCATATGGTTTTTACTTTGAGCAAGATTAAAATTGGTTTAGGAGTAGCTTCTACTCTTCTTGATCAGAATGAACCTTCAGAACCAAAAGAAGAGGTCTTATATGTACACAATAAAGCTAGTACATCATCAAAAAAGGGTAAGTACAATTCAAAGCACATTCCTACAAAGGGACAAATCAAATGTTACTATTGTAAAGAAGTGGGGCATGTCATTTTAAATTGTAAAAAGCGGGCACAAGATCTACTGGATGATAAGATTGATCAAAAGGCTTATATTGTTGAAGAAAAAACTGACTGGGAAGATTATGCAACTGATGAAGAACTTTCTTGCCCTAGCGATGAAGATTATCTCTTCTAAAAACAACCAAACTGGAGGTAGGAGGAAATGGAGGATGGAGGCTACTCAGCACCTCTCGTCAGTCGCCAACGACGAGGTCGCATTTTGTGGTGGTGACATATTTATTTCCAATTGTATTTATTTTATCTGGTGTGCAGAATAAAGAGCAACAGTTTGTGTATGTTTGCTTGGTACATGCGAGTATTCCTATATGTTCTCTTGAAGTGTTGTGATGTGGCGTGGAAGGTGTCAGTCAGTGAAACAGTTGTATAGGAGGGCAGCTGGTGTCTAGAGGAGAGGAGCAGTATGCAGACCTAAAAATATGCGTAGGCATATGATTTTGGTTTCAACTACACTTTACCCCATGTTCACACTAAGGGGGTGAATGTTAGGAATAATTAATAGTGTAAACATTGTATTATGAGTTGTTGAGAAACAACTCATATTTACTTGGTATTATATGTGAAGTTGGTGAAACAACTTCACGTATTTAGTTCCTTGTTTGTTACCACTCCTAAATTATAGGAGGTTATTTTGGCTACTTGTTTGGCTATTTATTAGCCATGTATTGTGTATGTAAGGTGGAGAAGATCAATACATTTTCTATTATTCTGATCCTATCCTTTCACTACATTTCATTTAGAAGTGTTTGGGCTTGTTGCTCCTACTTTCAGCTATTTGGGAGGAAAACCCTCATTGGCTGGCTGTTGAGGACGAAAACCCTCATTAGCATTCAGATTTTTGGGACGAAAACCATCAATTTCTCCTTGGTGGTCTCATATGGAGATCACACTTGAGCTTATATCATATTCTCAAAGGAAAAGATCATATTTTCAGAGCTAGGGCACATTTTCCGGGCATGTTTTCTACATTTTTCACTTTAGATCCACATTTCAAGCGAAGAAGTGGAGAGACATTTGCTAAGACTTCAAATAGGGACAGCTAGGGCACGATTTGCAGCCATATCTAAGGCTATCTACGCCCTGTGGGATTTTAGACTGGTATTTAGGGCATCATCCATGAGCAGATTGACTTCGATTTTGGTTTGTATATTCATCATTTGGCCTCTTCATGCCACTAAGGGTGTCATTTATTAGAAAATCGCTGTAATCTTACACGGTTATTTTCTTGGTTTTTGGGTGTGAAATAAATAAGATAAATTTAGAACCTTGCTAGAAAAATTGTTTTCTTTCATGATTATGTTTCTAGAGGCTTCTTGGATGTTTTAAGCCTTTGGGTATTCTAGATTACAAATATTTTGATCAATAAATAGAAATTTCAGAAATCTGCGTATTTTTGGTATCAAGGGTTTGAAATAAAAATCAAGTCATTATCTTATTCTTTGCATTAACAATTGATTGCTGTCATAAATTTCAGTTTGCTATTATATTTTTACAAAAGGGTCTGTGGGAATTTGATTTTACCCTAGGCGCTAGGGTCTAGAGAATTAAATTACTGAATATTCATTCTCTTCCAGAATTTATTGTTAGTTGAGTTTGCATACTTTCAGATTTTATTTTTTGGGGTTTCGGGGAAAACCCGTTTGGTGTTAATTTTACCTTGAAAGGGGACATTACTACTGAAGCCATAATTACCTCTCCTTTGTTAGAAAATGTGCACAAAGAAGAAGTGAAAAGAAACTGGAATGCATACATTATCATTGTGTGTCCGTCATTTTATTATGTGAGAGATGGTTGCAAAATGGTTGAATTGGTTTCAACTATTTATTAGTTAATACTTTAATATCACTTAACACTAATGAAGAAGCCTTATATTTTAATACCCCCTCTTAAGGATTGCACTGAAAATAAGATAGAATTACAATCTTCAGAAGCTTTTGTTTTGAACAGTTGTAGGACTAGGTAGAACTCCATCAAGCTGCCTCCCTAACCCTCGTAAAGGTGTAGTTCTCGAGTTCTCAGATTCCACCTCGCCGAACTTTCAAATCTCCTGTATTGTTGGACAACCCTCCATGTTAAGTTACTCCCACAGTGCTTCATTAGATTGTCTCATGACCCTCAAGGGTAAATTCCTGAGATCCACAGAGTCCCGAACCATTTGGACAACCATCCATGCCGAGTTTTGCCTATATTGGGTCCCTTACTATCTTCAAAACACTAACTTCTTAGAGTGTGTATTCATCTTCTTCTTCATCAATAAAATCTTCACCATCTGGTGGATTGTCAACAAAGGCCACATTTGCTTCTTTTGGATTATCTTTGAGTTTGCCTTTGAGAACATCATTAGCTCGAATGTGACAGTTCCAAGTTATATGACCTCTTTTATTGCAATAATAACAATCAACTTGCCTAGTGTATAATGCTCTTTTTTGCGATTATTTCTCATGCGGGAATATAGTGCTCTTTAATGTGAATAATTTCCTACTGTATCATCTGCCATTCTCTTTTGTTCAGCCAAGAGAGCTGAAATCATATCTTCTAAGCTTTGCAAAGGCATTTGACTCAGAGTAAAAATGACATTGCTATGCGAAGAGGCCAAACTATTTAACATAGTGGCTTTAGAATCTTCGTCATTTTCTAGAGCTTTAAACACCGCTAATTGCCTAAGAAGAGATCTCTGATTATTTATATGATTGAACATCGTGACATCATCAACCATCTTGAATCGAAAATTGCTTTTGCTCCTAACAACTCTAATGTCCCTTTCGGGCTCAAATTTGAGGAATTTGGATTTTCCTTAAAACCTTAATGGAACATTGTCGGAAATGATGACAACCACATGTAGAAAATCTGATTTTTATCACAACAATCTGATTTTATGCAAGAACTAGGGCAGCGACCTAGGGTAAATTCAGATTTTTGCTTTTTCCACACAAATTTTCAGAAATACATCAACAACATGAACCATAGATAGAATACTCGCCAAAAACTCGCCAAAAATTATGCTAAACGAGTAACTCGCAGGAAAACTCACCAAAAATGCAAAAAAAAAAACTCGCCGATTATAGTTGGAATACTCGCCAAAAACTCGCCAAAGACAACATTTATTTCCTTTTTTGGATTTTTGGTGAAGAAAACACAAGGACAGAAAAAAAATTGCCATTTTTGGAAAGGGTCCAGGAAGATGTAGCATCAAAAACTTGCATGTGCCATAACTTTCATTTTGTGGCTCCGTTTCAGGTGCCGTTTTCTCTAAAAGTGCATATTTTCTCGAGCTCTACGCAGTGATGGCAATATTTTTCTTATTTTCATAAAATCCATTTTTGCACCTTTTTGGACCAAGCAACTTCTTGCAATCTTCTGAAAGAATCATGAGCTTTGATCGCCTGTAGACAGATTAGTAATTAAAAATATAGGATAGCTTTCCAAAACTTGGTGAGTACTCGCCAAAACTCGACGAGTATTCTCCCGTGCTCATACTAATCACACGAAGAAGCGCAACAAATTGACTCAAAAAAGGCTCAACGACTTGGTTTTTGTGCGATACAATCTCCGGCTTCGCACAAAAAAAGTTGAGCCTAGGGTAGATCAAAAAAAAGTTGTGCGATACAAAATAATAGCTATCCAATAAAATTAGAATAAAAAATATCCAACCACAGAAACCCACTGAAAAGTGATCCCGAAATCTTTAAATGGGTAGATCAAGCTGGAAATGAATGTGGCAGCCCCAAAAAAGCGGTGCCCTAGCTGGAATTTGTGCCCTAGCACTAATGGAAATCCTTGCCATTATGAAATTCTGACTTTTGAAGCCCAAATGTGACTATTGGATGAAGCCACCTATGCAACAAATGAGGGTTTTCGTCCCTAAGTGTTGTGACTATTGAGGGTTTTTGTCCCCAATAGGATCCAATGAGGGTTTTCGTCCTCAAAGGCTGAAAATGAGAGCTCAATGCTCCAATTTGCAAAAGAGAAGTATATAATTCACAAGGTGATGATGCAAAAATGAGCCAAACGACGCCGCTTTATACCTTGTTGTGGCGCCAAAACCAATTAAAATGCTTCCAAACTAGGACTGACCTCACAAGGATGCTTCTCTTTTATTTTTCCTATGGCTTTTCATCTTCTTAACCTAGCTGACCTGACTTTATATGGAAAATTACTAAAGAAGAATGCAATGCTCACAAAATAACTGAAAAACATGACAATCACTCCCCTTGCTCATTTCCTTCTTGCCCACAGGAAGTGGAATGGGCTTCAAGTCTTCAAATCGAACTAGCTTGGAAAAGGGGACATTTCAACAACCTATTTAGGTTATCCCAAATAACTTTGAGTTTGGACGATTTGTCTAAATTTATATGGTGGAGTTCAAAATCCGACAGAGCAAGCCCTATTATAACTTTAACTTTATTCTCACGACTTTTTCACTCTAACAGTTTGGCAGCATCAGTGGGTTGCTTTTCTTGTCCATTAACAATGCCCCACAATTTTTTGTTCATTAATTGCATTTGTATTTTAACTTTCCAAGTGTGAATGTTAAAGCCAAACTATTTCTCCATTGGGATTTCCACTATGAGATATTTATTTGAACCAAAAATAAGTGAGTACAAATAAATACTCGGATTGTGATCTTATTACCACCACTATATTTCTCCTTCAGATGATTGTCCTTACCAGCTGTGACTGAAAGGATGTGACTGTAAAAAATTGTGCCCTAAAAAAGACACTGTTACTGTAAAACCCTTGCTGTATTTAGAAGGCAGTTTTCCCTTTCCGTATTTATTTGCAAACAGATTTATGGCCTTTTGCTACTGTTCATGACTGTAATTACAAACAGATTTATGGCCTTTCACTACTGTTCACTTTTGCACTTTTGTGACTGTTATTCACGTTTTTGCATGCCTTTTGTGACTAATTTATGGCCTTTCGCTACTGTTCATGACTGTGTTATTCACGTTTTGTAGCGTCTGAACTTCAAAACTTCGTGATTTTTCACCCTTTGAAACTGTGTTTGAGTGTGACTTTCATGATTTTTGTGCCCTTTTTCTACTGTAAATATTGACTGTGTTTTATTGTTTATTTTTCCCTAGATGACTGCCTTTGAAATTTGCAATTTCCTTCAGTCTGAAACCCCCAATTTCTTCAGTATCTTCTCCTTTACTGACATCCTGAGCATAAAACTCTTCCTCGACTTTGTGTTTGAAGTTAAATTCTTTTATTTTTACTCATTTTGGAGATCCCTTCGAGCATCAAGGGCTCTGATACCAATGTTAGAAAATGTGCACAAAGAAGAAATGATGAGAAACAGGAATGCACAATTATCAAAGGCCAGATTAATCAATCTTGCTTATCAAATAGAAAAAGGGACGTTGGTGAGGTTCAAACAAATCACTCTTACACACTTAACTGAAAAGATATGGGACAAGAGAGGGAAGAAGTCATTTGTTTCTTGGTTGACTTCAAGAAAACATTTTGCAGGGTCCCTAGAAACAAGTAGTGGGGTATGATAGAGGAACTTGGAGTGCCAAAAGAATGTATGTTGGCATTCTATGAGCTTTATGAGCAGGTTAGGGCGGAAATCAAAACACATATAGGGTTGTTCGAATACTTCAGAAGTGACATAGGGGTTAAATAGGACGCCAACTATCACACTCTGTTTGGAACTTTGGCCTTTATATTGACTAATTTGAGGAATGGATAGACATATTAGGGAGCAATTGCTCCATGTGGCTAGTTATGTAATAAAACCTCTTTTATATAATGTGTTCTTATATTTGATTGCAACAAAGCAAAGCTTAGGAAATCATCCAAAATCCTTAGAGCTCTTTTGCAAAGAAGTAGGGGTGCAAGTGAACACCAACAAAATTAAGAATCTGGCCTTTTTGCATTAAAAAAAGAAACAAATAAACTTCATATTTGATGGTATCCCACTGGAGATAGTGGTAAAATACAAATACCTAAGTCTAGACTTCATAAACAAGTTTAGTTGGGAATTGTGTATGACGAAGAGAATTCAAGGAGGTTGGAAAGAGTTATACTCTCTCCAAAATAGGTGGAGAGATGTAAAATTGTGGGATTGGAAGACTGTTAAAGTCTTGTTTAAGTTACTTAATGTGTTAGTGGTGTTATATGATGCATGTGAAGTTTGGGCCGCCAACACATCAGATCTAAAATGAAGATAGCTAGAGATAATTCAAAAGTGCTTTATGACAAGCACCTTCAAGATTAAGGCCACCCGAGATCCTTTTGGTAGAGACATTTATTTATTTGATGGAAGCAACAAATATGATTTGTCTTCTAGGCTATCTAAAGATAGCATAGGGTATGTAGGACAAGTGTCCCAAGGTAGTAAAGGGAGGAGCTAAACAAAAGAAATAATACATGATGAAACAAAACAATGTATAGATGAATAGGTGGGTACCTAATTATACCGAAAGGCGTTCCACAATAGTAGTACATGTGGGATGTAATGGTGTGAGTGTGTTGAATTTTATTTTTGATCTTAAATTTGACGTCCATTTGACAGTCACTTAGATGTAATGGCATGAGTGTGTTGACTTTTATTTTTCGATTTTAAATTTGACGTCCATTTTATAGTCTGTTGGCTAGATTTTCTGCATAGCATCAAACCTAGGCAGTCATGAGATAAATATCCCTCATTTAACCGGTGAGGCTCCCGTGTCAGATTTGTCAATTTAAGTATGCTAATATCTAAATGGGGTTTTACTTTAACGAACCATAACTGAATAATTCTGCAGCAAGTAAGTAGCTGTTTAAAGAAAAGAAAAGTTATAGAAGGTAATTACATAAACACATAGAAGAAATGGGGAAAATGTGCATTCCAATCAGTAGATGGCAGAGCTAAATTGCATGCACATAGAAGAATCCAATAGATATAAACACAGAATTCTAAAACAAAGGCAGCTTTAAATCCAGATCTAAAATAACACAAAGTTTATTAAGAGATCTAAGATTAAAAGCAAGAAACACAATACACCGTGACACAAAGTTCTCCGGAAACCTGCTCCTTTGTATTCCTTTGCTCCAAGTTGCTCTCAGGGGTTCAACACAAAGTCTAGAACACAAGATTGCTGCTTATAAATTATGATCGATCATTAACCTGAAGGTTCTTTCTCTACTTATAGAATGTAGAGGGGCAATTACAAGTTGGAAGCTTTTAGTTGAACTAGCACATGTGGAAGTCGGAAAGAAACAACTGGCAATCTTCCTCCTGGAATTCCTCTTTGCGTGACATGCATGATTTGCAATTGAAAATAGAACCTTCTATTTTGCACGTCCGCCACCTATCTCCAAGTAGTTGACTTCTTCAAGTAATGGCTTTTAAACCAATCACTTAAGTTTTATAATTTAATTGATCACTCAATTACTTCATCGGAGGAAAAAAGAAGGAAGAGGAAAGCTGACTTTGTCCTTTTTCATGTCTGCATGCAGCTGATTCAAACTAGATCTGGAAGCAGCTGGATCTGGAGACAAGCTGGAATTGCAAGCAAGTTGGAATTTTGCCTTCGCATTATCTTCTCTTTTATCCTTGAAGCTTTTGCAGTTCTTCTGCTGTACATGCATCAGTGCAAGGTTGGCCGTAGATAACTCATCATCCTTATTTTTAATTGCATATGAGCAATTAAAAATTCTGGAAAGCACTCAGGGTGAATGAAAATTCAATGAAGGCTTCAACTGGAAGATGAGAGCACATGCACAGGATCTTGGAAGGAATTTTCCACACACTGACTTCTTCACGGGCTGCATTTGAAACAAGAGGATGAAGCCTTTGTGCCGGAAGCTTTTGCAACTATGAGATCTGGATCTGGATCTGCATATGGATTTGCATCCACATCTACATCTGCATCTGGATATGGATCTGCACCTGCATAACAAATTCTGACAACTGGGCTATGGATGGAAAAACTACAACTCGAATAATTCCACTGCTTTTAATCTGCACGCATGAGTGAAGTTTCTCCTGCACGCATGAGTGAAGTCTTTCCTGCTCTGGATCTGTCTATCAATTTAGCAAGAGGTTCCGAGCCTAGATCCGTGTCTCCAATATCTGCAAATTTAGAAGTGATGCATGACTCCGTTGTGCTTTCTTTTTCATCTTTCTTCACCATAGCTTTGTCTATCTTTGTCTGAACATTTCTTTTTCTTCTTATTTGACTGGAATTCTTCAAAATTGGTGCAGATCTGGACAATTCTTCAGATTCAGAGGATATATTCAATGTATTGGACATTGATAAAAGCTCATTTTCCTTTGAAAAACACCTGTAATGAATTCCTTAGCACCTGTAACACTTATGCAAACAATTATGCAGACAAAGATCAACCTCCTTCAAAGCATGCGCCAAATTTGGAAGCTTCTAGCCTTGTTGCCACCTTGCCTGAGCAAAATCCTTCTTCAAATGCCTTGTTTCCACCTTGCTTGAGCAAGATCCTTCTTCAAATGGGGGTGCACTTTTCCTTTTCGCTGCAATTCTTTACCTGTGAATTAAATAATTCACCCATATGGCTGCACATGCTTATATAACCCTCACAATTCTATAATTAATAATTGCCCTAACAATTAAAGGCAATTAATTAATTAAAAATCAAGCTCTTCTCTTTTAAATATAGCATGTTTAAAGACAGCCATCCAATCAATTAAATTAATTCAATTTAATCTATCCACACTTCACTTCATTTAAGCTTCACAGTGTGCTTTGACCATAGCCACTGAAAATAAGAATTAATATAATCATTTAATACTTTAAAAAGTATTAATTCCTTCTCAAAAGGGGCTGCATTAAATAAATTAAATTTATTTAATTTTGGAATTCTATTTTTAAATGATTTATTCCCCTTTGCTTTTGTTGACTTTTCCACAAGCCTGGGTGCCAAAATTGGGTGAATAAATATTAACAAATATTTATTTAATGCATTATTATTCACCCAAGGCGGGTCGCACTTTTTGGAATAATAGAATTCTATTTTTAAGAATTTATGACAATGAGAATTTTTACCCTGCAAGGCAGGCACTAAAATCCCATGATCCACTTAAGTGATTTGACTTTGACAATGGGATTATTTACCCTGCAAGGCAGGCACTAAAATCCTATGATTTCACTTAAGTCACTTTCTTTTTATTTTATCATGGGAATTTTTACCCTGCAAGGCAGGGAATAAATTCTCGCTTGCCTGCAGCCTCTAATTTTCCCATTGCAGCGTAAGTGACTTTTCCATCACGGGAAAAAGTACCCTGCAAGGCAGGCAATAAAATCCCACCTTCCTGCTGCTTCTATTTTTCCCACTGCAGCTTAAGTGAATTTTCTATCACGGGAAAAAGTACCCTGCAAGGCAGGCAATAAAATCCCACCTGCCTGCTGCTTCTATTTTTTCCACTGCAGCTTAAGTGAATTTTATAACATGGGAAAAAGTACCCTGCTAGGCAGGTATAAAATTCCCATCATGCCTGCGGCTTCTATTTTTCCCATTGCAGCTTAAATCCTTTGTTTTTCAAAAATGCGCCCATCCCCGTAGGGGCTTTTCCGTGCATGACTTCGCTTTTTCCCAGTGTTCCAGACCTTCGATGGTGACTTCCTCTGGGCATAATGTGCGTATATGTTTTCCAGCTGCTCCAGGCCAAAAATCGGGCTTACCCGACAAAGGAATTGTTCTAGAGAAATTTCACAGAAAACGAAACGGGACCACAAAAACACGAAAAATTGCCAAAAGTCATAAATAAAACCCAAAACTTATTCCAAGTTAAAACCCTTCTGGTACGTAGGAATAATGACATGTTTGATCATAACAAAGTTAAAATGGAGCACATATAGCCTTATACGGGGCTCAAAATAATTAAATACAATTTTTCCGCAGACAAATCCCGACGGCAGAATATAACAATTTTGGGCATCTAGGTATTTGGCGAAAAAGGCTAATATGGCTCTTTGGGAATATCTTGACACAATACAAGAACTTTCAGGCAATAAAAACACAAAACGACCCATTATTTTGAAAGTACGAAAATTTTTCGGATAGTGTAGTCACAAATTTCAGGATGAAATCTGGGTGACACCAAGTCACTTACAACTTCTCAAATAGGGAAAAAAGGGTTTTAATTCTCTCTCTCACTCGTTTTAGAACCCTAACTGGACATGTGGATTCAAGGTACATATTACTCTAGGATGTATAACTTCAATTGGGATGCGTGTGACTTAGTGTTAACCTATGGAGGGATGAGTGTGTTTGGAAATACCACTTGTTATAACTTTGATTTTGGATCTTTGTTCATCCGGATGTGCATTTAGTTTATTATATTCTAGATATGAAAATCATGATTTACAATGAGGTTTAACCTATTGGTATTTACAACAGTTTTAAATGATATGGGTATTTCTAAAAGAAACTCACAAAGGAAGAAAGGGTAGGGTAGAAAAGAATACTAGACTCTCCTTAAGCTTATAAATATTGCAAACACCCTTTATTTCAGTCAAATGCACACAAAACTAGAGAAAACTAGAATTACTATCAACTCAGTTCTTTGTAAACTCTAGGCAATCAGTCTAAGGAAGCAACACTCAAGCAGAACCACAATTTTGCATCAGCTAAGAAAATAACAATAGTTCATCTACAAAGCATATATTAGAGGTCAACCAACTTAATTAATGTTCAAGCTAATTACATTCTAGACATAAAACAAAGTAATTATCACTTGTAAACATTCCCAAACCACCAAAATCTGCAAGATTGCATAACACATCTAGAAAATCAAGTGTTAGTAACATTCATTGATGAAAATAAAATTAACATAGCATGATCTATTACTTTGCAAATTTGATTGAGGATTGAAGTGCAAACTCTACTTAATAAATTGAAAGTGATTACTGTCTAGGTTTGAAGGCATGAACCAACAATTAAGAAACAATTTATAACTCACAAAACCAATTGAAAGCTCCAAAATGCCCTTTTTGTATTGAATTCAGCTCCATATGATTTTACAATGAAATTACACATATTTATAGAGCAATGAATTTCTCCATACTCACTATATGTTTTGAAACTTCCCAAACATAGCTAATCTAATCCTAAGACAACTAAAAATAAAACTAAAGCTAATTGAAACTAAAACAGACTGGAAAAGCCCAATAGTGCACGCCATGTCTGTACTCATACCATGTGATCTAGTTGCAAAATTGATCTCTTGGCCGCACTTTTTGAGGAAAGGGAGTTATTTCTCTCAACTCAGTGTGTGGTTTTGTTTAGCTTTCCTTTTTTGTGTGGTTAGAGTAGGATAGTTTAGGATTTCAATTCAATAAGTGCTTGCATGCACATTGTTTTTCCAGTTTTTTTAGCTAGTTTTCTTTCCAAGAAGTGCTTGCATATACATGTTTTCCTTTTGCTGAAGAAGGTAATTCAGTTTTTTTATTCAGAGGATGCAAGTTATCTATAGAGTATGTGACTCCATGGCCCAATGGATGCGGAAGGCCACTAATGCTTTTGTTTAGTAGGAAAACAATCCCGTGATGACGCCAAATTGTTACTATATTTTTGTGCATGCATCAAAAGAGTAAGGGGACTGTATTTTCAGTTAATATAGTCTATTTTGGCAGCGTTTTGACATTGTATTTTCAGCATTTACATAGTCATATACTGGCAGCGTTTTGATTGTATTTTGGCAGCTTTTGATACAGTCCCAGAAATCAGTTTGATACTTTCCAGAAATCTGTTTATACAGTCCTTGAAAACAACGTTTTAACAGTCCAAAACTAGCAGCAATCAACATGCCAAATATAGAGGAAAAGTGGCGCCGAAAACAGAGATGAAAGCATGCCGAGTTTGTAACTAAAAATAGAGGAAAGGTGGCTTGCCAAAACAAAGGCCAAAGCATGCACAGTTAAAAGAATTAGCAGCAGCTAATAATTAGAGTCTTGGCCAAAAAGCAAGCTCTAAAATTGGCCAATGTGTGGTGCCCAAAGCAAGGATGAGGTTACACTAGAAATAGTAGTACTTGTGCTTTTATTTATTATTATCAAAAGCAGAAGTTCTATTTTTAGCAAAGTCAATATGGAAAAAGCAAAGCTAAAAATAGAGGAAAGTATAATTAGAAAAAGTAAACTGTCCTAAAAAAGACAAAGCAGAACAAGACAAAATAGAAAAAGCACAAAATGACAAAGCAAAAAGTTGCTGCCGCAGTTTGGGGTCTACGCCAAAAGGGAAGGAGAAGAAGATTTAATAATTAAATATAGCAGTTGCTAAACTTAAGTTGGACAACATATTGGAGGGTTTATTATTTGTTTTATACATTGCATGCTGCCTACACAAGAGTTGGCGCCAAAAGGAAGACTTTGTGAGCATTAAATAAATAAAAATAGTTGCAACATGTCCAGAATTGGATCAACTAGGAGTTATTTTTATTATTTTTGCTCACATGCATGCTTATTTGCGCACCCAGGCTGAAGAATCAAACATTATATTTGTACTTGGCATGGAAGCAAGGTCTGAAAATAGATGGCAGCAGGCCTTAAAGTCTGATTTTGGTGAAGAAATCAGGCATACACACTTCTCCAGTTGTTCTATTATTGTAGTCCTAGCTTGTACTTGCATCTCTGAATAAAAAAATCCATTTTTTCCTTCTCATATCATTGGTTTTCTGAGTATTCATCGTGTTTATCAGGGTATTATATTGCTTTGTTGTGGAATTTCTTCCCTATACTGTTGTCCCTTACCTAAACCTTTGAATTAATTTTGCAGATTAGCCTAGAGTTGTGCATGTGTGTGGATCTTTATAGTTTACTGTATGCAGTAGTACATGTGTGTGTCAAACCATTGGTGTATCACCTCAATTTTATATTTACCGCATTCCCTCTCCGTTGTCAATTTTATTAGTTTTAGGTGATTCACAGGGGAACCAACCCACTCTAGAGGTTCACCTCAGTCATAGGTTACCCACAACCTTGAGGTGTTCCAATTTTGTCAACAGAAGAGAGAGTACACACACCATTCTCTATCAGGGTGCACTTATGGGTGACAACATTAGTCCCATAATTTGTTTACAAAGTAGGGATGTGTTACGGATAACAATATCTACACTTGTTCGATCGGAATGACACCAAAATAAAACAACTGGTTTTGATACTCTAGCTTGAGAATAGTAGAAAAGAAGCAAAGAGAGATACACAAGAAGATAATTATTCATAGATAAAACATGGCTAGAAGAAGCGAATTCAACAAAGAAAATGTTGAGGAGGTGATGGAGGAGCATGTAGAGAGAATGAAGAAAATCGCTGAGGAGACTGCCCAAGCCATGGAAATAGTAGAGCACGGGGGACAACAATTTGACTCAAGGAAATATATTTAACGGATAAAGGTGAGGAAGAACATGCAAAAGGGAACACACTATGAGCAAGTAGATAGTCAGAGCTTGATCACTGTGAACTAGAACAACTGATTACTAATGTTGACAATAAGATCAAAGATAATATTCGCATGCAAGATTCAAACACCTAACATCTAATGAACATAAGAACACCAAATGCTACAAGAGACAATGAATGAGACACAAAGTTCTTATTCTATTAACTCCAAAATGTTTTTCACAAAGAACACAAAGTTTCTTCTGAAAACAAAGCTTGCACAAAAGTATCTTCTTCTCCTCTCTCAAAGTCACCCTTACAAATGAGCCCCTCACTTCCTTTTATAACCCAAAAGTTGGTTACAAAGTAGTTAGGGTTTAATATGATCATTAAATAAGGCACTTAAGTGACCTTTGACTTTTTCTAACCAACTTTTAAAAAGTGACTAAAAATAGAAACCACTTAAGTTAAAAGGTCATTTAAGGAAAAATACATAAATAAAAGAAATGGGTACATGTGGACCCCACTTAAATGACTTGTACGCACACGTAGACATCCTAGTCAGCAATGTGCCACCTAGATCAAGACACCTAAGATCAGTGCCTTATCCATTGGGCCAAGAGTCCGCCTATCCCGATCGTACGGGAATGAACTCATTGAGTGTGCTCTGCAATCCTCCAAATGAAAAGAGTGCTGAGTTTGAAACTTGAGCAATTCATCCACCCCTCTATCTGAGCAATATCCTGGTGTGAGAAGATTTGTCTTCATTCGTATTCATATTCACAATTCTCCACATGCTCAAAGTACCTTTCCATGGTGAATTATTCATTTGTCACGAGACCGTAGTCGTTACGCCACCTTAGTTTATCAGAATCCAGCTTCTGGTCTTTCGCCATTGGGAAGATCTTCAATAGCCAAAATTGCGATTCACTGCCTGGAGTTATGTCCTTTTTCTTTGTCACCATCCCAAAGTGTTGATCTCCCGAGCAGAATTCGTGAGACTTCAGAGTCTTGGAAATCCATCTCCTTTTCCCCATTGTGAACGAGTGGTGTTGAAAAATCATCGAAGTGATTTATGAATTCGTTGACACACACCTTAGCGTAGTATTTGGTCTTTTTGGAGTGATGGATTCTAACATTTACGCAATCGCTTCCAAGTTTATCACTATTGGCTTGATGACCCTCTTTCAATTCTTCAGGGTATCATGTAGCCAGGTGGGAACCTCTCCAAGTACCTCATTGTACATGGTTCTCGTGTTCGTTGGGAATCTTCATCACGCTGAAGGGGATCACCTTCGGGTGTTGCTGAAATTGGATCTTCTTGTTGTGAGAAAGATGTTGTCGCCATTTTCTCCATTTGTGATGATTCTTCAAATGTAGGCAGTGAAAGAAACAGATCATCAACTTTTGGTTGAGAAGTTGTGACTACTCCCACAAGTTGGGCTGGTATATTTTGAGGTACTTCATCAACGAGTTCCACCTCTAGAAATTGTGTGATATAGATTACAGGTGCTTGCGCATGAACCAATGCTTTGAATTATAGTGTTGTGTTGTTGATTAGGCCTGAAGAATTAGGGCAATCATGCAAAGACGAATGATGACTGGAATGAGAAATTCTCGAGATGTGCTCCTTCTTCACTTAGGTGTTTAGACGACTCAACTCACAAATGAGCCTTCAATCATATCACTCCTAGCTTGATTACGAGCTCATGCATTGAAAAGAATGGTTTTTACCACAATGCTCATGGTTCTTCCTTATTATATAACACTTGTAGTAAGAATGTTTTGGCTTTGCCATAATAAGCACAATTGTCCCTTTCAAACGATGAGAAAATGCCATTACCAATAAAGACCTAATGCTGCCATGATGATGACCCAGGTTCAAGACCTCGGTATGTCGAGAGACACCCTTAAGACTGATTCTTGCTTTGCTGTCCCTCGGTATTTCGGCAGTGGATTCTGCAAACAAGTTTCTCTGAACCTGGTAAAAGAATACTTTTTATTGCCTGATTGGATGTACATAATGGACGGGTATAAATATTGCCTATTGCCCTTTAGAGTTTCTTAAAGAGATCATTTACAAGTAACAAGGATGTAGTACACGAAACGGGCCAACCAGGTATTTTCAGAGTCCGGCCTTCACATTCAATTCATTTCCAGGGGGAAAAATAAAAATAAAATGCTGAGCAATATGAATCGTTTCATTCTGCACCGTAATAACCTTCATCTCCTGATTCGGGGAATTTTTATGAAGCCCTTGAATAGCGTGACTCCAATCCATCGCAATATTACGCATTCTTTCTGAAGGCCGATGAAAATGCAGAATATAACAAGTCGCAAAAACAATTCATTTTTTCAAACATACTTGCCCACGGTTCAGTTGGGTCACGTTTTTTTTTTTTTTTTTTTATTTGAAAAACTACAGGCAAACCAAAATAATGCAAACAGTAAAGACAGTATTGGCGCAGGATCAATCGATGATATTCTTCAGAGTATGGATCACGCACTGTCCCGTACGTTTCTCGTTTCTGTCGCCGTGCACTGTTCACGTTTTTGCTCTTCAAACTTGCGCCTCGCACCACACTGTTTGCATTATTGTAGGATTGCCTGTAGCTTTCAGGAGCAAGTTTCTTAAGCAGTGCGCCGTGATAGTGCTAATATTGAACAAGATGAATAACATTCAACATTCCAGACTGCGCACTGTTCATGTTTGGTTTTAAAACTCGCGCGCGCACTGTTCTGTTTTTCTAAAACTTCGCCTTAAACCACGAATGCTTGCCTGCGCTCCATCAAATGCTGCAACGGATGAATGGCTGGTGCGTGTATTTTGGTTTGCTGGCGCGGCTTGCACTTTCTATAGTCTTTTCCTTCAAACAATGCGCATGTATTTGCCTTAATTCCTTTTTTTTTTGCTGTGACTAATTTCTTTTGCTCACAATGGCGTGGGTTTCTCTTACATAATGTCAAACAAAATATTTTCTCTTTCTGACTTTTTCCACCGGGTTTGATGGAGGAAGTTACGAGGATTAATTCGACTTCCTCTCATCCCGGGGTAGTGGCTTAACTGCCAGGGGAAATGGGAAAAGTAACGGGCAATTGCCAACGGGAATGGCAAAATGGGTTGGCAATCCCCGTCCAATTTCCCCATGTGGGAAAATGGGGAATTTTATGCCCGTTTGCCAATCCATGATTTGGCAATTGGCAAAGGAAAACCCACGTGCGGGAAATTTGAAGGAAATTGCCAGGAAAGTGGAAATCCGGGTTTGGGATGCCAACCCGGCAGTTGGAAACAAAAGCTAACTTCCCCGGCACCAAAACTTGTCGGATGAATCTTAATTTATATTTATTTAATTAAATACTCCTTAAGTGATTAATTTAATCAAACAAGGAGCAATTAATTACTTAAATATTAATTAATTATTTTAATGTATTTTAATGCGTTTTTATAGCCTGGCGGGAAGAGTTCTTGCCCGAAAATCACGAAACGAAGACCGAAACGATCACAAAAATAAGACGATCGCAAGGAGTCCAATGAACCATGCAAAGTAATACTTTTCAAAATTTTCTCATTTTTAATTATTTAATTGTCTTTTTTGACAATTTTGCGCAGTCAAAATTGGCTGATAACAGAGAGGCATCACTTGTTTATTTTCTAAATTCAGATTTGTGTGTTGAGCATTTAGCTTGCATCTTCAATCTTCTTAAGGACGAAAATCCTTAGAGATTTAATCTAGAGGATGAAAACCCTCAAAGAGTCTAGTAGAAGGACGGAAACCCTTATTCTAGTGAGGGGATTCTCCATACGGGGATTTCCATTGGGCATCAAGGAGTTGGCTGTGTTTTCTATCCTTTTCCAGCAGTGTGAAGGCTGTATTTTTTGCAGATTTTGATCAAGGGTTTGAAGAGAAAAATTGTTATTATATTCTATGCCCATTTCCAAGTGGAGCGACCACCTAAGAAGCTGATATATGGTGTTTTAGGGCTGCTTTGGAGCTGTTTTTAGTCGCTGATCATACTTCTGATTGTTATAAATAAAAATATCTATTTTCAGAACTTTTGGAGTTAAGAAAGTGTCATTTACAGCTGTGTCTGAGGGCAGCCTGTCTGCATATTTTATAAAATAATTCCAGTATATTTTGGAGCTCAATCCGGTATTTCTTCCATGATTCCATTTTTATAAATCTTGCTTGATTTATTTGGTAGAAAGATTAAGTGGGTTTGTGTCATATTTGGTACATTTTTATTCCTAGACCTAGTCACGATTTCTGGGTTAAATTCAGATCTGCATGTCATTTTTTTCTATAAATTCTATAAATTGCATCTAGTGGATGGGATTTTCCTAAAATCCCTTTGGGGTTGCAAAGGTTCCATTTGGGGACATTACATTCATAGCCTTTTATCGGCTTCTTACAAGTTACATGGAATCAAAACACACATTTTGCTGAACCTATCTACAGAAAAATATGGATAGCCATGACCATGCTAAGATATTGACAAGCTTCTCACAAAATCCATAGAGATGCTTTCCCATGGTTTGAGAGGCATGTATAACCCTTATTTACTAACCTCAGGCTTGCTTGCACAATTAAATTTACATCTTCTAATGAATCTAGGTACTTCTTGCATATTGGGCCAATACACACACCTTTGCGCACGGGCCATGGTTTTTATAACACCAAAATGGCCACAAACATTGGAAGTATGTCCTTCCCCTATCAATAAAAGTCTTTCTTCCTTTGGCACACATAACTTGTGCAACTTATAGATTAGCCCATCCTCGATGTAGCATTCACTATTTCTTTGAACATCAATCTTCTTTGCCTTCAACTGCTGGAATAGTCCCCCAAAATCTGCATCTTGTGCATCTGCTTCCTCATAAGCCTCTTTTGTGGAAGGCTCAAGTTGTGAAACTGTTGCCAACGCTGAAACTTGCTTTGTGGTTGGTGGCCTAGATAGCATATTTTCCATTACATTTATGCTTCCTTTCTTGTACTTGATCACAAAATGCAATTGTTGAAAAAAACCTATCCATTTATAATGTCTTGCTTGTTGCAATTTATTTTGTGCTTGCAAATATTGAAGAGGTTTATGGTTAGCATGCACGATAGTTTCTTTGCCTAACAAATAATGCTTCAATTTCTTGATTGCTTGATCTAGTGGGTACATTCCCTCATCATATTCAAGATACCCTCTTACTGCAGAAGAAAATACCTTTATATCATAACAAATTGGCTTATCTTCTTGAAACAAAATTGCTTCCATAGTATACTTGCATCCGCCTCAATCTCGATTTGTTGCTGCAAAATAGGAAGAGTAAGAGCTGGTGCAGGTCTGATTTTATATTTCAAATATTGAAAAACCCTATCATGTGCCTTACTGCAATTGTGGAGAAGAGTGGAATGAACTTCCTCCATGGCTGCAACTTTTCCGAGATCCAATTTCAGTTCTCCTCCAATTAGAGATGGCCTCTTTATTTCTTAATATTGATCAAATTACAGTTAATTAATATTGATAGCCATTACAGTTAACCTGTGCTAAATGGAGAACTTGGGAACAACCATAAAGAAAATGATTATGACATCACCCCTTGGTCCTGAGTAGGATTATGTCCAATAAAGATCATTGCATTCCCATTATACATCAAGGTTTAGATATTTCTTCTATAATTTTCTCATGCTATTATCTTTTGTAGGTACGGTGCCAAAGATGTAACATTCTGAAGTTGGGTTTGGTGTTTTGTCAAGTTGTTTTGTTTCAAATGTAATGGGATATTTAAATATTTCTCTTTCTTCTAATTAATTTTCCATATTTAGCTTTTAAAAAAAGTCATAATTAAATGTTTATTTTGATTTCAGAGACGCTTCAAACATGACAGGAAAATTAATTCCTCTTTTGTTGAGGTGCTACAAGGAGATTCTTGGGTGAACACTACTTGGAGCAAGTTAGTTGTCAGCAATCTTGTAAAGGTGGATAAATCTTTTGAAGATCGAAAAGGATAAATAATGTGACATATTGATGTATTACATTTAATTAATATATAAGAAAGTATATTGACAAAGCTCATTTTTTTTGGTTTGTTTTCCATTGTGTTTTGAACATAGGATACTAACCTTTGTAACCCAAACCTTCCCATAGGAACCCTAACAAGATATGTGACACACTTCATGTTTTACCGAATATATCTAAATGCACAATCAGGTTTATGGGTTTTACAATTTAGTAGTCCCAATTTCAAATTTTATTTTAAGCATGTGTTGATGTTAAATCAATCTCTTTCCTTCATGCAGTGTCTCTCTCTCTCTCTCTCTCTCTCTCTCTCTTACACACATTCAATCTTTATTCTTGCCCTCAAATACCAATATGCCCCCTGCAAATCCTGCATACAGGTACTATACGTATCGAATATAGATATGTACTGGATATCGTTGTGGATTCAGGAAGGGTACAACGTTGGCAAACCGTTTACGTCTGCAGACGTACAGGCGTATCTGGACTACCAATGCCATATCTGGGCTAAAAAGTGGTTTTTAAAGTTTTTTATTTTAATTTTCAATATTAAAGACAGTGCCAAAAAAACATAATGAAAACCCTAAAAATAAAAAAGATAACAAAACAAAAGCAGAAAACACTTACCTGTCATTCCCTCATTAATACTTACCTCTGTAAGCGCTCTTTTTAGTTTTTTGACTTGTCATTTGGCATTATACAAATTATGAATAATGTTGTGTGTTTATTTAACTTATTTTGTTTTTATATGCTTAATGTGTGGTTAATTCCTATTTATCAGCCGAGAATTTATACATTTTAAAATTTAAATATATTTTTTGTATGGCTGTATCCAAAGACGTATCTGGAACCCAAAAAAATTTGTGGTATCTACGTATCGCATTCTATAGTATCTTATAGATATATTAAGTGATAGTAAATACATGTAGGACCAAATGGGTAAAATATCAGATGTGTTTCATTCTCATTCAATAGGATAGTAAGATGATTAGGATCAATCAGAAAATTCTGATGTGGATGTCCATCTCTCACTTAGAATTGGCCAAATGACTTAGTTTTGGGTAATGCAAGTATAATATCAAATGTTTGATTTAAGCCTGAAGGAATATCAAACCTTAAATATGCTGCCATAAGGTTGTTTTATATCTCCATGCTGAAGGCGTTTCAATAGAAGACATGTTTTTGCTGTTTTTTGACTTTCTCTGAGCATGATGTACAGTTGTACGGACGGACAACATGATTCACTGTTGAAGAGCCAATGAAATTCTTTGATTGCTGAATATGAAATATTGTTATTTCAAAAAATGGCGTTGGAATAAGAAGAACATGCATTAGAATATTAAAAGGAAGGGTCAGCATCTGCATGTAGAGATTAAAGAAAACAAATATTTATATAACCTGTTTGGAGAATTGAAAATTAACCCTGGGGCATAATATATGTGCTCAAAATAATTTGATGTTCAATATATGATTTTTAATGATCCTCAAATTTGACTTTGTGTAGCCTGCCTATGGGAAAATCATAAAGTTCGCTGCTGCTGTCCATCTACAAGAAACTAAATTACTGCTGTGTGGTTTGCCCAGGAAAAATAAACTTCTGCCATGCGTTTTTTTTAAAACTTTTGAAGGTAAAACAGATCTTTAGTTTCAGTAAAGGTGTTGACGATTTGCTTCAAATAGAATTACAGTTGAGTTGTCAGAGCTGTTTGTTAAGTTATTGAATATAAGGAGGTCTAATGTTCAACACCCACTTATCTCTCTAGTTTAATTAAAAGTGTTAAAGATTTGCATTCAAATAGAATCACAGTTGAATTGTCAGAGCTTGTTGTTATGTCATTGAATATTAAGAGGTCTAATGTTCTGTAATGTCCCCAAAAGGACACTTTCCAACCCCAAACAGATTTGAGGCAAATCCCTCAAATCAAAAGCAGATTATAAAAGATATAGCATTTATTTTTAATGCAGATCTGATTTATAAAGGAAAAATGTGACTAGGGTAAGGAAAGAAACTCATAAAAATCAGCCATTAAATTGTGATGTTTCCACTCCAATCTGATCCCTTAATTTTATAAATCCAATATATGAATAAAATCCCAGATTTTTGAGACACAAAGAGGCTGAAATAATTCTGTATAATATGCAGACAAGATGCCCTTAAATATAGCTGAAAATGGTACCTTTTTTAACACCAAAAGTTTCAAAAAGAGGCTGATTCAATTTATAAAAGTCAGATTTATTAGCAGTAACCCAAATCAGATCAGAAACCCTTTCAAACACCTCAGATTTACCCTAGAAGTGGGTCGCTCAACAGGAGGGAAGGCTGCAAGTGGAAGAAAACACAGCTGCAACTTTTCACTTCAAACCCTTGGTCAAAATTTTGCAAACCTTCTCCTTCAACTGCTGGAAACAAACTGAAAATTATTGCTAATTCAGTGATGCACAATGGAAACCCCAAAGTGGAGAATCCTCACAAACTAGAGGAACGGTTCTCATCCTTCTCTAGAACTCTTGGAGGGTTTTCGTCCTCAAGAGAATATAGCTCAGACAAAATCAGATTTATGAGAAAATAGATAAGCATGCCCTCCTCAAGTAAATCAACTTGCTTTTATAGAGCTTAGGGCCCAAACAACCACCCTTGATGCCCAATCAGGTTTCTCCTTATTAAATGCTTTTTTCCCACTTTTCCCTCCCTAGGCAAGCCGCATTTTCCCTTGGATAATTCATTTTTGGCTAAATGCTTTTCGCCTTTTGTTTACCTTTTTCTATTTTTAAGTTTATAATATTTTATTATAAGTACTTATAATATTTTCTTTTAATTTTTGCACTTTCAAATAAATTATCATAACTTAAGTCTTCCCTTTAATTTATTCCTTAGCCATTGGGAAGACAAAATGGGCTAAGGGTTTTCGTCAAGATTATTTTAGGAAGTGGGACATTTCATGTTCAACGCCCACTGAGCTCTTAGTTTTCTATTTTTGCATGAAGTGCTCAAAGGAACATGCATGCATATCCAAATACTATTCAATTCTAAGATATCATATACCAAGTGATTGTTAAAGGAGTTGGTGAAGAGGTGTTTTCAAGATGTTGAGAGCATAGGAGGTCAAGAGGTCCATTCCCATGAAGTGAAAACCAAAATTTTAGTTCCTGTCATTTTTAGTGATTTATCCTATATCATTGACACAGAAAGGGACTGGCAAGAAGTCGATTGTCAGGCTCTCAAGTCAAAAAAGGGGACATTATAGTCCTCCCTTCCCAAAATTGCCTGTTCCTAAGCAATTGCAAACTCATATGCCCAAGTATCATCATATCAAAGTAAAGGAACATGCTGTAGTGTTCCCATAATCTAGTTCATGTGCCTGTTAGATGAAGGAGCTTCATCCCAAACAAACTCATACCTCTACTGCCCCTTTCTTCATGAAAGTCTTCTTTATCTTCCACTTCAAAAACAACAATGATCTTACCATTCTTTGCATGCTCAAGTGTATTAAAATTCCTGCAAATGCCGTCATAATTTTCATGGAATCTTATCCAATTTGAGGCTAACAAATTTGATATGTTCCCTTTTTTCAGCTGAAACCTTCTTCCAATATCAACCTGTGATGGAATGCTCTTCAAAAATGAAAATCAGAATCTTTATTAAGCTTAGGATGCCCCAAACATGCCATGCTAGAATTCTCCCCCGCTTCATACAAACTCATCAACTTACTTTCCTTCCATAAGCAAAGAGAGGAAAAATGAAGGGTTCACCCGGATTCCAAGGATGTGAGCAATCTACGCAACTCTTCACATGGTGAACTTCTTAAGCTCCATTCACGTTATCCCAAATATGGCTGTAGCTGTACCAATGCAATTTCTTGCTCCAAATCAGCATTATAGTAGCCAGAGACTCTTCTAAAATAGTGATAAACAATCCCTTTTTGATGGTAGGAGAAAAATTCTTCCCCCTTGTGATCGAAAACACTTTGGTGATTTTCTTAAAAGGGGTTAACCAACTAATTCTGATATGGACAACAACAAAAAGAATAAGATAACAGCTGTCATACCTCAAACTCTTCATAAAAATTGACAATATGGGGACTAAAAATGCTTTAAAAACATCAAAGAACTGAAAATTACTCCTGTGTATGGCTGAGGATGCTTTTATGGCTACAAATGCATTGTTGAAAAAACTAAAAATGTTGATAATAGCAGTATGAATTTTTATGACAGCATGCCTTGAATCCCATAAAATATGATTTATACCACTTACATTGGTTCCACCAATTTCTATCTGAGTTATAATGCATAGGGCATCAAAATAACATTTACCTTATTCACTTCCAAATGTGATATTTATGAAATCAACATCCACTTTCCTTGGAAGACTTCTTCTAAGAGTATGTACATGAATTAAGAACTGAAAAACTCTATGATACCATTGCTGTTTTAACACTGAAAGTGTGGTGATTATCTTACCATGTGTAGCCCATAGATCTTGCCTTCTTCTGGTAATTCTTTCCATCCTCTTCGCTGTAACAACTTGAGGATCTCCACTTGTCATGCCTTGAAGCACAACCTTTTGATCACCAAACTCGAATCTCAATTCCCTAGCTTGATAGTTTTGGGTAAATCCACCCAAAGGATGCAACCATTGAATCTCAAGTGTCAAATCCGTACGTTCAATACCAACAACATAGAAATCATGACTTACCATGTGCTTTTCCAAGGTGAGTTTGAGTGGTGGGAACCTCGTGGTGCAAGGGATGATGAGACCATCTTGTAGCATCTCACCCTTCACAAGGAAGTTCGAATGCATAACCAACTCCATAAGATTTCTCATAGAATTTCATTCTAACCATCTACATGGGATGAAACACTCAATAGCCATAGTAACATGGAACCCATTGAAGACTTCCCCTTCTTTGTAACTCAAAGGATCTATGAACTCTTTGCCACTTTGGTTGCTCTTCAGTTTATCATCATTTTCAATATCATACCTTCGGCTTTCCTCAGCTTGTCCCTCTTCTTTTTCCCCCTTGACTTTGTCCATACTTTGTTGGCATATGCATGGAGCCTCTTTGTGGTTCTTACCCAAGCCATGAATACCCTCAACTTGACTCTTAGGAGTTGCTGTCATAAACAGACCAGCAAGCTGACTGTTATCATGCCTCTTTGAGAAATGGGTTCCGACCATCCCTTTCACTTCCTGTTCTTGCTCATTACCCTTCGTTTCAACCCTAGAGTCATCACATATTGAAATGCTATTAGTATTAATCAAACAATGATCAATAATTACCTAATAATGATGATTATCTAGAACAATAATGGGATGAAGGGTTCAATCTTCATCCTTCATGGCTCCATCTCATTCTAAGTGCATATTTGATTTTTTTTCAGCATGTGTGTTACTGTCGAAGCTCAAAAATTTGTCATGTGGACTTGAGAACCCCCTACCTTCAATCCCTTCTTTATGCTCAACGTCTATACTCTTGAGTGTGGGGTCCTTATGGAGGGTTGACCCCTTCCTTGATGCTTGGGGTTTTGACCCCGTGTTAATTCCAACTCTTTTTGTTTTTGACTTCACGAACTGTAATGTTCCCTTTTTCAGGACATTACTAATATTTGGGTTCATCTCTTTTATTTACATTGTAACCCCTTGGCATGCCTAGCGCTACAAGTGGGAGTTTCTTTAGTTAGTTTAATGTGCACATAGGTTAGTTACTTTTATTTATTTAATTAGAAAATAAATAAAGTGCACATAGTCTTATTATTAAATACTTTATTTTAATGAGGGTTTATGTTTTCCCTCCAAAAGGGAAAAGGTTGGTCATTGGATATTGCACTCCTTAGTTCTATAAAAGGAGGTCACATTTCTTTTAGAGGGTTATGTTGATTGATCATTTGATTTCACTCCATGCTTGGAGTATTGGGATGTATGCCCATGGGATGTATGCCCTAGTTCTTGCATTGCGCGCTCTCTCATTTGAATCCATTATTGTAATGTCCCCTCTTTCCGAATAATCTTGGACGAAGACCTTTAGCCCTTTTTGTTTACCCGACGGCCAAAGGAGGTTTCTAGTGTGACTAAGTTTTTATTATTTTAATATATTTTGCTAATGCTTTTAAAATAACATTATAAGTTACACATATAATAAATAATAAAGCTTATTAATAAATTAAAAATGTCAATATCAAAATACAATTAAAATTAATTGTATTAGAGGAGGAAAAGTGCGACTTGCCTATGGGTTAGTCATAAATAGGGAAATGTGTCATTAAGCCCATAGGGAAAAATGCGACCAACATAGGAAAAGAAAGAATGTGATTGGCTGGTTTAGAAGTGGTGGTTGGGTTGTTTTCCCTTTATATGGGCAAGTCGACTTGCTTAAGACATCCAGATTTTTATTATCAGATTTTGCATTGTTAAGAGCTCTTGCTTTTATCAGAAATTCCAAGGACGAAAACCCTTGTGGATTTCATCTCTTGTGGACGAAAACCCCAAGGGATTGAGAGGGGATTTCACTTAGAAATTTCAAGTGTTCTTAATCAGATTTTTAGGTTAATTTCAGCAGTGTTTGTGAAGTGTTTTGTGAAGATATTGGCAGTTGTTTGTGGCAGCAGTTGGGTCGATGTATTGTGGATGGTTTTGACAACATTTCAAGAGGTATTTCCTTCAAAATTAATTATCAAATATTCTCCATGATATTGTAAACGAAATTGCTGCATTTTTATAATTTCTAAAGTGATATTTCAAGGGTTTCAGGCAGATAATTAATCAGATTTCAGATCTGATTTCTGGGTTATATTGGCCACAATAAATTATGATTTTTGCATGATTTGGCTTCTAAAAATACCAGTAATCATTTGGGATTGATAGTATAAATTTTGAGTGTTATTTGCATTGAGATTCAGCTCAAACCCTAGTCTCATTTTCTTAATTAAATTCAGATTTGCATTTATGTGATTTCCATAATAGTCATAAATCAACATTTAGTGTTTTTAATTGATTTAACATTCATTGGAAAGTAAGAGAGATCCATTGGGGATCTTTCAATTATTGAAAGATATTGAAGACTCTATTGTTCTCTCCATTGTGTTCTCTTGTATTGAGTGTGTTTATGCATGGTTTATACATTCTAGCATTGACAACTTGCTCTAGGGTGTTGATGTAGTTATTAGAAGGGTAAACCTACATGTTAGTGGATGATTTATGGTACTTTTGTGTTTTTTATCACTGCTAAAATTTATTAGAGGAAAATCGACTTGATTTGGGGTTTAATCTATCATGTTTTGAGGTTATTTATGATAGATCTATTTGCTGTTGTGTCTAATCAATTATTTCAGATCAAGGGCTGATTATTTGAGGGCTTTGGAAGGGTTTGGTGAACTGGAAATTATTTAAATAGTTTATTCTAACCCTAGCGACTTGGAGGCAGATTTGAGTGGGTTTCAGTGTTCAGAAAATTCAGTTTGTTAGTTCATTTAAAAGCTCATGATTTCTACTTTATTGTGCAATTTGTTTCATAAACTCAAAGTGTGAAAGATCCCTAAAGGGTCTCTCTTACTCTCCAATGAATTTTAAGTCAATTAAAAACACCAAATGCTGATTTATGAGTGTTATGGTAGTCACACTAATGCAGATATGAATTTATTTGAAGAAATGCGACTAGGGTTTGAGATGGATCTCAAAGTAAATATCACTCAAACATTATACTGTTAATCCCAAACGATTACTAGTATTTTTAGAAGTCAAACCATGCAAAAATCATAATTTATTGCAGCCAGAACCACCCAAATATCAGATCTAAAATCTGCCTGAAACCAGTGTTTTAAAAACCGGTCAAACCGGAACCGGAACCGGCCGGTTTGACCGGTTTAACATTTTAAAGCACGAACCGTTTAGTAAACCGGATCGGTTGACCGGTTTTAGCCCAAACCGGTCAAACCGGTCCGGTTTCATCCTGAACCGGCCGAGTCAGCATTTCTTTCCTTTTTTGGATTTTTGGTGAAAAAAACACAATTACAGAATAAAATTTGCCATTTTTGGAAAGGGTCCGGGAAGATGTAGCAACAAAAACTTGCATGTGCCATAACTTTCATTCTGTGGCTCCGTTTCAGGTGTCGTTTTCTCTAAAAGTGCATATTTTCTCGAGCTCTACGCATTGATGGCAATATTTTTCTTATTTTAATAAAATCTATTTTTGCACCTTTTTGGACCAAGCAACTTCTTGCAATCTTCTGAAAGAATCATGAGCTTTGATTGCTTGTAGACAGATTAGTAATTAAAAATACTGGATAGCTTTCCAAAACTCGGCGAGTATTCTCTCGTGCTCGGACTAATCGTCCCACCTACCAACTTGGTCGCGACCTGCTTATTCAAATGTTGACTTCACATATCAAGTTATCAACAGATGCATAGGTTTTTTTTTTTGCTATTTTAAGAGTCTTTTTTGTGTTTAAACTCCAATTTGCGCATCCTCGGACACAAGACTGAAGGCTATCGTAAAGGTCCCAACAAAAAGAAAGCATTAATAGCAATGAAAGAAAACGCTGCAAATACATGGTTTTGGCTGCAAATTTATGTTTTTTTAAAGAAATTTGAGTATTTTTTACGTTGCCGAGTATTCCCGAGTATTGGCCGAATATTGCCGAGTTTTGTTTTTTTGGGGTCTATCGAGTATTTGCCGAGGCCGAGTATTTGCCGAGTGCGAGTATTCCAACTATCACTATATACATGAGCAAACTTTGTGTATTTTGTGTGTAATTGTTGGCATCATGGTTTCTAATTTTTCAAATATATTTCTTTATTTAAAAATGTAATTTTTATGTGTTTTTTAGTAAACCGGATCATAGAGATTGAACCGGTCCGGTCCAACCCTCGACCGGTTCCGAGTCCGGTTCCGATTTTTAAAACATTGCCTGAAACCCTCAAAATATCACTTTAGAAAAATATAAAATTACAGCGATTTGGTTTACAATAATATGGAGAATATTTGACAATTATTTTTGATGGAAATACCTCTTGAAATGTTTCCAAAACCATCCACAATAAGTCGACCCAACTGCTGCCACAAACCACTGAAAACACCTTCACAAACACTACTGAAATTAACCTGGAAATCTGATTAAGAACGCTTGAAATTTCTAAATGAAATCCCCTCTCAATCCCTTGGGGTTTTCGTCCGCAAGAGATGAAATCCACAAGGGTTTTCGTCCTTGGAATTTCTGATAAAAACTAAGAGCTCTTAACAATGCAAAATCTGATAATAAAATTCTGGATGATGCCTAAGCAAGTCGACTTGTTCATATAAAGGGAAAACAACCCAAAAAGCACCTCTAAACTTGACGAATAATATTCTTTCTTTCCTCTAGGTTGGTCAAATTTTTCCCTATGGGCCATATGGCACATTTCCCTATTTATGACTCCTAAGAGCAAGTCGTATTTTCCCCTATAATACAATTAAATTTAATTGTATTTTGACATTGACATTTTTATTTTATTAATAAGCTTTATTATTTATTATATGTGTAACTTATAATGTTATTTTAATTTTTTTTGCACAATATAATAAAATAATAAAAACTTAGTCACCCTAGATACCTCCTTTGGCCGTTGGGTAGACAAAAAGTGCCAAAAGTCTTCGTCCTAGCTCATTTGGAAAGAGGGGACATTAAAGTCCTCCCTCCCTGGAGTTGCTTACCCACAAGCAACTGTAGTAAGGCCGGGTTGTAATGTCCCCCTTTTTAGAGACATTACTACCTAATCAATTCACTCTTTTTATTAAGCATTGTAACCCCTTGGTGTGTCTAACGCAACAAGTGGGAAGTTCTAGGTAGTTTAGAATGTGCACATAGGATAGGAATTTCTTAATATTAAATTAAGAAATTAAATAAAGTGCACATGTAGTGGTTTATTAAATACTTTTTATTTAGAGGGAAAACATTAAATGTTTAAAACATTGGCATTTGCACCTCTTATTCTATAAGAAGGGGTCGCATTTCCTTGGATGAGCATGTTGATTGATCATTTGATTTCACTCCATGCTTGGAGTATTGGAATGTACGCCCATGGGATGTATGCCCTAGTTCTTGCATTGTACTCTCTCATTTGGATCCATTATTGAAGAATATTGAAGATTCCATTGTTCTCCTTTTGAAGTGTGTGTTATGCATTGTTTCTCCATTATAGGATTGGCGACTTGGTTCACGATTCCCTCTTGCTTTTACTAGAGCTAAAGCGACTTGCATGGGAGGTTGTTTGGCATGTTTTAGAGTCTTTTGAGCTAGATCTGCAATCTGATCTGATTTAGCATAATTTTGTGAGTATGTGTGACCATATTTGAGGGTTTTAAGAGTAATACAAGTGCTGGAATTAATTTATGTGCAAACAACAATTTATTTTGCCCTAGGTGACTTGCTATTTTGACTATTTTGGGGAGTTTAGCTACTGTTGTTCTAATTTGGTTTGGTTCATCTTGTTCCTTGTATTTTTCCGAGTCCGGGCATATCTCATTTGCCTAAATCAGAGTAGTTTGAAGGAAGATATGAATTTTTAAAGATTGCAGCAGACAGGGGTTTGATTAATAATTGTTTTCAGCTGTGTATAATCAGATTTAGAAATTTGATTTGTCTATAAATTATTTCTGAGCAAAGGGAGTGATTTTTGGAGTGTTTGGAAGCTTGTGGAAAGGCTGAAATATTTTTATTAATTTTATTCTAACCCTAGTGACCTGTTTTCAGATTTTGAGGGCTGTTTTTGAAGGGTTACAATGGTTCAAAAATCTAGATTGGTAGCTCGTTGGAAAACCCTTGATTTATAGAAAATTCTACATTTTATTTGAGGAAAAAATATGGAATATTGAGCAAGTTATGAATTTTCTAAGTTTCAGCTGTTATGGTGCATTTTTAATTAATTCACTGCTGCAATTAATTTCAGATTTGAAGTGATTAATTTCCTAACTGGTTCTCCCATCTAATCCACCACCTTGGCTCACTCCAAACCCCTTTTTGGGTTGTATTGAAGCTAACATTGGATTATTTGAGGTCAAACTAGGAGGGTTTAGTCCTTCTAGAGTCGATTCAACAAATTAATTTGCATATTTGGATAATATCCCAAAAGGGGATATTACAGTGGTATCAGAGCTTCCTTTTTCTATTCGTGTGGGTCATTTGTGAATGCAAGATTTGTATTTTCATATTTTTATGCAGAGATAAGAGGCTGAGTGGAACCATGGAGTTAATGAGTGAAGGTGGTTTGAAAGAAAGGATCATCAGGGTTGGGAAGAAGCTTAAGCATCTGCATCATTCCGAGGATGCCTTGCTTAAGGACTTGAGGAAACAACAAATTGTTTGGCCATGGTTGAACAATTAGATAAGTATATGATTCAGCCATTGATGTTTCAGTTGATTAAGCCTAGGATCTTTTGGCATGAAGATGTGAGAGTGAAAATTATGGTTGTTACTTGCATTGCTGAAGTCACAAGGGTCACAGCCCCTAATCTGCCCTACAGTGATGATATCATGAGAGACATTTTCGAACACATGGTCGGAAGTTTTCAAGGCCTTTGGAACGTCACAAGCCCTTATTACAACAAGAGGGTAAAAATTCTTGAAACTATGGCAAAGGTAAGATCTTGTGTATTGATGTTAGATCTTGGTTGTAATGATCTCATCCTTCATATGTTCGAGGTATTCTTTGGGGTCATACAGGATAATCGTTCAGAAAAGGTAATGGTTGCAATACAAAGTATCATGTCTACGGTGATAGATGAATATGATGATGTTCCTCAAGATTTGTTGAAGGTGCTTAAGGAAGAATTGAGACAGGAGGCATCATGCATTTCTCACACCTTGGCAAAAGGTGTCATGAATCAAATCAAGACGAAGACATATATGGCAGCCAAGTCTTCAGAAAAGGATATGGGAATGGATCCTCTAGGTATGAGTTCTTTGATGCATAATAATGAGCTTTTTGTATCTAATACTTGCACCAAATGTGAAGGCACAGAAAAATCAGATACTAAGGTAATGGATTATTCAGAATCTGATTTGGCTAATGAGGATGATGAAGTTGTTGATGAACATGGGAAGCTCGAGAGTGCTTTGAAGAAAGATGTGTCTAGTCTTGTTGACTCTCTTGTTTCTTCTCACCAATGGGAAAAACAATATTCAGCCATTCACTTTGGGGAGCTCAAGGCACAAGTGGTAATCATGAAGGCCTTCCGAAATAAGGGAATTACATGGACCACATATTACATGGTAAGAAACTCACTTTCAGTTTTGGTACAACAATTATATCTTGGAAAATTTCAACTCTTGTGGATTGTGCATGGTTCAAATTTCAATCATGATAGGGGTTTTTACCTAGGTGATGTCATCCCTAAAAGGTACGAAGTCATTCTTCATAGTATTGAGGCCCATTTAGAGTTGTTTCATGCACTTTATCTTGCTGTTATGAAATTTATACATGATGGACTGTCACTTGGACATTTTATTCTTGTGTTGTCAAATGAAAATTTGGTAAAGGAAATATGTGGGATGGATCTTGTTCACATTTCTTGCATGGCTATAAATTTTGAGGCTTCTACAAAGAGTTTGAAGGAGAATAAGGGCCATGGTATAAGGTCTTCACATGATCCATATTCTATGATTCTTATGGCAGTTAAGGAAGAAGAACGAGGGGCATCCAAGCATGGGAGAAGTGATCTTCTAAATGACTTGGTAAGTGATGAGATAAAGCTCCATCATGTGTTGCCTATCATTTTACATGAAAATGAGATTGGGAGATGACATAAGGATACAAACATGGATTCTATCATCATGAGGGGTATGTCATTTCTTCACATGAATGTTTTGATGTCTTGCACATTGGGATAAAATCTTCTACTTTCCCTATGCCATGATAATTTACAACGTATAGCTTTTGAAGGAAGTATTGGGAGCATAGATTTTATCTTGGAATATAAACAAGGGAGATGTCATCTTGTTGGCCCAAGCAAGAAAAAATAGGTGCACATTGAGTACTTGCTAGAAAATGACAAGAAAATTGAATATGTATTGTTGGAGTTGTTTCCCATGTAAGATGTGATTGTTGTGTCCCATATTTTTAGTTTGATAGCTTCTAATATTGCTGCCCAACACACAAGAATTGATACTGGGATGATGACATGGAAGAATAACTACTACCCCATCATTTTGGTATCTAACATCTTCATGATCAACCCCTTAATTCCTTTTACAATTCAAATTTTTGATGTTCACATGATGATGTGGTTATGGGTGTTTGTTTGTAATTCATGCATGATTGATTGGGAAGGGACAAGTCTGATTTTTGATGATAAATGGCATGGCTACAACAGAGTATGGGAATGTATAGTAGTTTTTTGGGGCAACCCATGCATGGAAGAAAGTTGGGCACCATCCAAGCCATGGAGATACTAAAAAGAAGCAAGAAGAGTGGTTTTTAACACTAGTTTTTCTAACACATTTGTTTCATGTGCAGGAATAAAGATGCGTGAGAAGCAGTTGTTGTCCTTCACTTTTCACAAAGGCATCATTGAATGGGTCACGAGGGAGCTTAGCCAAGCTCATTCTACCCTTGGCCCCACACTTTATGATGAAGACACTACCACTTGGAGCTACTAATATGGAGTTGATCACATACATACTTGGATTGTCACGAGGGAAGTGAATAGGTTCTTCCCCATGCTTGGGCATTTGACCGAGCACCAGTTTGAGAATTTGGAGGCACCACCTCACATATCCTTCTTGGTACATGACACATGGAGATATGAGAATTCTATTGCTTGAGGGCAAGAAATATTTGAGAGGGGACAACTGTAATGTCCTCCTTTTTAGAGACATTACTACCTAATCGATTCACTCTTTTTATTAAGCATTGTAACCCCTTGGTGTGTCTAGCGCAACAAGTGGGAAGTTCTAGGTAGTTTAGAATGTGCACATAGGATAGGAATTTCTTAATATTAAATTAAGAAATTAAATAAAGTGCACATGTAGTGGTTTATTAAATACTTTTTATTTAGAGGGAAAACATTAAATGTTTAAAACATTGGCATTTGCACCTCTTATTCTATAAGAAGGGGTCTCATTTCCTTGGAGGAGCATGTTGATTGATCATTTGATTTCACTCCATGCTTGGAGTATTTAGATGTATGCCCATGGGATGTATACCCTAGTTCTTGCATTGTGCTCTCTCATTTGGATCCATTAGTGAAGAATATTGAAGATTTCATTGTTCTCTCTATTGTGCTCCTTTTGAAGTGTGTGTTATGCATTGTTTCTCCATTATAGGATTGGCGACTTGGTTCACGATTCCCTCTTTCTTTTACTAGAGCTAAAGTGACTTGCATGGGAGGTTGTTTGGCATGTTTTAGAGTCTTTTGAGCTAGATCTGCAATCTGATCTGATTTAGCATAATTTTGTGAGTATGTGTGACCATATTTGAGGGTTTTAAGAGTAATACAAGTGCTGGAATTAATTTATGTGCAAACAGCAATTTATTTTGCCCTAGGTGACTTGCTATTTTGACTATTTTGGGAGTTTAGCTACTGTTGTTCTAATTTGGTTTGGTTCATCTTGTTCCTTGTATTTTTCCGAGTCCGGGCATATCTCATTTGCCCAAATCAGAGTAGTTTGGAGGAAGATATGAATTTTTAAAGATTGCAGCAGATTGGGGTTTGATTAATAATTGTTTTCAGCTGTGTATAATCAGATTTAGAAATCTGATTTGTCTATAAATTATTTCTGAGCAAAGGGAGTGATTTTTGGAGTGTTTGGAAGCTTGTGGAAAGGCTGAAATATTTTTATTGATTTTATTCTAACCCTAGCGACCTGTTTTCAGATTTTGAGGGTTGTTTTTGAAGGGTTACAGTGGTTCAAAAATCCAGATTGGTAGCTCGTTGGAAAGCCCTTGATTTATAGAAAATTCTGCATTTTATTTGAGGACAAAATATGGAATATTGAGCAAGTTATGAATTTTCTAAGTTTCAGCTGTTATGGTGCATTTTTAATTAATTCACTGCTGCAATTAATTTCAGATTTGAAGTGATTAATTTCCTAACTGGTTCTCCCATCTAATCCACCACCTTGGCTCACTCCAACCCCTTTTTGGTTGTATTGAAGCTAACATTGGATTATTTGAGGTCAAACTAGGAGGGTTTAGTCCTTCTAGAGTCGATTCAGCGAATTAATTTGCATATTTGGATAATATCCCAAAAGGGGATATTACATGGGTGCTGAAGAATAGACTCACCCTCCCGAGTGGCATCCTCCAAAGGTAAGTCTTTCTAACGAACCAGGTGCTCTCGAATCACTTTGTTCCACAACCTCCTCTGTCTCCAATCCAGAAGCTCCTTAGGAACCAAATCCAATCTGCTCTCATCATCCAATGGTGGTAACTCTACTGAAGAAGTCACATGTTGCCCCAATGCCTTCTTTAAGCAAGACACATGAAAAACATTGTGTATCTTACTTTCAGAAGGTAACTCCAACTCATAGGCTACCTGTCCAACTCTCCTTAGCACCCTTTATGGACCATAAAAACGAGGCTTAAGCTTCTCTGCTCCATTCTTCTTAATAGTACTCTGTTTGTAATGCTGAAGTCATAAAAAGACCATATCTCCTACCTCAAATGATCGCTCAATCCTGTGTCTGTCTGCATACACCTTCTGCTGATTTTGGGCATGTTGCATATTATCCTTAAAGGTCTTAAGGATATCCTGGCTTTCCTGTAAGCACTCTCGAGCCTTAGGAGCTCTACTATCTTTGAACGCCATATCCACAAAGGATCTCGCGTCATATCCATACAAAGCTCGAAAATGAGTCATACCGATGGACATATGGTACGTAGTATTGTAGCAATACTCGCACAAATAAAGCTGCTTCAGCTAAGCCCTTTGCTGTCCTGAAACATAGTTGCGTAGGTACCCCTCAATCTACTTATTTACAATCTCCGTCCCCCCATCTGTCTGCGGATGATAGCTAGTGCTCGGAGTCAACTCAGTGCTTGCTAATCTAAAGAGTTCTTGCCAAAATGTGCTCATAAACCTGCTATCGCGATCACTGACAATATTCTTCGGAAGCCCATGCAACCTGAATATCTCCCTAAAAAACAAATCAGCTACCTGTGGTGCCTTAAAAACTCGTGGGAATAGCAAAGAAATGCCTGTACTTAGTCAACTTGTCAACTATTGCATAAATGCGATCATATCCCTGCACAACTGGTAGTCCTGTAAAGAAATCCATTGATATACTCTCCCACCTCTGTTCTATAATAGGTAAGGGCTGCAATAAACTTGTAGGAAAAGTATGCTCGGATTTGTTCTTCTGACAAGTCACACACTCTCAAATATACTGTAGAACATCCTCCTTGAGACCCCTCCAAGAGAACCTCTCTCTAACCTGCCTGTATGTCTTGAAATAACTTGGATGTCCTGCTAATGGTGCATCATGGAGTGCATGTAGAACCTTTCCCTTAAACTTAGATTCAGGTACCAAATAAATTCTACCCTTATAATAAATCAAATCAGAAATTCCGTGGTAACGCTCATCCTGAATTTTGTCATCCATGATCTCACATGCCAAGGTGTTCGTCGAATACTCGACCAACAATTTAGACTTCCAATCTGCAGAAATCTCACTCATGGAATATAGGAAAGCAATATGGGGCCTCACTGAAAGTGCATTAGCCACTACATTCTTCTTCCCTTTGACAAAATCGATCTCAAAATCATAGGCCTGGATCCTGCAGACCCACTTCTGCTGCCTCTCATTGAGCTCCTTTTGCTCCAAGAAGTACCTCAAGCTGTTGTCAGTTCTTACTACGAACTTCCTACCCACCAAATACTGTCTAAATTTCGCCAATGCATGCATGATGGCGAGCATCTCCTTGTTATAGGTGGAATACAACCTCTCGTTCTCCCTCAACTTCCTACTCTCATAGGCAATGGGATGACGATCCTACATCAAAACTGCACTAATACCTGAGCCCGAAGCATCACACTCCAAATGAATGGCCTAGAGAAATCCGGAAGGGCTAGGACTGGACATGTGCTCATCACCACCTTGAGCTTCTCAAATATCACCTATGCCTCATCTGTCCATCTGAATGCTCCCTTCCGTGTGAGATCTGTCAATGGTGCTGCAATATCTGAATAGCCCTAGGAATCCCCACAACTCTGATATGTTCCTAGGTGAAGGCCAATCCTACATAGCTTGTATCTTCTCCTGGTGGACCTTGACCCCATTGGCCCCAAGGACATGCCCAAGATACAATATCTCAATAAGTCCAATCTCGGATTTGGACATCTTAGCAAATAGAGATTGAGTCTCCATAATACCAAGTACCTCATCTAAATGCCTCAAGTGGTCCTCCCATGTCCTGCTATAGATCAAGATATCATCAGAGAAAACTAGCACGGATTTCCTCAACTGCCTGTTGAAGAGATGGTTCATGCATGACTGGAAAGTGGCAGGTGCATTAGTGAGACCAAATGGCATCACCAAGAACTCATAGTGCCCGTAGTGACATTTGAATGCTGTCTTGAGGATGTCTTCCTCTCGAACACGAATCTGGTGGTACCCTGATCGAAGATCAATCTTCGAAAGTAAATGGCCACATGTAACTCATCCAAAAGCTCATCAATACAAGGGATGGAATACCTATTCTTGATTGTTTTCTTGTTGAGAGCACGGTAGTCAATACACATCCTCATCGTCCCGTCCTTCTTGACCAACACCACCGAAGAAGCAAATGGGCTAGAACTAGGACGGATATGCCCCATATCAAGAAGCTCCCCTGATGCTCCCTCTCTATCTTATCCTCAAAATTCTTAGGATGACGATAGGGTGTAGTGATCACGGGCTTGGCACCCTCCTCTAACTCTATAACATGCTCAAACCCCCTATCTGGCGGTCTACTTGGAGGAATGTCACCAAAAACCTGCCCATGCCTATCCACTATGGTCTGAATATCTGCATGCAACTGCTGTCCACCATCTGAAGAAGATTTGGATGAAATGAAACATTGGGCTGCCCATGCAACCACCTCTCCATGACTGATGATAGACTCCATCCGATGTGCTGAAACATTTCTAGGCCCACCATTTGAAAGAGTTCGTAGCACAATCTTCTTCCCATCTGTCATAAAATCAAACTCCATCCGTCTGAAATCCTGTACATATCTCCCAAGAGACTGAAGCCACTGAATACCCAAAACTGCATCTATCTCTCCAAGTCCAACTATGTAGAAGTCATCTGTCAATGTGTAGTCCCCTAGCTGGTTACTAAGCTGTGAAATCCGTCTAGTGCAGCTCAGAGCAAAAGCCATCTGCCACTGCGTACATTGAACCCTTCAAACTCCTCAACCTGCAATCCCTGCTTCATCACAAATCCCTCATCAAGGAAATTGTGTGTAGCGCCACTATCAATCAAGCAGACAACTAACTGGCCCTTAAGTACTCCTTTCAAACGAAAGGGGTGGTACCTAGGGACTCCAGAAAGTGAAGCAATAGTACTTGAGCATGATGTCTCTCCCTCTTCAAGCTCTACCTGGGGCTGCTCTTCATGTGAATTGTGATCATCATCGCTGTCCTCTATATCTGTATCTGGTGGAGACTCTGCCTCTACATTTGAAATAACCTCAATAAGATGCACCTTGCCTTTTCCAAGGCAGTTGTGTCCAGGCTCCCAGTGGCCCTTGCAATGAAAACAAAGTTTCTTCCTCCTCAACTCATTCTGAGTCTCTTGATCCATCCTAGGAGGGGGAACACTCTTCTGCTGATTAGCGGGATGTTGAAATGGTTTCGAGCTCGTGAAAGGCTTCTTACTAGGCTGGTAAGAAGTGGGAGATGTCTCCAAATCTAATGCTATCTGAATAGCATCGTGTAGGGTCCTAGGCCTAAGGGCCTTGACCAATCCTCTTAACCTGTCATGTAGACCCTCAATGAAAAGCATCACCACACGTCTCTCGAGCATCTCTGCACCATCACTGCAATCCATTTAAATTCATTATTGTAAGAATCAATGTGCCCATTCTGTCGAAGTTGTGCCAAATCCGTGTAATAAAGCTCCACATCTTTGCGATCAAATCTGGCAATCAACCTCTCACTAAACTCCCTATATGATCGTAGTAGGTCATGCCTCTGTGTGATAAGTCCATGGTGCCATCAATCGTATGCCACTCCCCTCAAGGTGTAGAGTAGCAAATTGAATAGCCTCCTATTCCTGCATAGGTTTTAGAGTGAGGTATGCATCAAGCTTGTGAATCCATGCCCTGACACTAATCTTTCCACTTCCATCAAAAGTGGAAAGGGTCACCTTGTTGGTAACCTGCTTCAATTCTTTGTTTTGCTGGGCCCTAGGCCTTTGCACTTGTCTAGCTCTCAATCTCTCTCTCCTCTGAATACGATACTGGTGAAGGGGAAAGACATTCTGTACCTCCTCCGGTAATGCTTTCCACTCATCATGAGCTGCCATCACATTATCTTGAAAGAATGTGCCCTCAAGTGGGTCCTCAACTAATGGTGGCTCCTCCCTCTGTAGGAATATAGGCTGCATAGGTCTATCCGCAGTCCTCGTGGATCTCCTCTCCCCTGTATGTCTCCTATCACGTGGAGGGGAACCTCTCACGCTACCCACCTCTGTAGGTGCCCTGCTATGCCTTCTGTGACTGCTGGCCACTGATGCAGATCTTTCCCTTCTGTCATGCCTATCTCTTGGTCTATCCATAGTCATACTCTCCATCATCTGTCTCATGGTCTGTATCATCTCTTGTTGGGAATCGATCATTCCTCTGAAAAAGTTCACGATCTGGGTCAGTTGGTTCTCTCCATGGAGGGCTATGTGATCCTTCTCTCCTGGCCATGGTCTCAGCATTACTCACAGTATCCAAATTTGCTAGAATACGTGCCTGCCTCCTTGTATGATACCTATGTGGCCCAACTTCTCTAGGCTGCATCAAACAAACCCTCCAGGTGGGAGAATCGCTGCTCTGATACCACTGAAAGATCCCCAAAGGGTCTCTCTTACTCTCCAATGAATTTTAAGTCAATTAAAAACACCAAATGCTGATTTATGAGTGTTATGGTAGTCACACTAATGCAGATCTGAATTTATTTGAAGAAATGCGACTAGGGTTTGAGATGGATCTCAAAGCAAATATCACTCAAACATTATACTATCAATCCCAAACGATTACTAGTATTTTTAGAAGTCAAACCATGCAAAAATCCGAATTTATTGCAGCCAGAACAACCCAGAAATCAGATCTGAAATCTGATTATCAATCTGCCTGAAACCCTCAAAAATAATCACTTTAGAAAAATATAAAATTACAGCGATTTGGTTTACAATAATATGGAGAATATTTGACAATTATTTTTGAAGGAAATACCTCTTGAAATGTTGCCAAAACCATCCACAATAAGTCGACCCAACTGCTGCCACAAACCACTGAAAACACCTTCACAAACACTGCTGAAATTACCCTGGAAATCTGACTAAGAACGCTGGAAATTTCTGAATGAAATCCCCGGGCTCAATCCCTTGGGATTTTCGTCCGCAAGAGATGAAATCCATAAGGGTTTTCATCCTTGGAATTTCTAATAAAAGCTAAGAGCTCTTAACAATGCAAAATCTGATAATAAAATTCTGGATGATGCCTAAGCAAGTCGAGTTGCTCATATAAAGGGAAAACAACCCAAAAAGCACCTCTAAACTTAGCGAATAATATTCTTTCTTTCCCCTAGGCTGGTCAAATTTTTCCCTATGGGCCCATATGGCACATTTCCCTATTTATGACTCCCAAGAGCAAGTTGCATTTTCCCCCCATAATACAATTAAATTTAATTGTATTTTGACATTGACATTTTTATTTTATTAATAAGCTTTATTATTTATTATATGTGCAACTTAAAATGTTATTGTAAATTTTTTGCACAATATAATAAAATAATAAAAACTTAGTCACCCTAGATACCTCCTTTGGCCAAAGGTCTTCGTCCTAGCTCACTTGGAAAGAGGGGACATTACAAAGTGTTTTGTGAGATATTAATTTTTGAAGTTTCAGCTATTCTAGGTGCATTTTAATTAATTAACTGCTGTTATAAATTTCAGATCTGCAGTTTGGGATCAATTTAATATTGAATGTGGTTGTAGAAATTAGGAGGAATAAGGAGAAAGTGATTTCATAATTGTTGGAGCTAATTTGATGCCCTAAATGTGCTGGGCGATCTAATTTTTAGGGTAAAATTAGGGTTTTATGTTGGCTGTGCAAAAACTGATTTTGGTAAAAATAATTTGAGAATATTGCAGCAATTGGGGTGTAATTATTAATTATTTTTCAGCTGTTAAAAATATGATTTGAATGTGTTTAAATTCCAATTGTTTTCTTCCAATCTATCCCAACACCTTGGCTAGTTCCAACCCCATTTGGGTTTGAAATAGTTGACATTGGGATATTTTAGGTAGAAGCAAAAGGGTTTATCCATTCTTCGCTTGATTTTTCCCCTTGTCTAAATTGTCCTAAGAGGGGACATCACACGAATTCTGCAAAAGGTAGGGCATTTCAGATCTGCTCCGAAAGAGCTCTATACTCTTCATGCCATGTATCAATGTTGCTTACTTTAGATGGCTGAGAATTAATGATTTCTTTTGAAGAAAATCTTCCACCATTGGAACCATGAACGATATGGATTAGTCGGGCCATTGTTTTGGCCAATCTTTCTTGCCCCATAATAAGCTTATCAAACTTGGCTTCCTGAGGATCCTGGTTGGTCATATTATCCTCCTCTCTTGGCTGGTCCGCTTTCCTTCTTCTTTGATAGTATAAAAAACCCTTGTTACTCTCTTCTATGAAAACCCTAGGTTGGGAAGATCGGAGCTTTGATAACACTGTAATGTCCCTTTTCGGGACCGAAACAAAAATAGAAGGAAACCACACAAACCCAAGTGAAATGAAATCTGATTTTTATAACAATTGTAATTATCCTTCAAACTCTAGGGCAAACTGTATAAGAGATTAGAATTCACCATACAATCATGCACAACGATCGAAAAATACTTGTAAATAATTATTTCAACCATGACAATCAATATCCATCCAATTTGGCAACAACAAATGGAGAAAATCAACGGATATATACTGTTGTAATTTAGGACAACATAACAACCACAAACCAACATTGAAAATGATAGTTAAACATCACCAAAAATCATAAAAATATAGATTTTGACCTTATAAATTATGCCGGATCAGAATATAAAATCATATTTGTAGTTCATGCAAGGCACCCAAAGAGCACCAAACCCTAGTCGCTCCCTCTAGGGAGAGCTCCAAAATGCATGCAAAGCCTTTGTAGATATTTCCTTGATTGCCCTAGGTCCAACTCTGCAAGAAGTCTTCAATGAATATCTTCAAATCACCCACAATGGAGGGTTTCCGTCCTCCACCCAGCCACAAGGAAGGTTTTCATCTTCCTTGGAATGCCACACAAGAGGGGTTTCATCTTATAGTGAAAAGTCAATGAATACTATGCCCAAAAAACCAAGTATAGATAAAAATGCGCCTAAGATGTGGTGCAAATGAAGTCCTTATGTTCTTTTTATATCCTTCCCTTGGCACCAACAACCAATTAGAAATGGATCAACCTCTTTAAGCTTCTTTTAATCTTTTAATTTGCCTTTATGATTCTCCAACACAAGCGACCTGCTAAAATAGAGGAAAATACTAAAGAAACATTGAATTAATAAAAGAGAGATGAAATGTAATGCAATTCCTTCTCTTGCTCAAACAAACTTCATTGCCAGGGAAAGGGAATGGCAAAAATTCCATTGTCAAGCTCTCATGTCGAAAAAGGGGACATTACAACTAATTAGATTGGCGGAAAGTTAACAAGAATAGTTTTTCCTCCTTTAATCCTTTGGGCAAATAGAATACCAAGAGTTCTAACTAGATTTGCCATATGCAGTCAAATTTTAAATTGCTCCAGTGTTGGTTTTTTCAACTTGTACCGTATTTCCTCTTTAGTGCACCCCAAATCTTCCTTCCATTATGACATTTGTCAAGAGAGATCCAAGGATTTGGATACTTAATGTGGTTCCCTAGTATTATTTCACAAGCACCTAGTGGATCACCTTTTTCTTCTCCTTTTCTGTTACCATCATTCTAGCACACACATTATATAAGATAGGTGCAAATAGAATACCAAGAGTTCCAACTAGATTTGCCATATGCAGTCAAATTTTAAATTGCTCCAGTGTTGGTTTTTTCAACTTGTACCATATTTCCTCTTTAGTGCACCCCAAATCTTCCTTCCATTATGACATTTGTCAAGAGAGATCCAAGGATTTGGATATTTAATGTGGTTCCCTAGTTTTCCTTCACAAGCACCTAGTGGATCACCTTTTTCTTCTCCTTTTCTGTTACCATCATTTTAGCACACACATTATATAAGATAGGTGCAAAATGCTTCAATTTGGAAATATTCAAACCAACATTTGCAATACTTTCTCTGCAACTGCAACTAAAACCCGACTTCTGAAAATTCTCGTTGCCCTTGACTTCTCGCCTCTGAGTCCTTTGACTCTGTGAGAGCCTCATTTATCTTCCTTGAAGGTTCTTCAATAATAGTATTCCTAATCACTTTTTGATCCTCTTTCCAATGTTGTTTCTTCTCCCTCCAAACAACCACTCTCTCACACACACACACACACACATATGGGGGTTAATAGTTATAAGCTTCCTATTCAATAGGAAGAGGGTTTTTCTATTTATATGGCTATATATTAGCCTTCCTTGCATTGTAAAATTACAGCAGATTAATACAGAGAAGTTCATTATTTTGTAAATTTTAGGCTCTGCTTTCAGATGTAGGAGGTTGTAACAACTTAGTTTTTTAGGTGTGTTAGTTGTGCATGAATTATTTGTCTGTTTCCTCTATGCCTGGCTCTATATACAGTAGTCCACATATTAGTTTTCTATGGCTTTTGCAATAAAATCTAGTATGGTGTCAGAGCCATTACATTATGAAAGCCATGCAATATCCAACAAATAATTATATTCTAAGCTTTGAGATTCATTATTTTCGGGTTTACAAAAATATTTCATTATATTGGGCTGCTGATCAAGTGAATTCAATAATTTTTGGTCAGGACTAAGTAAGAAGTTGAAATTTGCCAGATTACTGCAGTAGTATGGTATAGTGACCTGTGAAAGTATTTCCTGTATTTCCATTTCTGCTTGCATGATTTTTTAGTTTTTGCTGGGTAAGTGGTCTAAATAGTCAGTAATCAACATTAAACTTGTACTGATGCCCAAAAGCTAAATCTGCGTGATTATAGTTTGTGGAGCCACAAAATACTCACCATTTGTGAGTATCCCAAACTTGACCAGATCTGCTAGGCTAGGAAGATAGACCTGTCACCTGATGATGATCCTGAAGATTTTGACAATAGACACGAGGAGTATTTAATGTTTCTAAATTTGTCTGTTGGAGATGATCTTCTATCTGTGGAAGAAATGCCAATGGAGCTGTGCCATTGAGGAAAAATCTTAGGAAAAAGTATTAGACATCAGGAGTTGGCTGTGCATTATATCTGAAGAATCTTTTATTATCTTTTAAGTCATAGGAACGAAGACCCATCTTGGAATATTTGTTGAGGTTGAAAAATATGAGCGATTGGTTGTTTGCCATTGAAAAGCGAGGATATCGCAGATTTGGTCTTATTGACGTTTGCCATCATCCTATGAATCATTTGTTGAGTCACTGCATCTCATTGTGGAAATTGAAATGCTCAAATTTGAGTATTTGTCAACATTACTCTTGTAGAAAAAGAGGAGACATGCAAATGGCAGAATCTAGCTCATGCATCTCAAACAGACAGAGAGTAGTGCATTCCAATGCAAAGATAAAAGGCTAAGGAAAGTAATACACCAACAAACAATGCAATGAATCTTTCAAAGAAGGTAATGTGCACCTCACAAATCAAAAGTGATGTGATTTTACTGTAAAAGGCCTGGACATGCGAAAAGATTTGGCTTGAAGAGAAGAGACTTTGCATGCCGGGAGGGTTCAAAACAGGGAAATGTTGCCAGGCTTGATAACCAAAAGGTCACAAATGCTTTTGCATTTGTTGCAACACACAGACATGCAGCTGAGTCCGCAACATGGTCTTTCTACATAGGATCATCTAGACATTAACATTCCACATAGACTATCATGTGACTTTTGTTGAGGATAAAAGTAGGAGTGAATTTGTTCCATTAGGTGATGGCTGGACTTGTTATGATGGGATGTTCATGTCATGATGAACAAGACTATGAATTATAGTTTCAATTTTTCGATATGTTCTTGACATGAACAAGAATCTTCTAATGACTAGTGAATTAAAAAAAATCCTCGTCTTTCAGTAAGTTTTCATGATAACTGATGCATGGTCAAATATCCTCCTAATGACAAGGTGATTGCACTTGGTGCTGGTGAGAAGGGATTTATGCAAACTTGTTGATACCAATTCAGCTAATTCACATGCCCTAGCAGTAGAGGAGAATCACAGTGAATTTTGGCATGGCAGGCATGGACACCTAAATTATCAGTATATGTCTGTAATTAGTAAAAAGAATATGGTTCACGGATTGCCATCTATTCAGGAACATAGTTTGTCTCAAAACACTTTCTGGAATTCTGCGAGAAAGAGGGTATTCATAGGGAATATACTACCCACACTAGACTGTCTGGAAACGCCTAAGGCCCCCCCGTACCAACCTGGAAACGTACCAGGTACTGGTACGGGGTACGGTACGCTGTGGGTACGCATGGAAACGTACCCACAGGGGATAGGGTACGGTCTGGGTACGGTTTTGCCGTACCCAGACCGTACCCTGTCCCTTGTGGGTATGTTTCCAAGCGTACCCGTCAAAAAAAAACTTGCCAAAGATTGTTTCTTTCCTTTTTTGGATTTTTGGTGGAAAATCACAAGGAGAGAAAAATTTGCCATTTTTGGAAAGGGTCCGGGAAGATTGTAGTAGTAAAAACTTGCATGTGCCATAACTTTCATTCTGTGACTCCGTTTCAAGTGTCGTTTTCTCTAAAAGTGTATATTTTCTCGAGCTCTACGCATTGATGGCAATATTTTTCTTATTTTCATAAAATCCATTTTTGCACCTTTTTGGACCAAGCAACTTCTTGCAATCTTCTAAAAGAATCATGAGCTTTGATCGCCTGTAGACAGATTAGTAAGTAAAAATACTGGATAGCTTTCCAAAACTCAGTGAGTATTCTCCCGTGCTTGGACAAATTGTCCCACCTGCCAGCTTGGATCCATATTTTTCCTGCTTAGTTATGATGTTTCAGGAAATATGTCAGACAATACTATCGTGCTGAGTGGATCAAGGAAGGTCACCATGAACAATCAAAACTCCTTGAATCTTATCACAGTCACTAAGATAAATAACTGTGATAGAGAAATAATAAATTTCAATAAGTATGCAAATGCTTCTTTAAATTTATAATATATATACATATATATATATATATATATATATATATATATATATATATATAAATGTACCCAAAAGCGAACCATACCCAAGATTTTTAAAAATTTGCCGTATCGGCATACCGTACCCGTACCCGTATCCAGACTGTCTAGTACCCACATACTCCACACCAGAATGGAGTTGTGGAAATAAGAAATATGACGGTTATGGAAATGGCGAGGAGCATGGTTCACAGTCGGAATGTTCCGTATAGTTGCTTAGCAGTAGCTGTGAATACAATGATTTACATTCTTGAACAGTGTCCTTCTAAAGCATTGTTGAACATCACTCTCAAGGAAGCATGGTCAAGAAGGAGACCATCAGTAAGTGACACTAGTGTTTCTGGTTGAGTAGCTTTTGCATTAACTCCTGCAAAAAAGAGAAGCAAATTATATGCAAAAAGCAAAACATATTTGTTTGGTGGCTATATGTAATATCCCACTTCCAGGACCAATAGAAAATATGTGAATCAACAACCCTTCAATATGTCCATCAACGGAAAATAGTAAAAACTCCGTCAAAAAACTATTTGAACCAATCAAGTAGATGACTCAATAAACCCAATAAAGGGGTTTAATGGCCTCTATCAAATAGCTCAAATAATTACACCAAATACGCTGTAGTAAACTGAATACAGACTGCTGCAATAAACTCACACACTGATCTCTGCACAAGGGCTTCGTTTATCAATCAAACAAGCATTGGTTTTAATGTCAGGAAGTATTTACTATTTTATTCACATCACCTCATACAGTTTGCTGCTATAAAAGACTCCAGAACACCATAGACCATGCAATAATCAGTTCGCTAATCCTGGGATAGACCAGCCACAAGGAGAATGTTCAAACAAAGGGAAAATACACATTAACTCAGATATAAACCCCTCAGATATGTCGCTGCCTTAAGAGCAATTAGAACATATACTAAACCCCAATCAATCCACTTCATGAGGACTCAGAAATATCTCCTAATTAAATCTGCAATAAGAATGTTTGCATCACCTTAATAACATGTAACTACAGTCCACTCAAGCTGGGATATATCAGTCACAAAGAAGACATAGGAATCGCTACTAAATGATGGTTAAATCATGCATATAACTCAGATTATTGCTCCTATACAGTTCGCTGTCACATAGACCTTCAAAACACGAACTGATCATGCAAAAACCAAGTCGGCAAGCATGGGAATGAGCAGCCAACAGAGAGGCATACTTACTAAGAGAAATCGCTGTCAGTTTGGACACAGATTTACTCTAAAAACCAGTCACCAAACAGTGGATGCAATTCGCTAGAGTTTAGCAAGATACACTGAATAGTTCGCTGATCATATATGGCCAAAAACACATTCAAATGCTTAATAACTTCCCAATGAAGTCACTGGGTGTAGGAACAAAAACCAGATTATTATTTATCAAATACTAACACCAAACTTGCCTTGAATAAGACGCTGTAAAAAGAAGATAATATCATGCAACCAGCTGATCGATTCACATCAAATAATGCTCCAAAAACAGTCCACAAAACACCATGAGAAGTCGCTAGGGCTGGAATGAAACATACACCCAAGTCGACTTGCAATGGCACTCACAAACCAGCTGCTACAGTGAATCGCTATAGTAAAAATATGCAGATTTCAATGGCAAACTTTATCCAAAAATTATCTAAAGCCAAAGACATGGATCTCGCTTGAGATTGCACAAATAACTTCTTGAAATTGATTCTCAATAACCAACAATAAAGATCTCCCAAGCATGAGAGAGAAAACATCAATGGGCATGCATCCCAACTCCAAGCATGGAGTATCAAATAAATCTCATCATAACATGAAATGTAACAATGATCCTAGCACTCCTTTTATAAGCAAGGAGGCACAAAATTCGAAATCCCTAGGAGAGGGAATTTATTTGATAAAAGCAATTTATCTTTCCTAGTCGTGACGTCCCCCTTTTAAAAGGGTGATTTTAATTTTTAAAAGCCACCTAAATATTATTTAATTAATTCCCCATTTAATTTTATATTTTGAGAATTAAATTAAATAATCTTCATAATTAAATAATTATTGCTTTCTAATTTCAAATGATAAAAAGTACGGCAATAATATTTAATTATTTAATATAATTTTCCCCTTGCAATATCCCAAAGCCCACGGGGAAAAATAGGCTAAGGGTCTTCATAAAATGGCGACATTACACTATAATGAGTAGTTTAAAGCACAACATTTTTCTTTCTATACTTCTTGGGTATTTCCATCCTCCCATTTTGGGTTCGTGGCGTGTCCATTCCTTTTTTCTAGTTCTGCCTTCTCCTGCTTTGTATTGACATATGTGTACTCTGCAGTCCCGTTGACCTACTTTTGTGGTCATTTGTCGGACATTAATATATTTATCTTATCTACTAACAAAATTTTTATTAGTAGAGATGTTGAAGTGGATGAGAAGACACCTTTGTTCTCATTTGATGGTCCTTCTAATGACCATATAGTATTGTTAAATAAAATTGTTAATAATGCTGGAACATGTTCTAATGTTGAAGTGAAACAAGGCTCCAAGTGTGGGACATTAGAAGAGTTGAGTTCTAGGGAAGTTCTGATGAAGAGGAGAGTGGTGATCAAAGCTGAAAAACAAGTCAGGGCAGTCAGCTACTACGTCTCCAATGGTATTAATCCACTCTAAAGTATGTTTGGTAGGATGAATTGCCACCAGAGATGGAAGCTTGACTGAAACAAGGCTCCAAGCATGGGACATTAGAAGAGTCGAGTTCTAGGGCAGTTTTTGATGAAGAGGAGAATGGTAATCAGAGCCAAAAAACATGTTAGGGTAACCAACTATTACGACTCAAATGGTATTATTCCACTCTGAAGTATGTTCAGGAGGATGAATTTCCACAAGAGATGGAAGATTGAACTACATGATCAAGTAAACTAATTGCTAGGTTTTGAGCAGTTGTATTTTGCTCTTCTGCTATTTCGTAGGTATATTAACCTGTCATGTATGAAGAGGCCAAGGGAAAGTCTGAATGGGAAGCTGCCATGAAGGCGAAATTTGACGCCTCGATACAAAACAAGACTTGGTTATTGACATATTTACTCCAATGGAAGAAGCCCATTGGTTGTAAATGGGTTTATAAGTTGAAAAGTTGAAACTCAAATAAGATGGATCTCTGGACAAGGGCAAAGCTCGACTTGTTGCTAAAGGATATGCATAGCAGGAAGGGGTTATTATGAGGAACCTTTTTCCTTGACTCTATAGATGGTGACCTTTTGATTCTTATTCTTACTTGCATCTTAGTTTGGATGGAAGGTATATCAAATGGAAGTTAAGAGTTCTTTTCTAAACGAATACTTGACAGAGGGGGTCTACATGATTCAGCTGCAAGGATCCCGGGATCTAGGGAAAGGCCATTTGTTTTGCAGATTGATTAAGTCCTTGTATGGGCTTAAGCATGCTCCTAGAGCCTAGTATATCAAAATTGATCAACATCTCAAAGTCTTTAGATTCAATTTGTTTTTTGATCTCGATCTTCACATCAAAAATAGTGGGTGATGAAATATGATCTTGATTGTCTATGTTGATGACACTGCCATCACTTGTAAAGGGGCCGATATAATTCAATATTTAAAATCTAATATTTGCTCTGTTTTTGACATGACAGCTCCTGGCCTCCTACACTATTGCCCATGTAAAGAATTTTGGCAACTTGATCTTTCCATTTTAGTATCACAAACAGAGTATGCCATAACACTTCTAGAAAATTTCAAGATGCTTGATTGTAATCCCACATCTATACCCATGGAAGAAAGACTGAAGTTGTTGACTTACATCACTTTGCCACATGACAATGAACTAGTGAATTGTCGGTTGGCGGGTGGTCTAATTTATCTTAGGACTACTTGACCAGATCCATGTTTTGCAATTATCTCTCTCTCTCGCTCTCTCTCTCTTTGTTTATGGCCAAATCAGACAGAACATTGACAAACCACAAAACAAGTTCTTCTATATGTCGAAGGGATCCTCGAGTTTGGCATTCTATATTAGAAATCTGCTGATTTTATGCTGACATGCTATACTGATAAACGTGGAATAGTCTCTGGTTTGGTCCTTAAGTGGAGTAATGGAATATTAGAATAAAACTATATTGTTTATGTTAGTTGTATTGTTGTTACAGAGATGAAGGAGGTTGTTAAAACTTAGCTTTTTGGTGTTTTAGTTGTGCTTGATTTATTTGTTTATTTCCTCTGTGCCTTCCTATATATTTTTGTGCTGTGATCAGACACTGTGGAATATGCTTCTTCCTGGTTTAACCCTAGCAAAACGCAATTGGACATGAGAATGTAAGCCCTAGTTTAGGCCCAGACCAAATTACCACTCCCCGCTAAGGGAAAACATTGTGTTGTATATCAAAAAATTAGGGCTCATGTAGTTCTACTTCTACCCACGCGAGTGTATTGTATGCGCCTCTCTGGCAATACTATATGCTGAATCAATTGCAACGAAAATGATCCCTTCTCTTGGCACAAGACACTTGGCAACATGAAACTTCAGACCTAGGTGTACCTCAAATTAGAATTCAGCTCATGGACTACTCTTGGAAGATTTAGGATGTGTATGGCCTTCGTATGAGTGATCTCCAAGGTGCACTCACGTCTAATGCATGTGTAGAATTGGGTGTACATGGCTTTCAAGACATTGTTTATGTCTTCATTGATTTTCCCCACGAAGCTGACCCGAAAGAAACACCTAGGCTGAGCTTAGGAAAGCACCCGAATTGAAAAGATGAATGTTGCAATGGAGGAAGGAGGACATGTTCGGCTAGGGAGGATAGGTTCGGCCATGAACCTATCTTGTGGTTCTGAACCGATTCAGAGGTCAGAAACAACTCAGGAGGAAAATGGAGAGATGTTTGCAGAGGTGGACTAGGGGTCCTAAGAAAATTGAATGTGATTATGAGAGTGTGAACATGGCAGATAAATGTGACTAGTGTGATGTAGAGGTAATGGGGAAAGGGGAAAGTGTGTCAAAAAGCGCCAATGTGTGCTGTTGTCAAAATGTGCTAAGAGGTACCAAAATTGATGTTGCCACATGCCATGTACCAAAATCATGTTATTACACGGGGCAATATAAATAAAGATTTGCCTTTCCATCTTAACATGCATTCTTTTAAAGCTCCACAAGTTGATGAAGAAATGATGGGTGTTTAGTGATTACATATTGTTCTACAACTATTTTTTGGATCCAGATTTGTATAGGATGTCACCCGCTGACTATTCTGTAGTTCATGTTGGTTAAAAGAACCCTGGTATTAATTGAATGAATAGGGAAAGTTTACTTTTAAATGAAGAGGATGCTACAAGTTGCAAACCAGATTTGATTCATATCCAGGTTGGAGTGGCAGTTGGCACTTGCCTTGCTTGAGGAAGAAACTTTAGAAAATGTTTGTCTTAAAGTTGCGTCCGTTAAGCATCAGGTCCACTGGGTTTAACAGGGAGATTTACTCCTATTGCAATGATAGACTGGTGGAATTAATGTCTGCAACATTTGTAAAAGAAGCTTGTTTGTTTTCCCTTTACATAAGACTTTGCTTTCCATCTTGATAATACAGGTTGACTAAAGGGCTTTAATGCGTCTAAGCACGTGAAATTGGATCAAGGATATCAATAAGATCTTGGAATAATCAATGCTAACTTCTTTGACAGGATGTAGTGAGCTAGATTTTATATCCATTTTTTCTTTACATTTATCATTTTTGTTGAGGTAAATATTTTCTGAATGAGGAGTCTAAATTCTGCATTGTGGTTCAAAAAAACATGTGAAACCCAAAGCAGGCATGGTATCTGCCTCTGTGACATTATGTTTGACTTGCAGATTAAGTCCAAAGAGTATTTTCCTGCAGATTTACTGCTTTTGTCAAGCTCCAATGATGAGGGACTCTGCTACATAGAGGTATTTTTTACTGCAAATTACTCGATATTTAGCAATTTTCAATGCTCAGTAGATGTTTGTCTGCTAGAAAGGAAATGGTTAAAAATATAATAGCATCACTTTTAATCACAGACTTCAAATCTTGATGGCGAGGCCAATCTTAAAAGGCGAAGTGCACTAGAGCAAACTTGGAAGTATTCCCCTGATGAAGCTCAAAATTTTAGAGGTGTGCCTGTTTTTGTTTTTTTCCTGATTTTTCCTAGCCTTGGTCTTAGTAACAAGGATATGTATGGTTGGAAGCTTCATCTTTATGTACCTAACTCACCAATAAAGAGAGTAGATAGAAACTAATCATAATAACCATGTTTGGGAAAAAAGGAAAATGCTAGGATCAGAAAAGAAATGAAATTAAGTTGATTCAGTGAGAAAGATAAAACAACATGGATATTCTAAATTTATGTTTCGATGTTTATCCATATTCCGATCATCCATTCTTCTTTATCTTCCTCATTCCTCCAATGTTTTTTGTTGGAAGCATTGACTCAACAATGAACATAATAGTGGATACAACAGGCATACTAGACTTCCTTGAAGAGATTTGGCATATTTAGACTTTGTATGAGTTAATCCAAAAAATAAAATAAATATTTTGTGGGTATTTTAGTCAATAGGTTGACAATAGTTTATAACAAGAAATAAATAACTATTGTATTTATTGGCTGTAATATCCCTTTTAGGGCTGCAAATGGAGAAAAGAGGTTTACCAACTATCCCCAATAAATCTGATCTAAAACACCTTCAAGTACACATACAACAATCTGAAAGTAGCTAAGAATAACTTAGAATGATTAACCGATTCAAAATCAGCGATCTCCTAGGGCAGTGAACTGCCTATGAGATTCGAGTCCAATTTTCACTATGCAAATCAATGTAGAATGCTATGAAATAATTTATCTAGCAACAACAATATTTATACATCACAAATACATCAGAAGATTGAAGAAATATCTGATAAGCACATCGGAAATTTATTATTTATAACTGCAGTACTCCCGCCAAACCGAGGGCTAGGAAAAATAGTAAATCTTTGCCAAAATTCACCAAAGTTCAAATTACGACCTTATAGAATATGGAGATTCAAAATATAAAATCAGATTTGAAATTTGTGCTCTTAAAAGCACCAAACCAGCTACAAACCCTAGTCGCTCCCCTACGGAAGAACTCCAATGTAGAGCCTTTGCAATCCTTCTTGATATCTCCAGCTCAAAATAGAGGGTTTCTGTCCTACACCAAGCCACAAGGAAGGTTTCCATCTTCCTTAGATGCCACACAAGAGGGTTTTCGTCCTCAAGTGGAAAGGTAGTGAACAACTAGCCCAACAAACAAATTGTATATGAAAAATGTGCCACAAGATGATGGCAAACGAAGTCCTCAAGTCCCCTTTATATTCTTCCCTTGGCGCCATCATTAAAAACGTCAAAAAGGATGCATCTGAAAGATCCCAAACCCGTTTTTGTCTAATTTTTTTTTTTTTATAAAATGCTCGGGCTCAGATCTGAACCGATAATATCAAAGGAATTCATGAAACATCACACTGAAACTACATAGATAATTTAAATACAGCAAACCCCGCAAACCAGGCGAATACAGAATAGGCGCCTAGGGTTTAACTGGCAGATTTCTTTATAAATATTTCAGCTGTGTATTTAATAATGATTTATGAAGCTAAATATTACAACAATACAGATATAAAACTGTAGAAAGATTTAATAACAAAGATTGTCCAAAAACCCACAGTAAATGTATCAAAACCCTAGCCGATTTGATATATTTGCTGCTGGGAATTACAATAAATATCTAGCAAGACAAATACCTCTGATACAACAATAAATAACTGTAGAAGAAGCCGCCCCACTCAGATATATGTGCAAATGCCCACTGCTGCAATTTATTCTTTTCTCTGAAACTGTTGAAATGCTGAATAACTGTGTAAACAATGAAGATTCCTGGATGGAAGCTTCTCTCACTGCTCCTGGGGTTTCCGTCCGCAAGAGGAATAATGTTCTGAATCCAATGAAGACCCTGTGTGAATCTTCCTCCTTCGAATTGGGTTTCCGTCCAATCCGTAATCTCCAAGGGTTTCCGTCCTTCGAGAGTAATTAGCAAAAGCTGCTCTGAATTTGTTTTTTTGTTCAAAATGATAAGTGTGTAGCAAATGGGCCAAACCCTCATTTTATAACCTTTTCCGAGAATTTTCATTAAAAGGAAATATAATTAATAAATCACTTTATTAATTAATTACACCTTATAACTCTGAAAAGTGATTTATTTAATTAATTAATCATTCCTGGCGCCCAAGGTCACTGAATTAGCATCTCATCATTTACAACTTCACATTCTCTTTCCGACGAGCTATAATACTGAGGTGCTCGCCAAGTAATTCGTACAAATATAAGCAACCTGGGTAAAATAATTAAAATAAGCCATTAATGCTCCCAAAGTGCGGAAATCGTCAGAAAGCACCGGAATCGGAAACTGACTGAGCAGAAGCGATGCTGATGACGAATAATGAGAAATGAAGTCAGTTGGGTGACTTACTATAAATGGAAACTCTCTCCAAGAATCTTGGAGAACACACCAGAAGCCAATAATAACCTCAGAAAGTGCCAAGTGAGTCCTTAAGACCAACTGAACTCATTGCTAACATCAAATAATCCACCAGATCGTCGATAAAACCCTTACCTGCTATGCACATCGTCTCCTAACAACGGGACTAGCTTACGAAGATGACAAATAAGCTACCCACCAAGTGTCCAAGGGTCATGCCAGAAAGAGGGACATTACAGCATCTGAGGTGGAGCCTAATACGACATTTCCTTGCTATAAGAAAGCAAGGTAAATTTTGGAAATGCATGTTCTTTTAGCTTCCAAAAATTACTCATATTTACACTTAGAGGAGGGACAAACCAAAAATGCAGCCTTATTGTGTAAACCACTAGTTGAGAGCTGCGAGGACACTATAGCAGGCCCATGTCGAGTAGCAATCAATAAGCTTAGATGATGAGTACAATATCACCACCCTCATAGGTGTAACTTGCTGTAGCAACACCCGGGACCTATGTGAAGTACCCATAAGGTACTTATGTTACTCTCTTAAGTTTTCAATCCGAGGCCTACAGGTCATGGTAATCCTCCTATAGTTCCAGCCAACCTCCCTCCATTATATTGCCCAAACCTATGTTACCAGAGTTCGCTCCTTTGCCCCATGTACCCTGCCTAATACATATCTGGTACGGATACGTGAGGGTACGGGTATAGATTCGTTGTGGGTTCGTATTGGGTATGTCCCAGGTACGTTTGGATGTACCCAATACGAACCCACATGTACCTGTGGTGAACTGAAGCCAAAAAATGACTTTTAAGGCATTAATTTTTTTTTTTGACTTTGTCAATGCAAAAAAACGAACCCTAACATTTAAATGAATAAACTTTGAAATATTAAACCCTAAACACCTCAAAAAGCTATAAAAAGCACTCATCCATTCATTTGAAATCATACAAACAATTCATTGTTGGTTTTTGCAAGTATATGAGCAAAGAGTCAAAGAGGAATTGAAGAGGAGGCAAACATTGGAAGGAGGATTTGTTTGAAGGCAACCTATGTTACTGGGGTTTGTCCCCCAGCCCCCCTACCCTGCCTGATACGCATCTGGTACGGATACGTCAGGATGCGGGTACGAATACGTGATGGGTACATCCAGGTTCTTCTCGGGTATGTCACAGGTACATCCAAACGTACCCATGTGTAATGTCCTTTTTTCCCACCTAAGAGCTGGAAATTGGTCTTCTTGCCATCCCTTCTCCACGACAAAGAAACAAAAATGAAGGAGAAGACCCTTGAGCATCTTTACAATATATTTTATCTAATATTTTTATATTTCCTTTAGTGTTTTTTTGCATTATACAGGTCAGCCTTTTCTAATTGAGCATTGGCGCCAAAAAGGAGATTAGAGGCATCATTTGTATCTAGAGTTGGCGCATTTAATTCTACTTGGGCATTGTGAGCTTGTTGCTCCTTGTTGATCCACTTGAGGACGAAAACCCTCTTGTGAGGCTTCTTGGAAGGACGAAAATCCTTCTAGTGGCTTGGGTGAAGGACAAAAACCCTTCATCATTGTTTAGTCTTGAAGTGAAGAGCTGATTTGAAGATCTATTTGTAATTTCCAGTTGGTAATTGAATTATTTAGGGTAGAGCGACCTACCTTGGGTAGGGTTTGACACATTTGGTAAAATATTTGAGAAATCTAATTTGTAATATCTTTAAAGGCCAGAGTCTGAAGTTTGGTGAATTTAGAGGGTTTCTAGACCCATAGTTCATATTTTTTTTGTGACTGCAATTTCCAATTCATATTTAATTTTCAGCAGTGTATTCTTTAGCATTCCTTTGTGATTTTGGCTCCTAATATTCCATAAAATATATTTAAAATGTTGGCGAGTTGGTTTGTGGTGTTTTGTGGTGATTTTTGGCATTTTTGGTGATAGTTCAAGTCGCTGATTTTACTCTTTCAGTCTGTTGCAATTTAATTTTCAGATCTGCACTTGGTGTGTTTGGTTGAAACCTTGAAAGGGTCATTACACCGTGACGTCCCCAGGAAGAACCTAGACGTATCCGTGGCGAACCCAAGCTTAAATACACCTTTTAAGGCATTAAAACAATTTTTTTAAAAGTTTTTTGAAGTCAATTCAAAAAAACGAACCCTAACATTTAAATGAATAAAATATTAAACTCTAAACATTTCAAAAAGCTATAAAAAACACTCACCCCTTCATTTGAAATCTGGATGATATATTCTAGCTTTGTTTGTATTCATGTTGACATGATATTCCTATATCATATGTATGGCAGCCACATGATCAATGAAATGTAAAATCTTAAGTATATTGTATGTTTTGAAAATTTGAACATTGACCCTAGTATATTTTTCAAGTTTTGTTTGTATTCTTGTTGACATGATATTCGTATATCATATGTATGGCAGCCACATGATCAGTGAAAATGTAAAGTCTTAAGTATATTGAATGTTTTGAACATTGATTCAAGTTTTGTATTACTATTTTAGTTTTTTATGGACTAAAAAATGAGTAAAATGAGTATAAATATAAACTTTATAATATATATGTACGGAGGTATCCAAGACGTATCATACTTAAGGGTTTTTTAAAATTGACGTATCCACGTATCGAACTTGTACCCGTACCTATATCCTAGCAACATAGGAGGCAGCCATTGCAAGGAGGAGATTGGAGGCAGCCATTGCTTGTAAGAAGTTCAAGTTTGTTTAGAGGAAGTAATTGTTGAGAGGAAGACATTGTGATTGTTTTATTGTTGATTCAAAAGAGTAGACATCACATTTGGAGGTAGCATTTGTTTGGAGGCAACAAGGATCTATTGCAACAAGGATCTACACTATAGGTATTTTTTATTTAATTCATCATTTTATTTATTTTTTAATGGTTTTTTAAAAAAATTATTGTGGCATTTTTTATAAAATTTTTAGAGTTTAAACACATTATAAATTTGTGTATGCTCTCACCTCGCACCTTTATGGTGATCTTGGTGATAAAAAACAGACAAGGATGACACGGTTTAGGTTTTTTTAATTTAATAATTAGTAAAAAGTGTTTTTTATTTTTAAATGCATTGTTCGATGTTAATAATTAATATTTTAGCATTTATCATTTGATTTATGTAAGGAAAAATGTTTTTATTTTATGTTTTTGAACTTCCTAAATCTGTGTATGCTCTCACCTTGCACCTTTATGGTGATCTTGGTGATCAAAAACATATTAGGATGGCGCGATTTAGGGTTTTAATTTAATAATTAGTAAATATTATTAGTTTTAATTTTTAAATGCATTGTTCAATGTTAATAGTTAATATTTTAGCATTTATCATTAGATTTATGTAAAGGCAAAATGTTTTTTTATTTTTTTAGCTTCCTAAATTTGTGTATGCTCTCACCTCGTGCCTTTATGGTGATTTTAGTGATCAAACACAGATAACGATGACATAACCAATTTATTTATGTTAAGGCAAAATGTTTTTAATTTTTTAAACATCCTAACTCTGTGTATGCTCTCACCTCACACCTTAATGGTGATCTTGGTGATAAAAAACATATTAGGATGACATCACTTAAAAATTGTTAAGCTATTGTTTTTAATTTATTAATTATTATTTATGTAAAGGCAAAATGTTTTTAACCTTTTTAACATCCTAACCCTGTGTATGCTCTCACCTCACGCTGTTACAGTGATCTTGGTGATCAAAAACAAATTAGGATGGCATCAAGTTTTGCTTCAATTGGAGTGCAAGGCCAAGGAGCTTCTGAAAACACATCAGTTCCTCTGAAACATGATCCTAATTCCCCTCTTTGGAGACATGTGACAATGGTAGAAAATGTTGTTGGTGGTGGGGGTTGGATTTGGATATGTCATGGTTGTCATACTCAATACAAATCCTCATATAGCCGACTGAAAATCCATTTGACTGGGGTTGGAGGTGTGGGGATAAATAAGTTCCCTAAAATATCAAAAGAGAAAATGGCAGGGTACCTGAGAGAGAAAGAGGAGGCTGATAGACAATGTGAAAGAAATAAATCTAGAACAATTCCATTGCAAGGAAGGCCTTCATTACGACCACCCACACCTAAATCTACTATTCATCTTTTCATCCAAACTCAAATTCAACCACTTGATACCCCTTTTGATGAAGACAGTCGAGCGACCTCACGAAAAAGGCCAAAAGTGTAGTATCCTTAATGGGATACTACTTAAACATGCACAAAATATTGAAGATTGCAGCAAAGTAAAATTTCTGATTCTTAAAGAAAATGACCCGCTAGGACAGCGAATGGTATTCAATTGATGTCTCACAAAATATTTGCCCAAAGTGCATGAGATTTTGAGGGAAGCTTGCAATAATAATAATAAACACTAGAAAAATATTTTTGGAATTTTTGGAATAATATATTGCTGCCAGAAAATTACAGAATGCCCTAAGCGGCTAGAAAACTTCAAAGGTTTGTAACTCTCTAAATACAAGAGCCAAAAATTAAGGGTCTTTGGAAATAACATTAATAGATATAGGAAATAATATTTCCACCTTCATATCTGAAGGGGACCAACTGGAAAACCCTCCAAATAAGCCTGCAAGTTGCCTCTCTTGGAAAGGGGTTGGAAACGGATGGAGGCGCCTTAAAAGTGATGCTAAGCCTTGCCCAAATGGCTGCCGTAGAATCTGATCTAGAACCCCTTTGGTTATCTTCCCCAAATGCCCCCAAAATCCTTAAGACCCTTCCTCTGAACCCTCAGATAATATCTCGGTAATATAGCCTTGAAAGTGGCTCCAAAAAAATGACAGACTAGGGTAGATCTCTCACTATCGAAGAATGCCCTGCTAGCTAGGGACGGGTCTCTCACCACCGAAGCTAGGGTCCCTGTGGGATTTGACTCCACAAGCTGTAGATGCGCAAACAACAGTTGCACATGAAGGGGTCAATATAATGTATGTGAAAAAAAGTCCGTTTCTTTTCTCTCCCAGCTCCTTATATACTTCTCCTCGGTAAACGAGCCCCAATAACCCTAGGCGCGTTTCATTCCATGGAGGGGCCAATAAAATAAAAGTAACTAAAGTTACTTTTTCCTTTTTGAGTCGCTATGGTCCAAAAGTGACCCCCAAACGCAAAACTTGAATATTAGAACCATGGGGCCCCTTCCCAAAAGCTCCCAGCGTCCACAACCCCTTGGGTATGTCCACAGTTTGGACTCGACTTGGCCCTTGGGCCTTTTGGCGTAGGAAAGGGGACATTATAGAAAGGGGACATTACAAAAAGGAGCATTGGAAAGAGCATTTAATAATGACAAGAGGGATATTGCTGATGAGGTGGTTGCTCGATGCATTTATGCATGTGGGCTGCCCTTTAATGTATTGAGGTCTCCATATTAGTATCAGATGGTGAAGGCTTTCAATGAAGCTCCCCAAGGGTACAAATCCACAAGTTATGAAAAGGTTTGAACTTTGAACCACACTCTTAGGAAAGGAAGTGGAACACATTCACACCTCTTTGCAAACAATTAGAGATTCATGGAAGGATTCAGGGGTTTCCTTCATTTTAGATGGATGGAAAGATGTTAGAAATAGACCCCTCATAAATGTTGTCGCAGTATGCCCTAAATGGGTAATGTTCCTAAAAGACATTAACTGCGAAGGGCAAGTCAAAGATGCACAATTTATTGCCAACATTTTGATAGAGGCAATTGAGTCGGTGGGCCTCTAGATTGTTGTCCAAGTCATCACGGACAATGCTAAAACAGTAAAGTAACAAGATTGATCATAAAGGGTAGATATGAGCACATTTTTTGGACCCCTTGTGCTGTCCACTCCCTTAATTTGATGCTCCAAAAGATTGGGAAAATTCCATGGATTGAGCAAATTTACACTGAGGTAGATGACATTCATATGTTTATCACAAACCATCATATGTCACAGGCCATATTCAGGAGATTCTCAAGGTTGGAGTTGGTGAAGGTTGCAGAAACAAGCTTTGCCTCTCACACGCTCGTTTTGAGACGACTTGTGAAGGTGAGAGAGGCTTTAAGCAGTATGGTGATCAGTAATGTTTGGATAGTGTGGAGGAAGTCAAATACAGAGATTGGTGGGCCAAGGTTGAGTACTTGCTCAATTTTACAAAGCCCATTCTCTCCATGATCAGATATGTAGATACTGATGCAACATGCATGGGAGAGATATATGATGGAATAGATTCTATGTTTGAATGTATCAGAGATGTCATACAAGCAAAAGACCAAGATCCAGAAGAGACCTACAATGAGGTCAAGAGTGTGGTCATGAAGAGGTGGAATAAAATGACCACCCCATTACATCTCCTTGCTTATGCACTGAACACAAAGTATTATAGCTCTAACATACTTGAGCTACCTATTAGGCAATCACCATTCTCTGACTCCGAAGATGCAAATGGAACTAGGGTAGGATTCATAAGACTTTTTCCTGATCCATCTATAGCCAGTCTGGGCCGAAATGAAATTGGCATGTTTGTAGCTTCAGAAGGCAACATGGGAGCAATTGAGGCTCTTTTCGATGAGTGCGGCTTGATCCCAATCACCTAGTGGCATGTACATGGCCATGATACCAAATGCTTATGTCCTATTGATATCAAAATTCTTTCACATGTATAAGATTTATAAATTTATAATCATTGAAAATTTAATTTTTTTTCAAGTTAGTAGGATTATTTTCCACACATTCTTAGTATGTTACTAATTCGAATTTCAATTTTCTAACTAACGTTTTTGTAGTAGGTGGCTAGTAATTTTTCTAAAGAGCAAAATTGGAGTTCTTATACCTTTATCGACTCAACTAAACGAAACAAGTTGGCATCTAAAAAAGATGAGGATTAGGTATATGTGCATTCCAATTTGTGCCTCTTGTCACACAAGTCTGAGGGCTATGTTAGAGGTCCTAACAAACTTTGGGATCTTCTTCCAGAGACCACAGACTTGGATGCCTCCGCAGCCACTCTGGCCCAACTTTCAATATTTGATGGCGAAGATGACATTCAAGGGAGTTCACAAGGAGAGGAGAATGGAGCTAATGAGATTGGAGCTATTGCAAGTGGCATGCAAGAACTTGATTTTGAGGAAAATCTAGATGATATATTCTAGATTTGTTTGTATTCTAGATTTGTTTGTATTCATTTTGACATGATATTCCTATATCATATGTATGGCAGCCACATGATCAATGAAATGTAAAATCTTAAGTATATTGTATGTTTTGAATTTGAAAATTTGAACATTGTTCCTAGTATATTTTTCAAGTTTTACTTTTGTTTGTATTCTTGTTGACATGATATTCATATATCATATGTATGGCAGCCACATGATCAATGAAAATGTAAAGTCTCGACTCTTAAATATATTGAATGTTTTGAACATTGATCCATCTAAGGTTCAAGTTTTGTATTACTATTTCTTATGGACTAAAAAATGAGTAAAATGAGTATATGTATATAAAATATATATAAATATATATTTTAATTTTTTAATATATATGTATAGACATATCCAAGACGTATCATACCCAAGGGTTTTTTAAAATTGACGTATCCACGTATTGAACCTGTACCCGAACCCGTATCCTGGCAACATAGGCCCAAACCATAGCGGATTTTAGAAATGTTGCTCCTCATTTGAAAAGCGCACCCCTCCATCCTTCCAACTGTTTCCAGTTTCCTTTGCCACGTGCCATTCCTCTGCTATTCATTTTAGTAGCTTATCTGATTCAAATGATGTATCAGATAACTTTGTACATGAAGCCAACCCAGTGCAATGGACCATTCACCATCCCATTGCAAATCAATCTGCTGGATATACATCTGGGGTCCAGGGAGGGAGTGCCAGCTCTAAAGAAGTCCCAGAAATTATTGTCAAGGACACTTCCCTTATCATGGCTCTGCATTCCATGGGAGCATCTTAGTCCTTAGTAACAACATAAGACAGCATGGCATCGAAAATCCTTTTCTGGATGAATACATAACACATTTGGAAAAGTGCATTATTCAACTGATTGATGTCTTCCCCCAAGAGCAGATATGCATAGACATTATTGAGAGGCTGTGCTTTGGGGATACTGCAAGACAGGGACTTGAGGAAGCCATGGAAGAAAGGGGTTTGACTCAATCACTCCTGAAATGTCATGCTTCTCAAAGTGAAAGTTCTGGTCTGGGAAATGTTGAGGGATCTGAGAGAGCAGTGCCAGTCTGTATGCCACAAGCAAGAGAATAAACATGTAACTGGGCTAAAGAGAATGCCATGGAGATGGGGAAATACTGTACCAAACTATGGAGTGTGGTTTGGATGGTCAGCGGGTTAGTATCTCTGTTGTCAAATGGAGCCTGTAACAACATTTTTGGCCTTCATGCATCTCCATCTTTTTTGCTGAAGATGTGAATTCGGAAGCCTGCAGCAAAGGGACATGAAGACATAGACACACTTAGTGATTTATATTGTTAAAACTTAATAGTTTAGTTTTATTTTTCTTAGCTGTACATTCATTGTAGATAATCTACTCGGTGTATTGTGGTTCTAGTATGAACCTTTTTTCTTTTATTCTTGGGATCTGTTTTTACTAGACACGTGGAGTTGCAGAACCACAGGTCTCAGTTTTTGAAATTTTTTAAAGTTGCATCTTTTAGAACATATAAATTTGACTTTTATTTTTAAAAAATAAAAAAATACTCAGTTAAAACTCAAAGACCAGACCACATTGAATTATTATTCTTACCAATGGTTGTTTTCAGCCTTTCCAGTTGAAGGTTCACTATGAGTGAATAGCCATTTGAGTTGTTTCATTCCTTACATGACAAATGTTTAGTTAATGGCATGTAATTATTGTTACTACATTTACTTCAGTTGTAGACAAACTATGCAAAACTTCTTAATCTGATGCAGATTTAAATAATAAGTACTCTACAGTCTCTAGTTTTAGGGTAAGGCTGTAGGCATTTTATTGGACAAATTCATTAGTTTATGAAAGTGCATTTATCAGTAATTATAAAATTTTTCATCCAGTTTTTGATCAAGTGTTACTTTGTTTGAGATATGCAGGGGAAATTTGCTGTGAGCATCCAAATGATTCCTTGTATACTTTCACTGGAAATCTTATAATTGACGAAGAAACATTTCCTATTTCTTCTGAACAGATCTTGCTAAGAGTATGTTTCCTGTTGCATTTATAAAGATTACCACCAAGAATTAAGAAAAAGACTTTACTGGACCTAGGTCCTATATGTTCTAGGGAATAGCCTAAGTACATTCTTACGGAGAAGATAATTTTTGTTTTTTCGGAAAGATAAAAGAATTTTATTACTTACTTTTTCTGTCCTGGTGCTGCACTATTTACTGAGTATCGATACTTGTGAATTTTTGCCAAATCAAATTCTTATTTGCATTTCAATGGTGTTGTACTTATTTTTCAAGGACTGAATCTGTATTGGAACTAATCATTCATTCTTTAATTGAGAGCTGTGAGGCTGGAACCTTGACTTTTCTGTTGACCTGAAAAACGTTTTTTTTAACAAAAATTATCTTTGCATATTATAATTCAAGGTTGTCTTGGAGCAGGCAACCGACCATATTTTAGCTGCACAGGAGACACCCCCACACTTGAAAAGCACCAGTACCCAAGTCCACTCCCAAGAAAAATCGAAGGAAAACTAATGCACCCTAGCACGTTGGGTGCATTCCCCTCGTTGAAAATGCAGTGGGTGCTGCGTACCTGCACCTTGTGTACCCCTGCACATGTACACCCAGACAACCTTGTTACAATTAGAACTTAGAAGACAACTTAGATATCTATGAATCTTAAAGTGCAAATGATGACCTATTTTGTCTAAATAAGAAGTCTTATACTAAAGATATGGACAACAAGTTGTAAACTGTAAGAAGACAAATTCACATGAAAAAATATTGAATGAATCAAAAGACTATTACATTTCCCAATTGTAAGAGCTCATCATACATGGGGAGCTATGGGCTGCTTTATTTAGACTAGATTTGAATTCCAACGATAGGAATGATTATGCAACAGACGAGCAGTTCAAATGAGTAGCAGGATGAAATTATCTGCTGCAGCAGATTGAATTCATATTCTAGAAGGGGCGAATTTTGTGAGGGTCATGGTTCATCCAAAAAGATGAAAAGAAGACAAAGAAGGTTAATAAAACCAACCTAAGTGGTCATAAATGCAGTCTATTTCTTCGATAGTGGATCAAACCTCTATACATCAGCTTGTTTTGATCCTAGGGAAACTTTCACTACCTTGAAGTTCCAGTAGCAGCAGATCTGAAAAGTGCAACAGCAAGAAAGATGATACAATATCAACAAAGAATGTTTTGTAATGTCCCCTTTTTCGAACTAGTTCCAAATGAAGACTTCCTGCCATTTTTCTTCCCGTGGCCAAGAAGAATTTGAGCAAGGGAACTATGTGGTTATGTTTTCTTTTATTTCTATTAATGCTTCTTTTTATATTTTCCCTCTTAAATACAGGTCGGCTGGGTTGGAAAGCCTATAAAGACAAATTTAAAAATAGAAGTATGCACTTAAAAGAGGTCGGTCATGGGGGAAAAGTCACCCTTACGACTCTTGGCACCAAAAAGGGAGGATATAAAGGTGGATCGAATGGCCTAAGGAAGGTTATGCATGTTTATTTCAAAATTTGATATCTTAGGTTTGTGCACCGTGTGCCCTACTCTCCATTGAAGATGAAAACCTTTGGTGTGGCTCTACTTTGAGGACGAAATCCTCATTGGATCCTATTGGGGACAAAAACCCTAAATAGTCACAACACCTGGGGAAGAAAACCCTCATTTGTTGCATTGGTGGCTTCATACGGGAGTAACAAGTGGACTTAAATTGGAAGATTTTAGAACAATGAGGTATTCATCTATGCATAGGGCACTTCTACTTCAACCAGGGCATTTTCTAGGGTGTTGGCACCCTTCCTTCTTTGGAGCGACCCACCTGGGAAGTTCGGGATCAGTTTTGAGGGGGTTTTCATGGTTGGAATTTTTTTTTTCACTTTCATTGGGTAGCTGGTCTCTTCAAGATCATTTAGAGCATTGGTTTGTGTTAAAACTCCAAGTATTGATGGTGTTGTGCATTTTAGAATTTTCAGCTGTATTTGCACTTAAAATAAATTTATAAAATACAAATTTGCTCCAGATTTCATTTTTCCGGTTTATTTGAGTATTTGGGATATTTCTATTATAATTTTTAGTCCATATTGTATGTGAATGACTGTTCCTAAGTGCTAGTATAGTTTGCTGCCCTAGTGGGATATTAATTAATGTTCTAAGCTGATTTTGATGCCCTAAAGGTGTAATTTCCAGTTCGTTGCTAGGGTTTCTAATATTGTTGGATGTGTTATAAAATTAGATTATTTTCAGTTCGGCATTGGTGTATTTTCACATCTTATTTCTTAGGGTTAGTGGTCAAACCCTTATTTTTGGTTTAAGCCCTAGAAAGGGACATTACAGTGATATCAAAGCTTCGGTCTTCCCAGCCCGTGGGTTTACTTGCAAGAACATCAAAATGGCGCATAGAATTTTCGATGATGCTAGGCTCGAAAAGCTTGTCTTAGGGAAAAACAGATTGGCCAACACAACGGCTCGGCTGGTCCATACGATTCAAAGTCCAAATGGTTAAAGGGGCTTTTCAAAGGAAGGCAATACATTGCTACATGGTACGAGGAATATAGGGCTCTTTCGGAGAAGATTCGTGATGCCATGTCTTTTTTTGATTTCGTGGTAGTAAGCAAGGAAAGATCAAGGTGCAAGCCTAAGTCACAAGCTACACATGAAGAAGAACTAGGGCTGCAAGTAATAGAGAAGAAACAACCCATAGAAGAACCCATGACGCAAGTTGAAGAAAAAAAAATCGTGGAGCTTGAGTCAAAGAAGGAAGAAGAACAATCGAAGTTGTTGGGCATTGAGAGGGAACAACCCACTGAAGCCCTAGAAGCCCCCATTGCCATTGCCAAGGTAAAGTTCTCGACTGATTATCAGAACTGCAGTGTGAATACATCACAATTTGATGAAGGGTTGAAGCATAAACTTGAGGAAATCGTGGAGCATGTGTGCCTAGGTAAACGTTGTTCAACATTTAATGATATTTCATTGGTTTCTAATTGGTGCTCGTGGCAAATTGTTGAAAAGAGACCAGGTTTGCATAATGGGAAAGAAGATGAGATTACAAAAGAGTATATTCATAGAGAAAAGGCACTTCTGATTCTTCACGATTATTTTCAGTTCGTTGGAAATTTGCAAATAACAGTCAATGATGGGCAAAGGGAGGAAGTTTACCACGTTCGGGTGAGTTCTGAAGATGTTCCAAACAAGTACCAGCAAGAAAATGGTGGGATCCTTGTTGGCAACCCAATGTACGGTGAAAAAATCACATTTTATCTCCTCTTACGTCGCTGCAATACTTGTGTCATTATGGGCAGCTTGTTTTTAAGAAAGATCACATGTCATGTTTGATGCCTTATAGTATAATTGGTGATGACGTGAAAAACTTGTGGAGTAACATAGATCTTTTCTTGCAAAGTTATGTGGGCATAAAAGTTTGGGGTTTTGTTGATCCCTTGAATTGTAAGAAAGAGAAAGTCCTTGATATTTGTACTCCATGCATAAGGTTAGAAAGAAATTTGATGGAGGATTGTTTTGAATTTATTATGATTCTAACAAATTTGTGAAGGATTTTACCCTCCATGGACAAGGAGTTACGGTTTTGATTGATAACGAAGCTACTTACAGTTTCATTAATGAGAGCTTGAGGGCAAAGGTGGAAGACTTTAAAGGCTTCACGGTCAAGGTAGCGGATGACTACTCCATGCCATGCACACAAAAGTGTCCCCAACACCATTTCACGTTGGGAGAGCATGAGGTATGTGATGATTTTTATATGATTAGCATAGCTAGTACAAATCTTGTGTTTGGGGTCCAATGGTTACATTCACTGGGAAAGTTCACTCTCAACTACCAAAGTATGGAGTTGAGCTTCATGGATAAAGGCAAGAAGGCAATATTTCAAGGTATGATTCTGGAGACCACTCAAATCAAAGACTTTGTAGTAGATGTTTTGTCCAAAGAATCATTTTTTTGCTCTTTATCTAAGATAACAGCTGATTGGAAGTCTTTAATTACAACTGAGTATTAAGTTTGCTAATGTTGTTTTTGACCAAGAAATTGTGGATGAAAGGTACAAAATAATGGAGTCTATTTGGTTTCCGAATCAAGGGTGAAGAACAAGATAGTGAAGGATGTTGATGTTGCCCCATTGGTTGGGCATCTGGGCTATCTCCAGACACACAAAAAGGTGAGAGGAAGGGTCTTCTGGAAGCTCTTAAAGAGGAGGTGCTTTAATACATATGGGAATGTTTGGTTTGTCAACAAAACAAGGCAGAACATGAATTTCCAGTTCGACTATTTTAGCCCCTTCCTATTCCCACACAAAAATGGGAAAATATTTCCGTAGTCTTCATCACCGGACTGCCCATGGTTCAAGGTAAGGGTTGTTTATATGTTGTGGTTGATAGAATCGCAAAATATTCCCAATTTTGTCCACTTCTAGCCAATTATAATGTCAGAATGGCACAGCATAAGCATCAACATAAGCATGGTGGAGTTGCCTCATGGTTAAATATTAATGCAAGAGATCACTAGCAAGGTCTGTGTGTGGTTGGTAGTGATAAAAGGAAGGTACTTTGGAGAACTATAGCTCAGAATTTCAGACTTGGTGTTGTTGTCATTATTCATAACATCCACCACATGATTTCATTTTGTAATGTCCCCAAATTAGGGCAATTCAATATTCACCCAAATTCAATGAAAACCTTATGCAAATTATCCTGAAGTATTCCAATGTCTACTATTCCTAACTCGAAGTGGGGTTAGAACTAGCGAAGTTAAGTGGAATAAATTGGAAAATAACTAGAGCGCACTATATTAGCATGAATGTGATTATATACAACTGAATGTAATAAAATAATCAAACCCCAGACTGTTGCAATCTTCTAAAATTATTTCCTGCTCAACCAACCATGCAAAATATTTCAAACTTTGGATATTGGGATTATAAAATATGAAGTTTATGAGTGTAAAATTAAAATTAACCCAACTTTCACCAAAAGTGCATAAATGGCCCTTCTACTATTTTTCCTAGTACAATTAGGGCTGGTTATGCATGCAACAACACCCCACTGATCACCAAACCTTGTGCACAAGCTCATAAGAATATATAGAATCAGATCTGAATCTTTAATGCAAGTTTTATGCACCCAATATGTTGAAAATACACCCTTACCTAGTCGCGTAGGGCACAAAAAATACAATTCAAAGCATCAAATCAATACCAAGACAAGTGAGATCTAGCTCGCTAGGGCATGAATGTATTACCAAAATTACCAGCAAGAAATTCGACACCAAAGAAGGATAAGATTAATGCACAATATTCAAATTTCACATTTACATAAGTCATTAGAGCAGAAGGGAAAAACAAACTAGCAATCATGCATGAATGGATCCTTCAATAACTTGCTTGGGTCTTCAATTTGCCAATAACAAGGTGATGTTGTAAAACACCTTTAGCAGAACATCAATGGGCATGCATCCCTTTTCTTCAAGCATGAAGAAATAACAATAATCATAATCAACACACCCCTTAATGGAAGAGGTGATGTGATTTTATATTCCTCCCTCCAAGAGTGGTGCTCCAAATGGGCCCTTTCTTTGCTTAATGCTCCCTTAGAATGCCGACTTACTTTAAGGGTAAGTGACCATTAAAAAGGGGGTCTTCATCATGTAGAACATATTTCCCTTTTTAATATTTAATTCACCTTTTTCAACTTAATGATTAAAATCACAAAAAGGTAAATTTAATTATTTTATAATGTGCTTAAAGGAGTTAACAAATTAGTGGTGAAAATCACTTTTGTAATATTTTCCCCAAATTTATCCTTAAATCCATGGGGAAAGAATGGACTAAAGGTCTTCGGTACTTGTTTAGAAATGTCCCAAAAAAGGGGACATTACACATTTGCATACATACAAGTGGGTAGGCAAGTATTTTCAGTCATGAGATGGAGCATTTTTTGATTGTTGAATGTTGGGAGAAAATTTTCAGTCTTTAGAGAGGTCTTTTTTGTTGTTTTCATGCTCATAATTCCTAATTTTGCAAGGAGATTTCAGTTTTGCAGTTGCTGTTACATTTTTAAGTTGTTGATTTTGATAAAATTAGAGTATGAGTTGTTTTTAGACTTGAAAAGCTGCAAGAGTGATCATTTTGAGGTCATTAAATCATCGGAAAATAGTGGTAGATGGTTCCAATTGCAGAAGACAACTATTTCGCCAACATAAATCCAAATTGGGGGGAAAATTCGGTGTCTTATAGCTGTCATACTTTGTTTCCAACTACCTACATTTTGATTTTTGAGAGAAAAAGTGTAATGACCCCTTCTCAGGACATTTTTAAAATGGAAGAACTGAAGACCCTCAACCCATTTTCTCTCTTCATGGGTTCGAGGATGGAGCTTGAAGATGGTCCTAAGGTGTCTGTTGTATACATTGTAGCCCTTGGTATGCCTCGTGCTACAAGGGGTCTTTAGTTAGTTTTAAAATGTGCACATAGGTTTGTTACTTTTATTATTTAATTAGAAAATAATAAAGCGCACATAAAGCTTAGTCTTTTAATATTTTAATTAATTTTTATTAGTTTTCCCTCCAAAAGGGAAAAGGTCGGTCATTTAAATGTTGCACCCCTAATCTTATAAAAGGAGGTTGCATGGCCATTTTTTGGGGATGTTGATTTGATCATTTATGTCTCTCCATGCTTGGAGAAATGGGATGTATGCCCAAGGGATGTATACCCTAGCTCTTCATTGTGCTTGCTCTCTCTCATTCAATTTGGAATTGAAGTAAATCTGATTTTGAGAAGAATCCATTAGTGTGTGTGTTGCATTTATTGTGTGGCGAATTGCTTGGGAAAGTATTCCTAACCCTAGCGAATTGATTGTTGAAGAAAATCTGAATTTAATTGCATGTCTTGACGGTTAAACAAGTGAATTTCAAATCTGTTATTGTTGCTTGATTTATTTCAGTCTTTTGCGCCAAGTTTAGAGGGTGAAAATCATTAGTTATACTCCTTTTCTCTTCGCTGGTCACTGTTGGTTATTTCCAGGCATAGTGACTTGGGAAAGAGGGGTTTGTGACACATTTTCATGCTTAAAAATTGTGATTTCAGTTCAGATCTATTCTTGGTATTTTGCGCATCAAAATAAGCTCTTGGAGGGTGGTTTATGCTGATTTGATGCCCCAAAAATATATTTATGTTGCAAATATGATTTAGCATGATTTTGTATGTGTGAATAAGGAGGCATTAATTTCATAATTTTTGGAGTTGATTTGATGCCGTAAATGTGTTGGGCGACCTACTTTTTAGGGAAAAATTAAGTTTTCGTGTTTGTTGTGTGAAAACTAATTTTGGAATATTATTCTTCATATTTTTGTGATGCAAGATCCAAAGTTTTAGCTTATTTGGATTTCTCTAGCAAAAGATAAGATTTTTTGAAAATTGCAGCAGTCTGGGGTTTGATTATTAATTGTTTTCAGCTGTTATAAAAATCAGAATTAAGAAGAATGAAAATTTGACTGTCTCCACCAATCTAGCTCACCACCTTGAACACTTCCAACCCCATTTGGGTTGTAATTAGTTGACATTGGGCTATTTTAGGTTGATTCAAAAGGATCTAATCCTTCTTGGTTCGATTTGTGTTGAAGTTGTTGCAAATTTCTATTTGCCCAAAAAGGGGATATCACAGAAGGCCAATGAGCTTTGATTAAACCACTCTATATTTTTAATCTTTAGCAGACACAATAGACGAAGATTCAAATGATGCCATAAAAAATAGAACATCTAAGTCAAATCAAACAAAAAGGAATAACAATAATTACAAACATAATTAAAAAAAATTAAAATGATTATAAGTCTCCCTAAAAATTTCCTTGAAATGAAGGAAGAAAATATGTGACGTTAAAATTAAACCTATAATGATTAAGAGGTCGCAAGACAAAGCCCCTAGGGTACCAAATTTGGTGAAAATGGTGGTTGATGACAAGCAAAGTAATGCAAAGGAGTATAACAAATGAAGGAAAATACAATATTACATCCCAAAACCAATTTGTATACGAAGTCCTTTGGGGTCATTTTCTTCTAAGAATGGAAAGAAGCAAAGGATAGTATTCACCGGAATAAGAAAAGCAAGGCTTTTTTCAGAGCTTTTCTTGGCAACACCATGAGTTAGAATGTCATGGCCCAAGAGAGCTTGAGGCAGTGAAGCCCTTTCAATGGAAGGAAGAGAGAGGAAGGGAGAAAAATAGGTGAACACGACAAAAAAAATTCAGAAAACAGGGAAGTACACCAATTGAAGTCTAATCTAGAGTAAAAATCAACAAGAACCCCTTGGAACTAACCAATATGCCTAATTGTCTTAAACATATTTTTTGTTTTTCTATTTTAAATGCATACCAAAATTATTTTCCTTTTCTATGAAAATATATTAGAACGGGGGTCAATCCTAGTATTCTTCCCCAGATAACACCTTTCCTCCCATCACATATTTAAATCTCTATCTATCACCCTTTCACACTAAGTCTAAAAAGGTATAATGTTTAGTGCACCTATGTATTCGTATACTTCTTGAATTCAAATTAGGACCATAATAGTGCACATGTCAACATACAATGGGTAGAAAAAATGACAAGGGACCACACAATATGAGTGCACCCAGATCGACCCAAAAAACAAAAGGTCTCAAGACCATATAGATCAAAATGAGGGACACGCCTTTCAAACCCTTTTCTGTGTAAACCAAATCAAATAACAATGCAAGGCTAAAGCTTGGCCCAAGATGAGCATGCTAACAATACACATCGTGGAAAAATTAAATAGAGAAATTTTTCGAATCAAATCAAACAAGATTGTCATTAATACATGGTGTCCCCAGGATTTCACCCTGAAATCTGGGACTACCCCTGTTTAATTTTTTTTGTTCTTTTTAAGTGAAGGGTCATGTTTTTGCTTGTAGTTGCTCGCATTGCTCAAAGGTATCTCCAGGAAGTCATAGAGTCTCGTCCGTCAAATACCCACATGCTAAAACTCACTCGTTCTTTTCCCAGACTTAGCCTGAAAGCATTTTATTTATTTTTATGTTAAATAAATAAAATTCTTTTAAAACTAGGTTGAGCTAAAACTAAGAAATTTGGGTTATATAAAGCACTTCACCCCGTCATTATTACCATAGAGCATTCACTCGGGGGATAGTTTTTGCAAACTAGCTAATTGAAAAAAAACTTCGAGTAATTGCCTGCAACTTCTTTCGAGTGTTGTTTTTATTTTCTTTGTCTGTGTTTTGGTCTTTCTCCGTTTTCCGGCCGACAATCCCCGTAGCCTATTCTTTCTTCCTACCAGAGCTTTTCTCGGGCCTAGGGTTTTGAAAAGCTATCCAATGTTTTTAATTGCTAATTAATTTGTCTGCCAAAACTTGTTTTTAAAGATGACCAGAGCTCAGGATTTTTGCCTTGTCTGGGGTTAAATGATTGAGCAGATCACGGACTTGGAAAACATTGTCTTCTGTTTGCAAAGCAGTCATGGCCAGGGAAGAAAAAGCAGCATTCCGAAGGGTTATTCAAGAGGCAGAATCACTCAAGCAATTGCGTTAAGGATCAAGGTAGAGTCTTCTAAGTCTTTCGTGGATATTCATAGCATGATCTTCTTTCTACAAGCATCCATCTACCTCTAAATCCATGCAGATTTTGCAAGGGAGCAGCCACTTGAAAATTGTGTGAAAGTTCATGGTCAAGTCTTCTAATATTCACGCAATTTTGAAGGAAAGAATACTTAAGCCAAAACGTGAATATTGGCTGCCTTGTCTTCCTAAGTTTCCACGCAAATTCTAAAGGGAACAGCCAATTAAGAGGTGTCATGAATGTTTAGAAGAGTATAATTTCAACGCATTTTCTAGAGAAGTCATTTAAATGATTGTCGTGAAAAGCCAACAGCCAGTCTTCTAAATTTTAATGCAGCTTTTGGAAGGAAAGAAAACTTACAGTACAAATCGTGGTTTTCCAGTGTCTTGTCTTCTTTTGCAAATAATCCTCAATTGCCAAAATCCATGAAATTCCTAAAGGGGGCAAAATCACTTGAAGTGTTTGTCGTGAAAAATATCAGCCTAGTCTTCTAAAATCCACGCACTTTTCCTTTAAGTGATTATCGTGATACGCCAACTTGCTGTCTTCTATTTTAAAAGCATCCTCCACCTTGGAATTCCACACAATCCTTATGCAAAATCCACGCACTTTTCCTTTGTGATTATCGTGAAATGCCAGCCTGATGTCTTCTATTTTAAAAAGCATTCTCCCTTGGAATTCACGCAATTCTTCTAAAAAAAGAAAAAGGTCACTTAAAGTCATCGTGGAAATTAGAAGCAGTTACTTCTTGTTTTAGCGCAATTCTCCAAGGGGCAATTGCTTAAGTGCAAATCGTGGTTTTCTAGTGTATTGTCTTCTTTTGCAAATCGCGGATTTCCAACATCCAGTCTTCCTAAAATTCACACAGCTTTTTGGCAAAGGCACAAATCACTTAAGTTTTTTGTGAATTTGGAGTAGTTTGTCTTCTTCGTTTCTACGCAATTTCATAAGCCTTCTCCTCCAATTCCAATGCAATTTTTAAAGGGAGAAGTCTAGAGCCAAATCTTGGATTCTTCATGTCTTATCTTCTATTTTGCAAAGCCTGCTGCCCCTTTCTAAAATCCACAATGCTTTCCTTCATGATTTTCAACACAGCATTTAAGTCAAAGCAGAAGTCATTTAAATGATTGTTGTGGATATCTAAGAAGCTCATCTTCTTGTTTCTAACGCATCCCATGTTGAAGTTATTCATACATTGCATGCAAAATCCCTTTCAAAAGTTTGTGCATGCGTTCCCAATCTTCCAGTTGAAGCCCACATTGAGTCTACTTATATTTTCCTTCACCCGGAGTGTTTTCAAGAATTCAAAATTGCTCTATGCAATTAAAAATAAAAGGGTGATGAGTTTTGCTTGAATTGTTTACAACAAACATTTCACTGGTGCACATACTTGAGAAGAACTGCAAAAACCTCAAGGATAAAAGGGGAAGACAGGTCAGAGGCAACACCCGCAAGATAACCACAATCAACTACTCAGAGGAAATAGATTCGGGTGAAGAAGTTGGTAAAAATCTACGATGATGTCAGATCCAATTCGGTGAGAATCAAAGGAAAAGAGTCAACCGTGCGGGAGAAAAAGTTTCTCGGGTTCAGAACAAGCTATCATTCATATCATTCATTGTTAAAGTAGATGAAACAGAAGTACAATGCATGTTAGATCAGCATGCAGAGTATGGAAGAAGAACAAAACAGAGAGTGTTGCCGCTGGAATAACTTCTCTTCTTTCTTCTTCTTTCTCTTATTTTCTCTAACAAAGCAATTAAGTAATCAATTGAATTGTAAAACTTAAGTGATTGGTTTAAAAGCCATTACCTCAAGTTACTGGAAGAAGTCAATTACTTGGAAATAGGTGGCAAACATGCATAATAGAAGGTTCTATTTTCAGTTGTAAATCATGCATGTCATGCGAAGAGGAATTCTAGGAGGAAGATTGCCCACTATTTCCTTTGCGGCTTCCACATGTAGGAATTCTTAGAAACTTCCTATTTGTGATTGCTCTCTATGCACTATAAATAGAGGAAGAACCTATGGGTTAAAGGATTACAATTTGTTCATCAGAATTCGTTTAGAAGAGCATTCTTGAGTTTTCAGACTTTGTGTTGGAACCCTTGGTGTGATTTCTGTGAAAGCTGGGGGATTGAATAAAAGGTGGATTTCCGAAGAACTTTGTGGCTACGGTGCTTTGCTTACCACTTCTATTTGAGGTTTTAGATAAACTGTGTTATCTTAAATCTAGGTTAGAAGCTATTTCTTTCCCTTACTGTTGGATGTTGTAATTTTTATTTGTTTATTTAATTTGTGTGGATGAGACCAACTCTGATAGCTATTGGTTAAATCAACACATCTTCCTTTCTTCTTTCCTAACTTCTATTCTTCCCCCCTTTAGCAAATATCCCAACACAGCTGCTTACTTGCTGCAAAATTGCCCAGCTATGGTTCACAAGCTGTGGGAACTAAAGTAAAACCCCCGAAAATAGTTATTAGGATCCACCCTTACTAAATTGATAAACATCTTACACGGGAGCTTCACCATTAAATGAAGGAGATTTATCTCATGACTGCCTAGGTTTTACGTTGTGCATAAAATCTAGCCAACAGATTTTTCAGTCCCTTCCTAGGGCTATGAGATCTCAATATGTCCCCATATTGAGGCCTTATGCTAAAATTTCCAGCCCCAAACACTAAAGGCGAATTGGTTTTTTGGTTGTTTAGGTGCAATGTCCCATTTTTCAAGGACATCACTCTTAGAGACTCATACTTGTATGAAAAATAATTTTAAATATTTTTGGATAGTCTCCTAGTCAAGCTTGGTTATTGTAGCATAATAACCCATGGCCTATGGTTAACTACCATTTGTCATTGGGGAGAGGTCGGTCTTGCTATGTGGAGGATTCTATTCTTCCATTAAGGGTTGGTCCTCTTGGAAGTCTTCTAATTTAGCATTGGTGAGGCTATAAAGAGGAGTTCTAGCTACACTTGGAGGAGCATATCGGATGTTTGTTATTCTTCTTGGAGTGTGCACAATGTGCATCTTCCTTCTCCACCTTGGACGAAACTCCAAAGGTGTGGCAATCTCTCTTGGGGACAAAAACCCTCAAGGCATCCCATTGGAGGCTTCATTTAGGAGTCTCATGTGAGCTGATTTGACACTACGAGTGCATTCACTGTTCTTCGTAGCCCTAGGGGAGTTGCTTAAGGGACTGATTTGGTATCATAGAGAGTTGATAATTGTGATTTGAGTTCATATTCATATCCATAATCTATATTTGGAGATAGGGACTCTGATTTGGTGATTTTTGGAGTAGGGTTTCATTTCTTATCTACCCCTTACTTGTATGGCATTTCAGTTTAAGTTTTACATATTTGGGCATGAATTTCGTGGTTGGAAAATGGCTATGAGATTACTTTTGTTGAATAACTTGTCTTCTCATGATCATTTTGAGCTATCATATGTGTTCTAATTCCTATTTTCCATGGAGTTATTAATTTTAGAAATTTCATGATATTCTTTAGGAGGGCTTAACATATTGTGGGCTCCATACAGAATTAATTCATTTCCAAGCTATTTTAGTGGTTGTAAATTCAATTTTATTGGCATAAATAATATCTACAAGTTTGCACGTGACATGTTGGACAGTTACTCAAGGAAGAGTGGAAATGTTTGGACCATACTGACGTTGTGAGGCCTTTCCTCCAAAGGTCTCACATCGAAGTATGTTAGCCCTAGACAAAATGAGATTTTCTGAAGATCGGGACGAGGTTGTACCTAAAAACCATATTCAGTTTGATGTGTTGCTGGTTTGGTTGTTGAGATACTGCGATAATGTGCATTTCGTTCATGTCTAAATCGGACACTTGAGCCATGCCTTCCATTCTTTCCGCCCCATACATGAATCTCATCCTAGGATGGTAGTCCTACGAGCTGAAAAATCAAACTCATGCCATATAGGTTGGATTGAGGATTCATCAACATTCATTGGGGATGTGCAAACCAGATTTAGATCGTTATCGCACCTAATCAGGCATCACATGTTCAACGGTTTTTTGGTCCGTCAGGGATAAGACTCTTATGTATTTTACTGGTTTCTACGCACAATGACCGTTTCACTTCCTTAGATCATGTGTTGTCAGTTTTGGAAGGACAACTAACGTTGATCATACAAACCCTATGCAGTGTGGAGGATTCCCCTTCCTCTAATTCATCCAAAACTTTAGCAGCCATTTCCGACAGTGGATAAGCAATAGGATGCCTGAGTGGTTCACAATGCTTGGCATTGCCTGATGATACGGATGATGAGTATCCGTTTGGTATATCCGTACTGATGATGTTCATTCGTCATTATAAATCAACCCTTCCAGACCTAATATGAGTCTGTATTATCTGAGTCTATATAGCATATGATAGGTACATCTGGGTCAGGTGGATGTTAGGATTCAAATATAGGAATTTGGGATCTACACAAATGGTGAATTAATTTTGCACACCAACAGATCTCAACCTACTAACAAAGACATGAGTTGAGGATTTTTGAGGATTTGATCAATTGTGGTGTGCCATACTATTCTGATTCTACGCTGTACGTCGATGCGTGACTATCAATACTCAACAAATGAGCTTTGAAATGTTGACATTAACTATGGTAGTTGAATTTTTTTTTTGATCCATGTTTCACTTCGTTTACTGGAACTTGGGATTCAAACAATTTTATACATTGATAAGATACATTACTACTTCAGCCTTGTTTCACACGAGTCAAGTTCACTGTGTGAACACTTGGCATGTAGCTCCAAACATACATTAACTTCACTTGGCTCCTTGGGATACTCCCATTGAGATAGTAATCTTTACCATCGTCCAAGAAGTGAAAGTCATGGGCAAGTTCTATTAAAAAATGCCATAGTTTGTATGTCAATTATGGAAAGTAAATCTCATGACAAATGGATCATTTATGAGGCTAACCTCTACCATACTCCTCAAGACTTTTCTTATGCGGCTGCAATGTTGTAGTGCACAAACTAAGTCATGCTCAGCTGTTTTTAAGAATCTGCCAAACTTGTTGTGTTTCTAGTTGGGAATGTCAATAAAAGCTAAAGTACTCTAACGTGCACTCACATCCAAAATTTTACGCTAGCACCTAGGTTCCAACATTAGAATTTTGAGGGCTCGCTTCTTGATCCAGTTAGTGGGGAATTTCCTCTCCAATTCTCCCACTAAGAACCTACAAATGTAAGATAATTGTAAATGATTCTATAAGTATAATTTATAAATGCCTACTACCAATATGTAAATTGCGAACTTTGATAAACACATAGTGTTACATGAACTAATTGGCATCATGGCCATTACACTGCCTCCCTGTGGTTGTTCTCCCTCAGATACTAATGTCGAAGAAAAGAGCCTCCCCTATCGATGCCATGTAATGCTATTCTCTAAAATCTTATGGTAAACATTCCTCATTGTTAACTTCTAGATGCATCCTGGCTAGAAATGCAGGTTAATAAATGTCCTTGCTGAATGCTCGCCTGCAGTTCCATTTGTGAAGTTCGGACTCTAGTAAAATGGTGCTTGCCTGTTTGGTAGTTTCCCAGATATATTTCATAGTTATAGTTCTTGGTGTGAGTTCATTGTTCCAACTAGATGTAATGAGGTGGTCATTTGTATCTCCACCTAACTGAGATCATGACCAAATCTCTTACCCCTCACCATAATAGGTCTCTTCATGGATCTAGACTCAAGTTTTTATCCATGGCCTGTAAATGTATATCGGGTTTGAAAAGGAACATCAAAAACAAAAAGAATACTAAAATTATAGGCAATCGTTTCTCTATTTTTGCTCCCAAACATGGAATTTTTCAATTTCTACAAACATACAAATAAATAAAAGGAAAATGTACATATTAAAATCTTTAACAAGTAAAGAAATCGACTATGAGCCCAGTCATTTATCCAAATTTGAAGTTACCTCGATGATTTTACCACTTTTAGGCATTTCAAGACATGTATTTCCCTGCGTCCCTATCTACTGAGCTAACACTGCTGATTTACCATACTGACTTGTGGCCTCTTGAATTTTGTGAATCTAGTCTACCAATGACTCACAACACACGTGCTTCAACGATGATAACCGTCAAATCTAGTTTTTGCAACCTTCAAGAAGTTAGTTGCAATGCCCTCGTGAATTAGCCTTGCACAAGCTCTTATGACATCCCGATGGCGGTTCTGTGATTAAGTTGAGAACCCAAGTGTTATTTGGCTCAGATGTAATTGCTCATTCCATATTTTCCCAATCTTTTGGAGCTCCAAGCTAAGGTCAGTCAATGGACATCACAAGGGGTCCAAAAGGACACGTGCTCGAGTGTCCACCACTCATTTGGGAAATGGACTCCTGACGGACGTGAGAGCCCCGGAATAAGGTGAAGTCTATATTATTTCGGGTCCGGGTTTGTTTTATGTCTTATTCATTATGGGCGACCACCGACTGGATTGCCTCGATTAATTTGTTAGCATAGAAATATATGCATCCTATGACTATGCCCTATCATAGTCATATGGCTATATAGGATATATATGCCCCTATAGGGCATACTATAACGAAGCATAGATGCAGGGGAATATGGATAGCATGCTTTCAACATGAAGTAATAAAAACATGGAGAACAAAAATAGTTTCCTTCCACAAGTCTCTGATTGGCTGCATAGAGTCTTGTGAATATGTTCAAAAGGAATATAGCAGAGAGAAGATGGTATCGTAGTAGCATAAAATACGTAAGAGGGGAGATATATAGCAAAGTGGAGAATAAATGCAATAAAACAGAGAATTTTTTTGTAAGAAAAAATAAACGGAGAACTCAAGACACGGGAAGAGAAACAAACATGCATAAATGCATCAGAGCAACATCTCTGAGATTGTATACAACCTCCCTCTTTAAATCAAATATAATAAATATATATTTTCCAATGCTCCTTTTATATTGTTTTGGTTGTGTCTGTCCCCTATGTTGACTCTGCAATTGGCACCAAATGGTTGCCAACATCTTGAGTATCAGATGCAAAGAGGTTGTTGAAGCTATTGAGTTTTAGGTGCCTTCTAGTAGCAGCAATTTGTGGCAACAACCCCCAATATCTTGATGGGAAGGAACTATGATATCTGGTGCTATTTCTTTTAGCTTGTTTATTAGCCTACTCTTGCTCTCTTAGGTACTTAGCCATTTTTTCATTTGATATTTTTGGGCACCTTTTTATCCCCACACCTCCAACACCAGTCAAATGGATTTTCACTCGACTATATGAGGATATGTACTGAGCTTGGCAACCATGAAATATCTAGACCCAACACCCACCACCACAATGTTGTCTACCACTGTCACATGTCTCCAAAGAGGGGAATTAGGATCACGTCTCATAGGAACTGATGTGTTTTCAGCTTGGCCTTGCACTCCACCCAAAGTAGAACTTGATGCCATCCTAATCTGGTTTTCATCACCAAGATCACCATAACGGCGCGAGGTGAGAGCATAGATGGTGTCACTCAGATTTCACCCTGAAATCTGTGACTACCCTATCCGAAATTTTTTCGTACTTTTAAAATAATGGGTCGTTTGTTGTTTTTATTGCCTGAAAGTTCTTGTAGTGCGTCAAGATAATCCCAAAGAGCCATATTAGCCCTTTTCGCCAAATACCCAGATGCCCAAAATTGTTTTATTCTGTCGTCAGGATTTGTCTGCGGGAAATTTGTATTTAATTATTTTGAGCCCCGTATGAGGTTATTTGTGCTCCGTTTTAACCCTATTATGAGCGAATATGTTATTATTCCTATGTACCAGAAGGATTTTAACTTATTTTAAGTTTTGGGCTTTATTTGTAACTTTTGGCATTTTTTCGTGTTTTTGTGGTGTCCTGTTTTGTTTTCTGTGAAATTTCTCTGGAGTAATTCCCTCGCCGGGTAAGCCTGATTTTTGGCTTGGAGCAGTTGGAAAACATATACGCACATTTTGCCCGGAGGAAGTCACCATCGGAGGTCTGGATCACTGGGAAAAAGTGAAGTCGTGCACAGAAAAGCCCCTACGGGGATGGGCGCATTTTTGGAAAACAAAGGATTTAAGCTGCGATGGGAAAAATATAAGCCGCAGGCAGGGTGAGAATTGTATACCTGCCTGGCAGGGTACTTTTTCCCGTGTTATAAAAGTCACTTAAGCTGCAGTGGGAAAAATAGAGGCTGCAGGCAGGTGGGAATTTATTGCCTGCCTTGCAGGGTAAAAATTCCCATGATATAATAAAAGGAAAGTGACTTAAGTGAAATCATGGGATTTTAGTGCCTGCCTTGCAGGGTAAAGAATTCCATTGTCAAAGTCAAATCACTTAAGTGGATCACGGGATTTTGGTGCCTTCTTGGCAATGTAAAGAATCCCATTGTGAAAAAATTCTTAAAAATAGAATTACATGTGCAAAAAAGTGCGCCCCCTTTGGTGAGAGATTAAAAGGATTAAATTTGATTATTTTTATTAATCTTTCTTCTCAAAAAAGTGCGCCCAAGCTTGGAGGAGGTCAACAAGTCAAAGATGGAATAAAAGAAAGGAGTTAAATGCATTAAATTTAATTTATTTAATGGCTGCCCTCTTCCTCTCAAAAAGTGCGCCCCATTTGGGCATTATTTAATGTTTTTTAAGGCATTAGAACATTAAATTAATTTCTATTTTCAGTGGCTATGGACAAAGCACACTGTGGGGCTTGAGTGAAGTGCTGTGTGAAGGATTAAATTGGATTAATTTAATTTATTGGTGTAACACACCAAAAAATACCAACACAAGGACAACACAGTGAAATACAGGATAACTTTTTTTTTGACTTACATGAAGATAATACGACACTACACAAGTTCTCTAGGGAATACAATCAACTAAAGACATGCTTTCCACAACACGGACCCGCATTGGTTACAGACAAACATGAGGCACACACTAAGGACACACTGGTTCATCTAACTTAAGCAGTCTTACAACAAGGTCTTCCCACAGCAGGTTTCTTTAGATTCATGTTTTAGCTGTAAGTGTTTCTACATTCTTTACTTTTCGCAGAGAAATCATGATAGGAGAATCTGAAAGTCATGTCTCCTTTGAAGAATTTTCCCCTACCTTGATAATGTTAATATACAGTGTAAACCAATTATTGGATGGTAAGAGGTTGCTTCATTAACTTGATTAACTTGTTCATTGGTTAGGAGGCAGTTAGTTTATCAAGGCTCTTAACTTCATCAAATTGTTTTCAACGTTGTGCTTTTAAACATATATGTTTTACCCCCTTTAAGCGGTCATATTTTTATTTTATTTTATTTTTACAGTACATGACTGTCTAAGACTTGGGTTCATCATTAAGATCTTATTAGTGGTTAAAAAGGATTTCCTTGGGGCAAGAGACTAACCCGAATTATTAAAGGTTTCACTTGGGCTCCACTTGAAGAGATAGACATAAGTATACTATTTACATTTTCAACGGGTAAGATAGATCGAAGAGTTTCTTAGTCAAGTTCCTTTTCTTTATTATAATCTTATTATCTTTCAAGAATTCAATCATTGATTTCACCTTAAGTCTGTTCTAAGGATTCACCACAATAAGAGATTGTTGATTAGTTTACGTGGGATCACAAGGTATATTTGTTTCCCTTGTTTTCTTTTTGCTAGGTTCAAAACATAGTCCTCTACCAAACAACACATGACCAAAGGTAACCAAAGTGATGTAAGTTGATTCAAGTTTAGATAATTATAATTAGGTGTGACAATTCAAGGATAAAACATATTCTGAAAAGTGAAAATTCAACGAAGGATACACATGTCAAAACAAGTTCATTTAATCTTATTGACAATAATATTTCTCAAATTGACTTTCAAATGATAACAGCCTACATGAGAACAATACAAAATTATAACACAATGCCTTCTATATAGTCTTCACAATTTCCATACCAACGTTTTAAAGCAAGGAAAACATTCGTACAACAGCAGTTCCTAAGAAGGCTGGAAACCACTCTCTACACGTATATCTTTTTCTCTTTTTTTTTTTTTCTTTTCTACTCAAGAAATCCTCCTGCACATTTGTTAGCACATGTCAGTTCGCAAGAACTGAGCACGATAAAAGCTATAACATTAAGACAATATGTTGTTATCTAACTGTTTCAAGGAAGAAGAAAAACACCGTTGATTATGAAAAATAATCTAAGAGTCTAAACAAGAGCAATTAAAGAGTTGTCCAATAGCATAAAATGTCTGAATAAAAGGGGACGACACAACTCTATTTAATTATCATTTTCTCATAGGAGCAGTTAATAAACATCATAGTGAATTTCACTCATATCACAATAATGACCGTCATTTTAACAAGATAACATTTCGAAACAAAAACAATTACAAGAAGAGAATTAATTTCAAACGTGATCTGTCCTTATTTGTTTAAGTTAGTTCACCAAGCCAAGGATTCACTATGCCACTGGAAGATCCCAAACAATCAATCGACATGAGAATATCTAAACCAACATGACTTATTAATATTAAGATGATGTGCCTATAACAGTTAATTTTATGTCAGTACAGAATAAATAAATTGGACAGAAAAGGGATGAAACGCACAAATGACCTCGTATGGGTTACATCCTATCCTAACAATCCTTCTATTAAACTTTCTTCTAATCAAGAGAATGTCTTAAGAAAAAGGACAAACTTGGCAAGACCAAACATAACCATTATAAATCTTACAAGAGGGTTACTCAATCATTCACAAGAACACAACACAGGATACATAGCTTCCAGAGGATTTGTCGTCAACAACAAGTTAACTTAAACCTTTCTGGTCAACACATAACCATTCCACTACAATGACAGCAAGGAGGTCGTATCACAACGATCATCACAAAAACCAGTCAACCAATGAGTTTCCAAACACACCAACCTCTAAGTCACAGGAGAATGAAATTTAAACATCTTTACGGAGCAAAATGTAGAGTAATTTCTCACGCATAAAACCAGCATCCCAATTTTAAGATTTGTAACTTCCTCACTAATGATCAAGTAGATCTTGTATCCTCCAACATGTGTGAAACAAAATCAAGGTACGAAAAAGAGTATTTCCTCTGACCTTTTAAGCTATCTAAAAGAAATGTGAGTAACGTCTAAAGAAGGCATTCCATAGGATCAGCTACATTCCTCAAACATACAACAGTCACCAAGGGAGAGAAGGTGGTTCCAAAGAAAACAATCTCCAAACGGTGAACATGAATTGATATCAAATTATGAAGATCAACCATGACGCTTGACGAATAAAAGTATTTCTTCGAGCGATTAAAAAAAGTAACAAAAGCAACTAACCTAGTTGAGAGTAATATCAACTTGGCTCAATTCGATAGTCAGTCCAGCTAAGCACACACCAAGCCAACCGGGAAGGGTTACTAGAAACTAAAACAACTAAAAGAAAAGAATAGAGACAGGAAAAGCGTCATTCACCTATACACAATGCACTCGCAGTACTCAATCCCTAATTCGCAAATACCCGACATAACCCAGGACTACAGATCTCGAACCGAAACAAGAATAAGAACAAAACAGGAACTATAAGGTTGAGTCCAACAACAATGTTTGATAAAACATTCAAATCGTGAGACCAACATAAGGAACTAGGGGGTGTTCATTACAGGACCCCCACCTCTTTTGTTTTATTAGACTTAAGAACAAAGTTCACCCAACTAATATTTATTAAAACCCGGAAAACAATATAAAAGGCTTCAACCAGCGCAATCATTTCTAACGCCAAAACAAAATACAAATGAGCCAGGAAAGTGAAAACCAAACAGCATACCATCACACGAGACATTTATAAGAAGAGTAGAGTTATTTAATGATTCAATTAAATAACAGCATAAGAATTAATGGTATAGATAATATCGTGCCTGATTAAGCTCCCACAGTCGATCACAAGATGGACGGGGCCTGCAACAGCAACCCAACCAGTGCAGCTTCTCTTCCTCAGCCTGTTGAAGGTCCAAACTTTGTTAACGGCCATGCTTGGCATAGGAAAGGGGGTGATGAAACATGCCTTCTTGGAATCCTCGGGAGCAACTCCGGGAAGATAGAAGCACTCTGTTCTCTTGTGTACATCAATGTACTCAACTGTTTCGTCCACAAATTCTTCCTGCAACAGCTCTTCAAAAACATTTTCAAGTGATAATACCTATGACCTCCCCTTCTTCAATGCCATCCAGCATCCTATTATCTCCATTTCTCAAGGAAAGATTCCACAGCTGCAGCAAATCTTGAGTTGTTTAAGGAGTTCAATACAACTGATTTTACCTCATGATATGAACAAAAGATGTATCCACATGATAATACTGCAAAAGTGGCCAACAATGATGGATTTTGTTTTGTGATGCAAACGCAGAGTCCCGTCCCCAACAAATCTGCAATATTGCTAATGCACTCTCCTTTAGCAGTCACATCTCCAATGTTTTCTCCTCGCGCAAAAGCTCTGTATATATATGAGAGCGAGTCGATGTAGAAGTCACAGCGGAAAATATTCTTAGCCAAATTAGCAGCACAGGCAAACGGTAAAAACAAATGAGGAGCTGCCACTGTAGCCAACTCCACAGCAGCACCAAAATCCATAAAGAGATCACTAGTACACCGAAGCTGCTTCAGATCACAGTCAAACTTTTTACCCTGACGTGCAAAGAGCATCTTACCAATCCGTCCTGCCCCATCCTGATTAAATCAGACTCGTTGTGCCCAAGAACACAAACTAGCACCTTCCCAACAGGATAGGCAATGGGATAGCAATGATCATAAGCACGCGTACAAGCCAAACAAAGTTTTCACCAACAGCAAGGCCGTCTCGTGCTCATATTGCTTGTGGAGTAACCTCACCAAAGGCCAAGACAAAGGTAACAGAGAGAATCACAGCAACAACAGGGTGAAAAATCTTATCCAAATATATTGGAAGAGCCTCCATTTTTTTCTGTTTTCTAATCTGAAATAATGCACACAGTGGCTACAACCAGAAATACAAGCACAAAAAACATACGGCAGAACGGGCCCATTCGCACCACACAGATGCACAACACAAAAGAACACTACATTGAAAAACACAATACAGAATAAACGGGTCCAAAAATGTCCAGAACAGAATGGACAGAACACATAAAATGGTCATCCCGTCAACACGTTGTCCTTGCAACACTCTCACTGTCACTTCGTCGATTTTGAGAACATATCTTGAAGGGGAAAAAAAAAACCTGAATCTGAGGATGCAGTCGAACTGAACAGATAACAACATAGTGGACAACCTGCACGTTGGAAGCGCTCAAGACAGCTTCTGCTACAGCTGCAAGATTTGCAACAACTGATCACGACTGTGGTCGCGTGCAACCAGAACAACAGGATCAACACCACGGTTCCCTGGCTCGCCCTGCAGCAGCTGTCACACTTGCTCTCCCTGGAGGCCACCGATTTTCTGAGGTAAGTTTACTTCTCTACCCTGTAGCTGCTGCATATAGCGACCCACTTCCTCACGGCACTTTCCAGGCGAAGATCCGTTCTGCCCTCCACAGAAGCTACCTGTACAGCACGATTTTGAGGATCCACACCCACCCATGCAACCTCAGGGCGACAGACCTTCATTTCACCATTAATAAATTCACTATCCAGAACACGTCAAGGAGGAGCAGGTGAAAATGAGGTGACAAGGTATAAATTATGGTAGGTTGGTGACAGCAAGTATGTTTGAAAAAAGAAGATAGTTGGTGGAGGCGCCCAACCACACACCACTTGCCAAAATAGCACCCTCCCACGGAACAGCTTTTCCTTCACGCCAGGCAGGCCGCAGAAATAAACCTCATGCCCAGCGTGGCATTACAATTGGATGGCTGTCCTTAAACATGCTAATTTTAAAAGAGAAAAGCATGAATTTTAATTAATTAATTGCCTTTAATTGTTAGGGCAATTATTAATTATAGAATTGTGAAGGTTATATAAGCATGGGCAGCCATATGGGTGAATTATTTAATTCACAGGTGAAGAATTGCAGCTAGGAGGAAAAGTGCGCCCCCATTAGAGGAAGGATTTTGTTCAAAGTGCTAACAACGCTAAAAGCTTCCAGATTTGGCGCATGCTTTGGAGGAGGTTGATCTTTGTCTGCATAGTTGTTTTCACAGGTGTTGCAGGAGCTTAGGTGTTGATTGAAAGGATTCATGCTCTCTTTATGTGCAAATAAAACACCAATTTTTGGGGCAGCAGGCTTGAAAAGTGCAGATTTTTATAATTTAAATTCACTATTCATGCTCCGGTGGCCATTTTTGTCTGAATAAATTGCAGGAATTCATTACAGGGGCTTTACAAAAGGAAAGGAGTTTTTATCAATGTCCAATACATTGCAAATATCCTCCGAATCTGAAGAATTGTCCAGATCTGCACCAGTATTGAAGAAATCCGGCCAAGTTAGAAGAAAAAGAATTATTCAGACAAAGATAGATAAAGCCATGGCGAAAGGAGATGAAAAAGAGAGCACGATGGATTCATGCATTGCTTCCAAACTTTCAGACATAGAAGACACGGATCTAGGCCCAAAACCTCTTTCTGATTTGATTGATAGATCCAGAGCCGGAAAGACTTCACTCATGCGTGCGGTCAAAAGTAGCGGAATTATCCGAGCTGCAGCTTTCCCATGTACAGCCCAATTGCCAGAGTTCGTAATGGAGTGTGCTAGATCTTATCATCCTTCATCCAGATCAGTGCGTGATGTTGCGGGAAAGACAATAATTCGTTTGGATGCGGAATTCATCAATTATTGTCTGAAGATTCCAGTGCGAAAGGTGGTGACTTCTATTAGCATTCAGGATGCTGACAGTAGGTGGGAAAAACATAGAGCTGATTGCGTGAGCATAATGAACAGCTGGTTCATGAAGAAGCCTAGATCCCCTTCAAAGCTCCTGAGAACTCTTCCACGGTCCAATTTGGTGCAGGAAGCAGATGATATCGTGAAATTGCTATGCAGCATGAATGGCGAAGCGAATGCCTACACTTTCCGTACATGGATGTATGCTTTCATCAGGACCATTGAAATCAACAAGGTTGATTCTATAATCAATTGGTCGAAAATTATTAGCAGCAACATCGGTGAGCAGCTTCGGAACGTGAAGCGTACTTTCAGCTTCAAGATGACTTCATACTTGGTGTATGTTGCAGCTTCACAGGGTGTCTTTTCCAAGCTAGATAGATGTGGTGTTCTTTCCAAGGACCCCATTTTCGAGTGCTACCCACAACTTACTGTACCTGCATGCGAGAAGGACTTCAAAGTGATCAACGATGACTTCTTCTACGATTTCATCTGCAGGCTAGACAAAGACTTGAAGACTCACAGGGTAAGCAAGGAAGCGTGGGAAGCAGTGTCCAAGATTGGCAGTTTATTCATCCAGTTTGCAGATTTCACATACCTTAGGGTCACGGGCTTTTCTGGAGAACCTATAAAGATGCCCAGGTATCCAAGTGATAGATTGATCGCCATGGAGCTGAGCAAGCAACTTGTGGAGTTACACGACCTTCAGTCGAAACGACACAAGTCTACGGGCTTCTTCCCAATTACTGTGGGATATTACAGTTGCATCAGCATTCACAGAGCTCGAGGGATAGAAGCGCAAATGTTATCCGAGTATGAGCAAGAGTTCTTCCCTGCACGGCTTAACTTCAATCCATTTGGAGTAGCCAGGAAGACAATCTCCCAGGAGTACGCACATGTGCCTTCGTTAGAAGATTTCTGGATGAAGTGCAGAAGTGAGTACGAGGTTAGAAAGAAAGATTTCAGCAGGCTATCAGCAAAGCAAGTGTTCGACTTTGGACTAGCGCGGATACCTGCAGATCTTAAAGATGATGGGAACGTGGTACTTGACACTTACCATCAAATGAGAGGAGATAAAGCTATACTGTAGGATAACATCGGAGGCTGCCATTCAATTGAAGAAAGATCTGGAGCTGTGTTGGTGAATACTTCAAGCTGGCTGCTGACGAAGGGATACTGTCTTGATGAAGTATTGATGAATCAAATCACGGGCAACTTCGGCGCAGGAGATTCCCTCAAACGAAAGCATGAAGGAGAAAGCAGCAGAAGGTCCGAGAAGTTGAAAGTACACAGAAGATCTCAAGAGAAAGAGAAGACCACTTCTACGACCATAGCTTTGACTCCGACTTATCCAGTACCCTGAAGATCACCAACTATTGCACCGCAGCAGCAGGATGCTTCCATGCCTTCATTGAATCCGGCGATGTTCGTTTTCTCTCCGCAGCCACTTCGTTCATCACCCGTTCCAGAGGAGATGTTGAAGCTGCAGATGACGGACTTCGAAAGAGCTTTGTCCTTGGATGTTTCAGAAGATGGCAGCCATGACACTGTGGCACTTTCTGACGGAGAGGATGCAGAGCGGGAAATGGTAGTGCACTCAGCAACTTCTTACTCCCCGAGAAGTAACTTCTCGGAATGGTTAGCTTTGCAGTTGGTTCCGGAAGCAAGAGTAGAGATGAACTTAGAGGAGCATGACTTGCAGCTACTTCAGGATCTGAGCAGAAGAGACAGAAGGCCTAAAGTTGCTAAAGCAACTTCTAGGTTGGTCATCAAGGATTCGGGAGAGAAGTTTGCTGAGATATCAATTCCGGCGGAACGAAAGATAGAAGAGGAGCTCACGGCAGAAGATGTGACGGTGACTAAAATACCACTGGGTCAAGCTACCACTGAAGGATTGAAGTAGGACATGCAGACGTTGCTGGATGCTTTGTTCCTTAGGCTTGACAGTGAAAAGGCGGAAAAAGAAGAGCTGCAGAAGCAAATATCACAATTATGTGAGATCATAGCCAATGTTGCTAAACCTTCCATTCAGCCCATTTCAGAGCAGGCGAGTGATCATCTTATGCAGGAAATGGAAGATGCAAGCAATCAAGTAAAGGCTATTGACGAATGGAAGGATCTGATTATTCGTCAAGCTTCTGTGCAACTTGGGGAAGTGCCAGCCCGCCTAAAGGTTATGAAAGATGCAGCAAATCAACTAAAGCAACTGATGGAAAGCATAGAAGACATGAATACAGTTGCAGAGAGTAACCTGAGTATTTTGGCCGAGATCAACAAGCTGCCGGGAGATGTATTGGTTGCAGAACAAATTGTACCGGACGGATCAGTCGAGAAGGGGAAGCAGCTAGAGTTTGCAGTATCTTTCCGTTTACAGATCTGCAGAGTTTTGCTGAAAAGGATGCAGGCGCTTGAGAGTATAACATCAGATTTACCAGACAGTATCATTTCTTTCACTGAGGAAAGAGTGGATGGAGGTGTTACTTCATACGAGCGGATTGTTTCTAATGAGGTGCATGATTCCCTGGAAAGTTTTCTTCTGATGGTACAAAAGAGATTTGATAAAGCTACCAAGCCTTTGACGATGAACTCTATCAGTAGACTAGTGGCGTTGCAGGCAGACATTGCGAGATTTGGGCCAAGTTTGGAAGAGGTGGAAGCATGCAGCAAGGTGTTGAATGAAGGGTTGCTGCAGTTCAGGACAGAGAAGGAAGCAGTGGCTAAAGCAGATGGAAGGATGCTGAATTATATGTTCGACAAGTATATCAGATATCAGAACAAGAAGAAGATGTAAACATTACAGCTGACATGACTTCTTCTATTTTTTTTTCTTCTATTTTCTATGTTCCTGGATGTAATTGTAAACTTTTAAGTTATTGGTTTTGCAACCATTACTTGAAGTCATGTGGAACCATTCTATTAGTTAAGTGATACATGTGTCACTTAAGAAGAAGTTAGTTGAGGATGATTGCCAAATGTCATCTTTACTTGTTGTTCATACTTTAGTTCAGTTTGAGTCTTCTATTTGTACTTTCCCTCCTACATTCTATAAGTAGGAGAAGAACCTCCGGGTTAATGATCGATCAGAATTGGTAAGCAACAATCTTGTGTTCTAGACTTTGTGTTGAACCCTTGAGAGCAACTTGTAGCAGAGGAATACAAAGAAGCAGGTTTCCGGAGAACTTTGTGTCACGGCGTACTGTGTTTCTTGCTTTTAAATCTTAGATCTTTTAAGAAAACTTTCTGTTATTTTAGATCTGGATCTAGAGCTGCCTTTGCTTTATAATTCTGTGTGTTCAAATCTATTAAGTTTCTTCTATGTGCATGTAATTAGCTCTGCTATCTACTAATTGGGATGCACATCTTCCCCATTTCTTCTCTGTAATTCCTTTACTTCCTTCTTCTATAATTTTCCTTTCTTAAAGAGCTGCTTACTTGCTGCAGAACTTCTTAGTTATGGTTCATGAACTGAGTGGTTAAAGTAAAACCCCTGATAGATTAAAAACACATTTTATTGACAAATCTGACACGGGAGCCTCACTAGTTAAATGAGGGAGATTTATCTCATGACTGCCTAGGTTTGATGCTATGCAGAAAATCTAGTCAACAATGCACAAAGTTAGGTTGTTTAAAAAATTAAAAACGTTTTGCCTTAACATAAATAAATTAGTTATGTCATCCTAATTTGTTTTTGATCACCAAGATCGCCATAAAGGTGCGAGGTGAGAGCATACACAGGTTTAAGATGTTTAAAAAATTAAAACACAATTTGCCTTAACATAAATAAATTACTAATTAGTTATGTCATCCTAATCTGTTTTTGATCACCAAGATCGGCATCAAGGTGCGAGGTGAGAGCATACACAAATTTAGGAAGCTAAAAAAATTAAAATTTAAAAACAAATACATTAACATTGAACAATGCATTTAAAATTAAAAAATGATTTTTTACCAATTAATAAATTAAATAACCATAAACTATGCCATCCTAATTTGTTTTTGATCACGAAGATCGCCATAAAGGCGCGAGGTGAGAGAATACATAGATTTAGGAAGCTAAAAAAAACAAATACATTAACATTGAACAATGCATTTAAAATAAAAAATGATTTTTTACCAATTAATAAATTAAATAACCCTAAACTATGCCATCCTAATCTGTTTTTGATCACCAAGATCGCCATAAAGGCGCGAGGTGAGAGCATACACAGATTTAGGATGTGTTTAAATTATAAAATTTTAAAAAAATGCAACATAATAAATAAATTAATAACCGTAAAAAAATAAAACGAAAGGATGAATTAAAAATAAAAATAAAATTAAAATACGGTATACCTGTAGAGTGTAGTGTAGAATCGCAGATCCTGGTTGCCTCTAAAATTTTAAAACGATCTCTTCCTCTCAAGTCTCAACAATGGATTCTTCTCCTTCTAAGTTCTCCTCCTTGCAATGATGGACTCCAAACAATAGAAGCAATTGCTGCCCCTCTTTCAAATCTTTGCCTCCTCTAAGCTCTTTGCAAAACCTCCTTCCAATCTTTGCCTCCACTAAGCTCTTCACAACTCTTCTTTGGCTCTTTGCTCATTCACTTGCAAAAAGACAATGAATTTGTTTGTGTGATTTCAAATGAGAGGGGTGGGTGCTTTTTATAACTTTTTGTGGGGGAGAGGGTGTATTGTTTTATTCATTTAGTGTTTAGGGTTCGGTTTTAGGGAGTAGAAAAGTCAAACATTAAAAAAATTGAAATAGAACTAAAAAAAACGTATATAATACTGGATATGTACCTAATATGTACGAGGTACGTTAGGGTACGTCACGGATACGTCTGTACGTATCCGTGAGATACCCTGACGTACCCCGTATGTATCAGGGACGTATCCGCCACGTATTGCAAATGTATTCGTATCGGATTCGTATCTAAGGGGATTCGGGGGGGGGGTTTGGAGTATCCGTGCAACATAGGTACCATCTGATAGAAACCCAAGGAGAAAAATCAGTTTGCTTCTTTGATGATTTCAGTCAAAGGATCATAGAAAGGTTCGATGTGCAAGCTTGCAAGGATAAGCAAGGTAAGAAATTTTCATTGGTGAAAGATGTTCATATGTTTTCTAATGATTGTATGTGGCAAAGCATTGAAGAAAATTCAGATTTGCATGAAGATGATAAGGATGATGTAGGAGGCAAGTTTGTCCTGGAAAGGTGTACACTTCCGGTTGCCCTTGATCATGATCGATTCGCTGAAAAATTCCCAAACAACAGTTCAGGATGAGCTAATTAAGGAAGTTCACACCATGGAAGGAAGCTATGAAGAGTTTCCAAGTATGTGCCCACAAGATTTGGTGATTGGGGCTCACTTACCAGAAGAAAATAGCGACATTCAGCTTGTAGCTTGCTGGTTTGCACAAATCTGTAGTCGATATGAGGCAAAAGGATGATGTTGGGAACTCAAGCACAAGCCATGAGGATGATGTTGGGAACTCAAGCACAAGCCATGAGGATGATTTATACATGTGTGTACAAAGTACGAATGATGGCATGACAAAGGTAGCTCCATTTGTTGAAGATAAGTGGCTTAAAGGGGGGCATAACATCAAATGGAGCTACACAATGGATAACATAACATGGGTGGATATCCCACGGATTGGTGTGTACATTTCCGGATTATTATTTCCGTCTTTGCATTCATTGGGACATGTCTTGAGTAGTGATAAGAGGATATTAAAGGAAATGCTAAGCTTGGAAGTTCCTAATGACATGCACATGAAAGAATGGGATCCGGGTGATCCTAAAGGTGGATTGGAAGAGAAGCCAATTGCTGATTTTCCGAGAAGCAGGGAGGAGAAGCGAGTGGTTGACATGCCCTTGAAGCAAATCATGCAAGGAAAAGAAGAAGGTAAAAACCCTTGGATATTTAATGATATTTCCTTGGTTACTTATATTGGCATGTGGTCAAGTGATGCAAGGAAGTCAAATTTGCATGAAGGAAAGATTGCCAAAGATACCCCACACAAGTGCCATTACAATTTGGGCAAAGAAAAGAGGAAGAGAAATGCTGATCCTTACTCAGAAATTCTGAGTTGTCATGTTCTTCCGGGCAGTCATAACATGTTGTACCTTCGTAGGGGAACTCAACCCTTAGCTTGGATGCTAGATGGTGGGAAAGACTTCATACTTGCTAGGTTGGTACGGCAGTCATTGGAAGAGGTAAATTCGCCTTTTGTAGTGTTGAAACATGATATAATACATCCTCTACATTCAGTTTGGAACAGCAGTCCTTCCAAGGGATAAGTCAGCCCCACATGATGGTAATACATGATATAAGGCAACTACTACATGCAGTTTTGGTGCAGCAATCTTTCCAAGGAGGAATTCTGCATTTCGAAGCATGGGAAGGTGGAATAAGTCACCCTCCAAGTTCGGTTTTGTTACAGCAGTCATCCAGAGTTCAACCGCCACTTTTTGGAGCACGAGAACATGATGTAAGTCCCTCTCTTATTTCAGTTTTAGCTCAGCAGTCATTGTATGGGTTGTATTCATGCTTCTACATAATGTATGGGGCTAGGAAGAGCTCCTCCATGCCAAGGAGCAAGGGGCTCATGAAGGTGGTTGAAGAAAGGGTGTTTGATGGACACTTGATGGCCATTTTTAGCCACACAACTCAGCCGGGCATGGAAGAAAAGAAGGCAAGGGTAAAAATTGGTGAACTGAAATTTTGGCATGCAAAGGGGAATGTGAATACTGCTATACTTTTGGCTGCTCCAATCAATATTGAAATGATTACCATACAAAGGGATGTGATCACGAATGAGGATGATTTTCAATTGAGCACTTGTATTGATGATAGTTCAGTCAAGGAAGGTATGTACATACATATACCTCCATCATTTCTGATTTTTATACTGCTGTCATACACATTTCCAGGTTGCATAGGGGCATGTGGGCAAGCTCACAAGAGAATTCAGTCAAAAAGTGTGCTAATTTTCAGTTTGTAGCATCATTGGCACATGGTAGGGGATCATTTCCAGCCCCTATAACACTGCTGTTGTGTTGGGATCAGCAAAGGGTGAGGTATGATTTTGGTTTTTTATTCTATGTTTTGGGAAATGGAAGCAATCATGATGCATTTACAGCTGTCCTTTCAGCAGTTCTAGAAGAAAGGGATGTTGTGCTTCAAGATAAAAAGTGTGTGCACACTTTTGAAGTGAATAATATGATAGAAGAAGCTGAGTTCATGCACATTGTGTCTCAATTTGATTATGATCAAATGATCTCCAATATTTTTTCTCAGCTGAAAGTGATTGGTATAAGGGGGTATTATAAGGGAATTGTAATTTGGGGATCCATACATGTTACCATCAGCTTTAGCATGACTGTTATAAACTTTTCCAGCCCCCTTCTAGTGTGGTTTCTAATGAGAAAAGAAGAGTTTTCAGCTCCTCTTGAGACTGACACCATTATAAGTAGCTTGGATACAATTGGTATGAGATTGGTTCATTCTATTGCCTTGCATATATTTGAGGGGATGCATGATTATGAAGATGTTTGGGGCAGCATTATGGTAATTTGGGACAGCCAATGTAGGTGTGAGAGTTGTGCAAGCAAAGAAGGAGAATTGACCATCATCTCCACAAGGCATAAGTGGATGAAGGAGACACTTTTTCTTTAATAAGTTTGCTTCATGTGCAAGTACATCAAAGGTGGAGCAGCTGAGATTTATATGGGATCTAGGTACTTGCAATTGCTTGAGGACAAACAATTTTTGGGAAGGGAGGACTGTAATGTCCCCTTTTTCAAGGACATCACTCTTAGAGCCACATGTGCAAGTACATCAAAGGTGGAGCAGCTGAGGTTTATATGGGATCCAGGTACTTGCAATTGCTTGAGGACAAACAATTTTTGGGAAGGGAGGACTGTAATGTCCCCTTTTTCAAGGACATCACTCTTAGAGCCACATGTACAAAAAGTATTTTTAAATACTTTTGTATACTTGGAGGTTGGTCATGGAATTATTTGAGCATTGCTATTCTTACTTCTCATTGGGGAGAAGTTGGTCTTGCGTGTGGAGCATTATACTCTTTCATTATGGGTCGGTCCTCTTGGAAGCTTCTAATTTAGCATTGGGAGACTATAAAGAGGAGTTTGCTACACTTGGAGGAACATATTGGATGTTTGTTATCCTTCTTGGATTGTGCACAGTGTGCATATTCCTTCTCCACCTTGGATGAAACCCCAGAGGTGTGGAAATCTCTCTTGGGGACGAAAACCCTCAAGGGATTTGTTGGAGGATTCATCTAGGAGTCTCATGCGAGCTGATTTGGCACTACTAGTGCATTCACTGGTCTTCGTAGCCCTAGGCGAGTTGCATAAGGGACTGATTTGGTATCATAGAGAGTTGATAATTGTGATTTGAGTTCATATTCATATTTATAATTATATTTGAAGATAGAGACTATGATTTGGTGGTTTTTGGAGTAGGGTTTCATAAATATCTACTCACTTGCAGATTTCGGTTGCATATTTGGGCATGATTTCGAGGTTGGGTAATTATGAGATTACTTTTGTTGAATAACTTGTCTTCTCATGATCATTTTGAGCTATCATATGTGTTCTAATTCCTATTTTCCATGGAGCTATGAATTTTAAAAGTTTCAACTGTGTTTTACTTTAAATATTATGGGCTGTTCCGAATTAATTCATTCCATCCATTCTAGTGGTTGTAAATTCAATTTTATCGCATAAATAATATCTACAAGTATTGCTGTGCATGTATGTATTTATTTCATGAAGATTGAAAATGTTTTGACTAGGGTTTGAGTCTCCCAAAGTCTCATATCAGTTCGCTGCCCTAGAGAATGGAATTTATTTGTGTGAAGATCATTTGTGGTTGATCTATTTCCATGTTCAGTTTGATGTGTTGCTGGTTTGATTGTTGATTTGGATCAGATTTGAGGAAAAAACCCCATTCGTGCCCATTCAACCCCTAAAGGGACATTTTATTAGGGTACTTGTGGTGGTCATTTGTATGAATGGTTAACATCATTGCATTCTTCCTATTTTTGTGAGTCCGTGCATAGTTTATTTATCTAGATTGCAACATTTTTGAGGGAGTTATGAATTTTTAAATTTGCCATAATTTTTTGGAGACCGGGGTTTCAAAATAAATTCATTTCAGCTATATACGGGCTAAAAAATTCAGATCTTTGCACGAATATATTGAGGGTGAAATATTATAAGTTTCAACTCAGTTTATGGTGGAAAATATCATGATTTATTTCTGATTTTTATAAGTTTCATAATCAGCCCTAGTTGCATTTTCCTTAGTAAAATTCAGATCTGCAATATATATTTTATCATAAATTCTATTATCTGCAATTTTTAGTTGGGATTTGCCTAAAATCCATTTAGGGGCAAAATTTTTCCATTTGGGGACATTATATACTAGGGCATATGAGTTTGCAATTGCTTGAGGGTAAGCAATTTTGGGAATGAGAACTGTAATGCCCCCTTTTTTGAATTAGTTCCAAATGAATATTTCTTGCCTTTTTTCTTTCCGTGGCCAAAAAGACTTTGAGCAAGGGAAGTATGTGGGTTTCACTTATGTTTTCTTTTATTTCTATTAATACTTCTTTTTGTATTTTTCCTCTTAAGGATAGGTCGTTTGGACTGGAAAGCTCATAAAGACAAATTTAAAAATAGAAATATGCACTTAAAGAGGTCGGTCATGGGGGAAAAGTCACCCTTATGACTCTTGGCACTTAAAGAGGTTGGTCATGGGAGGATATAAAGGTGGATCGAATGGCCTAAGGAAGGTTATGCATGTTTATTTCAAAATTTGATATCTTAGGTTTGTGCACGTCGTGCCCTACTCTCCACTGAAGACAAAAACCATTGGTGTGGCTCTACTTTGAGGACGAAACTCTCATTGGATCCTATTGGGGAGGAAAACCCTCAATAGTCGCAACGCTTGGGTACAAAAACCCTCATTTGTTGCATTGGTGGCTTCATATGGGAGTCACAAGTGGACTTAATTGGTAAATTTTATAATAGCGAGGTATTCATCTGTGAATAGGGCACTTCTACTTCAACTAGGGCATTTTCTAGGTTGTTGGCTCTCTTCCTTCTTTGGAGCAACCCCCTAGGGAAGTTCGGGATCATTTTTGAGGGGGTTTCCGTGGTTGGAAAAATCTGATTTCACTTTCATTGGATAGCTGGTCTCTTGAAGATCATTTTGAGCATTGGTTTGTGTTGCAATTCCAAGTATTGATGGAGTTATGAATTTTAGAAGTTTCAATTGTATTTGCACTTGAAATAAATTTATAAAATACATATTTGCTCCATATTTCATTTTGTTGGTTTTTTTGAGTATTTTGGATATTTCTATCATAATTTTCAGTCCATATTGTATGTGAATGATTGTTCTTAATTGCTGGTATAGTTTGCTGCCCTAGAGGGATAATAATTAATGTTAAGAGCTGATTTTGATACCGTAAAGGTGTAATTTCTGGTTCACTGCTAGGGTTTCTAATATTGTTGGATCTGCTGTTGTAAAATCAGATTGTTTTTAGTTCGGTGTTGGTGTATTTTCAGGTCTCATTTCTTAGGGTTTGTGGCCAAACCCTTATTTTTGGTTTAAGCCTTGGAAAGGGACATTACATGTTTGTTAGGCTGGTCCTTAACACATTATTAGTTTAACTTGTAAATCTGTGTTCAGATAAGTTTTAGTATTCATTGTTCAATAAAATTGTAGTTATTGTCATGTAATATAAGGTTTTTTTAATTGCTCAAAAGCTTGTGTTTTTCGAAGTTCTTGCTACATATACAATGATACCTTAACCATTAATCCTTTCTTTCCCATCTATCGCACCTTTCAATATCAAATTTATTTGCAGATTTTAATACGGTTTATGAACCCTCAATGCTCGCCAAATGTAGGCAATACATCTTTTCATTTTGGATAGAAACCTCTTTTTTATGAATATGGATAAATCACTTTGCTTGTAAACCTTGAAATTGAAGTTTTTAACTGAAGACCACTTGATCCGTGATACACAGCCTGATCAGTTGAGGGAACAGTTCAAGGAAGTGTTTCATAAAATTTCATGTGACACGATTTGGGGATATGACTGAGATAAAATTATCAAGATAGGAAAATCTCTGATCTAAGAAAACAAACTCAGGATAAAGAAAGCGCATGTGTTTTTATTATGTGGAACAAGTTTTTGTTTCCTGTATGTCTTTTATGAATAGGATTTAATTTTGTGGCCATTGATTTCGTAACTGTAATTTGATCCTAAGGCTTTTTGGCCTCACATATATCAAGAAAAACACTTCTTTTTTGTTTTTATCAGTTAGGTCCTTCTGGCTGAAACTGTTTGACCTTATTCACAATGGTAATATTAACAGTTACAAATATAAGTTGGGTATTGCATCTGAAAAAAGATGCATCTTATTCCTTTGTGAGACATAAACAGGTGCTCCCGCTGTGTAACAAATTTGATGCTTTATAGCCCATTACATCTGGCTGCTAGTATTAAACTGTATATTAACAGGAATATGTTCTGTAGAATCTTGTGGAAACGCTAATCTAGCTGTAAGCTTTAGGAGTAAACATAGCAGATGGAAAAAATATGTGCTGAAAGAGACAGGCGTATTGCTTTAAAATAGATCAGTCCTGTTGTATAAGACTTTGTATATAAACAGGAAGATGTACCGTAAACTCTTGTGGAAATGCTAATCTAGCTGTAAGCTTGAGGAGTAAAAGTAGCAGATGGAAAACATATGTTCTTAAAGAAACAAGCGTATTGATTTGAAATAGATCAGTCCTGTTGTATAAGACTAGAATCATATTTTGAATCGATATTTTTCTTCAGATCATATAATATTTCTTTTCCATTTATGCAAAGAATGATCTTTTGTTGTTCAAACTAGGGTTGCAGCTTACAGAATACCAATTGGATTACTGGGGTTGTGATATTTACAGGACATGAAACAAAGGTGATGAACTACTTGCAAATGTTCTCATTGTCTGTTGTGTATGCCTTCAAGTACAACTTCCTGACAATACTGTAATGCAGCCCATTAAGAAAGTTTCTTCTGATTATTAATTCATGACTAGTTCATGTCATTGATACCAATACGTAGCCTATATTGATGAAACAGATGATGATGAATGCCTTGAATGTTCCCTCAAAGAGAAGTAGACTGGAGAAGAAGATTGATAGACTCATATACTTCTTATTTGGAATGCTTTTGATGATAGCGATGATCGGGGGAATTGCTTGGTTAGTGGTACTTCTTGTATTGTTTGATTTTACAATGTGCTCACAGAAAATTTCTTTTGATGCTCAGTGTCACCAATAACGTCTCCAGGAAAAACAGTCAACACCCTTGATTTATCATGGTACCATCAAGATGGTAAAGAATCCAGTTATTTTTTTTCAAACAAACGACATAGAGGTGCATGATCACTGTACCACAGAACATGTGCAGGGTAAAGAAATTGATTATTGTAGCAGACAGGACCACATTGCTGACATTTTCATCTAGGTGTTTGACAGAGATAATTTTGGAACTTCTAAAAGGCAATTAGAAATCATTGATTACAAAATAATTATAAAGGGGGAAGAGTGTTATATAAATTATATACTTGTAATGTTTATTTTGTTAAATATTTGCAGAGACATGAATTTTATGAATAGGTGGAAATAAAAAGTTGTCAGGTCATTAAGGATGTTTGCATGTCCCACACCTATTCCACTGCTCATATTGTTCTATCCTAGATAACATGGGTACTATATATGGTCCAAAAGGTGTATCATCTTGATCTTCACTTACATTCACACTTTGAGTGCAATTTATACGTTACGGAAACGTCTGGTATATATATATTATAAGCATATTACTCATTTTCACAATTTTAGTCCATAAGAGATCCAAGTTCAAAACCAGCTGCAAATGTTTTGTATTCATTGATGCATTTTGTAGATTCCCCTTGGTTACAATGTTAAGCTCGATTAATTATGGGAAAACATGATCATAGTGAACAATCATTGTTAATTTAGCGCCTCCAGATTTAAACTCGAGTAATTATCTCCATTTTTGAGATGTCACAAATTTGAGAAGACTATTTTGACCCTATATCTTTATTTGGTCCATATAATTCGTAGTTATTTTTTCAGCTTGTTTATCATACTAAAGGAGCAGTCCCATGACTGCCGGTGCAACTATGCAACTGTGACCATTGTGTGGATAATCTAGTCCCATAATATATTGGATTCCCTTTATCAACCATTGCAAATCTAGAGGCATAAGCTCCTCCTAGCAAAAAGTGGAGCACCGGTTGATATAGACAAGACCTACTACCTGCGACTCAAGATGGCGTGGGGGGGCTGGAAATGTTTTTTAATCGCATTCCATGTTTTTAGGCCATGTGTCCACATAGCACTAGTTGCAATATGTTTCGAATTCCCAAATGCACTTTCCTCGAACTAAAATAATTGGAATGCACATGAGACCCCAACCCTACTAATTTATCGGGTAAAAATACTTATCTATGACACTTGTTAAAAACTTATGCTGCTATGCTTTACGAGCATTGAGACGTGCAACCTAGGTGGGGTAATCGAAGCAACGAGGATTTGCATATGACCCGTATGAGTGGTTTAACTTCGTCGAAGACCGTTTCCATGGAAAGCCATACAAAAAAGTATGACATACATGCAGAAGATGTAAGATAAGGCTACACACTTTTTTTTTGAGACACTTCAGAAGCAAATCATTGACATTTTACAATCTTAAGCTCAGTGCATCCACAAGGTAATATTTTAGGGACGAATCTTCATTATATCATGCGCTCGTGTGGCGAGTCCAAGGACGTGTCTTTTGAGAAAGCTAACGACACTCGCATTCTGTCAGTTCAACATGGAGTTAGCATCTATATCTGTGCTTAGCAAGTAGCATAACATGATTGTAACGAATATATAACCATTGCGCACCTAGAAGCCAACACAATCAATGATGGGAGGCTTACAAGTAATAAGAACTACGCAACCGGAGGCCGAAGCTCAACCCATAGCACAAATGGAAGTTCAAACAAGACGACATGCGGAAGGCAATCACGTGGCCACTGCGCAAGCTACAAAGACCCAACCATAGGTTGGCCAAACCCCGAATTGCTTGTTTGGTTCGCCGACCTGGATTTCTATAAGATTAAAACTCGCAAGAAACAAAGTGCGCAGAATGGCACTAGAAGACATGGGTACTAAGATGTACCTACCTAAGAGAGAGAATGGTTCACGTGGAAAGCAATGCGAAGAACGCAAGCTCTGAATCCAAAAGTAAAGCTTGCAGACCTAGTGAAACTTGCAATGACGCTGAGCTCTCATTATCAACATAGGGTGTGAGGATGTCACATAGGAGCAACTAATGAAAAACATCATCTAAGGGCTCAAAGATGTGGGAATCGACGCTAAGGTTGAACCATTATTGCAAGGGGTCGAAGTGCAAGACCTTGACGAAGAAATGATGATGACACCTCTCAAGGAGTTCAAGACAAACTCCAACCAATACAAGTTAGTGTGCAAATCACTGTCACATGGAGAGGTGTAATATCCCCTTGTGGGATATTAGTAATATATTATTATTTACTTGCAAAAACAAACAACTTAGAAGATAAACCCTTCTAGGGTTACCTCAACTAACCCTAGTGTCGGCTACAATACAACCCAAATGGGGTTGGAGTGAGCCAAGGTGAGGGTTTAGATGGGCAATCCAGTCGGTATTTATACTCCTTTTTCGAATATACTTTTGCAGAAGTAAACTAATAAATAAAACTGCTGAAAATCAATGAAAACTTTGAAAATCCATAACTTTGAAAATATTAACTCTTTCGAAATGAAACCAAGTGCAGCGGAAAAGGAAAATTATGAGCTTCAATCCAAAATAAAAACTAGATCTGTTCACACACTAGAAACCCCTCAAAACAGGTCCCAAAATCCTAAACCTAGTCGCTAGGGTTAGTGGTAAAATTATGGAACACAATTCCAGCACTTTCTCAATATGTCACTTAAGAGGCAATAATTGCAGTTCCAGATCTGCAATTAATAAACCCAAACAACAGATTTATAAATACTTCAAAATTACTCCAAAACACTCCTACTGCATGCTTTGTGATGTCCCGGTCGGACATCCGCCAGCTCTTGCGCAAGGTAGGGAGATGTGCCCCGTAAGGCCTTGGCCACGTGTCCCCTACTCGAGAGGTCCTCTGGTGGATGTGTAAATCCACCCGTGAGTGCCATGGTTGTATCGAGCACTATCAGGCCAGTCTTTTGGTGCAACGACAACTGCTCTTGGTATCAAAGCAGAGGTCTCGAGGTCGAGACTCGCGGAGCATGGTGGGCTATGATGTCCTGGTTGGACATCCGCCAGCTCTTGCGCAAGGTAGGGAGATGTGCCCCGTAAGGCCTTGGCCACTTGTCCCCGACTCGAGCGGTCCTTTGGTGGACGTGTAAATCCACCCTTAAGTGCCATGGTTGTATCGGACACTATCGGGCCAGTCTTTTGGTGCAACGGCAACCGCTCTGTGGCAAGATTTGCTTCACTTGATAGGAACAAGTGCTAGGCTTGCAGATCACTTCAGCATGTTTTGTCTCTTATGCGTGACACTTGGATGAAACAAAATCATAATTGCTTGAGGGCAAGCAATTTTGGAAAGGGAGGACTGTAATGTCCACTTTTCCAATCGAAGACCTTTGGCCCATTTTGTCAACCCGATGACGAAAAGAAAAATATAAGGGTGACTTAAGTTGTAATAAATTTGTATAAAGTGCTATAAAAAAATAAAATAAAATTACTAAAGCACTCATATTAATTTATTTAGCTTAATAAAAATAAATTGTAATCCCTATGGAAAATACGATTTGCCTTAGGGGGCAAAAGTCATTGTAAAGGGATTTATTGTATTTTATTCCTCCTAGAAAGGATAATGGCGACTTGGGCTGAAGGGGAGTAATGAAGCCTAGGAAAGATAAAAACATAAAATCCTCCCTTCCCAAAATTGCTTTTGCATAAAAAATTCCAAGGACCAAATCCCTTGTGAATTATACCTCTTGTGGACGAAAACCCCAAGAGTTTAAGAGGGTTTTTCACTCAGAAATATCTATTGATTGTAATCAGATTTTCAGTCTATTTTAGGTTTTTTCCAGCAATGTTATTAAAGACTTTTCGAAGTATTTTGGTGAATAAAATTGCAGCAGTGTTTTCTCTATTGGATCGAATCACTTTGGGACTGTTTGGACATTATTATTGAGGATTGTTCCAAGGGTTTGGGAGTAAAAATAATTATTGTATGCTAATTTTGGGTGTGTTTGCATATAAAACCCTAGTCACTTTTTGCATAAATTAATCCTGACTGCCCTAGTTTATTTCCCATAGTTGCCAAAAGTATATTTTATTATTTTATAAAGTGGGAAAATCTCATATTTAGGCAAAAGATCTATTGGGGATCTTTCATGCCCAAACAAGTCGACTTCACTGGGTAAAGACCAGCAGCATGTAAATAGAGATATTTATCAAAAAATCACACTTCAAACCTTCAAAGCAAATTTATATCTTCTCTCAAAAATGGCGCCTTGTATATATAAAGAGAAATGATTGTAAAACTTATTACTTCAAACTTTTATGGGCACACACACTTCATAAATGGTGGTGTTAATAAACACCTTTTGTTTTTGATCATAAGTGGGCATACATCCCTTCTTCAAGCATGAAGATAAGTTTTTGTAAACCGTCAACATGCCAAAAAAGGAGTAACCCCATTTTCTTTTATAGCTTTTGCTTGCACATCCTCTAAAGTTCTTCTCCATCTTTGGTGCCATCATCTAGGAGGAAATATCATTCAAAAATATGCTTGAAAGTCATCAACAACAAATATTAAATGCATAGGGATATTAAAAAGATGCTCATATGGGTCGACCCATGCTTAAGAATAATCACTTTATCTCAAATATTAATTATTACATGCTTCCAAAAAAATGCGACTTGCCTAGTCACTTGGTTTATCTTTAAAAACATTCATTTATTTTTTCAAGGTGAAGTCGAACTCCTCCTTTTAATTCGATTTGCACAATTTTAAAATTTCATTTTAAAATTACATGTGCAAATCGATTTTATCTTCTTTTTAATTTTTTATAAAAAAGGGGGACATTACAGTCCTCCCTTCCCAAAATTGCTTGCCCTCACGCAATTGCATACATGGCTGGTCCATTTCTTCTCCCATCCCATGGGGCTTTCTGGATAGTGCATCTGTAGCTACATTATTCTTCCCCTTTAAATACTCGATGTCAAAATCGAAAGCCTGCACCTTACTTACCCATTTCTGCTGCCTGTCATTTAGTTCTCTTTGGTTAAGAAAAAACAGCAAGCTATTGTGATCAGATTTAATGACAAACTTCCCACATACCAGATATTGTCTAAATTTACTCAAAGCATGCATGATTGCGAACATTTCTTTATTATACACACTTGTAATGTCCCCATTTCTGAAGACCCTTAGCCTATACGTCCTAGTGGGCTTTGGGATGTGCAAGGGGAACATTTTTATTAAATAATTAAATATTATTGCCTGAAGCAATAATTATTTAATTATTTAAATATGAAGATTATTTAATTTAATTCCCAAAATATAAAAATTAAATGGGGAATTAATTAAATAAATATTTATGTGGCTTTTATTGTTAAAATCTCCCTTTGAAAAGGGGACGCCACTCCTAGGGAAAACAAACTGCCTTTATTTAATATTTTCCATCTCCTAGGGTTTTCATATTTTGTGCCTCCTTACTTATAAAAGGAGTGCTAGCGTCATTGTTATGATGAACTTATTTTGATACTCTATGCTTGGAGTTGGGATGCATGCCCATTGATGTTTTCTCTCTCTCATGCTTGGCAGATCTTTGTAGCTGATCTTTGAATATCAAATTGAAAACGTTATTTGCTTTGGTTGAATTTGCAAGTAGAAATCTGTATTTTCTACTGTAGCGATGTCACTGTAGCAGCTGGTTTTTGGTTATCATATTGAAGAATTTCTATAGTTTATTGCAAATTGAGTTGGTGTATGATCTCTCTAAACCCTGGGCGACTTCTTCTATGATGTTTGTGGTCTGTTTTTAGAGCATTCGTTGATGTGAATCGTTCAGCTGGTTGCATGATAGTGTCTTCTTTTTACAGCGACTTCTTTGGTTAAATTTATGAATATTCTAATGCATGTTTGGAAGCTTATTTGCCAACAAATGGATTGACTATAATTTATTAGCTCCAACGACTTATCGTAAATCTATTTGAATGCACTTTTGGAGGTCTAAGATAACCAGCGATTGCATAGTTGTTTTAATAACTGATTCGTGGCACCTTTGGAATAGATTGACTATCTTGTGCATTATACTATACACCTGTTGCAGCGATCTCTTCCAGGGCACAACAATGAAAGTATTTGATGACATTGTAGTCTGATTTTGGAGTGTGAAGGAGCTGCTGTCCTTTACTAAAATCAGCGACCCCATTTAAATACTGTTGCTGCTCTACTAGCAGCGATTTCCTATATATTCATTACTCAGTTGAGAGTCTATGTAATTATGTGTTTAGCGACTGGGATCTTGCACACACTCGCTTATGATTTGAATCCTTTAAGATCAGCACTCTGAGTGTAGCTGTTTGGGGTCTAATATGAATAATTTTGATTCCCCTTCAAGGTGATCTAGATGGCTGTTTGTTACTGATTTGTGGAGACTTGTATACAGCCTGGTTTAAGGGTATCTTTGGAGCTCTATAACAGCGAACGGTGGTAATAAAGGTAATTTGAGTTTGAAGGATGTTTTCACCTTCATTATAGCAGAGGTTTGTAGTTTGATTGCATATCTCTTATGACTCAGATATTTTAATATGGGCAGCCAAGTAATTGCATATCTTTGTGATGTTTTAAGGATTGATTTGAGAGCATGTTTGGAGTAGTTATTAAGCTTCAAGGGCAGCCATTAGAGTAGTAGCAGTTTTGATAACAGTAGATCACATTGATTGCAAAAGAAGCCTAGATCTGATTTGTAGGTTCAACTGAGAATTAATTGCTAGCTAATTAGTAGAGGCCACTAAACCCTTGTCTTCGGGTTTATTGAGTCGTCTCGTTGATTGGTCCAAGTAAATTTTGACTGCGTTTAGCTATTTACAATTGATAAGTGTATTGGAAGGTTGTTGATTTGCATATTTTCCACTGATCTCAGAAGTGGGATATTACAACACTATATCCTTTTTCATGCTCTTTTAATTTCCTGGTCTCGAAAACAATGGGATGTCTTTCTTGCATTAGGACAGCCCCTATTCCCTCACTCGAAGCATCACAGTCTACCACAAAAGGTTTAGAAAAATCTGGAATTGCAAGGACTGGACAAGAACACATTACCTCCTTTAATTTTTCAAATGCTTCTTGGGCTGACTTGGACCATTTAAAAGCTCCTTTCTTAGTTAAATCTGTCAAAGGAGCTGCAAATTATGAGAACCCTTTAACAAACCTCCTATAATAACTACATAGACCACAAAACCCTCTTAGTTGTGTGAGAGATGTGGGGGTAGGCCATTCTATAATCGCTGCAATTTTCTATTTGTCAACTTGCACACCATTAGCACCAATAACATGCCCCAAATAACCAATTTCTCTTAAACCAAACTCACATTTAGATTTCTTTGCGAAGAAAGAATGCTGTTCCAAGGTGGATAAAACCAGATCCAAATGTGTCAAATGCTCTTCCCAAGTTTTGCTATACACAAGGATGTCGTCAAAGAACACTAGCACAAACTTTCTTAGATATTGGCTAAATACATGATTCATGCAAGATTGGAAAGTGGTTGGTGCATTAGTTAATCCAAAAGGATAACCAGAAATTCAAAATGCCCAAAATGACATCTAAAAACTGTTTTGTGCACATCTTCTTCTCTTACCTTTATTTGATGGTAACTGGATTTGAGATCTATTTTTGAAAAGAAAGAAGCACCATGTAATTCATCAAGTAATTCATCAATTCTAGGAATGGGGTACCTATTTTTGATAGTCCTTTTATTCAACATTCTATAATCAATGCACATCCTCATAGTACCATCTTTCTTTTTTACCAAAACAACAGAAGATGCGAATGGGCTAGAACTAGGCCTTATATGTCCCATCTCCAGAAACTCCCTAATAGTCTTTTCAATTTCTTCCTTATAAACTCTAGGATGGCGGTAAGGAGTGATCATAATGGGCTTAGTATCCTTTTCCAACTCTATAATATGCTCAAACCCTCTATGGGGAGGCAACCCATGTGGTAAATCATCAAAAACATGAACATGCTTTTCTAAAAGAACTTGTAACTCACCTTCTAATGACTGCTGCTATGATTTTTCTGATTTTACTGTGATATAACAGCAAGCTGTCCACTCAATTTGACCCCTGCTAAAAGCCCTTTCCATCCTCTTCATGGATACCTCTTGTGGTGCACCATTTGCCATGCCTTTTAGGATGTGATTTCCTTGTCATCTTTGGTGAATTTTAGCTCCATTGTTTTGTAGTTTTGTGTGAAATCACCTAAAGAATGCTACCGTTGAACACCCAACACAAAATCAATATCCCCAATATTAACAACATAAAAATCATCGATTACCTTCTGCTTCTGAAGTATGAGGGAAAGTTGTGCAATCTTCGTAGAATATGGAAAAGTAGTCCCATCCGCAATGGTTACTTTAAAAGCCTTGCAATTTGTGGTTTTCAAACCCTTTTTCTTACTAGACTTCCATCAATGAAATTGTGGGTGGCCCCATTGTCAACCAAGGTAAGCACTCCTTGCCCTTGGATGGTTCCCTTCACCCTAAATGCATGATACTTAGGCACACCTGAAAGAGAAGCAAGGGCACTTTCCATTTCCTCATTCTCTTGCACATGCTCAATCATTTCTTTATTAGTATCATGGTTAGCATCATCAAAATCAAGTTCAAAATCTGAATCAATAATTTCAATGTAGTGGATTTGACCTTTACCTTTACAATTGTGACCTCTTACCCATGGAGTTTTGCAGTCAAAACATAGTTCCTTTCTTCTTAGTTCGTCCCTTTCCTGTTTTTGTGGATTGCTTTGAGGTTGATTTTGATAGGGGTGATTGACCCTTCTTGGGGCTTCTCTTGACAGCCCTAGGGGCTGCCCTCCATCAATTTTAAGGGGCTGTTGTAAATCAGACCGTGGCTGTCCTTTGAATTCACTCTTGGGCAGCGTTTGGGAGGTATTAGAATGCTGTTCTTTAGGCACATAAGCCCCTCTATAAGCTGCACATTCTAAATCAAGAGCCTTAGTAATACAATCTTGCAATGTCATAGGGATAAAAGCTCTTACCAAACCTTTTAGAGGTTCTATCAATCCCTCCGTAAAGAGGACAACCAACCTCTTTTCACTAACTTCGGAGACCATAACTGCAACTCTTTGGAAGTCAGTAACATACTCATCAACATTTCCCACTTGTTTGAGTTGGGCCAATTCTCTAAAATGAAGTTCCGGGTCCTTCCTTTCAAACCTCTCCAAGATCCTACAGCTAAATTCTTCCATTGTGTTAATCAAGTCATGACTTTGGGTGTGCATACCATGGAACCACCACTCATGTGCCATGCCTTCCAAATGGAGGGTAACAAATTTGAGGGCCTCTTCTTCTTGCATGGGATTGAGGGAGAAGTAAGTCTCCATCTTTTGCAACCAAGCTCTTATCGTAACCGTATTAGAACCATTAAAGTTGGGGAGTGAAACTTTTCCCAATCTTTGTTGAATATTCTTATGTGGTTGCTTGTGGAGCCTTTTTGACTTCTTGCCCAACTTGAGGGCACAAAAATCATCAAATCCCAACATATCTCTTGTGGCTTGGCTCAAAGAACCGTACTCCAACCTTTGAACATCTATGAGTTCGACTAAGGGGAGTTCTTCCTCTCTCTCTCTAATGGTCTCTTTAGGTAAGAAGACATCTTTAAAAAACTTAGAAGTAGAGCCTCCTTTATGTGAGCTCCCCTTGTTGGAGTTTGCACATTTATCTTTACCCATAGCCTCTCTGAGGAGTTGGGGCATTAGCTCATTCATGGATCTTTGTAGTTCTTGCCCACATCCTTGCATTAGTTCATGCAAGAATTTCACTTGATCCGATGTGAATGCTCCTTCATCCATATTCCCCTTATCTCTCCTTTTATAAAACAACCACTCCTTATCACCCTGCATGCACAATCACCCACATGAAAAGAGGAAAGAAGCTCTGATACCACTGTAATATCCCCTTTTGGGATATTAGTAATATATTATTATTTACTTGCAAAAACAAACAACTTAGAAGATAAACCCTTATGGGGTTACCTCAATTAACCTTAGTGTCGGCTATAATACAACCCAAATGGGGTTGGAGTGAGCCAAGGTGAGGGTTTAGATGGGCAATCTAGGCGGTATTTATACTCCTTTTTCGAATATACTTTTGCAGAAGTAAAATAATAAATAAAACTGCTGAAAATCAATGAAAACTTTGAAAATCCATAACTTCGAAAATATTAACTCTTTCGAAATGAAACCAAGTGCAGCGGAAAGGGAAAATTATGAGCTTCAATCCAAAATAAAAACCAGATCTGTTCACACACTAGAAACCCCTCAAAACAACTCCCAAAATTCTAAACCTAGTCGCTAGGGTTAGGGTAAAATTTGCAACACAATTCGAACACTTTAAGAGGCAATAATTGCAGTTCCAGATCTGCAATTAATAAACCCAAACAACAGATTTATAAATACTTCAAAATTACTCCAAAACACTCCTAGCACATGCCCAAACAAGTCGACTTCACTAGGTAAAAACCAGTACAGCATGTAAATAAAGATATTCATCAAAAAATCACATTTCAAACCCTCAAAGCAAGCTTATATCTTCTCCCAAAAATGGCTCCTTGTATATATAAAAAGAAATGATTGTAAAATTTATTACTTCAAGTTTATATGGGCACACACACTTCACAACTGGTGGTGTTAATAAAAACCTTTTGTTTTGATCATAAGTGGACATACATCCCTTCTTCAAGCATGAAGATAAGTTTTTATAAACCGTCAACATGCCAAAAAAGGAGCAACCACATCTTTGTTTATAGCTTTTGCTTGCACATCCTCTAAAGTTCTTTTCCATCTTTGGCGCCATCATCTAGGAGGAAATATTATTCAAAATATGCCTGAAAGTCACCAACAACAAATATTAAATGCATAGGGATATTAAAAAGATGCTCATATGGGTTGACCCATGCTTAGGAATAATCACTTTATCTCAAATATTAATTATTACATGCTCCCAAAAAAATGCGACTTGCCTAATCACTTGGTTTATCTTTAAAAACATTCATTTATTGTTTCAAGGTGAAGTCGAACTCCCCCTTTCAATTCGATTTGCACAATTTTAAAATTTTATTTTAAAATTACATGTGCAAATCAATTTTATCTTCTTCTTAATTTTTTATAAAAAAGGGGGACATTACAAGAGGCAACACTTAAAGGGTGGGGAGTCATCACATGTAGAAGGGCTTCACTTACACGAGGAGATCGCGCAACAGGCCGCCACACAAGTAGAAACAAAAGTTGCATAGGAAAGAGAAGAACGTGAGTATTTAATGTCCCCAATAGGATAATTTCCAACCCCAAATGGAAACCTTGCAAATCTGATTTATAACAGCAACTGATAAAGAGATATTCGATTAAAAACAATGCAGATTTGAATTTCTTTAAGAAAATGTGACTTGCTCTAGGGAAGGTTGGCCCATAAAACTAATGAAAAATCATTCAAATCTTTGCCTAAACTGATAAAAATTTATTATATAGGCATGAACACTAAAAATATAATTTTTATTCCCTAAAAAATAAGCTGTATTTTTATTCAACAAGTGGGCCGTTCCACTAGGAAACTGCTAGAAATGCACCCCAAAAATCAGCTACAACACTTCTTCAATCCTAGCTAGATGTAACAAAAATCTGCAATTAGGGCCATTAACACTGTTGGAAATTCAGAACTATCCTTGAAACTCAATGTAAATCCTTGGATAGAGATTTCTTTCGCAAAGGATGAAGTATTTTCGTTCTTCAACCTTTGCAATAGAGCGATTTCGTCATGTAATGCAAATACTTCAAAGGGTTTTCGTCCTTTGATGTAAAAATGGAAAGCAAATAGCTCAAGCAAATTTCAGAGATAAAAATATATAAAAAGTTATGCCTTTACCATGCATGATGACTTGCTTGTATAACTTCTGTTGGCCTCTTTCACCACACAAAAGCTCAATCAACTCTTTGCACTTTATTAAATATTTTCCTCTTGCTTTACTTTATTTAATAATTCTTTATCCCCTTGCTTTCTATCCCCATATGGGTCGCATTTTTCCACTAGGGGGAAATAAAAATTGACTTATTTATTTATTATTATTTTGTCACTAATAATTAATTCAAGTGCTTATAAGAAAATTTCATTATGCATTTAAAATTCATTTATTAGGACTAGTTTCCCTTTTTTTTTTTTTTTTTCTATCCCTTAGCTGCTGGGAAACAATGAATGGGCTAAGGGTCTTCCACCTGTTAATTCTGACAAAGGTATATTTCAATCTTCCCTTCCCCAAATTGCTTGCCCTCAAGAAATTGTAACCTCATATGCTCGAATGCCATGTCTAAGATGTAAAACATGTTGTAGTGCTCCAAGAGTCTAGATCCCGTGTCTGTCAAATGAGAGAGCTCTTGCCAGAATATGTAGTTCTCATGATGCTCATAAACATCTCTTCCCCAAATTGTAGATTTGAATTTTATTCCTCCTTGGGGGTATACTCCATGATTTCATTTCTTGTTACTTCACCACCATGCATGCAATCATTAGAAGGCAAAGAAACGTTTTAAATTAACGAGACATTTTTACCTTTCTCATCATTGCAATCTTGGACATCAAACTTTTCTAGGAACTTTTGGATGAAATATTCAAGGGAGGCAATGGATTTGACCCCTTGGATCTTCAACAAATGGTGCCACCACTTATGTGCTATTCCATCCAAGTATCTAGAGATGAGCATGAGGGCATCATCCCGACACATAGGATTCCATCGCAAATATGTCTCAAATTCCTTGAACAAAAATCTAGCCGAAATTTTATTAGTACCATTAAAAAAGGGAACTTGGGTCCACTTCATATTGATTATTTCTAACCTCTAGTTTCCATATTTGATAATTTCTCTTCTTTCCTTTACAAGTTGGGAGGATACACTTCTCTAATACCACTGTAATGTCCCCAAATGGACATATTTTAACCTTGTATAGATTTAAGGAAAATCCCACTCCAATAAGGCGAGGTAGGAAAAAAAATTATTATCCACAAATTTGAATATTGCCCCAGAAATTGGGACTTGGTATGTGGATGAAAACTCACCAAATATGAAGTAAAACATCTGAATCTTTTAATCAAACAAATCAACCAATTTTATAAGGATGAAATCATGAGAAAAAAATACCAGATTGAACTTCAAAACTAGATGAAATTATTTATTAAAAATATGCAAACAATTGTCCTCAGACACAGCTAGAAAGTACAATATCTGTGAGCCATAAATTATGCAAGTTGGCTAAGGAATAAAATTAAGGTAATATCCCCTTCCTAGTAAAAAACCCTTAGCCCACTTTTTCTCCCCAATGGCTAAGGAATAAAATCAAGGGGGACTTAAGTCATAATGATTTATTATAAAGTGCAAATAACAAAAAAAAAGAAAATATTATGAAAGCACTTCTAATAAATTATTATAAACTTAATAAAATAAAAATGGAAAAAAGGAAATTGATAATGTTTATTCTCCCTATGGAGAAAATGCGACCTCCCCAGGAGATGGAATCAAGTGGAAAAACATTAAATGAAGTAGGACACATCTGATTGGATATCAAGGGTGGCTATTTGGGTCCTAAGCTCTATAAAAACAAACAACCATGTTTGAGGAGAGCATGCTTGTCTATTTTCTCATAAATTTGATTTTGTCTAAGCTTTATAGATTTGTAAAAAATATTTCTAAGGACAAAAACCTTTAGAAATACTCTCTTGAGGACGAAAACCCTCCAAGAGATCTAGAGAAGTACAAAAACCTTTCCTCTAGTTGAGAGGATTATCCATCCAGGAGATTCCATTGTAAATCATTCGATTGCAATATTTTTTCAATATTGTCCAGCAGTCGAAGACTATAAAATTGCAGATTTGGTCAAGGGTTTGGAAGAAAAAATTATTATTATATTTTATGCCCTTTTTCCAGGTGGAGCGACCACCTAAGGAGATGATTCATGGTGTTTTAGGGCTTCTTTGGAGATGCTTTTAGTTGCTGTTATTACTCCTGATTTTTATACATCAAATCATCTCATTTTTCAGATTTTTTGGAGTCCTGGAAATATCAATTACAATTGTGTCTGAGGGCAGTTTGTCTACAAATTTTATAAAATTATTCCAGCGTGCGTTGGAGCTCTAATCCAGTATTTCTTTCATGATTCTATCATTATAAATATTGTTGATTTGTTTGGGTTAAAGATTCAGTGGGTTCATGACATATTTAATACATTTTCTTGCCTAGCCCTAGTCACATTTTTTGGGTTTATGTAATGTCCCATTTTTTTGAAGACCCTTAGCCTATCATTTCCCGTGGGCTTTAGGGATGTTACAAGTGGAAAACACTTTTGAATCATTTGATATTATAAAACAATATTTATTTAATTATTTAACACTTATGGAACAAGTAATATATTTAATTATTTAATTAAATTCCCAAAATGCAAATTAAAAAGGGGAATTAATTAAATAATATTTAGGGGGATTTTAAACATTAAAATCACCCTTTCAAAAGGGGACGCCACACCTAGGGGAAATAAACTACTTTTATTTAATAATTTCCCTCAGCTAGGGATTTCAAATTTTGTGCCTCCTTCCTTATAAAAGGAGTGCTAGGATCATTGTTAGACTTATGTTATGATGAAGTTATTTTGATACTCCATGCTTGGAGTTGGGATGCATGCCCATTGATGTTCTATTTCTCTCTCTCATTATAAGCTTCATTTGTATCTATTGTTGAAGACTCTGAAGTGAATTTTAGAGATGCCATTATTGTTTGAGTTATTTCAGTTTTGGCACCAAGTTTAGAGTGTGAAAATCATTTGATAGTGCTCCTTTAATTTCTTCTATTATTGTTGCAAATATTCTTACCATAGCGACTTGGGTTGGTGATGATTTGATCATGTTTTGATGCCATAAATACTAGATCTGCAATCTGCCATGTGGTGTTGATTATTTCAGAGCAAGGGGCTAATATTTTGGTGTATTTGGAGGCTAGGAAAGAGCTGAAATTATTTTATATAATTTTATCTAACCCTAGCGACTTGAAATCAGTTTCCTAGGGCTGTTTTGGCTAGGTTTTAATGCTCAGAAAATTCAGATCCTTAATGCAGTGGAAAACCCTAAATTTCTAGTTTATTTTGCATCTTGTTTCATGGAAAAAACTTCGAGTATTGAAGGAGTTATGAATTTTAGAAGATTTCAGCTATCTGCAAGCTTTCTGGTTCTTATAAATTAATATTTATTTCAGATCTGCAGTTTTGGGGTCAGACTAATATTGGTTTTGGCTGTGGAAATTAGGAGAGATAAGGAGAAAGCAATTTCATAATTTTTGGAGTAGATTTGGTGCCCTAAATGTGTTGGGCGACCTAATTTTTAGGGAAAAATTAGGGTTTCATGTTTGTTGTGCAAAAACTGGTTTTGGGATATTATTCTTCATAGTTTTGTGACCCAAAATCCAAAGTTTGAAGATTTTTGATTGGATGGTTAAGCGGGAATTAATTTTTGAAAATTGCTGTAGTTCAGGGTTTGAATATTAATTGTTTCCAGCTATGTGTGATCAAATTTGTATTAATTCCTAACTTGTCCTAAAAGGGGATGTTATAGTTTTATTAAGATCTGCATGAAATCTTTTATTATAAATTCTATAAATTGCATTAAATGTGTATGATATGCCTAAAATCCCTTTGGTGGTCAAAAGTGTCCTTTTGGGGACATTACATCAAAACCCTAGCGACTAGGGTAGAAGTGCAATTCCACTGTCAAATTAACTCCAAAAATTATAGAACCTAGTATTTGAGTAGCCTTAGAGTTGTAGACATGGGAAACACTTTTGAATCAACACCAATTTGGAAATCGGAATTTTAAATGAGAGAACTGAAACTTGAAAAATTCATAACTTTGCCACAAATAGAAATTACAATGCAAATGATAACCCAAAATGATCTTGGAGAGATCAGATATCCAACAAAAGTGATTTCCTATTTTTCCTACCACTAAGGCATTTTAATGTCCCCATTTCTGAAGACCCTTAGCCTATATTTCCCCATGGGCTTTGGGATGTTGCAAGGGGAACATTTTTTTTTAAATAATTAAATATTATTGCTTGGAGCAATAATTATTTAATTATTTAATTATAAAAGTTATTTAATTTAATTTCCAGAATATAAAAAAATTAAATGGGGAATTAATTAAATAAATAGTTAGGTGGTTTTTATCGATAAAATCACCCTTTGAAAAGAGGATGCCACACCTAGGGAAAACAAAATGCTTTCATTTAATAATTTCCCTCTCGTAGGGATTTCGTATTTTGTGCCTCCTTGCTTATAAAAAAAGTGCTAGAATCATTATTATTTGCATGTTATGATGAGATTTATTTGATACTCCATGCTTGGAGTTGGGATGCATGCCCATTGATGTTTTCTCTCTCTCATGCTTGGGAGATCTTTGTAGCTTATATTTGAATATCAAATTGAAGAGGTTATTTGTTTTGGATGAATTTGCAAGTAGAAATCTGCATGTTTTACTGTAGTGAGTCACTGTAGCAGCTAGGTTTTGGGTATGATCTCTTGCTCCTTGCATATCGATTTGGGACTGATTTAAATGCAATTTTCTTGTGTAATTAGATTGGCTGTATATGTGATTGTGTCCTCTAGCTACAGCGATTGTATTGGATGTATAATGGTTGATGGTGGTTGAGTTATAACTGCTGTTCTTCATTTAAAATCCGTGACTTTATTCAAGGGTGAATGTGAGCTTTTAAATGCCTGTTTTGATCTTCCCAACATCAGCGACTTTGCTAGTATTGGTTTGCTAAGCTAACAACGATGATATTTGGTGTATTGTGACCTGATTTAGGATTAAAGTAAGCTGTTGATCTCTCCTTACAACAGTGATTCCATTTCGGGGCACTATATATTTGATCTTAGCTGTTATTTACACGATGTTTGAGCCATTCAAGGCAGCGATCTGAATATGTTTGTTTGGGTAAGATATTGAATGTCTAAGAAGGGGAGAATGCATGTTCCCTTGTCTTCGTGATTCTCTAAATGATCATACCTGGTAGCGATATGTGTTAAGGTATTTAGGAGTAATTTCAAGTGTTTCATGGTAGCTGGGTTATGCTTGCTTAATGCTCAATAACAGTGGTCTGCAATTGATGAAATAAGTTCAGATTTAATTCTTACTCTAAGAGCAATTACGGTGACTGAAGGTGGAGTTTAGATCTGAACTTGTCCACCCTTCTTACATGCTTAGTTGGTCAGTGTTTGAAGACTTATTAGCAGCATTCTGAGTTAGAATTAGAATCTGATTTCTGAGGCCATTATTTCAGCTAAGAATTAATTATTTGAACTCCTTTGATAAAGGCCATTAAACCCTTACCTTCGGGTTTATTGAGTCATCTATTTGACTGGTTCAAGTGGTTTGTGGTTGTGTTTTGCAAATTTCAATGGATTAGAGTATTGAAGGGTTGTTGATTTGCATATTTTCTATTGATCCTAGAAGTGGGATATTACAAACATGTCAAAATGTGATCCCGAACTTTCCAAGTGAGTAGATAAAATTGAAACCCTAACCAAAAATTACCGAATTCTGAGATTCCAACCTTATAACGTATGGAGAATCACTACATCAAATCATAATTCCAAAATGTGCCCTAGAGGACACTTAACTCAGCCATTATGCGATTCGCCTAGGGTTGGAAATGAAGATCTACAATGCAAAAACAACAACAAAACAAAATCAGAATGATCCAACGTACTTTTTGTATGAAAGTAATCAATCAACAACAACACTATTGGGCTTACATCCCTTTCTTCAAGCATGAAGAATTCAATTTGTCAAATATTCAACATGCCTTAAACTAGAGGCTTACTAGTGCTCATATAGTTTTTCCAAACGGGGCGACCCACTTTGGGAGGGAGATTACATTTTAAAATCACTTTTATGTTGGTTATGACTTTTTTCTTTTATCTATTTTTAAAAATAGCCGACATTACATCATAATGATTACATAAGGAATTAATTAATTAATTCACCCACTTGCAAAAGTGATTAAATCACTTGGGTAAATAATTAATTAAAACACATTCTGCTCCAATTATATTCTATTAAATAATTAAAATTGCTTTATATGTGCAAATGATGAAAATCACTATTCGAGCAACCTTAATTAAATAATAAAATTAGAAAACCCCAAGAATTTTCCTTTAGTCAATGGGGTGAGGTGAACTAAAGGTTTTCGATACTTGTTTAATAATGTTCCAGAAAAGGGGACATTACAGTCCTCCCCTCCCAAATTTACTTTCCCTTAAGCAACTGCCAATTCTCATGCCCGACTGCCAATGTATCCATGATGAAAAACATCCATAAATGAGCTCCTATGCCTGTCATATGAAAGAGCTGATGTAGAAACAATACCTTGCCTGGCTGCCCCAATCTTTTTTGAATTCCCTTGGCTGCCCATGGAGTTCTATGGTTGTCATAACAAGAAGACCAATTGCTGTCATACCAAATATTGACCAAAAATCTAAGAAGTCACCATGAATTTGGGAAGCAACATCTATTTCCAGCTTGATTCGTATATCAACATTGTTCCTCAAAGTGAAAGAGAGTGCTTCAACCATGAATATGAAAACAAATGAGTAATATAAGTGTCTGTCATAAATGATGAGGGCAACCTTAGTGGCTGCAAATGAGCTTATGGTAGCTTTGAACCAGTGCCTTCCAATCTTAGGAAATGGTAGAATACTCTCCTCTCCTTTTTTCATGAGATCTTGCCTTGGCAAGAAGTGACAAGGTGCTGTCCGAGAAAACTTAGAAATACAATTTATTCCACTCCCCATACATGCACAAAACTCAGCTCTTACGCTCTATTGAAAATTCACTATGTAAGTGTACAAAAAGGAAAGTGCATCAAAAATGTTATTTTGCTGGAGTGGATCGTCTCTTGACCCAAAACATGAGCCACAATATGCCAAAAATCCAGCCTGCATGTGAATGGCAGCAAGTACCCCTTCTATGCTGCCCATGAGATGACTGAAAAAGTATCCCAAACTTCCCTTGAGAGTGCCCAACAACCAACATGCTACTTGTGTGTTTATTGTTTGTTTGAGAAACATTAAATCAACATTGCTTAGGGCTGAACCATTGCCCCAAACAGCAAATATGGCAAAAGGAAAATTGAAATCTGAGATAAATTTTCGACATAACTTCATGACATCAGACTTAGTATTCCAAGAAAAATTATTCATATCCAAGATTACCAGAAGCTGTTTACTTCTCAATCATTGGATATGGACTCACAACAACTTCTAAATGTTCTTCCTAGTTGTGTTTCGCAGCAAGATAATGAATACTTGACCCAACCGGTTACGGAGGCAGAATTTCACGAAATTGTTTTCAAAATGAAGAAAGGTAAAACCCCTGGTCTGGATGGCTTTCCTATTGAGTTCTTTCATAATTTTTGGGACATTATTAAAGGAGACCTGTTACAGGTGGTTGAAGAAGTTAGAATGACTAATAATTTGCTTGAGGACATTAACAAGACGTACATTTCCCTGATCCCTAAAGAAAATAAGGTGGAAGATGTCTCCAGTTACTTTCCTATAACCTCATGTAATGTTCTGTATAAAATCATCACTATAGTTACAATGGAAAGACTTAAACCGATTCTTTACAAGATTATATCTCTTAAGCAAGGGGGCTTTGTTCTTGGTCACCATATCCATGATGAGATTGTGTTAGCTCAGGAAATTTTGCATTCTATGGAAGTTCAGAAAACTCTAGGTATGTTTATTAGATTGGATCTCTCCAAAGCTTATGATAGAGTGGATTGGGGCTTCCTTTGTAAAATCTTGGATTGATTTGGGTTTTCCAAGAAATGGATTCAATGGGTGAAGACTTGTGTAATGTCCCCATCTTGGAACATTTTCCACATTGAAGATTTGAAGTCAGTCAACCCAATGGGTTTAAGGAATTGAGCTCGAAAGTTATCCTGAGGTGTCTATTATCTATTTGTAACCCCTTGGAGGGCTCTTTAGTTAGTTAATGTGCGTTTAGGCTAGTTATTTTTATTATTTAATTAGAATAATAAAGTGCACATGGTAGTAGTCATTAAATATTTTTAATTTAATTTATTTCTAGGGAGAAAACATTAAATGATTAGTCATTCGATATCGCATCTCATCACTATAAAAGAGGGGTATTTCCTTGGCTTATGTTGATGAATTATTGAAATTTACTTCATGCGTGGAGAATCTTCTCCTTGCGTGGAGAAAGAGATGTATGCCCAAATTTGATACTCTTGCTCTCTCATTGTCGAAGGATCTCTCTCGTGTGGTTGAAAATATTGAAGTCTCTATTGTTCTCTTCATTGTGTTGTGTAGTATCCCTTGTAAGTTTTGATATGAATTTGACTTCAAGGAATATCATCAAACACTTTTGATGCAAACTTTAAGCTTGTTGGTGTGAGATTACAGTCTGATGGTATGCTTGAAAAGTAATGATAAAATGCTTCCAATGCTTATGAGTCAACAATACAATATTTAAATTATCATTTAGATGCATATATGACTGTTTTAATCATTTCCCATGCACATATATGACTTCTAAAAACAAACTATTCACCTACAACCAAGTGGCATTTTGTCATACAATTGACATGCAAGTTATGAAATGCAATTGAACAAGTACTAAAATGAATATGTACCCAACAACTTGTATCTCCATTGATTTAGATTGCAAGACTCAAATCCATGCCCAAGTCTGATTGCAAAATGTTTCTACAATATCATGCTAGAAATCAAACTATGATGATGCATTGAACCCCATTTACAATGCCAAATGATGTCCGGAAATTCCAGATTTTATTTCCCGCTTAAACAATCAGTTTTTCAATAAACAAAAGACAACCTAGTTCATAGAAAGTGATTACATATCTAATTCCAACATACCCATTTTCTTAATTTGATTTTCCCAGGTCTGATAATGAAAAGGCAGCACAAAATGGCCACGCTCTGGCTGTAGATCATATGGCTGTCTGCAAAAACAAATGGCACGGCCCTTGGAAAAGTGTGTGATGATCATATAATGCAGCCCTTGTCAAAATTTGCTTGTATGATGAAGTATATGTCTGAAACCGTGGAAATACTTCTCCAATCTACACAAACTTGACTCGTGAATGAAGCCAACTTTTAAGCAATCTTTGGCTGATAGTCTCACAACCTCAGAATGCTGATTCACCGAAGGAGCTACGCTCTCCAATGCCTAAAAGCTCTGGAAAATACAGAAACCCTCATTTCTTTTCTCCAACGCCAATAGAAAACATGATATGAGTTATCAAAATGCATAATAGAATGGGCTCCAACTTTCCTTGGCTCCTTTACATATTTCCTCAAGAAGTCGATTCCCTACATTTTGCCCCTTTAATGTCATTATAATATTTGCACTTTGGACATTATAATATATCCTTGAAATTGGTGCCCCAAACAATTAATTAAATGCCCCCCTTTTTAATGATGAAATGACCCTCAAGCATAAAGTGCAAATATAAAGTTATATTATAACATTAAAATATTAATTATTATTAAAGTGACCTTTAATAATAATTAAACATCATAACTTAGGCAAAACACCTTATTTTTATAGGCCAACTGAATACCGGGATCAACACTACTGAATGTTCCATCTAGGTTCCTTGCTATAAATAGTAACCCTGATTGAATGACTTACTATAAATAGTAAGTATGAGAAAATGAGTCATGAAACCCTTGCAAAGGCTAACCCTGAAACTTACTGAACTCTAGAGAAGAAGTAAACCATCCAATGACTAGGTTTTTTCCACAAAAGACCCTCTATCCAATCCCATTAGCTTACGAGGGTCGATTAATAGGCTAATCCTGCCGACAACTGATGTCTAGCCAGAAGGGGACATTACATGTTGAGTGTGTTCTTGCATGGTTTATCCATTCTGAGTGTTGGTGACTTGGATTGGGGATTGTTTAAGCATATTTTTGGTATCTCAAATATATTTATGTTGTAGATCTAATTTAGCATAATTTTATGAGTTTGTGTGACTAGATTTGAGGGTTTTGAGATTAATATAACTGCTGGAATTAATTTATGTGCAAACAACAATTTATTTTTCCCTAAGCGATCTGCTAGTTTGGCTATTTTGGGAGTTTAGGTACTGCTGTTTTAATTTGGTTTGGTTCATCTTGTTCCTTGTATTTTTCCGAGTCCGGAAATATCTCATTTGCCCAAATCGGAGTAGTTTTGAGGAAGATATGAATTTTCAAAGATTGCAACAGATTGGGGTTTGATTAGCAATTGTTTTCAGTTGTGTATAATCTGATTTGTCTAAAACTTATTTGTGACCAAAGGGAGTGATTTTGGAAGCTTGGGGAAAGATTGGAAATAATTTATGCAAATATTCCTAACCCTAGCGACTTGTATTCAGATTTTGGGGGTCTGTTTTAGGTTGTTTCAATCATCATAAAATTCATATCTCTAGTTCTTTGGAAAGGTCTTGATTTATAGAATAATTTGCATTTTATTTGGTAGGAAAATATTGAGTTGGAGGAAGTTATCAATTTTTGAAGTTTTCCGTTGTTCTGGATATTTATTTAATTAATTATCTGCTGTTAAAAATTAGATCTGGAAAATATTAGCATTCTAATTAGTTTTCCCATCTAACCCACCACTTTGGCATACTCCAACCCCACTTTGGGTTGTATTATTGCCAACATTGGGTTATTTGAGGTCAAACTAAGAAGATCTAATCTTCGTAGGATTGATTTGGATAATTAATTTCACAGATTTAAATAAAATCCTAAAAGGGGACATTACAACTTGTTTCTCTTTAGTCTCTTTTGCTGTGTTGGCGAATGGGTTTCCCTCGAGTTTTTTTGGAGCTTTTAAAGGTATTAGGTAAGGAGATTCCTTATCTCCCTTCCTATTCATAATTATGGCTGAGTGCTTGGGCAGACTTGTTGATAAATCTTGTCAGAAGAAAAAAATCCATGGTTTTCAATTGGCCAAAAATAGTCATTTGCTGTCTCATCTTCAATTTGTTGATGATTCCACTATGTTGGGTAGGGCTACCCAAGAAGAAGCTAAGCAGTTTCAGAAAGTTCTTCATACATTTTCAGTTGTTACAAGTCAGACTATTAATCATGGAAAGTCTAACATTTTCTTTTTCACTGTTGTGAAAGACAAGAGGAGCTAATTCTGAGAATTTTCCAGCTTCAGAAAGAAAGGCTCCTGTGTCAATATTTGGGGGTTCCTTTAGCCTCCAAGAAGTTAAGAGATTGGCAGTGGTTTTAATCAACAAGTTTGAACAAAAATTAAGTAAGTGGACTAATAAATGGCTTTCCTCTAGAGGAAGGATGACTTTGATTAAGTTGGTCCTTAAAGCTATGCAAATGCATGTTGCCTCGGTCTTAACATCCTTGGTGCTATTTTGAAACAGGTGGATACTATTTGCTAGAAATTCTTGTGGAGTAGAGTTCAAGAAAAGAAAAAGTGGTCATTGGTTAGATGGGATGTTCTTTGCCAGCCAAAAATGTTAGGAGGTCTAGGATTCAGATGTTGTAATGTCCCAACTCCGGGATCAATAGAAAATATGCAAATCAACAACCCTTCAATACTCCAATCAACTCAGTCAAACTACTTGTACCAGTTGGGTAGATGACTCAATAAACCCAAAAATAGGGGTTTAATGGCCTCTATCGACAACCCGTACATCTACTTTCTCAACTGAACTTTAAAAATTAGATCTAAGCTTCGCTGGATTGAACATCTAACAAGCAATGGCACTGCTGAAATGACTACTGAAATTACTCACAACATTCAACATTCAACATACTTCAACTCAGATTACTTCTGCTGTTCTAGAACTCCAAGATACCATTAAACTCAGCCTTGTTCAACCAGCTACAAACAGTCACCCAAATCTCCTTAAAAGGAATTCAAAGTTATTATTAAGCATGTAATAATCCTGATCGCTGCATTCAGAGATATGTAATCATACATGGAAATAGTCGATCCACTTTAGAAGATCATAAACCAATTATAAAAATACTTAGGCAATCATTGGATATTTTAGGCACCCACTATGCATTTCAGACATTCCAAAACAAATCACTGTCAAAGGAAATAATGTCATGCATTAAACTCGATCGACCCACACTAAATGGAGCAAGCAATCAGTCCCCACTCACCATAGAAGAAGTCACTGTAATATAAGACATAAAAAATGTGCAAAGGCTAGTCGCTGTACTCTCAGGAACATATGCAAACAGCTCTCAAATAATATGAAAGGGAATCGCTAGGGTTTTACTATGAATTCCACATGAAATCACAGATTTTAGATAAGAGACAGCAGCTTAAACTCCAACCACATCCAATCAAACATACCCAGCTTTGGCGCCACTTGTCTTACAAGGAACCACTTGAGCAAGGGCACTAAGTATGCATGGATCTTGGTTGATTCACCTAGAAAATCACCCAAATCAGTGCACACGCATAACAGAGTGAATCGCTGCCATAGTGGACATGAATTTATACTAAATGTTGGTCACACCACACTCAGAATTGCATACAAACAGCTTACAAATATAATAAACAGAATCGCTGGAATAGAAAAACCAATACACCAAAGTCGATTTATCGTAGGGACTCCTAAAAACTCTTATTTTCGATCACAAACCAGCTGCTACAGTGATTCGCTACGGAAAAACATGCAGATTTGCCAAAGCCACAAACATGGATCTCACAAATAAATACTTAAGTTGAATCTCAAAACCAGCTCAATACCACCTCCCACACAAGAGAGAGAGAGAGAGAGAGAGAGAGAGAGAGAGAGAGAGAACATCAATGGGCATGCATCCCAACTCCAAGCATGGAGCATAAAATAAATATCATCATAACATAATAATAATAATGATCGTATCACTCCTTTTATAAGCAAGGAGGCACAAAATTTGAAATCCCTAGGAGAGGGAAATTATTAAATAAAAGCAGTTTGTTTTCCCTAGATGTGGTGTCCCCTTTTCAAAGGGTGATTTTATCAATAAAAGCCACCTAAATATTTATTTAATTAATTCCCCATTTAATTTTTATATTTTGGGAATTAAATTAAACAATCTTCATAATTAAATAATTAAATAATTATTACTCCAGGCAATAATATTTAATTATTTAATAAAAATGTTCCCCTTGCAACATCCCGAAGCCCATGGGGAAGTATAGGCTAAGGGTCTTCAGAAATGAGGACATTACATGATTTCGATTTTCCTAATTGTGGTGGAACAATCTAACGCTTTGGTTTTGATGGTTTCATTTGCATTGTTTGTAAGATTGCCGAGGCTAATGAGGGCATCGCGATTGATGTTCTTTGGATTTTGTGGACTTGTTTGATTTTACTTGGGGGAAAACATTGTCACATGTCCCGTGTGAATTGTTTGATTGATTTGGATTGGGTTTTTGGAGGATCCCTTTGGTGATGTGTGATTGATGTTGATTAGATTTGGGAATAAGATCCCATTTGTGATTGTGCAATTTGGGGGAGATGTTCTCAAGTTGAAGGTCTCCTTGGTCGATGAGATCTTAGATGAAGTTTTTGAGATTCGTGCATTGACTTTGTTGAATGCCCTTGGATTCCACTGTAGTCACAATATTTGTTTTCTCGATACCAAGATGATTTAGGGATGTTTTTATCGAATGGTTTTGTTTTCGGATACAGGATCATGTTTTCCGCTTGTAGTTGATGGAAGATGGTAGTCAAAGATTTACCCAAGGGGGTGTATTGTCTTGGTTTAGTGTCCCACTCAGGCTGTCTCTAAGGGAGAGTAACGTGAGGTGGTAAAATGAAATAGGATTTGGTCGACGTAGGGGTCTTATTGTTGAAGTTTTGATATAACTTTGAAGATTTCAATGTTTGTTGGGTTTGTTTGATTTGGATATGATTATGATCATCCTCTTTTTGATGGAGGAATGGATTGTTCGCGAAAGGATTTGTTGATGATTGGATGTAATGTTCTCTTGTCCAAGCTAGTTTATGCCCATTCCTCTTCCTATGGGTAGTAAGAAAGGAGCAAGGGAGGGGAACTTGCCATGGTTGTAAGTGTTGTACTTTCATAATTAATTATTTTATTTACTAATCACGGCTTTGGAGTGGTTCGACTAGGTGGTAGAAGACTTGTCAAACAATGCATGGAGGATTTCTTTTTCTTCATTATGGAGGTCGGTCTTGTGGGAGGCCTACATGGTGACTTTAATGCTCTTTTTCTTCATTAAGGTGGTCGGTCCTCTCTAGAGGATTCTATTTTCCCATTGACATCTTCAAAGCCTATATAAGGTGGTTCGACTTGCTAAAGGAGGATTAGGCTATTTTGGATATTGATTTCTCTTGGAGGTGGAGCAAGTAGCTTCTCTTCTTGCCATTGAAGGACCGAAACCCTTCCTTGGTCACCTATTGAGGACGACGAAACCCTTCAAGAGGATCACACTAGGGGACAAAAACCCTCTTGTGTGCAAGGGTGATCTCACACGAAGGTCACATTCGGACTTTAAAGTGATTTTATGCAACTGATTTTCATTTCCAGCCCTAGGCGACTTGCTTGAGGGTTGAATTCAGTGCCTTCTAGGGCATTTTTTATATTTTGAGCTGGTATTCTTGTTATTCATATTTAATAAGTAATAGTAGCTTATTTTATTGCTGTTGGATATGCCTCTTTGGTTAATGAGAATCCTCATCCTCTTTAGTTTCTTTTCAAACACATTTGGCATCCAGGTATGTGGCCAAAAGTCAGTTTTTTCTTTGGCTTCTCATACACAAGAATTTTAACAGGAGACCGTCTTCTAAAGAGAGGTTTGTATGGCCCGTTTAGATGTTCTTTATGCCTTCATGCTAAGGAGTCTTATACTCATCTTTTTTTCTCATGTCCTTGGGTTATCTCGTTGTGGTAACTTCTTGCTTCTTTATTTAAGGTGCACTGGATAAATTTTGAATCTCTTGAGCAGATTTTTAGAGCTTGGTAGGAATCCCTCCCTAAAGGCCAAAATCTTATCCCCGTTCTATGGAGTGGTATTTTTCTTCTCCTTTAGGATATTTGGAAGGAAAGAAACAATAGAATCTTCATGCAAATTAGTAAAGACAACTCTTTTGTATGGGAGAAGACCAAAATCAACATATCGGAAAGCCTGAGACATAAGATATCTTTGACTCAAGATCTTTCCCTTGAATGGGAAACATTTATAGGAAGCTAAATATTTATCCTAAGGATGTTTCTTGCCCTAGGATGCACAACAAGAAAAAACTTCTAAAGGACGGCCAGTGGAAGAATCCCCCTCTAGGATATGGTAAGTTGAATACGGATGGGGCTTCCAGAGGAAATCCAGGGAAAACTACTATGGGAGGCATTGGTAGGGATGTTGATGGTGGGGTGCAGTTCCTTTTTGTTGAGAATCTTGGCTCTACTACCAATAATCTTGCTGAGGTGAAAGATATTTACAAAGGCATGCAAGAGGCCTTGAAAATTGGATGGCATAATATCCAGGTTGAGTCGGATTACCAAATTATTATCCACTTGCTTTTTGATAATAGATTGGATTCCCCTCCCAATTAGTGTATTGCCAAAGAAGTGTGGAAGATAAAACAACTAAAAGGAACATTCCAAGAGGTCTAATTCAATCACATTCCTCCTGATAGGAACAAAGTTGCTGATGGACTAGCTAATTGGGCTCTAGAAAACAAGGACCTATTTTGTGATGACATGCCCCCTCCATGGTGGTCCAACAAGATTCAGGAGGATATCAGACATATTCTTAATCTTGATTCTCTGTGATGATTGTTTTCTCTTCTTTTCTATTGTATAATGCACAAGCTTGGGTTAATAGCTTTCAAGCTTGGCACAACCGAATATGTAATTTTTAGATTTACATAATATAAGGTTCTTTTGTTGGTTTAAAAAAAAAAAGATTACCAAAGTTTCTTCTATGTGGGCTGCAAGATACTTCTTCCTTGTTTTGCCAATCCATGAAGGAGATGCAAGAACAACTTCTGCCCTTGTGGGAAGCCCTTCTCTAGGATCATACAAAATCATGCAAAACTGAAACTTCTCTTGAAATGGAGAATACTCGAGAGCTGAAAGTGTGGAATCATCCTTACCATACATGGGAACTATTTCCTACCCATTGTCATCTCCTATTCTCCAACATCTTTCAGCTCTAACACAAAATTGACAAAGTAGCATACCTATGTGTTTTAAGATGAAGGAATCAAAAACATTACCTTGCTGTAGGTAGCCATTTGATTGCTCAAGTTTGCTTGTTTGAATCACCAAAATATGATCTTTGGGCTGCTTATTAATGGCTGCAACTAGTTTCACCACGCATCTCAATTCATGATCCATTTTGTGCCTCAGATTCACACTTGGAATGTTAGCAACAAAAGCTAACTCAAAGATGATTGAATGTAACTTGCAAAACTGAAAATCACCTTTTGAAGCTTCCTTGTTGCTTATGACGGCAAGCACAATGTAGGAAGAGCTGCAACATGTGATAGAAGTCCTATGAAAACTCATAACAACCAGCTTATAACCCCAAAACTCAAGTCTTGCATCATTTGTAAACAAACCTTCCTTGCTAGGATTTGCAAGATTGAACCTGGCTTGGTCAACCTTTGCTGCCCTCCAATCTTGTTCATCTTCAACATTATGGATTCCTTCCTTCAACCACAAGTGTCTTGCTGACCTGAAAATGCTAGTTGGAGATCCATATTAGTGTCATGTGAGGTCTCCTTCTCATTTGTGGACTCCTCTTCACACCTGGTGATTGTAGATCTCTTAGAAGTGGCTTCAAACTGAAAATTACTCACCTTGATGACTGGAATTACTTGCATGGCAGAAAGCTTGTTAGCTGAACCACAAATCATATGAGAGTGGAAGGTTGCTGCCCTATCTTGGACAATGTCTAGTACTCACTCATTTTTCCATGTAACTTCAATCTTTCGCGCATATGAAATAGCCCAAGTAATGCTACCAAAACTGAATTGAGTGAAAGCAAAACTAAGTAGCTTACCACATCTTTGAGTCACTCTCTTGCTGTTCTCACTATCACTTGGACTGAATTTGGGAAGACACTTAGCACCCTTCAACTTGTTTTCATTGTAAGCATAATACTCGTGATGATTAAAATAATGCAAGGTCATTGTGGTACAACAAATCCTTGCTATGAAGATAGTCAAACTGCTTACCCTTAGTGGCTGCCCTAACGAACTGAAAATCAGTCAATGGAGATCCGATGGATGGTGCAAGATCTATAATTTTTAATCCTTTGTTTACAAGTGATGCCCCTTTTGCTTCAATTTCATCCCTACTTTGTGGGCATATGTGTGGGGTACCTTCATAGCTCTTGCTTGTGTCATAAACACCCTTAACTTGCTCCCCATGTACTGCTGTCCCAGAAAAGACAACCAGCTGAATACTAACATGCATATTCAGAATTTGGGCTTCAACAACAAAACTATCTTCCCCAACTTGTAAATCTGAATTTCTTCCTCCTTGGGGGTAGACTCCATGATTTCATTTCCTGTTACTTCACCACCATGCATGCAATCATTCAAAGGCAAAGAAACATTTTCAACTAATGAGGGATTTTCACCTTGCTCATCCTTGCAATCTTGCACATCGAACCTTTCTAGGAACCTTTGGGTGAAATCTTCAAGGGAGGCAATGCATTCAACCCCTTGGGTCTCCAACAAATGATGCCACCAGTTATGTGCCATTCCATTCACGTATATAGAGATGAGCATGAAGACATCATCCTAACACATAGGATTCCATCGCAATTGTCTTGAATTCCTTCAACCAAGATCTAACAAAAATTTTATTAGTACCATCAAAAAAAGGAACTCCAGTCCACTTCATCCATTCCATTGAATCTTTCTAACCTATAGCTTTCAGATCTGCAACACAAAACCTCATAGGTGCACCAAATTGGTGCTTTGATACCACTGCAATGTCCCTAGCTTGGACAAATCAAGATTCAATACTTATTTGTCAAAACCTTTGAGATCTGAGAGCTGAAAATAAATGAAAGCAATCTAGAAATCAAATACTTTATGACAACAATGCATTCAGTGCCCAAAATTCATCTTCAAACCCTAGCAACTGGGGTAGAAGTGCAATTCTACAGTCAAATTAACTCCAAAAATTATAGAACTTAGTACTTCAGCAACATTAGAGTTGTAGACATAGGAAACACTTTTGAATCAACACCAATTTGAAAATCTTAATTTTAAACGAGAGATAACAGATGAAACTTCGAAAATTCGTAACTTTACCACAAATAGGAATTACAATGCAAATGATAGCTCAAAATGATCTTTTAGAGATCAACTATCTAACAAAAGTGATTTCCTATTTTTCCTACTACAGAGACATGCGAAAATGTGATCCCAAACTTTCTAAGTGAGTAAATAAAATTGAAACCCTACCCAAAAATTACCGAATTTGAGATTCCGACCTTATAACATATGGAGAATCATTACATCAAATCAGAATTCCAAAATGTGCCCTAGAAGACACTGAACTCAGCCATTATGCAATTCGCCTAGGGTCGGAAATGAAGATCTACAATGCAGAAACAACAACACAACAAAATCAGTATGATCCAATGTACTTTCTGGAAGGAACTACTCCTTAATCAACAACAACACTATTGGGCATACATCCCTTTTCTTCAAGCATAAAGAATTCAATTTATTGAATATTCAACATGTCCTAAACTAGAGCCTTACTAGTGCTCATATAGCCTTCTCAAATGGGGCAACCCACTTTGGCAGGGAGATTACATTTTAGAATCACTTTTATGTCGTCTATGACTTATTTTTTTCTTTTCTCTATATTCTGCTCCAATTATATTCTATTAAATAATTAAAATTGCCTTCTGTGTGTAAATGATAAAAATCACTATTCAGGCAATCTTAATTAAATAATAAAACAAGAAAACCCCGAGAATTTCCCTTTAGTCCTATTATCAGCTAATTTTGACTTCGCAAAATTAATTAATATAAAAAAAATGGAAATTTTGAAAATTTTCAAAAGTGTTACTTTGCGTGATTTATCTCTCTCATCACGAACGTCTCGTTTTTGTGATCGTTTTGGTCTTCGTTTCATCCATTTCGAGTGAGAACTCCTCCTCGTAAATTCATAAACTACGTTAAATATTAATTAATTAATATTTAATCAATTAATTAATCTTTGTTTGACAAAATTAATTTTTAAATAACTTTGGGGTTTTTAATTAAAATAAATATTAATTTAAAATTTCATTTGAAAAGTTTTATTTTTAATTTCCAGGGGAAAAATAAGCTTTTGCTTTCCCATTGCTGGGGGGATGCCAAAATTGGCTTCCCCGGGCCCAGAATTTCCCCTTTTCTTGGCAAATTTGTTTTAAATCCCCTCTTGTGGGATTTATTCCCCCGATTGCAAAATTAATTAATTGGTAAACGGGAAAAAAATCTCTTGATTTCCAACATGGGGAAATAAAATGGGGATTGCCAGCCCGCCTTGCCATTTCTGTTGGCAATTGGCAGTTGATTTCCCCATTTCCCCCTGATAATTAATGCCACTACTCGGGAAGAGGGAAGTTGTTTTAATGGGACAAATTAATCCTCATAAATTCCTCCGTCAAAATTTTTAGAAAGAGTCATGCGAAGCTTTCCAATTGCTTCTTATTTCTTCTAAAGGAACAGAGTAATATTTTTATCACATCCCTAAAAAAATACCAGTTTACTGTGAACGCCATTGTGAAAGAGGAAGAAGAAAGAACAATCCAAACATTTACTTGGACAATCCAAAATATTGCCATGCATTGTTTAAAATAAGAGAATGGTCCAATAATTTATTCCACGCATGGGAAGGAATATAGCAGCAACAAAGAACAAGTTTTCACGATAGAATACAAGAAGGAGCAACTAAAGGATCTTTCACACCATAAAATTCAAGACAAAATTTTCAACGTAGCCAAAGGATAAAAAGGTAAAGAAAGAAGGCAGCAAAAGCCATGCAGGTCAAAGGAAATGGCCACGCAAGGGAGGTAATACATGAAGCAGAGGGAAGATTCAACGCTGGAGAAAAATAAAAGACAGTCTAAACAAATATTCAAACAACAATTGGAAGAAGATCCATGCATAGGAAGTAATACATCAGTCAAGGATCAATTTTCAACGCATGTAGAAGGATCATTTTTCAATGCATTGCAAGAACAAGAGTCCATGCATTTACAACTGGGAACAAATAGAAGTATTTTTTACAAGGAAAGAGGATTTGCAGTTCTCCACGCAAGAATTAAAACCAAGAGAAGTTCAATGCATGTAAGCAATTCACGCATTGGTCAAATAGAATCAAATAACCTGCCCACACATTTCTTTTTGTAAAGTCCATGCATTTACTAAAGAAAAGAAGCAAATTTCCACGCAGGTTTTGAGAAGCAAAATCCAAGTAGAGAAGTAGGCCACGTGCCAAGGAAATAAAAGAAGCAAGACAGTCCAAAACACTAACAAAGGAGACATGGCACGTAAGAAAGGAGAGGCTACACATTTCTTTTTACAAATCCATGCATTTACCATAACAAGCAACAGTTTCTTTGTAGCAAAATCCATGCATCCATTGGTTAAGAAAACAACCAGTCCATGCCTTGGTCAAATAGAAGCATTCATAACGTTTCCAATGCATTTATCTTGGCCTGATAACCTGACAGCTGAAGTAAAGAAGGAGCAGCCAAAGAAATAACCAAGATCCATGCAGCTAGAGGGGGAGGGAAAGAGATCATCATGCATTGAAGAGGTAGAGTCCAAAATCAGGCCAAAGATACAATACAAATTCATAAAATAAATAAATGAGTTTTAACACATAGACAACAGAAAGAATAAAATCCACATTGGAATTACAAGTTCAACACAGCCATCAAGAGAATTCACGTGCCAATAAAAAGAATACACTTCCATGCATTCAGGCACAAATAAAATAGTGTCATTTCCACGCATGCAACAAAAGGAGGCAAAAAATTCAATTCCTTGGTTTGAGAAAGGCCACATTTCCACGTAGCCAAGATTGCAGAAAGCCACGATTAGTCAAAAATTATTGCCCTCACATTTTTTGCATTAAAATCCACGTAGAGGGTAAAGAAGAGCAACTTTAATCAAGCAAGGCGAAGAAGTAGCGATTTAAAAAAAAAAATCAAATCGACCCTACACAAAGCCATTACAACTGGATAATAAAAAATATATAATTATCGTTGTCGCCTAGTTTCGTAATCTCAAGGCTTAGTCTCGATATTTTGCTTGTGTTCACATTTTTAAAAAAACAAATTGTAACCCAAGACTCGATTATAATTATTATTAAAAAAATAATAATAATAAATAATATTAAAGCTGAGTCACATTTATTTTTGCATTAACGGGGGTTTCAGAGATTGAAATCTGACCCTGCTTGCATTGGTTTTGCGTGCCTCAGAGTCACTTTTCTGTTAAATTCATAATAGTCAAAAAATCTAACAAATCTACAGGGAGAGTCGAAGAAGCCAGTGGAGAAATTGAACATAAGTCTGTGCTCAAAGTACAAAATCCAAGGAATCATTCCTCCCAGTTCCATCAAAGTCAGCATATGAAAATATCACCGATACAAATTTGGGTCACATCAATGTGAAATAATTCTGCAAACGGGTGAAAACCTGAAGGCAAAACCATATTCTCAGATAGGCTTTACCATAGTGTTCTACCCCAAGCAACAACATTTCCCTTTCTCGGTGCAATGTCCAGAGCTGGTTATCACTTGCGTAGAGCCATTTATGATCCTGAGAGATGAGGAATTTTAAGGATAATCGCAAGCCTTTCCTCTTAATCACACCAGAGCACATTGAGGAACTTATCGGCATACCTGAATTTCCTGAGAATGCGGATATCACTCACCAGTCAGCATAAGAATTTTGGGATGAAGAACCCCTTAGGTTGAGCAAGATGGTTAATAAAACCTGGTTAGTGACCAAGAGGCCTCGAACTGATTGGCTTCCTAAAGAACTGTACCGCATTGAGTTTGTGGAAGAAATTGGGGACATGATTACTCCTCCTAAGTCAAGTTTTCAGTTTACCCTCTGCTAGGATCTTCCACCCATGGATTGTATCAATTTATTTGTATCATCCTTGCCAAGAAAGATTTTGTGGATTAGGCCACCATTATCAATAATACCCTTCACAAATAATTGATAGAAGTTAAGATGAATGGATGCTTCTACATGACATCATATCTGACTTATGCAGTAGCAAGAAGAAAGCGATTTTCTAGACTTGAAACAAGAGGAGTCATGGGAGCCATCAAATAGTGTTTTTCAGTACTATCCGTAACTAAGTTTCAAAAATAGCTCTCACCATTTTAGAAGAGTCAATGATGCATTCACCTTCCATGTGATTCAAAACCTGAATAAGAATACAGAGGAAAGATTTTCCAAAGAAGCCATGAATGTCATTTCCCAATGGGGAACCTGGTTTATCCAATTTTCATCCTTCTCCTACATTCACGTGAGTGGATTTGTTGGTACTCCATGGAAGCTTCCTAAGTACATCAGTGACAGATGGGTATTAATGGAGCTTGCACAATAACTATTCCAAGTTCATTGTCTTCTTAGTGACAAACATCTTTCAGGAATTCATTTCCCGATCCAAATCAGGGAATACCAATGTCCAAATTTTTTCAGTTCACAACTCTTGGAAAAGGAGTTTGCCCTCATCACAATTCATCCATATGTGAAGAGAGCCCAGTTTGATATCAATGGATATATGCAGATGATTCTTGGAGAAAAGTATCAATATAACCCTACCATGGAAGATTTTTGGGCTGCATGTTCAGACGAGCATGAATTAAGAAGACTAGAATTTTCTCGCCTAACCCTTGCTTAGATAAAGGCATTTCACATTAAGAACCCTCTAGATTCATTTGTAAATGATGATGAATATGCTATTGATCCTTCATATAATGTAGTTGCTTTTACCACCATGTTGCCTCGAATTGAATGGACCAAAAGAGATTGAATTTTCTCTTGATTAGCAAGAATCATGCGATTCTTAAAAGAAGCATATCTTGGTACAATATAGAACTTGCCAAGTTATAATCAACTCAAGATCATACTTCAAGATCACAAAAAATTTGCCAACTCGGAGGAGGTCTTCATTCAAACCAAAGGCCCTTCTCAATCAATCTCCGTACTATCCAATCAATACAGAACAAGCAAGAAAGGATTGGTTTCCAAAATCCGCTTTTCCGAATAATGTGCCACAAGGAGAAAAATCCAAAGGCCCTAGCCCCAGTGAAGGAAGAGAGCGTGTATTAAGATTTTTCTACTTTAAGCAGAGATTCTTCTACTCACATTGTTTAATAGTTCTCAGAAGCTCATTACAAATGATCCTCATCCATGCCTTGCACAAGCATCCACTTAGGTGCAGGTAGTCCAAATATCAAACACTTCGGAATCTACAGTTCATGAAGAGATTTCCCAAAATCTCCCAAATGATTAGGAGGTGGATATTGAGGTTATTTCTCCTCAAATTGAGGTTGTGGAAGGATTCTTGTAGGATCTCACGATGTCGAGAATAATGAGAATATTGCTTCGAGCTCTAGGATTTTATATGCGGTAAATAGTGAATGATACTCCTTCCTAGGTTGATTCCAAGGATGAGAAAAGAAAGAGGGTTGTCAAGGTAATTGAAATTGATTTTGATGACCTTTTCAAAATTTTGAATGACATCATTTCCCAAGAAGCCTAAGGTTCTTTCTCAAATAATGGTGGATAACCGACAGAAACCAAATTTGTAGATCTTGCCATCCCATAAGTTGATAAGGAGCATGATGCCATGACACCTGCTGATTATGAAGTTTCCAGACTTGGACTTGGGAGGTCCACATTATAAAGTGTCATGGAAATGGATCAAGATTCAATTGATATTGTGCTAAAGAGACTTGAGAAATATAAGTCTTAGAACTCTCAGCTCAAGGCCAAAAAGAATCAATTGGTGGAATATGTTCACGATTTGATAAATCCCATATCATCCACTTTCCCAATACCTGAGTGCGAGTGGCTTCCCCTGATGAAGAAACTCTCAAATTTGTCAAAAGAATTAAACCACATTGGGGCCATGTCACTAAAACTTAGCTTTCAGAGATTCTTATTTTAGGCCAAAGGATGATCAAAAGAGCAGTTAAGCTCCATGAAAATGTCAGTGTATATTTTGAGTCCAATTCTTGTCTTTCGAGAAAACTTTTGTTTCTGATATATCAAATTTGGATGAGATATTTTCCCAGTCTGTAGGAGATGATGAGTATTGGAATCCTCAGTTTTAGCCATTAAAGGGATTCTCGAATTTGAACATCGAGGGACACCGTTTCCTTTGGTGTCTTCATCTTAAATCAAGGAGAGACGGCTTCTCAAGGATTCTATGATCCATTATGAGAGCATATGCAATGAAGCCTTCACTTCACTCACCTTGAATTATGAATTCATAGCAGAGATCCCCTTGTAACTTCGTAAATGAACATAATCAAAGGTGTTCATCGGAACAAGTGGAAGAGAAATTTTCACAATTGTTTAAGGACATGTACACTCCCACCAATGATTTCTCATCAGTTTCAATGGAGTGGTGCATCAAATTAAAGAATTTATTTGAGAATGCTTAATCGAAGGATTGTTAATTTAAATGATAATGCCAAGTAGGATTCTTGAATCGTAGGTATTTTGTGAGGCTATTCTTCAAACCAAATGAACCTCTAGAATAAGAAAAGATGTTTGAAAATTTGAGAAGTTTTAGATCCTTTCAACTAGCAAAAAAAGTGATAGATCCTAATTTCTCTGGTGATTCAGGGAGATAGTTTTCTTGGTATCTAACGAAGTGGGAGAGTCCATTTCTCATACGTCTGAGATAGGCGGACCCCCATTTCAATGGATAAGGGACTAGTTATTGTTGTATATTTTAAAAAGTGGATTTTTAAGAAAAGAATGTTGTTATTTGCTTTCAGGAAGTTGTGGATAATTTAAGTGATTTCTATTTTTAGTTGTTTTTAATAAAGTTGGTTAGAAAAAGTCAAAGGTCACTTAAGTTCCTTATTTAATGTTTATGTAAAACCTTAACTACTTTATAACCAACTTTTGGGTTATAAAAGGAAGTGAGGGGCTCATTTGTAAGGTGAATTTGAGAGAGAAGAAGAAAATACTTTTGTATGCAAGGTTTACTTCAAAGAAAGAAACTTTGTGTTCTTTTGAGAAGACATTTTTGAGTTAATGAAACATAAAATTTTTGTCCCATTCATTGTATCTTATAGAATTTGATGTTCTTATGTTCATAGATGTTAATGTTTGAATCTTGCATGCAAATATTATCTTTGATCTTATTGTCAATGTTATTAATCTATGTTGTTCTAGTTCACAGTGATCAAAATTTGATTATCTACTTGCTCACATGGTGTTCCCTTTCACACATTTTTATTTTAGCTAACTCAAACTCTATTTTATTTGTGTTAGTTATTCATATTTCCTCTTCATTCGATGTTAGGCCTCTGTTTTTACCTAAATCTTGCATGTTCTTTCAATTCATTCCATTCCACTCCTTTCCTTCATTCTATTCCATCTCTCTCATTCACTTTTTCTTTCCATTGATATTTTCAAAACACCCCCCACAGAAAATTTTGAATGTACAAATGTAAATACAATTTTGGTTTTCAATAAAGGTAGCCTCATCTTCATTAAGGAGGGACTTCGTTCCCACACTGTTGCATGTCATTTGCATGTGTGCAAATCCATATGCTAGCAAGTCCATGGGGGGAGGTGAACTAAAGATCTTTGGAACTTATTTAATAATGCCCCAGAAAAGGGGACATTACACATTACTGATAACTTTTGAAAATCAGCCACATAGTCATCTACTGAATTATTTGTTCGAGTTGAGTTAACTGCCGATAATGAATTTCTGGATCGATTCTATCAAATGTCTTGATTAACCTAGTACTAAACTCACCATATGAGTGGATGTGATTGTGTCATTAGCCCATGGTACCACCACTCATGTGCTACAACTTTAAGATTGTGGCAAATTTGATGGTTTCATCTTCCATCATTGGCGTGAGTCATAAGAAAGTGTCCAACTTCTGTATTCAAGATCTAGCTATACACTTATTGGATCCATCAAAGGTAGGAAGTGTCAACTTCCATAAATCCTGTTGGAGCTATCTCCGATTTGTTTTTGGCCTTGTTTAAAATCTTGGTCCACCCCTTTTTTTCTTCAAATTCATTAAAATTTGTGAGAGACATAGCTTCCCTAATTTCACTTGGGAAGACCTTGTATTCCTCATAATTGGTTGCAATATCTGCAACTATGGGGGATTGAATTTCCATCTCTGTAACTGCTTCTTCCTTACAAAGGAAGCTAGGGTGGAAGGCCCTGAAAATAGAACCAATGGCTGTCCTCTGAGTGGGCTGATTATTGTTCACCCTTGATAAAATCCCTTCACCATGGTGAGCTCTTTGCATGTTTGTGTTCTGCATAGTGTGGATTAATTGAGCCATCATGTCAGCTAACCGTTCTTGGTCTTGCACGAGCCTATCAATACGGGCCTCATTTGGATCCATGTTACTGTTACCCATAGCTTTTTTTTTCTCGCAACTTCAGGAAGTTCCTTCCTTAACATGTCCTTTGGTTGATTTGGTCCTTTTCTCATCTCTTTGAAAACAATTGAATTCCCTGTCACTTCCGTGCATGAAGCTGACTCTGAAAATTTTTACTACCCACAAGTTGGCAAGAAAATTCGCTTTGATACCATTGTAATATCCCTATTATAAAGATTGTCAATATTCTGTTTTTTTGGTAATTTTTCTGAGTATTAATGCTGATATAAACCCTAAATTATAATAAACAACCAGAATATGCAAAACTAAAAATACCCAATTGCAATATTTAGTCAAATATGTTGAATATGAATTAATTACATCCAACACTAACCCGAAAATGCATAAAAAACATGAAAATTGAATTTTCTTTGAAACCGTAGTTTAAAGAGGGATTTTGGAAAGTACGACACCCCGCTAAAAGGTACACAGACCCCAGACAACATTAATAAATCTTTGTGAGTGTGATGTCTGCAGAATTTTCCCTAAAAATAATGACACCAAGGCTGAAAGTGTACTGTAGGTGGTATAGTAGACTATAATTGCAGGTAAACCAATGAATAGTAACGTGAATAGGGACATCAAGCTGAAATGTCACTTTTGGAGAATATTTTATCAATTTTCTGAACAATTGCAGCACCATATACAAGCATAAACTAGCCTGAATGTACCTGTGTGATGGATTTCCTTTGAATTTGAAAACTTTGGTGCAATCCTTGGATGTAATTACCAAATAGTTGTGAGGGTTTTTATCCCCAAGCCCTGACACGTGAGGATTTTTATCCAATGTGTTAAAAATGGAAGCTGTCCCAAATTTGCAAAACAAGCATTTGTGAAATTGTTCGAATGATTCAAATTTTCCAATCAATTCTTTTAATAAGCGTTTTTCATCCAAAACCCCAAAAGTAATTAAAATTATTTTTAATTAGGTATTCATCCTTTTTCCATCCTCATAATTATTAATTACTTTTGGCCATATAACTAATATTTTCTTTTTGGCCCCTTTAATAATAATACACTAAGTGTCCTTTTTCCAAGTTATAACTTAAAGTACCTTTTTGGACCACTTAATGAATTATTATTATATTATTTCCTTTTTTAATCTCCCCTTAGCCTACTGGATATAAAAATAGGCTTCAGGTCCTTCGATCTAGTTAATTCGAGAAAGGGGACATTACACATGTGCACAACCTACGCACAATATCGGCCATCCATGAAACACTCATAGACATACCACACAACTCAGTCCCTACAAAGATGTTGGAGTAAATGACCAAAGTGTGGCTCGAGAAGGGGGGTGTTGTAGAAAATGAGCAACACCTAGACCATAACATGGAGCCTACTGAAAAGCACTAGTCACAAAAGGGCTTGTAGCTCAATTGTAGAGCACCCAAGCATGCACAAACGGGCGCCGAGGTTTGATTCCTTGCTAGTCGATGGAAAATAGTAGAAGAACATCGAAATTACACATTGGACAGGTTGAAACTCTATGCCACGTGGTGTGATGCTAGGTGGCACTTCCATGGCTGATGTTATGCCAAAACATTTATCAGCATTCTGCTCACTTGACAGTTAAGTGATTTAACTGTCGGAATTTGAAGAATCACACATGGAGGGCCATCAATTCAACTTTTATAATGGATCTTTAATCCTTTATGGCTTTGTAATCTATTTATACATATCTATAACATTAAATATCAATCAAATGGTAGAAGATAAGCAGCCATACATCTCCTTTGAGAATATACCACACATGGAATGCACAGACTAACGAAAATGTCTATTCGAGTTCTATTATTTTCTATATTCCAAGCCATGCTCATAATTCTTCTGCATATGCTTAGAACGTATCTAAAGCCTCCTTTAGAGTGTTGTCTGCTAGACATGCTGTGATCCAGATCATCAACTTCTTACCATATGTAGGTTATATTTACTTCAGTTCTGATATACAAATTTTGAATGCAGTGTAAATTCAGTCTTCTCTTTTTAAAAGTTATACAATTAATACCTATTAGCATTGTTTTGGGATGGGAAGTCTATTTGTTTTCAATAAAATTTGTACCAATCAATTGCATCTTTCGCTGAAAGTTTTGAGGGAAAGATAAGTTTGTTAAAAGTATTGAATGATGCCGTGTTAGGGATATTGTATGATTTTTTCCTTGGGGATTGGTTATGGTATCATAACTATTTTCATATACCCCGTATCTCCTGTAAATTTGCTAGGGAGTAAAAAATATCTTTATATCTTATTTTTAAAATTTCAATGTACGTGCTATTAGGGAATGGCTCCCTCTCTCCTACAATATATGGATGATAGATTTCAGCTTCACCTCTGAAGCTATAGCAAAGAAAGTATATTCTTGATATTTCAGCACTTATTCATTTTTACAGGACCTAGACTAAGCCAATTTTCAAAGTCTATCACCAAAATTTGCTGTCACAAGGGAGTAGTCTTTCAGGTCTGCATATGTTTGTTAATTGAACATGCAGATACCTTGTTCCCTATGTTTTTGAGTAAGCTGGACGGGAAAAAACAACGAACATTTATGGAGGCCATAGGTACACTTAAATTATGTACTCCTCTTAGACAGAGAATTGGTTCAATCGTGGAACCTATTTTACTTGTACATGAAGTGTTATGAATCATAGGATTAGTTGACATCTAATAAAAGCTACACGACAATATTGGAATCTGCATAGATTTACTACAGATCTAGAAGGGCATGACCTTTATAAATTAATATTTGTATAGTGTATCATTTTGTTGAGTCTATTATACAGGATGAGCCAGAAGTTGTGTAGGCACAACATTTAAAGCTAGGATTGTTTATTGAATACAGGATTTTGAGTCTCGGATAGTCCTAGCTTTTTTAACTTTTATGGAGTGAGACATATTAATGCCATCCTGCTAGTAAGTGCTGAGTTGCTTAGCCTTATCCTTAGCTTAGCCTTATCCTTATCCTTGTTTCTCGTGAAGTTCTTTTGTAAAAAACAAAGTAGTTTGGAAACAAACATTGAGAAGACTTAGCCTTACCATTACATCTTAAGATGGAAGATGGTTAAGAATTAGTTTTATGTTCTTCACACTGAGAGAGAGCATGTCTAGCTGATAATCATATGTAAAAGGACTACATTGTGAGAAAGATGATGATAGAAATTAATGTACATTGAAGTGTAGCTATATTAGTTATTTTCAGTAAGCGACGAACCACTTAACCTAAACCTATATGACCTTGCATAGGGAGGAACCTCTATTTGTCTTTATCCCTATGAGACTTAGAACGAATGTCTAACAGAAAGTGAGTAGACTTATAGCTTCATTTTGACTACTAATAAAACAAGCACTTCTCTCTCAACTTCAGTACTTATGTTCAAGATCGTCCTGAGCCTTGTATATACATATGCTACATGATTGCAGCACTGCAAGTTTGTGGTAGATGGCAAAGGATGCTCTAGATTATCAGAGCCTTTGTTGTCATCAAACTAAAGAGCTGAATTACTTGGATCACATTGTATAGGGTACAACCAATTCTCCAAAGTTTGCAAACATTCCTTTATCAGCAGTTATAACCCACCGTATCAGATAACAACCCTTGATATTTTTCCATGTAATTATGGTTCAATGCTTAAAGATATTCAATTTTAGAATCATCAGAGTGCATTATTTACCCAATTGAACATGTTGCACGTCTTTAATTTCAACTTTAGAAAAAAACCAGTTCAAATGTACTCAATCCAAATGCAATGCACAATTCAGCCTTTACCTCTTGTTACTCAATCTAAAATTGGCTTAAGAAATGTGGAATGGTGGATCGACAGATGTTCTTTTTATTGTATCCAAAACTAATGCAACATAGAGCTTGACAACCATGATTCAGTGATATAAATACAAATACGATTACCCAAAGCTATGGTATTGACATGGCTCTCTATCGGCCATCAGATTTCTATGTCATTACATTGAATCGACTTTACTGCAACTATACTGAATTTCCCTATGTACACAAGAATGGATTAACTATCAGCATATAAAGAAGTTTTTTCTTGTGCTGATTAGGTGGGAGTGCTTGTGACACTTGCCTTGATTACTCTATATAATACAATCATCCCTGTTTCTTTATATGTTTCGATTGAGGTAATGCATTTTACAAATGGTTGTATGCCGTATACATTGGTTGTCATGGAGTAAATATGTATCTCAACCTGAATTACAGGGAGGGTTAATTGCATGGCACATAACGGTTCAACAGTGAAGGAGCTGATGGGCACAAAAAAGTATCAACACACTGCAAAAAAGCGGCACTGCCACTATAGATTTCTGAATATCATACAATAGTTCAGTCAAGGCTAGACTATTCTAACTTCCATACTTTGACGATATTTATTATTTGCTATACAAGTGACCGTAGATTTTGTTGAAAGCAAGAAAATATACCTTTTGGTTTGATACAAAGCTTCATATTAATATTTCATAATATGAGTCTGATAGATCTTATATTTTGAATTTGCTATTTTTTAACTAGATAGCTCACTTAACCATGAAATGATATCTAAGGTCGAGTCATTGACAACAAACTACCATTGCATATGGAGACCAAAGGCACTTAAGTAGTTAATATAGCTTGAAGTTATTCTTAAAACTTCTGCAAACTTGTCAAAATTAAAACATGGATATGGGTACCATACAAGAGTTGTGTGCATCTACTGCAGATACTGATAAAGATACTATAAAAGTTATGTATAAACAAAGCCATGTACGTACATGTGTACTTATGAAAGCCAAGCTCCTTTTTCTGCTTGCATAGCCAATAGATGCACAGTGAAAGCACCACAAAACATGATAAATTAACAATTCTTGGCGCAGAAACCTTCCAAAGTATGGAGCTGGGCTGTGAGAAGAAAGATCTATTTTCACTCTTAATGATGTGTCTCTCTTTTGATCATTTCTTTCAAAAATTGAATTACCTAGTAACATTTTTTTCAAATTTGTTTTTCCAAGTTTTATGGGATACAGCTCGGATTTCGCATTGGCTATATCTGATATATCTAGCCAACCGTATCTCCGACTATATCATAAATGGAACATGCACCCAGGGCATATCTAAGAAGTGTTATATTTATATCCATGATGCAAATATGAGGTACATAGTTGTGGCAATCGAATTGCAGAGTGTATCTAGCACTCATAAGAAATTTAGCTAATTCATCTATGGGAACATTTTATCGTAGGTAAAAGAGATCTCTGAACAGAGGAAGGGCCAACATCTTTGTCTAATCAGCTTAGAAGAGAGGCCATTATCAAAACATGATGATGTCCATAGGAGAATGGCAGAAGCAAAACTTAAGATTGCCCAACTAGAGAATTTCTAGCATAGTATCGGTGTACTGTTGGCTAGATCTTTCTATACATGAGGAATAATTGGATTACATGTAACATTTTGACCCCAAACTTAAACACCTCAAATTTATCCCCTATGGAAGTCCCAAAGAAGTCATTATGTGGTCTTGGAAGGCCTTGGAAGTATTTATAAAATTGCAATCCTCTACAAGTTACCTGCAAGCCAATTGACTTGAGCAAAAAACGTTTCATCATATTGTTTAAATTTTCATCTATTTTATTTTTGGAAAGTGCTTGCTTACATGTTACTAATGCACTAAACTAAGGTCAACACTACTTGAATTAGTTGTAATGATAAGAATTTCTCGAAAAAACTACAGTATGAGGGAAAGCATAAATAGTGGCTATACATATTGTTGATTCCAACAAACCCTGGCACAACACAATAGTGCCTACGAGATTTAGGGTATTGTCACGCATGCTGATGATTCAATTTCAAAAACTTTTGAAGATAGTTAAAACTTAAAATCTCAGTGGAATCAGGTTTGGTAAGATGCAACGAGGGCACAAGTATCAACTGCCTAGAAAGATTAGATTGTCCACTATATCTAGTAGGCTATTTTTGCTATGGACGATGACTCACTTCATAGAAATGGCATAAGACAAAGATCTGTGCATTCAAAAACATTAGCCATCTGACCTTATGTGCACTGTACATTTCTTGCCCTAATGGTGGCAATCTCAATTGTCTTCGTTTGTCTAGATCACTCGTGAATAATTGGGAAATCTACCTCCTTTGCCATATCCCTAATCCAACTTTCTAGTTCTGCAAAATATGTAAGGAAAACAAGTTCCTGTTGAATCCTGTGGTAAACCAAAGAAAGCTTAACTTGAGCTCGATATTTGGCAAGCCTTCGTACTAGTGATAAGAATATGGCAAGAGTTTTATAGATGTTTTTAATAGATTTAACTTGATGGAGAATTTATGCAGAATTGTAATATCCCGCTTCCCAGGATAATCATAACGAAGACCCTTAGCCTATTTTGTCTACCCGATGGCTAAGGAACAAAATTAAGGGTGACTTAAGTTCTAGTATTTTATAATAAAGTGCAAAATAAAAATAATATAAAAGAACAACATTCGATGCACTTATAATAATTTATTTATGAGTTAAAAAAATAGAATAAGGCAACACATAGAAGTAAAGTGCATTTGAGCCAAAATGATTTATTCTTAGGCAAAGTGCGACTTGCATTAGGAAAGTGAAAATGAAATATAGAAAAAAAACAAAAAGCATTTAGAAAAAAAGAAAGTACACTCAAGGAAAAATGCAACTTGCCTATAGAGGAAAGGCTCTTTGGGTGGTAAAAAGCATTTAATGTGCCTAAGAATGATGGTTGGTCACCAAGAGTGGCTACCTTTGGGTAACTTAAGTGCTATATATGGGTAAGTGGACTTGCCTTAGTCTCACACTACTTGAATCATTTATCTATTTGCTGAAAATTACTTGTTTGAAGTTTGCAGTGCTTTGTCAGTTGAAATTTTCTAAAGACAAAAACCCTCATGAGAAATTGACACCCTTGAGGAATGAAAACCCTTCCAAGAGTTTAAGGGGCATTCTCCACCATTGGGGAATATCCATTGTGCTTCATCAAGTTGCTGATAGTATAATTTCAGAGTGTTATCCAGCAGTGAATAAAGAAGAATTGCAGATTGTTGTATAAGGGTTTGTGGGAAAGATTGCAGCTGATGTAAAAATCAGTTATTTGATCCCATGCTGGATTGGACCCAAATTCTTGGTCAAATCTGGTATGTTTTACAGGTTGTTTGGAGTATCTGATTTGGAGAGCTATCAAACCCTTAGTCCCAGCTGTAATTGCAGAGCACGTCTGAATCAGACTCTATTTAAATCAGAAATCAAGCCTTGGTGGAGTCAAAAGTGGTCATTTTCAGGGCAGCTTGTCTGCAGATTTTTATAATTTATTTCCAGATCCATTGTCGCCTCTGAAATCTGGGTTTTAATTTTTGCATATTTTGGGCTTTATAAATATATGGAATGATCATTGGAGTGGAATAAGATACTCAGAATAGTGAAGGTTGATTTATTATGGGTTATTTCACCATAACCCTAGTCCCATTTTCCTAGTAAAGTTCAGATCTGCATGATAAAAATATGATAGGTATGTTATAAGTTTGCATTTGGTTTTGGGATCGGACTAGAATCCAATTGAGGGTCTAAGTGTCCCATTTGGGGACATTACAGTGGTATCAGAGTCAGTTTTCCTCCCAGCTTGTGAGGGAAAGATTCAAATTTCAGATTTGCATAGATAGAGACGAAGAGCATTGTAGATATCAATACCAAAGAAGAACTCCAAGAAGAGGAGGGATGGATGATGAAGAAAGACCTCCTCCCAATGATGAGTTGAGCTACATGAATGAGATATCTTCTAGGGGTAACAAAGAGCTGCAGAACAAATTGTTGGAGTCACAAATAGATCTTAGAGACTCTGTCGTAGGAGCCATTGTTGATTTGGGTAGATCCTTGCAGGGGATATTGTCCAACTCTCAAGAGAAACAAGGCAATCATGGTGAGGGAAGCTCTTCTAGCCATCATGTGGGAAGGGTTTCAAACAATACTCCTTCGAAATTATTTCGTGCTAGTTTCCTTCAAAAGAATGAGCCACAAGGGGAGGAGTAGCCACTTACACACGGGTTTGTAGATGAAGTCAACCTTTTTGGAGAAGAGTGCATCTTTGAATCCCAACACAAGGGATTTTCTTTCATTTAGGGATTTTTGCCAACTGAGAAGGAATGAAGGGCCAAAAAAAAGAGTAAATCAACAACAAAAACCAAGGAAAGACATTTAGCATAGATTCGGTAATATCAATCTTCCTTCATTTGATGGTTCAGATAAGTGTTTTGTTAGGGCTTGGTTACACAAGTTAGATACATATCTCTCTTTGAACCCTATGTATGAAGAAGAGGCACTTAAGTTTTCAACCTTGCATTTGGATGGAGTTGCACATGAGTGGTGGTACCATGGCATCATCACCCAAGGGCATGGCTCTATCACCTCCCTTGAAGAATTCAACAAGTGTTTGACAGAAAGGTTTGATAAGATGGACCCGGATGAAAGATCCCAAACCCGTTTTTGTCTGAATACTTTATATATATATATATATATATATATATATATATATATATATATATAATGCTCAGGTATGGAGCTGAACTGGTAATATCAAATAAATCCATGAAGTAACATTCTCACACTGCATAATAATTAAAATACTGCAAACTCCCGCAAACCGGGTATATATAGAAATGGCGCCTAGGGTTTAAATGATTGATTTCTTCATTAATAACGCAGCCATACATTCAACATTGATTTCTAATGATAAATAATTAGGGCAAACACAAATAGAAATCTGCAGATGGAATAATACAGATACTACCCAAAACTCAGCCAGAAAGAATCCAAATCAAATCGATTTGGCATATATATGTGGCTGAAATGTATAACAATAAACTATCATGAAAAATACCTCTGATAATGCATACATCAACTGTAGAACAAGTCGCCCCACTCTTGGTGTTGCCTGAATGCCCACTGCTGCAATTTATTTCTTTATCTGACACTGCTGAAATGATAATAACCTGTGTAAACAATGAAGATTCCTGGGTGGAAGCTTCTCTCACTGCTCCTGGGGTTTCCGTCCGCAAGAGTAATAATCCAGAGGGTTTCCGTCCTTGGATTTTGTCTGCAAAAGCTCTGTGCTAACTGCTCTGTGAAAATGATAATAATCTGAATGCCCTTCCCCAAGTCGCATTTTCCTTCATATAGCCAAAAACCCTTCCAAATATCCAAGTCGCACTTTTTGGCCAAAACCCAATAATTAATATTTAATTAATTATTTTGCTTTACTAAGTGGGTCGCATTTTTGGGTTTAATCAACATACCCAAACAAGTCGCACTTTTGGCTAGGAATTGCATTTAAATAATTTATTAATTTTATTTAAATACATTTTCCTAAGTCAAAGTCACCCAAACAGTTTATTAATTCATTATATGTGCTTTAATGATATTTTACTTTAATTCGAGCACCATATAATAGAATAATAAACCGAAGTCACCCTTGAAAACACCCTTTTGGCCGTCGGGTAGACAAAACAGGCCAAAAGGTCTTCGACCGAACTAACCGAGAAAGAGGGACATTATAGTCCTCCCTTCCCGAGATTGCTTGTCCCCAAGCAACTGTAGAGCTGGATGCTGTAATATAATCTCACCTTCCCATGTAGCATCCTCCTCTGGCAATTCTTTCCACCTCACCAGGAACTCCCGAATGACCCTGTTCCTCAGTCTCCTCTCTCGGCTATCCAAGATCTCCTCTGGCACTAGGTCTAATCTCCCTTCCTCATCCAGGGGTGGCAAATCTGTAGAAGAAATAATGTTCTGCCCCAAAGCCTTTTTCAAGCAAGACACATGAAAAACATTATGTATCTTACTCTCAGAAGGTAACTCCAGCTCATATGCCACTTCACCAACTCTCCTCAACACCCTGTATGGCCCATAAAATCGCGGTTTGAGCTTTTCAGCCCCACTCTTCTTGAGAGTACTTTGCCTGTAAGGCTGAAGTCGTAGAAAAACCATGTCCCCTATCTCAAATGATCTCTCCACTCGGTGCCTATCTGCATATATTTTCTGCTGATTCTGGGCCCGCTGCATGTTTTCCTTAAGCACCTTAAGGATTTCCTGAATATCCTGTAAACTCTCCTGAGCTTTGGGAGCTCTACTATCCCCAAATGCCATATCAACAAAGGATCTCGCATCATACCCATACAGAGCTCGGAATGGAGTCATACCAATAGACATATGGTAAGTGGTGTTATAGCAATACTCACATAAATACAACAACTTAACCCATGCCTTCTGCTGTCCTGCAACGTAGTTGCGAAGATAACCCTCTATCCATTTGTTCACAATCTCTGTCTGTCCATCCGTCTGAGGGTGATAACTGGTGCTAGGAGTCAGCTCGGTGTAGACCAGACGGAAAAGCTCCTGCCAAAATATGCTCATAAACCTGCTATCCCGGTCACTAACTATGTTCTTCGGAAGTCCATGCAACCTGAATATCTGACGGAAGAACAAATCAGCCACATGAGGTGCCTTAAAGCTGGTAGGGACGGCGAAAAAGTGTGCATATTTTGTCAACCGATCCACTACTGCGTAAATGCGATCATTCCCTTGCACCACGGGAAGACCTGTAATGAAATCCATAGAAATACTCTCCCATTTCTGCTCCGGAATTGGCAATGGCTGTAGCAAACCTGCTGGGAAAGTATGCTCTGACTTGTTCTGCTGACAAGTCATACACTCACGGACATGGCGCAGGACATCATCCTTGAGACCCTTCCAGGAGAATCTCTCTCTAATCTGCCTGTATGTTTTAAAATACCCTGGATGTCCTGCCAGTGGTGCATCATGGAAAGCATGCATAATCTTCTCTTTAAGTTCAGATTCAGGAACTAGGTAAATTCTGCCCTTATACAAAATCAAATCAGTCATTACCTTATACCGATCATCCTGAATTTTTCCATCCATAATATCACATGCCCAAGTGTTTTTGGAATATTCAACTGACAGTTGAGATTTCCAATCTGCTGAAATCTCGCTCAACGAACATAGGACAGCGAGATGGGGTTTCCTGGAAAGTGCATCAGCCACTACATTCTTCGTCCCCTTGACATACTCAATGTCAAAATCATATGCCTGGATCCTGCTGACCCATTTTTGTTGCCTCTCATTGAGTTCTTTTTGTTCCAGGAAATATTTCAAACTGTTGTGGTCGGTTCTCACCACAAATTTTCCACCCACCAAATACTGTCTAAACTTTGCCAAGGCATGCATAATGGCAAGCATCTCCTTATCATAAGTGGAATACAGTCTCTCATTATCTCTCAGCTTCCGGCTCTCAAAGGCAATAGGATGGCGATCCTGCATAAGAACTGCACCAATCCCCAATCCCGAAGCATCACACTCTAAAATGAAGGGCCGTGAGAAATCTGGAAGAGCCAAAACTGGACAGGTGCTCATAATTACCTTGAGCCTCTCAAATACCACCTGTGCCTCATCTGACCAACTGAATGCACCCTTCCGTGTAAGATCTGTCAACGGAGCTACCAACTGGGAATAACCCTTCACGAACCTCCTGTAATAACCACATAACCCTAAGAATCCTCGCAAGTCAGAGATATTCTTGGGTGGTGGCCAATCCTGCATTGCCTGTATCTTCTCCTGATGAACCTTGACCCCATTGGCCCCAATGACATGCCCAAGATACAATATCTCCGTAAGCCCAAATTCACACTTGGACATCTTAGCAAACAAAGACTGAGTCTCCATTATGCTAAGTACCTCATCAAGATGCCTCAAATGATCATCCCATGTCCTGCTATAAATCAGAATATCATCAAAAAACACCAACACAAACTGCCTCAACTGCCTGTTGAAGAGATGGTTCATACATGACTGAAATGTAGCAGGTGCATTAGTGAGTCCGAATGGCATCACCAAGAACTCGTAGTGCCCATAGTGACATCTGAAGGCCGTCTTGTGGATATCCTCATCCCGAACTCTAATCTGGTGGTAACCTGATCGAAGATCAATCTTCGAGAAATAGATAGATCCATGCAGCTCATCTAACAACTCATCAATGCGGGGAATGGGATACCTGTTTTTGATGGTTTTCTTGTTTAGTGCACGATAGTCAATGCACATCCTCATGGTCCCATCCTTCTTCTTTACCAACACAACTGAAGAAGCAAAGGGACTAGAGCTAGGACGGATGTGTCCCATCTCCAAGAGCTCTCTAATGGCCTTCTCTATCTCATCCTTGTATGTCTTAGGATGGCGATAAGGCGTAGTCATCACGGGCTTAGCACCCTCCTCAAGCTCTATAACATGCTCAAACCCTCTATCTGGTGGTCTACCTGGAGGAATGTCACCAAACACTGAACCGTGCTTATCCAATATGGACTGGATGTCAATATGATAAGGCTGCTCATCGTCCGAAGAAGATTTGGACGAAATGAAACACTGGGCTGCCCATGCAACCTCTCCATGTCTCACTATAGACTCCATCCTGCGTGCTGAAACAACTCGAGGCCCACCGTCAGAAAGAGCCCGAAGCACAATCTTCTTCTTATCTACCATAAACTCCAACTCCATCCTGCGAAAATCCTGCACATATCTGCCAAGGGACTGTAACCACTGAATACCCAATACTGTATCAATCTCACCAAGCCCAATAACATAGAAGTCATCGGTCAATGTATAGTCCCCCATCTGAATACTAAGTCGTGGAATCCTCTTAGTGCAACTGATAGCAAATCCATCTGCCACCCGTACACTAAACCCATCAAATTCCTCAACCTGTAATCCTCGCTTCGCCGCCAACCCCTCATCAATGAAGTTGTGCGTAGCTCCACTGTCAACCAGGCAAACAATCCGCTGTCCCTTAAGCACTCCCTTCAGCCGAAAGGGATGGTACCTAGGAACGCCTGAAAGTGTGGCAATAGTAACATCGGATGAATCCAATGCCTCGCCCTCGCCAAGCTCTATTTGGGGCTGCTCCCCCTGTGCATCATGGTCACCGCCCTCATCCTCTACATCTGTACCTGGCGAGTGATCATCCTCTCCATCTGAAATCACCTCAATGAGATGCACCTTGCCTTTACCAAGGCAACGATGTCCAGGCTCCCAATGGTCTTTGCAATGAAAGCAAAGCTTCCTCCTCCTTAACTCGTTACGAGTCTCCTGATCCACCTTAGGAGGTGGTGCACTCTTCTGCGGAGCGGTAGAGCGCTGAAATGGCCTGGAGCTCGTGGGAAACTTCTTATTGGGCTGATAAGAAGTGGGCTGATAGGAAGTGGGGGATGTGTCCAAGTCCAATGCCGTCTGAATGGCATCATGCAATGTCCTAGGCTTAAGAGCCTTGACCAATCCTCTCATCCTGTCATGGAGGCCCTCGATGAATAACATCACTACCCTCTTCTCAGGCATCTCTGGAACCATAACGGCTATCCGCTGAAATTCGTTGATGTAAGAATCAACATGTCCACTCTGTCTGAGCTGTGCTAAATCCCTGTAATATAACTCCACATCCTTGCGATCAAATCTCGCAATCAATCTATCACTGAAATCCCTGTATGAATGTAGAAGCTCATGACCCTGCGTAACTAACCCATGGTGCCACCAATCATAAGCCACCCCCTCAAGGTGCAATGTAGCAAACTGTATGGCCTCCTGCTCCCTCATGGGCTTGAGGGTAAGGTAGGTGTCGAGCTTGTGAATCCAAGCCCTGGCACTGATCTTTCCACTACCATCAAAAGTGGAAAGGGTTACCTTATTGGTAACCTGCTGCAAATCTCTGTTCTGCTGTGCTCTAGGTCTCCTATCCTGTCCAGTCCTCATGTTGTCTCTCCTCTGAGCACAATACTGTGGGAGGGGAAATGCATCCCTCACATGCTGTGGCAAACTCCTCCACTCATCACTGACTGCCATGATAGTATCCGGGAAAGCTGCTTCTACCGACCGTCCCTCAATCTCTGGTGGGTCACCTCTAGGCAAGAAGTTAGGCTGCATGGGCCTATCTGCCGTCCGTGTAGGTCTCCTCTCGTCTGTATGGGTATGCCTCCGCTCACGGCGTGGCGATCCCCTAACACTCCCAAGCTCTGAAGGTGATCTGCTATGACCCCTGTAGCTACTGGCAACTGATACGGATCTATCCCTCCTGCCATGCCTGTCCCGCGGCCTATCCAGTGCCAACCTGTCCAAAGTAGTACCCATGCGCTCCATGGTCTGTAATAACTGCCTCTGTGTGGCTGCCATATCCCGAATAAAATTCCTATCTGGATCTGAATGTTCCTCTCGAGGACTCTCAGGTCTCTCGCCCAAATATTCCATTCTGTCACCTCCTGCAATACCAGCCTCGAGTCGTGCTCGTCTGCGGGTGTAGTATCTGTGTGGACCGTCCTCTCTGTGATGCATTCAAAGCTGATTTCTGCTGTAATACCCTATCTGTTTCTTCCCACACAGGCTGGGAGGATACACTGCTCTGATACCACTGAAAGATCCCAAACCCGTTTTTGTCTGAATATTTTTTTATTTTTTTATATATAATGCTCAGGTATGGAGCTGAACTGGTAATATCAAATAAATCCATGAAGTAACATTCTCACACTGCATAATAATTAAAATACTGCAAACTCCCGCAAACCGGGTATATATAGAAATGGCGCCTAGGGTTTAAATGATTGATTTCTTCATTAATAACGCAGCCATACATTCAACATTGATTTCTAATGATAAATAATTAGGGCAAACACAAATAGAAATCTGCAGATGGAATAATACAGATACTACCCAAAACTCAGCCAGAAAGAATCCAAATCAAATCGATTTGGCATATATATGTGGCTGAAATGTATAACAATAAACTATCATGAAAAATACCTCTGATAATGCATACATCAACTGTAGAACAAGTCGCCCCACTCTTGGTGTTGCCTGAATGCCCACTGCTGCAATTTATTTCTCTATCTGACACTGCTGAAATGATAATAACCTGTGTAAACAATGAAGATTCCTGGGTGGAAGCTTCTCTCACTGCTCCTGGGGTTTCCGTCCGCAAGAGTAATAATCCAGAGGGTTTCCGTCCTTGGATTTTGTCTGCAAAAGCTCTGTGCTAACTGCTCTGTGAAAATGATAATAATCTGAATGCCCTTCCCCAAGTCGCATTTTCCTTCATATAGCCAAAAACCCTTCCAAATATCCAAGTCGCACTTTTTGGCCAAAACCCAATAATTAATATTTAATTAATTATTTTGCTTTACTAAGTGGGTCGCATTTTTGGGTTTAATCAACATACCCAAACAAGTCGCACTTTTGGCTAGGAATTGCATTTAAATAATTTATTAATTTTATTTAAATACATTTTCCTAAGTCAAAGTCACCCAAACAGTTTATTAATTCATTATATGTGCTTTAATGATATTTTACTTTAATTCGAGCACCATATAATAGAATAATAAACCGAAGTCACCCTTGAAAACACCCTTTTGGCCATCGGGTAGACAAAACAGGCCAAAAGGTCTTCGACCGAACTAATCGAGAAAGAGGGACATTACTTGTTGCAAAGATAAGGAATCTATCCATTATATTGAAGTTGTTTTTGATGACGATAAGGATGAAGATAATGTTGATGCAAAAGATCAAGCAAAGGAAAATGAGGTGGGTGTCACAAGTGCTACTTGAGCTACACTAATAGTATTGCCTAGTTTCTATGCATTCCATGTAAAAGGTGATCTTCTTGGGCAAAAGGTCACCATACTGATTGATGGAGGAGCAACACACAACTTTGGACAGTAACTTCCAGATAGGCTACCTAAAAGAGCATTGACAAACATTGTCTATGGTATAGTTCATATTTACCAAATCTAGCCATGTCTACACAAAACTTGGATGGATACGAATTTTTTAGCCAGCTTGGATAAGTTGTGTTTGGGTTGGCTTTGTTTTGTTTTCCATTTTTTTATTAGTTTTTTCCTACGAAAAGATACCCAACACCGTTAAGTATGCGTAATGACCCTTTCAAGGGTTTAACCACAAACAAGGGAATTTAGCCAAACACCCAAAATATTCAGATCTGATTTTTAATTGTAGCAGATTGAAAATGCAAAAAATCAGCGAATTGTACTCTTCACAAAATATGCCAAAACACCATGAACAATTCAGATTCACTTGCCACAATATATATATATATATATATATATATATACTGCATTCACAAGAGCCAAAATCAATGAAAATACTGAAGAAATACGCTGCTCGAAATTAATTATAACCAGTTGATTGCAACCACAAGAAAAATGTAGATCTAGGGCCTAGAAATCCTCAAAAATCACAAAACTTGAGATTACAGCCTTAGAAAATATGATAAATCAGATTATGAATCAAAATTGCACATATAGTTCACTAAATATCCAAAACCCTACTCAAGGTAGGTTGCTCCACTAGAAATAAATCAACAACAATCTGAAAATGACAATTTTCTCCTCAAATCAGCTTGTACACCAATGCCCAAGTCAAGTTGAAGGGTTTCTGTCCTTCAGTAAACATCTAGAAGGGTTTTCGTCCTTCTAGGAAAGTCGCATATGAGGGTTTTCGTCCACAAATGCAAGAACAAGGAGCTCCTAGCTCGCACTGCTCCAATAAGATAAAATGCACCAAAGTCTGGATAGTAAATGATGCCTTAGATCTCCTTCTATATCCTTCAATTGGCGCCAAAGTACAAAAAGGCAATGCCGACATGTATAAGAAAGAAAACACTAAAGAAAATATAAAATATTAGTAAAAACGTATCAAATAGATGCTCAATGTTCTTCTCGTTCATCTTTGCTTCTTTGCCATGGAGAAGGAATGGCAAGAAGACGAAATATCAGCTCTCAAGTGGGGAGAAGGGACATTACAGTATGATTTAATATAAAATGTATTAAATTTTATATTACGTTATTAATTTTTTTCATTGTATTTCTCAAATTTTGCATATTTATAAATTATGCTCATATATAATAATAAATATGTATATAATTTGCACAGGATTTTTTTAGAATTTCAGATATTTTGATTCTTTTTCCATCCCGAACGGATCTAGATTTCCGGATATGGTAACCATGGATTTTTTAAGAATATAATTATATAATATGTATATAATTTGCACTGGATTTTTTAAGAATTTCAAATTTTTGGATTATTTTGCCATCCCAAATGGATCCAAATTTCCGGACATGGTAACTATGGTGTATTTTATCATTCTTGAAGGAATGTGCAATGTTATTCTTACTACTATAGGAACTAGATCAACACGGGAAAGATTTTCTTCTCAACAAATCAATGAATAGATACATCTATAATACATGAAGCCTGATGTTCAAAGGAGAGCACCACTCGGTCCCAATATGGTTGGGCATAGACACTAGAGGAGTTGACCAAGGCTCGTGACCGAGTGTTACGAAAGATAGTTGGGAGAGGAAGCACATGGTATTCTTTGTGGAGAGGCAATATTTGGAGGATGATTGTTTGTCCGACATGTGGTCACCCTATGGAGTGACCAGGTCTTATGGTTGTCTTGGAGATCGACCATGATAAAGATAAATTGCTTATAGTCAACCTAGGGAGAAACCACGGTGACAATGATTTTCTTATTGTCACCCCGAGGAGTGACCATAAGGATAATCATTCGCTTGTGGTCACCCGAGAGAGTGACCACATAGACAATCATTTGATTATTGTCACTCTGGGTAATGACCACTTTGACAACCATTTCGTCACTGTCAAAGCTATTTACTATTTCTGTACTGTTTTGTAGAACTTGCATTTATGAGGTTAGAACATGTCGTAAGATGTCCTTTGGTCTTTAAACTAAGAAGTACAATCGATTAACTGAATCAACTGATTTTGGTGATGTTCATGATCTAAGTTCAGATACCTGTTGCCAATTTGAAGAATTTTGGTCCAAAAAATGCTCTATATTAAAAAGATAGGATTTGCCTTCTATTGTCTCAAATGGGATACCTGTTCTTCATCGTCTCTTTTGGAGTTGCAATGTTTCTCTTTTAGAGTGTACTATCCCAACATGAAACTTGGAAAATCAGATTGGTTTATGGTCCATGACTCGTTCATATTTGTGCCAACAGAACCTCTTGCACTCTTGGGAGTGTTGATCTCCTTGTTGGCTTGCTCCTTGCATTCTTAGTGTCTTGCTTCTGCTCTCGGCTATCCCTCTTAGCCCCTTTGCTGCAATACACATGCTTTTGGGCTAGGGTGAAGCTCTTTTGGGAGATGCTTTATATGACATCTTCCTTGCTGTTCTCATTCTTCCAACAAGTGAAGAAAAACATTTATCATTATATAAGGGATTATAATAAAGCACTACTTTTTCAAAATTTCCCTTGTCCGGGGTGTTAAAATTTGATATATGCATCAAGAAAAAATGCAACACACCTGGAATGAAGAGGCATTATGTCAACACTCTTCTCTTGAGAGCATTGTAATGAAGACAATTCTCAAGTCATTATTAACCAATTGTCAGATTTAGTGATGATGAACTTCTATCTGTTTTTTAGGCCTGGTATATAAGGTTCTTAACCAACTTGAAGACACCTTGATTGTCATGGTAGAGTGGAGTAGATACAGTTTGGACTTATCTATAAATCAAGAAAAATTCTGCTCTACCACAGCCTCACAACCTGCATTGTTAGCTGCCTTGTATTATATTTCAGTGGAGGACAAAGCAACATGTTGAAGTTTACCTTCCAATGAATCAACTCTTGAAGTCAACGAAAAGGTGTTTCCGATAGTTGATCTCCGAGTATCAACTGGACCTAACCTAATTAGGCTTTGCTTATCCTAACAACTCAAAGTCTGATGCTCTCTGATACAATATGCCAATCAAATGTTCCTTTGACATAGTGTAGAACACGTTTCGCTGCTTGCCAATGAATTGATTTCATTTGTCATAGAAACTGAGAGAGGTAAGGAACAACATAACATAAATCCAGTCAAGTAGATGTAAGATAGATCAAGCTTCCCACCAACTATGTGTAATGCAATTTATGGACTGGTGTTGAATTTTGATAGGCTGATAATTTCAGCTTGGCCTCAATAGTTATAGTGGATGGATTAATATTTTTCATCCGTAATTTCTCCAAGAGTGCTATGGCATATTTTATTTCTCGTAAGGATAGTATGATCAAATTTCTAAAGGTCAACATAGAGCATGAGGATGAACGTGAAGAAGTGTATAAGATTCCAAAGAAGAACAAGACTAACAAGCTCTTATTCAATGTTTTTTGCTGCACATGTACAACAGGTCCAACAAGCTCTTCATCAGTCAAATAGGGTCTCAACTTTTCTTTACACTGATTTAGTATACCTTGAGCAAGTGCATCTGCTGTGGGTGACACTTCCTGCTTCTCCTTTCTCATGTAGGCAAATAAAATTGTTAGAAGTGGCATCAAAATATTATCCTCCTCATTCAGAATTGAAGAAATAATAATTTGCATTGAAGAAACCATAATATCTGCATGATCCCTATGAATAGAAGTAAAGAAATTGTCAAACATTTGAAAAATGAGTTCATCACATTCCAAGTCTATCATTAGGACCCAAGATCTAATGTTTGCCATATTTTTTAGAATAGTGACCCTCTTAGCAAAAAGAACATCTGTGGTGTCACCAAGACCCTCAAAATTGTCCACCACGAGCTGAAATATTTCCTTCATGATGCGGTCACCATAGGGTGGTTCCGGAGCCTTAATCCTCATAATTTCACTTATACAAGTGATAACTACAAGTCTCACATTCGGATCTGCATGTCTCAAATGTCTAGGACTAACCAAATGTGCCCCCTAAGGATCAAAAATTGAAATCATCAAGCCATAATCTGATTGCTTAATCAAACACAAACAACTTACCACCTTTTCCAGAGTGTAGATCAATATGCTCTTCTCAAGTGAAGGACCCTTGAGCATTTTTCCAAGCTTATAGAGCTTGGTCCTCAAACTTCCGATACTAGCAAGCTCAATGATTTATTCTGCAAACAAACCCATAAAGATGGAAGAAAACCGCTCTGATACCACTGTAATGTCCCAACTCCGGGATCAATAGAAAATATGCAAATCAACAACTCCTTCAATACACCAATCAACTGAATATAGCAAACTCAATCAAAAACTATTTGTACCAGTTGAGTAGATGACTCAATAAACACAATAAAAGGGGTTTATTGGCCTCTAACGAGTGGCTCTCTTACAGCTGAAACTATACTCCTCAGAAATCAGACTTCTTTGATTGAAATACCACCAATGGGCTTATGCAGTCATCCTCAAAAATCAGTCCTCACAGATATGCAACTATATTAGCCACAAGAGATATGTAATCAAACTATAGTCTCAAACAAATAGCACAAATTAATACTCCCAGCTGAGGTAAGCAAATCAGATTGAAAAATGCATAAGAATCAGACCCCAAATTATCCATACAACCCAAACAGGACTCAGCTGCGATGAAACATGTAGAACCTCCAAACACATACCAAACCCAATCAATATGCTTCACCAATATTCATAATTATATAATGGACATATCATCTTGAAGGAGAAATAGATATTGCTCTTGAACTTAAATCCAAACCGTCTACACAAGTCCCTGATATATATCTATATATAAATATGATCCACAACACTGTAATTCATACTAACCGACAGGGGAAGCATCTACAGGTTATGCCAAATACCAGTCGATTCACCGCAGGCATATATATTTCATTGAAGTCTGCAATCATGGAACTGTTCTATATATATAAATTTGATCTGAATATTCATCTAAAGATCGCTGCAAAAGAGGAACATTTCCACACCATATGAGCATGCAATATTATTCAACAACTAAACCCAGATCGCTGCCTTGTGAAGTCTTAAAACCATCAACAAATCATGCAAGTACCAGTCGTTGGGGCTTGATAAAAATGCACTAACAGTTTGCTGTTTATAGGAAGGTCAAAAATGTGTAACAAATATCTAACATTCACCTATGATGAAGTCGCTGTGTGATGGAGACAATGGCAGATCTCATTTAATCAAAACCAGCCTCATATTAATGAGATTTACCTTGCCAATAATTGCCCAGAATAAATCGCTGCCAAAGGAAATAATATCATGCATTTAAACTTGATCAATCCACAACAAATGGAGTAAGCAAACAGTTCACAATTACCATAGAAGAAGTCACTGTAAATAAGACAGTAAATACCAATCGAATTTCTTCAAAAATGGCCCAAGAGAGTTACCAAACAAGCCCAGGTTGGTCGCTGCAATTGCGACACATGAGCATACAGAAATCTGATTATTTACCATTCAAAAACAATCCACAAATACTCAGGAACAGGTCACTGCAATATAGGAGTTATAAACCCAAGTCGTACCACTCTCATAATGCATTAAACGATCATAAGGAATTCGCTGGGGCACAAGAGATCACATAACACCAATCTACTTGCAAAATCACATGAGAATACTTCCCTTAAATGTCAAATCAGCTCAATAAACTTCCCATGCAAGAGAGAGAGAGAGAGAGAACATCAATGGGCATGCATCCCAACTCCAAGCATGGAGTATGAAATAAATCTCATCATAGCATAAGTTTCATAATGATTCTAGCTCTCCTTTTATAAACAAGGAGACACAAAATTTGAAATCCTAGGAGAGGGAAATAATTAAATAAAAACAGTTTATCTTTCCTAGATGCGGCGTCCCCTTTCTAAGGATGATTTTAATATTAAAAGCCACTCAAATATTTATTTAATTAATTCCCCATTTAATTTTGCATTTTGGGAATTGAATTAAATAATCTTCATAATTAAATAATTATTGCTTTCTAATGTCAAATAATAAAAATCACTCTCTAGGCAATAATATTTAATTATTTAATATAATTTTCCCCTTGCAACATCCCAAATCTCACGGGGAAAATTAGGCTAAGGGTCTTTAGAAAATGGGGACATTACATCCCAAAATCACTTGTCCTCAAGCAATTGTAATTTGTAAGTGTCCGGATCCCAAGTGAATCTCAACTACTTCTTCTTTGAACAAGGGAAGTGTTTGTCATGTTTTTTTAAGTCTTGTTTTTGAGCATTTGCATTCTTCTTTCATAATTTCTCTCATAAGTCAAGTCGGTTGGGTTGAAGAGGTGAAAAGCCAAAGATAAAGTTAAAAGCAAATATCCTTATGAGGTTGGTCACGAGGGAAGACTTTTGATATATTTAAATTTGAGGGAAGACTTTTGATATATCTTATGTTGATGACTTTTCATGGAATATGTGGGTATGTTTCTTAAAGAAGAAATATGATTTTGATATATTTAAATTTGAAGTTCTAAGTTTCCTGTTCAAAATGATTATGGGAAGAAAATAAAGCTATCTAGACAGATAATGGAGGAGAATTTGTTTCTGTTATATTTTTTAAGCTTTGAAAACATGTACAATTCATAACTTCTTATACACCATGGAGATGGAAGAATCAAAATATGTCCAGGTTTGGCAAAAAGGGGGAAATCAAACATTATGCACAGAAATGGTTTCCTATAGGCCTAAAGTCACTATTCAGCTTGCTGGATAATGTTAACTAAAGGCAAGGAACATAGCAACTACTCTGGAGAACTGAATTAACTTGTTTTACCCATCAATTTTTATTGAATACTAGCACAGATCTAGAAACAGAAACTAAGATATATATGCTGAAACAAGGTACAAATTTGAATTTAAATTTTCCAGAGCATACAAGAATCTAACCTAGCAGCATATAAACAAACAAACAACAACTTTCAATTTGGAATCGAAGTGCCCTCATATCTAACTCCAAAGAAATATGCAAAGGTTCTACCAACCTAATCCGAAGTAACCCTAGTTGAGTAGAGGAAGGACGAAGTTTCTGTGATCTGAAACAGATAATTGGAGGTTCATTGAGAAGCTCTGTCCTTCAGTGTATAGAATGACCATGAGAGAGTGATGGTGATAACACGAACAGGAGCAGAATGATTGTAGATCTGAGAGGATAAGTTTAATGGTGTCACAAGGGGCAACAGAGGATGAAGCTTGATCAATGACACAGATAAGGCAGCTACAATGATCACAGTGCGGGCCAGAGCAAAGTGGGCCCAACAGATGACCAATAGTAGCAGCAATAAATATGATATCAATGAATGAAAGTCTTCTGAGAGTCAATAATTGTGTAGAGAGTAGAGAGTCCAGAGAGGGATTCTTGAGATCTGTGAGATCTTGTCAGAATGATTTGGAAGAAAGGAGAAGAGAGCTGAAAAGAGGCCAAAACGATGCATATATGGAATACACTGAGCGGATTTGTGATTAAAAGGGTTGTTTATGACTGTTGAAAATTTTTAACGGATCTGGCAATGGTTGAAAATGGGCGAGTGTTGCCAGACTGTGGGTTTTATGTAACACGAAGGACTAGGTCTCCAAATCATCCAAAAGGGGGTACATTCTACAGGAAGTCTCTTGTGTTGTCATTGTGGGGTACTTGTGCTCTAGGGTGTAGTTACTATGAGGAGGGAACCAAAGTGTAATCATCTGGATATAGGTTTAAGGAAATGAGCATTACAAAACCGAACTGTAATTGAAAGGAGTAATGGGGTTGTTTTGAAATTTGCAAGATGCACCTTGCAAACAAGTGTTGGGTGGAGGCTGTGCATACTGTGGTTTATCTGCTGACAAGTAATCCAACTAAAGTAGTGGAAGATATTTTACCTAAAAAAGTCGGGAATGGAAAGAAACTAAATTAAGTAATTGCAAATTGTTTGTTCGTCTACTAATGTCTTATTTTGGATGAGAAGAGAAGTAAACTACGTCCAAAGTTTTAAAGGATGTGGTTTGTTAGATATAGGAATGAAGTGAAAGATGCATAAGCTTCTATATGTGATCAATAATTGCACAAGCATGAGTGGAGATGTGGTGGTGCATGAAAAGTCATGTCGGGAGAAGTTTAACATAAATTAAAAACTTGAAAGTGATTTTGTAATGTCCCCATTTTTGGAAGACCCTTAGCCTATCTTTCCTTGTGGGCTTCGGGATGTTGCAAGGGGAAAATTTTATTAAATAATTAAATATTATTGCCTGGAGAGTGATTTTTATCATTTGACATTAGAAAGCAATAATTATTTAATTTAATTCCCAAAATGCAAAATTAAATGGGGAATTAATTAAATAAATATTTATGTGGCTTTTATTGACAAAATCAACCTTAGAAAAGGGGACGCCACACCTAAGAATGATAAACTGCTTTTATTTAAAAATTTCCCTTTTCTACGGATTTCAAATTTTGTGCCTCCTTGGTTATAAAAGAGTGCTAGGATCATTATGAGACTTATGTTATGATGAGATTTATTTGATACTCCATGCTTAGAGTTGGGATGCATACCCATTAATGCTTTCTCTCTCTCTCTTGGGTGGGAAGTTAGTGAGCTGGTTTTGATCAATTGAAGTATTCTCTCTTGTTCCATTTGTTGAGTTCTCTTGTGTTGAAGTATGTTTTATGCATAATTCATACTTGCTAACATTGGCGACTTGCTTTGGGATGTGGCACATTTGTTTGATGAGGAAATTTGAATGATTAGTGGTGATTTTTGATGTCTATGGAATGATTTTAATGCTGTAATTATTCCAGCTATGACGACTTGTGTTGGGTCATGTTTTGGCATGTTTTGAGGGTGAACAAGTTGAATATATAATTTGATCTATGTTGGGATAATTTTCCAAGTGTAGGATTGTTATTTAGAGGGTTTTTGGAGCATATAAAGAGTTGATAATAATTTATGCCATTCACTCTAACCCTAAGAACTGGTTTGTGGATTTTGGGGGCTGATTTAGAGGGTTTGCGATGGTCTAAAAATTCAGATTTATATTTCTTTGGAAAGCTCTTGAATTATATATTAGTCTGCACTTTATTTCATGACAAAAGACAATATTGAGCAAGTTATGAATTTTCCAAGTTTAAGTTGTCCTGGGTGCATTTTTATTGATTAACTATTATGAAATTTAGATCGGTTGTTTGAGATCAATTTAAAATTGAATGTGATTATAGAAATTAGGAAAAATAAGGAGAAGGTGATTTCGTAATTTTTGGAGTAGATTTGATGGCCTAAATGTGCTGGGCGACCTACTTTTTAGGGAAAAATTGGGGTTTCGTGTTGGTTGTATGAAATCTAGTTTTTGTATATTATTCTTCATATTTTTGTGGCCCAATATCCAAAATTTCAGCGCATTTGGACCTCTCTAGCCAAAACTATGAATTTTTTAAAATTACATCAGTTGGGGTTTAGATATTAATTATTTTTCAGCTGAGTGTGATCAGATTTATGCTAATTCCTAACTTGTCCTAAAAGGGGACATTACGGATTTTTAGTTTGATACCAGAAAAATAGCTGAAGGTTAGTCATTTGTAACTGATGAATAGAAAGTTCAAATGGGAGAAAGGATTGGAAACAATGCAGGTGTAGTAGGTGTGAATGCTTTTACATCTCCAAAACATATTCCGAAAGGTTACTATATTACCTTAGAGAATGTGCGGGAAGATGAACTTTCGCTCCGAAAAAGATAAGGGTACAAACAAAGTAAGGTCCTATGTACGCAAATCATGTTATGGTGACTTGTGTTTAAATTCCAGTGAACCTAGTTATCAAAGAGGCCAAAGAAAAAAATGAGGCACGAAGCTATTTCGGTCTCTAAATTTCTCCAACTTTGTAAAAAAGTTTTTTTGGGCTAGTAGAATAAGAAAACAAGGAGTGAGTCGAAGACAAAGGAAAATCACTTATACTATTATTCTTCATAAGAAATGAATGAAAGAATATTGGTTTGAATTATGCACACTAAAACCTCATTTCTTTGGATATGTTTATAGAATGTTTTGAGATGTTTGTCTAAATCAATTTGATAGTTGTGTAGCTCATTTTTATTCTAATTTTTCTCTTACAAGTTACTTCATTTATTTGCTTTAGGAGATTGGATGTTCAATTGGTACTATTTTTTACTGAAAAATAGAACAAGTAAAAGAGAACTAGTGCAAAGCATGGATTGCTATGAGTGTTGAAGGCTTTTGGAATTTTTTTTTTAGAGAGCTTTTATATCAATGTTTTGGATCACCACTATTTAAATACATAACTTTGGTAATTGTAAACATACCAAGTTTTTGGGACCCTTATTATGATTATTAAATGAGCAACGAAAATTAATTGATTGTTAAGTATTTAATTAGGAAACGTAGAAAGTAAAGTATTAATCAACAATTAATTAATTAGGAAACATGGCTAATACATTATTTATCTGTCTTAATCTAAAATTAATGATTTTTTGGTATTATTTAAGTTCAATTTCAAATGTCACACTTCCTAGAATAAACAGTCGAAGACACTTAGTCCACTTTTGTTTCCCAATGGCTAAGGGGTGATAAAAAGAACTAGTCTTAATAAATTATTATAAAGTGCATAAAAAGAAACTTTATAAAGAACACTTATATTAATGCATTAATGACTTCATAAAAATAAAAGAGAAATATTAAAGTGAATTTAGAAAATAAAAAGAAAAAAGGTCACTTTATATTTATTTCCCCTAGGGGAAAAATGCGACCCATATTGGGGATGATACAAGGCCAAAAAAAATTTAAATGTGGGCCAAATGATGTGATTGGTGCTTGTGGGTGGCTACTAAGCCAAGATTGCTTATAAAAATAAGTGTACATGGCTTTGTAAAGCATCTCTCTTATTTTATAAAAATTCGGGTTTTTGTCTGAGCTTTGTAAGCTTTGCAAATAAACTTCAAAGGATGAAAATCCCTTGAAGTCATCTCTAGAGGACAAAAAACCTCTTGAGGAATTAGAGAAAGAGGAATGGAAACTCTTTTTTCTTTTGAGAGGATTCTCCATTCAGGGGTTTCCATTGCAAACCAAGGATTTAGTTATGTTTTCCATTGTTTTCCAGTAATTGTTGAATGCTAGATTTGTAGATTTGTGTTACTTCCAGTGAGGGTTAGAAGGTGGAAGCTTGTTGTTGATTTTTACCTCCATTTGCAGCCATATCTAGGGTTATCTACACCTTGGTGGAGTTTAGTACATTCTAGGGCATGGCTGTACCGGATCTCATCTCTAACAACTTTGCCATAATTTTAGAAGCCAAAATCGGTTGGTTTGCATAATTTTTGGGCCAATGAAATTGTATTTTCAGTTGTGTCTGAGGACTATCATCTACAGGTTTTTATAAAATAATCCAGACTTCCATTTTGATCCAATATGGTATTTTTCTCATGTTCTTGCCCTTATGAAAAATGTTGATCAGTTTGGGAAAGAAATTTAGTTTAATTACTTAAGTTTTGAGTGATTTCCGTCATGCAAATCACTTGTTTATTGCTGTATAATTCTCTATCACTTAAATTTTTGTTGGGCTTTGTGGGAATTCCCTTTGGGGTTGAAAAATGTCCATTTAGGAACTGTTGGCTAGATTTTCTGTACAGCTGAAAACCTAGGCAGTCATGAGATAAATCTCCCTCATTTATAGGTGAGGCTCCCGTGTAAGATTTTGTCAGTTTATATTTCTTAATATCTATCTGTTGGTATTACTTTAACTGTGTAGCTCATGAACCATAGTGATATAGTTCTGCAGCAAGTAAGTAGCTATAAAAGAAAGGAAATATCTGCAGAAAAGGAAAATAATAGAAAACAGGAAGAAATGAGGGAAGATGTGCAACCCAATCAATAGTTCACAGAGTTGATCGCATGCACATAAATAAAACAAATAGATCTTTAAATACAAAATTTAAAGCAAAGAATAGTTTCAGATCCAGATCTAGAATAACACAGTTTATGAATAAATCTAGAAAGAAATAAGAAACAAAATGCAGCATTGACACAAAGTTCTCTGGAAATCTGCCTCCTCTCTATTCCTTAGCTTGCAGAAAGATATCAAGGGTTTCAGCTCAAAGTCTGGAACACAAGAATGCTGATTACAAATTCTGATCCTCTAACCTGTAGGTTCTTCCTCTATTTATAGTGTATAGAGGGCTATTACAAATAGGAAGCTTTAAATGAATTCCCACATGCAGAAGCTATGAAAAGGGAAACAACTGACAATCTTCCTCCTAGAATTCCTCTTTGCATAACATGCATGATTTATAACTGAAAAATAAAACCTTCTATTTTTGATGTCTGCCACCTATTTCCAAGTAATTGACTTTTTCAAGTAACAACTTTTAATCCAATCACTTAAGTTTTATAATTTAATTGATTGCTCAATTACTTTGTCGGAGAAAATAAAAGAAAGAGGAAAATAAATAAGAAGAAAGTTGCGACCCTCTCAGTCTTGTTCTTCTTCCATATTCTGCATGCGGTTGACTCTTTTGTCTTTGATTCTCACCAAACTGGATCTGGAAGCTATACATGACTGTGATTTGCTTGTGGGTATTGCATTTGACGTGTCTTCCCTTCTATCCTTGAAGCTTTTGTAATTCTTCTTCAGTACATGCACCAGTGCAATGTTTGCTGTAAATAATTCAGACAAAACTCATCATCTTTTATTTAAAATTGCATATGAGCAATTTTAAATTTTGGAAAGCACTCTGGGTGAATGCAAACACAAGTAAATTCAATGAAGGCCAAAACTGGAAGATTGGGAGCACATGCACAAGCTTCTGAAAGGAATTCTTCATGCAATGACTTCCACATAGGCTGCGTTAGAAACAAGAGGATGAACTTTTTTCCAGAAGCCTTTGCAATTATGAGAGTTGAATTTGTCAATCAAATTGGTGATAGGTTCAGGGCCTATGTCTGTATCATTGACTTCAGCAAATCTAGAAGCTATGCATGGTTCTGTTGATCTCTCTCTTTCATCATGCTTCAATATGGTTGGAACAATCTTTGTCTAAGCTCTTTTTCTTTTAATTCTGTCGAAATCCCTTGCAATTGGATCCATATAAGCAGATCTGGCAACTTCTTCAGATTCAGAAGATATATTCAATGTAGCTGAGATTGATTTGAGAACCTGTGATGAATACCTGGGCACTTATACCAACATGCAGATGCTCAGAATGACCAAAATTAGGCTATTCCAACCCTAGGCGCCAAAACTGAAAGTTTTCCGGTAGTGGAAAATAAACTTTAATGCAAAATTCTTCTTCTTTTGGCGCCAAAACCTATCTGGGCTGCAATCCTCATCAAAATGAATTAATTGTTTCTTTATTATGACAGTCCATGCTTATATAACCCTCATCATTCTATTTCTAATAATTGCCCTTCCTATTTCTGACAATTTAATTAATAAACAATCATGTTTATTCACCCAAATTGGGAGCCCAATTATGCATGCTGCTGGTTGCTTTTAAATAAATTTGTTTTATTTATTTTTAGCATGCGTCTTTGACTTCTCCTTAGCTTTTCCAATTGCATTGACTTTCCTTTTATTTATGGCGCCAAAATTGGGTGAATAAACCATTAATAAATATTATTAAACGCATTGTTATTCACCTAAGGTGGGTCGCACTCTTTGGCAAGGGTAGTTGCTAAAAATAAGAAGTCAGCTTGATAGGAATTTCCACCTTGCACTGTAGCTCCAAAAATCCCCTCTTCCACTTAAGTGATTTGACTTTCATCATGGGAATTTTTACCCTGCAAGGCAGGTAAGAAATTCCCGCGGTGCTTTAAGTGATTTTTCTTTTATAATGGGAATTTTTACTCTGCAAGGCAGGTAAAAAATTCCCGCCTGCTTGCCACCTCTAATATTCGCATTGCAACTTAAGTGACTTTGACTTCATGGGAAAAATCACCCTGCAAGGCAGATAAGACATTCTTGCCTGCCTGCCACTGCCAAAATTCCCACTGGCAGCTTAAAGTCTTCCTTCCAAAAAGTGTGACTTGAATTAAAACTGGCCTTCTTTGATAAAGTGTGACTTGTATGGGTGAATAAATCTCTTTGGTGGGAAAAGTTAGCCTGCGAGGCAGGCAGAAAATTCCCATCGGTGTTTTAAGTGATTTTTCTTTATTTTATAATGGGAATTTTTATTCTGCAAGGTAGGTAAGAAATTTCCGCCTGCCTGCCGTCTCTAATTTTCCCATCGTAGCTTAAGTGACTTTGAATTCATGCGAAAAAGGACTCTGCAAGTTAGGTAATAAATTCCCACCTGTTTGTAGCTACCAAAAATCCCCTTGCAGCTTACACTCACTAATTCCAGAAAATGCGACTTGCCTGAGAGAGACTTTTTGTGCATGACTTCATCATTTTTGGTTAGCAGTTTGCATTTTGAGGCTGATTCGTTTTGGTGCTGTGTCGGTAGATGATCTCCATATGCTTCAGGCAATTAAACAGACTATACTGGCAAAGGATTTGACCTAGGGGAATTTCACATAAAAACTGTGGAGAAAACTGGAGAAAAATGCAAAAGAAATAAATAAAAGCGAAAAACGTTGCCAGAAGTTGCAGACAATGCCCTGAATTCATTCCTGGTGAAAACCCTATTGATATGAGTGAATACTGACATCCAAAACTTCAACAAGATTCAATCGGAGCACAATTTACTTCAAACGGGGCATTATTTATTCAATAAATAATTAAATAAAAAATTTCCCGCAGACAAAACTTGGCAAAGGGATAAAATGAGTTTGGGCATCTGAGTATTTGTCGAAATTGACTCATGATTCACTGGGAATATCCTAACATAATACAGACATCTTTTGGCAATAAAAACACAAAAAGACCCGTTATTTTAAAAGAACGAAAAACATTTCAAATAGGTGGTTCCAGATTTCAGGGTGAAATCTGGGGACACTAGGAACATTACACAATTGCACATATTTTTAATTTTTTAATTTTAAATTTCTATTTATGTAATTATGTTTCCATTGCACAAGTAATATAAGACTAAGAAAAAACAATTGCCTAGCTTGAAAAGAAATATTTTATATCTAGTGTCACGTTATTTATGAATTAGGAAATTTTAGTTATATCAAACCAGTAATGCAAATTAGGTCCATCTTATGTAATGTCTCTTTTAGGGTAGATCTAGAAAATTTTGGATTCCACTTGAAACCCTTATGATGCAAACACTTCGAATTCAACTAGCAAACTGAAAATTATCTTCAAACCCTAACAACAATCTAATTTTATTTTTTATGGCATCATGCATTCAAAAACAACCGGAAATAAATATAGAAACCTTCGAAATTATTTTATTTAAAAGCCAAAACAAACATAACACAAGAGAACACCGGAAAACATGTTTTTTGTATTTTTTAGACCATCTGGAATTAAAATATGACAGTAGTAAATATACTTTACCAACATGGCTGGAAATAATGATTCCAATCCCAAACACAACCATGGAAGACTGGAAACAACTCCAAAAATAACAAAGAATCCAAATACAACTGAAATTTGGGTTAGCATGCCCTAGAAGCCCACAAACTCCTCCAAGATGCAAGTTGCCACCCTAAGAGAGGGTCTGAAAACTTCTGCCAAAGTTCTAGCAGCCCTTCTATCCATTGCACCAGCCAATGATGGAGCTTTTACCCTTTTGTGCTAGCCAATGATAATGCCCTAGCCCTTTTTGGGTTATTTTTATACACAAATGTGACTTCTGAGTGAAGCCACTAACAAAAATTGAAGGTTTTCATCCCCAAATTCTAATCACAATGAGGGTTTTTGTCTCAAGTGATGAATGCTAAGAGGGTTTCCGTCCTCAATAGCTGAAAGTAGAAGCACAAGTGCTCAACTCCTAAAATCAAGGTTATAGATCCCCAAATGAACCCATTCATCCTCCTTTTATAAGTTCTTTTTCCTCTTTCTTTCAATTTTGGTGGCCGACTTACTTTATTTAAAAGTCACTTTTATTTTTATTAATAAACATAACTTACCTTATAATATAACATAAAGTTACATTTGGCCGACTTAATTAAATCATCAATTTTACTTTAAGTATTTAAAATTACTTTTTATTTTAATAATAATAATATTAAATTAAGTTGTCCAAAGATTAAAAATGACCATGCTCAACTTAAATAATATTATCAATCATCTTTAATTTATAAAAGGGGACATTACATATTAACATACTGGATCTATACAATTAGCCTACGAATAGAGTCTCTTGAGCATATCTATAATAGGTCTGCATGCTTGGCCTAAGCTTAATCCCTCATTCCTAATCAATTTTTTTGGATATTTATTGATCTCAACTACTTCACTTAAATGTATTTTATAGAAATGATCCTTCATTGCAATAACCTTGGTCTTTTCGATGCACACATGGTGTTTTCTTTTAGGTGTATGATTCACTTATTTTGAATTACGGATTTGTTTCTCTTAATGTAATGTCCTTTTTTAAGGGGACTAAGGAAATGACGAAAAGCTGAGATGTAAACTTAAAAATCAGATTAGGGAGCTGCTGTAGATGGCTGAAATAAACCATGCAATCTGCAAATTAGGCCCTTCCTAGGGCAGCAACTTCCTTGGAGAGGTTAAACCCCTCAAAGGTGGGTTAACCCTTGCTAATACCCTTCAAACCTTATGCCAAAATTATAAGGAAACCCTCAATAATCACAATCAGCTGTTAGAAATCAGAAATGAGCTTGGAAGATAATTAAATTTTGGAACCCTCAACCAGCGAACTGCAACAAGCTCGGAAAAATAGTAAAACATCTCCAAAATTCACAAAACTCAAGATCTTGGCTTTAACATATATGAAGAACAAGATAATAAATTCAGATTTTCCAATTATCATCACACATACCAAATAACACTTCCAAGTGGGTCGTTCCACTTCAATTAAATAGATTATTGATCCCAAGGGATAAATCATGCAAGGAAATGATAATTTATTGCTTTCCAAACCAGCTTGTGTACATAAATCCTTATGGAAGGGTTTCCGTCCTCCACAAGTCCTCAACCAAGGCTTTCCGTCCTTGGGAAAGGTCCTCAATCAAGGGGTTTCGTCCTTGAGAAAGGTAGATAAGGTGCGTCACAAGAAAACCTTAACCAAGATATGACAATTCACCAAAAACATTATCCAATATTGGCCAAGCGACCTCCATTATATAACCATAAGGAGTGCTTTTACAAATATAAAAATGATGGCCGACCCCTTAAGGTAAGTGCTTTTAAATATTTAATTGGTATTTGGAGCCTACATGCTCAAAATACTTTTATTTCCTAACTACTTAAGTCCTTCTATTGGAGCGCTAGGCTTCCCAATAGGATACATGATAATGAATAAAATAACTACCTAAACAACGAGTAAAAACATAATCCAAATCTTCCCCTTGAATTCTAATTCAAACCCAAGGGGAGACATGACATACTTGACAGGTCTGTGAATATCAGCCTTCAAGTCTAAATGCACATTGACATCTTGACTGATTCAGAAACATGGTTCTTCTGGATAGGGTGCATTCAAGGCTTGTAGATCTTGAAGATGTGACTCTTTCTTATGTGATAATGGATAATGATTAGTATATCTCAGATGCATATATCTGTCATGATCCACAATGGGCTACGTTTCTCTTGTGCAACTCACATAAGATTGTAACATTGATGATGTTTTGTAGATAATCAAATTGTTTCAAAGCACTCATATTCATGAATATGGATGCTTATACACTTTACCATGACCATGAACAGATATGGGAGCGCAAGCAAGGACATCAAACTTGAATGATGAACTTGGACAGGTACCCTCCATATGTGTAAACGTAAAGTGATCTGTTTCCAGCAGGAAATTTGCAACATGACTTGATTTCAGTGAAAAGGAAGTTGACCTGTATACAAACTTGAAATTATGGATTGTTGTAGTCACTGATCAAACCAGTACTAACCATGTTAAAGCTGCTCGGATGACTGATTCCTAAATTGAAATGTATCGGAATTGTTCATCATGGCCATTTACGTGGATGATTGTTATTTGTGGGATATAACTTGTCTTCAAGGGTTTGGCAGTCTTCATTACTCACTTGGAATGAATAGAGCTCAAGAATCTTCAATAACCATTATGATTTTTTTACAAACTTCCTATTTGTCCAGTTGGAAAGGATATGACTATGACATGGAGCTTATGAATATGTATTAGAGTTATAAATGCAGAGCTACAATACGCTCACTGTACAGGCTTGAACTTCTGGGCGCGTGGTAGAATGATGATATTGTGCATGTACTTCTCATTTGAGCCAGATTTATATGCATTCATTCTATTCTATTAGTTAGTATAACTATTTTTTGTCAGTTGTGTGGCTTAAAGTGATTTAGTACTTTTCTAGGAAATAACTCTTATAAGTTCTTCTTGTATATCTTTCGTCTGATTACGTTCGGTCTTCTGCAAGTTGCACTATTGTTATCTACATTGATGTAATTTAACTAATACTAGATGGCTGTATGAAATTCTAATAGGTTGAGCAAAATATGTAGTCATAAGCAGCACTGTAAAAAAACTTATTTGGAATACAAGTAGATCCAAGGATGTGGAAAGCTTGAGCAGGTGCATAGATAGCGTTGATGTAGGATATTTCTTTAGCATAAACTTGCATGGTTGCTTCAGGAACGTTGCCTATGGGTTAATTGAAGCCTTGATCTGAACCACACGAACAAGGAGCAGTTGAGTGAACTACGTGTTAACATATTGTCTTCATCGAATCAGAGACCTCTTAAGCACTACATGCAAGTATGAGATTTGTTGTCCAAATGCATATATAAATGGTACCCCAACATTGCATAATGGTTATGGAGGTTTTGTTTAGATTACATGATATGTGAAGGTATATTGAGGAAGTCTATTCCTTGTTCTGAATATCAATGGGTTCCAAAGGCCTTATTTGTAACTCATGATTCTGTTGACACATGCCACACCATTTTAACATACCAAACATATTTTGGTTTGCATGTTTCAAGTTTACTTGTATCTTGTTGATAGATAATCAAGGAGCATCACCAATGCCATGCATCCGCACCTGGAATTGTTCAAGACAAATTGGTAGTCTCCAGTCTGGACTTGATGTCACTTCAGTCAGATCTTGAGAATTCCCTGGCAGAGGATAAAAGCAAATGCATTAATGAGTTGTGAGTCAATTCTTTCTATGAATTCTCATTGTCCCTGTGTTTAATGTCATTAGTCATGTAGCAGATGGGTTCTTGATTATTCTAGACACTGAATCGACAGTATGCTAGGAATTGTTAAAATCATCAGAATTAGTATCCATCCATGAAAATAATCACATGTCAGTTTCAATCAAGAAATGAAAATAAGTATATTGCTGATTTAGTGATGATTTAATGAGAAGTCACTAGAATTCTGCCAAATCTGTACATTGTGAGGATTTAGTTTTGAAATTTGGCGAATTCCATCTGAAACATATAAAGTTAACAGTCAAAATTGGCTCATTACTGTCTCTGTACAATGTCTGAGTTCCCCCAATTTTCTAGCTTAGCAGAAAATACCAAGTCAAAATTGTTTTTTATAGAGGGCATAAAATTGGCCTGTATTGAAATTTGATATCCGTTTATAATAAAGTCATTGAGGTTTTAGGGTATTTTATTATTTCCTGAACATGGACTGCTCACGTCTATTGTGTATCATGGGTATAGTCCACTAATCTTCTTGATGTGCTCGTATTTGAAGGACATAACATTGATTCAAGGGTTTCTTGTTCTTGCTAGAACCCCTGCTCCCCCTTGTCCCCCAGGGCTTGCCAAAAAAAAAATTACTGTTTGAATTGAGTACATGACAGTATTTGCACAAGACTTTCGAATCATGTCAGGACAACCTATTTACAGAAGGCTGTTGCAGGTGTTTCAGGATTGTAGAACATGTATCGAGGTGACTTATGTACAGTAGACTGCTGTTTAGGTTAGTATGAATATATACCTTCTTGACACAAATAAGAACAGTGGATAACATTTACTGGTGTCCTACACATGCATGAAAATTGTGCAAATACTATGAGTTTCGTGTCGAAGTCTAGGCATCCTAGGGCACAAAGAGTCTACAGTTTTAACTTGTGAACTGTTCATACACTCATGCCATTCTTCCTCATGCTAACTTTAAAAACTTTATGTATTAGGCACTAATTTGATTAATTTTAGGCCATGACTTCTGTATTTATATTAAGTCTCGGGTAAAGGAGAAGGTTACATAGTTACTTGAGTCTTGAGGTATGGAGATTTCTAGAGACGGCTAATTTTTTTTCTAGATTTTGGGGATTGCTGTGGGACAGATTATTAAAATTAGTGTATAAAAGTTAATAATTAAATAAATTAACTATTATTCAATGATATACTAGAGGATTTAAACTGTATTTAATGTTTTTAAGTGTACTTACAAGATAAGAATTCAATGTTTTTGGTACATCCCCTCGAAGTCCCCAACAACGTTCTAAGACATCATAAAGTACCATCTTCCATGGGGATGCCTCTCCGTGTAATGCTGGATAAAACTTCCATCTTTAGCGATGACTAAGATATGGGCAGCAAAATTCGACAATTTTCATTGGTGAAATTCATAGAATTTGGCCAATTACTGTCAGTGGTTTCGACTTGCAAAAGATTGTTGCATGGCTTGCACTCAGACTGTCGAAAATATGGTATGAGGCAATATGGTGCCATTGGAAGATTGTAAGCTTATGCCATATGACAGTCCATTTGCATGAAGATCTCACTCTCCGGGTTATGCAATAAGCACTGGGGTTTGGCTTTTGCAATACCTCATGAGTAGGATCCAGGTGCGGATGTGTACTGTCCCTGTTCTATGACACAAAAATTCTGTAGTTTGAGTGTATTGTTTATGCCTTAGGGTACCCCAAAGTTAGAATCAAGTCAGTGTCCAACTTCATCCATTCTTCCAACAAGCATAAATTTAGCATTTATATGATTTTACTCTTACACTTTAACTTTAGGTCTACGGTTCAATCTTTAAATTTTAGTCCTTTAGGTGTTGTCAATTGATTTGTTTTGATTTCTTTTTAAATTTATTTATTTTTAATTATGTTTATATATATTTACACATGCATATATATCAACTGATAAATGCTTGAAAATTAATAAATATATTTGAAATTTCATTTAGTACATATTTTAATATTTTAATATATTGTGCATTTATTTTTTATTCTGAGAGTGAATATAGAAAATAAAAAATTACATATTTAACTTCTAGTAACTCATTCATGATTTTATTTGGGCATTTGTTTCAAATTTTAGGGCTAATTGAACACGAACATGAACCTTGTGACTTAGATGACAAGGATAACGATGCATGTGGTAGCCATATTGCAGCCTTATGAAGTATGATAGACAATAATATCAACTCAGAGCATTGTCCAAATATTTTCTTAGATGATATCAAACCCTTCACCCAAAGAAGATTGCCATGTGAGTTTTCATATTGTTTTGGGAGAAATAAATAGTGTAAATTTTCATCAATAGCTCATATTGTTATGCTGGGATGTGTAGAAGATTACGATGTCATGTACGCTGGTAGTGTTTGATTTTAAATAAAAGTGATCCTATTCGAGGGTTATCCCTCAATGTTACGCGGGGATGCACCCTGAAAGGCTAGATTTTTTGCATAGCAGAAAACCTAGGCAGTCATGAGATAAATCTTCCTCATTTACCGGTGAGGCTCCCGTGTCAGATTTGTCAATTAAAATATGCTAGTATTTATATGGGGTTTTACTTTAACTATTCAGCTCATGAACCATAGCTGTACCCCTAGTTCTGATAGCCAAGTCATAAGCTCCAACTTAAAGAAATGAAATATTTAAAGTAGAAGGGAATTATATAAACATAGGGAAAACTATAGGGAAGATGTGCATCCCAATCAATAGATAATAGAGTTGAGTGCATGCACATAGAAGAAACCAATAGATATCAACGCACAGAATTATAAGCAAAGGCAATTTCAGATCTAGATCTAAAATAACACAAAGTTTATTATAAGATCTAAGATAAAAAGCTAGAAACACAATGCACCGTGACACAAAGTTCTCCGGAAATTTGCTCCTTTATATTCCTTTGCTTCAAGTGGCTCTCAGGGGTTTCAACACAATAGTTCTGGAACAGCAAGTAAGCAGCTGCTTAAGAAAGGAAATGATTCTATAGACCCGAAGGTTCTTCCTCTACTTATAGAATGTAGAGAGGCAATTACATAGTTGGAAGCTTTTAGTTGAATTGACACATGTGGAAGTGGGAAAAGATAACAAAGTTGATAATCATCCCTCCTAGAAGAATTCCTCTTTGCATGACATGCATGATTTGCAACTGAAAATAGAACCTTCTATTTTGCACGCCTGCCACCTATCTCCGAGTAGTTAACTTCTTCAAGTAATGGCTTTTAAACCATTCACTTAAGCTGTATAATTTAAATGATCGCTCAATTACTTTGTCGAAGGCAATAAGAAAAAGAAGAAGAAAGAAGAAGAAAGAGGAAAGTTGCAGTCTTGCCCTTTCTCATATTCTGCATGCAGCTGATTCTTTTGCTTTTGATTCTCACCAAACTGGACCTGGGAGCAGCTGGATCTGGAAGCAAGCTAGATCTGGAAATAAGCTGGATCTAGAAACAAGCTGGATCTAGAAACTTGCTTACGAGTGTTGCCTTTGCCTTGTCTTCCCTCTTATCCTTGAAGCTTTTGCAGTTTTTTTCCTGTACATGCATCAGTGCAATGTCTGTTGTAAATAACTCATCATTTTTATTTATAATTGCATATGAGCAATTAAAAAAATCTGGAAAGCACTCCGGGTGAATGCAACTTCAATGAAGGCTTCAACTGGAAGATTGAGAGCACATGCACAAGATCCTAGAAGAAATTTTCCACGCACTGACTTTTACACGGACTACATCAGAAACAAGAGGATGAAGCCTTTGTGCCGAAAGTTTTTGCAATTATGAGATCTAGATCTGGATCTGGGCTTGGATTTGTGTCTCCGATGTCAGCAAATCTAGAAGCTAATGCATGATTCCGTTGAGCTTTCTCTTTCATCCCGCTTTGCCATGGCTGGAGCAATCTTTGTCTGAACAATTCTTTTTCTCTCTTACTCGGCCGGAATTCTTTAAAACTGGTGTAGATCTGGGTAATTCTTCAGATTCGGAGGATATATTCAATGTATTGGACATTGATTTAAGCTCCCTTTCTCTTATAAAAGCACCTGTAATGAATTCCTACAATTAATTCAGACAAGGATGACAACCGGAACATGAACAATGGATTTTAATCATAAAAATCTACATAATTCAAGCCTGCTGCCCCAAATTTGATGTTTTATTTGTATGCAAAGCAAGCATGAATTTTACCAACTTCACCTGAGCACCTGTATCACTTATGCAAACACTTATCCAGACACAAATCAACCTCCTTCAACCTGTGCGCCAATTCTAGAAGCTTTTAGCATTAATTACACCTTCTTTTGAGCAAAAATCCTTTCCAAATGGGGCGCACTTTTTGTCTGGGCTGCACTTCTCTGCTTTGGAATTAATTAATTCATCCTTATGGCAGCCCCTGCTTATATAATCCTCATGATTCTATAATTAATTAATGCCTTTCCTATTCCTGACAATTAATTAATTAATTAATAAACTTTACTCTTCAAATGGGGCTCCTATTTTGTACATGCTCATGGCTGCCATTAAATAAATTAAATTTATTTAATTTTAGACTTCAGCTTCCAGTTAACTCAAGCCTCACAGTATGCTTTGACCTTAGCCATTGAAAATAGGAATTAATTAATTCATTTAATACTTAAAATATTATTTCTCTCCAAATGGGGCGCACTTTGGACATGAAGGGGCTGCATTAAATAATATTTATTTAATTTTAGAATTGTCTATTTCCAATTTCCTTTTGTCCACTTCCCTTTGTTGACTTTTCCACAAGCCTGGGCGCCAAAATTGGGTGAATAAATATTAACAAATATTTATTTAATGCATCAGTATTCACCCAAGGTGGGTCGCATTTTTTGGAATAAGGAATTTCTATTTTTAAAAGTCAATTGGCAATGGGATTATTTACCCTGCAAGGCAGCCCTGAAAATCCCATGATTCACTTAAGTTGTTTGACTTTCATAATGGGATTATTTACCCTGCAAGGCAGGTAATAAAATCCCATTCATGCCTTAAGGGATTTTTTCTTTTATTCCACAATGAGAATTTTTACTCTGCAAGGCAGGTAAGAAATTCCTGCCTGCCTGTTGCCTCTAATTTTCCCATTGTGACTTAAGTGACATTGCTTCCATGGGAAAAAGTACCTTGCTAGGCAGATACAAAATTCCCACCTGCTTGCTGCTTCCAAAAATCCCATGATCCACTTCAAACCCTCTTTTTCCAAAAATGCGGCCAGCCCAAAAGAAGCTTTTTGGTGCACGACTTCGACTTATCCAAGCGAACCAGACCTCCGATGGTGAATTCCTTCTGACACAACGTGCACATGTGATCTGCAGATAAGGCCAAGAATCAGGTCAAACCGGCAAAGGAATTGATACAATTGAGGAGGTTGGGCCAGAGAAGGTGGTGCAAGTAGTGATAGATGCGGCTTATTTGTGCAAAATTATAAGGAAGTTTATTGAAGTGGACTAGAAACATATTTGGTGGATTCACTGTTGTGGGCATGTTATGAAAATGCACTTAAGGACATGGGGAAAACAGGTTTGATCAAAGAGGTTGTTAATGATGTTAGAGATATGCAAATGGTTATTTGCAACTACTACACTCATAAGAACTCTTGAAGACCTTCTTCAAGAAGGAATTATTGAAACCTATAGAGACTAGATATGCTTTGTACTTAATTCATTTGGAGAGGATGTTTGAGTTGCTAGAGGTTTTGCAACTATTTGTCATGACAATAAGGTGGAATCAGTGGCTGGATTCTATGTTAGAACCGGGGAAGAGGGTGAAAGAGGTGGTGAAGTGAGACACTTTTTGGGCTGATGTGAAATGCATTGTCTCCATCATTGTTCCAATCTTCAAAGTCATTAGATATGGGGATGCTAATGTACCTAGCTTTGGAGAGCTGTATGAATGCATCAACATTATTCTAGGTCAAATGAAGGCCATTATACTAGAGAAAGACCCCACGTTATAGGTTTACAATGAACATATTCAACCAATCATTCATTAGAGAGTGGAGAAGCTCACCAGTCCCTTGCATATGGCTTCCTATGCGTTGAACCCGAAGTAGTACGTGTAAAGGCTTGACATAGTTACACCTATACAAGATTTTGAGGTGAAGGCGGGTTCATGAAGGCTATTTATAAGACATACAAGTCTACAGATGTCGGCATCGTTTGTTCTGAGTGGTCAAAATTTTCCACTCTTAGGAGATATCTAGAAGAGTTCACACTGGATAAGGAGATTATGACCTAGGCCCTTGAGCCCCCTGTTTTTGAGACCCGTACCTTTGTCCCCCCATCCCTTCCTTCTGAGACTATGGAATTATGTAAAAGTATTAGAATTTTATTAAAAAATAAAAAAATGGGGACATCCCCTCCAAGTCCCCAAGTCCTTAAAACATCTAAGACGAAACCAAAATGTAGCACACACATCCCCGCATAACATTGAATACATTCAATGTAAAATGTATTTACAAACATCCAAATGTGTTTACCAAAAAAAAGAACTTGTGAAGGAACTCGAAATAAAAAATGTCCAATATAATATTCATTGTTTCTTCTACTTTTGGGCAATTAGGGCACATAATTGGGCCTATCCATTCTCTTTTTTGTAGTTTATTTGTGGTTAGGATCCTTCGAAATGAAATGCTTCATCTTTGGCCGAAAGGGAGATGCTCATACTAATTCGAGTTATTGTGTGTGGGGTTGTAATGTCCCATTGTAGGGTTGAACGACACAAACAACGAATTCACACAAACCCAATTGGAAGTAAGCTCAGATTTTTACACCAACAAATTGAAAAATGGAACAACAATGTACAACAGTCTGATTTTTAGGACAACTTGCAAAGAGTATTAATTCAAGCAAATATCTCCATAAAAATCATCTACAACATATATATAAACACTTTAGGAACATTTAGGGAAATTTTCACCATGAAACTCAACCACAAACCCCACTGGAAATTTATTTAACATTAGAAGTACAACCAATAGAAGTGACTGAAAATGAGGTCCCCAAACCCCAATAAATGACAAATATGCAATATATCAGCCTTATAACTATGTAGAAATCTGAATATCAACTTAGAATGTCAATTCTTATCTTAGAAGGCACCCAATTACACTCTTATCCAAGTCACTCCCTAGGAGAGGGGGCTAAAATGACTCCAAAACCCTTGATATTTCTTCTTCTCAAAGCCCTAGCTGCAAACCAGCAAGATAGTCTTGAAAGAATGTCGTCAATACCATTAAATTGGAAAGTTTTCGTTTTCCAACCTTCAACAAAGAAGTGTTTTGTCTTCCTTGCTTGCCATACTAATGGATTTTCGCCCCTTAGTGGATTGGATTAGAGCAACCAACTCTAGAACGAAATAGGTAAAAGTAAATAAGCCAAAAGATGCCCAAAATGAGCCTATGTGTGTAACAACCAATCTTATTCAACTTCCAAATTAAGGTAATTTTTTAAAAACAAACCCCCTTAACTCCATTACATGCCTTCAATGATTTTATAATGCAGTGATAATAATCCAACAAGTATTCTAGTTTACAATCCATCCGATAACATTCTAAAACCATGTGTAGCTGGAAAGGTCATTTAGATCTACCCAATCCCCTTTATCTTACTCTTTTGAGTGTTCATGATTAATGGATCTACCCGATCTCATTAATATTCACTTGTTCCAATTTTACATAACTTTTATGTGTTTGGTTAACCTATTCTAGTTAGGTTTGTGAACTGAGTGTAGCTACTCAGTGTATACCTGAAAATCAGTTTTCTGAAGTTTCATCCTGTATTCACACGCTGATTTTTTTTGGAACTTGATGATTTGATAGTATAACCATCTAATACACTGCTTAGGCCAAAATATTTCAAGATATGCTCTGCATGCTTAGTTTCGTGACCACACATTAGTCACTCGTGACTTGTCTCTTCACCACATCACTATCCCACATAGTTATCTGGATCATAATTAAACAATCTTAATGTTTATTCTAACATGTTAATAAGGTATGGATTCTAGATCTTGTCTCTTCATTTGAGTGTATGTTGACTGATCCAGCTTAGGACCCCTATGGGATAGATAATGTTTACTCTTTGACTTGTGTCAAAGGTAAATATTACCCATCCAGAAGCCGTCCTAAGATGGTACGGTGAGAGTACGTTCAGATCGAAAGGCATGACTTAGAGTCCATACCTGCTTAACACGCAAGATAATTATAAGTCAAGAGTTTAAATCAAACTATAAGGTTGATGACAATAATTAATAACATCTTTATTAAGTTGCTCCATGTTTTAATGTCTTAGTGCCACTTTACAACCTTCGTTGTTAAGTGTCATTTTAGAGTAATCATCTTATTAGGATAAAGCGATCGTCCTAAGTCTTTCTATATTATGTGGTATTTATTACGACAATGTCCAACCAAGTAACAATTACTTATGAATAATTGTAGTGATGTTCCGCTGAACTTCATTCTATTTAAATATTCATATTTACTGATTTACAAAATGTACTAATGTACTTTGTCATCATTATATTACTTAACTAGTATCATATCAAGTACGATTAGAAAATTAATTATTAATTAGTTGTACTATGTAATTAAGCAGTGCATAAATTTATCTTATTACAATCGAGTCTTATAAATATTGAAGTATTTCACAACTCTTTAACCGTTGTTCCAAACAACATTGTTTGTTTATTTCTTTAATAATTAATTAATTAATGATATCCTGGTCATCATTACTATCATTTAATAAAGAAAATTAAATGATATTGTAATTACACTTAATTAATAATGTCCAATTTATTTCACAATCTCAAATAGTACAACAATTGAAATCAACAACATCGTTGTTTTATCTCATAATAATAACAAGGTTTAACATGATCAAAAGTATGATCATTTCAAGTTTAGAAGTACATAATTTATTTTCAAGACAATATAAATGACCAACACTCGTTTACCATAATGCAAAATAACTTTCGCTCAATAAGGGTTATATAATCCAAGTTTAACTCATACATTAAATCAATGGTTACAAATAAGACATAAATATATCACATGTCAAGCATGCATGTAACAATCCAATCTACCTCCTCAAATTATTTAATCCTTCCTGAAATATGAAAGATAAAAATGATATATTTACATGGTCAGTTCAATGAACTGGCATAGATATATATCTCCCTATCTAGATGTTTAATTAAGAAACAATGAATATATACCGACTGTTTTAATGCCATCAAACAAGTTTCAAACTTTTACAAGTCAATATATATCTCAAAAACAATTCAGAAGGAAAACAGTGATCTATCATAACTCCTTTTTATAATCATTTACAATAAGGATGACACAGTCCATTAGAATAATTCTTCAATATTCTTAATCTTAAAAATATTAATCAAGAGTACAATCACCCATCCAAGTTCATAATTAGTCTATCATATAATTTGTAAATGAAATGGAACAGTCAAGTAATCATAATCAAACTTGGCTTTAAACTCTACTATCATCAACAATAATCAAATCAACTTATCAATGGTGTCCCCCTCCTTACCAATTAATAACAATGAGATTATAAAATAGTATCTCAACATTGAAATAACAATTTCCATAAAACTGAATTCATGAAGGATCAAACCCCTCTTATCAACATCCTATTCGAATTAATACATAGGTGAGATAAATTATGATCACCTTGTGCGGGCTTCAAACAAGCAGTCACGGTCTAATAAACCGATAAGAACAACTACAATCAAAACTATGTCAATCAACACCAACATAGCCTATATTACAAATTGCCCGAGCTCTATTGAGTATAAGGTTGTGCTCAACTATATAACACAACACAAATTTACCAAATAGTCGCAGTATATAAACGAACTAGAATCCAAAATTACATCTGAAGGAGTATAACCATTCCAAGTAGTCACCCATAATATCTTATCGAACAGTAAAAGAAATCAGAAACGAACAGTCCAGATTGGCTTAACAAAGGTTTGGGTAAACAAAATCCTTTCTTAGAGTTTGGCTTGAGTTGAGCCTAAATTATCAAATATAGTGGCTCAGAGTCACATTGACTTACCCAAAAACTGATGTAGTCATCCCTCTAACTAACACAGTTACATTTTAACAAATCTTTTTGCCAAAATGTTTGGGTTCACATTGAACCCATCCAAGCAAGGAAACTCAGTGACTCGCAAGTCACCGCTACTCTACATTAAGCCTTAGACAAAATATGCAGACCCAGAACACCATCAACGGTACACGAGTTACCCAACGGGTTAAAACAAGGAGTTAACATCAAAAAAAAAATCCAAAACCAAGCACAAGTTCAAAATAATGAAGGCTCATAACAAAGACGGAGTCGTATTGACTCGTTACAAACTGTGTCGAGTTCCATATCGACTCGTCAAGGGAACTATCTCATTTCTTCACCAACTCGTTGTGGTTTGAGCTTAAAAAGCTCCGCTAGGTTTAATATTAAATAACCTACAGACTTCGCTTAAACCCCAACTGATTTAAGATTCAAACTAGCCATTATCAGCTTAACAATTAGGTATATGGGTAACCAATACCCGTCACAAATAAAATACACAAACATGAAGAGCTCAATGCACAGACCGACGTCAAACCCCCATGACTTCAAAAATAATTTATCTAAGCATAAAAATGAACACCCAGATCAATACATCAACCCATCTTCAAAGTATGGGTCAGTTTCAACAAAAAACCAACACAGTTTGGATTATAAAGCATTTAACAGTCAACATGCATTTAACTATTTCACAATGAAATATCCAGACAGGGGGAAATATAACCATGCCTGTTAAACTTGGCAGGATGACTTTGAAGCTCCTAGAAGCTCCTTTGATTCTTTTCTCCGAAAAGCCCAAAAGAATGACTTCGAATGCAAAGCCAAGAAATAACCTAGAACTCATTCACAACTATATCTGTTAAATCCTTCATTATCACCTTCCTAGAATAGCTCAATAGTCTAACTGAATCGAAAACACATGCAACAACTCGAAGGAGAAAAGGAAGAGCTCGAAATTCATGCATGAAAAGAATAAAAATGGAAAACAAGTTTTGCATAGTAGCTTCTGGAGGAAGCCTCCCATTCCCCGAGATCCGTGGGGTAAATTAAATGCAATTAATATTTGTAGGTGCCACGTAGTGGCCTTCCCATCAACCTTCACTTCCCACTCGTCATTTCCCTCTAATGGCCAATTCGGTGGATACAAGCAGTCAGAGTTATTTAATTCAAAGTGCAAACAATACTTATGTGGGTCGTGATTCCACCGAACCTCCCATCCAATAAACCATGCGAAAGACCTTTCGACTATAGTCGAATTGGTGTTTAAACATTAACCAATCATGGCTTTTAACTATAATCAAATGATTTAATCCAAGTAAATCCCACAATCTTTAAGTTTGATCAAAGCCATATAAGACATAACTAATACATTCAAATATTGTCAAAGACTATAAACCAAACACAATTTTATTAACTAGTCATACTTATGCTTGCCCAGCCAAGGGCGTCATGTCAACATCTATAAAACCAATAATGCCATCATGGAAAACTGGTTAGTATGATTGCACAAATAGTGTATCAGTTGATCCAATTTATAGCGTTAAATCCATGTAAATGATAAATACTTTATGATCACAATATACAACAATTTAATAAGTAACTTATTCCACAAACGGTTGTATCATTAACATACTTGTACATACACTTAATCAAAACCAAATTTTACATGTTCCGTTAGAAGGTCCTTTCTCGTTGTTCAATCAATGATTGTCAATGTCAAAAGAGTTAGCACATTTAAAAATCATCATCATTTCCACACAATGGAATAATATATTGAATCCATAAATAACTTCCTCAATACATGCAGTTTGCTACTTCCAGCAAGAAGTAAGTCACAATACCAAAAGAATGTATAGCAACAACAAGGCGTCTAAACATGTCATCAACCTCGACGAGATTACAACTCAACACACAGGCAACAAAATAGGATAATATCACAACACAACTTGTGAGTGCTTGGTAGCTAGCTACGTTACGCAATCTAGCTTCGCAACTATGGTTAAGCATGTTTATCCTTTTCAGGGTAAACGTGCGTACACCTAGCTGCGATAATGGTTGGGTAACATTTCTTGCTCCCAAACCTTAGTGAATCACGTTATGCTATTAATCTATCTTGCGATAATCATGAAAGGAAAATGCGGCATGTGACGTTGCGACCCCTTATATAGTCTTATGGTGGCGCCAAAGGTCATAAGGGAAGAATTTACCAAGACCCTGCTTTAGAAGCTTGTCTTCTTTTACACTTAATTAAAAGCTCTCCAACACAACTGACCTACTTAGGAAGGGAAATACAAAAGGAAAATATAATTATTAATTAAAGAAAGACATAAAATATAATCCTAGAGCTTCCCTTGTTCATCTTCCTCTTTCCAACAGGAAGAAGAATGGACAAGAAGCCTTAAATTGGATTAGTTCGAAAAAGAGGACATTACAGTCTTCCCTTATGGAAATTTCTTACCCTCAAACATTATTTTTGTCAAGCATACATTCTATAAATTGCTGTTATAGATTAGATTTGCAATTGTTCCTTTAGGTGGCATAAATTATCCCATTGGGGACATTATGTTATGTGTCCCCATATCAGTCTATCCTGATATTTATATAGAAGCATGTGTTGGATTGCAATTGGGAGATAAGATTAGACATTGAATTGGTAGGGATGCATTATTGGATGCATGTCTTGTTCCATGTGATTTTTCCATTCTCTCCTTGTGTGGTATATCATTTTAGAGTGTACAATCCTTTTTGTATTTGTGCTCTAAATTGTGCAATTTCTTTTGTCGCCTGAGGAGGTTTTCCATTCCAACTGTCCCAAAATTAGTCATTTTTACCATTTCTAATTTTCTAAGCTAAATTTCTGCTTGAATCTGTCATATCTTTTTAAGTGTTTGGTGCTATTGTTGAGTGAGATAATTTACATATAACCATTGCAGGCTAACTATGCGGGAAAATGTGAGTGGGAATGGAATGTGAATAGTGTATGAGTTATTACTTTCTAACTCATTCCCCAAAGAAGCTTGAGTGAATACTGCATCCAAAAATAATCCTATATTCTAATTTTCTAAGCTAAATTTCTGCTTGAATCTGTCAAATCTTTTTAAGTGTTTGGTGCTATTGTTGAGTGAGATAATTTACATATAACCATTGCAGGCTAACTATGAGGGAAAATGTGAGTGGGAATGGAATGTGAATAGTGTATGAGTTATTACTTTCTAACTCATTCCCCAAAGAAGCTTGAGTGAATACTGCATCCAAAAATAATCCTATAGCACACTGAGTCATGTAGAACCCTTTACAGGAAAAGGAAAGGAACTCACGAAGCTTGGCTGATAGTAATTCAGCCTAGTTGTATACTTACCCCTATGCAATCCCAACATATACTCCATCATCCAACCCAAAATATATGACTCTCTTGATTCAACTAGAAGTCGACACTTTATCACATCAAGTACATATTGCCATTCCACATTTGCCAAATATTCTTTTTTAATGCCTCTATGTCCTTTTGCCCACATTTTTTTAATTTCCTGTTTTATAAGGTCTTTTGTGCAGAGGGGTTGGTTGGCCAAGTTCTCTTGAGAAGTGGTGAGGTGGGGATTTGTGGCCTTGCTTATGTTCAGCCTATGGGATGGAACTTTGAATACTCTTTTGAAATCAAGAGGGGTATATGCAATGGTTACATGGCAATCCTCATTCTAAATTGTTGAATAATTTGTCTCCTTGTTATAATTTGACACCATGGTTATTAAGTAGGGTTCAAAATCTCTAGTGCTGAAGTAGGTTATATGTAGGGATTCGATCAATTCCCACTTTGCGTAGAGATACTTTTAGTTTGAAAGTATCGGGTTTCACTACTCACCAAGTCCGAGAGTCAATGGCCATTAGGCTTTCCCAAGAGAGGGCTTATGTGGTGGGTTGAATCCTTGCTTTATTTTTCTTCCTGATGTGTTCTCTCTTTTGCTTCTTTCCACTTCTTGTTGTGACTTGTTTTGAACTTCTCCATGTGATTGATGTTTTTTCCATCTTGGGGCCTACACATGGGTTATCCAGTGGAGAATGCAAAGTGTTCTTCTAGTGGTTTGAAGTCATTTTTTTGTTCGTCATGCTTGCTGTGTATTTTCTTCCAGTACTGAATACCCACTGTACCCTAACTTTTGAGTGCTCCGTAGTTGAGGTTGTGGTCCCTGCATTGTATTCTTGTTACCAAATCTTGGTAGAATTTGGTTAATGGACGCTAGGGATGACTACTCAACCATTATATCCTTTAGCTCTTGATTTTGGACAATAATTCGTATAGTGGATAAATTAAAAAACCTTTCGCCTAGAGTGGAAGACCTAGGAATAGTTGTGGGAGTTATGGATCTACTGAGGTGGAAAAAGGATCGCTCACCCAAGGTTACAAAGTGTCCAGTTATGTAATGTCCCCAATGGAGGATTTTCAAACCCCAAAGTGAACACCTGAAATTCCTTATTTATTACAGTCAACTGGTTGAAGAAAGCTTAAAAAAAAAAGTAATTTGTAGATTTGAAATTACCATAGAAATGGCGAGCTCGTCTAGAGATCAATCACCCTCACATCAGATCTAAACTTAACCAAATCTTTGCCAAAATAACCAGAAATAATCATGCATGTCAAAAAATCAAATATATAATTTTTGGACCCAAAAATAAGCGTTGGAATTTTATTAAATATCTGCAGAAGTATATCTTACAAAAGTAGCCGGAAAGAAGTGATCCCAAGTCCAAATCCACAAAAACAAAGTTGAATATGGCCTCCAAAATTATGGAAAAGCTGTTGGTGATGGCGTTTGGAATAACCGTTCCTTAGAATGTGTCAAATAAGATGTCCCCTTTTTAGACAAATGGAATTTTGCAACAACTTCAACATAAATCGAACCAAGAAGGATTAGATTCTTTTAATTCAACCTCAAATAACCCAATGCGAGCTAATTACAACCCAAAATGGGGTTGGAAGTAGCCAAGGTGATGGGTGAGATGAGAGGATAAATTGGAATCCAAATCTTTTTCAGTTCTGATTTTTATAGCAACAACTATTAAATTAAAATAGCTTGCAAACAATTAAAACTTCAAAAATTCATAACTTAATCAATACTTCATCTTCTTGCTTGAAACAAAGTGCAACATAAACTAGATTTTTAGACTTTTCCGATGCACTAACAATCAAATTTTTTTGATCATGGAAACCCTTCCAAAATAGGTCCAGAAACTTCAGATCTAGTCACTAGGGTTAGGAAAAATAAACAAAAATACTTCTAGCAATTTTCTATTTTCCAAACTCACCAAATAAACTTCCCTTGCCTGGCAATAAATGCTAACATAAACCAAATTCTAGATCCAACTCGTTTACCATCAAATCATACCAAAATAACCTCCAAATCAAGTCGCCATAGCTAGGAAAAACACAACAGCGAACAACTGTAGCAAAATATCTCAAACCCTTAAAATATCACTTCTAAAATAAGTAAGAAACATGTAGATTTGTCCCTTAAATAAATGCTCTAACTTCTAAATCAAGTCGCCAAGCTTTAGGAGGATTTATCATGCAGAAATTCATTGAACAATAACACTAAAAGACTTCATACTCTCCAAAATATGGTGGTGTTGATCAAACACCTTTGTTATTAGAACTCATGGGTATACATCCCTGTTCAAGCATGAAGATAATGTGACTATAATCAACAACATGCCCTTAAGAGGTCGCCCCCATCTTCTTTTATATCTTTACTTTTCAAATCTCCAAGTTTCCCTCCTCTTTTTGGCGTAAATCTTCATGTAGGAGAGTTACTTTTAAAATAGTCTTCTTTCTTGGAAAGTCACACTCCAATTAAAACATTAATTTCCCCTTTTTATTATTTTAAATAAAAACATAAGAAGAGAATTAATATTTAATTTCAAAATAAAGGAGTTATTACATTTTCCCCAATTTTTTATCCTTTAATCCTTGGGAAGGGTGGATTAAAGGTCTTCAAAATTTAATTTAATTAATGTCCCGAAAAAGGGGACATTACATCAAACTCCACCCACAAAGGTGTAGATAGCCCTAGATATGGCTGAAAATGAAGGTATAATCTTTCCCCATGGTGTCCTCGAGATTTCACCCTGAAATTTAGGACTACCTCTTTTAAAAATTTTCGTTCTTTTCAAAGTAACAGGTTGTTTTGCCTGCAGTTGCTTGCATTGCTCTAAGGTATCCCTAAAAAGTCATAAAAGCCAAATTCGACAAATACCCACATGCCAAAGCTCACTCAATCCCCTTGCTTGACCTTGTCTACAAGCGTTTTATTTATTTATTAAATAAATAAAGTTCTTTTAAAAATAGATTGAGTTAAAATTGGAGGATTTAGGTTATATAGAGCACTTCACCCCATCATTATTACCACAGAACATTCACCCCGGGGGAAGAATTTTTGCAAATCAACTGATTGGAGAAATTTTTCGAGCAATTGCCCACAGCTTCTTTTGTTTTGTTTTATTTCTTTTTGTCTGTGTTTTGGTTTTTTTTCTCTGACAATTCCTGTAGCGTATTCATTCTTCCTGTCAGACCTTTTCCAAGGCCTAGAGTTTTGAAAAATTATCCAATATTTTTATTATTAATTTGTCTAAAGGCGATCAAAGCTCAGGATTCTCTTAGAAGATTGCAAGAAGTTGCTTGGTCCAAAATGGTGCAAAAATGGATTTTATGAAAATAAGAAAAATATTGCCATCAATGTGAAGAGCTCGAGAACATATGCACTTTTAGAGAAAACGACACCTAAAACAGATCCATGGAGTGAAAGTTATGGCACTTGTAAGTTTTTGCTACTACATCTCCCCGGACCCTTTCAAAAAATCACTTGTGTTTTCTTCACTGAAAATCCAAAAATGGAAATAAAATACTTCTTAGACCAAGTAGCACTTTTTGGAGCTTCCGTGACTTTCGTTTTTTCCACACCAAAGCTAGGAAGAGAAGCCAATACAAGTCGCACTTTTTGGGAAGAGTAAGTTTTCTTCATGCTAAGTCGCACTTTTTGGGAAGGATGATTTCTTCCATGCAAATGGGAATTTTTCGAAGGAAGCTGCTTGGAAGGCTAGTGAGAATTTTAGAGCTGCCTGGAAGGTTAAAAATTCGCATGATGGACAGTCAAATCACTTAAGCTGAAAAGTGGGAATTTTGGTGGCTACCTAGCAAGGTGGAAATTTGGAGGCTTGCCAGGATAGGTTAAAAATTCACATCATTAAAAATCACGTAAAATGAAAAGTGGGAATTCTGGTAGTTGCCTAGGCAGGTGGAAATTTGGAGGCTTGCCTAGAAGGTTGTTTTTTCCCATCAATTAAAGTTAAATCACTTAAAGTGACCAAGTGGGAATTTTGGGGCTGCCTAGGAAGGGTAAGAAATTAGGAGGCTTCCTGGAAGGTTGTTTTTCACCCATGCAATTAACAGTTTAATGGACGGCTTTAAACTGAAAAGTGAGAAATTTTGGTAGCTGCCTGGCAAGTGTGAATTTTTCCACTTCCTTGAAGGTCATGTTTTTTTCACATCATTAAAGACAAGTTAGTTCACCCAAGTGAAAGAGTGGAAATTTTGGGGCTGCCTGGAAGGGTGATTATATCCCACTTCCTTTGCCCTAATGTATTTTTCCACATGATTTCTAGCCAAAAAGTGCGACCCATCTTTGGCATAACTAAATGCATAAAAGCTTACTTTTTTAAATGGAATTACACTGGAAGCAGCTAAATCTGTGCGAATAGGATTGGAGAAGCATTATGATTATGAATATAATGAATATGTCTGACTAGTCTACGATTTTTGATGTATATTTGAAACATTTGCACAAAATAGTACTTGTTCTAAGCTTTCTTACCAATGCAAACAAAGTCCTAACATTTGAGGGCAACGGGCTTTAATTATCAGTATTTTTGTGAACAAATTAGCTTATTCATGTTTAATCTACTGCATACTTATATGGTTAATTATTTGCAGGAATACTCCATTTATGCCCATATTGTTGCACAGAGACTAGAAGTCAATCCTTGCCACATTGAATGTGTCTCGTAGAATCCGGGGAAGAAATAGATCCAACTCTCAAAATTGCAAAGGCTTCCGCCAAAAATTCATCCTCTTGTTTCTAATGCAGCCTATGTGGAAGTCATTGCATGGAAAATTTGTTTAAGAAGCTTCTGCATGTGCTCCCAATCTTCCAGTTGAAGCCTTTATTGAATTTACTTGTAAATTTCTTCACCCTGAGTGTTTTCCAGAATTTAAAATTGCTTATATGCAATTAAAAATAAAAGGTGATAAGTTTTGTCTGTATTGTTTACGGCAAGAATTTTATTAGTGCATGCACTGGTGAAGAATTGCAAAAGCTTCAAGGATAAGAGGAGAAGATAGGTCAGAGGCAAGAACCGCAAGAAAATCAGTCAACTGCTTCCTGATCCAGTTTGGTGAGAATCAAAGGATTTTATACATCATATTGCACGATCGAAAAAGAATCTCGAATTTAAGGTAGAGATATCGTTCAGATCATTCACGAGGTAGAGGTGCAATACAGGTTGGATTAGCGTGTAGAGTATGGAAGAAGAACAAGACTGGGAGTGTTGTGACAACTTTCTTCTAATTTCTTCTCTTCTTTCTTCTTCTTTATCTTATTTTCTCCGACAAAGTAATTGAGTTATCAATGAAATTATAAAACTGAAAAAGGTTTAGAAGCTTTTACTTTGAAGTCACTGTGGCATCTAGTCAATTCCTTGCCCTCTAGCTGGTAGACATGCGAAATAGAAGGTTCTATTTTCGGTTATAAATCATGCATGTCATGCAAAGAGGAATTCCGGGAGGAAGATTGCCAGCTGTTTCCCTTTTTCATAGCTTCCATATATGCCAATTCATTAAAAACTTCCTATTTGTAATTGCCCTCTATACACTATAAATAGAGGAAGAGCCTACGGGTTAAATATGAGAATTTGTAATCAGTATTCTTGAGTTTCAGACTTTGTGCTGGAACCCTTGATATCTTTTTTGAAAGCTGAGGAATTGAACAGAAACAGATTTTCGGAGAACTTTGTGTCAACGGTGCATTGGCTTCTTACTTCTATGTAGATCTTTAAATAAACTTTGCACTATCTAAGATTTAGATTAGAAGTTTTCCTTTGATTCTGTATTATGAGATCTATTTGTTTTATCTATGTGAATGAGACTAACTCTTCAAACTATTGGTTGGATTACACATCTTCTTCTTTCCGTATTCAACTATTCCCCCTTCTGCAAATATTTCTTTACAGTTGCTTACTTGTTGCAGAATTGCCTAGCTATGGTTCATGAACTTTGCAATTAAAGTAAAACCCACAAATAGTTATTAAGATCCATAATTGATAGAAATCTTACACGGAAGCCTCAGCGGTAAATGAGGGTGATTTATCTCATGACTGCCTAGGTTTTCGGTTGTGCAGAAAATTTAGCCAACACCCCAATAGTTTGTCTTCAAATCCTAGTTGGAATTCCAGGAAAGCAATGCAATCGATTAGGTCTTCAATCATTTCTAGAATTTGTACTGACTCAAAACTCAATAGAAACTCTTGGATAGAGGATCTTCACAAAAGGATGTTGATTTTTCATTGCTGGGTACCTTAGTTTTAGAAGTGCAACCTTTGTTGTAACCATTCCCCAATTGCTTATTTTTCAATGCAATTTTGCTTTGAAGGCCATTGTCAACCACTTTTCCAGAAGTGTGTTGACAAAATACCAGTTGTTCAGTATCCTTTTTTCAACATGGGAAGTGCGACTGGGTCTGACACAACAATTGCAACGATTAAACCTTGATATTTAAATCAATTTTGATCCTTCAATTTTATAATGCCAAAATATGAATGGAAAATATGGATTTTGTACATGAAGGCCCAAATTAAGACATTATAAAACCCCCGCTTGCACGAAATTATGGCAATTCCAAAATGCAGATTCATAACTCAATTTAAAAGCTCCGATTCATCAATGCAAATCTGAACTATGCACTGGTACTCTAAAAATCAGGGAGAATGCAATGAGCTTACCCATTCATAAGATGACCAGCTCCAAAGCCATCCCTAGTCACACTGAATTCTTCCCCTATTAGGTTTCCTCGCTTGGAAATAGCAAAAATGCATAATAATAGATAAATATAATGGCAATCTTCTTCTTTCAAACTCTTGACAAAAATCTGCAACCTTTATTCCTTCAATACCTACTTAAAAAAATTGTAAATGCTTGTTAATTATTTTGAAGCACAATGAAGTCCTTTTGTAGAGAATCCTCACAAACTAGAGGAAGGGTTTTCGTCCTTCTCTAGGGCTCTTAGAGGGTTTTCTTCCTCGAGAGTAAAAATGCAAGCCAAATGCTTAACACACAAATTTGAAATTTGATAATAAAGAAATGATGTAATTTCCTAAAGCAAGTCAGGCAACATCAAGCTTATTGTAGAGAAGATGGCCCAACTAACCTCCTTCAACACCCAATCAGATTTGTTCTCATATCTTTTTACCACCTTGACCTATCTAATTTATTCCTTGGGTACTTATTTTTTTTCACCCTTTTGTCATATCCACTCACTTGTGTGCATAATTTGCCTAGAAATAAATCATTTTGGCTAAATGCACTTTACACTTATGTTTGTCAAACCCTTTCTGGATTTGTAAGTTACTAATAAATTATTATTGAAGTGCATATAATGTTTTCTTTTATTTAATTTTATTTTTATTTTGCACTTTATAATAAACATAACAAACTTAAGTCACCCTTGGAAGTCACACGTTAGCCTGACTTGGGTAGACAAAATGGGCATAAGAGTTTTCGATTCTTCAACCTTGGCAAGATAGGGTTCCACTTTGGTCCTATAATGCAGACAGTACACCAAAGGGGTTTCGTCCTTTAGTGGAGAAATGGAATAGCAAATAGCCCAAACCAGAAAATAGATATCAAATATACCCAAAAGTGTTGAACCCCTCTGGCAACCTCCTTTTATACTTTTTGGTCTCTATTTTTCAAGTGGGGCGTTCCAATCTGTGGGATAATATAACTTTATTTTCTTATTTTAATTGTTACTTAATATTTTCTACCAACTTTTAATAATTAATGAAGGAGTATACAGTAATAAGAATTCCACTGTACTAAAATTATATTATTATTTCTTCCTTTATTCTCCCTTTAGCTGACTGAATACAATGGAAAATAGTGCTTCAAGGGAGTCTTCTACCTATGCATAGTATTTAAATACATTTTATTCTTATAATAATTAATAAGTTGCCCCATGATCAATGAATTGACCGTCGGGCCCAACCTTAGAAATATTATTCAATGTCCATTAATGTGAAAAAGAGGACATTACAAGAGACAGCTTATACCCAACAGATAACCATGAGTTCGTAGTGTAGAAAATGCAAGTGGAACTACTTTGGATATAAGCCATCTGAGTACCATGGTTGTAAGATATTCGGGAAGGTTCATACATGCATGAGTTCTCACAAGGTAAGACTATCCCTGGGAACTGTGCAAATGAGAGAGACCTTGCGTAAATCCTTTGTTCTGAAGTTATTCAAAATAAATTTGGAGGTGTAACCAGTCAAAGAACTCTTTGACTTGGAAAGTTAAGTTTCTTAAGAATGCATTTCTTGTTTGACTACTTTGGTTAAAGTCAAATATGTTAAGTACTTGCTAGTGCAAAGATGAAAGGGGAGTGCCCATTAGACATCCCTAAATTATCGTTAATTATGAAAGGCGACTATTGTTATGTATCAACTAAAATTTACTGAGTTGTAACTGGCATCTCAACCATTGTATCATGGCTCATGAATTAGGATGAAAATGGCAAACACTAAATTCATTGATTCATTCCAGATTCTCAACAGGAATTATTTCATCAAGAAAGCTTCAGAAGTTGCACAATTGTTACTATTTGTAAATGAAGATTAATTCCAACTGGGAGAAGATATATCAATTACTGAAGGATAAGTAGGACAATTCGTTATTCTCAGGAGTCCTGACATGCCCCATCAAGGATTTCATCATTTGTAGCAAAGGGACCTATTTTATCATTCTTGTGGCATAGCATTCCATACGAGTATTTGAGCAAATCTGTAAAAACTCAATTAATAAATTGATTCATCGGAACAACATCCTTTGCAATATTTGGCAGTATTCATTCAACTTATATAGCAAATGGATTCTTTTCAAGAAATTGCAGAATATTTTTCCTAAAAAGGGAGCTCTCCCCTATATGCAAACTCCTATAACCAGTTCTATATGCTGCCATTAGAATGTCACGTTGTAGATCTGCCAAGAACAATCGCGATCATATTCGCCTGAATTCATTGCGCTGTTAATTGCCAACAACTCAGCAACATAGTTTACAGATGATTATTGTAATCCATACTCAACTAAGCTTTTCTTTGCATGGCAAGTACCCGCCGAGCTATCGCAACAATGTGAGCTATGTGGAATGACTTTTATCTTTTCTTACAATCATTGTCACCCAGTATACTATCATTGGAATGCCAATAATTTAGCATTTGGTCAAGGAGGAAAAGGATCTGTCTAACTTGAAAAAATGGTTGCAGGAACTCGATCTTTGTAATCAAGTTCAGAGGTTGCCATTTCATAAGCGTATCCCCATATTTCGTCTCAAATTACTTGGTGCATGTTTTGGACTGTCCATGCAGTTTGAAAACCAGTAAGAGATCTGCATTGTGCAATGGTAAATATTTCGCAAAGCAGGTGAGGAAGTATTGTTCCTGGGCCGAAAAGAAATTGTCTACCATCTTGATCAAGAGGTAGCCCTTTTGCATTCTTCAAGTCGCAGAAACGCCAAAGGCTAAAAAACCAAGCATTTCTCTTTTGTAGCCTTCGAAGCTAGGGCCAACTACGGTATTCTTCAAAGCAAGTCAAGCTATTCCACCATCATGCCACCAAGTTGAATGTCGTAACCCAAGATTTTTGTCAATGACTGAAGATTCTGAGGGCATTTCCTTATCAGCTGCCAATAGATTGGCCAAGTCTGGAATTAATTTGCAGAACATGTACAAATAAGATTCAAATGGGTAGCTAGTAAAAGATTACCCTTTGCTAAATTGTGGGCTGCAACACCTTCTTCACAAGATTCAGTCTATCTCGCCCATCAAAGGATGAGCCATTCTATGTAATGCTTATCTAACGAAATAGGATGAGCAAATGCATTTTGGACTCTAGCTTCTGATAATGTACATGCCTGTCAAAGTCTGCTTGATCGCCATTGGGTCACAGACAGAAACCATGGAATTGATTTGGACAATGTTGGAACAGGCAAGTTCCTAGTTGTGGTCGACAAATCAAATGCGCAGGGATTACTGAGCTTCTATAATGCAAGTAGACTTAGGAAATTAATTTTCTATCCAAATCGCATGCTATTGACCAATCTTACGTCGACCCATTAAGAATGGATCTTGAGTAGAAATTTCTGTAAGGTTGTTTAGGCATCCAAGACAAAAGTCATCATCGAGCCTTGTGGGTACAGATGGATCTAATCTTTAAATGGCTTAATATAAGATTGCTAGCCGGATGTTGAAGTCCAATTATGTACACAGTTAGTCCTTTGTGAGGATCCTAGATCTCAAATCTTTTTCACAAATCTGACCACCTCATTCCTAGGAAACAGATAAGATCTTCTTAGTTAGATCTTCAAATAAGCCAAATAGTCCAGCAAAAGATAGAAGAAAAGTTTGGACCCTGAGAGTTTAAAGGTACATGTTGTCCTAAATGGGAAAGTTAGGAGCCAGCGCTCTGCTAATATCTCCAGATCATGAAGAGATTCCCTCGTATAGTTGATTAATTCAAAGCTAATGGCATACCCCTGAAGTATTAAGCCTTCTGCTAGGATTCATGGCAGAGCTAAACTTGAATCCAATGAACTCCTAAAATACGTTTTAAAAGCCAAATAATCGTGCCAAAATTCTAGTAATTCAAGGATATAAGTCTCAAGTCAAAAGATGATTCTGGAACATTACAGATCTCTGAAACTTTCTGCCTTCAAATCTGCAGATCCTTCAAAATTGACTTCATTCATTTCTGTAATTTTGTTGGCTAGATTTTCTGCATAGCATCAAACCTAGGCAGTCATGAGATAAATCTCCCTCATTTAACCGGTGAGGCTCCCGTGTCAGATTTGTCAATAAAAATGTGTTATTATCTATCAGGGGTTTTACTTTAACAACTTAGTTCATGAACCATAACTAAGAAGTTCTGCAGCAAGTAAGCAGCTGTTTAAGAAAGGAAAATTATAGAAGAAGAAGTAAAGGAATTACAGAGAAGAAATGAGGAAGATGTGCATCCCAATTAGTAGATAGCAGAGCTAATTGCATGCACATAGAAGAAACTCAATAGATTTGAACACACAGAATTATAAAGCAAAGGCAGCTCTAGATCCAGATCTAAAATAACACAAAGTTTATCAAGAGATCTAAGATTTAAAAGCAAGAAACAAAATACACCGTGACACAAAGTTCTCCGGAAACCTGCTTCTTTGTATTCCTCTGCAACAAGTGGCTCTCAGGGGTTCAGCACAAAGTCTAGAACACAAGATTGCTTCTTACAAATTCTGATCGATGATTAACCCGGAGGTTCTTCTCCTACTTATAGAATGTAGGAGGGAAAGTACAAATAGAAGACTCAAACTGAACTAAAGTATGAACAACAAGTAAAGATGACATTTGGCAATCATCCTCAACTAACTTCTTCTTAAGTGACACATGTATCACTTAACTAATAGAATGGTTCCACATGACTTCAAGTAATGGTTGCAAAACCAATAACTTAGAAGTTTTACAATTTCATCCGGGAACATAGAAAATAGAAGAAGAAAGAAATAGAAGAAGTCATGCCAGCTATAATGTTTACATCTTCTTCTTGTTCTGATATCTGATATACTTGTCGAACATATAATTCAGCATCCTTCCATCTGTTTTAGCCACTGCTTCCTTCTCTGTCCTGAATTGCAGCAATTCTTCATTCAACACTTTGCTGCATGCTTCCACTTCTTCCAAACTCGGCCCAAATCTCGCAATGTCTGCCTGCAGTGTCACCAGCCTACTGATAGAATTCATCGTGAAAGGCTTGGTGGCTTTATCAATCCTCTTTTGCACCATCAGAAGAGAACCCTTCCAGGGAATCATGCACTTCGTTAGAAACAATCCGCACGTATGAAGTAATACCTTCATCCACTCTTTCCTCAGTGAAAGAAATAACACTGTCCGGCAAATCTGATGTTCTACTCTCAAGCGCCTGCATCCTCTTCAGCAAAACTCTGCAGATCTCCAAACGGAAAGATACTGCAAACTCTAGCTGCTTCCCCTTCTCAACTGATCCATCCGGCACAATTTGCTCTGCAACCAATACATCTCCCGGCAGCTTGTTGATCTCGGCCAAAACACTCAGGTTACTCTCTGCAACTGTATTCATTCCTTTTATGCTTTCTATCAGTTGCTTTAGTTGATTTGCTGCATCGTTCATAACCTTTAGGCGGGCTGGCACTTCCCCAAGTTGTACAGAAGCTTGACGAATAATCAGATCCTTCCATTCGTCAATAGCCTTTACTTGATTGCTTGCATCTTCCATTTCCTGCATAAGATGATCACTCACCTGCGCTGAAATGGGCTGAACGGAAGATTTAGCAACCTTGGCTATGATCTCACATAATTGAGATATTTGCTTCTGCAGCTCTTCTTTCTCCGCCTTTTCACTGTCAAGCCTAAGGAACAAAGCATCCAGCAATGTCTGCGTGTCCTGCTTCAATCCTTCAGTGGTAGCTTGACCGAGTGGTATTTTGGTCACTGTCACATCTTCTGCCGTGAGTTCCTCTTCTACCTTTCCTTCCGCCGGGATTGATATCTCAGCAAACTTCTCTCCCGAATCCTCGATGATCAACCTAGAAGTTGCTTTAGCAACTTTAGGCCTTTTGTCTCTTCTGCTCAGATCCTGAAGTAGCTGCAAGTCATGTTCCTCTAAGTTCATCTCTATTCTCGCTTCCGGAACCAACTGCAAAGCTAACCATTCCGAGAAATTACTTCTCGGAGAATGAGAAGTTGCTGAGTGCGCTACCATCTCCCGCTCTGCATCCTCTCCATCAGAAAGTGCCACAGTATCATGGCTGCCATCCTCTGAAACATCCAAGGACAAAGCTCTTTCGAACTCCGTCATCTGCAGCTTCAACATCTCCTCTGGAACGGGTGCTGAACGAAGTGGCTGCGGAGAGAAGATGAATGTTGCTGGTTTTAATGAAGGCATGGAAACATCCTGCTGCTGTGGTGCAATAGTTGGTGATCCACTAGGTACTGGAGAAGTCGGAGTCAAAGCTATGGTCGTAGAAGTGGTCTTCTCTTTCTCTTGAGATCTTCTGCGTACTTTCAACTTCTCGGACCTTCTGCTGCTCTCTCCTTCATGCTTTCGCTTGAGGGAATCTCCTGCGCCGAAGTTGCCCGTGATTTGATTCATCAATACTTCATCAAGGCAGTATCCCCCTCGTTAGCAGCCAGTTCGAAGTACTCACCAACACAGCTCCAGATCTTTCTTCTATTGTGCTGCAGCCGCCATTGTTATCCTGTAGTAGAGCTTTATCTCCTCCCATTTGATGGTAAGTGTCAAGTACCACGTTCCCATCATCTTTAAGATCCGCAGGTATCCGCGCTAGTCCAAAGTCAAATACTTGCTTTGCCGACAGCCTGCTGAAATCTTTCTTTCTGACCTCGTACTCACTTCTGCACTTCATCCAGAAATCTTCTAGCGAAGGCACATGTGCGTACTCCTGGGAGATTGTCTTCCTAGCTATTCCAAATGGATCAAAATTAAGCCGTGCAGGGAAGAACTCTTGCTCATACTCGGACAACATTTGTGCTTCCATTCCTCGAGCTCTGTGAATGCTGATGCAACTGTAATATCCCACAGTGAGTGGGAAGTAGCCCGTAGACTTGTGCCGCTTCGACTGAAGGTCGTGTAACTCCACAAGTTGCCTGCTTAGCTCCATGGCAATCAATCTGTCACTTGGGTACCTTGGCATCTTTGTTGGTTCACCTGAAAAGCTCGTAACCCTGAGGTATGTGAAATCTGCAAACTGGATGAATACACTGCCAATCTTGGACACTGCTTCCCATGCTTCCTTGCTTACCCTGTGAGTCTTCAAGTCTTTGTCTAACCTGCAGATGAAATCGTAGAAGAAACCATCGTTGATCACTTTGAAGTCCTTCTCGCACGCAGGTGCAGTAAGCTGTGGGTAGCACTCGAAAATGGGATCCTTGGAAAGAATACCACATCTATCCAGCTTGGAAAAGACACCCTGTGAAGCTGCAGCATATACCAAGTATGAAGTCATCTTGAAGCTGAAAGTACGCTTCACGTTCTGAAGTTGCTCACCGATGTTGCTGCTAATAATTTCCGACCAATTGATTATAGAATCAACCTTGTTGATTTCAATGGTCCTGATGAAAGCATACATCCATGTACGGAAAGTGTAGGCATTCGCTTCGCCATTCAACCTGCATAGCAATTTGACGACATCATCTGCCTCCTGCACCAAATTGGACCGTGGAAGAGTTCTCGGGAACTTTGAAGGGGATCTAGGCTTCTTCATGAACCGGCTGTTCATTATGCTCACGCAATCAGCTCTATGTTTCTCCCATCTACTGTCAGCATCCTGAATGCTAATAGAAGTCACCACCTTTCGCACTAGAATCTTCAGACAATAATTGATGAACTCCGCATCCAAACGAATTATTGTCTTTCCTGCAACATCACGCACTGATCTGGATGAAGGATGATAAGATCTAGCACACTCCATCACGAACTTTGGCAATTGGATTGTACATGGGAAAGCTGCAGCTCGGATAATTCCGCTACTTTTGACCGCACGCATGAGTGAAGTCTTTCCCGCTCTGGATCTATCAATCAAATCAGAAAGAGGTTCTGGGCCTACATCCGTGTCTCCTATGTCTGCAAGTTTGGAAGCGATGCATGAATCCATTGTGCTCTCTTTTTCATCTCCTTTCGCCATGGCTTTGTCTATCTTCGTCTGAATAATTCTTTTTCTTCTAATTTGGCCGGATTTTTTCAATACTGGTGCAGATCTGGACAATTCTTCAGATTCGGAGGATATTTGCAATGTATTGGACATTGAGAAAAATTCCTTTTCTTTTGTAAAGCACCTGTAATGAGTTCCTGCAATTTATTCAGACAAAAATGGCCACCGGAGCATGAATAGTGAATTTAAATTGTAAAAATCTGCACTTTTCAAGCTTGCTGCCCCAAAAATTGGTGTTTAATTTGCACATAAAGAGAGCATGAATCCTTTCAATCAACACCTGAGCTCCTGTAACACCTGTGAAAACAACTATGCAGACAAAGATCAACCTCCTCCAAAGCATGCGCCAAATCTGGAAGCTTTTAGCCTTGTTAGTACTTTGTCTGAACAAAATCCTTCCTCTAATGGGGGCGCACTTTTCCTCCTGGCTGCAATTCTTTACCTGTGAATTAAATTATTCACCCATATGGCTGCCCATGCTTATATAACCTTCACAATTCTATAATTAATAATTGCCCTAACAATTAAAGGCAATTAATTAATTAAAAATCATGCTTTTCTCTTTTAAAAATAGCATGTTTAAGGACAGCCATCCAATAAATTAAATTAATCCAATTTAATCGTTCACACAGCACTTCACTCAAGCTCCACAGTGTGCTTTGACCATAGCCACTGAAAATAGAAATTAATTTAATGTTTTAATGCCTTAAAAAACAGTAAATAATACTCAAATGGGGCGCACTTTTTGAGAGGAAGAGGGCAGCCATTAAATAAATTAAATTTAATGTATTTAATCCCTTTTTTTTATTCCATCTTTGACTTTTTGACCTCCTCCTAGCTTGGGCGCTCTTTTTGAGAGGAAAGATTAATTAAAATAATCAACTTTAATCCTTTTATTCTCTCACCAAAGGGGGCGCACTTTTTTGCACATATAATTCTATTTTTAAGAATTTTTTCATAATGGGATTCTTTACCCTGCCAGGCAGGCACCAAAATCCCGTGATCCACTTAAGTGATTTGAATTTGACAATGGGATTCTTTACCTGCAAGGCATGCACTAAAATCCCATGATTTCACTTAAGTCACTTTCCTTTTATTATATCATGGGAATTTTTACCCTGCAGGGCAGGCAATAAATTCCCACCTGCCTGCAGCCTCTATTTTTCCCACTGCAGCTTAAGTGACTTTTATAACACGGGAAAAAGTACCTTGCCAGGCAGGTATACAATTCCCACCCTGCTTGCGGCTTATAATTTTCCCATCGCAGCTTAAATCCTTTGTTTTCCAAAAATGCGCCCATCCCCGCAGGGGCTTTTCTGTGCACGACTTCGCTTTTTCCCAGTGATCCAGACCTCCGATGGCGACTTCCTCCGGGCATAATGTGCGTGTATGTTTTCCAGCTGCTCCAGACCAAAAATCGGGCTTACCCGATGAGGGAATTGCTCCAGAGAAATTTCACAGAAAACAAAACGGGACACCACAAAAACACGAAAAATTGCCAAAAGTTACAAATAAAGCCCAAAACGTAAAATAAGTTAAAATCCTTCTGGCACATAGGAATAATAACATATTCGCTCATAATAGAGTTAAAACAGAGCGCAAATAGCCTCATACGGGGCTCAAAATAATTAAATACAAATTTTCCGCAGACAAATCCCGACGACAGAATAAAACAATTTTGGGCATCTGGGTTTTTGGCGAAAAAGGCTAAAATGGCTCTTTGGGATTATCTTGATGCAATACAAGAACTTTCAGGCAATAAAAACAACAAACGACCCATTATTTTAAAAGTATGAAAATTTTTCGGATAGGGTAGTCTCAGATTTCACCCTGAGTGACACCATTACTCAATTATAATAACAATAAGGAACATGTGTAGTTTACAATATAAATCCAATACACTTAACATACTCTTCTGTAATCAGCATTATAATCCCTTCGATTCACACAATCGTAGTAATCAATACATCAGCTCTTTATTTAGTTCAATCTAGAGATAATACATATGTTTGTGCGATTATCAATAGATAATCCAAAGTACAATAGGCTAGGCTTCCTTCATTTACCCGCGAAATATCACTTTTGCGTTTTAAATTGAATATCGACAACACCGCATGACAAGTCATGCGTATCCGATGCTTAGGATCACTTCGTACTGTTTAAACCTTCCTGCATGTTGTAGGAACAATCAAATTATAAACATGGTCAGTTCATCGAACTAGCATGATTATCCACTCTAATCATTTGCCTTAATTTGAAATAAGTAAGTATATTTTGGTATCTATCCTCTTTATCATAATAATATTATTAATTCAATAAGCATAACATTGCTCAAATAATATCAGTATGAACATCCTAAGTTGTCCATAATCATGCAATATACTGTATTCATGATCATGCAATCTTAACAAACACGCTTCAAGTATGACTATATCCATAAGTAGTGGTTAATTATGTGAACCTTATCCCAGATTGAAAACATGGTTATAACCAAGTCATTTACAACCAATCTCATTGATGATCTTTGAAATCAACTATCAACAATTTCCATGTTTCCTATCAGCATGATCAAAGCCTAGGTAAAGAGCAAGTTTCCACAAGTTCATTGCTTCCTAACAGCATGAATGAAATTAAGATAATAACTCAACTACTCAACACTTTCATTGTTTCCGAACAACATGATCATAATCGAGATATAAAATCAGCTATTAACCATTTTATTGCTTCTTAACCGCATGATCACAATTAAAATATCAAATCAACTATTCAACACTTTCTTTGTTTCCGAACAACAAATTAATAAATAAGATATAAATTTAGCTATCAACTATTTTATTGTTTCCGATCAGCATGATCACAATAAAGATATAAAATCAGCTATCAACAATTTTATTGCTTCCGATCAACATGATCACAATAAAGATATTAAATCATCTATCAACAATTTTATTGTTTCCGATCACCATGTTTATAATAAAGATACAAAATCAGCTATCAAAACAATTTTATTGTTTCCGATCGGCATGTTTACAATAAAGATACAAAATCAGCTATCAAACAATATCATTGTTTCTTAATAGCATGTACAAGATATAGATACCTCAAACAACTCTCACAAAGTCACCTTTCACTAACTACTAAATAACGCTAGACTGGTTCTCTTTGACTGAAGAAAAATAATATTTGCAAGGTCTTTACAGATCAGGCCAAACACCCGGTCGGTCCATTATAATGAAGTTTTATTATCTAACTTAATAACCCATAGCCGTACAAGTCAGATGCTTGTATTTATTTTTATTTTATTTAAAAAATACATGGTCCCAGGATAAAGTCTTTCTATACAACCCAGAACTGGAGTAACAAGAAATACAACAAGTTCATACTCCTATTTTCACAGACAACTTAATAATTCAATTCGAGTTCAGCAATCTACTTAGAAGAGTCAACTCCATTGTTTAGCTGGCAATTATCTCGTGCCCAGAGCCTCTTAAACAAGAACAACCCATATACAAAAAAATGCCCAAATGTATATCATATAACTGAAGGGTTTTATTTATTTATTTCATTCTTGCGTAATTGTTTATTCGTCATGTTTTATAGGCAGATTAGAAATGCAACATTATTCCTTTATTTCTAAACATCTAGAATAGAATGAAACAACACATATAAGCTAGGGGAGGGCATATTTTGCAAAACCCATTATATATTCCCTAAAATGCTGCGACCTTTCTCATCTCAGTGCGAAATGCGAGCAGCCAAAATAATATATATCCCCAAATGCCCATACCCAATAATCTCAGCAAAAAGGATTAAGAAATAAAAGCATTTCCCCAACTTTATTTTGCATATAAATAAACAACAGAACAGCTCTATAAAAGGACATCCCAAGCATACCCAAAACTGTAGTTGATAGTATAAAACATATTCTTGAATACCCAATGATTTATATGTTCATCAGACAAATTTATCCATCATATGTTGCTGACATAACCTCACATTTCCCAAAATTTAAAGCTAAACTATAAAACCCAAAACTATATTTTCTTATTGCAAATTAAAGCAAGAGATTTAGGGATAGATAACCATGCCTGGTAAACAATATGCCCTGCTCCAAATTTCTGCCATTTACAAACCAGTTTCAGTTCATTGGAAAATTTAATGTATTCAGCAAGAAAATCCTTCCCAAATGAGCAAATCCCCACAACACCTTAAGGATGCACCTCTACGCTTCATTAAGGATCAAATAAACTTTGCATGCGAATCTCCTTGCCAGTTTTTCCTCCATTTCCACTTAGCAGTGCAAAAAATAGCTTCAGACAAACAAGAATGCGAATATAGGAGCTTGCATGCGTTTTAGCTTACTTTACAAGTTTTTTCCCAACCACCAAGAAATTCGTGCAAGGGCTATTTAATGAAATTTATTTCTGCCATACTTCATTTAATTCTCACCTAATTCTCCATTTAACATGCAAGGTCCAGTTATTTAATTATCAATAACTTGAAACCACATCCATTTCCCTTTGGTGCATGGCGACCAAATTTTTAACTACCCAATTAGTACTCCTTTTTGCATGGAGGTGCCAATTCGATCAGTCAAAGACCCTGGGTTAATTAAACATTTTACCTATCAAATTTGCATGATAGTCGGTTATCAACCAATATATCAATAACCCATAATTAAACTTACCATTGTCTAAGGTTATGGTCAATAAAACAAAATATTTTAATTGTTTGAGGTCAAAGACACATAACACTTCATTTTGGCTTGTTGAGTTAATACGATCAATGCTCATGTCGTTAATAGACAATACCATTCAAGTTTTGCCAATTTTATATCCTAACAGACCATTGCGAAATCGTCGCATAATCACATTGTCATTAACCATGACTTAAGGCCCAATTAATTATCCTTCACAACCTTGCCTCGAATGACTAGGGTCTAAAATTAATCATAATAATAATAAAATAACACCTTACCATGCCAAGCACCATGGCGAGAATCATGAATTTCAACATTCAAATGGTTAAAGGTAATCATGATCAAAGACCATGTTGAACAACAACCAACTTACTGTCATTGCCTATAAATGATAAACTCAGCATTACGGTTTAATACGACTATGACAACAATAAGATTAAAACATCACGGTAATCTAGAAACTATTCCCATTATAAAATAATACATGGTATAGTAACACTACCAGCTTGTCATTCTTATAAAGACAATAATACTTACCTTGCTATTCATTGCTAAGTTAGGGAGTCAACCAATCATCTCTTCCTCGTCACCGCCGAGAATATTTCAGAGCAACAATTAAAGGTTAATTAGAATGTCTTGCGGTCTATGATCTATTTGTAACGACAAGAAAGTTAGTCACTCATCATATGATTATAATTATTTCACAACACCAAAATAATACAACTACAACCGAGTAACACTGATTTATATACATTGGCAACCCGCTAACCAAGTAAGCAAGATAAACCAAAATCATATTAACAGATCAACCAACTAAATAGCACACCAGTGCCACGAACTCATCGCACACAACAAGGTATGGAAGCAAACTCATACAACCTAGCATAGCAAAAGTAAGTTATCAATGTTAAGCACTTTACAAATGCTAGGCGACAAGCGTTTTTACACGGTTGGGTTCAACCTGGTAACTATGCGTAAGTGTATATATCCTTTTTAGGATATACTATACGTACATATAGTTGCAAACTCAACTAAGTAACAACACCTTTCCCCTTGCCTTTGTAAACCACTTTTCATATTACAACTTATCCTTGTGACAATTTAGTATGAAATTGTGGGATGTGACAGCATGCCATGTTCAAGAAAACATATGATTTGAGGGGAATTCTGATCTCTCTCTCTATGATTTGCTAACCTATAGTTCCATCAGAGAACCAAAAAAAGTTTGGAAAAAGAAAAGCAATTATGATGAAATCAAAATTCATCCAGGGGTAATAAGAAAGCTGATTTTCTTAAGATTATGATCAATAGGTCTGCTGGTTTCAATTATAGGCCTGCTGTTCATAGTTTTTCAGTATATGCAATTCAAATTTCAGCTCCTATATTACTCATGGATTCTCCATTCTTTGTGATATTTCAGTTTGCTAGTTGTTATGCCATGATTATAAGATTGAAATTACAAAAATGGTTTGGGGCTGCCATTTTCAGTCATGAACAACACTATGTTTTCATTTTTTAAGTCAGTATCCCCTCATGGAAAAATGAGGAAGGAAGATTCCATTTGGAAGAGAAAATAAATCAGGTTGCGGTGTGTTATTTTCAGATTTTGATTTTTGAAGGACAAATGCAAGCTCACAACTATTTTTGGGACTCAACCTTGCTAAAGTATTGGGAAGCCATCATCTGAATGAAAATTATGAAGTGGCATCAAGCAACATAAGAGAGCTAGCTATCATGTTTCTAAGGCATGACAAGGGGGATGTAATTAAGTGTTGTTAAACACTCTTGATTTCTTTAATATGTTTGCTTCATGTGTAGGTATGTCGAAGAAGAAGCAGTTAAGATTCATTTGGGATCCAGGTTGGAATACAATTGCTTGAGGACAAACAATTTTGGTAGGGTAAAAGAGTGATTGTAATGTCACCTTTTTCGAATTAATCATGCAAATGGGAAAGGATTCCTTAGCAAGGGTTGAACAATGGAAGATTTTGGATTATGTTTCGGTTTTCATCATTCACATTCATGATTTATTTTGTATTACACCATAAAGTCTCATAGGGGAATGGTGTAATGTCCCATTTTTGAAGACCCTTAGCCTATCTTTTCCCGTGGGCTTTGGGATGTTGCAAGGGGAAAAATTTATTAAATAATTAAATAATATTGCTTAGAGAGTGATTTTAATCATTTGACATTATAAAACAATATTTATTATTATTTAATATTTATGAAGACTATTTAATTTTAATTCCCAAAATATAAAATTAAATGGGGAATTAATTAAATAAATATTTAGTTGGCTTTTAAATCGATTAAAATCACCCTTAGAAAAGGGGACGCCACACCCAGGGAAAACAAACTCCTCTTATTTAATAATTTCCCTCTCCTAGGGATTTCGAATTTTGTGCCTCCTTGCTTATAAAAGGAGTGCTAGGGTCATTATTAGACTTCATGTTATGATTATATCTATTTGATACTCCATGCTTGGAGTTGGGATGCATACCCATTGATGTTTTGCATTTCTCTCTCTCATTGTAAGCTTCATTTGGATCTATTGTTGAAGACTCTCAAGGGTGAATTTTAGAGTTTCTGCCATTATTGCTTGAGTTATTTCCGACAGTTTTTGGCGCCAATTTAGATTGTGAAAAATCATTTGAAGTAATTTTTACTGAGCTATTATTGTTGCTGGAATATTCTTACCATAGCGACTTGGTTGGTGATGATTTGATCATGTTTTGATGAAGGTAATTTATGCTAGATTATGCAAATCTGCCATGTGGTGTTAATATTATTTCAGAGCAAGGGGCTGCCATATGTTTGGTGTTTTTTGAGGCTAGGAAAGAGCTGGAAATTATTTTATATAATTTTATCTAACCCTAGCGACTTGAAATCAGTTTTCTCATGGCTGAAGAAAATTGGCTAGGTTTTAATGCTCAGAAAATCTTGTATCCTTATGCAATGGAAATCTGCTAAATTTCTTAGTTTATTTTGAATTTTGTTTCAGGAAAAACTCTAAGTATTGAAGGAGTTGTGAATTTTCCTGAAGATTGCAGCTGTCTGTAAGCTTTTTGGTTATAAATTAATATTTATCTCAAATCTACAGTTTTGGGGTCAGATTAATATTGGTTTTGGTTGTGGAAATTAGGAGAGATAAGGAGAAAGCAATTTCATAATTTTTGGAGTAGATTTGGTGCCCTAAATGTGTTGGGCGACCAACTTTTTAGAGCAAAATGAGGGTTTCATATTGGCTGTGCAAAATCTGGTTTTGGGATATTATTCTTCATATTTTTGTGACCCAAAATCCAAAGTTTGAAGATTTTTTATTGGATGGTTAAGCGGGAATTAATTTTTGAAAATTGCAGCAGTTCAAGGTTTGAATATTAATTGTTTTCAGCTGTGTGTGATCAGATTTGTATTAATTCCTAACTTGTCCTAAAAGGGGATATTACAGTGGTATCAGAGCATATTCTTCTGCACTATTGAGGTTTGACATTGCTTGTGGATCATGGATTTATGTAGTGTAGGTAACATGAAGGCAAGATTCTGGAAACTTGGTAAAGCACTCAAGCACCTACCTCCATTAAGAGGATGAGTTGCTCAAAATTCTTGAAGAAGCAGTCAAGTTGCTTGGCAACAATAGAAGACAATCATGATTATGGATCTATGCTTTAATTGCAAGGGATTCCTTGGTGATGCAGTTGGCTAAGCATGAGTTGTTGGATCACAAAGATGGGGGAAGTCAAGAATTATGGTCATCTTCTTGCATTAGTGAGGTCATGAGGATTGCAGCCCCTAAATTGTCATATAGTGATGCCATCATGGAGACATATTTGAATGTCACGGTGGGAAGTTTCCAAGGCCTTTGGGACCTTGTAAGCCCTTGCTTTGGTAAAAGGGTTAGTATTTTAAACACTATGGCAAAGGTGAGATCTTGTGTGATAATGATGGACCTAGAATGTAATGATCTTGTTTCTCAACATGTTTGAAGTGTTCCTTGATGTTGTACATGATGATCACACTCAAGAGGTATTGGTTCTCATGCAAACCATTATGTCTTTGGTGTTAAATGAATATGAGAATCCCCCACCATAGTTGCTATCACTTATTGAGGAAGGATTGATTCAAGAGGAATCACGTGTTGCTCATACATTTGCCAAAGAGTGTTCTAGAGCAATGTCCAAGCAAATTAAAAACTATGATTCTCCAAGGTCATGAGCCTACCTTTGTCTTTAAATGATGACACTTTTTAGCATCTTATAGGTCAATATGACGATGGGTTTGAATCCATGCATAAAGGATCCATAACAACCTAACACTTATGGTTGATAGGCATCAAGAGGATATTAGTGTCAAATGCATATTCACAATCCCATTTTTAAGGCCTGTGAATATTTTAAGTGTTACAATGTTGAACCCCCGTGGCAATGGAATATTCTATTGTGAATATGAAGCTGGAGAGTAATTTTCTGAATTCTTCCCAAGGTGATAAAACAAATCATTGAAGCAAGTTTTGAAATTGAACATTGTAAGTTTCAAGTGTGTATGAAATAGTTAATGGATGTCGGAAAAAAACATAGTCATAGTTTGTAGATCTAGTTAAGACAACTTGATTTAGTCCTCATAATACGTCAACCCCTAATGGATTTTTTGACAAAAGCTGATTTTTTGGGATCATTTTGGCATTATGCAGTTTGAATTGACATATCTTCATCAAAATAGAGAATCTAAAAACATTCATAATTGTTTATTGATGGGTTTGAGATTTAATTTTGAAAGATTTCCAAATATGCAAATCGTTAATCTGAGTAACAACATGTCCTTACATTTAAAATATCTGATTAATCTTGTAGCTCCTTATCATATCGCATATGTCATGGTCTCTCATAAGCGGGGTCTGGCTGAAGCTAAGCTTAGGAAATGGTGGAAGCAATACATAGTGTCAATGAAGGATTTATATACTTGACCCAAAAGGAAGAATTCTTTGTTACACACTTGCTTCACTATTATTCATTTTCCTACTCTCTACCATCCATAGTTGTGATAGTTTTCAAGCAATGGATAGCCCGATTTTGAGGAGGTGGTCCCTTTCATCATATAAATTGTCGAGATTTTGCAATAATTTTGGTTATGATTGTTTCATTTAATATTGGTGTCATACTTTGGTTTCTTGTTTTGGTCACGGCTCATATAAATGTATGACTCTATTACCCAATGACATTATCATGTAATTAAGATTAATGATGTACACTTGGCTTACCTTTAAATTGGACATGTATCATGGACCCTGTAAGTCATACTCTTTATGTTTCCTAGTTCCTGAGAACTTAAACATTCTTGAAGGGATCCTTAGATTATGGTTTCAAAACTGAAGCATGGCACATGATTTGCATTCAGTTTATGTTGGGGAAGGTGTTTGGCATTAAAGCCGAAACGTATTGGCTACAAAAATGCCTTTGGATTATCTTTTCGGCTCACATCCCGCACATTGGTTGGTTTCCCTTTAGGGTGGGTACTCACACCAATAAAAACTCGACGGTCTGCATCTCCTCCTCTCACGAAATGCAAGAGGAGACTCTGTGCACATAGCGATTCAAGGAACAATGTACATGTGTTACACCCGTGCTAAAACAAGTCAAATTTTAGTTTTGATAGAGTCACCCTTCACTTTCCTAAAAGAGTCCAACATGGTAGCCATGTGGGGGTGGCAAGAGTAGGTTTGGTACCCCTGGCCTAGAGAAAATGAACATGATGACGAAGAAATTTGATCTTTTTGTTTAATAATCAAGCCATGGAATTTTTGTGATGAGGGCCACATCTTGCTTGATGTCATGTTTGTGTTCATTTATATGAGTAATATAACAGAGTTCTTTTGCGCGACTTATATTATCTCCAACTTCAGCAAGTCAATTATCTCCTCCACAATTGGAAGTAGTGAAGTGACCTAGAAGCTTCATGCTAGTCAGTTTACAATTTCATGTTGAAGGCTTCACACTGTGGTTTAGTTTTTGATAACATTGTTTATATTGATGGTCAAATTGGAAGTGCCATGGTTTTTTGATAAATTATATTTACAATTTACCTCCAGGAGAAGGCCAACGTTAGGATTGGCTGAGTTAATCCTATGCTAATTTCTTAAATATCGTATAAATTCATGTCTATCTTGGCGTAGTCACAAGTCAAGATTCTAGTAGCGGATCATGACTCTCTGTTTCGAGCTTATTGAAGACTGAATATTCAAGTTCCATGCTAAGTTATTGATTTCGTCTGATTATTTTAATTTGGAATCAATATTAATTTGTTTACAGAATGGTAGGAATGTACAGTTCGGTGATTTTATTTTTTGTTTGGTGGTATTGACATTTGCTTTTCAATTGAATCCTTATGCCCCAAGCACGATAACTTGTTTTGGTTTGGTATACTCTCCCGTCACTTAAGTCGATTGATTTGTTTTTTGTTCATGGTACTCGCCTACTAAGAAATTTTGATGGTTCAGTCTTGGTGCCTTCTGAGCTAGGAATCTGTGATGCAAAAAAAAATGTGGGAGGAGATCTTAATTATTTAATTTTTAAAATGAAAGAGTAATGACACTTCTCCCTATTTTTACCCTTTAATCCATGGGACGAGTGGATTAAAGGTCTCCCACATTTTTAATTAATTAATGTCCCAAAAAGGGGACATTACACGATAAAAAATTGCTGCTGATGGATCTAGGTTTCCAAGGTGACATATTGTCCCTTTATGTGTTACTTCCTTACATATATCGGTTCATGTATAAGTAAGAATTCAATACGTATACTAGACCATATATTATGAATTTCAATAATGCATTTTTGGAGTCTTAATATAGAAATATGTGAAAATTAAAAGATTAATTCAAAAACAAGCATTCAAATAAGGATGCCTCAGAATTGCAGCATTTTTATATTAAGTATTTTGCTGAGATATATGAAAAGGTTACCTATTTTTTTCTTTCAATGGATCAGACCATTTTTGGAAAATCTATTAGTAGTTCATGCACTGCTTTTTGTTTCTCACAAGGGATTCATCGCTTGACATTATTTTTCTCCCCATTTTATCTTGGTCGTATGCTTATACATATACCCATATGCAAACACATACATACACGTATATGTTCACACAGTCTGCACAGAAAAGATACCTCTAAAGTAGGGGATTTTATTTCTGAGAATCTTCGTCTGATGTTGTGAATTTCATGAATTCTATCTGATTAGTAGTGGGAAGCATTGTAATTACCGGTATTTATTTTATCAAATGTTCTGTAGAATATGAATACTCATACAATGCATGCACAACCCTGTTCAAATGGGGTTATAATGCCTTATCAAGGAATCAATAAATGGGTCTTTTCATCTTGAGTTATAATACATATTGGTTTTGGTAAAATCCCCTTACTTGTTTGTGTCCAACATCACCGATGTTTATGTTCACATATATTTTATTGCACCTTTGAACGCAATGTTTTCTAGTAAGGCGAAATATGTTATACAGGTCGAGTACATTTTCTCAGACAAGACTGGGACCTTGACTCAAAACATAATGGAATTTCGCAAGTGTTCAATTGGCGGAGTTATATATGGATCTAGTGTAACAGAAATCCAAGGATCAGCTTCTTTTGGAATGAGATTACCTTCTGAACAGGTATGAATGTAGTTTTATAATGTCGAATTTCATTTTTTCCAATCGTTCTTCAAACTAAATATGGTATATTATCTCAAATAGCATACGTTTAAACGAATGCTCATTAATAGTGACACATTCAGTAAAGAACACATGTTTAATATGATGGGAAATTTCACACAAACCATCTTTATTGCTAGTCTTGTAAATTTTGTATATGTCCAGGAATTTATTCTCTGCACTTTTAGTTGAATGTGAACAGACCTGAAAGTGAGTTTTATGAGAAAGGTTTCAATTTTGATGACCAAAGGCTAATGGGAGGTGCCTGGAGAAATGAGGAAAATCCAGAAATATGTAAGGTATTAAGAATTTCAAGAGATTCCAATTTGAGTGTCAATGCAAACTGCAAAGAAATTTGGTTTCTTTCTGAATTTGTAGTCTTGATTGTAACTATTTCTCGAGTATTTCAGTCCTATTTTATGGGCAATTCTATAGGGAATTTTTCTGTTTTTGTAAGATGTTTAACCCTATTTAGTATTTTTTGTTTGTTCTGAATTCATTACTCTTTAGAAGGGATATTTGCTCTATTTTCATTCTTTGAGTTGGCCCATAATTTTCTAGCTGATTATTCCCAGCTCCTTGAGTTGGAAATGAGAGCCAAATTTGGAGAGAGAAGCCCTTTTGAGATATTAACTCTCTTGTATTGTACATATTACGTGCATGTTACCTGATTTATTTTCCTCACATATAATTAAGGTAGTTTACCTGAATCACATATGATGCCTATATTACATATGGGGACACTTAACATCAAATGTTAGAGCAATAGTCTGTTTACATGCATACATTGATTTTCTCAAGGCCCTTGATTTTTCTCAACCAAACTGATTTAAATGATAGGGAACACAAATGGGTGAGTAAAGTACAGTCCTTTGACTTTGAAATTGAGTTTGTAAAAGGAAAAAATAACATAGTTGCTGATGCATTATCAAGCAAACCATTCTATTGCTCTATGACTAAAATTACAGCAGATTGGAGGGTTGTTATAACAACAAAATATGTAAAAAATCAGTTTATTTGTGCTGTCCTAGAAGGAGAAATTGATGATGAAAAATACCAAGTGGTTGATGGCATCATACTCTATAAAAATAGTCTTTGTGGTTCCAGAATCCAAGGTGAAGCATAAGATTTTAGAAGCTATGCATGATTCTCCCTTGGCTGGTCATCTTGGCTATTTTAAGACATACAAATAGGTTAGAGAAAAGTTTGTATGGAAAGGACTCAAAGGGGAAGTGCTTCAACACATAAGTGAGTGTTTTACATGCCAATAGAGCAAAGCAAAACAAGAATTTCCAGCAGGTCTTTTGTAGCCTCTACCTATTCCAAATCAAAAGTGGGAGAGTATTTACACAAATTTCATTACCGGTCTTCCTTCAATACAAGGTAAGAGTATCATTTATGTGGTGGATAGATTGACCAAGTATGCACATTTTTTTCCTCTTCCCACTAAATATGATGGACCTCTAGTAGCTAGAGTATTTTTCAAGGAAATTTTCAAACTTCATGGGCTCCCAAAGAATATTTTAAGTGATAGGGACAACAAATTCTTGAGTTCTTTTTGGCAAGAATTCTTTCATCTTTCAGGACAGAGTTGACTCCAAACACAAGTTACCATCCACAAATTGATGGACAAATTGAATTGTTAACAAGTGGATAGAAGGCAATATAAGGAGCTTTGCTATAGGTCAACAATCAACATGGATAAAATGGCTATATTTGGGGGAGTTTTGCTACAACACTTCCTACCACATGTCTATTGGTATGTCCCCCTTTAAGGCTTTACAATTTATATGGTTATGATGCATTTTCTTTAATGGATGTTATTTCGGATAGTAGAGTGCCATAAGCTAAAGATTTGGTGCAGCAGAGTCAAGACATCATGAAAACACTCAAGGACTATCTTGTATGTGCACAAAACCAACAAAAATTGTATGTGGCCCAGCGAAGGATTGAGAGGTCATTTGAGGTTGGAGACATGGTTTTCCTAAGGTTGCAACCTTATAGACAATCTTCTCTCAAAGGGAAAGGATTTGAAAAATTGGAACCAAGGTTTTATGGTCCCTACAAGGTCATAAGGAAGGCAGGGAATGTTGCATATGAGCTTGAGCTTCCGGCACAAAGCAAAATTCATAATATCTTCCATGTTTCATGCCTCAAAAAGGCATTGGGACGACATATCACTCCTTCCATGGAGCTGCTCCCTCATGATAATGAGGGCAAATTGGTGTTAGAACCAGAGTCTATTATGGATGTGCGTGAGAGGAAGTTGAGGAATAGAGTTATCAGAGAATATGGTACAATAGAGGGGTTTGCCACTTGAGGATGCAACATGGGAAGTTGTAGACATTTTGGAGCATCCAAGTTTGAAATTGCTTGAAGGCAAACAATTTGGGGAAGGGAGGATTGAAATGCCCCTCTTTCAAAAGTAACTCGTCGAAGACCCTTATTCCTTTTTGGTTTCCCCGACGGCTAAGGGATGAACAAAAGGGGAACTTTGGTCATAATAAATTAATATAAAGTGCATATAAAAAGAAATATTATAAAAAACACTTATATTAATTTATCATAGGCTAAATAATAAAATCAAATTAGAAAAGGGAAGGGTCGCTTTATAATGTTTATTTCTCCTATAGAAAATGTGACCCCCTTGGTGGATGAAATAAAGTGGAAAAAACATTAAATGAGGGAGGTGAAAGCTGATTGGAAGTTGAGGATGGCTATTTGGTTAAGTACTATAAAATCAAATCGACTTGCTTGTAGAAGACATCCTTTTTTATTTTTATAAATCTGAATTTGCATGTTGAGCTTTGAGCTTGCATCAAACATTATCTAAGATCAAAAACCCTTAGAGATTCTCTTGAGGACGAAAACCCTCTTGAGATTGAGGAGAAGAACGAAAAACTCTCTTCTTTGGTATTTTCCAGTAGTGGTTGAAGACTTTGTAAAACTGATTTGAAGGAGAAAAGTGTTGTTGAGTTTCTTATTTATTTCTAGCTGAAGCGACCTACTTTCAGGGTTGTTTGGAGGTGTCGAAAGTTGACAAAAATCAGATTTGGGTTGATGTTATAATTTCTGATTTTTACTCAATATTTTTGGAGTGGATTTTGAACCCAAAAGATCATATTTCCAGTTGTGTCTGAAGAGAAGGGTTTGCAGATTTTGAATAAATAAATCAGCCATCTTTTGAATCTCAAATTGGTATTTTTATTTATGTATTTACATCCTAAATTCATTTGTTCCATTTTGATAAACAAAAGTGTTGTTTTTATTCAGTTTTGAATAATTGTTATAACCTAGGCAAGTCGCATTTTCTGGAATTAATTCCAGATCTGCAATTTCATAAAAGATTCGCGGTGCATTCTAAGTCAAAATTGGGGAAATCCATTGTAAGCATTTATATGTCCATTTGGGGACATTACACCTTGTTTGGCTTGAAGGAATATTGCAGATTTGAGAAGTCATAAACAATTTTTTATATGTATTATTGAGTCTCTCCTTTGTGGGGTGACTTGCATTAGTGAATGGTTTGGTGCCACCTAGGGCACGACAATCAGATTTGAATTCATATTTGGATTCCTTGTTATTTATAAGGTTGGAATCAATATCTACTTGTGGAGTTTGGGGTTTCTAAACCTCATTTTATAATTTTTATTGTAGTTGTACTTCGTTGGTTTTTGATTAATTTTCAGCAGTGTTTTGGATCATATTTCATATTGGTTTGGTGGATGCCTAAAATACTTATATCTATTTTGACAAAGTTGTTTGAAGAGTTTCAAGTGTTTTGCATGCATTTTTGTACCGCTGTGCTAAAAAAATTTGATTGCCGTTCAAATTTGGGTTATGTTTTCAGTTTGCTGGTTTAGAAATCAGATTTGATAATATTGGGGTTTGTGCTAATTTCCTACTTTTCAGTTTCAGCTCTTGAAAGGGATATTACAATGGTATCAGAGCTCGGATCTTCACTGGCCTAGGGTTTCAATGGAAGGAGGCAACAAGGGTTTTCTATGCCACCAAAGAAGAAGGAAAGCGGATCAGCCAAGGGAAGAAGACAATATGGCTAATCAAGATCCTCAAGAAGCCAAATTTGATAAGTTGATTGCAGGTCAAGAGAGATTAACAAATACAATGGACTTTCTTATTCTATCTCTTCAGAGGATGGTTGAACCTAGGGTTCATGATGGTTATGGTAGCTCATCTGGAGCTAATAATGCACAGCGACTGTAATATCCCCTTCTAGAATAAGTTAGGAATTAATACAAATCTGATCATTCACAACTGAAAACAATTAATTTTCAAACCCTAACTGCTGTAAACTTCAAAAATTCATATCTTTGGCTAGGGAAGTCCAATTGAGCTGAAATTTTGGATAATTGACCATAAAAATATGAGGAACAATATGCAAAAATCGGATTTTGCACAACCAACCTGAAACCTTAATTTTGACCTAAAAAGTAGGTCGCTCAGCACTTTTAGGGCACAAAAACTACTCCAAAAATTATGAAATCACCCTCTCCTTATTCCTCCTAATTTCTACAATCACATTCAATATTAAATCAACCCCAAAACTGCAGATCTGAAATAAATACTAATTTATAACAATCAGGAAATATGCAAAAAACTGAAATCTTCTAAAATTGATAACTCCTTCAATATTCCATGTTTTCTCTTCAAATAAAATGCAAATAGTTCTATAAATTAAGATCTTTCCGCAGAAATATAGATTTGAATTGTATGATAACCGAAATCAATTTTCCAGTGTACCATTCCCTTATCATCAATTTTCAAATGTATATCATAAAGATGACAAAGATGAAATGGAGAAGTATGCAACCCTTCATACCTTGGAATGATGTCATGTGTTTTTCCTCCATACATGCTACCTATAAACTCTTCATATCTTAGAATTTCAGCCCCTTTCTTTTTGCAATTTCCATCCAACGAAGCACCATTTTCCTAGACCTTTTTGTTAACATCATATTCATAGGTGACAAGGTATTGAGAAGACAAAATATGATGAGGATAAAATAAATCAAAATGCTTACCCTTAGGGGCTACATTAGCAAGCTTTTTAAACTGAAAATCATCATCCTTCTTTGGTGCTTCATTCCCCAACCTTGACTTTACCATGTGTAGATCTGAATTATCTTTTTGCTCCTCTTTCATGATTCCCTTTTCTGTCACTTCACTAGGCATGCAAATATTAGAAGACTAGGAAATACTTTCAACCAATGAGGAACTTTTACCTTGCTCTTCATCTAATGGATCTTCTTCCTTCACTGTTTTTTGTTGCACATGTACAACAGGACCAACAAGCTCTTCATCAGTCAAATAGGGCCTCAACTTCTCTTGACACCGATCTACTATACTTCGAGCAAGTGTTTCTACTATGGGTGACACTTCCTGCTTCTCCTTTCTCACATAGGCAAATAAAATTGTTGGAAGTGACATCAAAATATCATCCTCCTCATTCAGAATTGAAGAAATAATAATTTGCATTGAAGAAACCACAATCTCTGCATGATCCCTATGAATAGAAGTAAAAAAATTGTCAAACATTTGAAAAATGAGTTCATCACATTCCAAGTCTATCATTAGGACCCAAGATCTAATGTCTGCCATATTTTTCAGAATAGTGACCCTCTTAGCAAAAAGAACATCTGTGGTGTCACCAAGACCCTCAAAATTGTCTACCATGATATGAAATATTTTCTTCATGATGTGATCGTTATAGGGTGTTTCCGGAGCCTTAATCCTTATAATTTCACTTATACAAGTGATAACTACAAGCCTTACATCTGGATCTATATGTCCCAAAATCTAACCAATTGTGCCCCCAAAGGATCTAGAACTGAAATCATCAAGCCACAATCTGATTGCTTAACCAAACACAAATAACTTACCACCCTTTCCAGAGTGTAGATCAATATGCTCTTCTCAAGTGAGGGACCCTTGAGCATTTTTCCAAGCTTATAGAGCTTGGTCCTCAAACTTCTGATACTAGCAAGCTCCATGATTCACTCTGCAAAAAAACCCACAAGGAGCAAAGGAAAGTTGTTTTGATACCACTGTAATATCCCCGTCTAGAATAAGTTAGGAATTAATACAAATCTGATTACACACAGCTGACAATAATTAATTTTCAAACCCTAACTGCTGCAAACTTCAAAAATTCATATATTTGGCTAGGGAAGTCCAAATGAGCTGAAATTTTGGATAATGGACCGTAAAAATATGAGGAACAATATGCAAAAATCAGATTTTGCACAGCCAACCCGCAACCCTAATTTTGACCTAAAAAGTAGGTTGACCAACACTTTTAGGGCACAAAAACTACTCCAAAAATTATGAAATCACCCTCTCCTTATTCCTCCTAATTTCCACAATCACATTCAATATTAAATCAACCCCAAAACTGCAGATCTGAAATAAAGACTAATTTATAACAACCGGGAAGCATGCAAACAACTGAAATCTTCTAAAATTGATAACTCCTTCAATATTCCATGTTTTCTCTTCAAATAAAATGCAAATAGTTCTATAAATTAAGATCTTTCCGCAGAAATACAGATCTGAGTTGTATGATAACCGAAATCCCTCCAAAACAGCCCCCAAAGTCCCCAAACCAGTTGCTAGGGTTTGAGTAAATGGCATAAATGATTTCCGGCACTCAATAGCCCTTTAATACACTTAAAACAGCTGCCCAAACTCAGCAAAAATAAGCCAACACAAATCAAGTTTTTGAATAAAGCTTGTTCACCCTTAAAACATGCTAAAAGATGCCCTATTCAAGTCGCCATAGTTCGAATAAAACTGGTAATAACCAGCAGATTTAAAACACCATAAAGCCCTTCATCATATTCAATAACATGCAAATTTTACTCTCAATTAAAGGCGCCAAAGCTAGAAAGAGAATCACCAAGAAGTAGATTTGCAAATCTAATGAAAATACTTCAATTGAATAACAAAACCAGCGCACTAACTTCCCACGCAAGAGAGAGAGAGAGAAAGCATCAATAGGCATACATCCCAACTCCAAGCATGGAGCATAAAATAAATATCATCATAACATAAGTCTAACAATGATCCTAGCACTCCTTTTATAAGCAAGGAGGCACAAACTTCGAAATCCCTAGGGGAGGGAAATTATTAAATAAAAGCAGTTTATTTTCCCTAGGTGTGGCATCCCCTTTTTAAAAGGGTGATTTTAATATTTAAAAGCGACCTAAATATTATTTATTTAATTCCCCTTTTTAATTTGCATTTTGGGAATTTAATTAAATAATTACGTGCTCCATAAATATTAAATAATTAAATAAATAATGCTTTACAATGCCAAATGATAAAAATCACTCTCCAAGCAATATTATAAAATTATTTAATATAATTTTCCCCTTGCAACATCCCTAAAGCCCACGGGGAATGATAGACTAAGGGTCTTCAAAAATGGGGACATTACATCGACCTATGGGATCAACCCACAGATCAGCCACAAGGCCTACTTTTCTTCCAAGGGAAGAAGTTATTCTGGATGTTTAAACAAGGCCCTCTACCGGACGAAACATTGCCACAAGTTATGAAGAGTATATGGCACTTCCAAGAGAGATTTGTGAAACTATTTCATCTGCCGAATTAATTGGAGTGAATAGAGGAAGACCTAGGCCCGAACCTAGACATCGTATGCCACACAAGGAGGTACAAAATGTGTTGGGGAAGATGACCTTCTCCACATTTGATGGATCAACCTAAGGGACAACTAGGGCTTGGATTTAGAAGCTGGATACATTGTCTTTGAAGCCCATGTTGGAGGAGGATGCTATCAAGTTTGGTACCTTGCATCTTGAAGGAATTGTTATGAATGGTGGTTTCATGGGTTAGTGACACAAGGACATAATAAGATTCATTCCTATGATGATTTTTGTCAAAGACTCTTTGATCGATTTGATAGAATTGATCTGGAAGTTCACTTTCGTGAGCTTGCTCATTTGAAACAAGGCACAATGGAGGAATATGTGACAGAATTTCAGAGGCTTTCAATTATGATCATAGATGTTTCAGACAGAAGGTTTGTAGTGCTTTTCATTGAAGGTTTGATTGGGCCCCTCAAGGGTTTAGTTCGAGCCTTTGATCCCTTGTCTCTTCAAGCGGCAATCAAAGAAAGCTTTAGATCTTGAAGGTGCTGCTCCAAAAAAAGCAGTTGATAACAGTCTTCCCAAGGGAAATTCAAGTGGACAACCTACTAGGACGCCTAGAGACCCTCCCTTGGACCAGCAAAGGAGGCCACCCCAAATGTTTCCAAGTACTCACGTGGAGCTTCCCAATACCAGCAATGGAAAAAATTCTAGAAACGAGCTTTGAAAGAAGAGTTTTTGCTTCTCATTGAAGGATCCATGGACTCCCGGGCATCACTGTTTGGGAAAAGGTAAAGTGTAGTATGTTGAAGTATTTTCCGATTGTGATGATGATGAAAATAATGTTGATCTGCATTAAATTGAAGTATTTTTAGAGGCCAAAATCAGCTGGTTTATATATATTTTGGGCTTGGGAAACTTCATCTTTAGTCAGTTTTGTAAGTTGTTCATCTATAGATTTATAATGAAATTCCATCCCTCTTATTGATCAGAAAAGTGGTATTTTCTTGATGTTCTTGCATATATAAAATTTTATGATTGATTTGGAAAAGTAGTTGAGCGAGTTTATGTCAAATTTATGGAATGACAACTCTTAGAGCAAGTTGCACTTTTCAAAATAAATTGAGATCTGCAGTAATTTGTTTAAGTATTTATTCTATAATTTGTTGTTAGAGACCAGATTTGTGGTTGTTCCTTTTGGGGTCAGAATTTATCCCATGGGGACATTACATAATCCTACTAGAGATTCTGTTCTTTCTTACTATCCATTCCAGACAAGTAAATTAAATCAATTTATTCTATAAAATACTTTTGGGAACACCATTCCATGAAAATGAACATACAATTGTGTCTGTGTGCAAGAGGAAGTGCGTGAGAATCTAGTCCACAAAAATAGAGCGTCAAAAGCATTTTCCTGTGTTACTATTATCCTAAAAAAAAGTGACATGCCTAAGTGTTAAGTTGTTGCTTTAAAGAAATAGTGCAATACTTGGGCCATACTATCTTAACCAAAGTTGTCTTAGCAGTACTCAAAAATTCAAAATGCCAAATCACTTTGTAACCTGAGTTACTGGTCTCTTTTGGGTATTGCCAAATCGAGTTCACCGATATAGGTATTGTTTATTTCTTTTGGCCCATGTACGACTATACAAAACAATGGATCTCCTTTTTTGTTCATTATCGTAGCTGAATCTTTGGGCAAATTGTTTTCCAAGACGAGAACTCAAAGGAAATCGAAGGGTATTAAATTGTCCACATGGGTCGATCCTTTGCCTCATCTTCAGTTTGTCAATGATTCTTCCATTATGGGAGAAGCATCTTTAAAAGAAGTGGTGTCCGCAAAAATTTCACTTGGAAATGGTGGGATACCCCTTTAAAAAAAATGTTTTGTTCAATGTGACGAGTCTGTTTTGTGTTTGTTTTCGCTTGCAATTGTCTTGCATTGCTTTAAGAATATTTCCAAGGAGTCACAAAATTCAAACTCGACCAAATACCCACATGCTGAAGCTAAATCAATTCCATCCCTAGACCTTGACTACAATCGTTTTATTTATTTTTATTAAATAAATAAAGTTCTTTTAAAAATATATTTAGCTAAAATTGGAGGATTTAGGTTATATAAAGCACTTTACCCCATCATTATTACCACAGAACATTCACCAGGGGGAAGAATTTTTGTAGATCAGCTAATCGGAGAAATTTTTCGAGCAATTGCCCACAACTTCTTTCGGGTTTTGTTTTTATTTATGTCTTTCTCCGTTTTTTGTCCGACAATCCCCGTAGACTATTCATTCTTCCTGCCAGACCTTTTCTCGGGCCTAGGGTTTTGAAAAGCTATCCAGTGCTTTAATTGCTAATTAATCTGTCTAAAGAAGACTAGAGCTCCGGATTCCTTCAGGAGATTGTAAGAGGTTGTTTAGTCCAAAAAGGTGCAATAATAGATTTTATAAAAATAAGACAATACTGCCACCAATGTGTAGAGCTCGAGAAAATATGCACTTTTAGAAAAAATGACACCTAAAACGGAGCCACAAAGTGAAAGTTATGACACTTGCAAGTTTTTGTTGCTACATCTTCCTGGACCCTTTCCAAAAATGGAAAATTTGATTCTATGCTTGTGTTTTCTTCAACAAAAATCCAAAAATGGAAATAAAATGCTGCTGGTGAGTTTTCATGCAACTTTAAAAGCAGAAGTCATGCAAGTCGCACTTTTTGGGAAGAGCAATTTCATAATACAAGTCGCATTTTTCAAAGCTGCCCTTCCTCTTGAATTTCCACGCAAAACATGAAAGTCAAATCACTTAAGTGAAAGTGGGAATTTTGGCGCTGCCTAGAATGTGGGAATTGGAGGCTACCTGGAAGGTCGAAAATTCCCATGATGGGAATCAAGTCATTTAAGTAGAAAGTGGGAATTTTGAAGTTGCCTGGAAGGTGGGAATTTGGAGGCTTCCTGGAAGGTTGTTTTTTCTCATTATGAAATTCAAATCACTTAAGTGCAAATGAGAATTTTGGGGCTGCCTGGAAGGGTAAAAATTCCCACTTCCTTGCTCTCTTAATTTTCACATAAAAGAGATTTTATTCACCCATGCAAGTCGCATTTTTTTTGAGTTGTCGAGAAGGTTAGAAATTCACCCAAATCACTTAAGTGGAAAGTGGGAATTTTGGAGCTGCCTAGAAGGTGGGAATTTTGGGGTTTCCTGGAAGGTGAAAAATTCCCATGATGAAAGTCAAGTCATTTAAGTGAAAAGTGAGATTTTTGGGGCTACTGGAAGGTGAAAAATTCCCACTTCCCCTTCCTCATATTTTTCACACTATTCCTAGCCCAAAAATGGCAACCCACTTTGGCAAAGCTGCATGCCTTAAAAGATATTTATTTTTATTATTTCCGGGAAAGGTTGGCGCCAAAGGGAGAAGTTGTTAGCATTGAAAAATATTTTTAATTCCCGAGAAGCATCCAATTTTGGTGCCTAGGGTTGGAAAGACTTTCTTTTTATTATTCTGACTATCTGCATGTTGATGTGAGTGCACAGGTGAATAAAATAATATTTTTAGCTTGCTTGGCATGCAAGCAAAGTCTAAAAGTATAGGGCAACAAACTTTATAATCAGATTTTGGTGAAGAAATTGGGCATTCATGCCATGGATTTTATGTTGCTCTGAATTATTTGCAAGAATACTTCACTGGTGCTCATATTGGTGAAAAGAATGCAAAGTCAATGTCTAATACATTGAATATATCTTCTGAATCAGAGGAAGTAATTGCAACTTTTGCACAAAGAGATCTAGATTTCACAACTGCAAAAGCTTCACACAAAGGTGGAAAAGGGAAGTCTCAGACAACGGTAGATTCAAACAGAATGAAGGGTGATGACAAGGGTAATCCAACAGAACCATGCATAGTGTCCATGCATGCTGAAGTTAATGATACAGACATGGGGCACGTGTCTATCATCGGATTAATGGACAAATCAAGGGCAAGAATGAAGTGTTGCAGCTGGAATAATTTCTACTCCTCTATCTTCTTCTTTCTCTTTTTTTCTTCGACAAAGTGATTGAGTGATCAATTAAATTGTAGAACTTAGGTAATTGGTTTAAACACTGTTACTTCAAGTTATTAGAAAAAGTCAATTACTTGGGAATATGTGGCAGACATGCAGAGCATTGATTTAGTCTTCAGATGCATGTCATGCAAAGAGGAACTCCAGGGGAAAGGTTGCCAGTTGTTTTCGTTATACCTTCCGCATGTGTGAGTTCAATTAAAAGCTTCCTATTTGTAATTTCCCTCTATGCACTATAAATAAAGGAAGAGCCTATGGGTTTAATGATCAGAACTTGTTGATCACAATTTTGCTAGAGCATTCTTAAGTTTTCAAACTTTGTGTCGTAACCCTTGATGTTATTTCTGTGAAAGCTGGGGAATTGAATAAAAGACAGATTTACGGAGAGCTTTGTGTCTACGACGATTTGCTTCTTGCCTATATTTGAATTTTTTAGATAAACTTTGTGTTATCTGAGATTTAGGTTAGAAGCTATTCTTTTCCTTTACTTTTGAATTTTGTGAGATCCATTTGTTTATTTAATCTATGTGGATGAGACCAACTTTGAGAACTATTGGTTGAATCACACATCTTCCTTCCTACTTTCCCAAATTCCATTAGTTCCCCCTTCTGCAAATATTTCATAATGATTGCTTACTTGCTGCAGAATTGTTAAGCTATAGTTGATGAGCTTTGTAATTAGAGTAAAACCCCATAAATAGTTATTAGGATTCATACCCACTACATTGATAAACATCTTACACGGGAGTCTCATTGTTAAATGAGAGAGATTTATCTCATGATTGCCTAGGGTTTTAGTAGTGCATAAAATCTAGCCAACAAGAAGCTACCCAAATTCACAACTACTTGTAACTCTTTTCAAAGGCCACGGGCCAAGATATAAACAGACAGAAGACAAAAATTATTTTCTTCCATTGCTCGCCTAGATTGGAACAAGATATTCTAGATAAATTAGGATTTCAAAAGGGAGTGTTACCTCTAAAACATTTGGGGTATTCCGTTGGATTCTAAAAGGTTAGCTGATTGGAATTGGCTGCCCATGAGAGTTCTTCATAAATTTAGTAAATGGACTCATAGATGGTTATCTTCAGGGGGATGTCTTACTTTGATTAAAGCTGTTTTGCAAGATATTACTATATATTTTTCTTCCCTTTTGAATATTCCTGCTAAAATTTTACATCATATGGACTCTATCAGCTAGAAATATTATGGACAAGGGTTCAACATGTTAGGAAATGGCATCTTGTGAAATGGAAAACATTATGCTTGCCAAAGAAAGAATGGGGTTTGGGTTTCAGATGAAGTTTTCTGAATAATAAGGCTTTAGCTGCAAAATTATATTGGAGACTGCTGCAATATCCCCACCATTTATGGGCCATCAACATTAGAGCTAAATTTGCTGAAGGAATGATGCCGCATGAGTTGATTCGACATTCCTTACCTTCTTGGGGATCTCCGATTTTATCGGTTCTTAAGATTGGTGAAGATATTATTAAGAAACAATTTTTTTGGAAAATTGGGAAAGGTGACCAGGCTAACTTTTGGACTGATTTGTGGGATGGGAAACCAAATTTGATTGAGCAATATCTAGATCTTAGAGTTATTATGAATATTCTTCATAATAAAGGAAAGAAAAAGGTTGTCCATTATTTGCAGACATCGTCTCAGGGGACTGAGTGGATTTCTCCCTCCATGTGGCAAGCCAATTTGTCTATAGCCCAAACTCAATTTTTTCGAACTCTCCTTCAAAATAGAATCCCCCCTCTTTCTTCTAATCCTGATACCCTTTCCTGGGGGAAATTCTTTGGAACGGAGTTATACGGTAGCTGAAGGATATAGTAGTTTGGTGGGTATTTAGCCTCACCCTTAGATGGATATTTTTGGTGATCTCTGACAGCCTGCTTTGTGGCCTAAAGTTAAATTCTTTGTCTGGCTTCTTTTATACAAGAGGATTATTACTAGGGAAAATTTGATGAAGCAGGGTATGGTGGGACCTTTCTGGTGTCCATTATGTGAAGAAGCGGATGAAACTTTGATACACCTTTTTTCCAGTTTCCTTTTGTTATGTTCCCATGGAATATTGTGGTTGATTGGATATCTATCTATTGGAATCCTTATATAACCCTTGTGGAAATTGTTAGAGATTGGAAATGTCCAGAATCTGATATACATGATCTTAACAAAGGAGTTTGGATTGCTATTTCTCTTATGTTGTGGAATGTGTGGAAGGAGCGCAATAGGCGCATCTTCAAATATGAAAATAGAGACACTTAGTATGTCAAGGAATTGACTCGAAGTAATATAGTGGAAACTATTGAGCATAATGTGAAAATTCCTTCTCCCTTACCTGGCAAATGGAAAAGCATGATACACAAGCTTAACTTGGAGGAAAATAAATTGAGGTATGTTTCTAGTACTAGATTATCGGTGCCCTCAGATTTAAGAAAATGGCTGCCTCCTCTGTTTGATTTTGTTAAACTTAATACTGATGGAGCAGTAAGAGGTTATCTATTAGAGGGATAGCTCATGATTCTATCAGAACTCCCATTTTTTTCTTTGCTCATCAATTAGGCTACTTCACTAAAAATGTGGCTGAAATCTTGGCAATTTAAGGAGCTCTTCAGGAAGTAACCAAATTGGGATGTCTTAGAATTATTTTGGAATTTGACTCTTAGGTAATTATCCATCTTCTATCAGACCAAGAGTAACATAGATCCAAAAATTGGCTAATTGCGAGGATTGAAGATAATATTCAAGTTATTGCTAGACAATTTGAGACCATCTCATATGTACATGTTCCTAGAGATCAGAACAAGGTGGCAGATGCTTTGGCAAATTGGGCCTTGGATCATCATAATTGGATCAATTGTGGCCCTTTGCCTATGACATGGTCTTCAAAGAAGCGGAATCAAAGTGAAAAGATCCTTCAGGTGAATTGATAGGATGATTAACATGATGCTATGCTCTCTTTCTTCTTGTTTATGATGTTGGAAGTCTAAGGATAGATCATGGAGTATGAGTACCATGGCGTGGCATTGTATTTTCAATAACTTTTTTGAATTTTCTAGTAATATAATTCTGGTTTTTTCCAAAAAAAAAATGGATAAAAAATGAAAACTATAAATAGTCTAGCATGATATATAGGAATTAACCACATAATAAGCATTAAATACACAAAATAACCACCAAAACACTAATAATAAATTGACAATGCTAATTGATTGCCCATGTTAGAATAAATTTTTAATAATAAAAGAAGAGCAAAAACAGGTGGGTATGCCCCCAATTTCGCTTGGATCCTTTAGAAGAAGGGTCTGAGTGTAACCAAGGCAAGTTTGGTGCCACTTTGTACATGTACGTAGTTTGGGTGTGTACTGGATCAATACCATGAGGGAAGGGGGAATACGGCTACTCAGTTCATAACTATACATTGTGTTGGAATCACGAGTTTTCTTGGGATTGAGAAACCTTTAATGGATGTTTATGTTCAAAATATCAAGAAGATTCTATTGTAGCTTTACGGGCTTCACAAATTTAGTTTTATCAAAAAGATAATTGATAGGAAGACCTATCCTATGTCCTTTTCTTTCCATTCAAGAAATTGCAATTCATGATTAGCTAGGGTAAAAATTACTACTCTGAAGAACTTACAGATGATTTAGTCTTAGTATAGGAAATGAGATATGTTCTTCAAATCGGATTCATGGTTCACATATATATCTATGAATGAATAAGAAAAAAATTAACTCAATTCCATAGTAGGCCATATCTCTCAATTCAAGGATAGGGGTTTTAATCACAATGGGGAAAAGACTTTGTTTCCATCTACTAATATGCTTCATCTCAATAAATGGCGATGACTGTAGAGTTTTCAATGCAGATGTAAAAATGCATCAATGGTCTCGTTTTGTTGAAAGCTTCCCCTATTCCTGTAACTATTTTAATTTTAAAAGACACTTGTTATTGTTGTTATTTACCAATTGCATGATTTTGTCTGCAAACTTTCATTTTATATTAGCAAGCCGAAAATGTAAAGCTAATTTTATTGATTTTGTGGGATCCTTTGGTCTGTATTCCATTTTAAGAAAACCATGAGATGCATCCTGGATTGTACAGAATCATCTATTTGTGAGGATTCTGGATTTTTTAAATTATATTCTAAATTAAACCTATGGAAATGTTAAACTGCAGGACCTGTAGCTATTGCTGAAAAGGTTTGCAGTACATGTATATTGTAATTTTTGGCTTAAAGTTTACTCATCTTTTCTTCAAATTATCTTTGCAGGAATTTTTTAGATGTCTTTCTGTTTGTCACAGTGCCTTGCCAGAAGGTGAAACAACACTAGAAAAAATCAATTACCAAGCAGCATCCCCAGATGAAGTTGCACTCGTAATAGCAGCCAAAAAGTTGGGCTTCTTCTTTCACAGGTGTGTTAACCATATATTCAGTTTCTAATATGTACTCTATAGGTGTCAATTAGGAAGCACATGCTATTTTTGTTTGAACTAAAGCATAAAAAATCAAAACAAGCTACTTCAGTTGCTTCTCCATTACAAATTTTCAGTCCCTTCAATGTATTCTTGCAGACCCAGGTTTATATCTTATTATTGATTTCATAAGGATTGACTTGATGAACCACAGGGACTATATTTGTGATAAGGTTTATTACTCATCTGTGAGAGTTATGAAAATTAATTCTCATCAAGCAGGCTTGTCACTAGTGTTATTCTTTCAGATTTCATGCTGATTTCCTGTACTTCTAACATTAATGTTATTGATTAACAAAATCTATACCTACACCTAGAAAGTTTTTCCGTTTTGAAATATTTGGATTTAGTTTGCATTAGTTGAAAAGTATGTTCTTCCTTGAATGGTGGCTTGAAGAGATTGCTTTTCAATTCGCAATGTTTATCTTATAATTCCTTCTAGTGCTATGATTCTTTATTTAATTGGAGAGCCTATTATCCATGGCACATAGGCGAACTGGGAGAGTAATGGAAGTCTAATACAAATGATGGCAATGCATATCAACCTGTGTGAGATAGTCTCCCCTTACCTCACAATTGAGCTGCTCCCTTTGAACAGACCTTCCATTTTTGGGCTGACTGCCTTTGTCCCTAGCGATCCACCACCTTTGTGTGTTTCTCTCCAACTATCTCAATGTTCCCTTTGACAATTCTCCTACTGTCCTTAATTGCTTCTCTTTTGTCACCAACTGCCTTCTATTGGGCAACCTTGCATATTCTTCCATCAATCTCTTGCACATTCCTCCTGTCTATTCTTTAACCATCGTGAACTCATTGTTGTCCTAAGAGTAGTAGATGCTTTGTCCTTTCTCTCAAGTTGAAACACCCTAAAGATCATTGATTCTCTTATTGGCTGCATGCTTGATAACCTCCTCCTCTATTCTCTCTGTGCTATTTGTAATGCCCCTTTTAAAATAAACCAATAACCTATGCAATTTTACTGATTTTTTGTAGTTAGGAACAGTTGTAACTTTCACAAGTATTCACTGACATTTTCACAAACAATTGGCAAATATGAACCATTCATTGGCAATTCTAAAAACAGTTGGCATACATAAACCATTACTCTTCCTATCACTAGACCTATTCCCAAACAGTTGGCAAACATGCACCATTGTTGTTATCTTATGCATTCATGTACCAATGATCAGAACTTCTTGCATGACAACTGACATTAATATTGCATTGGGCAACTCATTTACAAACAGCAGACAGATATTAATCAAATGTGGATATAAATAGCTGCATAGAGCCAACCCTTATGCATTTGTAATTCAAATTTACATAGATAAAAAGTGACATCAAGTTCCAACTCGCAAGACTGTATGATTAGGGCAGAAAAGACCAGCAAGTACAAACAGTAATCGCTGATACAAATTGCTGTTATAAATATAATAATTTCTGGTACAAACTGATTTAATAAATACTCCTCACAATGTTAGGGTCCTATAGCGGCACTGTAGCGTCGACACTGTAGCAGCGGAAATACTAAATGCTGTGCAGCAGCAAACTCACCCAAATATTGCACAGAAAACACACGGAAATGTTGGGATGACAAACACATAAATATTGGAACAGCAATGCCCCTATATATATATATATATATATATATATATATGAAGTGGCTTCGCCACTATGCAAAATATAGGAATCTGAATGCTCAAACTGACAATCTTCCTCACCAAACCAAAAAGAAATGCTGAGATAATCACACCACACTGAAATTGGAATAAACTTCGATCTTTCAGCCCAAATGCAATTCTAGGATAAAATCACCTTACATGGACAAGAGGGTTTTCGTCCTCCAATCCAACAATGGAAACCGAGAGGGTTTTCGTCCTCTGAATCTCTGCACTCCAAGGGTTTCCATAATGAGAGAAGAAGTTGAACATGAAATGCGCAAGCTTTGGAATATGGTTTTATAACAAATGATAATAATCCCTTTTTTTGAGCCCAACTCCTCCTTTTATAATAATCCTTTTAATTCCTACCCTAAAAGTGTCTAAAAACTTTTAATAAAATATTGCTTTTTGGCCCACTTTATAATAATAATACTTTTACTTTTAGGCCCACTTTATAATAATAATGCATAAGTGGCCTTTTACCATTTATAAAATAAAGTGACTTAGGACCACTTCAAACATTATTATTAAACTATTTTCCTAACTTTATTCCTTAGCCTACGGGTAATAAGGAATAGGCTATGCATCCTCTGATTAATTTAATTCAAAAAGAAGAAGTTGAACATGAAATGCGCAAGCTTTGGAATATGGTTTTATAACAAATGATAATAATCCGTTTTTTTGAGCCCAACTCCTTTTATAATAATCCTTTTAATTCCTACCCTAAAAGTGTCTAAAAACTTTTAATAAAATATTGCTTTTTGGCCCACTTTATAATAATAATACTTTTACTTTTAGGCCCACTTTATAATAATACTACTTTTACTTTTACTTTTAGGCCCACTTTATAATAATAATACTTTTACTTTTACTTTTAGGCCCACTTTATAATAATAATACTTTTACTTTTAGGCCCACTTTATAATAATAATGCATAAGTGGCCTTTTACCATTTATAAAATAAAGTGACTTAGGACCACTTCAAACATTATTATTAAACAGAGATCAGGTTACACTGTTGTGTGCAAGATCAGAGTCGTAATCTGAAGTCGAGGGGTGATTCCCGAAGACTGCGCTTGCCCCTGACCGTCCTGACACAGGAGCTCCTCCAGTTCAGGAAAATCAGGAAAAAATTAAACTATTTTCCTAACTTTATTCCTTAGCCTACGGGTAATAAGGAATAGGCTATGCATCCTCTGATTAATTTAATTCAAAAAGAGGGGACATGAGAGACTGCCCTTCCCAAATTTGTTTATCCTCAACCAATTATAGATTCAACACTCCAACGTGGTTGCACATCTCTTCAATGCCAGGATCACAAATTATCCTTGGGAGTTTGCTAGTCTCTCTTCCCAATTTATTTGACTAGAGTACTTCAATTTCTTCCTGTAATGCAACATCCTTGAGTGGCTTTGTTTGCTAATTGGCATCCTCTTGCAAAGCCTTTGTAGGCTCCTCAGATTGGTCTAGTTTAGCTGCCTGTCTTGGTCCTAGAATCTCAGACTTACTCAGTGGCTGCCTTATGTGTAAGATGAGCTTTGACACCATGCTTTTGCTGTACCACTCTGATAAAATTAGAAACTAGAGGTTGCGATACTGAATGGAGTAATATAGAAGGAACAAGCTGCAAATACTCCTTTGTTTCTACTGTAATTGGAAACATTTTACCCGAGACATTCAAATAAGCAGTTGGGAAAGCATGACTACACTCTTCATTAAGTAAGACATTATTACAATCATCATCATACATATTTATCATTGTCAGCAAGTAGACATATTGTCATGGTTGTTGGACTGCTATCAAAACATCTTGGAATTCCATATGATTCTCTAGTGTAACAATGTCTCTCTCTATTTTGAAAGCTTTATCATTTTCTACTAACATATCCTGAAATTTTAGCGGAAAATGTAGATGATGTGTATGTACCATTGCTTTGCCCTCGCTGCAAACCTCTAGTGAAATTTGTCTTGAGTGTTTCTATTCGTTGCACAAGTTGCCCCCTACAAACTGTACACTGTTCTGAGAGTTTCTTGAGCATGTTTTTCAGTCTCTCCATTTCTTTGTGTTGTTAATCTTGTTCTTCTCTTTATTCCTCAAGTTCAGGACATAACTCCTTGATTATATCTTGGATTTTGTTGGAAAAATCCACCCTTTCGTGTTGCCCTCTTGTTGAAACCTTTCTACCTTCTTGGTGTTGTAAACCTGTGCAAAGAATCTTTGTTTCTTCTTCCTCTATCTTTTACTGAAACCGATCAGCTATAGCAACATTGTTGCTACTAGTCTTGTCACCGATGAGAAGACTATTGTATCCTCTAAAAAATGTTCAACTTTCCCATTGCCCAAAATGTAATGCCCCCTTTTCAAAATTAATTCTGAAGAAGACCCTTAATATATTTGTATTTTCCCATAGGCTAATGGCATGGAAAATAAGTGGAAAATAAATTAATAATTTAACTTAAGTGCTAAAATAATTATTATCATATGCACTTACGTTTTATTATTAATTAAAAGTGACTTTATTAAGGAAAAACAAAAAGAGATAATAAAGTCACCGCTTAATTGGAATAAAGTAAGAAATTGCTTTATTTCTAATTGTTTTAACATGCCAGAGTGGGACATCCCATTTGGGACCTTTGCATCAAATTTTGTGCCAACAAAAAGCATAAAAGGAGCTCGCCTAGGGTGAGAACAAGACTTTTTTCCATATTATTTTCTATCTTGGAGAGTTGGAGAATTGTGCTTTTACCTTCAATTGTTGAGGACGAAATCCTTCATTGGCAAAGCTATTGAGGACGAAAACCCTGATTATTATTCAATTTTGTGGACGAAAACCCACTAATCTTCTGAGGTAGTTCCAATCAGAGCTACAAATGGGCTTACTATCAACAAATTTGCAAGATCATATCAAAATTATTAGGCAGGGCACATTTTGGATCAGATTTCAGATTTATTATAGCTAGGGCATCATTTGCAGTTCTGATTTTTAGGGATTTTTTTGTGTTGGGTGGTGTCTCCAGATTTTACCCTGAAATTTTAGACTACCCCATGTTTAAAATTTTTCATTTTTTTAAAATAACGGGTCTTTTTGTGTTTTTATTGCCAGAAGATGTGTGTATTACGTTAAGATATTCCCAATGAATCATATAAGCCAATTTCGACAAATACTTAGATGCCGAAACTCATTTTATCCCTCCGTCAAGTTTTGTTTGCGGGAAATTTTTATTCAATTATTTATTAAATAAATAATGCCCCGTTTGAAATAAATTGTGCTCCGGTTGAATCCTATTGAAGTTTTGCATGCTATTATTCACACATCTCAATAGGGTTTTCACCAAGAATGAATTCAGAGCTTTGTTTGTGACTTCTAGCAATGTGTTTTGGTTTTATTTATTTCTTTTGCATTTTTCTCTAGTTTTTCCCGTTGTCTTTCTGGTTTATTCCCCTGGGTCTGTTTTTTGCCCTGTACATTCTGTTTAATTGCCTGGAACATTTGGAGATCATTTATGGCCGCTGCACCAGAAAGAATCAGCTTCAGAAAACAAACTTCTGATCAAAAAAGATGAAGTCAAGCATAAAAAGTCTCTCCTAGGAAAGTCACACTTTTTGGAATAAATAGATCTAAGTTGTAATGGGAATTTTGGTAGTGGCAGGCAGGCGAGAATTTCTTACTTGCCTTACAGGGTACTTTTCCACATAAAGTCAAAGTCACCTAAGCTGCAATGGGAATTTTGGTAGTGGCAGGCAGGCGAGAATTTCTTAGTTGCCTTGCAGGGTACTTTTTCCCATGAAGTCAAAGTCACTTAAGCTGCAATAGGAATATTAGAGGTGGTAGGTAGGCAAGAATTTCTTACCTGCCTAGCAGGGTAAAAATTCTCATGATGAAAGTCAAATCATTTAAGTGGAAGAGGGGATTTTTTGAGCTGCAGTGCAGGGTGGAAATTCCCATCAAGTTGACTTCTTATTTTTAGCAATTCCTCTTGCCAAAAAGTGCGACCCACCTTGGGTGAATAAAAATGCATTTAAATAATATTTATTAATGGTTTATTAACCCAATTTTGGTGCCATAAATAGAAGGAAAGTCAATGCAAGTGGAAGATTTAAGGAGAAGTCAAAGATGCATGCTAAAAATAAACAAAATAAATTATTTAAAAAACAACCAGCAACATGTAGACTTGAGCGCCCAAATTGGATGAATAAACATGGGTATTAATTAATTAAATTGCCAGAAATAGGAAGAGGCAATTATTAAAAATAACATGTTGGAGGTTATATAAGCATGGGATGCCATAGAGGAGAAGCAATCATATCTTTTTGATGAAGATTGCAAATAGGACATGTTTTGGTGCCAAAAGAAGGATTTTGCATTAGAGTTTATTTTCCACTGCCAGGAAGCTTCCAGTTTTGGCGCCTAGGGTTAGAATAGCCTAATTTTGGTCATTCTGAGCATTTGCATGTTGGTATATGTGCCCGGGTGTAATGTCCCCCTTTTTATTAAAAATTAAAAAGAAAAGGAAATCGATTTGCACATGTAAATTTAAAATAAAATATTCTAAATTGTGCAAATCAAAATAAAAGAGCAAGTCGACTTCACCTTGGGTTAATCAAAGCATTTTAAAAGGGTGAATCAAGTGACTAAGCAAGTCGCATTTTTTGGGAGACTTTTTAATATTTAATATTTAAAAATAAAGTGATCCCTTCTATGCATGGGTCGATTTATATGGGTCTCATTTGCTTTAAAATCCCTATGCATTTAATGTGTGTTGTTGGATATGATTTTCAGGCATATTTTTAATAAGATCCCCTCCTAGAGTATGGCACCAAAAATGGAGAAGAGCTTTGGAGGATGAGCAAGCCAAAGCTATAAAAGAAGATGTGGATACTCCTTTTTGGGCATGTTGACGGTTTATGAAACTTATTTTCATGCTTAAAGAAGGGATGTATGCTCACTTGTATAAAAAACAAAAGGTGTTCATTAACACCACCATTTGTCAAGTGTGTGTGCCCATTTGAGCTTGAAGTAATAAGTTTTTGAAATCACATCTCTATAAATGTATAAGGCACCGTTTTTGGAGAAGACCTAAGCTTGCTTTGAGGGTTTCGGATTGTGATTTATGGTGAATATATTTTATTATATGCTACTGGTTTTTTCTTGATGAAATCGACTTGTTTGGGCATGTTTTAAGAGTGTTTTGAAGGATTTTGAAGTGATTATCAAGCTACTGTTTTAGATTTATTAATTGCAGATCTGAAACTGCATTTATTGACTCTAAAGTGAAGGAAAAAAGTGTTAGAATTAATTTGCATATTTTACCCTAATCCTAACGACTGGGTTTGGGATTTCAGGGGCTAATTTGAGTGGTTTCTAGTGTATGCAAAAATCTGATGTTTTCCCTTTCTACTGCATTTGGTTTCAAGTTAAAAGAGTTAGTATTTTGGGAGTTATTAATTTCCAAAGTTTCAGCTAATTTTCAGTAGTTATTATTTATTATTTATACTTCTGCAAATTGTATTGGATAAAGGAGTGTAAATACCAACTGGATTGCGCATCAAACCCTCACCTTGGCTCACTCCAACCCTATTTGGGTTGTATTGAAGCTGACACTAGGGTTCGTTGAAGTAAACCTAGGAGGGTTTATCTTCTAAGTGTTATTTTTGCAAGTATTTAATAATAATCAATTAATATCCTACAAGGGGATATAACACTAGGTGAATTAAATAAATTTTTTTGCTTGCTTTGCATGTAAGCAAAGCCTCAAATTTTAGGGCAGCAGACTTTATATGCAAATTTTGATGATAAAAATCAAGTATTCCTGCCATGGACTCCATCTTTGTCTGAATAAAATTACAGGTATTCATCATAGGTGCTCAAATCAATGTCAGGTACATTGAATATATCTTCTGAATCTGAAGAAGTGCCAGATCTGCACAAATGGATCCAATGGCAAGGGATTCCGGCAGAATTAAAAGAAAAAGAGCTCGGACAAAGATTGTTCCAACCATGTTGAAGCATGATGAAAGAGAAAGATCAACAAAATTATGCATAGCTTCCAGATTTACTAAAGTCAATGATACAGACATAGGCCCTGAACCTATCACCGATTTAGTTAATAGATCCATATCTCATAATTGTAAAGGCTTCCGACAAAAATTCATCCTCTTGTTTCTAACGTCAGCCCGTGTAGAAGTTAGTGCATGGAAAATTCCTTTTAGGATCTTGTGCATGCGCTCCCAATCTTCCAGTTGAAGCCTTCATTGAATTTACTCGTACTTTGCATTCACCCAGAGTGCTTTCCAGAAATTTAAAATTGCTCATATGCAATTAAAAATAAAAAATGATGAGTTTTGTCTGAATTATTTACGGCAAACATTGCACTAGTGCATGTACTAGAGAAGAACTGCAAAAGCTTTCAAGGATAAGAGGGAAGACAAGTCAAAGGCAATACCCGCAAGCAAATCACAGTCAACTGCTTCTAGATCCAGCTTGGTGAGAATCAAAGGCAAAAGAGTCAGCTGCATGCAGAATATGGAAAAAGAACAAGACTAGAAGTGTTGCAGTTTTCTTCTAAATTTTTTTCCTCTTTCTTCTTCTTTCTCTTATTTTCTCTAACAAAGTAATTGAGCAATCAATTAAATTATAAAACTTAAGTGATTGGTTTAAAAGACATTACTTGAAGAAGTCAATTACTTGGAAATAGGTGGCAGACATGCAAAATAGAAGGTTCTATTTTTTCAGTTATAAATCATGCATGTCATGCAAAGAGGAATTCCAGGAGGAAGATTGTCAGTTGTTTCCCTTTTCATAGCTTTCACATGTGGGAATTCATTTAAAGCTTCATATTTGTAATTGCCCTTTATGCACTATAAATAGAGGAAGACCCTATGGGTTAAAAGATCGGAATTTGTAATCAGCATTCTTGTGTTCTAGACTTTGAGCTAAAACTCCTTGATAACTTTCTGCAAGCATGAGGAATAGAGAGGAGGCAGATTTCCGGAGAACTTTGTGTCAACGGTGCATTTTGCTTCTTATTTCTTTCTAGATCTATTCATAAACTTTGTGTTATTATAGGTTTGGATATGAAACTATCATTTGCTTTAAATTCTGTATTTAAAGATCTATTTATTTTATCTATGTGCATACGATCAACTCTGTAAACTATTGATTGGGTTGCATATTTTCCCTCCTTTTTTCTTGCTTTCTATTATTTTCCTCTTCTGCAGATATTTCTTTTCTCTTACAGTCGCTTACTTGCTGCAAAATTGTTTAGTTATGGTTTATGAGCTATATAGTTAAAGTAATACCAACAAATAGATATTAGGAACATATAATCTGACAAAATCTTACACTGGAGCCTCACCGATAAATGAGGGAGATTTATCTCATGACTGCCTAGGTTTTCAGCTGTGCAGAAAATCTAGCCAACAGTTCTTTTTATTCACCCCACAAAAAAAATGGCAACAATAACAACACCGACCTAGATAGGCTTCACAAGTCAGAATGGAAACCATAAATTTGGAAGAGACACTCACAATCCATTTCTAACTTAAGATCTAAACATATTGCAGGACTTTTTTATAAATTCCCAAAAGTAACACAATATGCTTTAACATCAAACTGATAGAACAAAAAATGTTTTATAAGAAAATATTCATTATTGACCCCATGACCATGTCTTTGGCTTGTGTTACTCGAACTCTTACGGGAGATATGAAATTGGGAGACCTCCCTCGTAAGTATTTGGGAGCCCTTGCAATAAACTACAATAAATTATTTCCTTGGTACGAAAAATCTTCTCCTGCCATGTTGATGATTATTAGAAGTCACCTAGACGCATTAAGCCTTAAGAGTAATGTGGGTTGTGGTATTCTAACAAATAAAGTGTTTATAATTTCAGATTCTTGTGTGTGGTGGGGGGAGGGTTATTACGTGTGAATCACACTGCCAGTCATTTATCGATAAGGGTTCTCTAGAAAATCTAGTTTATGCTTTACGACGTATGGGCATGCCGCGTGGACATTAGAGTCTGTCCCATCCAAACCGTGATTCTCCAAGTGCAACATGAATTTGTAATTAGGAAAATAATCAATTTTGCACGTAAGGCCGCAGGTGATGTGGGTCCTGTAGACCTAGTTAGTCATCTCGCCGAACTGACCAGCGTCCTTTCCCGTGTTGGTGCACCGCTTTAGACCAAGACCTTCCCACCTTTTGATGTTTTTAACTACTTGTTTTTAAATGTTCAGTAGACTTTTTAGAGAATTAAAATAAGGTTTATTTCTTGGAAGGCGTGCCTTAGCTTTTTCTAAAAAAGGCCTTAGGTTCAGGATTTATTGTTAGGTCTGAGTAAATCTAATAAATGGGATCTAATTTTGCATTAAATTTAGTGGTGGTTTCTTATTATTTAATTAGAGGGTGCTTTATGGTAATTAGGTGTCTCTTCTATTAATCATGGAGATTAGTGTCTTTAATGCATTTAGACCCCCTCTAAATTCGAATTAAATGCTATTTTCTAAATATACTTGAAAGATGTTAATGTTGACAAGTGGTAAAAATAACAACTTGCTTTAAGCATTTTTAATAAATATACTTGAAGAATGTTGACTTCCACATGGGGACTAGGAATATCCATGGGTTGAGTAACTGCACGTTGGATTTTGCAAGGCGTTTCAGAGAGTTTTTAATCATTTCTGATGTCAAAATACAACCACTTTTAAAATATGTTCATCATGATTGAGAGGTAAATATATAATTTAGACGTCAAAATGACATGAATATTCAAAATTTGATCGTCATATTATATATATTAAATAGACACTATGCATTATGATTTTGTGAGATTGATGACAAATATAACATAAATGAAGATGGAAAGTTTGGAGTGTAAGTGGTGATAGTTTTTGGATGTCTATTGGCGAGAGGTCCATTTAACACAGTTTCTGTAAATGTTCTTTTTATTGCGTTGCAGCTAGGCATGGAGATTGACAAGTTGTAGCACTCTTGATGAGTTTAGTCAAAGGTTAATAGAAATGATTTAGAAGTACATTTTAGAGATTTGGCACAACTCAAACAAGAGTCTTTAGTAGATAAGTATGTTGTTGATTTTCAGAAACTTGCAGTCATGGTTCCAGATGTTAGTGAAAGAAGGTTGGTTGTTTTGTTCATAGAAGGCTTGACCGAACCTCTCTGGGGCTTGGTGAAGGCTTTTGAGCCTCCTCTTTAGGATGCCATCAAGAGATCGCTGAATTTGGAATCTACAACTATTAAGAGTAGAAATCTGTCCTTTGGACAGCCAAGAGGGACTTAATTGGGGCAGCCTAGGCCCCCATTTCAAGGGCCGCCAAGAACAACTTCCTAGCTTTGCAATTGTGGCAAAAAACAATAAGATATGCGGAATGTGAGTTGATACAAGTGACTTGAGTTCAATTACAAGACTTACTATTTTTGGCAGGCCACGTCTAGGATAGCTATTTTTAGTAAGTTTTCACAATTTTCACGTTCTGAGGACATGCGACGATGTATGAAAAACAAGGATTCATACATATATTAAATATGGATTTTCCATCTAGATTTTTTGTGGCTAAGATATGGCCGTGAACAAGTGTGCATAAAGGTGAAGAAAGCTTTCCTTTCGCTGAAAGAGGGTTTAAAACCCGCAAGCGAGGATCACGAGGGACGACGCGCACATCAACGGACGTGCGAACGATAGCGTGAAGAGATCTCGGGAGGAGCGAGCATCAACCGAATGTGCATGCAAAGATTTGAAAAATGGGCAGAACCTGGTTAAGCCATAAAACTCTCATCTATCTCATAGATCAAATGGGGTGTACATATAGGAGGTGTGGAGTAACCCCCAGTGCTGCAATCATGATAACTTTTGGCAGATAGAGAGGGGGCAGTAAAGCTTACATTCCCCCAAAATGTCAAGAAAGAAAAATTTGTAACTCCCAATGACGCAGTATGGAACACACTGACACGAAAGATAATTCCAACATAATTTTGACCCCTAAATGACACATGGACCTGACGATCTCACCTATGTGAGATCTGAGCTCACCTACATGATGTGGAAAAAACACACACCAACACCCCCCCTATTGCATCATAACCGTAGTGATTGAGGAAGCAAGTCAGAAACGAGTCTCAAATGGGCCCCGACACAAAGCCTGATGAGTGTGACCCATGTATCAAGAAGAAGTCCCATAGCAGTGAAGGAAAACCCAGTGGGAAAAATTCACTCCACCACAATCTTGAGAATTCTTTTGATTACATCTCCTCTTCGAATCTAAGAAAGATTGCCAAATATGGGTCCCAGCTATAGACGAGCTGTGAAAAGGTACCCATGCTACTAATATTTTTGAGGCAATCCCTTTCTTGAAAAGATCGAAGAGAGCAAGAAGAGGGTCATGACGATTGAGGAATCTCAATCTCGATGCCACTGGCTCGGATAATAAACTTTGACAGCTCTAGGATGGTCTCCCAGAAGAAATTTTGTTTCTTGATGACGAGATGGTCCTCTACCTCATGGAATTGAAGAAGTAGCCACCTTTGCACCGTTAACTGTGTGCCTACCCTTAGGAAGGACAGATCCATGATGTGCTGGAAGTCTGCCCACTTTTTATATTAATTGACAAGTTGATTTGCTAGAAAGGAGGAATCCACTTAAAAACTCCGAGTCTGGTGCACAGAAGTGTGACATTAGGTCTAGCGAGTAGAGTTTGCCATATGGAGTCGAAGGTAATGCCACGATGCGTAGACAACTAGTTTTCAAGACCCTTGAAAAAGAGGATACACTCGCAGACAAGGATGCACACATAGTGATGTGAAGGGATATCAAAACATCCTCCACAACAAAATTAAGGGATCCACAGCTGAATAGTGGATCAATGATCTAGTTCAAATTATAAAGAAATGTGGACAGTAGATTATGATTCCACGGAAGGGGCATGGTCCCAACCTACAGGAGAGGTAGGGAGTTGAACTCCTTGATGAATACACCTGTTTAGATGGATGTAGGCCGACCTGAAAAATAGATGCAATCACAAGTAAAGACTCTGCAGAAAAGACGACTAATGATGTTGATGCAAAGATACTCGTCCCAGGTTGAGCAAAGCTCAACGTGAAAGTTTAAAGTAAAAGAATGAATCGTCACGATCAGGTATGAGTCATCCAATGAAGGTAGAGGCTGAAGTGGGCCTCACACACTTTGAAGTGGAAAGGATTGTTTTACCTGGTGTAATGATTGTATGAGGCTGAGTAGGTAGATCTTTAAAATCAGATATTTGATGAGATGTGGGATGTGTCCAACACTGCATCTGGATGTATCTGAGATGGTCAAGTTATGGAGAAGAGTCCTCTGTAGTATGGCTGGGTATTGCATCCAGAACTAGGTTTGAACCACACCATACTTGTACCCGTCATCTTGAATGTAGATACACAAGCAAGTTTGTATTAGTGGTACTATCATCGCATGAAGAAGAGGAGACAAATGAATTTCAAGTAAATCAACAAGTGGTGATCTATATGGATTATGGTCCACTTTTCAATTAATGCTTTCATTTCTTCACACCTTGTACTAGTGCATACAACTCTTTTTCATGGGTGGAATAATTTAGTAGTGCCACGTAAGAAACCAGAGATTATCGTAGAGTACATGGCATCATCCTTGCATGTGACAAAAATCACATTTCGTTGCAAATGTCGAGAAAGTCCATCTAGATGACGATGATCAGGAAGGTGTAGGAATTGGCCCAAGCAAGAAGGGTAAAAGACCCTCGTGGGCGAAGTTTACATTCCATGGAGTTGCACATGGCCAAGCTGTAATAACCGTTTTGAGGGTCTTATCAAAATTTTAGATAGTGGCGGAGGCTGTAAACTGAAAATCCTACAACAGACTCAAGTACTGGAAACCAGCAACTTATCCATGATGCGGAATGCAAGATGCACAAAAGCAAGACGTCGGACTCGACCGATAATGTAAATCTGATATGTGGAATTTTTAGAAGCCAAGAGTAACTAGTTAACCCCCCCCAGACACTGCTGGCACTTTAATAAACCGTAGTTTTCAGCCACGAATTAACTATGACATATAGCCATCACGTAGAAGTCTCCAAAAATCATGCAACTCAAGATTCCGGCTTTTAAAAATATGGAAAATAAGATTACAAAATCAGATTTATCAAATTCCTTACCAATGTCTTCAAACCCTACCCTAGGTAGATCTCTCCACCCTAGAAAAATAGTAGAACTGTTGGAAATGCCAAAAAGATCTTCAAATCAACTTCCTTCTTCAATGCCAAATGGTGACGAAGGGTTTTCGTCCTTCAACAAAATGAAATAAAGGCTTTTTGTCCTTCAACAAGGCCTCACATGAGGGTTTTCATCCCCAAGTGGATGACTAAGGAGCAACAAGCTCTCTTTGCTAAGTATAAAGAAAATACGCCAAGCTAGAGTCCAAATGAACTCCCTCTTCTCCTTTTATGTCTTTCCTTTGGCGCCAAAACATAATTAGGCAAGGCCGACCTGTATAGAACAAAAGAACACTAAAAAAAACATTATATTATTAGATAAAAAATATATTATATAGTGCTCAAGGGTATTCTCCTTTGTTTTCCTCTTCTTTGCCATGGAGAAGGGATGGCAAGAAGACCAATTTCCAGCTCTTAAGTGGAAAAAAGGGACATTACAGCCCTCCCTCCCTAAGATTGCTTGTCCCCGAGCAATTGCAATTGTGGATGCTCTAAAATTGTTGCACTCTCGCATGTAGCATCTTCAAGTGGATGGTCTTTTCAACGAACCAAATATTCCTTGATACTTATATTCCTCAACTTCTTTTCACTTCAAGGATTTCTTTCGGAACTAAGATCAATTTGCCCTCTTCATCCAATGGGAGCAGCTCAAATGAAGGGGTAAGATGCTGCCCAAGTGCCTCTTTGAGGCATGAGACATGAAAAACATTATGCATCTTTCTATTTTTCGAAAGTTTTAACTCATATGCAACCTTACCAACCTTGCTTATTACCTTGTATAGCCCCAAAAAACGTGGCTTCAACTTTTCCACACCCTTTTGCTTGATGGAAGATTCTATAGGGCTGCAATATCAAGAATACAGTGTCTCCCACTTCAAATGTCCTTTTGTTTTTATGCTGATCAACATACAATTTCTACTGATTTTGGGCACAAAAAAGGTTCTCCTTGACCTCCTTAAGAATATTTTGGCTACGCTGAATTAAATCTTGAGCTTTAGGCACTTTACTATCTGTCATAACCAAATCAACAAAGGAAGGAGCATCATACCCATACAAAGCCTTGAATGGAGACATGCTTTTCTCTATGCAAAGCATTTAATATTTTCCACATTAAATGCTTTTCCCAACCACTTTTACCCTCTAATGGAAGTCGCATTTCCTAGGGGAAATACATAAATTAATTATATTTTTATCCTTCCTAAATGTCATTATTCACTTTTGGCCCAAGTCGCCATTATCCCCTCTAGGAAGATTAAAATACAATAAATCCCTTTACAATGATATTTGTCCCTCGTATTGACCATAGGGATTATTATTTATTTTTATTAAGCCAAATAAATTAATATAAGTGCTTTAATAATTTTATTTTATTTTTTATAGCACTTTATAATACTTTATTGTGACTTAAGTCACCCTTATATTTTTCCTTTGGCCATCGGGTTGACAAAATAGGCCAAAGGTCTTCGATTGGGAAAATGGGACATTACAAAAGCCTCTAAAAATTTGCTACATATTCCTCCACAGTACCCTCTTGTTTTAGTTGAGCAAGCTCACGGAAGTGTACCTCCAGATCCACTCTATCAAACCTATCAATGAGCCTTTGACAAAACTCATCATAGGCATGAATTTCACTATGCCCTTGAGTCACTAGTTCATGAAACCGCCACTAATGGGCAATGCCCTCAAGATGTAGAGTAGCAAATTTAATGGCATCTTCTTCTAACATAAGCTTCAAAAACAAATAAGTATTCAATTTTTGAATCCATGCCCTAGCGGTACCTTTTGTAGATCCATCAAATGTAGAAAAAAATAACTTACCCAAAGCACTTTGTACCTCTCTATGTGGCATGGCATGCCTAGGCTCGGGCCTAGATCTTCCTCTATCCAAACCCATAAACTCGGCAAGAAAAATGACATCACGGATCTCTCTAGACAAGGCCATATACTCCTCATAACTCGCTGCAATATTTCTTCTTCCCGTGGGCCTTGGCTCTTCTTCCAGAATGGACTCCTCTCTAGGGATGAAAGTAGGCTTCCAACTTGATCTTCGGGCTGAATCATTTGGTCGCTTGGCATTATTTGCCCCACTCGAACTCCCTTCACCATTTTGAACCCTTGGTTCAAGGATCCTTTGGAGGGAAAGTGCTAGGAAGTCCATAGTGTTTACGAGTCTCTCTTTGTTGACAATTAACTTGTCCATCTTAGCCTTTGAAAAATCCATATCAGCCATATGTCCCTCCTCTCTTGGCTGGTCCTCTTTATCTGCCTTCTTTCTTTGATAGTAGGTGTAGCCCTTGTTACCTTCCTCCATAAACCCTAGGCCTTTTGAAGATAAAACTCTAATACCACTGTAATAATCCTTTTGAGGGTTTTATCAAAATCTTATATATGCAAATCTGAAACTGAAAATTGCAGCAGATTGAATACAAAACCAACGACTTATTCTTGCCCAAAAAGATTCTAAAAACACCACAGACAAACAAATTTTAGAAGCCAATATAACCAACAAACACTGAAAACACACTGCTTGAAATGAAATACACGCTGGAAATTACAGCCACGAATCAATTATGAAATATAGATATAGAAGTCTCCAAAAATCATGCAACTCAAGATTTCGGCCTTTAAAAATATGGAAAATAAGATTACAAAACTAGATTTATCAAATTCCTTGCCAATGTCTTCAAACCCTACCCTTGGTAGGTTGTTCCACCCTAGAAAAATAGTATAACTGTTGGAAATGCCAAAAAGATCTTCAAATCAACTTCCTTCTCCAATGCTAAATGGTGACGAAGGGTTTTCGTTCTTCACCCAAGCCAAATGAAGGGTTTTCATCCTCCAACAAGGCCTCACATGAGGGTTTTCATCCCCAAGTGGATGACTAAGGAGCAGCAAGCTCTCTTTGCCAAGTATAAAGAAAATATGCCAAGGTAGAGTCCAAATGAAATCCCTCTTCTCCTTCTATATCTTTCCTTTGGCGCCAAAACATAATTAGGCAAGGCCGACCTGTATAGAACAAAAGAACACTAAAGAAAACATTATATTATTAGATAAAAATATATTATATAGTGCTCAAGGGTATTCTCCTTTGTTTTCCTCTTCTTTGCCATGGAGAAGGGATAACAAGAAAACCAATTTCCAGCTCTTAAGTGGGAAAAGGGACATTACACCAAGTTACGGGTTTGTACCCTGAGACGGCTAGGTATTGTTTCCAAACCTTTTCTGAGCCATGCCACACCTGTATCCATATCCTACATGTGGATACGCATGCCCTAGTATTAGGGGTACCGTCTTGTGCAACCCTATAATTTCAAGTATTGCAACAAATGGTGATCTATATGGATTATGGACACATTTTTTCTTTAATGAGTTTGTGTCATGTGTATGTATACCAAAGGGGAAGCAACTAAGATTTATTTGGGATCCGGGTACTTGTAATTGCTTGGGGATAAACAGTCTTGGGAAAGGGGGACTGTCATGTCCCTTTTTGGAAACTAGTGGATTTGAATAACTTAACCCAGTCTTCCTCCTCGTGGGTTCAAGGAAAGAAGGAAGGGGAAGACTTGGATGACATTTTGTAAATAGATATTTTCATTAGTATCATGTATTCCTATTGGGAAGCCAAGTGCTCCAATATAAGAACTCGTTTAATTAGAATATAAAGTTTTTTCAACATGTAGGCTCCAAATAAAAATTAGATAACTAAAAGGTACTTATTATAAGGTCACCCATAAGTTATGATGTGGCACCCCTTATGTTATAAATGGATGATGTTTGGCTGTGATATGTTGAATCTTTCTTTTGGGTAAAGGTTGTACCTTTCCTCTTTCTCATCAAGGATGAAAACCCTTGGTGGTGGAACTTGTCTTGGGTACGAAAACCCTCAAGCAAGGATATTTGGAATTATGGAATATCTCAAAGGAATTTGGAGCTGATATCTTTCTATTTAGCCCTAGGCAACTTGTATCATAAGCATGTTGGATATGCTTTGATGGATGTATGGTATGATTTCTTGCATGGATGGACTTAAAGTAATTATTAAAGGTGAAAGCAATTGTTTCCTTGCATGTTTGAGCCACTAATTCTTTATTTACAAGAGGGGCGAATCACTTGTAGGTCAGATTTGACATGTTTGACTGGATGTTTGGGCAAGTTGAGTTGATATTTGCATTCTTCATTTGTTTAAACCCCAAGATCTCAAGTTTCATGAATTTTGGAGCTTCCTATGTTAAGTTGTGAATTTTTAAAGTAACTCTGCAGACAAGGGTTTATAGAAATTCATATCTTCAATTCTAGGGCACTAAAAATCAATTTTCCTTGATATTTTGATTGTTGATATTTAATCATAATTTTTGAGCTTGATTGGGCATATTTTTAGCCAGTTTAGGGCATACAAAAGTGAGTGGGAGTTCCCAAAACAGGTCGTTGTCCTAAGAAGGGAATAATTGCAGGTTTCTATGTGTCTTTTCAGTCATATCTAGCCCTTAGAAGTCTGATTACAGCCATCCGAAAATTAATTTCAGTCATTTCTCATTCAGCCCTAGCTATTTTCCGGAAGTCCCCCAAACAGGGACATTACAAAGTTCGAACAAATTGGGAGTGTTGTCCGCTGGATTGCCAATCAAATTTGGATCAATTTTAAGTTGTCAAGTCTTTGGCATGGGTAATATTCTTCGTCTTCAGCGATAATGAGTCAATGTTGAGTACAAATCTGAATACTATGTCTAAAATTGATACCGTCCTACGAGTTAACACTTAAGGGCCAAGCACCTTTGGTCAAGCACTTCCAAGTTTCTGACAAACAATGATATCTCACCCATCTCTCATAGTGAATCAAACAACCTAAGTTACAGTGCTCCTCCATCTCTACATATAAGAGAAAACAAAGATTACATATCCTATCACCCTGTGGAATGTGGTGGTTTTTCTTGATGCGTAACTAAGGACAAAAAATCCTTAGTTTCTTTGGAGCACCCTCCTCTAGATCTGTAATGTCCCTCTTTCTCGAATAAATTTATTGAAGACCTTTGGCCTATTTTGTCTACCCGACGGCCAAAGGGTGAGCTCTAGGGTGACTTAAGTTTTATTAATTTTATTATATTGTGCTAAAGTTAAAATATAACATTATAAAAACACATATATTAAATTAATAAACTTAACATTGAAAATAAAACTTAGGAAAGTGCATTAAAAATAAAAGCACTTAATTAAAATGTACTTCCTAAGGGAAAATGTGACTAGCTCAAGGGAGTTAAAAAATTAGAAAAGTGTGCCAAGCTTCCCATTAAAAAAATGCGACAGAGGGAAGGAAGCTCATTGGATGTGATGGAGGTCACCTTGGGTCCCATTTCCTATATAAAGAAGAAGTCGACCTACTTAGACGGCATTCCAGATTCATTTGATATTTCACTCTTGCATTCGAGACTTTGAACTTTTCTGCAAATAAATCCAAGGACCAAAACCCTTAGGATTCATCACTCTTGTGGACGAAAACCCCAAGAGGATTGTGAGGGATTTCTACTTAGGGATCTCCATTGATTTTCACAGATTTTTATTATTCCAGCAGTGTGTGTTGAAGAATAAATTTGCAGCAGCAGCTATCAGTTGTTCTAGTGTTGGGCGACTCACTTTTTGGATATTCTATGCAATTTCAGAGGTATTTTCAGACCTGATTTGTATGCCGTCTATTGTACTGCTGTTTTTGAATTTAGAGGAATAAATTTCATAGTTTTTTGGAGAGTTTCAAGAGTCGCCATTTCTAGTAAATTATCGCAGCAGTCTCAGCTGGGTATTGCACGGTTTATTTTATCATTTTTCTAAGGAAAAATTCAGGTTCAATTGCAGGGATCTTTCAAGATCATGTCTCCATCTACCCTCCTCTAGATCGCTTCTTCGTCTAGTTGTATTGTGAGCATCCCTCTTCACTTTCTTTAATTAAACCAGCATACCCTTCTAAACTGTAACTTTGATCTTAAGAACCCATACCAAATCAGGGTATCCTTTCCATCTGTTATTGGGATCCATAAGATGATGAACAACGGAACGTGTTCATTCATTTTTTCTTTTTTGGCTTGACCTTCAAATTCTAACTTTTGTGAGGGTTGCTCCTTAAATCTATTGTCTGTTTCTAACTAGTAGCCACTAAGGGCATATCCAATTCACAGAGCAGGAAGATTCTTCAAAGCTTTCATATCATAGTCAGCAGATACAGGAATGGAAGAAAGAAAAAGATTATTCCAAAACTTGACTAGCCTGGCATCCTTTATTCCCAGATTAAATGTCTTTGAACGAAGAATCTACACTTTGAAACAAAATTCCACATATTTGAATCTAGACAGAAGTCATTTAGTAGCTGCATCATATTTCTTTCTGTTTTCTAGTTCATTAAATGCAAGTTGGCCTTAAAACTGCATGTAATACCTTTACTGATTTCCTTATTTAGGAGAACTACCTCAAGCGTCATTGTATGTGAATCACATGTTGAAGAACTAGGTTGGATACAGGACGTTGAATACAAAATACTAAATGTATTGGAGTTTAGCAGGTCAGTACATTTCAAAATTTTCGAGTATCCTCCATAAAATTTTAATTTAAAAGAAAATGTGTTTTTTATTCTTATGATTCCCTAATTTAACTTATGTTGTGTATGTGATCAGCTCAAGGAAGCGACAGTCAGTTATATGTGTCCATCCAAGTGGCCAACTAGTTTTGTACTGCAAGGTACATGACTGCTTCACAAGAAAGTATGTATTAGCTGTATTTTTGATGTAGCTATGATACAAATACCTAGAGTTGTATAGATTGCTTAGTCTATAATCAACATATCAAGTTTGTGTTTTCCTATTTTTGTGCTCCTATTTTTTTCTGCATCTAAAGGTATTACTTGCATCTATTTTATTTCTTTACTCGTCATCTCTAATGTTGCATCATATTATCAATTGCATCGAGTGTGAAGTTTGTCAAACATTGCCGATGTTCTACTAAAACTGGTCTCTACAAAATCTGGATACTGAACAGTCCAGTATTATCTGCACTGTTTCTTCTTTTAAGATTTGTTCTAATGTAGTGGGTTTTGAATCTTCTTTCAACATAATGACATTCTGATATGATATAATTTGGGATTGAGCTTTAGGTTCAATTTCAAGTTTATGTTTATTCCGTCTTTTTTAACCACTAATTTTGTTTTGAAACAGGGTGCTGACACTGCCATTTATCAGAGATTGGAAAACAGTAAGAGCCCAACTGCACTTGCCACCTGGAGCCACCTAGAAAAATTTGCGTCAGATGGCCTGAGAACACTTTGTGTCGCTTACCGATTTCTTGATATTGATATGTACGAATCATGGAATGAAATGTTTAGACATGCAAAATCTTCTTTAACTGACCGTGAACAGAGGATACATCAGGTACAGGATGGAGTCCTTGAATGTTAGTTGCATCTATGCTTTATTATGCTTCTACTTTTGAAAGCATTATGCATAAGATAGGTGACTACAGTAAATAGATTGACTATTATTTGTTTGTTTGTTTTTGAAGCATAGATTTTATATTACACCATAAACCATATAAAGTACATTATCAAGTTGACAAATTAGCAACTAATAGAGTAGCCTCTTCCCACACCAGCAATAAGAGCTAACATTATCAGCTTTGGCCCCAACATTTAAACAAATTGATCTTTGTAACAACTGTATGGACAATACTGTTTTAAATGCCTATATCTACCTAGATGAAGATTTGAATGTTCCCCATGAAAGCTTGCATTGCATCTTTGCCTCAAGGAAATATATGTCAAATCAGAGTCTTATGCATCTCCTTTACATATTGGGGTTAGTTGTGGACATGGCATGGTGTCCATACTGAATTTCAACATCAAGATTTGCAGATATGCTACTTTTGTGTTCAATTTATTCCAACATGTACACAGTTATATTTTCTTCTATATATCCTTGTTTTGGGATAAGACACATTTAGTATTAAGCAAGGTGTTATGAGAAAATTTGGCCTTTACGTATTTTTAGTTGTAGTAATTTGTGACAGTTGCCTTCGCAACATTATTGTGGAGTTTATTGTTGCTGCTAGTGTATGCATTGGGGTCTATATTCTTGTATTATGAGGTTGAGCATAGAAAATCTTATATTTTGAAATTTTATTTAAACCATATGTTTTGTTTTCTCTCATGGTACTAAGTTTTTCGTATTAGTAATTCATGTTTGTATTTAATGCCCTGGGTCCTTTCCTTTAGTCTATTTGCAATGATCATGTAATGTCCCCTTTTCCAAGCTAGTCACTATGGAAAACCTTATGCCTGTTCCTCCTGTTGCGGGCATCATTAAGCAAAGGAGGGGAACTCACCATGGTTGTAAGCGATTTACCTTCGTAATTAATTATTTTATTTACTAATCATGGCATTGGATTGGTTTGACTAGGGGAAAGAAGACTTAGCAAGGAGAATTTCTATTTGTTCATTATGAGGTAGGTCTTTTTAAGTGAAGATTAAAAAGTGCATTTGGAGGTCGGCCATGAAGTTGGGGCTTCTAATTCATCATTGGCGCCAAAGGAGGGGTACTTAAGGAAGTTCAAATGAGGGGTAGGATCATCATCTTTCATCTATTTTGACATTTACTTGGAGTGGAGCTAGTGTAGCTTTTCTTTTTGCCATTGAAGGACGAAAACCCTTTCTTGGTCACCTATTGAGGACGAAACCCTTCAATAGGATCACACTTGGGGACGGAAACCCTCATTTGTGCATTGCTGACTTCATACAGAGGTCACAAGTGAGCTTTAAAAGGAGGATTTCATATTTATTTCTTCCCTTCTAATCCTAGGTGACTTGCTTGGGTGAAGGGTTTGATATCATCTATGACACTTTTGGACAATTGGAGTTGATATTATTATTTTTCATATTTTATAAGGCTAGAACCTACAATTTGGTGATTTATGGAGAGGTTTATGAGCTATTTTTAGTGCTTGTTTGTGGCTGCCCTACTGCTGCCATAAAATTAATTGCAACTGGGTGTAATATTTTATTTTCTCTATTATGTTGATGTTGTTTGGATGGATAAATGTTGTGCTTGAAATAATTATTTAGAAGCATTTTCAGTTGTTATTGCATGGTTGGTGTTTTGGTGAAAAAACACCATTAAACATAGAAACGACACTTCGACTTAAAGAAATTTGTGATTCCAAGCTATGGGAACCCCATTGACTGTGCTTTTCACCTTCGAAACTCATCATGACAACCACCATTCAATGCTCAATACTAAGTATGAAATCTCCACATGAATATATTTCCATTGCATAATCACAAAAGTATAGATTCAAGTCCCTTCCCAAGCTGATAAGGTCGTTTTATATCTTAATGGGTTTCTTTTTCTTCCAATTGCCAAGATGCAAATGGAAACATCTTATTCAACTTGTTGGATTTGGAAAATGACCTTTTTAAAGTGAAATCCAGAAATGCAGTTACCTCCATTTCTTAACTCTCTAAAGCTTTCTATTATACTGGAGCTTATGAGTATATGTCAGAATGTTAATAGATTACATGCGTTAGGTGTCCTTGTGGTTGATAATGGGTAGGAGACTTTATTGGCAACTCTAGTTCCTAACTATGATTTTATTAGTGTCATTAACCACACCTTGGTCATTAATATACATTGCTTTTTTCTTTCTTTGTTTTTTCTCTTGTTCTTGTCTCGTTTAAACCAAGAACTCAATAGTCTTTTTTTTAAATGTTGTAAGATGCTTCATACATGTATATTGTGTCAAAATTCATTTGTCTTATGCAAGATCACATATGTATAAATTAAATGTTTTTTGTTATTTAATTCTTAAATTTGTTTATATCTTTGGTTGCAATCAAATTAATTTGTTTCTATAAATTTTCCACAACATTAAGCTTTGGAATAGAGTGAGGAGACAAGTACATTTTTTAAATGATAATTGGTATCACAGGTTGCAGAGTCAATCGAGCAACAACTTGTTTTACTTGGCTGTGTAGCAATTGAAGACAAGCTACAAGATGGTGTACCTATGTGCATTCACACCTTACTTCAGGCTGGTATCAAAATTTGGGTTTTGACTGGAGACAAGTTGGAAACTGCAATCAATGTTGGATATGGTATGTAATATTGGTTACCCTTGCTACTGTCTAGCGAATCATGAATTGAATAAATGTGATATAACAGGAAATAAACAAGTGTAATACGCTTTTTCGCAGAGTCGTTATGCTCTCCAAGCTTATTATTAGAAAATTATATGTTGAAAAATGAAAAAAAGAAAGTTCAGTTGAGGATTCCAATTTTTTTGCTTTTAACACATATACTATGATATGTGTCTTATTAAATTATTTGTTTGAAGTATGTCGCTCATTCTCATTTTACTTGTCTTTGGTCCTCTAGATGATGGGGAGCATCCTAGATTGTTTACTATAGCCTTTGTTTATTTTCTACAATGAATATGTATACCATACTTTTATACAGGATACTGTGGGTTTGCATATGCATACACATATGCTATAATGTTATAGATGCCAAACACTAACAATATATAGCACAAATGAGAATAGGATTACAATCAATATACACATGCGAAATATTACTCATTGTCTAACATAATCGTTGTAAGATACAAGAACATGCAAAGTGAAAAAATGGATCATCTTCATTACAAAAAAAACTAGTGTACATGTCTCGAATAATCAAAAGCCTAAATTCACATAATGATATCATAATAGAGATTGGATGGAGACCCGCAATCCACCATGAAAAAAGCCTAAAATGGGAATTTCGAGTAGCTATGAAGATTGACATCAATGCCCCCCTTGACAACTACCCCTAAACTGAAAAATTAAAATTAACTCAATAATTTCTTGTACATGATAAGGTAATGAACTCCCTTATAATTTTATTTATATTTTCTTTGTTTATAATTTTTGTACAATGGTATAAAAAATAACATTTGCATACAAGTGCATAGCAAACATGTTGGTATATCTTCGTGTGTATGCAAATTATTTGTGTACACATAGACTCACATAAACATGCACGTGTGTGAAAAAATGTTCAGGTTTGGATGTCTGTATATGCAGACATTCATAAATAAAAACATGTTATTCGTTACTTGTTATTGCATACAATTATCTTTGTATTAATTTAAATGTAACTAGTCTAATGTACTGTTGGAAAGATATTCTTAAGTACCTGTAATATCCCCTTTTGGGATATTAATTAAAAATTTGAACACTACTTGTAAAAAGTAAACTTAGAAGAGTAACCCTTGTAAGTTCACCTAAACTAACCCAGCGTAAACTTAGAAGAGTAACCCTTGTAAGTTCACCTAAACTAACCCAGTGTCGGCTTCAATACAACCCAAATGGGGTTGGAGTGAGCCCAGGTGATGGGTTTAGATGGGCTAACTAGTTGGAGATGTCACTTCATTAACTATATTAATTGCAACAGTAGTAAATTAATTTAAAACACCGCAAACCAGTTGAAACTTCAAAATTTCATAACTCAATCAATACTTAATATTTTTCAGTGAAATAAATTGTAGCAAAAAGCTAAAATTATGGCCTTTCCAACCATATATCGAACATAATTTTCTAAGCACTAGAAACCCCTCAAAACTGCCCACAAAAGCTAGAAATAAGTTGCATAGGGTTAGAACAATACATAAATAAATTTCTAGATTTTTCCTTTGACTTTCCAACCTTGAAAATGCTATTTCTAGATTTGCAATAAATGATTTATATCAGCAGCTCATAAATTATTAGAAAACCTCACCAATGATGCCAAACTCCTTTCACACAAGTTGATTTACCATAAATAATTACCAGCAGCATATGCAAGCTTAAAATGGGTTAAATCATGGGCATAACACAGAAAAATATGCTATAACAGATCATATTTAAACTCCCTTCAAATACCAACAATTTGCACCACAAATACCTCCAAAACAAGTCGACTTAATCCATAATAATCAACAGCAAAAATCAGATTGTAATCACCTCATAAAGCTCACAAATACCCTCATAAATCAAACTCATACACTCTCAAAAATGGTAACTTCACATAGACAAGAGATTCAAGCAATAACTCGTCAATTTCATAGCTCAGAGGACATACACACTTCACATATAGGTGGTGTTGAAGAACACCTTTTATTTTAATCATTAGTGGGCATACATCCCTCTTCAAACATGAAAATAAGTTTACAAAAACCGTCAACATATGAAAGGGGTGCCCATCTTCTTTTATAGATTTTCCTTGTGCAATCTCCAATGCTTCTCTCTTCTTTTTGGCGCAATCTTCTAGAGAGGAGAGTTTTTAATTAAAAATGGTCTTAAAGACAACTCCAATGCAAATGTTAATTCCCCAAGATAATATTAAAAATACATAGAGAATAGAAATTAATTAATTTAATCAATGCCCACATGAAAGTCGCATTTTTGCCCTATAAGTCGATTTACCCATAATTATTATTTAATTAATCCCAAAAAAAAATCGACTTGCCTTTAATTTAATTTTTTTCTCCAAATACAGTCGACCTTCTCCTTTACTTATTAAATTTCCACAAAATAAATAATATTTAATTTAAATTCTTATGCACAAATCGATTTTCCCCTAATTTAATTTCCTTTAATCCAAAGGGAGTGGATTTAAGGATACCAACCTTCATCATTTAATTTTTGCTTGAAAAAGGGGAAATTACAGTCCTCCCTTTCCAAGATTGCTTGCCCTCAAGCAATTGAACACATGGCTGGTCCGTTTATTTTTCCAACTCATAGGGCCTCCTAGAGAGTGCATATGCTGCTATATTATTCTTCGTCTTTACATATTCAATGTCAAAATCAAAATCTTGCACTTTGCTTACCCATTTCTATTGCCTGTCATTCAATTCTCTTGGATTAAGAAAAAACCAGAAACTTTTATGGTCAGATTTGATAATGAACTTGTCACACGCGAAGTATTGCCTAAATTTATTCAAAGCATGCATGATTGCCAACATTTCCTTATCATACACACTATACCCTCTCTCACGACCTTTCAATTTTCTACTCTCAAAAACAATGGGGTGTTTATCTTGCATTAGGACAGCCCCTATCCCTTCACCAGAAGCATCACATTCTACTACAAAAGGTTTAGAAAAATATGGAATTGCAAGTAACGGGCAAGAACACATTAACTCCAATTTTTCAAATGTTTCTTGAGCTGGTTTGGACCATTTGAAGGCCCCTTTCTTAGTTAAATCTGTCAAGGGAGTTGCAAATCGTGAGAATCCCTTAACATACGTTCTATAGTAGCTATAAAGACCACAAAATCCCCTTAATTGTGTGAGAGAAGTGGGAATAGGCCACTCCATAGGCCACTCCATAATCGCTGCAAAGAAAGAATGTTGTCCCAAAGTAGATAAAATGAAATCCAAATGTGTCAAATGTTCTTCCCATGTTTTGCTATACATCAGAATGTCATCAAAGAACACTAGCACAAACTTTTTTAGATATTGGCTAAACACATGATTCATACAAGATTGAAAAGTAGCCGGTGCATTAGTTAACTTAAAAGGCATAACCAAGAACTCAAAATGCCCAAAATGACATCTAAAAGTTGTTTTGTGCACATCCTCTTCCCTTACCCTTATTTGATGGTACCCGGATTTGAGATCTATTTTTGAGAAGTAAGAAGCACCATGTAACTCATCAATTCTAGGGATGGGATACCTATTTTTGATGGTCTTCTTGTTTAACATCCTATAATCAATGTGCATTCTCATTGTACCATCTTTTTTCTTGACCAAAACCACAGAAGATGCAAATGGGCTAGAACTAGGCTTTATGTGTTCCATATCAAAAAAGTTTCTTAATGGTTTTTTCAATCTCTTCCTTATAAACCCTTGGGTCACGGTAAGGAGTGATCATAATAGGCTTAGTGTCCTTTTCTAACTCTATAATATGCTCGAACCCTCTATGGGGAGGTAACCCATGTGGTAAATCATCAAAAACATGAACATGCTTATCTAAAAGAGCTTGTAACTCACCTTCTAATGACTATTGTTCTGATTTAACTGTGATATAACAGCTACTTGCCCACTCAATTTGACCCCCTCTAAAAGTTTTTTCTATCCTCTTCATGGACACCTCTTGTGGTGCACCATTTTCCATGCCTTTTAAGATGATTTCCTTGCCATCTTTAGTGAATTTTAGCTCCATGGTTTTGTAGTTTTGTGTGAAATCACCTAAAGAATGCAACCATTGAACACCCAACACAAGATCAATATCAACAATATCAATAACATAAAAATCATCAATTACCTTGTGCTTTTCAAGCATGAGAGGTAGTCGTGCAATTTTTGTAGAACATGGAAGAGAGGTCTCATTTGCTATAGTTACTTTGAAGGCTTTCCAACTCGTGGTCTCCAAACCCATCTTTCTCACCAAACCTCCATCAATGAAATTGTGGGTGGCCCCACTATCAACTTGAAATGTAATGTCCCTCTTTCTCGAATAGTTCGATCGAAGACCTTTGGCCTGTTTTGTCTACCCGACGGCCAAAGGGGTGTTTTCAAGGGTGACTTCGGTTTATTATTTTTATTATATGGTGCTCAAAATAAAGTAAAATATCATTAGAGCACATATAATGAATTAATAGACTGTTTGAGTGACTTTGACTTAGGAAAGTGCATTTAAATAAATTAATAAATTATTTAAATTGCCTTCCTAGTCAAAAATGCGACTTGTTTGGGTAATAGTCAAATAAACCCAAAAGTGCAACTTGCTTAGTGAAGCAAAATAATTAATTAAATATTAATTGTGGTGTTAGCCAAAAAGTGCGACTTGGGTCTTTGGAAGGGTTTTTGGCTATATGGGGAAAAATGCGACTTGGGAAAGGCATTCAGAATATTATTATTTTCACACAGCAGTTAGCACAGAGCTTTTGCAGACAGAATCCAAGGACGGAAACCCTCTGGATTATTCCTCTTGTAGACAAAAACCCCAGGAGCAGTGAGAGAAGCTTCCATCCAGGAATTTTCATTGTTTACACCAGTTATTCAGCATTCCAGCAGTTTCAGAGAAAAGAATAAATTGCAGCAGTGAGCATTTGCACATCTATTTGAGTGGGGGCGGCTTCTTCTACAATTATTTATTACTGTGTCAGAGGTATTTTTCATGATAGATATTTATTGTAATTCCCAGCAGCAAATATATCAAATCGATTAGGGTTTTGATTCATTTATTGTGGGTTTTTGGACAATCTTTGTTATTAAATCTTTCTGCAGATTTATATTTGTATTGCTGTAATATTTAGCTTCAGAAATCATTATTAAATACACAGCTGAAATATTTATAAAGAAATCTGCTAGTTAAACCCTAGGCGCCTATTCTACATTTGCCCAGTTTGCGGGATTTGCTGTATTTAATTTATCTATGCAGTTTCAATGTGTTGTTTCATGAATTCCTTTGATATTATCAGTTCAGATCTGAGACAGAGCATTATATATATATATATATATATATATATATATATATATATATATATATATATATATAAATAAATAAATATATATATATATATATTCAGACAAAAAAACCGGTTTGGGATCTTTCATGAAATGTCCCTCTTTCTCGAATAATAGCATTGAAGAGCTTTGGCCCCATTCTGTCTACCTGATGGCCAAAGGGTGTGTGTAAGGGTGACTTAAGTCACAATAAATTTGTATAAGTGCCTAAAAGAAAATAAAAGAAAAATATTAAAGTACTTATAATTATTTATTTGGCTTAATATAAGTATGTTATGCACTTTTAAATAAAAATTGTAATAACTAGAATGGTGTATAAGGAGGGGGAGAGCAAATAGGTAGTTATAAAAGTCTATAATCATTTTTTTGTATCCTTTTTAGGGAGTGGACCTAGAATAAGAATATTAGCCTTGTGGGGAAGTATTAGACCCATGATCATTTTGTATCCTCCCTATGAGGAAAATGCGACTAGGCTGGATGAGAAAACTAGGACCCATGTTTAAAAATAATCACTAATTGTGATTGGATTTTTTGAACGTGGCTTTTGGGTCAATTTTCCTACATTAAGGAGAGTTTGACTTGGCTGAGGGCATCATAGACTCAATATACCAATCTCTGATTTTATTCTAAGCCTAGTGCTTGGTAAAATTACTTTAGGGGACGAAAACCATCTGGGTAAGTGAGAGGGATTTCCACACGGGGAGTCCTATTGTGCCTGCAAAGAAATTCAGTATTTTTCTAGATGATTTTTGTGGATTTTTGCTCGAAGGGTTTGAAGTTTTGATTGGCAGCGGTTGTATCTTCTCTGCACCAGCTGGAGCGAACCATGTTGTGGATAATTTCTGTGGAACAAATAGCATTTCCAGGTCTGATCTGTATGCTTGACATTTATCTGAAATTTGTGATTCAAACTAAACGATTTCCAGAATTTTTGAAGGCATTAAAATGTTAATTCCAGTCCTCCAAAGAAACAAATTTTCTGGTAATTATTTCATTCCATGTGGGTGTCTAAAAATTCAGGTTTCTTCATATTTTGAATATATAAAATATAGGGAGCAGATTTCCTAAGACTCTTATTTGATTGAGCATCTTTTGTGTGAGTTTCATCCTCATATACCAGTTGCCATTTCTGGATAATTCATTACACTCAGAGAGCTTGACTTTCCACGGATCATAGGCATCCTAGACATCTCCTAGTTCCTGATACCGGACACTAGCACATCACCAGATTCTTTCCGGCTGGTCTTGGGCAACAGTCTTGAGAGTTGGTGTTGAGGCTCCTTCCTCCTCCTCTCCTTCTTTGTTCTCTCTTTCTTCTTCTTTTGTTGTTCTCCGGGACCTTGTTTGGGTTTCCCCACTGCTTCTGTTTTACTTTGTATGGTGCAGTCCCATTGACCTATTTTGTGGTCATTTGTTGGACATTTAATATAATTATCTTATCCTATCTTATCTTATTGTAGTTGTTAAACTGAGTTTTGCAAGCTCTGATATACCTATTTTTGGGCTGGAATAGTCTCATAAATTTCTGCATTTTGTTTTGGGAAAGAAGGGTAACAAATGTCACTTGTTTGGTGGGAAAGAAGGGTAACAAATGGAATCAAAACACAATCCTCTTCTTCTTAGCTCATCCCTTTCATCCTTTTGTGAACTGTTTTGGGGTTGATTTCTGTGTGGTGGCACATAGGGCTGATTAGGCCTCTTTGGGGCCTCTTTTGATTACCCAAGGAGCTGCCCCTCTTGTATTTTCGTGGGCTGCTGTAAATCAGACCTTAGCTTCCCTCTTAATCAGCAGCATTGGTGCCTGTATCTATAAAATGTTCTTGGCGAGGAACTTGATATTTCAACTGGGGTCCTATTGTAGCAGGGTTATGCATATCAGTTTCCAATTACCTTTTAGTGTGTTCCGTCAACATAACTGCATTGACAGCATCCAGCATTTTGTTGTGCTCGATGACTATGTTGGTGAGGGATTCCGCATAGTTGTTGATGGTAGCAATCTTATCTTATTGATGTATTACTGTTGTAGATGTTTTTCTACAGGTAGATATTTTTATACTTGAGTTGCAGTCGAGATGCTCATAGATTATTTCCATGAGGTCTTCTTCAATATGATATTCCATGGGAAAATATTTTTATCCCAGTTGAGATGCCTATAAATTTTCTGCTTCAGGAATTCATTGTATGGCGAATGCTTGAATCTATGTCAAGATACCTGTAAATCATCTTTGCAGGAAGATGTTTATAAGTCATTCCATCTACAATGTTAATTGCTTCAGCAATGTCTATAAACTCTCTAAATACAGGTGATGCCTACAAATTGCCACATGTTAATATTCATTACTTTTCAAGGATGACTTTAAAATTCCCTTGTATACTTGTAAGTTTCCTTGGGAATATATTTGTACAAGGATATTACTGCTATGAGTTTAATGTATAGTGTTTTAGTATATTACGTTTTGAAATTAAACTGTGGAAATAAGCTGTTTGGATTGCAAAATTAGTCGTGCCTTATCTATGACGAATGTTAAAGGATGTCCCTGTCTAAACATGGTTTGGCTATGGTCCTTATCCTTTGTAAACCCAATGGATTTTGATTATACATGTTGTGTAGCTGTTTTGTAGAGTATATCTCCATGCATTTTATTGCTCTTGATTATATTTATCCTCCAAAGTGATTTTTTGTACAGATTTCAAGTTGAAATTATTGTGATATTTGAAAATAGAGTTCCATGTGTGTTAGAGTATGTGGAGAGAGAAAAAATAAAGAAGGAATAGAATGTACAGAGCACAAATGAAGAGTAATCGGAATGCACACGTTATTCATTGTTTCCATCCTTTTATTATGTGGGAGATGGTTACAAAATGGTTGAAGTGGTTACAGCCGTTTATTAGTTAACACTTAACTAATATTAACATAACACTAATTTATAAGCCTTATATTCTAATACGCCCTCATAAGGCTTACATTGTAGAACAAACTGATAGAAGATTAAGGTAATAGAAAAAAATAAGTTAACATGCATTCTTCAGAAGTTTTTCTCATTTCACCACAGTGCTTTTACCAAGTAAAATTCCACCAAGTTGCCTCCCTGACCCTCGTAATGGTGTAGTTCCCGAGTTGAATTCATGAGTTCCCATAGATTTCACCACCTCGAACTCCTGAATTACAGAATCTCCTGAATTGTTGGACAACCATCCCTACTAAGCTATTCCCATAGTGCTCCATCAAGTTGTCTCATGACCCTCTGTAAGGGTAAATTCTTGAGATCCACAAACTCCCGAACTATCTAGGCAGCCATCCATGCCAAGTTTTACCTACACTGGATCCCTTACTGTCTTCAAAGTGTGAGGCTTTGTTTAAAATACGTATTCTCTATCAATGAGTTCATCACTTTCAGCATCCGATGGATTTTCAACAATGGCTACATTAACTTCATTTGATTTGTCTTTCATCTGGATTTTTACTTTTCAAGTATGAAAGTTGAGGCCAGAATATTTGTCTAATGGAATTTCCATTTGCAAACAAAATACCTCAGAAAACAACCTTTTTCCAAAATATAGAATGACCCACAAATTAATGTAGAAAGATTTTTAAAACTAATTTTTATTTTTTTTAAAGCAAAGAAAAGAAACTATACCAGACAGGTTTGTGCCCTAGACGACTGGTTGTGACTGAAAATTGAGAAATTATGTGTGCCCTAGCAGCAAATGACCCTTGAAAAATTGCAAATCTGGAAATGCATGATTGTATTTTCTTTGTTTTGCACAAGCTACCCTTGAAAATCACGTTTTTTCCTCTTCCTTGTGATTCTGGATTGTGTTGTTTGCCAAAAACGTGCCCTAATCATGTTTTTCTCTACTGCATTGTGCCTGTCACGTTTTGTCCTAAAATTGTCTTATTTTTGTGCCTTAACTGCACGAACAACCCCAAAAACATCTTCAAAAATGGCAAATTCCTATTTTTGTGCCCTAGCACTTCGAAATGCCCTAAAATTTGTCTGAAAACACAACCAAAATTGTGCCCTCGAATGGTGTTTTCATGGTTTTTTTTTTTCTTTTTGTTTTTTTCCGCACCTTTGCAATGACATCAACTGTGTTTTGTGGTTATGTTCATAGTACGTGCCCTTGAAGTCAAACTAAAACTAGGATCATTTTGTGCCTTTTTGATAACATATTTTCCTGCCCTGTGTTATTGCTCGTTGCCCTACGATATTGCTCTTGCATCTAGCATTCAAACTGGTCTTTTACTCTTTCATGCCCTAATGGGACTGGTTTGAACTTCTTCCCTTCTCTTTCTCCTTGCTTGCCCTGCTCTAATACCAATGTTAGAAAATGTGGAGAAAAAGAATAAAGAAAGAATAGAATGCGTAGAGAACAAATGAAGTGTAACCGGAATGCACACGTTATTCATTGTGTGTCTATCTTTTTATTATGTGAGAGATGGTTACAAAATGGTTGAAGTGGTTACAACTGATTATTAGTTAACACTCAACTAATATTAACATAATGCTAATTTATAAGCCTTATATTCTAATTTTGTGTGTGTGTGCGCGTGTGCATGTAAATTTGTGCACGCGGTGTATATATATATTCTTGGACGCGGTCGCAATGGCGTAAAAGTTATTAATATTTCACCTTACCATTTTGTGAAAGCGGTTTGGTGTTGCTTCACTGTGTTTGTGACTTAGTCGTGTTACTATTGTAATGTCTTATTCTTAACCACTCTTGCTTTTATATACTGAAAAAAAATCAATATCATTATTATTGCTATTAATATCAGAGCTCGGGTTATTTTGATTGCCTTTTCGTCGTTTTGGAACTTGTGCTGAATGGGGCGTGACATATTGGATCCAAGAATTAAGAATAATTTTTTTTTCAATTTATTCATAATGAAGTTGAGTTCTCCTAAAAAATGTAATCTGATTTACATGATAGCTATGGTGATCAAATCATTCAGCTGAAAACAAACAAACTGCTCAAAGGATTAGTCACTCTTGAACACATTTTCAGACTTGATGAATTCAGAGGAGAAGAAAATAATTAAATAGCAAAGCAAGAGTACTGCCAACCAGTCATGATTACACAAGACAAGGAGCTATTGCTTGGAAAGGTATGTGATGAAGATGAAAAGAAGACTTTTAGCTCTTTATGTCAAAAACTTAATGATATCTTCTCATAGAATTATGAAGATCTTAAAGTTTTTGACCTCAACATTGCTCAGCACACCATAGATCTATATCCTAAGGCCAAGCCAACTAGACAGAAACAAAGGCTTGTCAACCCCAAGATAGAGCCCCTCACACGGAAAGAATTGTCTAAGCTCATTGAGGAAAAAATCACATTCCCCATCAAATATTCATCTTGGGTTGCTAATTTGGTTCTGGTTAGGAAGAAAAATGAAGAAATTAGATTGTGTTTGGATTCAGGGGATTTGAGCAAAGCTTCCTTAAAGGATCATTATCCTCTACTTTGTATGGAATGAATTTTGCAAATGGTAGTAAGAGTGGAAATTTTTTCTATGCTTGATGGTTTCTCAAGTTTCAATCAGATCAAAGTTAAAGAAGATGATCAGTTTAAAATTGCATTTACAACTAAGTGGGGAACATATGCATATCAAAAGATGCCCTTTGGTTTATCAAATGCAGGGGCCACATTGTAAAGAGCAATGCACATTGCTTTTAAGGGGTATATTAATGATTCCATTGTGATCTACTTGGATGATATCATTGTTTTCTCAAAGGAGAGTTAAGATCATATCAATCATCTTGAGAAAGGTTTCTAGGGATGTAGGGAATTTGGGATGTCTCTTAACCCCAAGAAGTGTAATTTTGCAGTTCACAGGGAAAACTTTTGGGTCATATTGTTTCAAAAATGGTATTGCCATTGACCCTAAAAGATTCTTAGCCATCCTTTCTCTCTCTTTGCCAACTCGCAAGAAGGCTCTGCAATCATTCTTTGGGAATATTAACTTTGTTAGGAATTTTATTGCTAACTTTGTAGCACTTGTTAAGCCTATCACTCTAATGCTCTAAAAGGATTATGTTTTTAAATAGATCAAGGAGGGGAAGGAAATCTTTTCCAACGTCAAGGAGGCAATTGCTCAAGCGCCCATGCTTATTAACCCTGACTATTCAAAGGATTTCATCCTCTATGCATATGGGACTAACACCAACATTTTTGTTGTTTTAACACAACAAAACGGTCAAGGTTTATAGCAACCAGTGGCATTCTTTAGTGAAATGCTAAAGAATATGAATTAAAATACAGTCATATAGAAATAATGGTCTTTTCCATCATGAGAGCTCTCAAGAAATTCAAGAGTATGCTTTCCAGTAATCACATTAAGGTTTTAGCTTCACACCCCAATGTCAAATACTTCATTACAGGAGCAGAAAATCAGTGAGAAAATTGTTGGATTGGTGACCAAGATTATGGAGTATGACGTTACCATTAAAGCCACAAAACTCATGAGAGGTAGAGCTCTTTGTGAGCAATTGGCTTTGGATGCTAAAGATAATCAAGAGACCTCCCTCTTCATGGATGAAGATTTGCAAAGTGTTACAAATCCGCAAAATAGAGAAAATCCATGCAATGGCCACAGTTGGATCGATGGCATGGCCCCAGGCCTAAGTGAAAAAAAGAAGGCATCTAAGGTTGCAATCAATTCCCTACGCATTGATTGGTGGGGCTCTTTTCAAGAGGAACAATGATGGAGTGTTGTTAAGGTGAATTGAGGGTGAACAGGTGAACAAAGTATTGGAGGAATTCCACAATGGTTTCTCCAGTGGACATTTCTTTTCTAAGGCCACAACCATGAAAATTATAAAGGCAGGATATATATGGCCCGCACTATTTGTGGATACACATCAATGGGTCAGAAACTGCATAGAATGTGCTTTCTTTACTCATAAAAAGAGGATGGCAGCCCTCCCACGTAATCCTATTCAAGTGGATGAACCCTTTTCTCAATGGGGACTTGATTTCATAGGCATTATTAATCCTCCATCAAATGTGGGCTATAAGTGGGTGTTTGTAATATCCCCCTTCCGAGATCAATAGAAAATATGCAAATCAACCATTCTTTAACACTCCACTCAAATGCAAATAGAAGAACTCAATAAACCCTACTTGAACCAATCAAATAGATGACATAAATCTTCTCAAACATTCTCAAAAAACCCTTCATATAGCCCTCAGTCATGCATGTCCATTCAAAGTACCAACTCCAGATTCAAACTTCTAAGATTAGTCACTAAAACATATATGAGATATGAGCTAATATTTCATATATGGATCATGTGCAAGATTAACAAATATCATGTACTAAACTTGCTCAAAATGAGTAGATCGCTACGAGAAAACTAGGGTATCATTCATTCAACACAACCACTTCCTACAGGGTTTTAATTATCATTAAAGCATGCCCTTACTCAAAAGTCCATAATCAAAATCAATAGGGTATAAAACGCTAATCAAAAAGGGGTTCTAATCATGCATAAGATTAGTATTTCCCCAAAGATCATAAATCAGTCATAAACATGCCCAAGGAAATCCGCTGCAAAGGCACAAAGTCACACATTAAACTTGGTCGATTCACATCCACTTATGGCCCAAAACCAGTTATAAAGTCCATTAAAAGGAATCAGCTGAAGCTGAAGGGACTGTAAATCATGTCCAAGCTGGTCGTATTTCCCTTAAAAATACCACAATCTAGTTTAGAAAACAAACCAGCAACTTCTGAAGATTAAAGATTAAGATTTTTGCACACAAATCAGTCTATAATTACCATAAGAAGATCACCAAAACCAGAATTTAAAGCCACAACGATCGCTGTCAATACATTAAATATAACCCTCAAGTGAAATCACAGGAACAACCGACTAAATCAGATCATGAAGCATGGCAACTTGCCTTATAGAAGTCGTTGTACAAGGGCATAATAACCAGCAACCAAACAGATTGATTCACATCAAGAAAAACCTCTTAAAATAGTCCACAAAACACCATGGAAGAAGGCACTTAGGGTTTAGAGAGATCACACACCCAAGTCGATTTGCAAAAACACACAAAACAGCTGCTACAATGACGCTACAGTGACGTCGCTACAGTAAAAGGGCAGATTTCAATAGTAAATTTCAACTAAAACTTTGCTCAAGCAAAGGACATGAATTTCACCAACAAATGCTTCAATTGAATCTCAAACCAGCTCAATACAATCTCCCACGCAAGAGAGAGAAAAAGCTTCAATGGGCATGCATCCCAACTCCAAGCATGGAGTATCAAAATAAGTTCATCATAGCATAATCATAATAATGACCTAGCACTCCTTTTATAAGCAAGGAGGCACAAAATTTGAAAACCCTAGGAGAGGGAAAATATTAAATAAAAGTAGTTTGTTTTCCCTAGGTGTGGCGTCCCCTTTTCAAAGGGTGATTTTAACAATAAAAGCCACTTAAATATTTATTTAATTAATTCCCCATTTAATTTTTATATTTTTGGGAATTAAATTAAATAATCTTCATAATTAAATAATTAAATAATTATTGCTCCAGGCAATAATATTTAATTATTTAATAAAAATGTTCCCCTTGCACATCCCGAAGCCCACGGGGACGTATAGGCTAAGGGTCTTTAGAAATGGGGACATTACAGTCCTCCCTTCCCAAGATTGCTTGCCCTCAAGCAATATCGAGCTCATGCATCCAAATACAATGTTGGGGTGTTTCCAAAGTCTCGCTCCCGTACCAATCAAGTGAAGGAGCACTTGCAACAACTTGTGTTGCTTCTTCCTCTTGAAATTGTGGAATGTCTTCAGCTGCCATCTTCTCTTTAAACCTGCGCATGGAACAAACATGTTAGGAAAACAAGTGTTGAAGAACACTTTTCTTGTTTCCTCATCAAGTCTCCAAGGTGTGAAGGAATCACAAGTCCTCGTGTATGGGCTGCCCCCAAATGTCACCCAGCTGCCCCATCTACTGCTGTAATGATGCATATATGTAGACCATAAAATCTGAAAGTATATGTCAAGTAATAGCTCATCATAGGCTGCAAATGAAGAATCCTTCTTTCCACCAATAAGTCCCTTTTGATTTTCTCCTTTAGGGGCTACAAGATATCTCCTCTTTTGATCATTAGTCAACATGTAGTATCCCCCATTGAACACTACCTTTCTTAGGAAGCCCTCTCTAAGATCATACACACAAATGAAGGACTGATAATGCTCATGAAATGAAGAATGTGTAGGAGCTGAAAGTATAGAATCAATATTACCATAAAGGAACCTCATACCAACTATTTCCTTCTCTTTCCAAACCTTTGTGGAAATCCCCAAGATTATGCTCATATAATCAACAATTGTAAAGTTGTTCCAACAATTGTCCTTCACCCAATTTACACTTGGAATGTTATCAATAAATCCCAACTCAAAATTGATGGTATGAAACTTGCATAACTGAAAATTATTACCTTCCAAAGCTGCCTTTGCATCATTTCCCACCATACCCTCTTTGTCATGGAGTGTGAGATTGAGCTCAAGTACCCCAAGTGTCCACATTGAGTGCACAAACTCGGCCATTAATGGAAGAGTGCAAATCTGAAAATGCTTACAAGAGAATGCACCTTCATACACATGCTTGTCAAATGAACCATGATACATATGAAAGTGGAAGATTGCTGCCCTATCATGTGTAATTTCTAGCAACCAACCTTTTTCCCATGCAACTTCAATTTTCTCTTCACATGAATTGGCCCCAATAATGCTATCAAAACTGAATTGAGTAGAAACAAATTCAAGTAGCTTACCACAACTTGGAGTCATGCACTTGCTGCCTTTACCTTTGTTTGGACTGAAATCTAGAAGGTGTTGGCCTTCTAGCTTGGAATCCGGATCTCCCAAATGCAATCCAATACTCATGCCCTCCAAAAATAGCTCTAAGCTTGCACTTATGTTCAGAACATCAGTCATAATGATCGCAAAATCAGAATTGACACCTTTTTTACAACGTAGGAAATCACCTGGGTTCCATACCTTAGGGTGCCCATGGAGGGGATTTTGAACCAAGGAATCTCTTTGCCAATTTTTGCTATCTTCATTCTTTATGTCACCATTGTTTCCCACATGAAAACAAACCAAACTTGTCTTTTCAATGTGCAGATCTGAATCTTTTTGTTCTTCTTTTCTTAGGATGTTTTCCATGCAAAGTTGTGAATCAAGCCATCCTTCCTCCTTTAGCTCTTCCTCCATGATTCCTTTTTCTGTTACTTCACTATGCATGCAAACATTAGAAGACAAAGAAACTTTTTCAATCAACAAAGAACCTTTACCTTTCTTATTCCCATCCAGTGGTTCTTCTTCCTTCACTTCCTCTTCTTCCTGCCCTAAGGGTTTGGCATGGAAGGTTCTTGTGGGAGGAAATGCGGGTGACTCCACCTTGCCATTAGCTTCTTGGATGAGCTCATGGTTTTTCCTTATGTAAGGAAGCAACAAAACTGAAACAAAAGGCTTGGGGCTGCTCATCATACCTTTGTGCCATGTAGTACCCTTATATTCCTCCATGATTACTTTATCACCATGCATGTAATCAACAAATTGCAAAGGAACCCCTTCAATCAAATCTGATTTCTCTGTACAAGTACCAAGTCCCACACAAGCATTAGATATCAAAACCTTATCACCAAACACCAAAGAATTTATACCTTGTTCTTCCTTCCATTCTTCATCTTCTTGCTTATGGAAGGTAGGTGTCTCTATATGGCCATTGACTTCTTTGATGAGCTTATCCCAGTATGCATCAACCGAAGTCTTTCTTTTCTTTGATCCACTTCTTTTCCTCTTCAGGTTACAAAACCCTTGGAGGGTCAAGAGGGCTTGGGTCTCTTGACTTAGTGTAAAGTACTCTTGGCAATATGAGTCAAGATTATGCTTGATCTGTTCCTTCCATTCACCATCACTCATCAACTCCATGATCTCTGATTTCTGCACTTAGAATCACAAACCCTGCACACACAAAGTGACCCACACGAATAGAGGATGGTAGCTCTGATACCACTGTAATATCCCCCTTCCGAGATCAATAGAAAATATGCAAAATCAACAATTCTTCAACACTCCAATCAAATGCAAATAGCATAACTCAATCAACCCTACTTGAACCAATCGAATAGATGACATAAACTAAATTCACAACATTCTCAAAAAATACCTTCATACAACCCTCAGTCATGCATGTCCATTCAAAGTACAAACTCAGATTTAAACTTCTAAGATCAGTCACTGAAACATATATGAGATATGAGCTAATATTTTATATGGATCATATGCAAGATCAACAAATATCTATGCACTAAACTTTCTCATACTCAATGAGTAACATCATTCCAGAAAACCAGGGTATCATTTAGTCAACACAACCACTAATGCCTACAGGGTTTTAATTATCATTAAATCTAGCCCTTACTCAAAACTCCATAATCAAAATCAATAGGGTATAAAAGGCTGATCATAAAAGGGGTTCTAATTTAGTCCCTAAACAACTAAATATTTCCCCAATAGAGTCGTTGTATTTAGAGGTAAGATGGCAGACTTATATCAATCACAGAAGGACACCAAATTATAAACCATATGTACATTTTAAGGAGCAGCAGCTATAAGAAGTCGAGGATCCAGCCTTATATATAGTCGCTGATCATGGAAGCATTAAAGAGGAGGATCCTGTATTTCTGTTGTCAAAGCATAAATATTTTACCAAAACACACTCCCAAATCGCTGCCTCAAATGGTCACAAACACATGCCTACCCTAATCGCTTCACTTCAGTTATGGATCACAACTATAAATGCAAAAGAAGACTTCAAAAACATGCCAATTATTATTGCCTAGACTGGAATTTAAAGCCACAAGGATCGCTGTCAATACATTAAATATAACCCTCAAGTGAAATCGCAGGAACAGCCGACTAAATCAGATCATGAAGCATGGCAACTTGCCTTATAGAAGTCGCTGTACAAGGGCATAATAACCAGCAACCAAACAGTTGATTCACATCATGCAAAACCTCTTAAAATAGTCCGTGAAATACCATGGATGAAGGCGCTTAGGGTTTAGAGATATCAAACACCCAAGTCGATTTGCAAAAACACACAAAATTGCTGCTACAGTGACGCTGCAGTGACGTTGCTACAGTAAAAGGGCAAATTTCAATAGTAAATTTCAACTAAAACTTTGCTCAAGCAAAGGACATGAATTTCACCAACAAATGCTTCAATTGAATCTCAAACCAGCTCAATACAATCTCCCACGCAAGAGAGAGAGAGAGAAGAGAGAAAGCTTCAATGGGCATGCATCCCAACTCCAAGCATGGAGTATCAAAATAAGTTCATCATAGCATAATCATAATAATGACCTAGCACTCCTTTTATAAGCAAGGAGGCACAAAATTCGAAAACCCTAGGAGAGGGAAAATATTAAATAAAAGTAGTTTGTTTTCCCTAGGTGTGGCATCCCCTTTTCAAAGGGTGATTTTAACAATAAAAGCCACTTAAATATTTATTTAATTAATTCCCCATTTAATTTTTATATTTTTGGGAATTAAATTAAATAATCTTCATAATTAAATAATTATTGCTCCAGGCAATAATATTTAATTATTTAATAAAAATGTTCCCCTTGCACATCCCGAAGCCCACAGGGACGTATAGGCTAAGGGTCTTTAGAAATGGGATATTTTTTTAAGAAAGATTTTATTTTATTTTTATTTATTTTGTAACTAAAAATGGGACATAAAAACAACTAACCATTGGATACAAAATTTGAAGATTGGAAGGTTGCAAATGAGGCCCTAGGGCATATTTAGGCCTTTTGTAGGCCCTAGCACCAAAAATAACCCTTTTACAACTGAATTAGCCTCTTAAGAGATTTGTTCCACTTCCCTACGATTTCATCCAACCCTAAAATTGTGCAAAAACTGTCCAAAAACTGCCCCAAACAAATATCACCTAATTGGTCATTGTTCCAACACAAGAAACTCTAAAAATCTGATTTGGAGATGATGCCCTAGCTCCCAATCTTTGAAATATGATCCAAGTTGTGCCCTGGTCGATAATCCAAATATGATCTTGCAAATTTGTTGATTGTAAGCCCAAATGTAGCACCTGATTAAAACTACCTCAAAAGATTAGTGGGTTTTCATCCACAAATCTGTATACACCGGAGGGTTTTCATCCTTAGATATGGATTACAAAGGAGGGTTTTTATCCTCAAATGCAAAAGTTGTAGCAGTAGCGCAAACTTTCAATGTCCAAATAGACGAGAGTAAAAAGATGTGTCCAAATGACCCCTCAATACTCTTTTATAACTTTACTTTCGCTTTTCCCAAGGAAAAACCTCCAAAAGCAACTTTCTATTTCTATTCCTTTGTTATGACTTGCTTTTTCGAAAGTAACTTTTATAATAATCAAATTTTATCAAAAAGTTACTTCTTATAATAAGAAAACATAAGTTTCTTTTATAAAGTTAGTTTTTCAACACTTAAGTTATATTATTAGTTTATCATACTTTATTTGAAAAGGGGACATGACAATCCGCCCATCCCAAAAATTGCTTGTCCCCAAGTAATGACCAATCCAAGTCTTCAAGTCCTTTTTACTGAACTACTGTACAAATTCCAGGATCCCAATTCAATATCAAGAAATGCTTCCGTTGTGCCACTCTAGTATAAGTGTGAATTGAAGATTCTGGACCAAAAATAACTTTTGCCAAACTTCTTTGTGCAACAATTTCAGGATCATCTGGTTTTCCTTTGAAAACTTTATCATTTCCTATAATTTTATTCTAAAATTTCGACCAAAATTGAAAAGTTTGATCAATATATGTTTGTACGTTAACTTGGCCTTCAAATGCTTTATAGGCTAGGAGGATTCAAGCTGGGAGGATTCTACCAAATGGGCTATGGGCCTAAAATCCATCAAGGGCAAAATATGTTCATTTGGGGACTTTACAGTGGTATCAAAGCGTGAAATCCTCACAACCTATGTGAGAGGAAAAAAAATCAAATTTGAATGCAGTTGAAGGGAAAGATGAAGTGGACCCAAGTCCCTTTCTTTGATGGAATAGAGGAGATCTCTGCGAGGTGTTGGTTGGAAAAATTTAAAACATTTTTGTGTTGTAATCCTTTATGTCAAGAGGATGCCCTCGATCTCATTTCTATGTACATGGGTGGAGTAGCACATAAATGGTGGCATCATCTATTGAAGACCCAGGGGGTTGAATCCGTTGATTCACTTGCAAGTTTCTCACAAAAATTTCTAGAGAGATTTGATGTGTAGGTTGAGCAAAGAAACAAAATCATGGAGTCTACTAAATCAGATCTATACTTGGAGACAAATCAGCCCATGGTGTATTCCAACATGCAAAAGGAATCTCCAAAAGGTAAGATTTCCATTGAGCAGAATAATGGTGTTAGTGAAACTTTGCTTGCTAGAGAAATTGATAATAGACATGAGAGGAAATTCATATATGCAAGCAAGGAAGATGTAATAGAAACTCTAAAAAGGTGTGAGAAATGGAATAACAAAGCTAGAACTACTAGATTGATAGCCACTCAAGGGAGACAACACCTACAAGAGTTCAAGGAAAAGATGTGGGCAAATGAAGCAAGAGAGTCTACAACCACCAAAGCAGACTTTATAGAGCAACTTACACATGAGGAGCCTCACATGGACATTTTTGTAGAATTGCAGCCTGCTGCAATTTCCAAATCAGCAACCTTTAATCAGTTTCCAGATTTATTTAACAGGTGTGTAATGCTTCCTACCATGCCACTTTCAATTGATAGACACCCTAGTGAGGGTGAAGATTCCAAGGTTGATCTTTGGGATAAGGACAGTGAAGAAAGAGGTATGACATCTCATTTATTGCAGCAGTTGTACGGTGAAGTAATTCAGCCTTTATGGATCATGGAGACATCACAAGGTATGAGACATTGTCATCTATTCATAATTATTTTCCTTTTGTGAGAAATGGTGAAATTGAGGAACGAAGCTGCGATAATATGTGGTCCCTTTGATGCAAAATTGGTTATATAATCATCATAAGAGTAGCATGTGGTGGCAAGATTTGTTTCATTTGATAGGCACAGGTGCTAGGATCTTGGAACATTTCAACATGTTTTGTCTCTTGTGCATTGCACTTGGACAAAACAAATTTGGAATTGTTTGAAGGCAAAAACTTTTGGGAAGGGAGGACTGTAATATCCCCTTCCCAATCGAAGACCCTTGGCCTATTTTGTCTACCCGATGGCCAAAGGATAATCACAAGGGTGGCTCAAGTTACAATAAATTATTATTAAGTGCCAAAAGAAAAGAAAAATAATAAAAGCACTTATATTAATTTATTTAACTTAATTATAAGTATGTAGGAAGAAGAAGAAAACACTTATAAAATTTATAATTCCTATAGAAAAGTGCTACTAGCCTTGGGGGCAAATATTAGTGGTCTAAATACATTTTGTATTCATCCGAGGGAGATTGGCAACTTGCCTTATGGAAGGATGATGAAAGCTTAGAGAGAAAAAGACCCATATTAATTTTGTATCTTCCCTATGTAAAAATGCGACTAGGCCTAGGATGAGGTTGTGCATAGGGAAAAATTCTACAAGCTTTTTGTTATTTTGAAAGTTGTTTTGGGTCTTCTCTTTCTTTATAAGGAGAAGTAGACTTGAAGGAGAGTATTCTATGATGATTCTATAATTTTTGAATTGTGTTTGAAGCTTGGATCTTTTGCCAAAAACATCTAAGGATGAAAACCCTTAGTATTTTCCCTCTTGTGGACGAAAACCCCAAGAGTTTGTGAGGAATTTCTACCCAAGGAATTCTATTGGGCTTTGAAAGATTTCTTTTGTTTTTCCAGCAGTTGTTTTGAAGAGATTTGCAAAAATTTGACAAAGGGTTTGAATGGAGATATTGTAGTTGTGACCTACCTATAATTTTCATGGGGAACAACCAATTTTTAATCAAATCTAGAATGTTTGAGAGTTGCTTCTAATCTGTTTTCGACAGCCATAAATAAAACTGGTTTTAGAGATTAAATCTGGTCAATTTCAGATATTTTTGGTGTTCAAAGGTACTCTCTTATTTAGTTTATAAGTGCATCCTATTTCGCTGTTTTATTAAATTTATATTGGCCCCTTGGTACCCTTAAATCTATAGGTTTCTTTACATATTGGTTTGATAAATGCAATAAAACAAATTGGAGTGAAGATCTATTTATAAGAGGGCAGATTTATGTGGGTTTAATGTTGTACTCTAGTCGCATTTTCTAAAGGATTTTTCAAATTTGTGTATAAATAAATTGTTGCATCTTTATAATTTATTTTGGGGGGTCTGGGAGTGGCCTAAAATCCAACTTGGGAAAGGTACTCTCTTATGTAATATTCCCTTCCCGGTCAAGACCCTTAGCTCATTTGGTCTTCTCGATGGTTAAAGAAGAAAAATAATGGGAGACTTAAGTTTTATTAATTTATTATAAAGTGCTTAAAAAATAAAATAGACATTATAATAATTAAATGAACTTAATACTAAATAAAACATAGAAAAGGCAACTACAGGAGAAAGCACTTAGCATAATTGTTTTTTTCTAGAAGTGTGACTTGTCTTAGGGGCAGTAAAAAAATAACAAAATAGAAAAGGCCACATTATTTTGTATCCTCCCTCTGGGAAAATGGTGACTTGTCTTAGGAAGGAAAATGGAGGATAGACATTGCATAGAGAATATCATTGCATGTTGATTGGACATTTTGAAGGTTGTTTTGGGTCTCTTCTTCCTTATATCCTTTATAAGGAGAAGTCGGCTTGAGGGGAGGACATTCTATAACCATTTGATATTTTCTTAATTGTTTTGAAACTTGAAACTTTTACCAAAATATTCTAAGGATGAAACCCCTTAGTATATTTCCTCTAGAGGACAAAAACCCTCTTAGAGCATGTGAGGAATTTCTACTAAAGGAATTCCATTGAGCTTACACAGATTTTTGGTTATTTTCCAACAATTGAAGACAAATAAGTGAAGATTTTGGTAGAGGTTTGCAAGGGAGATTATTATTGTATTTTTCTTTGCCTTATTCCAGTCATAGTGACCTCCTTTGGAGATGATACTTCATGTTCTAGGGCAGATTCAGAGCTGTTTTTAGTAGCTTTCATTGCTCCATATTTTTCTATAAACAGATTCTCCATTTTCTGAATTTGTGGTGTGCAAAAAGGTACCAATTTTATTTAATTTTAGGGGCAGCAACTCTGCAGATTTTATAATTTATTTCCAGCCATTTGTACATCAGAAATCTGGGTTTATTTGCATAGTTTGGCTTTATAAATATGTAGAATCAGATTTGTATGAGAACATGATGATATGAATGCTAATTTAGTTGGGTTTTTAACTTAGCCATAGTCGCATTTGCTCAAGTATATTTCAGATTTGTATTTAAATAAATTGTTGCATTTTGATTAAATTGACTTTGGGTATTTGGATTTTCCTAAAATCCATTAAGGGAAAAATATGTCCATTTGGGGACATTACATCCTTGTGCAACAATATCAGGATCATCTGGTTTTCCTTTGAAAACTTTATCATTTCCTATAATTTTAATCTAAAATTTCAGCCAAAATTGAAAAGTTTGATCAATATATGTTTGTACGTTAACTTGGCCTTCAAATGCTTTGTCTTAGAAATTTTGTTCTTCTCTTGGTTTCTCGAGTTCAAGGCATCCCACCTTAATTGCATCTTGAAAACTATTGGAAAATTACAACTCTTCTTGTTGTACTCTAGTTGAAAACTTTTTAGCAAAGAGCAAATTTCAGCTCCAAAAAATAACCCATGAGCTGCAACCACTCAACCCTGTTAGTATTTACAAGTTCCTTATATTCAGCAATAATAATTTGGCAATTACCACAGTTTTGACCATGCTGATGTATGGAAATATCTTCTAGATCCCATGTTAAAATGTGTAAACACCTTTGGGCAATATGATCTATGTGTTGGCTCATATCAAAATGCTCCCTAAAGTGTGCTTCAATCCTCAAATTCACTACCTCTACTTGTCCACATGTTTGTGTGTAATAACTTATTCCAAAAGTGAGCTTGGTGCTAGATAAGCAAAACAACTCCTTCCAAAACAAAACTGAGAAATCTGCCATCCTTATTACTGATAATGTTTTCACATAAACCATCCAACTTAAACTCCTCTAAAAATTAACTTTGCCACTTGATGTGCTTTGAATTCCACATAAATAGCAAATAAGTATGCACGCTCAATGTGAATGCAAACTTTATCATGTGCCTAGGGAATACTGAAGTCCATGGACACACTTTTACAATTGTAATTGGGAATAAACAAAGGCTGAAACAAGTTTCCGAAAAGGACATGCTTTGCCTCATTCTGTTGGTGGTTGATGTACTCCTTGACACATTGCAAATCCTCCTCCTCAAATCTCCTCCACAAGAATCTCTCTCTTATGTATCTTCCAATATTGTAGGCTCTAGAGCGTCCCACCATGGGTGTATTATGCAAGATCTTCCACATTTTCCATTTCATCTTTGATTCAAGCAATGGAAAGATTTTATCCTTATATAAAATGGGCCTAGCTGCTAGCATATACTTGTCATCCTTCACATTTCCTTTTAAGATGTTAGCAGCAGATGTATTCTTAACACATTCTGCCATGATATAGTCCTCCTAGTCATCATAAATGACAAAACAAAGCATGGACATTCTAGAAAAAACGATCAACAACTACATTGTTATCCCCCTCTATATCAAAATCATAATATGTGGCTTTCCTTATCCCTTTCTGTTGTTGACCATGCAAGCCAAGTTGTCCCAAGAAGAACTTCAATCCATGGTAGTCTATCTCAACCACACCACGAAAAACTAGATATTTTCTGAAATTTGCCAAAACATGCATGATGGAAAGAATTTCCTCGTCAGTAATGTCCCCTCGGGACATTGTTGAAATTGAAGACCTGAAGACCCTCAACCCATTCTCTCTTCTCATGGGTTGGAGGATTAAGCTTGAAGATAGTCCTAAGATTTCTGTTGTCTATTTTGTAACCCCTTGGCATGACTTGCACTACAAGGAGGGCTCTCTAAGTTAGTTTAAATGTGCACATAGAATAGTTGTTTTTATTATTTAATTAAAAATAATAAAGTGCACATAGCTTTAGTTTATTAGAGACTTTATTATAATGAGAGTTTATGTTTTCCCTCCAAAAGGGAAAGGTAGGTCTTTTTGAATGTTGCACCCCTTAACTCTATAAAAGGAGGTCGCATTTCCTTTTGTGGGTTACGTTGATTGAACTTTTGAATTTACTCCATGCTAGGAGAAATGGGATGTATGCCCTAGCTCTTGCATTGTGCTCTCTCATTGTAAGCTTCATTTGGATCCATTGTTGAAGATATTGAAGACTCCATTGTTCTCTTCATTGTGTTCTTTTGTATTGAGTGTGTTTATGTATGGTTTCTCCATTCTAGCATTGGCGACTTGCTCTAGGGTGTTGGCGCAATTATTTGAAGGATAAATTTGCATGTTGGTGAAGGGTTTGGGGTACTTTTGTGTCTATTGTCATTGTAACAATTTATTAGGGCCAAAGCGATTTGGATTGGGGTTTATTCTATCATGTATGCTAGATCTATAATCTGTTGTGTTTAATTAATTATTTCAGAGCAAGGGTTGATGTTTGAAGTGTTTTAGAAGGGTAGAAAGAGCTACAATTTATTTATATAATTTATTCTAACCCTAACGACTTGGTTTCACATTTCAAGGGCTGTTTTGAGGGGGTTTTAATGTTTAGAAAATTCAGATCTATGGTGCATTAAAAAGCTCTTAATTTCTAGTTTACTATGCACTTTATTTCATGTAAAAACATGGAGTATTGAATGAGTTATGAATTTTAGAAGATTTCAGTTGTCTGCAAACTATCTGGTTGTTATTAATTAATATTTATTTCAAATCTGCAGTTTTGGGGTCAGTTTAATATTGAATTTTGTTGTAGAAATTAGGAGGAATAAGGAGAAAATAATTTCATAATTTTTGGAGTTGATTTGGTTTCATAAATGTGATGGGCGACCTAATTTTTAGGGCAAAATTAGGGTTTCGTGTTTGTTGTGTGAAATCTAATTTTAGAATATTATTCTTCATATTTTTGTGGCCCAAAATCCAAAGTTTGAAGGTTTTTGCTTGGATGGTTAAGTGGGAAATAATTTTGGAAGATGGCGGCAGTTGGGTGTGATTATTAATTATTTTCCTGTTAAAAAATTTGATTTAAAGGTGTTAAATTCCAATTGTTTTCTTCCAATCTATCCCACCACCTTGGCTAGTTCCAACCCCGTTTGGGTTTGAAATAGCTGACATTGGGATATTTTAGGTTGATGCAAAAGAGTTTATACATTCTTTTCTTGATCTTGACAATTACTTCTCCATTTTCTAACTTGTCTTAAAAAGGGGACATTACATTCTCATATATAAAGAAACTATTTTTTGAATCTTTCAACTTTATGCCCTTAATTTTAATGGAGTCCCCATTTTGTATTAAATTACCTCCTCTTGAAACACCACCTTCTACCACAAATAGTTGTGAGAAATCTAAAATGGAAAATACAAGATATGAGCTAAAAACCTTCTTAAGCTTATCAAAAGCTTCTTGAGTACTACCCGTCCTTGCATGAGCTCCATTCTTTGTCATTTTGGTCAAGGGTGCTTCTATATGTGAACATCCCTTAACAACCTTTTTATCATAGTTGCATAAGCTAAAGAGTCTCCTCAACAGAGTTAGTGTGATACCGGATGCCCAAACTAGACGAATTTGATTCCTCTTATCATCGACCTGCATACCTTGGCCATTAATGACATGGCCCAAAGATGGGGTCTTTATGATGTAATATCCCCTTTTGGGATATTATCCAAATATGCAAAATTACTTTACTGAATCGACTCTAGAAGGACTAAATCCTCTTAGTTAGACCTCAAATAATCCAATGTTAACTTCAATACAACCCTAAAAGGGTTAGAGTGAGCCAAGGTGGTGGATTAGATGGGAGAACCAGTTAGGAAATTAATCACTTCAAATCTGAAATTATTTACAACAGTAATTAATTTATAAATGCACTAAATTGCTACAAACTTCAAAAATTAATGACTCCTTCACCATCCATTATTTTTCTATCAAACTCATGCCAAAATATTCTTAAATTTTTTAGCTTTCCAACAAGCTATAGATCACAATTTGTGGATAAGTAGAAGGCATGCAAATCAACCCACGAAATCTATAATTGTGTAGATAAAACCCTGGCACAAACAATTGAAACTTGGAAAATTCATAACTTGCTCAATACTTCATCTTTTGCCATAAAATAAAGTGCAGATTAATCAATAATTCAAGAGCTTTCCAAAGATATTAAAATCTGAATTTTATGATAAATGAAACCCCTTCAACACAACCCCCGAAATCCCAAACCCAGTCGCTAGGGTTAGAATAAATTGCACAACTAATTTCCAGCACTTAATAATCCTTCTAGCATGCTAAAAGATACCCTAATCAAGTCGCCATAGAATAAAACCAGCAATAACCAGCAGATCTAAAACACCATAAAACCCTTCATAATATTCAATAACATGCAGATTTTACTCTCAATAAAAGGCGCCAAAGATAGAAAGAGAATCACCAACAAGTAGATTTGCAAATCTCATGAAAATACTTCAATTGAATATCAAACCAACACAATAACTCCCATGCAAGAGAGAGAGAACATTAATGGGCATGCATCCCAACTCCAAGCATGGAGTGAACATCAAATGATTAATCAACATAACCTCTAAGGAAATGCGACCTCCCTTTTATAGAACTAAGGGGTGCAATATCCAATAAAGACCGACCTTTCCCTTTTGGAGGGAGAACATAAACTCTCATTAAAATATTTAATACTAAGACTACGTGCACTTTATTTATTTATTGATTAAATAAATAAAAATAACTAACTTATGTGCACATTAAACTAACTAAAGAGACTCCCACTTGTAGCACTAGGCATGCCAAGCGGTACAAATGCAAATGAAAAATAAATATTAATAATTTCCCAAAAAGGGGGACATTACATATGACCACAAACTCACACTTAAATTCTTTTACAACCAGAGCCTTTTGCTGTAGAATTCCCATGATCAATTTTAGGTGCCTTATATGATCCTTCCCTAATTCACTACATATAAAAATATTCTCAACAAATATCAAAACAAATGTCTCAACTAACCCTTGAGTACCCGATTTATCATAGATTGGACAATGGCTGGTGTATAAGTCAAGTTGAATGGCATGACCCAAAACTTAGTGTGTCCAATAAGACATCTAAAAATTGTCTTGTGCACATGTAATCTTTGCAAACAAAAATCTGATGCCCACTAGATCTCAAATCAGTCTTTGTGAAATAGGGGTAATAATGGCATGCTTACAGCCAATGTTCAACTCTATGGGATATTGGAACCCTCTATCTAATAGTAATCCTAGGGACATATTATTTAACACCAAACTATGTTGTATTAGAAGCCTTTGAATATCAACATAAAGACTATGTTACTTACCAAAAGATGAAATAGTTTGCATGCTCTCCACCACAAAGCAACTTGTTATCCAAACAACTTGGAATTGAGAGAAAACATCCGCTTTCCATTTTGTACCCTTCAAAAGATCACCTGGATCCCATATACAAAAACAATCTTAAATCAAAGAGTCCACATGCCCCATATTGCACATTGTATCCCTTGTGCCATACACCATTTTAGCAGGCTTTTCATGAGAGCAAGAATTTTATAGTGATATAGGATGAAGCAACAAATCTAAATTATGATCATTATTTCCATACCTTAGACTGCCAATAAGGAGCTCACCTTTTGGAAATTCAAAGGGTGGTGCATGTTCCTCAATGGTTTGCTTCCTTTCAATTTCTTGCAACTCCAATTTCTCTTCTTTCTCATGTTGCACTAACACAATTCTTTCCTTGACCTTTGGAGAATCCATTGTATCCAACTCTTTTTTTGGTTATTCATCTAACAACACTTCCCCATGTCCTTTGCCTAGAGAATTGTGGTTTGGATCCCAAGGTTCTTTGTTGTCCTCTTTCTGAGAGTTCTTGTGCAATTCAGCTATCATTTTTGTGGTTAAGTACGGTTTCAACTTTTCTTCACCTTGATCAACCACACTTTTAGTCAGTGCACTCGCAACTAGAGATACTATCTACTCAAAATCAGCCATTAGTATGAATAATAATTGTTGTGAAATATCATCACTTTCATTCAATACCAAAGTCATAATGGTCTGCATTGAAGCTATTATAGTTTCCATATCATTTTTATGGACAGCAGCAACAAAATATTGAAACATTTGGAGAATAAGATCATCACATTCTACATCTAACATTAGAACACAAGATTTGGTTTTTGCCATAGTTTCTAGGATAGTGACCCTCACAGCAAAAGGACTTTTGATGTCATCTAGACCCTCAAAACTTTCCACCATCAGCTGAAATATTTCCTTCATGTTGTTGTCATTGTATGGTTGTTTTGGGTCTGTTATCTTAGTAATTTCACTAATATAAGTGATAACTACATGTCTCACATCTAGATTTGAGTGTCTAGCCAAATGAATCACTAATGTATTCATTGCCCGAAACATAGACTCAAAATCTGATTGTCTTAACATGGAAAAACACTTTGCCACTTCCTCCAAAATATTGATAAGAACATTTTTTGAATAAAGTTGATGCTTATGTTCCTTCCTTGATCTGCAAAGCTTTGTTCTCAATTCATCTTTACTCATTAACTCCATGATTCAAAGACTATACACCAAATAGTATCTACAACAAATTTAGTTCTTCCTGCGGTTGGTGAGATCATCAGCTTTGATACCACTGTAATGCCCCTTTCTTGGAAAAATAAAGACAATTTGGGTTTTCCAACAAACCCTTATACCAAATATGCAACAAACTGATTTTTATTTAAAACCCTTACCAAAACAAATACAACAATCTGAAATCTTCATTTATTCATCTAATCTCCACAAAGCAATAATACCCAGGAGGCCCAAAACCTTTAGGAACCCTCAAGGCACATGTATATGCAAGAAAATATTATTTTTAAGAAAGATCTGAATTTATTTTTATTTATTTTGTAACTGAAAATGGAAGATAAAACAGTATACCATTTGATACAAAATTTGAAGATTGGAAGACTGGAAATGATGCCCTAGGGAAGATTTAAGCCTTGTGCAAGCCCTAACACTAGAAATAACTCTTTTCACAATTGAACTAGCCTCCTAAGAGATTTGTTCCACCTCCCTACAATTTCTCTCAGCGCTAAATTTGTCCAAAAACAAACCCAAGCGAATATCACCTGCTTGGTGGTTGTTCCAACACAAAAACTCTAAAAATATGATCTGCAGATGATGCCCTAACTGCCAATCTCTGAAATCTAATCCAAGTTGTGCCTTGGCTGATAATTTTGATATGATCTTGCAAATTTGTTGATTGTAAGCCCAAATGTTGCTTCTGATTGGAACTACCTCAAAAGATTAGTGGGTTTTCGTCCACAAATCCGAATACACTGGAGGGTTTTCGTCCTCAAATGTGGATTAAAAAGGAAGGTTTTCGTCCACAAATGGAGAAGTTAGCAGCAACTCAAACCTTTAATGTCCAAATAGATGAGAGTAAAAATATTTGTCCAAATCACCCTTCAACACTCTTTTATAACTTTACTTTCACTTTTCCCAAGGAAAAGCCTCCAAAAGCAACTTTCTATTTCTATTCCTTCGTTATGACTTGATTTTTCGAAAGTAAATTTTTATAATAATAAAGCATAAGTGCCTTTTATAAAGTTACTTTTTCGACACTTAAGTTATATTTGATGGATTAATTGTCACTGGTGTCAAAGGAAGTTGAAGGAGCTAGCTGCAGAACAAATTGATGGAAGAAGTCTATTGTCATTGCTGCTAAAGGTTTTTGCTAAATTGTCCGAAGCAGCTCGGCCACAATTTCTATCGTTCGGAGCTCGCCTAGAAGGTGTTCGTCTGGAGCTCGGTTGCGATGTTGATTGTCTAGAGCTCGAAGAGTAATGGTCTGTAACTCACCTAGAAGGAAGCCTATCACACAGAGCTAGAAGTAAAAATTGTCCTGAGCTTGGTAGTAAGCTCGAACGTTGCTCGTGCATTTGTTGAAAGTACAAGTCGCTGATTTTATTCTTCAGTCTGTTGCAATTTTATTTTCAGATCTGCATTTGGTGAATTTGGTTAAAACCCTCAAAAGGGTTATTACATTGACCCAATGGATGTCTCCCCCTTTACTGCACTGCCTTGCTTATTGAATTCTAGCATATACAAATGCTTGAATAGATTGGAGATTTATGGGGCTCTTACCTAATGACACCCACACAAACTCAAAGGATGGCCAACCTAAGTTACAAAATAATAGGTATTAGAGGAGTTTGGGGTTTGATTTTTTAATTAATTTATGAGTTTTTAGAGTTTTGATTGACTAAATCAAAGCAAAAGTTAAAGTTTTATGCCAACAATAGCCTGAAATACCGCCGATACATCTAGGACATATCCGGGTATACCAAGGGCATATCTGTACTGTACTTGGAACGTATCCATACTGGTACCGATACCAGTATGGGTTCAATTGGGGTGGGGGGTGGGCGTACCTCTACAACATAGCTTGTATGTGATTTAAAAGTGTTGTTTAGTGACACCCTCTATCATTTGAAATGCAACCTATGTTCCTTCTAGATTATGTTGGAAAGACTAAGATGTTTTTCAAAGATATAAAAAACAATTTCATGGCCTATTTTTCTTTCTTTTTTTAAAACGTATTCATATGGCTCATAATTTGGACAGGCTTTAAAGAATCCTTGCAGTTTAGTTCAAATGTCATCAATATGTTGACACAAAACCTACAAGAGCAATGCGAGATAAACTAAGAATTTTGACTTATGCTTCTCAACAACATGATGGAAGTTTTTTCAAACATGATGTCCTACGTTCAGCAGTTCCTACTGATCTATTTTTTATTCCACTACTTGTGTTTAAATTGGATACCGAGATGTGAATTTCACTTAACGCTGATGCATGGTTTCATAGTCCAAGGGAGTATTTTAAAGATTCAATCATTTTTAAATGCCTAGAAGACTATGTTGTGAGTCCACAACAAGGGCCAGCCATTGGCTTGGCATAATGCTCACACCCTACACTCGGCATCTTCCCGAATACTTTCCATGCATATATGGGACCAATTCAAAACTTGTATTCATGAACTGTTTTGTCCCCTTGTATACAAAGATGAATTGAAAACAATGTTTACATACTTCTGGCCAGACGATTCAACAATACACTGACCAATTCAGTAATTTGTCCATCAAGTTGGACTTCCAAGACCCTAATCATATATTCACTTAAAACTAATTTGTGGTTTGTTTCCTCACATTGTAAATGAAATGGATCTAGTCAACATTTATTCCATGAATCAAGCTTTACATTGCATTTGAAAGATTGCGAAAAAGTTGTAAAAAATTAGAGGTGAATTTCAGCAAAACAATTCATTTAAATCCTCTTCATAGATGTCTTCAGGTTCTTATGGTTCATTAAACCATGCTGCCTTAGATTCTTCTCTGTCAAGCAACAAAGGAACTTTTAACTGGTAGTCTACGTGTAAAAGTAATGGCAAAAAAATCTGAAAAGTATTGCAGTTATCGTAAAACACATGGGAATTCCAATAAGGAGTACTCTATCAGAAAACTGAAAAAAAGAAAACATTGATTGCTCAAGATAAATCAGCCGCATTATCTGCAATGTAGCCCATGACTCAATCTGTGGAGCAGCCCATTGTTTGCCAAAGTCATAGCAAAACCAAATCCTCAATCAGCGTTGATGATGAGGGACTATTGAAAATCAGAGAAGCAATATTCAAATTCCATTCAAAACCTTTATGCATCATCGCTGATGGAATTAAAAGCAAAATGAGATTTCAAAATCTCGTGACATCCCTTGATTCTCCTGAAAAGCTTCACATGCAACAATGCAGAACTGGTTGCATGAATGATAAAGGAATTGCCACACTTTTCACTCAAATTTGTGTTATGCTTTTTGTATGGGACCATTTGTTGAATTTTTTTTTATCGTAATTGGATGTATTCTCGAGTCCCATTGCCCTTCTTTTGATCATTCGTGGGCGTTACTCTTTCACAGTGTTGGATTCTGCTGATTTTATTGTTGGTAATCCAAATCTAAATGGACAATCTGTTTATGATTCTTGCAACATATATTGCCTGAAGAAATATTGTTAAATGTTTCAGTTAAATCATATTCTTCTGATCCAGTTGTTGGCGATCACCCTACAACAAAATTAGGAAGTTGTACCGAGCATTTTATTCTGTTTATCGTTTGACAAGATGGAAATTAGAACAATGCTTCATTACAACCTTGAGCCATTAAAGGATTTTGTGATGCCTATTCTGATAGCCTTGACAATCCTGAAGGGCTCATCTATTCGGATCTATTCAATCTTCCACTGGTTTGGTGCTAGGATCAGCCTTGCCAAATAAATCATCATATCAGATTCAATAAAAGGATTTTCAATTTTAAAGGAAAGCTACTTAGCTGGTTGAAGGAGGAAACATTCAACCCAACATTAAAAGAGAAGCAAACAAATGGTTGTTATGCATAGACTGTCACGTATTGGGCAAAAGAAAATAAAGAATAGACATCTACTATTTGGCATTGGAGAATTGCTTGATAGAGCAAGGTGCAAAGAACTTCAATAATATAGACATCTCTTCCATCTATCATCAGGTGCAAATAGAACCCACTGATGTTTAGAAATTCAAAGACGAAATTCAGCTTATATGATTGGCTGGTTACGCCTTTTGGGATAATCAATACATTTTCCACATCTATGCAACTTATCAATGACTTTTGTGAGCGTCATTTTGGCAAATTTGTGGTGACAGATTTGGTGATATTCTTTTGAGTCTTCATCATCCAATTCTGGCACTCGGTTTTCCCTCTAAACATGAAGGGGTCAAAGCACCACAAGATGTAGGGTGGAACCAATATGTTACTAACATAACTGCTAGGACGGTTATGAAACCGCCATGGAAGTTACGCTTCCATAAGGATGTTATGAAACTGCCCTAGCAGTTTTGCCTCCTAAAGGATGAAAGGATGATGAAGCACAAAAAACCAGGGAAACACAGAGACATTGACCAAAGGGCAAGAAAAGCTCAAAGAAAAAGTTGAAACTCAACTAGAAGCAAGCAAATAGAGGAAAAACATTTATAAAAGGCTGAATATGGTGATGGCATGCGTTTTCTAATAGGGGGGTCTATAAGCCATTAGTGGACATGAATGTGGCACCACAAAAAATTTCAGGTGCATACAGATCCATGTGGCTTGGGGTTAACGTCAAGTCTGTAACTAAATGTCCAAGGATTGTTATAGTTATCTTGTTATAAATGGGTTAGCATTGAAAGTTGAAACTACTGACTTTTTACAACATTGATATTGTAGAACCAATCTTTAATTGATTCCATAATCAATATCTATTGACAACTTTACTAACACCTTCAAATATAATAGTCACTTCAAACTAGATTGAACTTGATTCAATGTGGAAAAATTACTCATACATTAGAAGAAGCCCATTTCTAGAAAATTCTTCAATGTCAAGAACCAAATTGAATGTTTGACTTGGAATTTCATTGTGTTTAAAGGGAAAATATTAGATTCCATTGTTTATACAGAAATCAGATTAAAGTCATTATTGGTCAAAAGTTAAAATTACATTTTTTTTTCCCATTGTGATTTGAACAATTCTGATTCCAGTTCAAAATTTTCATTAGGGGAAAGGATTTTGTGTTCTCTTGGGAAAACAACTTTTGCAGACAACACCTTTGGCAATCCATTGGGTAGGTGAAAGAGATTTTCCTTACAACACATGTATCTAGAATAAACTTGACCATACCACATTATCACGATACCCAGATTTACTTCCATTATTGGAGGAGTTCAGAATCTATTATTTGTCTAGAGTTAGGCTAGTTTACAATGTTACATGAGGATGAGTCCCCTAGATTTTGATGACGTCCCAGACATCTCAAGCATTTCAGGGACTTGGGGACTTGGAGGGGACATCCCCTGCATTTTTAAAATATTTCAAAATAAATCTGATGTTTTTTACTTTTAAAAAGCTGTTATTTTAACCAAAAATATTAAATTATAATCTTGAAAGTACCTAAAATAAATTAAGTACAGTTTAAATCCATAAATTTCATGGAATAAAGTTAAAATATTTAAATAATATTATTTTAACAGCCATCCCCAAAATTTAGGAAACTTTTTGTGTCTCGGAAACTCTGTCCCCCTGCCCCCAATCCCCAAGACTGAGGTAGCTATGCTATGTTATGATGCCCCAAGCTCAGTGTTAACACAAGGAAACCACACTTGTAATATAAGCATTTACAATTAAAAACTTACATAGTATCGGCATATGCACTATCAACAACTCCACAATGACAAGAGACCTGACATCAATGTCAAAACCAAAGACGTGTTAATGTACCAATATTGAAGGATTCCTCTTCCTTCAAAATTTTCTTTCACTGGCATCTTTTTCATATACCATTTAGAAATTTGGTCATCTATAAACACTGTCATTTATGTTAATTTAATGTTATTGTTAATCTCATATTGGACAACTTCAAATATCAAACGTTTAATAGATGGAGATTGTACGCACCTCTGGGATAAGTAGCTGTAGGTCCACAATAAGATTAGGATATGTAAGAGAAATTCCTCGTATCACGACATGATCATGCTCTTCATAAAAACATTAAAGATTCATGTTGAGGTTATGAAGATAACTGCTTTGTTTGGCCAAGCCTAGTTTCCCCATATCTAAATGTTTTTAAGTTGGATTTTATTTTTCTTTCCCTTTACCGCTTCTCTCTGTAGCTCAACAGATTCAACATATTTTTCTTTGAAGCTTCAGGCACAATTATGTATATGAGAGGAAACTAAAGTTACTAATCCTTTTATTGGGTTCCTTTGTAACAGCTTGTGGACTTATTGACGCAGATAGAAGGCAAATAGTTATCAGCTCAGATGCAAAGGTAATAATAATTCTAGTTAATGGTATAATCTTTGTTAAAGAAAACCGAATGAAAATTTGATAGGCTTTTTTATTCGTGTTTCGCTTCTTGTAATGAAAAATTTAGCAGCTTTTGCTTGAGCTGAGGTAGCAGATTAATCTGCTATTTGATCACTTTTTAGATTAATCTGTGCTCTAACTCATTTGTATTTCCTCCAAAAAGGATGTTGCTTCATATTACAAGCTAATAGAAAGGTTTCAGTAGAAAACGTCTCCCATGCATGTGCTCTATTGCATTTTTGAGATTAAGTGGTTTGAAAACATTATGATTCAGGGGGATTCAACCGAAGTAGAAATAAAAGATTGGGTAAAACAACAATTCGATCTCTATCTTGAAGATGCTAAGCAACATAGAATTACAATGGGAAACAAAACAACACTTGTGATTGATGGGAGATGCTTGACATATGCTTTGGAGCCAGATCTCCAAGAGATCTTTTTTAAAGTGAGCTATCAATGTTTCACTGTCATTTGTTGCCGAGTAACACCTCTCCAAAAGGCTCAGGTCTCTCTCTCTCTCTCTCTCTCTCTCTCTCTCTCTCACACACACACACACACACACACACACACAATTATTGACATATGTGTCATTGTGTGCATGCCTATATGTACATGCATGGATGGTATCTATTTATTTCTCTCTAATTGTACTCTATTCACCTACCTCTAGATTTTTTATTGAGCCCATATAAGCTTATGCATTATGATGTTGTAGATATTTAAGACATCCTTTGTTCTCGTTTAATTTTTTGGAAGTTGTATACCAAAAATATTTGTAAAATTCATTCCTTCAAGAAAAAAGGCCACAAAATAATAAAGAATTAAATGGAAAACACGCACATCATATTTGTCCAAACAAACATCATATTTTTGTCCATAAAAATATCATGACTTTTCTTTTATTAATGGTCTACTCTATGATAGATATTTGCTTTGTAGTGCTTAGGCTGCTTTCAAAATGAAAAGGAAAATGAGCGAAGTTTATTATCTTCTCACCTCCTCTTTGAAAAGATACTTATGTGAAACGTGGAAAAAATTATCAATTAGGTCATTTTCAGACTAGAATCTACCTCCCTACTAGCTACTTTATATCCTTGACAAAAAGTAGATATTTAAATAATTTTATCAATAGAAAATGATTCAAGTTTTAAATCTTATTATGTTTACCCAATTTGCAAAATTCAAGGAAATTTGGATGCCCTCCACAATGTATGAAGGACCAAATCTTAACCAATTATTTTTTGCCGGATTAATTTTCATCTTTATGTTATGGTGATCCGATAAGATACCCTATGGCATCCATCCATCGAAGTTATGTATTTGTACCCTACTATATACGTAACATGATTGATCGAATGTAACAACCTATGATCATGATCGATCACATGAATGATCCGATGGATTCCTAGCCTCAATTCATCGATTGTTCTGAAAGGCTAATTTTGCATCCTATATGCTGATTTGTTTTAGAACATAAGATGGACAGTTACACTTTTGAGCCTTTTAAAGCATATGTATTGTGAATTATCAGCATGTTTTATAAAATAAAGTATCTCCAGACAACTTTTTATAGAAAAAAGAACATTGACGTATTGGATCTCCTACAAGATCCATCATTAGTATGAAAGTGATGACGATATTACAGATCCAAATATTTTTATATAGATAATTCTGATACCATGACCTGTTCAAAATTCACAATAAATCTCATTAAATTAAGATCAACCCATTGCTTAGTGATGCGAATCATCACTATTTTTTTTTGTAGGTGAAAAAATGAATTAATATCAAAGATTTTCAAATTACATCTTGCTTTACATCAAATCACTAGATTTCCTAAAGGTAAATATGATGAATATTCAGCTAGGAAAGGAAGAGGTGCAAAGTTTGTCATGAAATTCACTTTGGATCAGCCCTACATCATATGTGTGAATGTGTTTCAACATTTTTTAAATGAAAACAATGCATTAGGGGTTGGGAGAGTGAAGTGTTGGCCTTATCTAAGGTAAGATGGGATACCTTGAGGACAAATGTTTTTATTTACACTGCTGTAATTTATTTCAGCTGTCTTCTTATGACCTTTAGAGCCCTAAGGCATGGGGATAAGAGACATTTCTCCATGGGTACTCTCACACGTGGATCAAAGGATGAAGTAGGGCTCACATGGGGACAAATTTGGAAGTGTCAAGCTATTGATTTATCAGATTTTTATGGTAGGACAGCAGTTGGTTTTTGGGAATTCAAGGAAATATGGGGCAACATTGTGACATTTGAGGGAAACCCATACCTGGAGGAGACTTGTGGGGCAATCACACCATGGAAACACATTGAAAGAGTATTTTTCTAACATATTGGCTTCATGTGCAGGTTTGAAAAAAGAGTTGCAGCTGAAGACATTCCTAAATTGCAAGAAAAATAAGCAACACAAGTTGTTGCAAATGCTTCACCACTTTGGTGGCATGAGAGCCCGGTTTTGGGAGTGTTACATAGTTGGACCCGAACACAAGAGTTTGTTATTGCTTGAGGGAAATCAATCTTGGGAAGGGAGGACTGTAATGGCCCCTTTTTGAAGACCCTTAGCCTATCTTTCCCCGTGGGCTTTTGGGATATTGCAAGGGGAAAACTTTGCTAGTAATTGGATGATATTGCTTGGAGAGTGATTATAATTATTTGTCATCATAAAACAATATTCATTTAATTATTAGTTCTCATTTAACCATGGATGCTAAGTGGTTTCTCCACTACTTTGTATTCTTGCTCATAAAAGAAAATTTATTGAGCAATTAGTGTAATTTATTATTTAATTTAATTCCCAAAAATACAAAATTAAAAGGGGATTAGTTAAATAATATTAGAGTGGCTTTTAATGTCAAATAGACCCTCAAAAAGGGGACGCCACACATGGGGGAGGAATAAAAGAAAAGGGGAAATTATAAGGCATGCCTTATAATTTCAAATTATGGTTTTTCCCTCCAAAAGGGAGTCGCTCCACCTTGGGAGAAAACTATAAATATATGTTTTGCCATTGAGGGAAAGGTGATTTTGATGAATATTTTGATTTCACTCCATGCTTGGAGTAATGGGATGTATGCCCTAGTTCTCTCTCTCATTGTAAGCTTCACTTGGAGCCATTGTTGAAGATATTGAAGACTCTATTGTTCTCCTTATTGTGCTCTATTGTGTTGAAGTATGTTTGATGCATTGTTTCTCCATTCTAACATTGGTGACTTGGCTTATGTGTTGGTGCATTAATTTGTTGAGTTAAATCTGCATGTTGGGGTTCCATTTTAAGAACTATTTGGAGGGATTTTAAGGTGCTAATGATTTTATACTGCGATAAATTCCAGCCCAAACGACTTGCATTAGTGATTATTTGACATGTTTTGGTGATGTTTAAAGTGGTTAATCAATCTAGTTTATTTTGGTATATTTATTCCAGCTATGGCGACTTGATTTGGGCATTATTCTAATATGTTTCAAGGGTGAATCATCTATATTCACAATCTTATCTGTGTTGGCTTGTTTTTTCTGAGTTTGAGTAATTATTTGGGGTGCATTGGAGGGTTACAAAGAGCTGGAAATAATTTAATAAATTTATCCTAACCCTAGCGATTGGGTTTATGATTTTGGGGGTTGTTTTGAAGGGGTTACAGTGGTTCAAAAATTCAGATTGTTGGCTCCTCAGAAAGCTCTTGATTTATAGAAAATTCTACAATTTATTTGAGGGCAAAATATGAGATATTGAGCAAGTTATAAATTTTCTAAGTTTCAACTGTTCAGGTGCATTTTCATTTAATTCACTACTGGAATTAATTTCAAATTTTGAAGTGGTTATTTTCCTAATTGGTTATCCCATCTAACCCACCACCTTGGCTCACTTCAACCCCATTTGGGTTGTATTGAAGTTAATATTGGGTTATTTGAGGTCGAACTAGGAGGGTTTAGTCCTTCTAGCATCGATTGGATAAGTTTAATTTGTAGATTTGAATAATATCCCAAAAACGGATATTACAGTGGTATTAGAGTTTCTTTTTTCTATTCTTGTGGGGTTTGTGTGGCAAAACTAAGGACGAATAAAGAGAGATTAATTTCATAATTTTAGGAGTTGATTTGGTGCCTTAAATGTGCTGGGCGACCTATTTTTTAGGGAAAAATTAGGGTTTTGTGTTGGCTATGCAAAAACTGATCTTAGGATATTTTCCAAGACCCAAAGTTTTTACTCTAGCCAAAGATATGGATTTTTGACGTTGCTATATTTTTCTACAGTATTTCGGGATTTAAATATCATATTTCAGTTATCTTTAGAAAATTTCTTTCAGAAAAGTTGCTCCATAATATTAACTATCATTCCCCAAAGTTTCATGCAAATCCGTGGTGTTTTGAGCAAATTTATGCAATTTTTCTAAATTCAGCTAGGGATAGTGACGAACTTACTATTTATAATCAAGGAGTTTGCTAGTGATGGTAAATGGAAAGAATGGATCAAGCGTGACTTTGATTCATATTGCAGAGAGTACAGTGCACTAAGTCAAAATGCCCAAGCTCTCTTGTCTCTCAAAAGATTTTGTGATTTGAGAAGAAAAAGAAGTAGATCAAGAAGAAGGATGACTCCGGTTAATGTGTACTTGGATGAGCTAATCAAAGAAGCTAATGGAAAGACGGAGTCACCTACATTTGCTCTCACAAGAATCTTCCATGTCAAACCCTTAGGGCAGGAAGAAGAGCTATCAAATGAGGAGCAAGGTAAATATTCTTTATTGGTTGAAAAGATTTTTTTGTCATCTAATATTTGCATGGTAAAGTGACAGAAGAAGGAACCATAGAGGAAGAGCAAAAAGAAAATTCAGATCTACACATGGGAACAACAAGTTTGGAGGATGATTGTTAGCTAGATTTTCTGCATAGTTGAAAACTTAGGTAGTCATGAGATAAATCTCTCTCATTTACCAGTGAGGCTCCCGTATAAGATTTGTCAATTAAATATGTTAGTATCTATTTTGGGGTTTTATTTTAACCATGCAGCTCATGAAGCATAGCTGTATAGTTTTGCAGCAAGTAAGCAACTGTTAAAGAAAGGAAACTATCTAATGAAGAAGGAAATAATATAAACATAGGAAAGAAAAAGGGAAGATGTGCAACCCAATCAATAGATTACAAAGTTGATTGCATGCACATAGACAAAACCAATAGATATTAACACACAGAATTATAAGCAAAGGTAGTTTTCAAATCTAAATCTAGAATAACACAAAGTTTATAAGTAGGTCTAAGACAAAAAGCTAGAAACAAAATGCACTGTGACACAAAGTTCTCCGGAAATCTGCTCCTTTCTATTCCTTTGCTTCAAATAGCTATTAGGGATTTCAACACAAAGTCTGGAACACAAGAATGTTGCTTACAAATTATGATCCTTAACCTGAAGGTTCTTCCTCTACTTAGAGAATGTAGAAGGGAAATTACAAATGGGAAACTCAACTGAACTAGAACATAAACAAGAAGTAAAGATAACATTTGGCAATCATCTTCCTCTAATTCCTCTCCAAGTGACATGCATCTGGATCCACAGTCAAACTTATACACATCTGTCACTTAACTTATAGAATCGTTCCACATAATTTTAAAGTAATTGTTTTAAGACCAATAACTTTAAAGTTTTACAATTACATCCGGGAACATGGAAAATAGAAGAAGAAAGATTCGATAGGTGTAACATCTACATCTTCTTTTTGTTTTGATACTGAATGTACTTGTCGAACATGTAATTCAACAACTTCCCATCCCTTTTAGCCACAACTTCTTTTTCTGTCCTGAACTGTAGCAAGTCTTCGTTCAAAAGCCCGATGCACACTTCCACATCCTTCAAGCTAGGCCTGAACTTCTCAATATCTAACTGTAGCGTCACCAGCTTACTGATGGAATCTATCGTGAAAGGTTTAACAGCTCCATCAATTCTCTCTTGTACCATCATAAGAGATCCCTCCAGGGAATTAGGCACTTTGCTAGGAATGGTCCTTGTGTATGAAGAAACATTCCCGACCACTTCCTCATTGGTGAGAGCAATGACATTGTCTGGTAAAGATGATGCCATACTCTCAAGTGCCTATATCCTTTTCAGCATAATTCTGTAGATCTCCAAGCAGAAAGATACTGCAAACTCAAGTTGCTTCCCCTTCTCAAGTGATCCGTCGGGCACAATTCGTTCCGCAATCAACACCTCTCTCAGTAGCTTATTTATTTCAACCAAAGTACTCAGGTTACTCTCAGCAACTATGTTCATATCTATCGTGCTCGTCACCAGTTGCTTCAGCTGAACTGATGCATCTTTCATAACCTGTAGACGGGCTGGCACCTCTCCGAGTTGTACAGAAGCTTGGCGAATGATTAGACTCTTCCATTCGACGATAACTTTAATCTGGTTACTTGCATCTTCCACTTCCTGCATCACATGATCACTCACCTGCTTTTGCACTGAAATTGGCTGAGTGGAAGATTTGACAACTTTGGCAATAATCTCGCACAACTGAGACACCTGCTTCTGAAGTTCAACTTTCTCCGCCTTTTCTTTGTCAAGCCTAAGGAATAAAGCATCTATCAATGTCTACGTGTCTTGCTTCAATCCTTCTGTGGTGGACCTATGGGTACTCTAGTCACTGTTATATCTTCTGTCGTGAGCTCATCCTTCTTCCTTTCTACTGGAACTGACATCTCAGCGAACTTCTGCCCTGACTCCTCAATAATCAACCTTGAAGTCACCTTAGCATCTTTAGGTTTTCTGTCTTTTCCGCCCAAACTTAGGAGCAACTGCAAGTCATGTTCGTCCAGGTTGATCTCCTCTTTGAGAAATTACTTCTCGGAGAATGAGAAGTTGCCGAGTGTACCACCATCTCGCGCTCTAATTCCTCTCCATCCGAAACTGCTACAATGTCATGGCTACCATCCTCTGTATTGTCCAAAGACAAAGTTCTTTCAAATTCTGCCATCTGTAACTTTAGCATTTCTTCAGGAAGAGGTGCTAAACGGAGTGGCTGAGGAGAAAAGACGAATGTTGCCAGATTCAACGGAGGAATGACAGTATCTTGTTGAGGTGCGACAGTCGGTGAAGTAGTAGAAGTGATCTTCTCCTTTGAATGAGACTTTCTGTGCACTTCAATCTTTTCAGGCCTTCTGCTGCTTTCTCCCTCGTGCTTCCTTTTGAGGGAATCTCCTGTGCTAAGGTTGCCTATGATCTGATTCATCAATGCTTCATCAAGGTAATATCCCTTTGTTAGCAACCAATTTGAAGTATTGACCAGAACGGTGGCAGACCTGTCCTCGATTGTGTGGCAGCCATCTATGCTCTCCTAAAGTACAGCTCTACATCCGCCCATCTGATGGTATGCATCAAGTAACACAGGCCCATCATCTTTAAGATCCCTAGGTATCCGTGCTAATCCAAAGTCAAACACTTGCCGCGTTGATAATCTGTTGAAATCTTTCTTTCTAACTTCGTACTCACTTATGCATTTCATCTAGAAATCTTCTAATGAAGGCACATGCGCGTACTCCTGGGAGATTGTCTTCCTTGCCACCCCATATGAATCAAAGTTGAGCCGTGCTAGGAAGAACTCTTGCTCATATTCAGAGAACATCTCTGCTTCAATTCCTCGGGCTTTATGAATGCTCTGGCAGCTGTAATAGCCCACTGTGATCAGGAAGAAGCCTATAGACTTGTGCCGTTTCGACTATAGGTCATGCATCTCCACGAGTTGTCTGCTCAACTCCATGATGACCAATCTGTCACTTGGATATCTGGGCAACTTGACTAGTTCTCCTGAAAAGCTGGTGATCCTGATGTATGTAAAGTCCGCAAACTGGATGAAGATACTGCCAATCTTGGACATAGCTTCCCAAGCTTCCTTGCTCACCCTGTTAGCCTTTAGATCGCCATTCATCTTGCAAATGAATCCGTAGAAGAATCCATTGTTGACCACCTTGTAATCTTTATTGCATACAGAGACAGTAAGCTGCAAATAGAACTCAAAAATAGGTTCCTTGGAGAGCACACCACGTCTATCCAGCTTGGAGAAGATACCCTGTGAAGCTGCTGCATATACCAAATACGAAGTCATTTTGAAGTTGTAAGTGTGCCTCACATTTCGGAGCTGCTCATCGATGTTGTCACTAATGATTTCCAACCAATTGATTATAGAATTTGCTTTGTTGATTTCAATGGTCTTGATGAAGGCATACATTCATGAGCGGAAGTTGTGAGCGTTAGCTTCGCCATTTATCACGCATAACAATTTGGTAATGTCATCCACCTCCTGTACCAGATTGGATCGTGGAAGAATTCTCGGGAACTTGGATGGAGATCTGGGCTTCTTCATGTATTTGTTGTTCATTATGCCCACACAATCGACTTTATGTTTTTCCCATCTGTTGCCGACATCCAGTATGCTAATAGTAGTCACCACCTGTCGTGTTAGAATCTTTAGACAATAATTGATTAACTGTGCGTCCAGTCGGATTATTGTCTTCCCTGCAATATCTCAGACTGATCTAGATAGTGGGTGGTAAGACCTAGCACACTCCATGACAAATTCTGGCAACTGAGCTGTGAATGGGAATGCTGAAGCTCGAACGATTCCACTGCTTTTGACTGCACGCATGAAAGAAGTCTTTCCAGCTCTGGATCTGTCAATCAATTCAGAAAGAGGTTCAGGACCTAGATTTGTATCTCTGATGTCAGCAAACCTGGAAGTAATGCATGATTCTGTTGAGCTTTCTCTTTCATCTCACTTTGCCATGGCCGAATCTGTCTTTGTCTGAGTAACTCTTTTTCTCTTTATTCGGCCAGAATTCTTTACAACCGGTGCAGATCTGAAGATTTCTTCAGATTTGAAGGATATATTCAATGTATCTGACATTGATTTAAGCTCCCTTTCAATTATAAAAGCACCTGTAATGAATTCCTGCAATTAATTCAGACAAAGACGGCAACCGGAACATGAACACTTGATTTTAATCATAAAAATCTGCATATATAAAGTCTGCTGCCCCAAAATTTGAGGTTTTGTTCGCATGCAAAGCAAACATGAATTTTGTCAACTTCACTTGAGCACCTGTACCACCATGCAAACAATTAATCAGACTTAAATCAAGCTCCTTCAAACCTAAGCGCCAAATTTTAAAGCTTTCCGGTAGTAAAAACACCTTCCTCTGAGCAAAATTCCTCCTCCTTTGGGTGCCAAAATTGTCTGGGCTGCACTTCCTTGCTAAATAATTAATTACTTCATTAATATGGCAGCCCATGCTTATATAACCTTCATCATTCTATAATTAATTATTGCCCCTCCTATTCCTAGCAATTAATTAATTAATAAACATGTTTTTCTCTTTAATTTGGGCGCCTATTTTGTGCATGCTCATGGTTGCCATTAAATAAATTAAATTTATTTAATTTTAGCTTTCTACTTCCAGTCCACTTTGAATTCACAATGTGCTTTGACCTCGTGCACCAAAAATAAGAATTAATTCCATCAATAAATACTTTAAAAAGTATTATTCCTCCTCTAGGCGGGTCGCACTTTTTTGCACGAGAGAGGGTTGCATTAAATAAATTAAATTTATTTAATTTTAGAATTCTATTTCCAATTTCTTTTATCCTCCTCTCCTGTGTTGACTTTTCCTCATGCTTGGGCGCCAAATTTGGAAATAGAAACAATTAATAAATGCATTTAAAGTTTACCTTCTATTCCAAAAGGGGTCGCACTTTTTGACATGGCTAATTTCTATTTTTAAAAGTCAATTTCTAATGGGATTATTCACCCTGCACCGTAGCTCCAAAAAATCCTATGATTCACTTAAGTTGTTTGACTTTCATAATGGAATTTTTTACCTTGCAAGGCAAGTAAGAAATTCCCATCAATACCTTAAGTGATTTTCTTTTATTTCACAATGGGAATTTTCACTCTACAAGGCAGGTAAGAAATTTCTGCCTGTCTGCTGCCTCTAATTTTTCCATTATGACTTAAGTGACTTTGCTTCCATGGGAAAAAGTACCCTACTAGGCAGGTACAAAATTTCCACCTGCCTGTTGCTACCAAAAATCTCATGATTCACTTAAAACCTTCCTTTCCCAAAAATGCAACTTGCCCAGAAGAGGCATTTTCTGTGCATGACTTCGTCTTTTTAGAGAGAACCAGACCTCCTGTGGCAAATTCCTTCTGGCATGACATCCGTAGATGATCTCCAGATACTCCAGGCAAGAAAACAGACTGAACCAGCAAAGGAATTGACCTAGAGAAATTTCACAAAAAACAAAACAAGAAAAATACCAAAAATGCAAAACGTTGCCAAAAGTCACAAATAAAGCCCAAGATTCATTCCTGGTGGAAACCCTACTGGTATATGGGAATATTGACATGTAAAACCTCAACAGGGATAAACCAGAGCACAATTTACCTCAAATGAGGCTTAAAATAAAAAAAAATCCCGCAGGCAAACTCCAGTGACAAAATATAACGAGTTTGGGCATATGGGTATTTGGCGAAATTGGCTTATATGATTCTCTGGGAATATCTTGACACAATATAGACATTTTTTGGCAATAAAAGCACAAAACGACCCATTTTTTTAAAAGTACGATTTTTTTTTACATAGGTTAGTCTCAGATTTTAGGGTGATATCTGGGGACACCAATGATATACCAGAGAAGGATAGTGATTAACAATCATTCCGGAACCACCATCCATAAGAAGCATGTAAGTATGGTGGATTTGTTGTTGCATACCTTGCCATTTCAGATTTGTTTTCATGTGGGGAAAAGTGATGACACAAAAAGTAAGGGCAGCAAGTGCATGACTCCAAACTATGGTAAGCTACTTGAATTTGTTTCTACTCAATTCAGTTTTGACAGCATTATTGGGGCCAATTCATGTGAAGAGGTTTCTTTATCTTTGTATGATTACATGCATGATGATAAAATGAACATGGGAGATGATCCCAAGAGGAAAGAGAACTTTGATTTGCAAGTTTACGTGGGCAAGCAAAATGAGGGCAGCCAAGAGGTAATCAATGGTCATTATTTGGTTGTTACTTATGCTACTTGGGTTAGTAATGAATGCAAGGATGTAAGGATGTGCGCTAGGCGAGAAGAAGAGGCATTTTCGGGTACTTTAGACCGTTCTTAACTCATTGGTCTGCACATGACAACAGTCATTAGAAAGGAAATAAATGACTTCATCCACTCAAAAATGAAATTTAAGGAAGCCTCACACCAATTACAAATAAGGGTGCATGATTCCAAAGTAGAAAGTGATGTTTGGTTTAAAATTTCTAAGGAGTATGAAGGTATTTCATGGCACAAAGGTATGATGGGCAGCCCTAAGCATTTTGTTTCAGATGTATTGTTTCCTTTCATAAGCGAAATCAACTGGCATGTTGAATGGTATGAGATTCCTTACATTTCTGATTTTCCTTTTTCTTATGAGAATGATGGAGTAGAAACAATGGGGTGTGATCATGCACATGCTACCTCATGGTATGAAGGAATAAGCAACAACTTCGAATTATTTGTGTTAACACTTACATGTGCTTGTGAGATGATCAAGGTTGATGCTCTATTGTTCTTATATCGTGGTGAAATTCAGTTTTGGGTTGTTGGAATTTTAAAAAGAAAGTAAGAGCATTGTCTATTTATATATGAGTTTGCAACCAAGAAGAGTATGTGTATGGCTAATGTTTCCATTGTCACACTGTTGCCATCCACATTTTCAGTTTGTTTGGGGACATGTTAGCATGCCTACAAAAGGATTTAATCACTCGGTATGCTAAATTTCAGTTTGGGGCGTCATTGGTGCATGTTACAGGATCATTTCCAGGCCATTTAGCACTATTATTACATTGGGAGCAGCAAAGAGGGAGGTAAAGTGTTGAATTTTCATGCTATGTTTTGGGAAATAAAGGTAAATATGATGAATGTACAGCTAGGAAAGGAAGAGGTGCAAAGTTTGTCATGAAATTCACTTTGGATCAGCCCTACATCATGTGTGTGAATGTGTTTCAGCATTTGTTTTCATGAGAACAATGCATTGGGGGTTGGGAGAGTGAAGTGTTGGCCTTACCTAAGGTAAGATGGGATACCTTGAGGACAAATGTTTTTATTTACACTACTGTAATTTATTTCAGCAATCTTCTTATGACCTCTAAAGCCCTAAGGCATGGGGATAAGGGACATTTCTCCACGGGTACTCTCACACATGGATCAAATGATGAAGTAGGGCTCACATGGGGACAAATTTGGAAGTGTCAAGCTGCTGATGTATTAGTTTTTTTATGGTAGGCCAACAATTGGTTTTTGGGAATTCAAGGAAGTATGGGGCAGCATTGTGACATTTGGGGGCAACCCATACATGGAGGAGATTTGTGGGGCAATCACACCATGGAGACACATTGAAAGAGTGTTTTTTAACACTTGTTTTTCTAACATGTTTGCTTCATGTGCAGGTTTGAAGAAAGAATTGCAGTTGCAGTCATTCCCAAATTGCAAGAAAAATAAGCAACACAAGTTGTTGCAAATGCTTCCCCACTTGAGTGGTACGAGAGCCCGGTTTTGGGAGTGCTACATACTTAGACGCGGACACATGAGCTTGCTATTGCTTGAGGGCAAACAATCTTAGGAAGGGAGGGCTGTAATGTCCCTTTTTTGAAGACCCTTGGCCTATCTTTCCCCGTGGGCTTTTGGGATGTTGCAAGGAGAAAAATTTGTTAGTAATTGGATGATATTGCCTGGAGAGTGATTATAATCATTTGTCATCATAAAGTAAAATTCATTTAATTATTAGTTCTCATTTAAGCATGGAAGCTAAGTGGTTTCTCCACTACTTTGTATTATTGCTCACAAAATAATATCTATTGAGCAATTAGTGTAATTTATTATTTAATTTAATTCCCAAAAATACAAAATTAAAAGGGGATTAATTAAATAATATTAGAGTGGCTTTTAATGTCAAATAGACTCTCAAAAAGGGGACGCCACACATAGGGGGGGATAAAATAAAAGGGGAAATTATAAGGCATGCCTTATAATTTCAAATTATGGTTTTTACCTATATTTATAGTTTTCTCCCAAGGTGGAGACTCCTTTTCGGAGGTAAAAACCATAATTTGAAATTATAAGGCATGCCTTATAATTTCAAATTATGGTTTTTACCTCCGAAAAGGAGTCTCCACCTTGGGAGAAAACTATAAATATATGTTTTGTCATTGAGGGAAGGGTGATTTTGATGAATATTTTGATTTCACTCCATACTTGGAGTAATGGGATGTACGACCTAGTTCTCTCTCCCTCATTGTAAGCTTCACTTGGAGCCATTGAAGACTCTATTGTTCTCCTTATTGTGCTCTACTGTGTTGAAGTGTGTTTGATGCATTGTTTCTCCATTCTAACATTGGCGACTTGGCTTATGTGTTGGTGCATTAATTTGCTGAGTTAAATCTGCATGTTGGGGTTCCATTTTAAGTACTTTTGGAAGGATTTTATGGTGCTAATGGTCTGCTGTTAATGCTGCAATAAATTTCAGCCCTAACGACTTGCATAAGTGATTATTTGACATGTTTTGGTGATGTTTGAAGTGGTTAATCAATCTGGTTTATTTTGGTATATTTATTCCAGCTATGGCGACTTGATTTGGGCATTATTCTAACATGTTTCGAGGGTGAATCATCTATATTCATAATCTGATCTATGTTGGCTTATTTTTCTGAGTTTGAGTAAATATTTGGGGTGCATTGGAGGGTTACAAAGTGCTGGAAATAATTTAATAAATTTATCTTAATCATGGCGACTGGGTTTATGATTTTGGGGGATGTTTTGGAGGAGTTAAAGTATCTCAAAAATTCAGATTGATAGCTCCTTGGAAAGCTCTTGATTTATAGAAAATTCTACAATTTATTTGAGGGCAAAATATGGTATATTGAGCAAGTTATGAATTTTCTAAGTTTCAATTGTTTAGGTGCATTTTTATTTAATTCACTGCTACAATTAATTTCATATTTTGAAGTGGTTTTTCCTAACTAGTTCTTTCATGGAACCCACCGCCTTGGCTCATTCCAACTCCATTTGGGTTGTATTGAAGCTAATATTAGGTTATTTGAGGTCGAACTAGGAGGGTTTAGTCCTTCTAGCATCGATTCTATAAGTTTAATTTACATATTTGAATAATATTCCAAAAGGGGATATTACAGTGCTACTACTAACAAGCATGGATGCACGATTTTACTTTCTTAGAACATTGATACTTGTTTTATACAAATAAATCCAAACCAAAACAAAGAGGCAAAATTGAAACCATCAATGTTTTTGCACAAGATTTCTTTTTCTCCCATGAGCTTATTGGAATGACTTGAAGTTACAAATCTTATATGTCTTTAAATCTAAATTTCAAACAATCCGTAGTAGGAAAGATGCTCCTACATTCCAGTTTATTTTTTATAGCTAATTTGTGCCCCTATTTAGAAGGGGTGCAACGTTTTTCAACAACATTCTTCATTGGGACCATTGGTTCATGTATACATAGATATTCTTATGGACTCTTTCGAAGAAAGCCATGGTGGTTCTCTATCCTCAAATTTCTCATGACTATGAGGTGTAACACAAATATACTCCCTAGAGCACCTTCGACAAGCTGGTCTTTTGCTTTTGCTTTTGTTGAACCATCTAGAAACCTTTAATAGAAGAGATAGAATTTCCTTCTTATGAATTTTGAACTGTATTTTTTGTGTGGGGGCATGAAACAACCGAATGACCATATTCAACATAGTCATTTTTTGTGCCTACATCTAAAAGCGATTTTTTCATAATCATTTTTTTGGGTTCTTGTTGAATTCCCCAAAACAACGGAAAAATCGATAGGAAGGACTTCACTCGATGTAATGTCCCCATTTTTGAAGACCCTTAGCCTATCTTTTCCCGTGGGCTTAGGGATGTTGCAAGGAGAAAATTATATTAAATAATTAAATATTATTGCCTGGAGAGTGATTTTTATCATTTGACATTATAAAGCAATAATTATTTAATTTAATTCCCACAATGCAAAATTAAAAAAGGGAATTAATTAAATAACTTTTGAGTGGCTTTTAATATTAAAATCATCCTTAGAAAGGGGACGCCACACCTAGGGAGGATCAAGTATTTTTATTTAATGATTTCCCTCTCCTAGGGATTTCGAATTTTGTGCCTCCTTGTTTTAAAAGGAGAGCTTGGGATCATTGTGGGACTTATGTTGGATTGATTATTTGATTTTCACTCCATGCTTGGAGTAATGGGATGTATGCTCATGGGATGTATGCCCTAGCTCTCTCTCTTTCATTGTAAGCTTCATTTGGAAGCCATTATTGAAGATATTGAAGACTCTCTTGTTCTATTCATTGAGCTCTCTAGTGTTGATGTGTGTTTTATGCACTATTACTCCATTAGAAGATTGGCACATTTATTTAGAGTGAAATATGCATGTTATTGATGAATGTTAAAGAGTTTTAGAGTGTTGTATGATCTGATTTTTAATGCTGTAATTAATTCCAGCTATGGTGACTTGTGTTGGAGCATGTTTTGACATGTTTTGAGGAGGAACAAGTTAGATATATAATTTGATCTATATTGGCATAATTTTCCAAGTGTAGGACTATTATTTGGAGGGTTTTTGAAGCATAGAAAGAGCTGATAATAATTTATGTCATTCACTCTAACCCTGGCGACTGGTTTGTGGATTTTGGGGTCTGTTTTGGAGGGTTTTTGGTGGTCTAAAAATTCAAATTAATATCTTTTTTGAAAGCTCTTGAATTATAGATTAATCTGCACTTTATTTCATGGCAAAAGACGAAGTATTGAGCAAGGTATGAATTTTCAAAATTTCAGTTGTCTGTGAGCAATATTTAATTATTATGTGTCAGGATTTCATCTACACAATTTCAGATTTGGTGGGTTGATTTGCATGCCTTCTACTTATCCAAAAATTGTGTTCTATAGCTTGTTGGAAAGTTAAAAATATGAAAAATCTTTTGGCATTGGTTTGATAGAAAAATATTGGGTGGTGAAGAAGTTATTAATTTTTGAAGTTTTCAACAGTCTAGTGCATTTATTAATTAATTACTGTTGTAATTAATTTCAAATTTGAAAAGATTAATTTCCTAACTGGTTCTCCCATCTAATCCACCATTTTGGCTCACTCCAACCTCATTTGAGTTGTATTGAAGCTAACATTGGATTATTTGAAGTCGAACTAGGAGGGTTTAGTCCTTCGAGAGTCGATTCAATAAATTAAATTGCATATTTGGATAATATCCCAAAAGGGGATATTACACTCAAATCCACCTCCACATGTTCACGCGTACCTTGTCTAGATTTATTATCCATCTCTTTAACTAGAGAAATGAATTTCCCAATAGTGTTTCCCATTTGTTTTAGGGTCGAATCACCACTATTGATTACAATTATACAAGCATTAATAATTTTTTATTAAATGATCATAACAAAGAAAATAATTAATTAATTAAATACATTAAGGGTTTCTTAAACCAATTTTTAGTCTCTCTATGATATGTTCCATGCTTGACCAAAACCAAGATCATCATCCATGTTCAAGTAGTTTGCATGCTTCATGATTTCCATTGGTTCCTAAGATGATGACTAATGAGTTTATGTTTATTCTCCTTATCAATGATCTTTACTTCTCCAATGTACGCATAAACCTCATAACCATCTAATTCACAAAATTAAGAGTAACTCAAACTGAACACCCATCTATCAAACTTAACATAAGAGGCACCATGATAAGAGTATTTGTTGTCACTCGGAAGTTGCACCCTGATAGAGAATGGTGTGTGTACTTTCTCTCCTATTGACAAAATTAGAACACCTCAAGGCTGTGGGTGACCTATGGTTGAGGTGAACTTCCAGAGAGGGATGGTTCCTTTGTGAATCACCTAAAAACTAAACATTTGACAAGGAAAAGGGAGAAGGAATGCGGGAAAAGGGAAATAAGGGTGATACACCAAAAATTTAACATATGGATGTACTTCTGCACACAAGGAAATCAAAGATCCACACACCTGCACAACTCTAAGCTATTTTGCATAATAAATTCCAAGGTTTAGGAAAAAAAAAAGCGGTAGAGGGAGTGAATTCCACACTAAAGCAATACAATATTCCTATCAAACACAATGAATGTAATAACCCTTTTTGAGGGTTTTATAAAATATTCAGAATTCTAGAATTTATTTGCAATAGATTAAAATTTAAAATGCAGGGATTGAAATCTTCTTGAAAATTGTTGGAAATTCTTCACAAATTCCAGTAAGATATTGCCTAATGAAAGATATATTATTTTATAAATTCTCTAGAGCCAAATCAACTTAGGCAATGCAAAATACTCTGTTGGAAATATTTTGATAATTTGGAAATTGCAACAACCATAAATAATTCAATTTGACCATTAAATATGCATAGAGATCCGTGCAAATGCAAATTTGGCCTTTATAATGCAAGTCGACTTGGAATATTGATTTTATATAATGCTAATAACATCCAATAATTCATAAATCTCACAAGAACAAGTCACACTTTTGGATTAAATGACACAAATCAGATTTGATCTTCAATATAATAATAATCTGCAATTATAAATTGTTTTAAGTCAGAAGTGAGATGTTTTTCGTCCCTCACAATGGACCTCACAAGAAGTTTTCGTCCCACGCGGAGAGAAATGAGAGTTTACTCTCAAAATCTGGTTTTACAAATCAAAGTCGATATCCACAAATGATGCCTAACACCCCTATTTATACTTGTAGGTCTTGGCGCCAAAACATGAAAATACATGTCCATTCATTAAGCCTTGGCTGACCACTTATATTTATTTATTTTGCCTTAATACAAGGCCAACCCATATAATTGAGTCCATTACGCTAAAACATATTAAAAAATATTAATAGACATATTTTTCTCTCTCCTTTATCTTCTTTATTTCGATGGGAGAAGAATTGTCCGAAAATCCAATTTGCCTTCGAATTTGGAGAAAAAGGGACATTACAATGAAAAAACCAGAAAACACTAATATGAGAGGGAAAAATAGGAACTTTTATTCAGAGGTGCAAGTACAAGGCTAAAGATGCCTAGAGCAAATTAGCTGCTCCAAGTATATGTGTATGATATTTACAAATAAAAATCAGCCCATATAGCGTGCCCCAAACAAGAATAGACTGTTGTATTTCCCCAAAATAGACTGCTGCATTTTTAATTCAGTATTTTAAATTACTTCCATGCTTCCACGCTTGGCGCCAAACCTAAAAGTCAGAATGCATTAGTGCTATTTGGTTTTTCTATTTCTCTCACATGCTGCTTTGGCGCCAATCTCCTGCACTGGAACAACAATTGCTATTTTCTTTATTTAGTTTAACCCATGTACCTCTACGCTCCAGTGGCAAAAACTTCAGGAACAGCATGCTTTATTTATTTATTTAATTTAAACCATGCACCTTCCTCTTAGCACCAACTCTAAAAAAGGAACAAAAAACAGCTGCATTTTTCTTTTTTGTCCTTTTCTATTCCTATTTTCACCATCTAGGACTCTTTGCATTTTATCGCGCATTCTTTCAAGCTGCCCTAAAAACTAGAAGTGAGACTTTGCTTTTAATTTTTATTTTTCTTTATTTCTTTTGGTGGTGCCAATATTAACATGTTGTTTTTCTCTTTTTATTTTATTTTATTGGCTAAGGATGCTGCACATGAGATAATATGATGTCTCTTTTTTAATTATTTTTTATCCACCTTGTCTCCCCTGCCCTAAAAATAGAACCAAACCTCTATTTTCCAGCCAAACTCTTCTTTCAATTAGCTACATTAGCACCCGCTATTTTTAGCAAGTTCTTTGCTAATGTTTATGCCAATGCTTCTTCACTCATGCCACTTCTATTTTTACCAACGCTCTGTTTTTTAGCGCCACGCTAAAAATAGCCAATTATTCCAAAAATATTCCAATGCTTTTCTAAAAATAGCCACTTGCTAATTTTGGCCTTTGTGCATGAAAAATATGGTAACATTTTGACGACATCACGAGATTGTTTGCCTGCTAAACAAAGAGATCAGTAGCCTTCTGCATCCATTGGGCTATGGAGTCACATACCTCTGTCAACAACCTGTATCCTCTGAAACAAAATCAACTGAAATACCCTCTCCAACGAAAGGAAAACATTTGCATGCAAGCACTTTTTGAAAAAACAACTAAGAAAATTGGAAAAGCAATGTGCATGCAAGCACTTATTATTCAAGAAACAAACCTAGACTACTCCTAACCTAAACAAAGAGAAAGGAAAGTTAAACAAACCACATACTGGGTGTGAGAAATAACTTCCTTTTCTCAGAAAGTGCGGCCATGAGATCAATTTTGCAACTAGATAACATGGTATAAGTGCAAACATGTTTACACCATTGATTTGTCTCAAATATCAGTCCAGAAAAGAACAAACAAATCTATAGGATATGTACTCTATCTTTGTAGATGTTGGGGCTGATTTTTGGCAACTTGAAGCTCTTTCTTATGCTCTGAAATGAGCACAACTAATGGCAACTCCTTTTGTGGCTCTAAACTAGCCAAATACATGATTGGACATGGTTTCCTCATAGCTGATAAACTGATTTTTCTGATCTTCCCCTCTTCTTTGTGTGTACTATCATCATTTGGAGTGCTTGAGTTTCCTGATCATACTGAGGCACTTCTACTCATCCTTTGATCATATTTGGCTCTTTTTCAAACTCGATTTTAATAACAAAAGAATCTTTATTGAGACTGATGGAGGTGAATACTTTTTCTACTTCATCCTTTGCAAGACTGACAAACTCATAGCGTTTGCAAACAACCCCATTGGCTCTTTTTCAAGCTTGAAAGAAGATGTAATAACAAAAGTCTTTATTGAAGAAGATAGATGATGGAGGTGGAATACTTACAATTTCAATTGGCTCTTCCTCATCATCAGAATCTTCTAAGTCTGATAAAACCTCATCCTCTTTATTGTTCATGCTTGAGGAAAACTCCTTTTGAATTTGAATTTCTTTGTTGATTTCCTCTTCAACTTTTATTTAATTCCCTGATTTCTTCCTTTATATGACTGTTTGCAAGCTGATCTGAAGGTGATATAGGCTCAAGATTGTTGATCTGATCCTTAGAAACATTCATATGTTCCTTCAAAACATTATCTTTACGTTGTATCTCAAGAGATTTGAGAAAACTTTGTCTAACCTTTGCATGTTGGTCATATTCCTCAACCTGCTCTGTAACTTCAACCACTTTCGTGCATTCCTTCTCTATTGTAGGCTTAACCAACCGTGGAATTTGTTTGTCCTCAAACTATAAGCTCCATTTTGTTAGATTTTTCCTGAGAACTTCTTCACTTGGTTGTTCTTCCAAACTAATTTGTTGATTAGTTTCATTCCAAAATGGATTTGGGAATATGAGGGGAGGGGTGGGTTGGGTTGCTAACTGATTTTGCAATGGTTGAGATGATTGGAGAGGTGTAAGATCTTGTGGAGGAGAAGCTTTAAGAAAGCTAGGAATTTGGGACTTGGGCTCCAGTTGAAGTGGTTGGAAAGTAGTAGGAGGGTTGCATGATGATAGTGAAGAATTACCCCATTGACAGGGTTTCTCAACACTATATTGGTAAGCTTCCATCTCTTCATTCCACTCTAATATTTGTGGTATCAATTCAGACACAAAGTCTAACTTCTCTTGAGGGCTATACCAGTTTGGCATAAGACCAGCCCATGGTTAGGGTACCATGAATCCAAGCTTGGCTACCTTAATGGAACTTGCTGCCCTCATTTGTAACATTTTTATCTCCAAGTGTTGTACCTGCATCTGCAAATCATCATTAGGCATGGAATTGTTTTAATAATCTACATATTCTTGCGCCTGAAAAACACCATGATTTTTAGGATAACCATATGAATATGTGAGGTTTGGATCATGGGCATATTCATTATGTTAGGGCTTATAATACTGATCTTGGAGGAGGATTTTGGGGAAAAAGAGCGATGGAGGGGAATAATAATGCTCTTGGGAGTAGGAATTCCAATGGGGAATTGAAGTCATAATTGCACAACCTCATAAAAAGAAGGAAAGATGGAGGAAATGGTCTGTTGATTGAGAAAAAAAGGATCTTTGGGCCAATGGAGTTTCCAAATGTTGAATATTTGGTCTAAAACACTGATATTTGTTCAGAATAGCATCAACTTCTTTAGCAAATTTGTGTATTGTCCCACCGGGTGTGTCAGGTCCACCCGCTTGTCAACCAACACGTTGCCACCTATTTTCGAAAAAGTCAAAGCAAGACGGTGGAGTTGTTGACTGGCCTCATTCCACCACTCAAAGCAACTAGCAACATAAGGAGACACCTGAAGGCTAAGTTCGATATCCTATGGCAAGGTGAATCCTAGAGAGGGTAGGTTCCCTTCACGCATCAGCTAAAGGAGGAGTTGAAATAAAACTAGGAACGTGACAATTTAAGTAAGGATTTTGCCCCACATCAGCTAAAACATTAATGGGACTTGTGACTCAGGGAAGCATCAAATATCCTAATACACAATGATCAGTGAATGGTCGGAGATATTTTGCATAATAGAATTCATGTGTTGATCAGAGAGCATAACACGATCAAGTCGTGTAGAGGACCCTATCAAGTCCACTCTACAAGCAATGGACCAATAAACCCACCACAACACGAGCCAAATATCCTACGGTAAATTATCCACTATGACCACCGCCATAACTATGTTCGATCTTAGTCGTCATTCAGAGGATAATAAGCAAGCAAACAAAGCTAGGCATTAATGTCAACCACAACCCAAACCACACGAGTGAGTCGGATCTTCCCAGGAGGTAGTAATTAATGAAGCAAAGCAACTTGGGATATGAAAATATTGGCACCACCTCGTCCATCATGCAAAGTATGGAAGTGCATGAAATCTGAATTCAATTACAAATTCTTCCTCTTGCTCCAGAGTAGTATGAAGCAATCTAAAAGACAGCATGCTTTTAACTTCGTGTAATTCCTTCAAATCACATCGATGATGCTACCAATTATTTTACAAGCAACAACACGGATTTTTTGGGAGACCTTTTTTTTCTAAGAGCCCTCTAACATTCCATGAGATAAAATTCATGCAGGAAAATATTCCTTGGAATGTTCTCCCTGACAATCCTAAAAATTTGTCTCAAAGTCTAATAAAGCAAATTGTTAGATAAAAGAGTGTTGATTTGACTTTTATTTTTCTAACTTTGTCAATGGCCAATGGAGCGGCTGTTTAGCCCCATTTTCTCCCCTAGACAAATCGTAACCATCTCTAGGTGGGCTACAAGAACAGTCTCAAGGGTTGAGAAATGATCGATGTAGTCCACCTTGCTTCTCACCAACAGAGGATTGAGAAAGAACCTCTATTCTTGTTTGCTTGTGAGCGGATTGGACTCTTTTTAGCCAACATGGCTAATTGTTGAGAAAAGCCGTCGGACTTAGGAACCTTTGTTCAGGGCTAGACATTAGTCACAACACTACCAATCTGGGTAGGCTTGGTTTTGATGGGGTTTTTTATTCAACACTATGGTCCAACCATCACCAGTTGAAGTAGCCTTGGAATTTTCAACCGACAATGTACCTTTAGCAGTCTTAGAACAGGGCAAAAGGGAACAATCACGAATGTGGCAGTCAAAGGACTGACAATGAAAGTAAGTGTTAGGCAAATTAAAGTCCACAACCTTTTGAGAGAAACAAGTTGGCCAACTTGGATATCTATGTGCTCGACCAAATCCTTGATAAGGTCAACCTCAACACAAATCCGCGTGTTTGGATGAGCAAAAAAGAAGGGATTTCTCTTCCAAAAAGAAACGGGATTTCTCTTCGCAAAGAGCTCGACAAATAGGCTAGACTATCTCAAGAATAAAACACCAGAGATGGACTGGGAGGACTTGGAGCTCGATCCAAACAAGGATTTTGAGAGAAACCTGATCAAAGACTTTAAAGTTTGTGTCCAATGAGAGAGCACAAGAAGTGTATTTCACAGGTGCAAATAGTACAACTTAAGAATCATGACGTGCACCTACAAAGGCTCCTTGTAAGTGAAGAGATAGAAAACTTTAGTAAGATTCTTAATGCCGATAGCAAGTATACCATTGGACTCCCAATGGTTTTCAAACCAAACTGGAGCCAACCTTCCAAGGGAATGCAGCCAACAAAACAAGCAATAACATTCTAATGTTGATACCATTTTACAATTGGCTCAACAGCATCATTAGTTATCACTATAGCAAGGGCAGAGTCATTATCTCATCGTAGACCTTGGGAACAAACTTTTGAGCGCATTTGGGAGCCATCCTCGCCATCATCTACAACAAAAGTTGTAGCAAGATGGTTGAGGGTCATATTTATAGGCATTTATAGGCTTTAAACCGCCCTAAAAGGTTAAATTAAATGTTGAGCTTTTACTGCCAAGAATATCTGCAAAAATTTTCAATGACCCTATCTTTTGATCTCTTCGAAAGTGTAGTCCTCAGCCTCAGAACCTCGAGTTGAGTACCCTTTGCCAAATGAAATTGATTGTCGAACCGCATTCTTAGAATGAGGACTCCTAACGACGTGGAATGGCAAATTCATAAAAGGAATCAACTCATGTATTATCAACTTGTTATTTTTCTACAAATTTTCAAAAGCTATTGAGTGTTGTTGCCCCAGTACTAGAAAGTGGCATTACAAAACTAGTGGACATGGTGGAGGAGAAAGATGTGTTTGGCACCCTGGGCCTAGAAAACTCTACTTGAATTCGTTGTTTTTGGTGCCCTTTGTTGATTTCATACTAATGAATGCTTGTAGTCTTTCTCTAATGTTGCCTTTAATACAAGACCGACATTTGGACATGCTCTAACACCACATCCTTGACCACCCGATATGCCGTGAAGGATGGTCCATTACCCTTGTTAATGTGCTTGTACAAGAATGCTAACATAAAGTGCATGTGATATTATTTGTCCATCCTTCCTGACTCATATAATTCCATCCCTCTGCACTTGAGTTTGGAGGTGTCATACCAATATAATAATCTGCATTTTTTGGAAAAAAAAAAACAAAGAATTTAAAATATAAAAAAGCTAAATTATAAAAAAAACTATTATCATACATTCAATTGAAATGTATGATAATAATTATCGAATAATTATCCCCCTTGGTTTGCAAACTCAATTTCTATTGTTCTTCCAAAGGGAATGTCGGTCTATCGGGGCCGGGGTGTATCCTACGTGATGAGAGGGGTTTCCTTATCAAAGCAGGTTCTTTTCGGCTACCCCCTGGTTCTAGTAATGCGGCTGAAGCTCAGACTTCTCTGCATGGTATCAAACTTGCCCTCAACAGTGGATTCTCCAAGCTCTGCATCGAGGGGGATTCACAAATCATCTTTCATGTCGTTTGCAAGGGCAAAGCTTTGGCTTGGTTCCTTAATATATTTACCAGGTAGCCGGTACGGGGGTACGGTACGGGTACGGGGGTACGGTATGCTGATACGGCAATTTTTTTGGGGGCCCAGGTACGGCACTTGGGTACGGCAGTACAATATACATATAAAATATTAAAAATATAGCCAAATAAGTAAAAATTCAGCCTTATACATGAATAGAGTAAACAAATTACTAATTAAGTGAAATAGCCAAATAATGTATTAATAATTTAATGCATTTTGTCATGATTTTCATTGATTGAACTTCGAACAAGTACATTGTTCAAACTCCAAATGTTACAATGTCCAATTATTAACATAAATAATAACAAATCACATAACTGGACTGGAATTCTGGCTATTATCAGCTCCCTTCAAATCTGGCAGTTCAGATTCCTTTGGGGTTTCTCTTATTATTCATGCATTAGTCTTACTTGCTAGTGGAGATGCTGCCACTGTCTTTTTTGATCCTACATTACCCAAACGCATCTCAACTGTTGCATTTTCAGCCATTGTTTTAGGTACTTCTGTGAAGTTTTACCAGAATTGAATCATTTACGTAATCCCATCTATTGACCTTTATTGACCCTCAAAAAAAAGTTTTTTTCCTACAAAAAAGTTTTTAAAAAAATTAAAAAATTATTGTTTTTACTGGTGGGTACGGCTGGGTGCGGCCAGGGTATGTCCAATAGTACCCGGGTACGTCTGGGTACTTCCTATACCTGGGTACTGCTGGACATGCCCTGAGTGTACCCCAGGCGTACCGTACCCATACCATGTACCGGGTACGCACCATACCTGTACCCATGCCCTACAGAGTACGTACCGGTTACCTAGGTGCTAAAGGTGCTTGATTGGGATGGATAATTCATCCCCTCTTTTCCTCTTTTTGACATCTTTGGGTAGTGACCCTAGGTTGAGGAAGATATACATGCCATGGTGACTATTTTAAGGCAAGACATAGTGACCTTGCCATTTTTAAATAGTGTCATGGTATTCTTTGGAAATCTAATCAGTTGCATTGAGAATTGGAGCATTCCAATATTTTCATGGTAATGAAGTTCAGGAAGACTGCTATAGGACTGGGCTATAGCAACTTCCTTAGCTTTTGAAAGGAGATGGAAGGCGTTTCTGGCATATACAGCCCCTCCATGCTTCTATGGTGTTTCAGCCAGAGGTAGTATGCCTTCTGTTTTTCCAGTTCTTACTATCTAAAGTTTATCTTGGGTGCTTTAATATGTATATGTTCTCTAAATGTTTATGGAATGATTAGTCCCCATATATATGAGTTTGAGGTCATCGTTGTCATTGATATTTACTTGTAATGCACTGGCTATGTGTATTATATTCTGTTTTAGAAATAACCCTGAGATTTATAGGGAAAGTAATTTTTTGGTGGCCAGCTTGTGTCAAACCAAACTCCAGGAGTGGTTACTAAGGATCTATTTATTATTTCTTATAGATCCCAGACTCCATTTTGTATGCACCTATATTATTTTATTGATGCTCCCCTGTAAGTTTGTAGCTATACACAATCTCCTATATTAATAACATTAATTAAAAAAAGCTTAGTCCTTTTAATTAGTTTTTTGAGTCACCCTCAAGAAAAACTTCACCCAACCAAAGGGTTTGGAAGTTTGCATTTCCTCACCCTCGTTTTTACCAAAACATAGTATTTCCATAGTCTCTGTGCACAGACACTAAAGCAGGATATTGACCCAATGCTGAAGTGTTCTTTTTGATCTAGTGCAGCAATTGTGAGGGAAAATATTTACACAATTCTTGTAAAATGATATCGATTTTCAGCAATTCATGAGACTTCCGTATATCTCACTTTTGTAAGTTCTGCAATCAGTGAAGATCTTTTTCTTTCTTTAAGAAATGGTCTGTACGGACATCCTTTTCTGGTCTTGGTCAAGTATTCAAAATTCCAACGAAGGACAAGATGGTATGAAAAATTGTAAGCCATAAACAGTTAATTGCAGAAAACACCAACCTTTATAGATGAAATGAATTAATGATATTATCTTTTTGATGGAATGATTTAGAGGGGTAGTTAACTATTTGGGTGAAATTGTGTTAGTGTTGCAACGTGTTTGAGACGGTGATTGCATCGGTTTTTTGGTTAGTTTTTTGTTGAAAAAGCCTTTTTTGTATTGTCGTTAATATGTTGATAAGGAGTGTGATACTTCAAGCCAACAAGTTTGTATTATTGTACATGAATGAAAATGTACTTGTTGTATAAAACACATTTCTCATTAAGCCTTGATGTTATTACATATTCAGGCTCAATGTAGCCAATGGTAACCATAACATAGGTGCAGGTGTGGGTTTTGGCCAAGGAAATGTACTTGGTAATGCCAAATTCTGAAAATGTGCCTTAAAATTATCATCCAAAAGAATGTTATAAGTCTTCACATCCCTATGAACAATGCATGGGCTACAATCACGATGAAGATATGCTAATCCTTTTGCAACACAATTAATCTTTAGCCAAGTGTCCCATTCTAGATTTTGTCTTCTTTTATTATTCTATACGAAATAAAAAAAATACACTTGTTAAATTCTTCAACAATCCATTTTAATTAGAAGGTTAGATATTTATTGGATTCTTATGAATCTACAATGTACAAATCCATTTTTCTTCATTATGATCAGTCAAACATTTCATCTTTAAGCATTATTTTCAGTGTACAGAGACAAAACATCAAAATGCAATTGCCACCTTCTCACTATGGTGGGAGAGGAATACATTTTTTTCCTCCTTGTCCACATCAATCAGTCCATGATTTGAATCTGGGAAATATTCTCCTGCCTTCATCTCCCAATACAATTGATCCAACTTTGCATAAATCACTTGTGTTTGTGGACGTGATGTTTCTCCTACATAGAAAACATGTACCATTTTATGGTCTTCAATCCAACTACACCTAGGTTTCTTTTGAATTCCTCTATCTTTCATCAATCTTCTTATCATTTGAACCTCATTCCACTTTCCCACTTCTGCATAAATTTTTGACAGAAGAACATAAGTTGCAGTATTTTGAGGATCCAGCTCAAAAAGAAGATTCGTTGTAAATGATCCTAACCCTATATTCTTATGTTCTCTACAATCACCCAACAAACATTTCCACACAACGACCATGGGTTTAGTTGCCATTTTGATGATAAAATTTAGAGATTCCTCAAGATAGCCAGCACGGCCAAGAAGGTCAACCATGCCCACATAACAATCAATTGTAAATGCAATGCAATAATAGCCACTCATTAGACTGAAGTAACTACAGCCCTCATCCACTAAACCTACATGATTACATGCTAATAAAACATAGGTGAAGATTACATGGTCAGGGTCTATTCCAGAGTGTTTCATTACTTCAAAGAGTTTGAGAGCATCTTTGCAAAGGCCATTTTGTGCATATCCTGCAATTATGGCATTCTAAGAGACTAAATTTTTTTGAGACATTTTGTCAAACAACTCACATGCCTTGTGTATGCTTCCACATTTTACATACATATCTACCAGAGAATTTGCAACTACAACATTTGATAAAAATCCACTTTTGATTATGCTTTGGTGGATGCTTGTAAACTGTTGCAAAGCTCCCATTGTGACAGAGGCTAAGAGGATGGTGGCTTTTAAGCTCCCATTAAGTGTAAGCATTCTCTTTCAGAACCTAAAATACATCAATATTGAAAATAAGTTCTTGAACCGTGACAAAGAACTGCAGAAAATTTAACATTTTTGAGTGATCTCATTCAATATAAATAAGTTCCCAGGGCCTAAAATACATCAATACTGAACAAGGAAAAGAGGTTCTCACAAAAGCATGCAATCTGAAAGACTTCAAAACTAACTAAAATAAATTACTTTCAAGATAGCTAAGAGAAATGAGTGAAATGCATACATTCAATTGATGTGTGACAGTGTCTTCTTGATTTGTGAAGGTAGCCCAGGGAGCACCATTGTCAATTGCATATGCATTGTGTGTTGTGAGAAACGAGTACTTATTGAATGGCAGTGAAGTGTTCTAAGAAAACAAAACTCGAATTACTTCTTTGTAGAATCATCAAAATCAAAACCAAATCTTGGTAAACAAAAAGTTTTTTAAGATTTCCACATGAGAATATATTCTTCTTATTTTCATCTGGATTCAATAGTGTAAACATGTTTATTACTATAGCTGAATTCAGATAAAAACAAATATATATGTATAGAAAAACAAAAAAGAATAAGACTTGTCTAGTAGAATACTAAATAGCCTTTATCTTTAATTTATGAATAACAAAGTTTTCTAGGGTTCAAACCCTTGACCTGTGGAGAGGTAATGAAGGATACATTGTCGATTCCCCCATTCATCAAAAGAAAAAAAACAATGTTTTCCATGGTAATTTGATAAATTAAATAACAGATCTCATTAAAACAAGGAGGATAATTACCACAATTTTAAATGGACTTGTTGCTTGTTCACGAATACACCTCAAATTGCTAAGCTCACACGAGTTGCAGTAAATTCCAGATGCATAATCACTATCGCTCGCACAGGGATCTAAAAGCTGAAAAATTCTCCCCAAATTTCATAAAATTAATACAAAGTGTACTCTCTACATTCAATTTTAAGCTGAAGAATTCTCCCCAAAATTTCACAAAAATTACATACAGTGTGCACTCTACATTCAATTTTAAGCTGAAGGATTCTCCCTGAATATCACAAAATTAACGGAAAGTATACGCTCTACATTCAATTTTAATTTGAACAATTCTCCTCAAATTTCACAAAATTAACACACTGTAACACACTGTAAACTCTCGATTCAATTGTAATGAACCCTACAATGTACCAAGAGCTACTTTTATAGTTACCTGGCAAATACCATCCAAACAAGCATTAATGCAACACAAAAAAATCAAAAGCAAAAGCAAGAGTAAGAACATAGGTTTTATAATAGACATCCTCATATAGGTTTCTTTTGAATTCCTCTATCTTTCATCAATCTTCTTATCATTTGAACCTCACTCCACCTGCCCACTTCTGCATAAATGTTTGACAGAAGAACATAAGTTGCAGTATTTGAGGATCCAGCTCAAAAAGAAGAGTCACTGTAAATGATCCTAACCCTATATTTTTATGTGCTCTACAGGCACCCAACAAACATTTCCACACAACGACCATGGGTTTAATTGCCATTTTGATGATAAAATTTAGAGATTCCTCAAGATAGCCAGCATAGCCAAGAAGGTCAACCATGCACACATAATGATCAATTCTAAATGCAATGCAATAATAGCCACTCATGCGACTGAAGTAATTACAATCCTCATCCACTAAACATGCATGGTTGCATGCTAATAAAACACAGGTGAAGATTACATGGTCAGGGTCTGTTCCAAAGTGTTTCATTACTTCAAAGAGTTTGAGAGTATCCTTGCAAAGGCCATTTTTTTTTACAACTACAACATTACAAAAAACACTGCTTTCTATTATGCATATCCTGCAATTATGGCATTCCACGAGACTAAATTTTTCTGAGACATTTTTAAAAGCTCAAACAGCTCACCTCCAATCATGGTGCCTTGTGTATGCTTCCACATTTTGCATACATATCTACCAGAGAATTTGCAACTACAACATTTGATAAAAATCCACTTTTGATTTCAATCGCTGCAAAACCCTTCTTATGCAGTTACTGAACTTGTAGAGAGGCATGAGCATGTTTCAAAATTTGATCGCTCTGCACTCAAACCAAATCAAAAGGAGCAAATGGTGTGGTAAAATACAAGATCTGAGATGCATTTGGCTAAACAAAACTTAAAAAGGTTTTCGGGAGTCTGAGTTGATTTGAACAGAAATACATGCAAAAGAGGATCAGGGCATCCAAAAATATTTTCTACAAAATGGGGTCTGTATAAGATCTTTTAAATAGAGTGCAAATCACCTCAACCACGCAATTAAACTTAAGGTCTGTTCTACAGAATCGATCTCGTGACCTTGCTCACATTGTGGCGCTGACATGAAAGAAAGGTTGTGGAAGCCACGTCAGTGGACAGATCCATCTCTTGAAAGATTGAACAATATGTTTTAGCAAAAATATGATCAAACCCTCATTCTGCTTCACAAATTTAACAAAACATTTCAGACAAGAGACAAAAGCTAGACCTCAAAAAACCTTGTTCACCTCTTCATAGCTCAAATAATCAATTTAGATTGTAAATCGACCTAAGATGCCCTCGCCAATGCTCAAATTTGAAGTCGTCAATCGTTAAGCTCCCATTTTGGCACAGGCTGGGAGGATGCTGGCAAATGTTACGGGGTTGGCTTTTACACCTACCAATTCCCGTTGACAGTTCAATCGCTGCAAAACCCTTCTTCACCATTCCTGCAGTTACGCGAGTGTGCTCCTTTCTTGTCATCAAAACTGTAATATACATACCATATTACAACCATAACTGTGCTAAACGGAGCTCTCTCGCTAATAGCCGTCCTAAAATCAACGCCATTATGCGTTAAATCAGTCCTGCAAATAGAGATAAATTTGTAACCCTAATAAACTACAGTTCGCGATTTTTCCCGAAAGTGACGGCCGTCAAATTTAACTTAGTCAGAGAAACGTCCACAGAGGCCTTTCCCATAGGGGGAACGCCTTCGGCGTAATAATAATGACGAGCATTTTGAAGCCAGGATTGTTCATTCTCTCTTACCACCAGGTATGCACAATCTTACACTCAATGTAAATATGTACATATGTATAAATTAGCACTTCATCTTTCCAAATGTGTCACATTCCTTTATCTGAGTCTCACACTATAGTAATTTTTTTCTACGTGCTACGACTAAACATGACATGATGGCACTCTATTCGTTGTGCAGAGAGGTTACTGAGGTTTAGCTTTAATATTTGCAGGTTGCTACATTAATCAGATATAATGCAGGAAAAGTAGTTTTATGTATTGGTGATGGTGCGAATGATGTCAGCATGATTCAAGCTGCACATATTGGTATTGCAGTTAGAGGACAAGAAGGAATGCAAGCAGTGATGGCAAGCGACTTTGCAATTTCTCAATTCAGATTTCTAACAGATCTTCTACTTGTCCATGGAAGGCTATCTTATGTTCGAATTTCAAAGGTAAAGATGAGCACTGTTATATGTTTTTTTTTTTTTTTTCAATAAACAGCTTTTGACCAATAGCCTTTTTGATGCAATGCTATATTTCTTTTGTTGAACCACTTCGTGTGCATGAAGTTGGCCCGTAGATTTCCTCATTGTGTTTCATGCTTCATATAATCTAATAGCTTTTTACTCGGTGTGTTATTTCCCCTATGACTTACTGATGCAATGTATGTTGTTTCATTTTTTAATTGGAGTGACATCAACAGGTGCTAACATACGTTTTCTATAAGAACATAACACTTATAATGACGCAATTTTGGTTCACCTTATTTTGTGGGTATTCTACTACAAACTTTTATGATGACTGGTATCAATCATTATACAATGTCCTTTTTACTTCACTTCCAGTTTTTGCGATTGGGATCTTTGACCAGGTACATAAAATTGTAATTTGGTACCATTTTAAAAGTACAGTTATTTCGAAATCATGTTACATTGTACTTTATTTCTGAAATATATTAGATGATTTGACATCATGGATGGTGCTACAAAGAAAACTAAAAGTTTCTTTTCCAATTCCAATCACAGGATGTAAGTGTTGAAATGTCAAAGCAGTGTCCTCAATTATACAAAACTGGCATTGAAAACTTATATTTCAGATGGCAACTATTAGCAAGATGGCTACTTTCCAGTGTTTTTCAATCATTTATTATATTCTACTTTTCAGTTCTAACTGGATATGGTGGGAAAACCCATGGGAAAATTCTTGGCCAGTGGGATGTGGCAACACTAGCATTTTCAAGTGTTGTTATTGTTGTAAATCTACGAATCCTTATTGGCAGCAGCTTCTTGACCTTATGGCACTTTGCCAGCATTTTTGGAAGCATTGTTATCTGGTTAATCTTTCTTATCATTTATACATCAGTATACTCTATTTGGGATTTTGAGGTGTATACTCTATGCCCAATACGTTCTTTACCTGACAAAAGAAAATCTTGTGTTGAGAATTTATTATTATGTTTTGGTGAGATAGCTGACGTGCCCTATGTGCAGGAAAATGTTTATGGTCAACTCCTTGTCCCTGTATCCACCCTAGATTTTTGGTTCATGATTTTTCTTTCTTCAGTGGCAGTCTTGTCAGTTGATTTAGCTATTGAAGGGTTAGTTATAATTTTCATGTTTTAGTTACAAATATTGAGCTAGTTCCATGAGGTTATTTATCTATAAAAATGGGCTTGGTCTAATTGTTATATAAATATTAATATATTAAGCTGGACTTGCAGATTTCAAAGAAGATGTATGCCATATGACTATCAGGTTATTCAAGATGTGGAACTCTCCCTAGCAAAGGATGTTTTCAATAGAAGGTGTGTTGAAATAATTGACAGTGATTTTTACTTGCTAATTCAATGTATAATTCACTTGCTTAGATTCAAAGATAATTAGTCTAATTCTCCCTGCCTAGATATATGCTTCACGGTCTGCACATAAAATTTTGATAAGATAGCAGCATGCATGGAGTTGTCCATATAATCTTGCACACAATTTCTTTTAATAAAAATACCAGATATGCATGTCCTGTGATTATCAAATTTTACTCATAAAAGCATTTGTTTATCTATTTCAAGGACACTTTCCTGTTATTATTCTGTGTAAAGTAGACATCTTTTTTTGTTGTCTTGTCGGTCCTAGCAATCATCAATGTGATGTGTTTTGATTCTTGAATTCCTTGATGTAACTATCTTTCAGTAAAGCATTTCTTTCATGTGTATTTGTAGGAATGAGCAACAACCACCTAAGGGGTTAAGAGCTTGGCTACTCCAACCTTCTTAATATGTCAGACAGGAAATAAGATCCCCATTGCTTCTGTTATGACTATGTTCCTTCACCATAATTTATCGATTACTTCATCATAGCTATTGGCCTTCTTTATCGATTATGAAATTTGCCCGTTTGGCATCACCACTATTATAAATGAAATTAGTGCGAACAAGTTCTTGGAGTTAAACACTTCAAGGCTATTTTGGAGTTCAACTGTACTTGAAGGACAGTTTTTCTACACATGAAAAATTTATATAATGTCACTTGCAGTGCAGGCCACAAAAGATGTTTTTTCAGTAAGTGTATTCTATTAGTTGATAAGATTTATAAATGTTTTAATTTTTCAACAATTATATACGTTTGTGAGTAATCAATAATTCCGCATCTATTTGTCTATAAGATTTCTTAGACTTCATGATGACTGAAAAAATATTGCTGTCTTTTGTATTTCAGAGAGCTTCCTCAAGAAATTTACAATCAATCTATAAGCTGCAAAGGCACTGAAAAAGGCATTCAAGGAAAAGATGCCATGTGTGCAATAACTGAATCAATCATGTGCATGTATTCTCTATTCATCATTTGATGGAGATAGGAATTACTCCAATTTTCAATCAGTAATTCATAAACTTGATTATTATTTTGAGATCTTCCTAGATGTCTGCGGCCATTGGGAACAATATTAAAAGTGAACAAATATGTTGGGAGTGAAGTTTCACACCCCTAATAAATATTTTTTCCAAGTTTTAAAATATTTTTTTGTTTTTTACTTGATTGTACACTATATTTATTCAAGAGTCGTCTAGGTTGAACAGTCTAGTGGTTAGGTGTAATATTCCTTTCAAGAGCTGAAAAAGAAGGAAACCACACAAACCTAAATGAAGTTCATAATAACCATAATTTTGACATGATACAATGATAGGCAATAAATATGACGTGTGTGTGTGTGTGTGTGTCCAGGGCTACTTACCTTCACTTTATCATTTAGCTTCTTCAAGCTAGTAATGTTAGTGATGCACGAGACTTTATTATGGCTGAATATATTGGTAATTCTCCCACATTTGACTGATGTTGATAATAGTCCAGCAGCTTACCCATTGTTATCCTTGATCCAACATGGAGAATTCCTTCCTCTCTCATTGGCCTTGTCAATTTTGTTGAGCTACCCTCAATGCATTCACCATTGTGACCCCAAAATTATTCTCTATACACATGCGTACCATGGTCTTTGGAAGAGGGGTAACTTCTCACCAATTCCATCTTGGCCCATGTACATAAAGTGGGCTTCACATAGTTCGGAGGTTGTTTGAGAGGGTGTATGTGCTCTTTGCCATTTAGTGAGCTTCCCCTACTACCCCTTGGATTATCATCACATCTATTTGGGAAAGGGTTTCCAACCATCCCTTTCTCTTCACCCTCTTGTTCATCATGCCTCCTTTCAACCCTGAATTCATCACATGATAAAATAACATTAGTATTAACCAAACAATGATTGCTATTTACCTCATAATGTTGTTCCTCCATAACAATCATAGGATTTAGGGCCGAATCTTCATCAAGCTTTGTAGCCTCTTCTTGCCTTGCCAATATGAAAGGACCCTTCTCCTTCATCTTAGTTTTTACAAGTGAAACTCTTTCCACCTTAGTTCCATGCATATTTTGTTGACATGGCTTAGGATATCTTCATGGTTCTTGTTGAAGTCACGTGTTTCGTCAACTTGCCTTTGATTGAATGTTGAACCTAAAAATCCAGCAAGTGGATTGTCAATAGTATCATCCGAAAACAGGGCTCTATCCACCAATTCTTTTCCACAATGCAATGTATCATATTTCCCTTCTTCTTTGGGCTCATGCTCCATGATCTCTTCCCCAAACACATGTCCATATACTTGGTTGTCCTAAAAATCAGTCAATGGTTCATCCTTAGGAAAAATGATAGGTATTTATACTTCTTTCTTTGGTGATTGCACCTCAAATCCTTCCTGCAGATGTGATATTTGTTTTTCTTCTTTTAAGAGAAACCCTTTGAGTTTGGCTCATTGGCACTTTCTTGTGGTTTATGGTTAAACCCTGGCATCTTCTTCCATGCTCTAGATGTCCCATTTTTGGAATCATCAAATGTGGAGAGTGTCACCATCCCCAAGTCATCTTGAAGACCCTTCTGTGTACTCAAGGTCTAGGCTTGGGCCCACACCTACCCTTACTTACCCCTATAAATTCAACACGTGAGATAACATCACAAATCTCCTTCGAAAGAGCCATATATTCTTGATAGATAGCCACAATGTTGTGACTCAATGGATGTCATGTTTCCACCTCTAGGATGACTTCTTTCTTTCATAAAAACCTAGGTTGTCGTTCAATGTTTGTATTGGCATGACCTTGCACGAATACCCTTAGGCTGGGAAAATCAAAGCTCTGACACCACTGTAATATCCCTTTCAAGGGTTGAAACTGAAAAGAAGGAAACCACACAGACCCAAATGAAATAAAATTTATTTTTATAATTGCACCTGTACTATTCTTTAAAACCTTAGCAGCGAACTGTATAGGGACTAAAATGCACCCTAAAACCACGCTTAATAGCTTGAAATTATTTCTAGATAATTACTTCAATTGTGGCAACCAATATCCTTCCAATTCACAACAAATAAATAGAGAAAATTAGTGAAGATACACTGTTGTAATTAAATATGTGATGACGACATGGCAACCACAAACAAGGGCTGAAAACAATATATAAACCTCTCCAAAATCATCCAAATTATGGATTCCGACCTTATAAATTATGGAGAATCAAAATATAAAATAATATGTGAATTATGTGCCCTATAAGGCATCGAACCAACACCAAACCTTAGTCGCCCCTAAGGAAGAGTTCCAAAAATCATGCAAAGTTTTTGTAATCCTTCTTTTTAATGTCCCTGATCAAAATCAACAAGCAAGTCATCAAGAGATGTCTTCAATGCACCAACACGGAGATTTTTGTTTTCCACCAAGCTAGGAATATTTTCGTCCTCTTTAGATGCCACACAAGAGGATTTTCATCTTCAAGTGGAATGGTATTGAGCGACTAGCCCAACAAACCAAATGTAGATGTAAAATGTGTCAAAGGTGATCCCCAAATGAGGTCGTACAACCTCTTTTATACCCTTTACTTGGCACCAAAAGCTAATTAGATGAGGATCAACCTCTTAAGCTTCACTTTATTTTGGCACCATTGCATTCGTTGGGACAACTACAAACCCATATCGACTTGGGGAAAACCGTGATAGGCTTTTGTATAGGGTCTCAACATGGAGGTTTGGGTCTAAAAGAGACCTTTAAAAGTGTCATGAAGTCTGAGAAATCATTTGTCGAAGTTATAAATTTTTTTCTCTTGGGGTTTTTAAGGGACTACTCCCAACTGATGTAGCCAAGAAGGAACAAGATTGTTGGACATTGAAGCAACAATGCCTCATTTAGTGTATACCAAGCCACTAAGACATATGGTTGCTATTCGTATGGTGCTACAAGCTTTTGATAGTAAAATATTGTGTTAGGTGGCTTAACACTAACTCAAATTGAAGGTTTCGACATTGTTGCATTCGTTGGGAGAGCGAGAAAACTACATTGACATGGGGTAAACCATGACAAGATTTTATTGAGGGACTCAATGCGACAGTATAGGTCCAGATGATACCTTTCAAAGTATCATAGAGTCTCAGAACCCACCCTTCGAAGTTGCACCCTTTTTTTCTCTCAGGGATCTTAAGGGACTACGCCCAATCGATGTAGCCAGGAAGGATCAAGATCGTTGAGCATCGAAATAATGCATCCCCTAGCGTATATCAGGTCACTTTGACATTTGGGTGTTCTCTCTCTCTCTCTCTCTCTCTCTCTCTCTCTCTCTCTCTCTCTCTCTTGGGATACTATTTTTTGGACCTTGCTTCAATTTACGACTGACACTTCATCCTTGGGTTAATAAGCATTGTGACTTCTTGGCGATCTTAGAGAGAGTGCTTCCACCATCACTTCCAGGACATCCTATCTAAGATGTCCCTCTCAGACTCTCTTGTCAAACCCACAATTATTTATGGCTCTAAGGTTTGGGGCCCTCCTTACTTGAGTCTGATTGGGTTGCAATGGAGAGAGTTCAAATCCTTCTCAGACGTATCATCAGATGCAAGGAGATGATTCCCCACAATATCATCCTGGCAGAGTTTGGAGCTGGTCCCTTTAGGTTGGAAGCGATTTTTGGCCTTGTTTCCCTCTTGCATCGCATTCATAGACTTGTTGATTCTTCTATGCGAAGGGATAAGTATCCCTACCTTGTTTACTGCTCCTTTAAGGCCATTGTTTTGTCCGATCGTTCTGGTCGACCTCGTCGTTGGTATGCTAGAGTCTCACGACTACTTGAGTTTATCAGGATTCAGATGGATTGCCTCCCACCATAGAGTTATTCCTTGGACGCTCCCGCCCATCTCCTTTCAGCTAAGCAGTATCTAAACAAAATCATCAGAGATGATATCTACTGGAAGTTCATTCAGTGCACTTGGACTAACCCCAAGGTGGGTTACATCCGAAGATGGCCTTCTATGTTGCGCATTTTCTTGAAGTCAATAATGGTCTTATTTCTCGGCCCCAATATATTTCCCGACATTGGATACATGCCCTTTGCATTTCCCTAGGCTAGTTAAGGGTTGGCTCTCATAGGCTCTGGGTTGAATGTGATCATCAGATTGACCGTTCCGAGCTGATTTTCTAGTTATCTTCCCTCCAAGAGTTTGAAATAGAATAGCACTTCATCTTTTGGTGCCCCATCTACTATGATATCAGAGGGAGATTCCATTGTCTATTCAGAGAGCCTCTGACATTCACAAACTTCTTCAAATATTATGATTAGAGGTGTCTTGCTCTCTATCTGCAAGAGGATCTTAGGCTTCAGGAAGAGACCCTTCAGCCTCCTTCTAGACATACGACTACTTGGTAGATCACTTCTTTTCTTACAGTGCTCTCCCCTAGAAGGGGCACTAAGTGCTAGGGGGCACCAATCATGATTCCCATACGAGATCAGTCTAGACCCGATGCACTATTTCACAGACCAGGATTATCAAGACACATATGAGGTTAAGGCCCTCTTCTCATAGATGGCCTTTGAGATCCACCAGACGAGCACAGAGACCTTGTCTCTCTTCTGGGCATCGGCACCCTAGATCTTTCACAGCCTCAGATATTGGGATTCGGCACATTATTAGCTTCTTCCAGTCGGCTTTGGATGTTAGATGAGGGGGTCTCCTCTTTTGCCTCTTCCTTTTCTTGCTCCACATGTTCAGGTTATGGTTATTTCTATAAGTTTTTTCCAAGCCTCTCTCTTTTTTGCCCATTCTTCTTTTCCTTCTTCTCTTCTCTGATTGTTCTTAGGGACCTTTTGGTCTTCTTGTTGGTATCTTTCCTTTCATTTGTATGTGTGCAGTCCCATTGACCTACTTTTCTGGTGATTCATTAGATATTTAATATCTCTCTCTCTCTCTCTGAGTACTTATTTTAACTTTCATGTGATTTTTTTGCAACAATCGTTTTAGCCACATGGTTCTTTCACTACTTCCATCACACTTCTATATTCTACCTCAGTAGAAGAGATGGAGACTGTCGGTTGCTTTTTGTTGTTATAAGTAATGGCACATGTATCAAGCTTAAAAACATATCGAGTTGTAGATTTTTTATCTATTACATCACCAACATAGTCATAATTACAATATTCATATAAACATGTGTTCTTAGAAGAAGTATAATGTAAACCAAAATTTTTTTTTTTTTAATATATCTTGATATTATTTTTGATAACTTTCAATTATCTTGATATGGTTCCCGCGTGAATTTGGATGTAATACCTATTGCGTAAAGAATATCAGGTTTAGTAATTGTAAGATAAATTAAACTACATACAAGTTGTCTGTAAAGAATAAGATTAGTTTTTTTACATGCTTGTTTAAGATCAAGTTTATACCCAACTTCAATAGGAATAACAACTAGCTTACAATCTACCATATTAAATCTTTTAAGCAAGTTGGTATCATATTGTGACTGAGATACAATAATAAAATGTTTATCTTGAAAAATGTTCATACCTAAGAAATGATGCAATAGTCCTAAGTTAGTCACTTCAAAGTATTGTTTCGATTTAATTTTAATTTTAAAAATTAAACTATTAGAATTGATAGTAATAAGTAAATCATCTACATATAATACAATAAGAATAATTTGATTATTTTCAATTTGAACAAAAAGTTCACTATCAAAAGAACAATTAGTGAAACTAATATCTTTGAAAAAATTGTTTATTTTTGCATACCAAACTCTAAGAGTTTGTTTTAAGCCATATATAAATCCGACATTAATAGGTTTAAAAACAAGTTGTATAGCAATTTTAAAGACGATATGTTTATAATAAGTCATGTCATATTACCAATATATTGAATTTTAAAAAAAACTTAAACATTTCAATCTTAAAAAATATTAGATGCAATTAACATTGTACGTCTCCAATACAGACACAAAGGCATCCCCAAGTGTCATTTTGATGTGCATATAAAACTATTTTTAGTAATCACATGCTAATTTAGAGTTCAAAAATGTTTTAATAACATATTATCTTTATTATCTGCTTTAAGCCTTTTAATTTTGCGATAAGATTGATTTTCAACTAAGGCTTTTAAATTTACATAACACATTTGATTTGATTATAGTAAATAAGGACCAAATCATAAGATAATAATCATTAATGAAAGCAACAATTTACAAAAAATGTATTAGGGATTGAACTTTTAAAGGTACTATAATATCACTATGGACAAGTTTTAGATGTTCTGAGGAGTTAGCTTCATGATGACTATGGAAGGGATTTGTCGGTTGCTGACCATGTAAGCACCCTTCACAAGTTTCTTGGGCATGAGAGATAGGTGGTAGAAAAATAACAAAGTTAAACTGAGACATTCCATACATACTCCTAAAACTAGCACGACCTAAGCTTTCATGCCACAATTTAACATCATTCCTATTTTGAGTAGAAAAATATGAAGTTGATGCAAAAAATTTTAAAACATATAAACTATTCTTTTGCACACTTTCAACAATAGTAACATTTAACTCATTTTTAAGAAACCATTTATCTTTTAGTAAGATTACGCTACAATTGTTTTGAATTAGATGTGAACATGAAAACAAATTCATTTTTAATTTAGGTACACAAAAAATATCATTTATAAAACCATTGAAAACTTTAACTTTTCCTTGACTCTAAACATCGAGAATGGAGTGATCACCAAGATAAGATAGATTTGATCATTACATTCTTTGATATTAGTTATAATATTGAATCTATAAGTCATGTTCCTAATGCACCACTATGTAATATTTATTTGTTTTATTTGGCAGTGACTAATGCAACATACAAACCAGTTGAGAATCAAGACATAATGGAGGAAAATATTTATGCAAGAAATATAAAAATACAATATGCTAGGGAGAGGAAAATATGATCCCTTGGAATGGAGAATCCATTCTAATATATAGCCAACTGAAATGTCCCTTCACCTACTTTAATGACCTTACATATTCCTGTACACAATAAGACACTTTTTCTTATTTTAAGAAAATTAATTTTAAAAAGGTGGAATATAAAGTCACTTAAGTGAATACGACAAGAATTAAAAAAAAGTGCACCCCTAACGAAGAATTAAAAAACATAAAGTTATAAAGGTGATTAATTCATGAATAAATAGGTGGAGGAGAAGAGAGAAACTTTGGTTGTGATTGATCCAATCATTTGTCAACACCAATTATCCATTCCACCAAAGCATCCTTTAACTCAATTTTATATTCAATATATCTTTATCAATGTTAGGTCAACTTCTAGTACTAATCCTTCCCTTTAACTACTGGAAATTGGGCGATCATTATTGCCTTCACTAGTGGGGAGAACAAGGTCAAAACTCAATCTTGCCCTTCAATTATCTTTAAAACATTTCCAAACCCTACTATAAGGATCCTTCCTTAATTAGAAAGGTGTGGACAAAATTTTACAAAGCCTTGAAGCATAGAAATTAAAAGGAATGATAAACAAATCATTCCACGCTACAAAGAACTCAGATGTTAATAAAAGATCACACTCAATAAGTTGAAAGCAATTCTCCATAATAACGTTACAAACAACTGAACAAAAATATCATCTTATACTGTGGAACTCTATGCAGTACAATGAGAAGGGGTCTTGCTCATATAGGTAAGGAAGATCAATCTAAGAACTAGTTAAGGTCATCGATCAAGCCATAAATCAAGGAAAGAACTAGTCAAGACCATAGATCTAAGAAATAACTAGACAAAAAGAACTAGTCAAACTCATAATAGATCAAGGAAAGAACTATACCTAACAACTAGATAATATCCTCATAATATTTAAATAAGATAAAAATAAATATCCACACATAAGTGGGTGATGATAAATAAAAGAGAAGGTAAATAAAGTACTTAGTGAACATGAGTTACGGTAAACAATCTACTCTAACATAAATTGAGTTGTGGCTAAAACAATTTTTCTTTCATATGAATGAAATAACAATTGAAGGATGGTTTCTCTAAAGGGAAAAAGAGTGGCCTTAAATCTCTAAAACCTCTAAAAGCATGACCTTGGTTCCAATATCTTTCCATTTAACCAAAATGGTGTCAAAAAATGAGCCCCTATGCATAAGTTATGACCCTGACAACACTAATGACCATTCTACCATTGCATTAGAAAACACCACCTTAGAAAGAGACATCTCACATGAGGAGGAAGGTGAGAAACCTGTTTCATGATGAAAAAACTAGAAATAATCATCTTTAAACAATATTAAATCTCTAGGAAATGATTTCGAGAGATAATGGGAGCAATGTGTAACAATTTTCAATTAGAGTCTCTTGGTGAAATTTGGTGGCAATCCTCTTTACCAAATGGAAGTTATGAGCATTTTCTTCTTTGGAACATGTGTGGAAGCCATGAAAGTGTAGGTTCATAGCTTTAAGAACAATTTTTTTTGGTTGGAAGCAAAGGAGGAAGTTAATCATGTTTTGTTCCTTCATTGTTGGGGAATTTTCTTGGGGATGCTTGTGAGATGCAATTTACCCTTGAGAGAGGGAGAATTTTTATTTTTTTTTTAATTTTTCCAATGAAAATGGTAGAATATGATGAAAAACATAGTCATCCATATATACTAGAATACTCCACCTCACCATGCAAAAGATGGATCAAATGAATGGTGTTTTTAAGAGGAAGCTAAGCTCCAAGTTTCAAGTCATTTGGTCCCCTGGGTCACCGTGAAAAAGAAAAAGGATTTGGGGAAATATAGAGCAAAAAAATGGTTTTCATTGCTGGAAAATAATTCCCACATAAAAAATAAACTAGTTAATGATTCACCTTAAGGTTCATCTCTTCTTAAAGGAATTTTCAAATGGAGCATTTCGACAAAGTTTCATGATTTTTCTTTAATGGGATCAACAATGGTGAGGAAAATGAGTTCTTGACATGCTAGGGCATAAAGATGGTTTTAATGGAGTTTTACAAGAAATAATTGAGTCTCCATTGCTTTTCATATTTCTTCATTGTTCCATTTGGGAAGAAAAAAAGAACTTTGAAAATCACTTAAGTGGGAGATGGAAATTTGGAGGGGCAGTACAAAGTTTTAAAACATAATGGAAATACATGGAACACTTCAAAAATCTGCACCAATCAAATGAGGGAACATTTTTGGAATTCCCATGCATTCCAAAACCCCACCCAATAGCATGAGGGCACCCAAAAATCTACCCATGCCTTGATGGAAGAGCTAAGGGGGCTAAATTAAGGAGGGAGATGCATTCTTTTTAGCTTTTGGTTAACAAAACCTAACCAATAGGAGGAGGCACAAATTTGAGAGGGGAAATGTAAAACAAATGCATGGAGCCTCCCAAAAGGATGCACCAATCAAAAATTTTCACTTAAACTTGCTGATGTCATCACCCTAATAGAGAAATATAAAAAAGAGTGACTTTATGACATAGGGAGGAAGGATGAGGATCTAGAGGGAATCCATGCACATCAAGGACTTGCACTCAAACTGAAAGATGAAGTAGCTTCAAGATTCAAACGAGAACTTAACCATCAAAAATGTGCATGCATTAAAGGAAACTAGTCTCCATGCTCATAGATCAAGAAGAGAGGTGTACATATAGGGGAGTGTTGAGTAACTCTCATACATAGCTAATCATACCTCCATGGTGGAGAGGAGGGGTTACTTTTCGAAATAGGAATGTAACTCATTTATGACACAACTTACACATATGACATATTCCATGACAGAATTTGACATGACTCTTATGACACCTATAATCCATGCTCTCACCTAAGTGGGATGACTCACCTAGTGAGGTAGTAATACACCTAATAAATAAATAAAATATGAAAAACACCACTCACACTAACACCCCCCTCAATCGTAACTTATGATGAGGTAAGGAAAGTGAACAAAATACATAGAAAAAGAAAAATGGGTTATAACAACTAACCTTGATGAGGTACCCATGTACAATAAAAATCTCAAGTAGAGAAGGAAAAACAAGTGAGAAAAACATCCACTTACAAGATACAGAAAAACTCCCCTAAACAACTAAGAAGAAGGATAGAAGAAGAAGTGTTATCTGGTCTCCTAAGAAGATGAATTTGTCACAAGCGACCCTATACTAAGTGAAGAGGAAGATGATGATCCTCGAAGTGACAAGGTGTCATTCCAATCCAAGGAACAATTCTCCACATGTGGGTAGAAGTGTCAACTACTCCATGAAGAAATGGTGAGGCCGAAGCAGTGGCGAAAAAGGAAGGTGAAATCTCCTAAAACAATGAAGAAATGTTCCTAATGTTTGATGAGTCCTTAATCATAATGCATGCTCCCTGAAAATTCTGAAGTGGACCAGAAGTATGTGGCTCAAGAAACAACTCCTCAAGATGTGGCAAGTGATAAGTGGATAATGGAGGTGGGTCCCCATCACCATGACAATCAAATATGCTAGAAGAGATGTGATCAACATCAGAAGTGGGCTCAGAAGTATCATCAAGTCCAAGTGAGTCAGATAAAGAATCTGATGGAGGAATAAAGTGATATAAGGAGTAAATCTGAGTGTGATGATCAACTATACCAACTGCAATGATAGTGTCACTATATAGCTCTCTGACATAGACTGAACCTGAAGTGAACTCAACCCGCATGCCCTGTCCAAGGTGAGTGGTCTAATAAACTGAAAGGAGATTAGTTGTAAGTGAAGGAATACTAAGCACATTTTTGAAAGTACCTCCACTCTTTTCAACAAAACCTCTCTTGAAAACCTGTGTAGTAGTGTTTTCACCATGCTGTATAGAAGACATGTCACATGGCTATAATGAAGAAAACCCAATATTTGATGAGGCCATATGATGAGTTGCACCTGAATCAATAACCCATGCAAGAGTAGGTGGCATAATTGTAACTAAAGCTCTTCCCTTTGGTTTCTCCTTGGTTAAGTCTTTTACTTTTTCTCTTTCACTTTCCCTTTTTCACTGTCTTTTTCTTTAGAACATTCATGAGTTGATGAAGATGATTTGAGAGACTCTAGAACTCTGATGTTCTTCTTCTCAAAAATACTCATGAGGAGTTCAATCTTTTTCTTCAAACATTTTTCTTCATCATGTATGTCACTACAGTACCCACAAGTGTTTCATTCTTTAAGAGGTTTAGAATTGGAAGAGGAAGCAGATGAGTTAGATTTTGATTGGTCCTTTTTATTCTCATGATCCTTCTTGGTCTATTTATTTTCCTTTGAAGCCTTTTGTTTTTCTTGACCATCAATGAGAGCATGGATTTTTGTGTATTTTAGAGTTCCCATATGAATCAGCTTATTTTGTTCCCTAATAAAATTAGCAATAAACTCATCAAGTGAGGGCATAGTCCAACTTTTACCAAGTGTTTTTTTTGTTACATGGAAGGCAGAGACAAAGACAGAGTATTCAGGACCATGTTTTGCCAGGACGGAAAGTATGAGTTAGGACCAAGTTTTGTCAATAGCAATCTAAGAGATTTAAATTTGGTGAAGAAGTCTTGAAGATTATCAAAACTGTTAGGACTGAGGCTAATCGACTCATTTTCCAGTTCGTGCCCTCTCATTTCATATTGTTTATCAAAAAACAATTCTAAGGCATCCACAACTTCTTTGGGTGATTTGGCTGACGTAATATGGAAGTGCAGTTCTGGAGAAACACAAAGAGACAAAAAACAATGCTTTCATCACATTTGTCAAACCATTTTTCCTTTTCTACAACATCTGTAGGTTCAACTTGTAATCTTGTGGTTATCCTGAAGAGTTGTTTCTTTTTCAAGACGAAATACATAGCTTCTTTTCATTTGGGATAATTGAAAAGGGTAATCAAGGGAACCATATTGGGATCTATGGAAGAAAAAGGGAGTAAGGGAGAATGCAGAAAGAAAGGAACCACAAAAAAACACCCCCTGAATGCGGAATGGAAATGGGGTCAAAGGAAGGGGCCCCACAAAATAAGTAATAACACCCAAAAGAGATAGATTGTTTCCCTCAAAATTTACTATTTTATTTAATTATTGATGAGATTAAAAAGGGTTTGATTAATCTGCGATTTAAAAATCAACAGTAGGAACTATTAAACAAGATTTCATCTTTCTTACTCATATTAGTGAACTAGTACTAAAGAAAATAAAGCAACTCGAAATATGGAGGGTTTATGGTACCTCAAAATGATGGTATGGATGGGCGCAAATGATGAAAAACATCCTTGTTGCAAGCTCGATGATCTGCACAACAAAGAACACTATAAGAAAAATGGATTAGTAGATAAGATGGAGGGCTGCTTGACTAAGTCAGATCCAAGAAGCCTGAACTTTCTTGAATGGATGTCAACCCTCTTGTATATGATAATGGAATATAAAACCTGATAATAGATTTGATAAAAGCATGTAATATATGAAAAAGAATCTAAAAGTAGATCTAAGATGATAATGATTAATTTGATCCAAATATGATTAAATAAGGCAAACCTAACAGGGGTTGACGGTGACCTGAGGACATATTAGGATAGTCGACATTGATTGGGGATGGGTGAGGAATATCTGCACCAAAAAAGTAGTCCTACAAGCTCCTGTGGATAAATCTGAACTGAATAGTACTTGTAAACAGATCTGAGATAGACACAAACTCTTGTAAAGTAGTTTGAAATCTAAAAATCGGTGAAAGGATGCAATGAAATTATGGAGAATGATGGCGAATGGTGAAGTGAAAAGGATGGTAGGCAGCGAACAAGGGGAATAAAAAATAACTAGGGTTTGATAACACCGATCAGAGTGACAGAGTGGCAAAATGACAAGATTTGGTCAACAGAGGTAGACATGAATGAGAAGCAGAGACTGTTGAAGATATGAGTGATGGAAATGAAATGGATGGCAGCTAGGTCGACGACACTCATACTGAATCGATGATGACCTGAACTGGTTAGGGTATAAACGAAGATGGAATGACCACATGAAAAACTGCAGACATAACTGAAGGCTGAAATAGAATGATGAGAGGTCCCTGAAGCTACTTGAACATGCATAAGGTGTTAGAAACAACAAAATGCAACAATATGATAATGGAAGAACATGAAAATGATAAGGCAAGAGAGGTCTCCCTAGATCACCAAATTAGATGCACAATAGCTCCAAGAAGATTGCAAGATGTGTAAGATGACTGTAAAAGTACTCAACATGGAAACAAGATCACAAGATAGCCCAAAAATCTCAATGTTTCATCCTTAAGAAAGGAGAGGGAAAGGGCGAATTTATAGAGTCAAAGGAGACTCGGATGAGTCGCCACTGCTTGTGGAGATCCATCTATTTGGGCAGTGGAGATGTGGTTTACTTGAGATATAAGGCCCTTATGAGGCGGGATTAGGGTTGTATAGGGAAATGAAATGGGTAGGTGAGGGGTGAAATGGAGTAAATAAAGGCAAGGGGTGGATGAAATTATTAAATGGGGGTGGTTGAGAGCATAGAAAGGATAAAATGGAGGAATCTAGAGATAGGAAATGAATTAATGAAGTATTAGAATTAATTAGGGACTATTAGGGAAAGTTAATGGATGATTGATTAATTATAGGAGAATAATGATATGGGATAGATGAAATGAAATTAAAGGTGGGAAAATGATGTTAAGTGGGATAGATTGGATTTAGGAGAGAAAGAGTATATTCAAATAGGTGACCATGGTGAAAAGAAGCGAACACGGAGCGACAAGGGTAGCGATACCAAATTTTGGTGTCTACATTTCCCTCTTTTTGATGAGTGGTTTTCGTTGGGCAAGCCATGAGACAAAAATGAGAAAGATGAAAGGATGGTTGATTGGGTGCTCCCCCTCAAACTAGGGGTCAACAACACAAAGGAAGTCTATCATGAGTTTGAAAGAGATAGATGGAGGAAGGAAAAGGTGGAAAGGATGAGAAAAATGAAAAAAATAAAAGGATGAGATAAGATGCCTCAAGTGAAGAGGAAAGTACCATTGATAAGATAACAACACAAACAAAATGAAAATATGGTGGCGATCCTAGAAACACATCGATAGGGAATAAAGGATGACCTGCGAGGGAGTTGACATTAATGACCTATATACCCTGTGAGTCGGAAAAGATCACTACGATATGGAGGGAATCCAATGGGAATCCACTCAGATGGATGTACAAGCCATGGGACCAATGGGTCAAAGGCATACATCAAGAATATGCGCAAAAATGTGAGGATGGTCAAAACAATGGTCCTGAAAAAGTTAGGGGCAAAAGAGCATGCGATGCCCTTCAAACATGAGGAAGCAAAAAAGATGTGTCTAGGTAGGACTAGGATGAAAAATATGGCCACAATGGTGGACTTAAGATGAGATAGAGGTGCTCCAAAAGGGAACAAAGATGGGGAAATGGGTCAGACAAATCAAGGAAAGGTGTGATATGGATGTCACACCAATCCAAAGGACAGGCAAGATAGTTTGGATAAAAATATTAGATGATGGATAAGACAAGATAAATGGATGAGATGAGATAAGACAATAGATTGGATGGGATTTAGATGAGATAAAACACATTGATAAGATGGGATGAGAGAAAATAAGTAAGGTGAGAAACAATATGACAGATTGAATGAGATTAGATTGGATGAGGATAATAAATCATATGCGATAAAGGGATAAAATAGGATGAGCCAGTGAAATATGAGATAAGATGGATAAGAAGATGAGGTAAGATGAGATAAAATTTGATTGGACATGAAAGATAAAATGATACTTCGATAGGGTGACCCAAAATGTGGAAGCATACACTTCACCGTAGCAAGGAGCAGACGAGGAAGAATGCTTCGAACTAGATTGGAGGTAAACAAGAAATGGAGCCACTTACAGAAATGCACTTGCAGCGAATAACAGATGTTAACAGATAACCAACAATAGTTATTTATTACATGGATCATATGGGAGAATATGCAAAGTGAACTCATAAACTTATGGTCAACATAGTAAAGGGGATTTAGATCTGACTTGTATGTGGGGATATAGGTTCTCTATAGGTGGGTTACGCTAGGCCTATGCCCCAGCTCTATGTGATGGGGAAACATAAATTGGTCAATGCCATAAGTTTGTTATGGATGAGAAATTTGATCGATGTGGGAAGCTTTCTTAGGATGCTTGCTTTTGAATCTTTATGTTTTTCTTTATGAGATAGAAGGCTAATCAATACAAGAAGCCTTCGCTGCCATGATATAAAATATAATAGTCATCCTTCGAGGGAGTGATCTACTTTTTGATTTTTTTTACAAATGATAGGGACAATATATGCATGATAGCTTTCCTTCGAGGGAGCTATGTTTTTGAATTTTTATGCTCATGTTTTCTTTGAGGGACTTCTTTATAATGAGCATCCATGGAATTTTTGACTTTTACATGGGGAAGAGCTAGGAATAGCTAGGTAGGCCACATAGGAAGGGACATGTACAAGTGACACCCTTGTACCTTTTGCGTAGTTCTAATACATAGACAAGAGGGTGATGTATATAATGATCATGAAGTTCTCACCAAGAAGGAAGAACCTATCCATAAGGAATAAACTATAGGCGGAGTCGTGGTGCCCATATTCAAGTTCATAACTAGGAAAGTGATGGTAGACCACATAGTCCATATTATTATGATGAGAGGTGGAAGTGGCTAATGATGGATGGATGACCAATGGGATGAAACTAAAATTTCATTAGTAAGCATGCTAACAATAGAATGGCCACAAGTGCAATGTGTTAAGAGGTTCTAGTTTTGGTTTACCATCTAGGGAAGCCAAATGATAGGCCACAGACCAATACTTATGCGTGATAATATAAGGTCCAATCTAGTTGGGGGAAAACTTTCCACATTAGATCCTTTCTTAGGTAGTGATGTTTTGATTTTATTTAAGGACAAGGTCACTGGAGTTAAAATCACACTCTTTGCATATGTGTGAGTGGATGGGATAAGATGAAAACTTGTAGAAGATTGGATGAGGTGAGATAGATAAGAGGATGTACAAGATTATGCGCTATCTTTCAAATAGTGAGGAAATATGCGTCCATGGTGAGATGAATATGGTCACAAAAATGGGCTTAGGATGAGGTATGGTGCCCCAAGAGAGGCACAAAGATAGCCATAAAGTGGACTTTAATTGAGATGTAATAATATACAACTAGATTGGATGAGATGAGATAGCAAACTAGATGAAGGATAATGTAAGATTAGATGGGATTAAGAGAGATTAGATGAGACGATGTGGGTGATGTAGAGGAAGAGACCTAGCTTGATAATAGATCGGTCCTAGAATGATTTTGGAGATTTAAAGGAGTCGGGGCGAATAAATAAAGTCTCATTGATGTCCATGGTATGGTTGGATGAAGGAGGAGATGCAAATGGACTAAGAGAGAGAGGAGTGTATTCTCCCCTGGTGAGAGATATGCATCAATTTAGGTAACTTGGATGCAGATATGGATAAGATAGTAGATGCGGAAGGAGAAGCAGGGTGGATCTTGAGAAGTAGCGGTGATGATGCCTCTAGGTTTTGATTGGATAGAGGATTGAGAATCGTGAGGGCGAGGAGGATAAGTAATGTGGATGACGTTGATGAAGAGAGGATGTGCCTCCCTTAGGATAAATAGAGCTCGGAGGAGGGATTACAATTTTTGGATGGAGAACCTGACTTAGATGCCTTAGGAGGTGAGGGTTTGATTGGAGGATTGGATTTGGATGTGGATGAGATGGAAGGAAGAGGGTGGTCTTTGTGTATGAGAAGGCTATCCTCCATTATATTATGGATGAGATTTTGGAGGGCCTTATAATGTTCCATGTCATGACTTGTGGTATGATGATAAGTACATACGACATTAGGATCGAACCAAGGAGGTCTTGGAGTGTGGGGATCAAAAGACTTGATAGGAGGAAGTGTGATTGTTGAGGTTTGGAGTAAGTGTTGAAAGATTTCATTGTAGAACCCAATGGGGGTTTTTGAAGAGGAGGTTATAGATGAAGTGGATTTTAGAAGTATTTGAAGGCAAAAGAGGTGGTTTGTTTTGATGAGGCCTCATGAGAGCCTTTGGTCCAAATTTATAGTTGGAAGGATAAGTGAGTATTTGCGATTTGGTTTTGATGACTTGGAACTTATATGATTTTGAAGGAGAATTATATCTAAAAGGAGGGTTAAACTTCTTGGATTTGGATTGGTTGATGATGGGTGTCTTAGATGAAGGGAATGTCCTTATGATGGAGGGTAGCTCCCTAAGATTGAAAATGTAACATCGGCGTGCTTAGGCTTAGGATGAGGGAGCTACAACATTTTGTGAGGATGTGTAATGGATTTTTGGATGGGTATGCCAAGGTTCTTAGGCCTTGGATGTGAGGATTTACCCTTGGTAGGAATTATGATGATTTCAACTAGAGGATCTATAGAAGCAGAACCAGATGATGTGGAGGTTAGAGATGAGGATATTGAGGATGGAAGGGGTTTTTGGATGATTCCCTTGATGAGATTAGAAGGGGTTGTATATTGTATAGGTCTTGAATTGATTGATGTAGGATTGATTGGTTTTGTATGGGGCATGGATATCATTTTTTATTGTCTTAAGTGGGATTGTTTGTATAAGACATGTCTCAACGGGTATCATAGATATACCTATAAATTGAGATTTATATATAGGCATGGTTATGCTATAAGATGTGATTGAGGTGGAAGTGGATATAGATGTAGGAATGGTAGATGTAGATAAAGAATTAGATATGATAGATTGGGATGTAGTGGTAGTGGGTATAGGTGATATGGTTATAGATATAGGTGGTATAGATGCAGTGATAGGCGTATTTGATATAGATGTGGATGAAGTACTAGATGTGATAGGTTGGGATGTGGTAAGTGTATAGATAGGAGTATATATCAATGGGGTTATTATCATAGAAAAAGTGTCTAAATTAAAGGTAGATGTGGTAGATGATGGGGTAGCAGATGTAGGCAATAATCTAGACTCTTGATTTATGGTGTTAATTGTGTGAGCATTAAGTTCATAAGATGTGGGGGGTAGAATCTGGTTTAATGATGGATGACTGGGGAATGATTGTTTAGAGACATCGAGGGGTTGATTAGGTGATGTGTTAGGATTTTCTACTTGAAGGCCCCCCTGGTTTATAAGTTATTCGACCCGGTCTCTAAAGGAACAACACTTCTCAATGTCGTGACCTTGGACTTGATGATATTTACAATAATTCCCCTTGCATGATACTATACGGGTTTGGGTCGCGAGTCATCAACGGGTCAGATTAGGGGAATTTAAATGAGGTGAAATGCCATCAACTTGTCAAATATGGAACTATATGATTCTCATAGAGGGGTATAGTTAGGAAGTGGTCTAGGAGCTCTTTGCGTAGGCTCTGTGTGAGAAGTGGATGCGGATGAATATTTAACCACAATGGTATTAGTAGTGATCTTAGATGTGTCATCATGTATGGAGGATTTGGTGAACTTAGTTTTGGGATTGTTTGATCGAAGCTTAAGGTGGCCTTTCTCAAGGTTACAGAGTTCAAGTTTACGAGACATAGTGAATGCCTATTCAAAAGTTTGAAAAGATTGAATTTGAAGATTTGAAGAATACGTGCTTCGCACAAGACCGTGAGAAGAGTTCAATAAGCTCTATTCTAGTGGAAGGGAGAATGATAGTTGATTAACAATGTTATGCCATCGTGCGATGAATTCTGTAATGAATTCAACATCATATTGTCGAATGGCATAGAGGTTAGTGATGGTAATCTTATATGCAATGTTAATCGAGAAATGTTCTAGGAAAAATTGCACAATTTGAGTGAAGGTGAATAATGAGTGTTGGGGGATAATGTTGTACCAGTCTAACACGGGACCGACTAGTGACATGGGAAATGTGTGGAGCATGAGATCTTGATCATGGGCAATAAGGTAACATGCATGTTGAAAATCTCGAAGGTGTTTTTGAGGATCCTCCTTACTATTGAACTTGGAGAATTTTAGTAATTCCCAATGAGGAGGATATGGTTTGATGGGAACTGATGGATTGATGGGTTCATTGTATAGATTTGTTCATATGAAAAATTGGTTTTAGATCCCAAGGTTATGGCTTCAAGGTTAGCCATCCTATTTAATAGTTCTTAGAAGGGATCATTAGATGGTTGATATGTTGAAGGATGAGTTTGAGATGCATATGAGGTGGATGGGTTAGGTTGTTGGTATGTTTGATAAGTTTGGGGATGTGTAGGTGTTAGTGGTTGAAGAGGGGGAATATAATTAAGGGGTTATGATTGGATTGGTTGAAATAAAGGTCGATGTTGAGAAATGGGGATGTGGTGAGATGGGTTAGATTAAGTCAATTGTTGTGAAATAGGAATGTTTGATTGATTTACTATAGGGTTGTTTGGGATGTAAGTGATAGGTGGTTGGGATACTTGAATAGGTTGGTTAGGAAATGCATAACTAAAGGCACCTCGAGGAGGAGATTGATGGGGTTGCACTAATTCAGATGGATGGGGTTGAGAGGTGATTACATTAGCATAGACATGTGAAGTGGAAATAAGGGGTGAGGTTGTGTCATGTTGCAAGTGAGATTGTTGAGATGGTTGAATAAGCATACTAGTTACAATAGAAAATGAAGGGGGGATAGTGTTGATATGAGGTGATTTGGGTGGAATGGGATCCACCAATTGAGTGAATTGAAGGGATTTATTTGTGGAGGACTTACGAAATAGGTAATCATAAAGGGTGATGGGGTTAGCATCAATAGCTCTTGAAACTCATACATCCATGAGGGATAGTAGGAGGTCTAAGAGTCTCTAAAGGAGCTTCAAATGTGAGGAGTAGTTAGTCTAGAAGAAATGGATAGGAGAAATGGTCTAGAAGGATTGGTTTCATGATGGGGATCATTTTGGATGACATTGTCTTCATGAAGCGAGACCATAGAAACAAAAGGTTGGGAGATCAAAGGTGTGGTCTCAAATTCAGAAGCTTGTTGGGAAAGATCATTAGAAGAAGGGATGTCACTAGATGAGGTGGATTGTTGCATTGTCTTGTCTTGAGAAGGAGTAATAACAGGCATGAAGTAGATAAACATTTGTTTATGTAGTTTATTAACAAACAAATCAAGCAACAATTTTTTTATCATCATGATTATTAAAAGAGTGTGAGAAAAGAAAAGAAAAAGGCTCAAAGGGAAACCTTAGGAAAATGTCCAATCTAAGGCTGGTTTCAAGTGGTTTTGGATATGGAGTCCTCGATATACCCGAAGGTACGTGAGGCCCAAATCTGTATAGAGTTTATAACACGGCTAGAACACCGCAACGACTTTCCTATTGGGTGATGAAATCCCAATTAGGTCCACCTAGTATAGGATGTTTGGATGTGTGATTTGATTTGTGTGTTTGGATGTGTGTGAAGAAGTGTGAAATGCGACCAATTAAACCTCCTACTTACACTAGATGTACAAGTAAGAATGAAAGGGTTCGTTTTAAATCCAAAACCAAATATGGAGATTCGATGAGAACAACCACACAAGGAATGGAAAAATGTGATGCAAAAGGAGAAACTAAGAAAAGAGGAATACCTAGTTTTCTCTTTTCCTTTTTATCTGATCTTCAAAAATAAATTAAGCAACAAACAATATCCAAGTAATCCAAAAACCCAACACAAACAAGAAAAAAAAAATTCTCTTCCTGGAATGTTAGTAGAAGATGGAAGAAATATGGGAAAATGGAAAATGAAAGATGCAAGAGACTCACCTAAAAGGGTGGTCCCACCAAGCGTGCCAGAATGTTGAACAATATTTCCTCTTCCCTTCTCAAATTAGTGAGCTAGTACTAAATAAAATAAAGCAACTCGAAATATGGAGGGTTTATGGTACCTCAAAATCATGTTATAGACGGGCGAAAATGATGAAAACCCTCCTTGTTACAAGCTCGATGATCTGCACAACAAAGAACATCAGAAGAAAAATGGATTAGTAGATAGGATGGAGAGTTTCCCAACTAAGGAGGTTCCAAGAAGCACGAGCTTGCTTGGATGGATGTCAAATCTCTTGTATATGATAATGGAAGATAAAACTTGATGATGGATTTGATAAAAGCATGCAATATCTAAAACAAAATCTAAAAGTAGATCTAAGACAATAATGAGTAAATATGATCCAAATATGATAAAATAAGGCATACCTGACATGGATCAAAAATGAACCAAGGACACAATAGGCTAGTCAACGGCAATTGGGGATGGGTGAGGAAGATTTGCACAAAAAATCATTCATGTAAGATCTTGTGGATAAATCTGAATGGAACGATACTTGCAAATAGATCTGAGATAAACACAAACACCTACATAATAGATTGAAATATGAAAATGGGTGAAAGGATGCAAGAAAATTATGGAGAATGATGATGAATGGTGAATTGACAGGGCTAGTGGGCAGTGACCAAGGGGAATCAATGACAACTAGGGTCTGAGAACACAAATCAGAGTGACAAAGTGGCAAAATGACAAGATCTGGTCAATAAAGGCAGACAAAAATTAGAAACAAAGATTGTTGAAGATTTGAGTGATAGAAATGAAATGGATGGGGGATAGGTCAATGGTGCTTAGAGTGAATCAACGAAAACCTGAATTGGTTAGGGTATAAACAAAAATGGAATGACCAAAATGAAGACTTGCAGATAAAATCTAAGGCATATATAGAATTTTGACATGTCCCTGAAGCTACCTGAATTTGCATAAGGCGTTAGAAACAAAAAAAATACAACAATATTGGAAGAACATGAAAATGACAAGGCAAGAGATGTCTCCCTAGATCACCAAAGTAGATGCACAATAGCTCCAAGAAGACTGCAAGATGTGTAAGATGGTTGCAAAAGTACTCAAAATGGAAAAAAGATCACAAGATAGCCCAAAAATATCAATGTTGCATCCTTGAGAAAGGAGGGGGCAAGGGCTCATTTATAGGGTCGAAAAAGACCCAGATAAGTCACCGTTGATTGTGGAGATCTGTCCATTTGGGCGGTGGAAATGAGGTTTACTCGAGATATGAGGCCCTTATGAGGTTGGATTAGTGTTGCATAGGGAAGTGAAATGGGTAGGTGAGGGGTGAAATGGAGTAAATAAAGGCAAGGGGTGGATGAAATTATTAAATGGGGGTGGTTGAGAGCATATAAAGGATAAAATGGAGGGATCTAGAGATAGGAAATGAATTAATGAAGTATTATAATTAATTAGGGATGATTAGGGAAAGTTAATGGATGATTGATTAATTATAGGAGGATAATGATATGGGATGGATGAAATGAAATTAAAGGTGCGAAAATGATGTTAAGTGGGATATATTTGATTTAGGAGGGAAAGGTGATATTCAAATAGGTGACCATGGTGGAAAGAAGCGAACACGAGGTGACAAGGGTAGAGATACTGAATTTCAGTGTCTATAGGATTGAGGAAAAAAAATTTATAGGGGTGTGAAGGGGCTTGCTCAGCTCGACAAGCTGGCTCCTGGGCAAGATGGGGACAAAGACTGAGTTGTGCACAAGCTGGTGGAATGTGTGTTGAGTTGGAACGAATCGTTGGGCCGAGTCAGTGAGTTAATACACAAGTCAGGTGTGGGTGCCGAGTCTGTGTCGGTGAGTTGGGGCATGTCCACATGTTATATGGTTGTTTAGAGGTCAGAGGCATAAAAAACAACAGTGTAACCGTCGAATGATTACAGGGTCCACGTGGCAGCGCTGCTCTGAGAAATGGTCGATGCAGGAAGAGTTGATTTGAGCAGGTGAGTTGCGGGTAATGACTGGGAGATTCCAACGTAGAAAAGGTTTAAGCACTCAAAGAAAGTTTGAGGTGGATTGCCAAATGTTGGGATACTGCCAACAAGCTCACGAGGGGAACCAAGATGAGTGGTAGAGACTCGAGCCAACACAAAAGGTCGATGTAAAAGAGCGAAGTGGAACCAATGCAAGTATGAGTCAACAATGCAAGCATGAGTCAAAAATTCAAGCAGCGAACAATGCTCAACAGTTGAGCCAACGGTAATGTGATAAGCCACCGTGAATTCACAAGTCGGTCAACTGAGCATGCAAACACAAAAACGCATCGTAGACTGAGTCGCCAAACAACAGAGGCAAATTGAGTTAGGATAATTACAAACAACGAATAATCGAACAATGCACAAAACTTGACTCGGCGAGTCAAAAAAATAAGGCGGTGAGTAATTAATGTAATGCAAGGCAAGTTGTGGGACAACTCGGTCAGCCGAGGCCAAGTTGGACCCTTAAAGAGGCTCTTTTAACCATTTAAAACACCAAACCAACACATTCAACCTTTGAATTTTGGCTGAACCTGTACACCTGGAATATTAGCAAAACAACACGCCCAATACACAACCAAGTACAAGAACCCTTGAAAAATGCAAGTAAAGCACAAAGGTAAAGATTGGGAAACTTGCACATGAAACTACAAGACAAAGAGTAGTAAGCAACCGTAGTGAGAGACACGATTCTGATCCTCGAGCTCTAATACCATGATGAAGGGAGGAAGGACGAGGATGTAGAGGGAATTCGTGCACATCAAGGAGTTGCACTCAAACTGAAAGATGAAGTAACTTCAAGATTCAAACAAGAATTCAACCATGAAAAATGTACATGCATTAAGGGAAACAAGTCTCCATGCTCATAGATCAAGAAGAGAGGTGTACATATAGGGGAGTGCTGAGTAACTCCCATGCATAATTAATCATACCTCCATGATGGAGAGGAGTTACTTTCCGAAAGGGGAATGTACCTCCTATATGACATAACGTACATATATGACAAATTCAACTTTTTACAAATTTTAAAAGAGGCAAAATTTTCTTTGGGGTTTTCAAGTAACTTTTTACATGCCAACATTTCTTAATAATCCTTAATTAATACTTCACTATGAGTTATTTTCATTCTATTGCATTTGCACATGGAATTCTAATTTGTTCCAATTACAAGAAATAATCGTAGAAAACCACACAACAGTTATGTAAAATGTGAAAGATTTTTTTGTTGGGGGAATCTCTATCTTTACCAAACCATACAAAATCCATTTGCACTTAAGCTTATTAGGTGGATGACATGTAAAATTATTCTCTAAACATCTTTATTAAATCCTTTTTCACAAACAAGTTTAAGGTTTTGTAGAATTATTCTTATCGACGTCTTTATAGAATCCCTTTTCAAAACAAAGTTTATATCTATTTTAATTAATTAATTAATTAGTTATTTATTTATTTTTGTTGATTGAAAGATAAGATTTTTAAAATTCCTTGATATTGAGTTTACCTTCTTACCTTTAATGTTAAAGATTAAGTGATATTTATTAGATGAAATATAGAAAATTGAGGTTGATCTAGCATAAACCACCTAAAATGATGGCCGAAATTAAATGAACCAACTCTAAAGACACTAACATAAAATCATAAGTAGTTTTGTCATATAAAATCGTATTACAAAATGGGATGGCTCTCCTTTTGGACATTCATTTTGGGATGGATCCACTTAGTCCATGGAATGTCATCAAGAATCTTCATTAAAAGAGTGGAAACATTTTTTATTTTTATAATAAGAGTAAAAATTAGCTTTTACAAGAATCAAATATAAAAACTAAATACCATGACAACATTAGGGCCTATTCCCTAGAACCCGCAAACTCAATCTTAAGAAACACCCCTATGATATAATAACCTTTGTCTATATAAAGAGTTATCGGTCTTGGCTCATATGGCCTTGACTGCCACTCTAGGTAGCTTAGGTTATGGGTTCTAATCTAGCGATTTACCTGCAATATGTGTGGAGAGCTCAGTGTATGTTGCTCCATATAAGGTTGATCGGTGGTGCTCACTCTGTGTTAGAGCTTCACTCCTCAAAACTCCAATTTGTTGGTTCTTTGCCGATTCCTCCAAATTACCAAAACTAAAAAACATCTCTCTATATAAAAGATAAATATTAAGTTACTCCAACACCACTCAGAAGACGATTAGTGTAGAAACAACAAACTATCAACAAAATCAAGAAAAAACCATTAAAAAAGTCAACACACGAGGGGTCAAACCATCCCCAATAGGGAAGAGATTTGACAGTTAACCCCAACCATTAAACCAAAAATCTATGATGTTAAGAGGTTTTAAACAGCCCCTCCATCTCTGTTAAATACCTTTCATTTATTTAACAATTTAAAAAATACATTATTTTTTAGCTGTATTTACAAGTGTCAGATAAGTTTACGGGATTATATGCATGATATAAACACATTTTCAACAAAATACGTTATTGAAATATCTATGTAATGCTGCACATATATTTATATTGAATGTGTTCATAGTGATAATGATGGTTTTGCCAAAAATTTTCACATCAAACAGAGACGGGATGACAATTTTGCAGTGTAAAATATGGTTAAAATAGGCAAAAACATATGAGACGGGCGTCAAATCTCAACTCTGATCCCCAACCATATAGCTGGAAGGAACTAACCATGAGCAGCACCCAATCTTCTTCCACTAAAGGATTGAAGGTCCTCCACGGGCCACCGAGATCCGCCATTCACCCTCTCTTTAGCTTCCAATCTCAACATTTCTTACTCTTGATATTTTACGTTTGTGTTTAGCTGTTGAGCCCAAATGTGTGGAGACATTGCAAAGCACCAATTCATAGAATTTTATGGGGAAGCCATTTAACACCAGAGTCTTCATCAAACATTGTTTTTATGACATGTTAGTTCTTTTGGATTGTTGTTTCCTTCTCCAAAGCTTCATTCACACTTGGATTTCATTCACATATAAGGTTTCGATCTTGTTCTAGCCCAATTCCTTTCCATTAAATATCCGAGTTGTCCCAAAGGAGATTGGTAGAAGTAAAATATATCATATATTTAAATTTTTCAGAGAGTTTTTCCATGCCCATCCCCAACAGAGGCTTAAAAGTTTTCTTTAGCTCTTTCCTCTGATAATCTGTTGAGAAAAATGTCTTATTAGAGCGTAAGCCTCACAATTAAGTTTATGTCATTTTAGTTATCCTCACAAGCATTAAGCCATAGAGATGACCCCCTCACATTTATAGGGGGTTCCTAGGATTGTTTATTGAGAAAAACAAACTTATTTCCTCCTTTTTTTCAAGGACTCGATGCAATCTTGCAGTGGAAATCTAATCAGCCTGAAAGGTCCTAGTCTTGGAAATTTTGCAGTACCACGGTCCCATCCGATTCCTTATTTTGAAAGTTTTTTAATAAGAGCACTGGCCCCAGCATAGCATAGGACCCTTACGTTGGTTTTAGATTTAATAAGCCTCATAATTCTGCGTGCCATCTCTCCCATACTGATAGAATGCACTAATACAAACTAGTTCACCATTTCACCAAATTGCATCATTGTTATAAGTTGACAGGTATGCTTGGTGGAGATCATGGTGACTATCCTCTGCTAACAACAGCACACATTGCATGTCTTCTTGCCTAAGCTTTGCTTAAAGATAATGGGCTTGTGTGACATATGTGAATACAGATAAACGCTGCAAGCAAATGATTATTATCCAGGACACATACACTAATGTGGGGGTCGAGTAGACCACTTTATGGTCAGCTACAAGTCTTTTCCAACCAAAGGTTTCTTGTCTAATCTAAACATAATAACATTTAACTTAGAAAGTAACAGTACTCAACAAAAATAACAATTCTATCGAGAAATTCACAGATAAACAATGATTCTCAGATATTTACATATCTGAATAGTGAATACCAGTGACCACACCTCCTTTTCTAATCTAAGAATAATGACTTTTAACATTAACTTAGTAACTGTTGCTCAACAAAACTAACAACGGTTCAAGAAATTCACAGATAAGCAATGATTCATAGAGATTTACATATCTGAATACCGGTGACTACACCTGCAGTTTTCAATATCACCTAGAAAAGATTAAATATATGTCCGTAGTTTGGCAATTTCAATGCTTTGAAGGAGATTCTTCCTCACAGTTTCAAGTGCTCCTGCCACCTCTTGCATTGTGGGTCGTTCCATAGGCGATTCATTTGAACACACCAAGCCAATGTGTATGAATGGAATAAGAACCTCATTTATCTCATATTCCCCTAATTCTTTTATCATTCTCTGGTCAACAATATCCTCCACTCTTGTAGGAAAATGCATGCTGACCCACTTGTGGATGTTTAATTCTCCCATAAACATATCACTAGTTGGACTCTTTCTGGTTATCATCTCCAACAACACAATGCCATAGCTGTAAACATCACCCTTTGTCGATATCTTCCCACTCTCTCCATATTCTGCATTTAAGAAACAGAGTTTTTCTATCAGATATATGGCAATATGAACAACTATTATCCAATTGAGGCAAGAGCAGTACCTGGAGGAATGTAACCGATGGATCCTTTGAGAGACAAAGTTGAAGTCAATGTTTCTATGGAGTCTGGTCCACAAATCAATTGGGCAATCCCAAAATCCGCTACATGGGCTGTCATATCCTCATCGAGGAGAATATTACTGGGCTTTATATCACAGTGTACAACTTGCACTGAACAATCATGATGCAAATATTCCAATCCATGGACAACATCTACTGCTATACTCAATATCTCCCTTAGGCTCGATAGGCCACCATCTGAAAACAACAGTTTCTCCAAATTTCCTCTAGACATCAACTGGAGAACCAACACTTTTTTTTCGAAGTCTGAGCAAAAGGTTATGAGATTAACCAGATTTCTGTGCCTAGCATTGCCCAGAACTTTGCACTCTGCAGTAAAACTCTTGCGAGCCTTTACATTTTGCATATTGAGGAGCTTGAATGCTGCAACTGTGCCATCATTTAGAATACCCTTATAGACAAACCCAAAGTTACCAGACCCTAACAGGTTCTCCCCATGAAATCCATCAGTTGCTCTAACAATTTCTTGATATGAAATCCCCGTGTGACCAATGAGATTTATTGTTGAAGTATCTTTATAAAAACCTGATTTCATCTTCTGCGTTTGCAAGTGACGCCTCCAGTAAATTAACCCCCCAATTAGTAGAGAACACAATACAATGGCAACTGCTCCTATTGATAGTGCGATTTTTAGAACTTTATTGCTGTCTTTCTTAGCCGAAGTAATGACAATTGGACATGAGGGAAGACGCATCCGTTCTCCACAAAGAAAGGAATTTCCTGTAAATGATGCTGCTGTCAAGTTTGTAAACACACCACCTTGTGGGATTTCTCCACTCAAGTTATTGAAAGACAAGTTCATATACTCCAACATGGTCAGATTTCTTAAAGACACAGGTATTGGTCCAGACAGGTTGTTAGAAGAAAGATCCATGTCCACGAGGGATTTTAAGTCATCAAGCGAATTGGGAATTCGGCCCTGTAATGAATTTGAAGAAAGATTGAGATACTGGAGTTGCTCACAGCTTCCCAAAGTGGCTGGAATCTGACCTTCCAACCTATTGCCAGAGACATCTATAGCTTGGACATGTATCATCTTTCCAATCTCCAAAGGCAATTGTCCTTCTAATGATTTCCTCGACAAGTTAAAATACAACTGTAAATTGGAAAGAGAGGCCACTTCACGGGGTAGGCGTCCTGTGAATTGATTGTTGGAAAGGTCCAGCAACTCCAATTTATAGCAGTTCCCCAAACTAGCAGGTATGGTCTCTGATAGTAGGTTGTGATGGAGCATGAGCCGTCTGAGTTGTTGAAGTTGAGAAATGGTGTCAGGAATGACTCCAGAAAGCATGTTGTGGCTTATTGATAGCTCCCCAAGATCTGCTATTTCACCAATTTCAGTGGGTATGCTTCCTTCTAGCTTGTTGTTATCCAACCATAATCTTTGCAACTTCACAAGTTTTCTCAATGAGGAAGGGATCTGGCCGGTAAAGAGATTAGAAGACAAGTTAAGCTGAGTCAAATTGGCTAGGTCGCCAATCTGAAAAGGTATATTTCCTGTTATGTTATTTCCATTTAGTAAAAGCACAGACAGATTTGTGGGGAGCTGCTCCGGTAAGTGCCCTGTCAAATAATTGTGATGGAAACGTAATTCATTCAATTGGGTGCAATTGGCTAGAGCTGATAGAATGGGAATTGTGCTAGAACTGCCACTAACAAGCTGATTAGAAGATAAGCTCAGAAATTCGAGGTAGGACAGTTTGCTGAACTCTAATGGCACAACCCCTGTCAGCTGATTTAACTCTAAATCCAGATAAGCCATTTGGGAACAATTGGCAAGGGAGGTTGGAATGACACCTTTGAGGTTATTATTCCATAGATAAAGCACTTGCAGCTGAGATAATTTCCCCAATTCAGGTGGGATCTCACCACTCAAACTATTGCTGTCGAGATCTAACTCGGCGAGGGCAGATATGTTTGACAGCGAAGAGGGAACAGGGCCTGTTAAATGATTGTCTAATATAAAGAGTGACTGCAACTCATTTAGCAGTCCCAATTCAGGTGGAATTAGGCCTCGGAGACTGTTACTTTCCAGATACAGAATATTCAGAGAAGAAAGATTAGCTAAAGATGAAGGAATGGTACCTGTGAAGTTGTTCGATCCTAACATAAGAACTTGGAGTTTTGTGAGCAGACCCATCTGTGTAGGAATGCTTCCTGTCAAATTATTATCTGCTAGAGACAATTGTACCAAATCTTGGCAACCAGTGAGATTCAATGGAATTGGGCCCTGAAGTTGATTGATTGATAGATAGAGTATCTGCAGGCGCCTTAGCCTTCCTAATTCCTGGGGAATTCGCCCACTGAGACTGTTGTTATAGAGATAAAGTTCTGTTACAGAGGAGAGATTTCCTATTGAAGGGGAAACAGAGCCCTGTAATTGATAACTCTCAAGATTGAGGGACTTAACTTTCTGGGCTGCTGCATCACAAGCAACTCCTGTCCAGTTGCAGAAGTGAATGGTAGGGACCCAATTGGCAAAGACATTCAGAGGATCCAAGGTGATGGAATTCTTAATTGCAAGAAGACTTTGTTCATCAGAGCCGGATTGAGCAGCAATTGTCATGGGACTGCTTAAAAAGAGAAACAGAAACAGATGAAACCACAACACTACCAAACAATTCATTTTTGCAACCAAGTACTGATACAGGCAGGGAAAGATCAGAAGGAGAGTGCAACACCAAGTTAAAATAAGTTTGTGGGTAATCTTGTTCTGTTGCTCTCACGTATACAATATTTATTCTGGTCCACTCCAACTTCAGTCAATGAATTTTAATTCTTTAATGCAAATCAACTATGCATAGTCAGACCAGTAAACCGAACAGCGTGGGGCAAATTCCAAGATGTCAAAGTCCTGGCCGCCACTCACAGTATGAACCAAATGTAATCACCATCACATTGACTTTACAAAGTATTAGCACTCTCTGCATCCAGAAACTCATCTGAACCATTGAAATTGTTTACTCAGATATTCTATTAAAATTATTCTTGAAATGGTCATCTTTCCTTTGTTCATACCTGATTCGTTTGACTTCTGTAAAAATTGCCAAAAGTTTTGGTTCCCAGTTTTGGGAGCACTATAACGACACGCTGCCTTAGTTGATGTCGATCAGGGGTTAAATTTGACGGCCGTTTAGACGTTTTTCATGATTTTAGCCGTAAAATACTTGTAAATATTTAGAAAAACCGTCACGTGCGACTTGCAAATTTTAAGGGAGGCCGTTATTTTTAATATAGATTTATAGGTAAATTATACAAAATATATATTTGAAATAGTTAAATATATATAAAATAATATTTTATATATTTTATTGACATCATAAAAATAACACTATTTTGTATTTTTGAAGGGCAAGATTTAAAATTTGCCGTCACCTAAAAATTGTTTGACAGGCACAGGCGGCCGTCAAATTTAACCCCTGATTGTCGATTTTGTATTCTTCCTTCGTGCTCTTTAATATAATTCCACAACCTTGAATTGACTTCTTACAAAGAAGACTGCACGACTAGATTTGTTTGCCTTGTTATCTTTACCAATGGAAGTGCACATTAGCTATATTAAGAAAAATATAATAGAGTTACAAGAGTGGGGGGGGCGAGGGGGACAAGTCATGGTCCCAAAAAAAAGTTACAAAGTACCATGAAACGTCTAAAAGGTAAACAAAAACAAATGTTACGAGGGTAAAGTTCAACACCACCTTAAAACATTACTATTGACTTGTTATCTTTGAATTAGTATCCATCTCAAAAGAGGTTCTCACTAAGAAATGTTATATGCTAATTATATTTTAAGAGATGCAATAATGTTTAATTAAGATAAACAATAAATCAAATTTCATTATAAAAAATGAGGGCAACCTTGTAATAAGTATTTATACTAAGTAGTTCACTAATGTGTTTGAGAGAGTGATTTTGTAATTGGGCGATTTATTGCAATCGCTTGTTGTCAAATAAGCACTCATGCTTATTTGGACAACTTAGCTATAATTGAAAGTGAAAATCAACATATGCCTAAATTTTTGTGGATCCCTTATTTTCTGTGGATCCTCTTTTTCTACGGATCTTAGTTTTTCGCGGCTTCTTCTTTCTCTACAAATCTTAGTTTTCCATGGCTTCCTCTTTCCATGGATCCTAGTTTCCTACAACTTCTTATTTCTTTGTGGATCCTCTTTTTCCGCAAATCCTGGTTTTCTGCAGCTTCCTCTTTCTCTGTAGATCCTAGTTTTCTACAACTTTCTCTTTCTTTGCAGATCCTAGTTTTCCGCAGCTTCGTCCTAACAATATGTGGCTTTCTCAAAATCTGTAGTTTAGAAATGGAAGCTCCAAGGTCCAATGATGAGTTGACATGTTAGCAGGGACAACCTAGAGGTTAAATTTGATGGCCTCGTGGCTGTTAAATGTGTGGGACGACATGGAGATCTTTAAATGCTCATAACTTTTGATCCAGGTCACCAAATAAGACAAAATTGGTACCGCTGGAAAAGTCTTGAGGAGTACTACATGCTAAAAGTAGTTTGGGGTCGCAATAGAGTGTATTTTGGGACTGAAAATATAAAAAACAAACTTGTGGTCATTTTCATGTAGGAGTTCTGCAAAAGTCTTTGAAGCCCATGCTAGGTCTGCACACTTCAATGCTAAGTGGTCATTAGTGGTTGGAGAAGTGGGTGATATTCTTGATTTCATATTTCTTCTCCCTCCTCCCCTTCTTCTATATATGTAACTCAGTTTTATTGTAAAATATCTTCTTCTGAATGAAAGGTTATGTTGTTCTTTTCTGTAGCCAAGTATTTTCAGTTACAGACTTTTGTGTTGGTTTTATGTAATGCACTCAGTGCCTTCACCATTATTTTAATACAGCATGCACATTATAATCAATGATATTTTGTTATTGTGGCTCTCCTTCTGCCCTTTAATTTATATTTTTGTATTCTTACCTTTCTATTATTTTATGTCATGTTGTGTGTGAGTTATATTTGCATGAACTTCATCCTTGTGTAACTTATGCATCAAATATGAGTTTGGTAAAATTTCAGAGTTGAAAGTGTCTTGCTTCCACCCTCTTGGCTTTGCATTCTTCCTTGTCATTCTTCATCTCAAGGAGAGAATCCATTTCTAGTTTTTTGCATCACCTTATCTTTTATTCAGTATTTTATCTTTCTGAACCATGGTTCCTTGGAAATATTAGATTAGAATTAATTAGTAATAGAGTATAGAGCTCATTCGATTATTTATAGTGAATTGAAGTGAAAGGAACCAACATTTTCCCCTGTAGATTGACCTTGAAGGAGCCATTGTCACACACTTTAAGGGTATTTCCATGTTTCACTGAGGCGATGAGCCTAGCTTCAACAAGAGGTGCAACTTCAAGTGACAACAGTTTTTGGCACACTTGGTGGGAACAATTTGAGCCATCTATAGCTTAGTTTTGATCTAATACATTGAAATTGGTGTGTGTTTCAGAGGTACTTTTTCTTTGAAGGTAAAAAGTAACACATTTAGCGACTTTTAACACTAAATCTACTTTTTTCAAAAGTCAAGTATTTTAGTTTCATGAGAAGAGTGCATACAAGACAAATCACAACAAGAGGCGAACCTTTTGAATATCGACAAATTTCACCAAGGAGAAGAGGAATACCTCTTCAAAGAATTCCATCCCCAATGTTAGCAAAGGTTCCTAGATTACAAAATCAAAACTTATAATAGGTTGTAGTGTAGAATATAACAGGGAATATCATTATATGTTTCAATTGCGCACTAGACTATATGCAAATAGTTCATGAAAAGAGAAACATATAAAAAACCCCATGATGCAACTAGAATCTAATAGAATGGGATCATAACATAGATGTAAAAAGGTATTATACCAAATTATTTTCTATTAGGATCCAAGATCAACCTTCTTTCGAATCAGATTACATAGCTTTATGTAAACTATGATGACTATTGAATTACCAATCCTTTCATCTCCAAGGAAAATTTTAGCAGCGAATATTCATAATTTGGCGAATAGTAGAATTTCAGGAATTTGATTTTGATAATTTTTATGGCCACAACAGTGCCCAGGTTTTCACCCAAAAATTCCACAAACAATAATTTGTCCCATGCGAATAGCCAACGAATATCCAATCCCAATGCATATTTTTATATTGAATCCCTGCGTGATTGACGAGACAGGATTTTAAAGCATTCTTGGATCACGAGGAAATCTATGGAACCTTATTGGTCCTTTGGGCTCATTCGTTGACATGTATAAGACATTTTTTAGGAATTTGATTAAATTAGCCATATATACACATAGATGTAGATTATACATTTAGAATCACTAAGCATTGAGAAAATTTTAAAGGTTTTTTAATCTTTTCCGATTTTCCAATTTACAAATTTGTGAAGTAGTAGAAAAGGATTCAACGAATCAATATATTACAATTTGTTTACAAAAATCAAATAAATCAAGGTCTTGTCGGGGCTCGACTACTGCGTTGCAGTTTACATCCTAAAAGCACTTACTATAGGTGAGTCTATTTGAGACTTGTTTTCTTTCATGTCGCGTAGCTTTATCTTATTTTGTAAGTTATTTATGTCATTTTTTGATTTTATGGTATTGCGAATGTCATGAAACTACAATTCCTTAGTCAATTTTCATCCCATAACGCTACCAACTGAAAATTTTCCTTATAGGATTCACTGATTCAAGAAAATGGAAACTAAAAAGGGAAGCTCATGAAAAAACGTTATTCCAACCCCTCCTAGTAGTGGTACTGACATTCAAAAATAACATCTTATTTTGAGAAACCATCTAAAGAAACCCATCCTTCTCCACAGTCTGCAACTTCTATGAATTTATTCTTCCTTCTATTGTAGTATACCTTCCAAAAACAGAATGCAATGGATGTTAAATATCACCTCCCAAGCAGTAAAACATCGCTATAAATGATTATGTCTTTCACTGTATATGTCAAATTTAGTCTCTTTTCAAATTCCATATAGTGGATGACAGTTGTCACTTCGCTAGGCCTATTTCAGGAACTTCCATTAGAAATATGATTGTCTTTGGCCTTCATCCCAAAATACAGCCTACGTCGTCAATCTTAATATATCGAACGATGAAAAATATTCAAAATAATTTAATAAATTCATACTTCGCATCACGTATCCATACGTGTAATGTATCTTAGTATCTATACGTGGTAACATCACACGTGGAGCGGTCAAGTGTCACCCATTCCATGCCTCCTTAAGGAAAATTCATTCTATAGACTCCAAGCTCGTGGAATGAACCGATTCAATAAAATTTTAGGTCCATGGTGTCAGTGAGGCGAGGTAGAGTGACAGTGACCAATCAGATAATGCCATGTGTCATTTTCCTAATTCGTGGCTCATGCTAAAATGGAGGTATAAAGTTGCAACATTGAAGTCTAGTCCACCATTTAATAATTTATACGTTTTGCATTTATTACTTCAAAATTTGCCTCAATTGTTTTTGTCTTTCCACTGCTTAGTCTAGTTAATTCCACATGGTGAGCTTTTTCTTTGTAAGAACCATGTCAGAGTGTGAAAGGCAAGCCAGTAAGAAGGATCCATGTATGTATGGTTTTAACACACCATTTTCTGTTAAATGATATTTCTATCATGTATGCTTCACTGCGAAGTGCGAACCAATAAAAAACACCACATACATATGAATTTCACGGTAGGACTGAGTGTCAGACTCTACATATCCACTATTAGTCACCCCAAAACACAAGCCAATAAGAAAGCTCCACACTTATACCATTTTTCCAATGTTAGTTGGTTGGTGGGTCATGTCAGTTATTGTGAAATTGAAGTGCAAGCCAATAAGAAAGCTCCAAGTCCAACTTACAAGTTCCACTGTTAGTGGTGAGTCTGTGAGTCAGTGATATGTTTACGTAGATGTGTTCGCATGTTGTTTTCCATTGCAAGAACCATGTCAGAGTACAAAAGGTGAGCCAATAAAAAGGCTTCATGTACGTATGGTTTTAACAGACTGTTTTCTATTAAATGATATTTCTCTCATGTATGCTTCACCACGAAGTGTGAACCAATAACAAATACCACGTACGTAGGAATTTCACAGTGGGACTAAGTGTTGAACTCTACATATCCTTTGTTACTCATCTTGAAGTGAAAACCAATAAGAAAGGTCCATGCTTATATAATTTTCCTAATGTCAGTTGTTTGGTGGGTCTTGTCAGTTATTGTGAAGTGTGAGCCAATAAGAAAGCTCCAAGTCCAACTTCCAAGGTGCACTGGTAGTGGTGAGTCAGCGAGTCGTTGACTGTGAGCACTGTGTCGGTGACTGCCACTGAAGAGGAAATTTGACAAAGGGTATTCGCCAAACTAGTTTTAGGAGATTCGTCATTTGATTTCCAACTTGTTTTTTATATTTTTACCATTTTCACCAAAAGAACAAAACTTGTTACGGGTTCATTCAAAAAAACTACGAAACTGGTTATATGGATATTCTCCATGATTTTTATAATTTTTTTTGGGGGGGTTACATAAAATTTCCCTGTTCATCTCCTTTTCGTATCATCAGAGCATTTTCATATTCTCTACCTATGCACACAGAAGATATACATTCTATATTTTGTATTATATTACTATGTATATATAAAAGGATTTTGAAATCATGAATTATATCCATTTCAGCTTATTAACACATTTTATTGTCCAACACTTTCCTAGACTTAATAGTTGTCTCATCTCGATACAAAAATTGCTTCTTTCTAGTGCCTAATCGATCCATAGTGATCCAAAGAAACGCCACTTCATTAGAACGACCATATTCAAAGGAAAAATTAAGCAGAATAAAGAGAAAACTGTAAAGTTACAGAACCACACCTCCGTGTAAGGGAGAGGAGCCAATAGTTGTGCACCCAAGTTGAGGGGTGTACAACACACATTTAAATACATCAAATTTTGAAAAAAAAAAACCCTTTAAAAGATTTTTTTTTCTTAATCTAAATATTTTTTTTTGAGCATTTTTATTTTATGGAAAGTGGTTTTTAAATGGATTTAAATCAAGTAGTTTTTCATACAAAGGAAAAAAGGGTGGACCATTAGTACGACATTATGTCATGCATTTTTTTCCACTTATGTGGCATCATGTGATTGGGTGATTTTTTGATGTGATTTGATGTGACACATTTTATTACCTACTTTTTTTTCAAATGTTGAATGACAAATGTACATGTACTAGTCACTCACTTCACAAATACCCTCACCATTACTGGTCCATGCTCCACTATTGGCTCCTCTCCCTTAGGATGATGGTTGTGTAACCATCCCTCTTCACAGACTGACAATTGCATAGCCGCCAGTCTGCATACACCAGCGGTCCTGTCACTAATGGACGGAAAAATAAAATGAAGCCACGGACGGTCGTGGATTTCAAGCGTCTCATCCATGTCTCTTCCTTGGAGGACTTTTCTCATTCCCTAGTGCACATTAGGACATGAGAACATGCTATTTAAGGAGGATAATATGAAAGAATTGATCATCGAAGTTTGAATGCAAGAGAGTGAGAAGAAACCATTGGAGATGGAAGTGTTTTGTAGAAGTAAGGTGTAGAAACAGAGCAACCAAGTATAGAAGGGAGGTATTACATTGTTTACCTTCTTTCCTCTTGTTGTAATATGTAATTATTTTACAATTGGCCAGTAAAAATTGGGAAGAAAGAGGAAAGAGCAATTACCCTTCCCGAATGGTTTTCCCTCAACTTGGGGGTTTCCAAAATAAATATTGTGTTGAACTATTATCTTTCCTTTGCTGCAAAGTAGTCTAAGTTTCAATTTTTCTCACTAGTTAATTAAGGACTATCATTTTCAAGAGTTGGAAGTATTGTTGGGGATGGGTCTATGAGGAAAAATTTGCAGCTAGAGAATATCAAATCCAAAACATGCAAATACATATGTAACAATCCCCACAAAATCTACAACAGTGGAAGTATAAACAAGAATAATCCAAATCACACAAAAGTACACACACATAACACAACATGTACCGTGGTTGACCCAACGTGGGATATGTGCACCAAAGATAGAGATCTCATATATATAATATAACAAGAGATTACTGTTATCCAAAATTCACCTCTCAAGGTAGTTTTGATAACATGCATCAGATTCTTCAGTCTCGAGCAAGAAAAATTGATTTAAGGGCCAAAATCATAGGAAAAATCCAAGAAGTTAGGGAAAAAATAAAAAAATTCCAAAAAATGAAGTCACAGGCTTGTTTTAAAGCATTGCAGGTCTGAAGGCTGTGGGTCGTACCGGTGCGGATTGTAATAAGGTTTGTCATACCAATTTTGCAGCTGAAATACAAAGGAATCGATAAAGTCGGAACTTTTTGTCCCAGGTGGTTCGCAGGACAGTTGGGATGTCGGGACGCGCAAAGCCAAAATGGCCGCAGGCAGTGAAAATTGGTAAAAGTGGAAGTTTTTTTTTATTGTTCCACACTGTTGGGACAGCCGGGACAAAAGTATGCACGGGAAGTGAATCGGCCGATTTTCTGCAAGCCAGTCTATTGCGGGTGGTGCAGAGATTTTCATCCAGGACAATCGGGACAAAAGTATGCGCAGGACGCGAAAAGGCGAAAAGATCGCAAAAGGGGACAAGGAAGCCTGAATCGGCCAATGCAAAAGAGTGTGTCTAGGAAAGCCAGGACACATAGACCTAATTTTTCCGCAATACCCACAAATTCAAAGGAAAAGTCAACGTTTGACTCCCGAAGCTTCAAACAACCATAACTTTTGACTCTGAGCTCCGATTGTCACAAAATTGGACTTTCTGGAACGAGCACGATGTCTTCTACATCACAAAAACTGGATTTCTTAATTTTGGAAAGGGTAGATATATTTAAATAAAATAAACATATTCGGCTCCACTCAGTTAATGCTCATTCTTGTCAAATGACATAAAATGCCTGGCAGACCCAAAATAACTCCTTGCGCTCAGAAGGTCATAACTTTTGCATTTCTCAATGAAATCACACAAAATTGGTACCGTTGGAATCATGTATTTGATCATGATGCAAAACAATCAAGTAATTCCAGATTTGATTAGAAATCGATGGGAATTTTTCATAAAACGTGGCCAGGTTCATGATAGTGTTTGATTTGGTAGTTGGGAGTGCAATTAAGAGGCATGGTCACCATTCCTTCTCTGCTGCAACACCTGGGACAATATGGGAAGCCTTTTGCAAGTAACATACAATCATTTCACTCCATTTAATGCCTCTTACAAGTGGTTGAAGGACAAATTTTGGGATTTCCATTTTCCCTTCTCTCTCTCTCTTCTCATTTTTCTATAAATTGGAGTGTTGGGCTCATTGTCAAGGGAGAGTTTTCTAGTAGAAAAGCTCTGTCAAAATTTCTTTGTGAAGAAAATTTCCTGCAGGCCCTTGTTGTGGACTCCTTATATTGTGATCCAGGACCTTATCTTGTAATAGATTGAACTGTGCATATCATGGAGTAATAAAATATAAGTTTGTGGACATATCTTCCCCTGCTGCGTTTTCTTGCATTCTTCTTACCCCTTCAACCTTGATTACAAGTGTATTGTGTCTATCTTTATACTCTTACAAGGATCTATTATTATGGTGCATGTATGAAACATTGTTGTGAATGCATTTTCAGATTGTGGAGAACTATTATCACCCCTTCTAGTATGCACTTTACTCCTAGTTTTCACACATTGGAAGGATACTCTCACACCCTCCTTTTCTGGTGTATCACCGCTTTAGTGTAGGCTTTCATTTTATGCATTCTCTCTCCTTGGTCCCTTGGAAAGTTAGATTAGAATAGTTAGTTTACCCTGCATTAGAGTAGATTGTGGCAGGTAGTTTAGGAGCAAGAACTAGCTTTCTCTGGAGGTCTATCTCAAGTAGCAAGTCCCACAACTTAGAGATAGCACCCATGTTATCCAATTACACCATGAACTTAGGTACATGCACTTGTGTAAACTCTAAGGGTGTTGTGATTCGATGATAACAATTACAAACCAACTATTATGCACAAGAATACATGTATCTCTACAAGAGTATCTCTTCCTCCCAGATCTCCAACTGGATCTACCTGAGTACACTAAAACACTCCTCCATACCACCACCTATGTATCCTCTAGATATCTAACTGGATCTACCTGAGTGCACTAAAACCGTGCCTTTGAAACACCACTAGATCTCACATACCTGAAGCTACCCTGCATCTGCCACTGTGCAAACAAGCTCTCGTTGTATTGTGAATTTGCAAACAAGACCTCTAGAAGGGTCTACTAATGTGCAACTGTAACCATACACCAAGAAGTAAGTCTCTCCTCCATCACTACATCAACCCATGACAATATGAAGACAACTTCCTCTACAATACTAGATTCCTATGGATCAACAATACATCATGATCTCATGGATCTTTAATAAAAGATCTCACAACTTGTGGATCTATAAGAATGAGCAATAAAAATATCTCACAATAGCATGTGGATCTAACAAGAAGAAACACTAAGTTATTTGCATACTATGCAAGCCATTACATGAGACTAAATAATACAAAGGAAATACAATAGAAGATAATACCATCTTCTCACCAATAGTGTACCTGCACTTTCCTTCTGTTCAACTTCTCTCTATGAAGCTCTTGTCTTCATGCAATCTGATTTTTTTTTCTTCTTCTTCTTCATCCTTTTAACCAAGGATTGTTCTCTTCTTCTCATCTAACACCTCTAACCCTAGTTTTCTAGCTTATATAAGCCTAGACAAACTTAGGGAACAATAGCCATGTAATTACATCTAATAGATTTGCTTTAAATCCTTTGACTTATAAATAAAACACTCCCACACAGGTAATTGATGTAAGTTACTACTTGACCGATGCCAGTCAATGTCTGACCAATGCCAGTCAATGTCTGACCGATGCCAGTCAATGTCTGACCGACACCGATCATTGTGTAACCCAGTCACATTGTAATGCATGCTCCAATGCAGCTATTTAGCTCCACAACCTAGCAATCTCCCACTTGGAGATAAATTGTTGAACCTTTATACATGTACCTATACATCATCGTCCTCTACACACCATGAAGTCCATCTATTCGTTTCATCAACAATTCTCTCGTCAATAAAACCAAGAAGGTCAAACGATATTCTAAAACCAAGAAGATAACAAACCCTTGACATACCATATACCTGCACGAAGCTACTCATGATCCATGATACACGAGCTATCCATACATCAAGCTCCCACTAAATCATAACTCCAAGCCTCTCATGTAACTAATCCACCATGACTAACATACCTACAAGAGATCCCACTCAAATTGAAATACTAAGCTTCAACTACAACCATAGCCATACTTATAAAATCAACCATGTTCTCCAACCATATATCCATGTCTTCATGCTACTATCAATGCAACTGACCAAAGACAAGTCAAAATGGAATAAGTGTGAGAAATAAACAAGATCTTGGGTAAGACAACCCAAATGAGTTCTACATACAACAAATGGGTGATCAATCCAAAAACACCTGCAAAACTCAAAGAATCCAAACACTGTAATCTACAAATCCAAACCTGTACAAACAACTAACATGTCCAAGACAATCATCTATGGATAACATCTCCCATGGAGTAACATAGTAATCAAGAGGAAATACAAACATCCCCTACTCATGCTCAAGGCATCCATGTGCAAATCAAACATCTACATCATCATAGACTCACAAAACTAAATCTATCCACATGTACAAACTCACCATGTACATCCATCCATATTACTAGGATCTCCGGAACCTCCAAGTCTGCCACCAACTAACTCCAAAGCCGAATATGAATCTTGTGCTCATCAATGTCATTAAAAAACATCCATGCTAAACCATGCCACTAATACCAAGTGCAAATAACAGAAAACATGTCATCAACATACTCTGCACAATTAACCAAGATGAAAGTAAAACAAGGGCACCATCTAAAAATGGTAAATAAACATTGCTGTCAAACCTGTGACCAAACGGACCACAGTTTCTAACCAACCTCGATCACTACCTGTCCTACCACAGTTAGCCCTAACCGACACTAGTCTCTGTAACTGACATATTTTCTCCTTTTTCACCCTTCAAACTCTTAACAATTTCTCTATCATCTAAAGCCTAGTTGAATAAACAATCAAATGCAGTCCTTAAGGAATATCTAGGCACCACAAAATAAACTTGAAGTGACATCACAAAGTAATAAACTCAAAATACCTGCAAATACGTGACTGCCATCCAAAATCAACTTGTGCCTCCTGCCACTTTGAATAGTAACAATCTCCTCTCACTATGCATGTGCATCATGTATCTAATCCTGTAATTCCAACAACCATGGCTTGCTCCCACTGAACACAAAATCCCTTGCACTGCCTCTAACACCAAGCTCAAAAGCTAATATATCAATGAGAAATAAAACCAGATGAAAGGACTATAAAATTGATTCCCTTTCTTCTCTGAGAATACTTCTACATCTCAAAAGTTTAGACTTCTTGTGAAGTAGGTGAATCACCTTCTTTCCATCCATTTGTACTCAACATCTCTCGTTACCTGAAACTATGTCTAATCATGAATTTTCATTGAGGATTTCATCCTTAGACTAGAAACCCTTGTCCTCAAGATTCCACACAATTGGGAAATAAAATTCAAACAACACCAAAAAACCATGGTGTAAATAGGTGCACACTATCTAAACATAATATCAGTTGCTCCAATCGAAAGAAATAAAACATGAATCATATCTAGAGATACCTGACTCAAAGTATCAATGGAGTAACCGAGCAAACTCCATCCTCTTTCTGGTATAAACCATGAAGTTATCTATACCATTTATGCCATGTTCACTCTATGCAAGAAACTTGATCCTCTAAACCAGGACAAAAAACCATATTCCCTCTCCTGCTACAAAAAACCTTGTACAAATAAGTTACCATAGAGACCGACCACGGTCATCCCCTAACTGACCACGGTTAGCAGAATGATACCGATTCCTCTATGACCAACCTCGGTTATTAGATCGATGTCGATGCTATTGGAAAAAACCCAACGCCACACAATTTGGCATAGAACACCACACTAGGTGCCTACTTCGACGGAAGCCGGTAGTTGAGCTGAGCTAATAATTTCAAGAAGCATCCGAATCATACAAAAACACTACAATAATAAACCATGTAATAAATTGCATCAAGATGAAATATATCACCTTACCAGCACCAAGATACTCAATCACATCTTCAACTGAAGAAAATGCTTCATTGATGGAAGCCCCATCTTCATTCTATGCTACTGCCTCTCTAATGAAGCCCATAAATCTAATTGCACCAAGGATGCATACCTACTCCTTTTCTCTGTCTAGATCTGCAATCCAAAACCATGCATGTGCTATTAAAACACAAAGCATTGTAAAACCAAGATAAAACCATATCTCAATAACTAGATATGCAATCTCAATACCATGCTTGTGCCTCTAAGAACCAGGCACACCTCAATAAACATGATACATTCTATGTATCTCTCCATTTATTTATATATGTGATGTTCTGTTTAAAACCAGGCTTCCTAGTAACCGACCACGATCACCATGTTGATGTTGATTGACACTTAACCGATGATGGTCACTCTGATTTCCAGCAACCTTACTCTTCCAGATCCCACTTGAGATTCAATATCTTCCTGTGATTTTCACATCAGGAAAAACAAACATTGCTCTCATACATGTTAGTAATAACCACTAACAAAACTATGAGGTAAACCCTTGCTCTGAAATGACCTAGTTATGAAAAACTAAAACCCTTCTCTGATATCAATTGTTGGGGATGGGTCTATGCGGAAACATTTGCAACTATAGAATATCAAATCCAAAACATGCAAATATGGATCTAACAATCCCCACAAAATGTATAGTAGTGGAAGTATAAACAAGAATAATCCAAATCACACAAAAGTACACACACATAACACATAGTGTACCTTGGTTCACCCAATGTGGGCTATGTGCACCAAATATAGAGATCTCATATATATAATATAACAAGAGATTACAAACCAAATCTTTTGCACAAGAGTACATGTATCTATAGAAGAGTATCTCTTCCTCCCAGATCTCCAACTAGATTTTCTTGAGTACACTAAACCATTCCTCCATACCACCACTTGTGTCTCCTCTAGATCTCTAACCGGATCTACCTGAGTGCACGATAACCGTGCCTCTAAAAATCCACCAGATCTCACATACTTGAAGCTACCCTACATCTTCCATTGGTGCAACCAATCTCTCACTGCATTTTGAATCTACAAACAAGACCTCTAGAAGGGTCTACCAATGTGAAACCATAACCATACACCAAGAAGTAAGTCTCTCCTCCATCAATGCATCAACCTGTGCAAACATGAAGACAACTTCCTCTACAATACTAGATTCCTATGGATCAACAATACATCACGATCTCATGGATATGTAATACAAGATATCACAACATGTGGATATATAATAATGACTAATAACAAGATCTCACAACAACATGTGGATCTAACAAAAAGAAACACTAAGTTCTTTGCATACTATGCAATCCATTACATGAGACTAAATAATACCATCTTCTCACCAACAGTGTACCTGCACTTTCCTTTTGTTCAACTTCTCTCTATGAAAGCTCCTGTCTTCATGTAATCTACTTTTTTTTTCTTCTTCATCGTTTCAATCAAGGATTATGCTCTTTTTCTCATCTAACACCCATAACCCTAGTTTTCTAGATTATATAAGCCTAGAAAAACTTAGGGCACAATAGCCATGTAATTACATCCAACATATTTTCTTTAAAACAAAATCTATATTAAATCTTGTGACTTATAAATAAAAATCTCCCGCACATGTAACCGATGCCGGTTACTACCTGACTGATGCTAGTCACTTCCTAACCAATGCCAGTCACTTCCTGACCAATGTTGGTCATTGTGTAACCTAGTCACTTTGTAATGCATGCTCTAGTGAATATATTTAGCTCCATGACCTAACAAGTAGGACAATAAAAGTGTTGTGGTCTGGTAAATTTACTAAGAAAATTACAAATCATTTTGGTATCAAAGATGACTATTTTCTAGGACTTTGGTATTCATTCTTGTGATTTGTATGACAGTGACAAGGTCTAAAGGTGAAGAAGTTTTACCTTGCAATCCAAACATATCTACGAAGAAGTGGAAACAAAGAATTCAGGATTAAATGGAGGAAGAGAACTTGGTCCATAGAATTGAGATGTTGGAAACCATGATGGATAGGTTGTATAGACACTAACAAGAAATTTTAGATCCGTAAAAGATGGCTTCAGTCAAGCAATATTCCATGGACTCATTGATTTGAGATTTAGCCAAAAATTTTGGCATAGGAAAGAGCCACGATGAGGAAGAAGATGTGGAAGAGCGTGAAGAAAAAACTCCAATTATAAAAGACAAGGTAAAATATGATCATACTCCTTTTAAAGTTGAAACTAAGGTTGAGATAAAAAGCTTTGAAGGACAAGTAGATGCAGAATTGTTTGATAAATGGTTAAAACAATTGAAGGTTTAATTTAGTGTTCATGATGTTACTGATGCACACAAGATCACCTTTGCACACCTCAAAATGGAAGTACATGATCTGATTTGATGGGAAACCCATCTAGCCACTTGTGAAAAGAATAAACGTCGTATTGTAAGCTCTTAGGAGGATTTGAAAGAATTTCTTAGAGATAAATTTTATCTTATTGACCATAAAACAGACCAAATGATTAAAAGACAATATTTTAGACAAGGTAGTGGTTAAAGTGTACAGGCTTATACTCTAGAGTTTTATAGACAAGCCATGTTTCTTAATATGGAATTGGAGGATGAGGATATTCTAACTAAGTATTTGGGAGGACTTCACACTCACCTTCAAAGGAAGGTTATCTCCATGAAGCCCAAGGATCTTGATGAAGCATGTGTGCAAGCCTACTATATTGATGACAAAAGGAAGCAAGGAGAAACAGAGTCGAGGGAAAAATAGTCAACAAATCAACCAAATAAAGAAAAGGGATAAACAAGTAACAAAGGTAAATGGAAAGGTATATGTAAACATACTGCAACTATTTTGAATACTTGTAAATATCCTAAGAATTTTTGTAAGAATTGTGATATCAATGGTCATACTGGTGTTACATGTTGGAAGCTACATCCATAATTACACCCAAAGAACCAAACAAAGGATTCAAAGAAATTCATGACCATTGTAAAGATAGATGGGGAGGTAGAGATAAAGAATGATTCAGATGTAGACAAGAGGAGGATATGAGTAAGATATTTCAGATCAAAATCCAAATCAATAGAACTAAGATAAATGCTTTGGTTGATATTGGTTCTTAATCTAATTTGATTTCTGTTGCGGATGTAAATAATTTTGGTCTTGAAACTTATGAGCACCCACATCCTTATCCTTTGGGATGGGTGAAGAAGGGTGTAGAAATTCAGGTAACAAGAAGATGTAATTGTAAGTTTGGGATCAATTATTAGTATATAGATGTAATCAAAGTTGATGTAATTCCACTTGATGCATTTGACGTTGTTTGTCGGGAGTCCTTACTTGTATATTAGGGATGCTATATTCACGAGAAGGGAGAACCGATAAATATGGGTCAAGGATGGAATCGGTTATAACATCTAGACACATTAGTGTAAGAAACAAATTGCTATGGTAAGTGCTAACCAAACAAAGAGACTAATTCAAGAAAATCATAATCAATTTTTTTACTTTTATTAAAAGATAAACAAGATTGGGTAGAAATTTTAGATATTTCTAACAAGGGGATGAAGGATGTGGATAACATCATTCAATATTTTTAGGAATTACTATAGACTCCCAGCAGGTTACCACAAAAATTAGAGGTAGAGCTTGAGATTTAGCTATTTCTAGAGTCCCCTCTACCAAATATTGGGTTGTATAGGAAATCCTTGTTGGATAGTACAGAGGTAAAGAAACAACTCCAGGAGATATTAGACAAGGGGTAATCTGCCGAAGCACCTTGGTATGAAGTTTGCCTATTGTGAAGGTGTTGAAGAAGGATATTTCATAGAGGATGTGCATCGACTACTGAGCCTTGAACAAGATCACCATAAAGAACATATATCCACTCCCATGCATAAATGACCTCTTGGACCAACTTCAACATGCAAATTTCTTCACGAAGTTGGATCTCAAGTCAGGCTATCACCAAGTCAGGATGAAGGAGGATGATTTATTGAAGACTTCCTTCAAGACAAAACATGGTTTGTATGAGTGGTTAGTACTTCCATTTGTTTTATGTAATGCATCTGCTACATTTATGAGATTGATGAATGATGTATTGTGGGAATTCATAGATTCATGTGTCATTATATATCTGGATGATATTATGATTTTTAGAGCCATATGAGAGGAATATCTAAAGCATTTATAACAAGTCTTGCATGTACTAAGAGAGAAACAACTGTTATGCAACATGAAGAAGTGTGAATTTTCCAAACAATCACTTGTCTATCTTGGGCACGTGGTTAGAGGAGGAGCACTATGAGTGGATCCGAAGAAGGTGGAAGCCACCACCAACTAGCCAAAACTAACGGGAGCCACAAAGACTAGAAGTTTTGTAGGAGAAGTATAGTACATGAGGAAGTTCATTTCAGGATTCTCTACTATTATGACACCTCTACACATAGCGTCCACAAAGAGCAAGGGTTTTGACTGAGGTAAGGAACAAGATCAGGCTTAAGTACAAAATTAGTCATTCACCATTACTTGCTCTTGCTAATTTGTAGCATACCTCTGAAGTCGAGACAGATGCCAGTGATTATGCTATGGGAGAAATGTTATTATAGGGAGGTAAGCTAATATGTTATCAGTCACAAGCTTTCACTTCACCAATGAAGGGATATTCAGTATATGATAAAGAAATGTATGCACTAGTTCAAGTAATAAAGAAATGGAAACATTATTTGTTGAGAAAAGAAACTATTGTGCACAGTGACCACAAACCTCTCTAATATTTACAAGCACAGTCTAAATTGAAGCTGGATTGGCACTACAAGTGAATGGGATTCCTTCGGCGGTTCCATTTTGTGATCAAGTATAGGAAATGTAACAAAAATTTGGTGGCATAAATGTTGTCTAGGCCGCCCACACAAGAGAAAATATCTATTTTGTCCATTATCTATCAGCTTGAGCCCTTCACGAAGGAAGCTTATGGAGAGGCATATGCGCAAGAAAAATATTTTGGGGTAACATATTAGTAGTTGCAGTCTCAAGGGGCTGAAAGGATGGGTATTGAAGATTGATATCTCAAAGATGGGATGATCTACCGATGGGGGAAGATTTGTGTGCCAAAGGAAGAAAGGATTCTATTGATGGAGGCACATACTAATGAGGGTCATCAATATTTTCCATTAATAATGTCAATCCAGGTTGGTGTCCAAAGGCTATATGCATTAAGAGAAGAAGATCTTGGAAAGCAGCTCCCTTAAACACAATCCAAACTTGCATAAATTGAAAGCACACATGCAGAAATTTAATGCACACTTGCAGAAATTGAAACACACTTGCATAAATGAAATCAAACTTGTAGAAATAAAACACACTTGCATAAATTGAAATTGCTGAATTGAAAATAAAGGAAAGAGGAAAAGGCACCTGCAGGTTCAAAAAAGAAATTACATAACATAAAAAAAATAGAAATTTACAACAAAAGGAAAACTGTAGAAATAAAGAAATAAACATTAACACATTGATCCATCTTCCTTAGAATGAGTGGCCAACTCATTCCTTGGAAGAGGATTTAATTCATACTTTTAATTCAAAACTTGCAGAAAAACTTTACTTCCAAATATTGGAAAGAAAGAACAAATCCTCATTACTTGGGGAAAAGAATTATGTATCTTAGTGTGGAAGGTTGCATTTATAATTCATGCATCCAACCAACTCCTTATTTTAGGAAATACAATCTAATCTTATCTTTATTCCAATCCTAACAACTAAGATCTCCATCTCCACAAAATATGGAGAGAGATATATTATTAAAGTCAAATCTTATCTTGCTTATTTTAGGCAGATTTGCTCTCAAATCTTCTCCTTGATTTTTGGTAACAAGAATCACAATGATTTTATTATCCTACATTATTGGAAGGAAGTTTTTCCTCAAAAGATGATTTTGACCAAATACCTTTCATGGATTTTCCATTTGACTTTGTTGTTTTTGATTGTGGAACTTTTAACGCTTGTCTAATATGCTTTTTCCTCGGACTGCAAATCACTAAAAGTTAGATCTTTCTTCATTGGTATAACCTGTAGAAAATCTCAATGAGGTTTTGTTAAATACATTTCTATGAAAAAAACCTCTCTCATATTTTCCATTTTACTTTTCTATTTCTGTTTATGGAACTTTTAGTACTCGTTTGATACACTTTTCTTCGGATTGTAGCTCACTAAAAGTTAGATATCTCTTAATTGGTAAAACCTTTAGCAAATATGAATGAGGTTTTTGTTGAAAAAATTTCTATGAACAAAAAAATCTCTCATATTTTCTATTTTACTTTTCTGTTTCTGTTTATGGAACTTCTAGTGCTCGTCTGATACGCTTTTCCTCGGACTACAACTCACTAAAAGTTAGATCTCTCTTCATTGGTAAAACCTGTAGTAAATCAGAATGAGGTTTTTGTTAAAAAAAATTATTATAAATAAAAACCTATCTCAAATTTCCCATTGGATTCTCGTATTTTTCACAATCCCTCAAAAACTATCATTTCGTTGATTCAAGTTCAAGAACTAAAGTTGTCATTCCTTTTATGCAAGTTCTGAAACTAAATTTGAAAGTTCTGGAACTAAATTTTATTTTTCCATGAATTTCAAGTTCCAGAACTAAATTTAATTCAATTGATACAAGTTCTGTAACTAAACATGCGAGTTCCAGAACTAACTCTGTGAGTTCCAGAACTAACTCTGCGAGTTCCAGAGCTAACTTAAAACAACTACAACTTTTACATGTGACCTCAGATTGAGATGACTATTTTTTTAAACTTGCATAATTTTTCAAGAGGAATCTAAATTTGAAATCATATTTGAGTTTAAATATACTATTCATGATCAGTTCCACTTTTCCCAATACTAGCATTATCTTTCCTTTATGTCCTACATACACAAGACTTGCATCTTTTCCCAAATAATCAATAGGATTAATCAAAAAAATAGATAACAAAATATTTCTAAAGAATGAACAAGATATATATCCTATATTCTATCTTAAGCAAACTATAAGTTCCTATATTACATTTAAATCCACTTTCAAAGGTAACTTAGAAGGACAAAATAATGGTAATTTATGGTCATTTTATGGCCTCATCACATACCTTGAAAGTATCAGGAAATTTTGGTGTTGGCAAGACCATGCGCACTTGCAAAGGTACATATATTGGCCTGATATGCAAGATGAAGTATCTAAATTCATAAGAGGATGTAAAATTTGTTGTACTAATAAGCCTAAAATCAAAAAGGAAGGTTTGTATCTTCCTTTACTAGTCCCTACTCGTCCATGGGAGGATATTTATATGGATTTTTTAAGAGGACTACCTATGTCTAAACATGGTCATGATTATATATATGTTGTTGTAGATAGATTCAGTAAGATGTGTGTTCTTATGGCATGTAAAAAGATAATAAAAGCATATGAGGCAACTAAAATTTTCTTTGCTAATGTATGGGTGCATTTTGGTTTGCCAAAGTCTATTATTTCTGACAGAGATTCCAAATTCTTGGGGAAGTTTTAGACTACTTTGTGGGAAAATATGGTGTTATCACCGAATCACAACACCCCTTGAATTGATAGCTTGTGAAATTGGTGCATTCGGTGTGATTGTGAAAAATGGAGGTATTTTAAAGTGTGGGAGTTTGCAAATGGGATAGATCTATGGAAAATGATGAATTCCTCTACCCAAAATTTAGCACTAAATACTCCAAAATGCAAAAAAACACCTAATTTAATCCCAACATAAATCTTCCAAAGAGACATGGATAGAAGGGAATGCATGGAAATGAAAACTACACTAAGGGATTGCGATGCACTAAGAAAGGGATGTTGAACAACTCACGCTGCATGAAAGTGATGGAAAATGGATGTGGGGAGGGTGGTATAGTACCAAATACCATAATGACATTTACCAAACAATTATAATAAAAAACACCATTAAACCTTGCAATGAAAATAAGATAATGCACAAAAACCTTTACATGCAATGAAAAGATCAAAAAGTTACAATAATGAACAAACAACGGTTATAAATCATCTAAAAATTTGATTTTATTGCTCCCAGAGATTGATACAATGCATTACAATAAGGGCTAAAGGCATGAATTTTTCATTACAGTACTTGAAAGGAGATGTTTGAAAACTCCACAAATTTCATACAATGAGGAATAAGGGAGGAGTAGATGTAAGAGTATCCAACCTTTTTAAAATTTCTCCTTACAATTTATAGAAGAATTGATTGAAGAGAGAAGAGAGAGGAGAAGTCTGAAATTTCCTCAATCACCCACAAAAAGGGATTATTTTCCTATAATGGGTATGGGAAGATCTGTAAAGCCCATGACTATAATTTTCCTTATGCAAGAAGAAATGGGTCTCCAGGTCTACATTTACTCCATCTCTGCACCTAGGTATGGCCTCCAGCTCCTACAATTTCATCATCATTTTTTACCTACCTAACCCATTAATTTATCATTTTTGATAGTCTCATGTCATATAGCTCTGAAATACCTTTCTAATGACTGCAATTTTGTAAAAGCCATTGGAGTATAGAAGAAGTTATCATCATTTCAGTTCATGGTATTTCTCTAGCCTTCTCCACCAACCAGCTCATGCATTGAATGCATGAATCTCTATAAAACTCACCACATTATCTTGCCACCCGATGCAACTCACCTACTTGGCGTACCTCCCGAGTTAACACAGTGACTTTGAAGTTTATCGCTTCAGGATTTCAGAGTTTTTTAACCACCCCGCATTACAAATACCCACCAAATCTCCAAAATCTGATTCCGCTATTAGCTTGGTGAGTCAAACTTTACACTTGGCGGATTTCAGTATTTTCATGCCCCCCAACATTGAAACCACCATCTCTGACCCAAAATACCACTCTAAAACTGATTCGGTGTTAACCATGAATTTTTGTATTTTCACATTTTGGGGTTCAGACTTTTTACTCCCTGCATCATGTACCCGTCAACCAAATCTCTGAAGCCAATTTCTTCGAAACCCTAAACGCCACGTCACCCATTGAATCACCAAATGAGTTGATGTATGAAGTACCCCACTTCAGAGTTTGGGGAACTCAGAGATTGGACTTTTATCCCACCTGAATGAATGAATGAATGAAAGTTTTTAATGACGTCCACGAGACTGAGCAGTCTATGGGACCCAAAGGTAAACATGGGCAAGGCATTCAAACACCAAAAGATGCCCAAGAAAACTGCTACTTCAACCTTGCTTCCAGTGCTTTACTATTTTTGCTTCATCTGCTATGAATTTTTATTAGGAAATATACTATTTTTTCCACCCTTTCCTCTTCAAACAAAGTTGTAAGATCAGTCCCTCTTAAAATATCCATGTACTTTCTCCTTATGTCCCCTTAAACGACACATTCCATGACGAAGTGCCATTCTGATTCCACTGCGCCCAACTTGCAAAACTGACAAATCCTTTCAGACCAATCCTCCTTGGGCATTTTCCATCTCTCAGTTTCACACCGAAGGTGATGTGAACTAGTTTTTAGCTGTACAATTAACATTTTAGCCTTCCACTTTATTGTCGCTCCAATGTAGTGCTTTTTCCTATGATCACAAGTGGGATTAAAATTCTTGACATAGTATTCTCTTTTTCGACCAAGCTGCTTATTCCACATGGTATTTCTGAACTTCTCTCTTACATACTTTTTTATTTCTTCATTAGTGCTAGGGCACTCCTGCATGCTAATTCCCCATTTGCTCATCCAATCGTCATTTTGTGTCATCCATGTTTTCTTCCTCCTATTTAACTTTTCCTCAATTGTTATTTTAGGCCACTAGGAATCCTCCATGTTTTACACTTTTTTGAAATATCCTAATAGTCGGGGTCACCAGCATCAATTCCACCAGAAAGGCTCCGAATTTTGTTAGAATGATTTCGTACGGGAACATGGTTTTTATTTTGAAACTACTTGTAATTAGATGCTTCTGAATTCTTTCTATTTGCTTCCATTTTTTCATGGATGTATTACTGCCCCAAATCTCACAACCGTATAGCATTACCGAGATTTCCAGTAACTCAAAAAGGTTCAAACAGGTCTTCCAGTCCTATAGTTCCCATGTTCTGCATTTGTTTTGGAGCATATATAGAGATTTCCACCCCCCTGAATTCTCTTGGCTATACATGTTTCCTAGCTGAGACAATTGTGAAAGTCTAGTCCCAAATATTTGTACTCCTTGACAACTTGCAAGGAGTCCCCCTCAAACTCAAAGCTTACTTGTATCCTTTTCTTTTTTAAGGTAAATATCATGATTTTGGTTTTACCAATGTTCACTTGCATTCCCACCTCTTGGAAAAATAGATCTAAAGCTCTCAAATGCTCCTGCAAACCTTGCTCTATTTTAGCCATTAGGATAAGATCATCTGCATAGAGAAATAATTTCACTACATAAGAAGCTAGATGAATCCTGACTCTGCCCTTTTTTTCAATCCAAATCAACCATATTTTCTGAAACTCCAATAACTGAATTTACGAACTAAATGATCCTGAAAACTCCTTGCCACTTCCTTTTATCCACCATTTTGGGGCTTTTCTTTGATAGCTCGATCCCTTGCCTCAATCTTAGCTTAGAAATGTTGAACCCATTTCCACCTCTTTCAGTCGATACCCTACATTGAGATTTGTCAGTCATGCGCCGAGCTCCTGAAATACTGACTCACCTTGAGCTCAGCCCCTCCATTCCACCGCTCATTTTTTTGTGTTAGGCTAACCCTACATACCTCACACCTAGATCAGAATCTCAAGCTACTTTACGCTAATGCCATCCTCCATGAGCTAGACTCTGCTGAGATGCACCTAGCTGCACAAACCATGACACTTCCCCCATGCATCCCACCTTAACTTACCTGCGATGAGCTCGTTTTGAGATCCTAGTTGTGTCATGCCTGCGGGCTTCATCGAATAGCTTGGTGCCCTTACCTCGCCAACTCTCATGAGCGAGCTCCAGTTCCCATGCCGCCCACATCTTCCACTTCAACCACCCTGAATCATCAAGTTACTCAGCGAGCCCCTCCATCTGCTCAGCCTCGTTCAAACACCACCCTCGAGCTATCTCCCTCCAATGCTGATGTAAATCCATGAGGTTTTGATCCACACATTAACTAGCTCGGCCTACTGACCTTCTCACCATGGGGAGCCATTCCCTACACTGAGTCATCAACCGACACTGTCGTTGACCTAACTCACCGAGTAGCTCGGTGAGCTATACTCGGATTCCATTTTCATAACCCAAACCCAATGTCATCAGCTTTTTGAGCCACCTAAGGGCTCGATCCTCCTATGTACCACTTCAACTCGCCGAGCTGCTCACTTAGCAGCTTAGCGAGCTAATTTTTAGCTCAGTGCCCATTTTAGGCCCATTTTGCATTCTTGCCCCGAATTTTGGATTTTATTCGAATTAGGAGGCCCCTGGAGACTGAGTAAAGTGAATTTTGGGTGTGTTATCCAAATTTTCCCCTTTTTTCTCTTTTTTTCGAATGTGGCCCCGCTGAGGCTCATTTTCACCTCAAGACCAATCTGAGTCCTTTTAAAACCTAGGATAAAAAATTCCTCAAATAAATCCAATTCTTCTTGAACACCGCAATTGATCTTGAAACATGATTTTTTACCTGTGAACCCAGATTATTCTATGATAACCCCACATGTGCTAGGGTCCAATCCTTCCTTATTGTCCATTTTCCCTGATGGGAAAAAATGGATAACAATTTTTACGACTTGCAGGGACATCTACTTGCTATATGTGGTTGACCAGTATCCTGAATGTATCCATTGAGAACAGAGTCATCTTTGGTAGTCTGAACTAACTAAACCTTTGAGATGGCCCTTGGAATTCGCTTGGACACTACTAAACTTGGAGTTGATCCGCCACTTGTACTTCTCAATATTTATAAGAAAATATTAAGTTTTGTATGAGTGGAAAACTTTTTTGATTTGAAATTTTCCTTTACCCTTCACTTTTGTAAATTGATCTGTTGGGCTAAACCCATTCTAAAATCTGGTTATTGCCACATGTCAGAAAAAATTGAATAATGATGATTGGAAAATATTTGGTACCGCAAAGATCTGAGGATGCATTGTTAGGATTTAATATCATAGTGCTCTCATTATTATATTGTAATATTAATAATATGAGTTATATTATAACTCATTATTAATAATACAGGTTTGTTATATTGTTTCAACAATATAATTTTGTTATACCCGTAATGATATTAACGGGTGTTTTGTTGTGTGACTTCCTGGTTTGAAGGAAGTGAGTTTTCTATTTCCATGGCTATTTATTAGCCTCAGTATTATTTGTAATCTATGTTGAATAGAATATCTTTCTTTGTGTATTGAATATCATTTGTAAAATGCTTGCAGTTTGATCCAAATCAATATTTGGTATCAGAGCGCTTGAGATCCAGAAATGCCTCTTCCATACGTCCGGTCTCCATTCTTTGAGCAAGGTTCATTTCGATGAGAGTCTGCAGTTGTTTTTTCTTGGTGCGCACATTCACATACCTGTGCAGTCGTGTGGAAACCTGCAGAAACAAGATCTGTGTTCTTGGTGCTTTTGATGGTAAATACTTAGTATGTATTCATATTTCTTAGCCTGATTATGTTCTCTTGTACATCTCTATTCGTTGCAACCTGATCTTTCTAGAAAATTGTGATATGTCCTTTGTGCATTCTTCTACCTGTAGCCTGTGCTTATTTTTTACAATCTTCATCCACATCGTGCCACATTGTAGTTTGCCCACCGCCTGTAACAATGTTTTGTAGTTGGATTTATATTCAGTAGAGGATTTGAGGAATCATTACTTACACCTGCTATTAGATGAATATGGCTTGGTAGAGGCTGTGGTGAGTGAACTATTTTTCAAATGTTCTATCAGACCATCTGCAACACGTGACTGCCCAATACCTCATCTACATTTTGTTGATTTGCTTTAATATTCACAAAGTCTGTGGATTCCATGCAAAGGCTCGATCCATGCAAAGTCGTGTCAGACCCACATCAAATATATCTTGACATTTGACGAGTTGTTTGGAGGGACATCACGTGGAACAGTGACAAGAAGGGATCGTGGCACTGTACATGCAAAGTTGAAGCTTATACACAAAACATGTATATTAGATTTCAACGAGAGTTGCTCCTCTACTCCGTATTTATCTGCAAATCAGATCAAAAATTGGTCTCGCCAACGGATAAATCACCTTGCATGGTGCTTCGACCTCATCAAGACATCTCCTCTACATAACGGTCTGGAATAATTTAATTCGGTAATTCTATCCATGCCGTACATATTCAAAAATATGGTTTAGTGTTTTAATATAGGTTTCATAGTGTTAGAGTCATCCTAAGTTATTTCCATTGTCTATGTTGTGTTTTGTAAAAGAGTCAAGTGAAGAGTCTTGTATTTCATTTTTGTGGAGTAAAAGTTTGAAGATTTTGTATGTTCTCAATAAAGTCAAAGTTGTCTTTGTAATTAGTCATTTTGAGATTCAATGTCAAATATTTGTAAGACAAGTATTGTTGAGTCAATTATTGTTTTTATAAAAATCTAGTCATAAATTGATTCATTAGTCTGTCAAAATAGTTAGAGTCAAAGTGTCAAAAATATATTTGTGTCATTTTTTTATCGTCATTTAGGTGATTATTAGGAAAATTGTCAAATAATTTTGTAAAAAAAAAAAAAGGGGGTGCATCTTCGGTTGTATCCGACACCTATCTCACTATGGTCAAGAAAAGAAGAAAAAAATGTATTCTCATGGAACCAATTACCATGGAGAGAGACATAAAAAATATACAAGATCAAGAAAATTTAGCTATGCTAAATTTAGAAGAAGGATATGAAGGTGACAGTGAATTTGAACCACCTAGATCTCTAAAAAGAAAAAGGTTGACAGCTAAAGAATACAAAGACCATCTTTTACGAAAAATGAGAAGTTCGGAAAAGAAGTCTAAGCACATTTCTTTGACCTAAGCGGTATGTCAATTGGAGGATGGAGGCAACGGAGGCAGGAGGGCAATCAGCGTCCTCGAGTTCGTCACTACCTCAGAGGCCGCAAACTGCTTTAGTGACATCTTTGTGTCTTGTGTGATGAATAAGAACAAATGAGCATCCCTGTTCCTGTGTGCAGTGCAGTGCTTGTGTGTCCCCCATGTTGATAATGATTTATACCATTGATACTATTGCAGGAAGTGTTCTTGATCAAACTGATTTGATGGTTGATGTGAATTGGTTGAACGGTCCCAATTCATGTATTCATCTAATAGGTTGAATGGTCCCTGGATGATGTAGTTCCCACAGTCAGTGTTGAGGATCGAGACCATGTGCAAGCTACGAAGCGGCATGTTGCTTGGTTGAAGATGGTGTTTTCCCCGTGTTCGCACTAAGGGGGGGAATGTTAGGATTTAATATCATAGTGCTCTCATTATTATATTGTAATATTATTAATATGAGTTATATTATAACTCATTATTAATAATACAGGTTTGTTATATTGTTTCAACAATATAATTTTGTTAATACCCGTAATGATATTAACGGGTGTTTTGTTGTGTGACTTCCTGGTTTGTAGGAAGTTAGTTTTCTATTTCCATGGCTATTTATTAGCCTCAGTATTATTTGTAATCTATGTTGAATAGAATATATTTCTTTGTGTATTGAATATCATTTGTAAAATGCTTGCAGTCTGATTCAAATCAATATGCATATGTTGTCTGGGGAAGCACCTAGGATTGTTGTTCTAAATTAAATTCTTTCCTTTCCATATGTTGCTCAAGAAACTGCTGAAGGCTTCCTAAAAATCCATAGAATTTACAACTGAAAAGAACTGTTCAAGGATTTGAAGGTGATCTTCTTCTTGAAACCTAAGACGATCCTAAATGAATTTTTGGAAGGCTACCCCCTAAGAATTCCTTTCTGGCCTTATGGAAGCACTAGAAGCTCAAATCATGACTGGTTCGAAGGGACAAGAGAACAAAAATCCTAAAAATTGTCAATAAATCTGACTTTTAGTTTCTCTGCATTTGAAACCTTTTGAGGATTGCAATTGTTCCCTACAACTTTGAGCTTCTTACTACAGTATTTATTTTCAGGAGGCGTACTAAATTTGTGCAATGATACAACCAAGAGCAATAAAACATGTGCCTGAAGAACTTAGGGAAATTGAAACCTATTCTAAAACAAGATATTGTGCACATACACTTAGAGGAATTTCAAATCCTAAACTAATATTTACAGGGGGAATAATTCTTCCTTCAGTAACAATGGTTGAGGTAAATTCCATTGACTGGAATTTGCATTTCTTCTTCGTCTAACCTAGATAGCTAGAAAGCATTGTTACCTTTGCATCCTGTGACCATGTAAGCCACTCCATATGACATCAAACTTGGAATGCTTTCCCATCTTAGCTTGATCTGCATCCCATTTTAGGACCAAGTCTCTTTACTGGAAATTCCTTGTGTTAGATTTCTTGTCAAAAATCCTTTTGATCAAGGCCTGATCCTTCTCCACGGTTTGCATTGCATGCTCTCTTATTTCTTCCAATTCCATGAGTTCTGCATACCTGGCTTCTATAGACTCAAACTCAGAAAAATCTAGTTATTTTGGGAGCTTCAATGCTGAAAATTCCAGTGATATGGGCAGCCTTGCTTCCTTTTCATATACCAACTTATAAGAAGAGTCCACCATTTTCCTTTTAGGCGTGATTGTATCAGCCCATAAAGATGGTTTGAGTTTGGTATGCCATGTCTTTTGATTTTCATCCAGAGTCCTTCTGATGATCTTCAGTAGGTTCTTGTTTGTGGACCTTACTTTCCCATTTCCCTGGGGGTAATATTTAGATGAAGTGCTGGGTATATTCCATTCCTAACAGCCCACTCATTGATCTTAGCACCAAGGAATGCTAGATTATTGTTGGATATGATGGTGGTTAGGACACCGAATCTTGTTTTTATTCCCTTATAAAAGTATAATATGTTAGACTCATTTTCTTCTTTGAGTGCTACTACTTCGGTCCACTTAGTGAAGTAGTCCGTTGCTGTTAGGATCCACTGGTTGCCTTAGCTTGAATTTGGATTAATGACCCCTATGAAATCCAATCCCAACTTCATGATTGGTTGGAGGGGAAGTGTTGATATCTTCTCCTTGTCTGTGAAGAATGCCCATTTTTTACATTTCTTGATCCATGTATAACAATCACTAAATATTGTAGGACAATAATAACCAACCTTCATGATCTTGAGGGTTGTTACTCATGAAGAAAAATGACTGCCATCTTCTCCATCATGGAATTTATGTAATACCTTCTCAATTTGATTTTTTCCAATACACCTCAATTTAACCCCATTCATATCCCTTTTGAAAAGAATACCATCAATGAAGACACACAGAATGGATTGAAGTCTAAAGTATCTCCTATTTTCTTTTCTCAACTCTGGAGGGAATAGACATGTTTGTAGGAAATGTCTCATGTTTTGAGTCCAACAATGGGTGGGTACACCTTCATTTTCTTTTTCTTCATTTTCTTGCAGTACTAAAACAAATTCTCCTTCATTGCTTGCCTCAACATGTTGACTAGATACTAGCTACTCACATAATACTTTGCCACAAACTAAATTGGTGACCTTAATCTCTATTTTGTATTCCATGAAACGATTGATGCAACTTGTCGTTTTATTGTTCAAATCCTTATTCAGTAGGAAGTCCTTAACTTCTACACGAGACACTAACAATTGTATTTTGTTGTTGGAAACTAAGTGTCTAAATTTATTCAGGCCCCTGATAATGGTGATGACATACCTTTTGATGAAAGAATACCTCACCTCATAATCCTCCAAGATTTGACTGAAGAAGTAAATGGGATGCTTGGATCCTTCCTTGCTCAGCTACACTAGAATGGCTGAAATAATGTCCTAAACACCAAAAGCATAGAGCATGAAGTCCTTGGAAAAGTTCAGATTAGGAGCTTGAGATATGGCATGCTTGATAGCTTTTAAAATATCCTTTCCCCTTGCTATCCACTTGAATGCCATAATTTTCTTCAAGATCATGGTCAATGGTTTAACAAGAGCATCAAAATTAGGAATGAACCTTTGAAAAATTTGATTCTCCTCAAAAATATTTGGAGAGCCTTCTCATGACTTGGAAGTGGTAGTACTTGGATATCTTAAAACCTTTCTAAATCAATAGTCAACCCCTCTTTAGACACAATTTGGCCCAGGAGCTTGACTTCATGAGCTAGAAATATACACTTCTTCGGATTTAGAGACACTCTGAATCTCCTGCATCTTTAGAACACTTACCTGAGGTGAAAAAGGTGACTTGAAGCATTCTTGGAAAATACAGTAATGTCATATAAGTAAGCAAGAACTATATTGTTTATCAAACCCTTGAAGGCCATGTCCATAGCCCTTTGAAATGTAGCTTCGACATTTGACAACCCAAATGACATTTTACTATAGGCATAAGTACCCCATTTGGTGGTGAAGGTTGTTTTGAAATGATCCTCTTCCTTCACCATAATTTGATTGTAGCCTGAGTAGCAATCTAGGAGAGAGAACCTTTATGAACCAGATACTACCTATAAGATTTTCTCCATAAAAGGTAGCGGATAATGGTCTTTGAGAGAAATCATGTTCAAGTCTCAAAAATCCATGCACAACCTGATTTATCCATTTATTTTCCTAACCAGCACCATATTAGCAACCCATAAAGATTGCTTGATTGGAAAAATAATTCTTTCCTCAATGAGTTTGTTCGATTCCTTCTTTATGACAGACTCAATATGAGGTTTGATTGGTCTTTGTTTCTGCCTAATGGGCCTATATTTCGAGTCCAGTTCAATAATGTGTTATGCTACCTTTGGATTAAATTCTCTTAAGTCCTCATATCTCCAAGCAAAGACATATGGGAATTCTTGGAAAAGTTGCATGAAATCATATTTTTATTGATCAGTACTCACCTTGTCAATTTGGAGTAATTTACCTTCTCTAACTGAGATGGGCTCTGAATATCCCCCCTTGAATATTTTCATTTTCCTTTAGGAATTGATCTTTGGGATTGAAGATTAAATCCAAAGTCACTAGGATTTCTTGGAGCTTATTAGTTCTTATTTGGAATACTTGATTGCCACACTACTGCTCCAATTTATCCCGATTCTTGGTGGAGAATTTAGATACTTCATAGAGGAAATTGATGATTTGTTGATCTTTCTTGAACACTTTCTAGCTTGTGTTGTTATTTGGGATAGTTGACCTTACGACCACTTTGATATGAGGCCGAGTTTGATCTTTCTTGATACTATCAACCAAATCAATGTTAAAAGTTTAGAAGTATTAAATTAGATCCCATACCCAGTTTTTGTAGCTCCTTAGGAGATCCTTTTTAGCAGAATTCTTTCCTTTGACTTGACTCACTATTAGTTCAATATATTCGAATACATGTAAGTTCTTGATACCTCTTTTCCTTTCCCAATGAAGTCCATGAATTAGAGCTTCATATTTAGCTGTGTTTGAAAAACTGAACTGAAAGCAGAAAGATGAGTAGTACTTTGTCCCTTGAGGAGAAATCATAATTGCAACTCCTCTAGCACCTTTCTTGCTCCTTCAACCATTAAAAAGCTTCCATACTTCGTTGTCATATTTAATATATGGCTTAGTAATGTTAGGGAGAGGTGGATTCTCTTCATACAAGTAATATATGCCTAGTTCAAATTTTTCCATCTCCTTGTATGGATCAAAAGTGTGCATTTTTTTTCCCATTCATCTAATGTACAATATGGAATGCCCCAAATTTTGGTACCTATTTCTGGAGTGCTTGGAAAATTTTCTTGATGAAAATATGAGTAATTAGCGTTAATCAAACTTGTCACATGAGGCTCAATATGGAAATTGACGATTGGTTCTAATCTGATTATGAATTTGGCTCCATATCTCATGTTGAATAAGATGTAGGACTAATCGGTTGATAGGTACCCACCAATTTGGCTATGAAGTCTCTTGACAAGCACAATGCAAAGAGTGGTGGTAAGTCAATTACAGACACATCTTGTAAGATGGTGACATTGGGGAAAACATGCGATGTAAGACTTAATCCTCTGATCACCCCAACTATTCCCACTGTTGTCCCATCTAATTGCACCACTCCTTTGGATACCGGTTCATACTTTAGGCCCAATTGATATGCTATCTGCTTTGGCATTACTGAACTACTTGCCCTTAAATCAATCATGCAATTGTGGACTAATCTATCTCCGACAATCAAAGACACATAGAATGGTGGAGGCTTCATGTTTTTGCTTGGTGAACCTCCTTCTTGTTGTGCTACATTGGTAAGAAAATTTTCTTGATTTTTGGATGAATCATTTGAAGTGGACCAATTTTCCATGGCTGCTACAACAGACCTTACTGCCCCAGAATTGTTAGTGATTCCCACGTGGAAATTCTCACATTCATCTTCTTCATTTGATAAATGATGTTGAAAGGAAGCAAAATATCTCTTAGCTTTCCTTTATCTAGCACAACCTTTTCTTACACATGAGCTGGTACATGGGTTGTTATAACTGGTGCCTTGGGCTGATTTAGTGGGTTTGGGGCTACTTTTACATTGCCACTACCTTAGGGCATAATAGGGGGATGATAAATAATTGGGTTAGATGACTTCCCCTCCTTGATATTCCTCTTCTTTGACCTTTTTTTGGAAGCTGCACCTTGAGAGGGAGCTTGGTTCATACTGCAGAAATATTTCACTTGCCAATTGACCAATGAGTTCTCACTTTAGGGTGTTTCATGTGGACTTTCTTGTTGTTGATTTTCCTCCATCTTCATCTCTTTGGTCACGCCGATAGTCTGTACCATTAAGGCCTAATTTAGAGTGCCATTGAAGTATGTTTCCTGATTGTGGGGTTGACTACATGAGAAGCACCATTCATACTCCTGTGTAATGTTATTTTGAGTTAGAACCAAGGCCTTGGATGTTGAAACTACATTTGTATTATATGCTTAAAATGGCATGACAACTTGAGGTTTTCCTTTGTTTTGATTTTGATTTATAGCTTGAGCTTGAGGTATATTTTATTGGTATGGAGGTCTGTTGGGTTGTTATTGAGGCTAATATGGTCTGAAGTTTTGAGCATGTTGCCTCTTAATAGTCACCAACTCATTCCCTAAATTCTATAACTGTTTCATGACCTCCTTAAGTTTTTTTGGAAGTGCCAGAAAAAGTGGAGGCCTCACATTATTGCTCTGATTTCTAGGGGCTAGAATGGGGTATTGAACTTAGGTGTTTGATTAGTAGTGGACTTTCTAATTTCTGGATATAGGGGAATAAGTGGACCTTGGTGTAAGTTTTACCATCTTGAATCAAGAAATTTCTCCACTTTGATGGCTATGTTATTGGTCTCTAGAAAGTGTTCGTCCCTCCCATGGACTGTATCATCATAGCTATGTACAGAATTTAGATCTTTCAAAAAGTACGAGGAACACACCTTAGGAAGCTAGCCTCATGGCCATTAGAATTCTGTCCCATGTCTTTTGAAATAGAAAATTAAAATCAGCCATTTGTTCATTTGGGGCCCTCTTGATTGTGGTCAATTGTTCCAATAAAGACAAATTATCTGCCCTTTCTACGAATTGATTACAAAGAGTTGTGAAAAATTGATCCCAATTTGTAATTGACCTCGTTGTTAATATCCTAAACCACTACAATGCCTTACCCTTAAAAGAGGAAGATACAAATTTAACTGCAACATCCATTTCGTTGATCTTGTGAATGGCACAAACATTTGCAATGTATTGAGATATGATCAATACGGGTTTTATGATTCTCCGCAGTGAAGTAGGTAATGTTCTTCAATGCTAATCCCCCATAATAGGATTCATGTGCATTGAGGGCAAGTGGACCGCTATTTCCTGTGAATTTGACAAAGGTGTTTTGTAGTGGTTGTTGAGCCAGTTATAATTATTCTAAGGACCCTTGATTGATGGAAGGAAGGGTATACCAAGTGAATGTTGTTCACAAGGTATCTATTTCGTGGAGATGAAGACCTTTGGATATGTTCCTTCCTATCCTTCCCCTTCCTAGAGATAGATGCAACTACAAAAATATTCCTTCTTTTCTTGTCTCAGATCTGGTTCGAATCATTCTTATGAATTTGGGAAACTTGAGCTGTTACAACCACTGATTTCTACTCCTAAGAGTTGCACTAGATGTGTTGGTAATGAGCCTGTAAAGGATAAAATTTTACCAAGTTACACATCTAAACTTGAGAAATACTTGGAAATGTAAACTGTTGAAGGGTCTAGGATGTTTATTTTTGGATAGCTTAGACCTTCTTTTACAGTTATTAGTTTTTGACAACCTAAAAACCAAAATATAAAAATTTAAAAATTGGCAAAATGTAGTACAACTTCGGAAGTCTAAATTCTAAAATTAAAAATGAGCCAAAAAGTATGAAATGCTGAAATATGGAATTTAAGACCACCTTTCTAGAAAATCATACACCCCTGGTCTACTCTTTTGGGAATGTAGGACCTATTTTACACATGTGAAACCTATGAAAATAAATTTTGGAACTTGGACCCTACAGTCTAACCTTTGAAGTTTGAAATCTAAAAACTTTGAAATCCAAAATGCAGAGGGACTTCCAAAATCCAAACTTTCTTGCAAAGTGCCTCCAAAGTTGTGAAGATATGACTTATTTGTTCCTACAGGTGGTTCCAGAACTATTATCACTGAATCACAATGCCCCTTAATTGCTAGCTTGTGAAACTGGTGCATTCGATGTGATTGGGAAACATGGAGTTATCCTCAAGGTGTGTGACCTTAGAAATGAAATTTCAAAATCTTTGATAAAGTTGACGAATTCTTCTACCCTAAACTTAGTGCAATAATTAACTATAGAATGTAGAAAACACCTAACTTACATCCTAATCTTAAGATCTTCAAAGGAGATAGGGGTGGAAGAGAGATAGCATGGAAACGAAATAAAATCCTGCACTAAAAGGATGGTGATACAAAAAAAAAGGGGTGTTGAATAATCCTTCACAGTGCATGGAGAATGATGGAACAATGTAAACTGAAAAAGGGTGATCAAACACCACAGATCATAATGATTTGTAACCAAACCCACTTCCATTAAACCACATTCAAACCATTAAACCTTGCAATGAGATTAAGATAACATCTAGAGTATACCCATAATCATGTAATGAAAGGATCAGAAAGCTAAAATAATAAACATCCAACATAGGATAGTACAATAATCCACAAGATCTGATTTTATTGCTCCTAGATTTATTTTACACAATATTGCATTACAATAGGAGCCAAAGGAATGAGTTTTTCTATTACATTGGATCTAAAAATGGAGAAATTTGAGAACTGTCCAAAAATCCCTTACAAGTGAGGAAGATAGGGAGGGGTAGATGGAAGAGAATGTCCAACTTTTTGAAAATATGCACCATCCTTACAATTTATAAAAGAATTGATTGAATAGAGTGAGAGAGAGGGAGAAGTCAGAAATTTCCTCAGAGTACATGGACATACATCCCTGCTTGAATCATCCTATAATGGGGTCCTTTGGTTTTTCCCATACTCTATTAATGACTTCCCACCTGATCTTGGAACTGTTCATTTATGTAAGAAGAAATGGGTTTATACATGTCTTTGTTGTCCTGAAACCTCAAAAAATCCACTGGGTGATGGACTTCATATCCTATGGGGTTATCAGAATCCTCTTTCTACCTGACCTAGAATTATGTGAAAAAATGATGATCTGGGAAGAAGTTACCATTTTATGTGGATATAGGTTCGCCTTATCCATTTTTTTCGAGTGTGCATTTGGTAAACAACGGTGGTTGGCTTTCTGAGTAGCTCGATGAGCATTCTTAGTTAAGCCAAAGGTGATATTTCCTTGTAGTTTATCTATAGCGAATCCAACTCACCCCTTCAATACCACTTCGAACTCTACACAACTACATCCACATGATAGGCGTCGACTGCTCAATGAATACTCATTGGGATACTTGTTCATATTCTCCATGCCAAACTACTGATGAATCGACAACTTCTGAAAAAAAACCTGCATTATGGTTTTCATATTATTTAACTTACCTTCCAAAGCTCATTAAACATTCCATTCAAAATTCTAATTTGATTATCCAAGCCGATTAAAAACTATTATCTTCTCCTATTTTGTCAAAACTTTACCCTTGTGGGTACCTTAAGAGCAAGTACTTTTTTCACGCTCCCATGCTCCTTGGGAGCGCCATTGATACGTCTTTGACCCAAAAATCCCTGAAGCTCTGAAATTTCACACTACTGGTGATATGACTATGAAATTTTGAATTTATCAAATAACTTCTCAGAGTTCATACTTTTCTTACCATGTATGAATTACATGCATCTTGAGAAGGATCAAATCTCCAAACCTCAAATCTCTGAAGTTTGAACCACTAACTTCAACGTTTCATAGTCTTTGGAAAAATTTCCAACTAGTTTTTTTTCGCTAATTACCCCTGACATTAGAACTTTCTATAAAAGTAAGATCAGTATTCATTATACCGAGATGACCCACAAAACAACTTCCATGCATATTTCTACTTGCCTAAATTAGAGACTTGCCAAAGTTTTTGAACTGCTATGCAACTTCAAGAATTCAAATTCTCGTAACTGTCCTAATCCACCATTTTGGGACATCACTTGAATTCATGAAAGCTTAAACTCCTAACTACTTTTGGCCTCATGCCTTTCGATCCTTGGCAACTTGTCGAACCCATCTTCACCGAAAATGATTCTGATTGGGATACACCTTGTCACCTGTGAGCTTTTCTCGTCAAAGCATGAGCTCCTAAAATTATGACTCACTTGTTATGCTCACCCATATCAATTTTGAGCACCATTTTATAGTTGCTTGACCTACCTACCACTGAACATCGCCTAACTGCACATCTGAGCTCTAGTAGCTCGCCAAGCTACTTTAATCCTGTGGTCTTCAAACTCTAGCTCCTTAATCCTGAGCCGATAAATTTATCCATTTTACTAACCTGATCGAGCTGCTTCCTTTTTCACTTCAATCTCACCTTGACTTCTACCTTTATCAGATCATTTTGAGCTTCCAACTATGTCATGTCTGTAGGATTCTCAAATACTCAAGCCAAACCTTTTTCACTTCGCTTTCACCCTTACATATCTATCTTCCCGATGCACACTTTAATATTGAACTTCAACCACCTCATCTCCTCGAGTTGCTCGCAAGTGAGGCCCTCTAATCTTGTCAGCCTAATTAAAAAAACCCCGGACTAATCGTCACTATCCAGTGTTGATGTAACTCACTATAGAGGATATCTTCATGCCACACACAACCAAAATACTCATCCTTCCAACACTTCCCTTCATATGAGCACATTTTTAGAGGATATCATCAACGTCACCAGACGATTTTCCAAAGTTAGACCTCTCATCGCAAGTATCCGACAAAGTCATACTTGGCTTCCAAGCCTTAATAACCATGATTGACAAAGTCATCATTACCACCGAATTTTCACCTAAGAACTCATGGGCTCGACTATTTACAAATTTTCTTGCTGAATAGCACTCTGATGGCCTATTTGTAACTTCCATTTTTCCCCGGATTCTGATTACTTGCATTTTGGGGATTTTCTTCAACCGCCATTTCATGAATCTAGGAGGCCCTAGGGACCTGAGGAAGGTGAATTTCAGATCCTAAGTTACCCAAATTTTAATCACCTTTTTTCTCATTTTGTTGCAAAAAGTGAGGCCCAATAGGGCAACCATTTTAGACCTATAGTTTGTGACCAACACTGAGTGCTTTTAAAACCCAAAATAGGAAAAAATTCCTCTGAATGTGAGATTACAACACTTGTTCCTCATTACAACTGATCTCAAAACATGATTTTTTACCTATGAACCCAGATTCTCCTATGAGGGCTAAACTACAATGCATGTATTTCATAACTATCCCTAATCACACATTTTTTATTGATTACTAAAATGGATTACTTCTCACAGATTTCTTGATACCAAATTACAATGGTGAAGTATACCAGAGTGAGTCCTTGCTAAAAACACATAATAAAGGATATATTACTATTTTTTCTTTCAAGGACTTAGCATAAGTCACAATATCCTACATTCAATATGTTCCCTATATACCGAGAAGTACATTCATCCACAAGGTAGTCAAAAACTAAACAAACCAATTTCCTTGCAAAAAAATCATATATCTACTAATGCAAAAAAGTCTCTACTGGTCATTCTTGGAAAGCTAGAAGATAGAGTATGCATATTCACAACATCGCAAACTTGACTACAGTACTTCAAGACTATCTCTCAGAGCCTCTACATAAATCCATCCTAAGGTCAAACATACATATGGAAATAATTCATAAGGTCAAGTACATCAAACTAGGCATGATCAACACTAGATAGATTATTCGCCATTCATGTTGGAGACAAAGGATTTCATTTACCAAAGATAAGGTTATTTATATACAATGCTATAACTCGTTTACAAAATGCTTTAACCTCACTTTGCACCTTGATGGAGTCTTCCTCCTTCTCTATATACTGGAGCAGGTTAGAAGGAATCCCCTTCATAATTGTTTCTTTCTTTCATTTATCTGGATGTACTCCCTAGTAATTTTCATAATGATAACTGCACCCAATATGAGCTCATCCACAACTCATGAACAATACAAGATTTACAGTTGATTACATTCACTTTATCACTTTATTGCACTCTTTATGGTTTTATGAGGTAAACACCTGCAGGAGGAATGCACATATTGCAACAAAACATCTCCTTCCACAAGGAGAGGTCCACAATTACATCTTGGAATTTTGGACTTCATTATGAAGTTTGAATTTACCAATGTGGAGGCCCGAATATACTCAATAGGATCAAATTGAGTGACTTCTTGACTCATATGATACCCTCACTAATATTTTATGGGACCCCAACATCCTGTTAAGGACACTGAGGTGTGATCTACAATGAATCTAAGTAGGACTACCATTTTTTCAGAAAAACTAGAATCACCAGAAAAATTGATACCAGAATCCATTAGAAAACTGCAAATTTACATACCTACTCTCCTCAGTGCAAGACAACTTATCTTGGTGTGAGATTCTCCTCAACATAGACATCAGTCCTTGCGTAGGACTGCCTCAAATCCTATGGCTCAATGCTTTCTTAGTCTGGGACATTGATCACTCCCAACGGTCCATATAACTAATGGATCTCCAAATAAAAATGATGCCACAAACAATCACATATTCTGCAAGTCTCTCATACATCAAGTGAATTCTTTCCTTTTACACACTACTTTCTACATACTTCTAGTGCATGGGAGTTACATGGGAAGCATGTTATTCACAGGATGAGCACTTTGAAATACTCTCCTATCATCTTCTTTTGAATGCAAGCCCTTCCTATAAGGAACCATAGTAGATGCATAGTCATATCTATAAGTAATGTGTAGAAATATACAGCACCCATGCTACTACAACACAGGTGATTACAATGTCTAGGGTATTTCCTCTTGTATACTAGTGGTCATGCTTCACATTATGATTGGCCGACTTCAAATTGCTTCCAATGAGATAATTTCCCACTCTGCATGCTATCGGTTTTCCCTCAGCTTGGGGCTTTTCACGATAAATTTTGTGTTGAATTTTTGTCTTTCCTTTGCTGCAAAGTAGTCTGAATTTCGGTTTTTCTTACTAATTAATTAAGGACTGTCATTTTAAAGAGTTGGAAGTAGGACAATAAAAGCATTGTGGTCTCATAAATTTCCAAAGATAGAGGTTTACATATCACAAATGGTGATTACAATGTACTTTAACTTATTCAATTTGTAGTCGACATAGAGGAAACCACTTATTGGTTTTTATCCTCTGCGCATTACTTAACCACCCTTTCAGGATTTAAATTAAGTATGCTTCCCAATAGATCACCATTTCAGGTTTTCAATCTATGTGAACTCCCCAATAATATTTCCTTATGAGTTTTCAGACTATGTGGGCCTGCTTACATATATACCAATATTTGCACACTTAATATATCTATCCAATTACCTTCTGTAAAATTGCGATGTTTTTTTACTGATGTTGGTCATGAGTCATTATGCTTCGGTTTCTTCATCTGCTAAGTTTTATTGTGGGGTGTGAATAGGTGTGGTGGCATTTTGAGTGCATCTTGGGATATCTAGAGAATTATGTGGGACAAAATAAAACTTGGCGTGTTCTTCATTATCTACGTAGTTGGAAGAGTAACCTTTAGGTTTTCCTTGTATGTATTCCAATCTGTGAAGACTTCATTTATTCTTCCATAACACATCTACATTTTAACGATTACCTTCATAAATTCATATAGTTGGTCATCTTTGGCCTATTGGGAAGCTTAGTTGTGAACCCGAATAGTGGTCTTGATATCTTGAATGAGTGTCTCCAGTTGATCTCTCATATTATGTGCTTGGAATTTGACAAAGTGTTCCTTGTCACAATTTATTCCCATTCCCGTAATCATTCACTGAAATTTCCTTTCAAGTTTTTGTTCCTCTGCCTCTGCTAGCATTTCTTAGTGAACTTTTTCGCCATTTCAATATCATTCGTATTTTATCTTGTGGTAGCCTACAAATGTGTATACCAATATAAAATTTCAATTGTTAGTTGCTTCACCTGGGTTTCATCCTAGTTAAGAATTTTGATATACTAATTGAGTATCATTATGGCCTCTTTTACTTCCTTCTTAACATCAAGGCTACTTGTGATGTACTATTTTTCACTTCTTAATTTCCATTTCAGTTGTCCACTAACTTGTTGACGAGAAGTGTTATCTACATTCCTTCACTCATGTCTTGGTCACATATGGTGTCTATGATCAATTGGGGACAATGTTTTCCAGCATATGACTTGAGATTACGTAGTATTCCAAGTTTTCCTTCTGTTAGGCCACCTATAGTGCATTTTATCCAATATTGGATTACAATACATCTGTACTCCTTCAATATGTGTTTGTAGCGACAACTAATCCAAATATACTTCAACTGTGTTGACTGTAGATTGTATTGTTGTAGCTTATGAAATTTTTTGAGGAACTTGTAGGAGTACACTGTGAACATGGGATGAAGGGAGAATTAGCTTATGTTTTCACGTTGGCACGATTGATTGCATTGTCTACCCAAACATTTGTGCATATCCTTGGTATGTGTTGGTGTCGAATCACAGCACCCCTGGGACTCCGCAACGCGATCGTTTGAGACTCCCAGTGCGATTGCACAACATGGAGCTTTTCCCAAGTGTGGGACCTTGCGAAATCGGAAAAGCTCTCCGGATGAAGGCCGGCTCCTATTCCTCTGTTCAGATGCACCAATGAAACGCAGAGGTTTACCCAAAAAAACCTAATCTAACTACCAAGGAGACAGGGAGAGAGAAATGCATAAAAATAAACCTAAGCTAAGGAGGTGATGCACCGAGGAATGAAGAACATATGTTTTGCCAATTAAACACAGACCACAGAAATGCAATGCAATATCATGCACAGATAAACATATTCACAATGAAAGATCAAGAGGATGCAAAATGAAACACATAGAGGGTTGAGAAACATCCACAGTCATGTATTTATTTGCTCCAAAGGTTGATACAATACACTGCAAAAAATGCCCAGAGGCAAAGGTGCATTACAGTTTCAAATGGGAGGTTTGAGCTCCACAACTCCACCTGCCAAAGAGAAGAAGGGAGGAGGCACAAAACAAAAATGTCCAACCTTAAAAAAAAGCCCCCTCCTTACATTTTATATGGAGGAAAAGAGAGGGAGAAGAGAGGAATTCGAACTGCCCCAACTACCTCCAAAACTGCATTCAATTCTTCAACAACCATGGTGGTAGGTGAGATCCCCAACACCTGTTGGGTTCGGAACTCCCTTGTGCATTTGCATCGGGCTTGGGAACTGGCTCGACATGCTTCCTTTCCATGCTCTTCCGGCGTGTTTTCCCGATCCGGAAACCCGAATTCCCTTGCTGTCGGGTTTTGAAGACCCCCCGACATGTATTCGTTGCGCCATGTCGTTCCGCCCCCGAAACCTGATTTCCTTGTGCGTCGGATTTTTGGAGACCCGAAAACATATTTTCTTGTGTCGGGCTTTTTAGAACTCCCGACATGCTTCTTCCCGTCGGGTTTTTTTAGACCCCCCGACATGCATTCGCGCCATGGAAACCCGAAATGCTTGCCCGACCTGGAAACCCGAATCCTTTGCTGTCGGGTTTTTTAGACCCCCCGACATGCATTCGTTCCTTATTTATCCGACTCCGGTTTCCGCCGGATCTGCTTCAGTCGGGTTTCGCGGCCTTTGCGGCGTACTTCCTTTCGCGTCGGGTTTTCCGCCATGTTTTTCCGCCTGTATGCCCCGGTGTCGGGCTTCTCAACCCTTCCGCCATGCCTGGCTTCCATACTCACGCCGTCCTGTTCTTCCCGCCTGTCGCGAGGGGGGGGGGGGAAATATATACAACAGTATGCTTCTTCTTATTTTGATGATGCTACCTTAGATGTAGTAAACTTTGTGTATGTTCTCCACCAAGTTTCCTTATTTCCTTGATCTTAAATTGATTGGTTCTAGAAGTAGCTGAAAAATTAAAGAAGTTGGTGTTTCTATCGCCTTCCTTTAGCCATTTAACTATAGATTTTTTATTCCAATACACTTCCTCTTAGGCAAGGATATCATGATATTCGATGAGAAGAGCGTGCTCTTGGATTTTCAAGGCCTGGTTAAGGCCATCCTCCTCCGTTAGATCCTCTATAGTTTGCAGATCCTCGTCAATTATTCCTTTATCCTGAAAATATTCCATATTAAACATTAACTAAACATTATGTATTTGTAATAATTAAATTAAATTGATTACATGTCACTTTTAAACTAAAAAAATTAATTATTAATTAGCTAATAGAGAAAGTTAAATCAATTCCAATCACATAAAAAAATTAGGCACTCACGATTTTGTGATTGCAATACTTTCCACTTATCACATAATATAAATGTTTGACATAAAAGGGTATATTAAGTATTTCCTAATATATCAAGGGTATTTAAAATAGCTATATCGATATGCTACTTTGGTCATTGGCTATACCCCTAATATTATTTTTTATATTGCATAGTAAAATTCAATATATAGTACACATTCTAATTAATAGTTCTAGACCATTTAAATTATTAGTGTTTTGGGTTTCCTTATTCTATTATTTAAGGTAACCCATCAATGTTTAGGGTATCCTTATTGTGTTAATTTAGGTGAACCATTATTGTTGAGGTTTATGTAAAAGTATTTAGGGTGTAACATTAGTGTATATGATATCATATGAGTTTTTGGAGTTTCGAGTATTCATTTAGAGTTAAGGGTTTATCATTCATTAAAATATAGTTTAATGTTTAGGATTTCATAGATATTTGTATTATTTAGAGTGACACATTAGGGTTTTTTGTTAACCAAGAGTCAAGAAACCCTAAACAATAATATGATTCATGATACCATAAAGCAACTGTGGGACCAAACAAACTAATGCACAATGTAACAACCTAAAACATACATGCAATACCTTTAACACTCATATAACACCATAAATAATAATTTTAGGAAAACTTAAACACTAACATGATTCAAGAATCCTAAATAACATTTTTTTAAAATTATTTTACAAAATGTTTATTAAATCCATGTGATGTGAGATATTAAGTATAAATGTTAACATTAATTCCACTTCTCATCTCTTTCGTTAATCTATGATGAAATTTTAAATATCAATATGAATTTCATTTTAAGTGTAAAAAGTGAAACCCCAAACACGACAAGTAGGATGATATAAGGGACTAAACACCAATGTGACATTAAAAATATGAAACCCTAATGGAGAAATATTATAAGGTTGAAACTTAAGACTTAATTAAAATAATTAATGATAACTTCATCTTACTTGATGTTATATTGGTGCTTAGGAATGGGGTGTACCATTTGTTTTATTTAGAATGTCGTAATAATGTTTAGGGTCACATTGGTGTTTATGCCATAGAATGTCAAATTTTTGTATAGGTTATCCTCTTGGCACCAATATAAAATCAGTGGCTTTGAAGAAAAAAAATGAAACAAGTATTTTGGACTTGTAGAAATGTCAAGTTGGCTAGAAATGGCCATGAAAAAGCACTGAGATGAGCAAGTAAAACAAGCCCGCCCAAATAGGATCGAGCACACCTAGCATGACTGAGGTGTACAATAGATCTTGTTAAGGGCTCAAGTTAAGCTTGAACCAAGTGGAAAATTAAACCAAATTCCCAAATCAAATAGGTCATCATGACATTCTGAGCCGTAGATCATAGTGAGGTCAATACACTAAACTATGTTATGATGAACCCTTAAGAAAACTAGGCAATGCAAATGAGAAAGAGCAGAGTTGGTAAAGCACGACCATGGTAAATGCACAATTCATATCTCAAATGAAACAACGATAAGCTTTGACCACCCAACAATAGATCGAACCATATATGGTGATCATATCATGATGGGAAAATGAGAAAGCTGAGCCACGAGGTAGGAAAATAAGGAAACGCTGAGCTCGTAGAAAAATACAGAGATTAGATCGAGAATCACAGTGAGCTCAGAGAACACAACCATGCTAGGTGCAAATTTGATGAGCCATGAAGGGTAAATAGAGTCGACTCGGTGAAAAAATGAGAAAAAAAAATCCCAAACTCTTCAATGTGAGAACGAATCAAGTTAACAAAGAAAAAATAGAGCCATAATGAGGTGATAGATCCAAAAAAATGGTGAACTACATTGCACCATAACAAAATTGAAGTAGATTAATGGCAGCCTAATTTTTTTTTGTATGGTCACCTCTCCAACAAAAGATTCGAGTATAAGACAATGCAAAATGAATGATTTTTTTTAGGTTTTCTTCCATGATTGGAGTTGATTCAACCTTGAGTGTTTAACCATCCAGCTTGAAAAAACAAATCACTTTTACCATGCCACGGTTAGGGGTTAAACAATGATTTTAATTATTAAACTTCGCATGTGGAAGTGGGATAAATCATGCCTAACCAAAGATAATCAAAATAAAGTGTCACCCCATACATGTGCCAAAGGCTAAAGTTAAAACAAACCAATTATTCACCATGTACATGCTAAAAAAAATAAGGAGGCTAGAATTTTTAACTTAAACATTGCTAAAAAGACTCATAATTACCTTAGTTTTTGCAAAGTAAAGCTTTGATCAAGTCCATTAAGGAGGATAAAAGAATGCAAATCTAATTTTAGATTTAATTCATCTCATGCACATTGTAATAACCTTGACATTATTAGTTTTTTTGCATTTATTTATAAAAGGGGTGAATTATGTATGTATGGTCTATTTTTGCTAGCATTGGATTTGTCTCTAACTAGCTTTTTTTGGTTGACTTGATGTATAAGTTCTTTTTTGGAGAGTGATTTGAGTCAACTCCTCCATCCTTTTGCTATATGTACCCTTTCGTTTCAAGAAAGAAGGGGGGTTTATCATTTTGTCATGCCTAGACTATGTAGAATTCTGTACTAAAACACTTTGTTGAAGCAAGAAAAGACTGATTTTCCTCTAGTTGGAGCTTTTTGTAGTGTGTTACAACAAGTTCTTGGTATGTGTTAGTGAATTTTTTACTTACTTTGTGTGCTCATGAGTCTTAAACAAATCCATCTAGTTATTTTGAAGCTTTTGCAGATCATTCCAAGTGCATGTTAGATTGTTGACTAGGTTCTAGAAGTTGAATACTCTGTAAATATTCACTGTCATCCTTTGCCAACAACTTATTAATACCTTTTATGAAAAGTAGAAGTTAATCAAGCAACATATGTAGTGATTATTTTCAAGCCTTTAGTAGTCTGTAAGTGTGTTTTGTGTAGTCATAGGTCTCTAACACATAGGTGTATCACCTATTTTGCATGCTTTATGTTAAGTTTGTGTTTATTTCTCTCCCTTAACTCTTCAAGAGAAATAGTTTAGGTGATTGATCTAGGGAACCAACCCGCTCTAGAGGTTCTTCTCAACTCAAGTCACCCATAACTCAAAGCTCCCAATTTATAAACTGAAGAGAATGATTTCTTGCACTTCTTCACTTAGGGTTCTTTTCGGAGTGATAAGAGTTGGTGCAATAAAAAAATTGACAATTGTGGATAAGTACAAAATAGCTTTTCATAAGAATATAATAATGATCTCAAAATGTGTATGTAAATTGCAAAATTTTGGATGGTGCAATGGTGTATGAGGTTTTGGAAAAGGGTAGACATGTAAGTTGTGCATAGATGTCTTTCAAGAGTCTTAAGAATGTATTCAAAAGAATGATTGCACAAAAAATAGCAAAATGTTTCCTATAGATCATTTGGATTACTGTGTGTGACTAGAGCACAATGGAAGTGTTGAACTAGTATATCTTACGGAAGGAACATGTTGGAGGTGAAATGTGTTAATTTAGGAGCAACTACAATCAAAATGAGTTATCAACGAAATTAAGGTGAAAACCAGGGCATGTTTGACAATGTTAAACAAATTTAGTGTTAAAATAATTGATTCCCATACATGAGTCTCTATACGTTTCATGTTTTTGTTCAAATTACTATAAACATCCCTATCATATCATATCGGCATAGCTTCCACAATTTTTCCTCGATAGGGACGTAATAAGTCCCTTTTGTTCACACTACAATCACGTTTACATGTGAACATGATCTCCTCACGCCCAGTCCCTGTCCCAGTATTGTATTATTAACGAGTTTTCAAATATTTTATTTGGTTGGCCGCCTTCTCAATAGAATCACTCTCGCATTTTCTCATTAGATGGGATTTGTTGACCCATTCATTTCCGTGCATACAAGAATAAATACCGTATCTGAACGATTTTTCCAAAAGGCAATGCTTTCTTTAGCCGTGTCGACTAACTATTTTTGCAGTGAATCGATCATGGCTGTCCATACAAGAATAAACACCGTATCTGAATGATTTTAGCCGTGAATCGATCATGGCTGTCCAACCTATGGTCATGCTTCTACGACAATGTATTACAGTATACATTGAAAGGTAACCAATTACAGTTTGGTTACAGTTTTTTTTATTAATTTAGTCATCTAACTATTCATACTTTGATTCTAAATTTTTTGAATCGAGTGCGGATTCCTTCTTATCAATTCCAAGCTTCGAAGAAATATCCATTTCATACATTGTCTTACAAATGTTGCGGGAATCCTTCCACTTTGATATTCAATAGGAAAAGTTGTTGCCACGTATAGCCATAATTGATCCTTTGAAATTTTAATAACGAATGTTATTTTTTTGTTATTACGGTAGTGTATCTAGATGACATGTTGTCAATTGGCAACTTGACACTAAGCATTAGCTCCTATCTCTGTTTTATATGAAGAATCTAGGCATTTTAAAATAATATTTGTATATGGAAATTAAAAATATACACAAATAATCTAGGCTTTTGCTGCTATTGAAGGTTAATTGGTTATAAATATTATAGATTAAGAGAATTTTTTCCACCTTGAATTTATAAACTAATCAAAATTTTGTACCCACTAGTTGTAAAAATCAGGTTGGAAGTCATGTAGAAGAATTTGGTTTCGTGGAGCTAAATCATTTGTTGAATTAAATTATAAGAAATTATCTCTCCATAATTTAAACTTTTATTAAGTTCAAAAATCAAATTTATGAAAATTTGCATCCAATCAAAAACATTCCTTGGTTGAAGGTAGGCCCATCACTCTTTCTAGATAGGTTATGACATCAATTAATTCTTCAATGATGTAACTTCTATACAAAGTCTTTGGTATGTTTGAACATCCTTTCTTCTTTGTCTTTAGCCAAGACATTGCAATCATTGTGTGATACTTATTTACAGTGAAATAAAAGTATTTTTGAGCTTCACACAGATTCAAGACTTTGTAATATTAAAAGGTTGGGATAATAAGCTTTATGTTGATATGGTGTACATCCAATTGGGTAATTAACTAGTCTTGGGGATCTCTTAATTCCTTAGTTTAAGGATCAAATCATGAAGCACGACCTAAGATGGTGTCAATACATTTTAATGAAGTAGGAAAACCTCCAACATGAGCTAGGTAAATGCTAATAATCCTGTGGGATAATGGGTTTGGGTTTTTCTCTCTCATTCTTGTCTAGAATTCTGTCAAATCCATGTGTTTGGCATCATTGTCACCAATTTATGGCACAAATGTTTCCAAGGAATAAATTGATTCCTAGCCCACATATTGAAACTTGATTTTGGCTGGATTGAAAACACTTATAGGGATAGAAATTTTCTCCATATGGAAATCAGAGAAAACTAGGGAAAGATGGCACCACCAAAAAAACACCTATGAAACAAGAGTAAAATGTGGTGAAACAACTTCCTAGTTGAATGAGGAAGGAGGAACCTTATCAATGGTCCAAATGCACTTGAATTTTCTTTAAATGGTAGAAAAATGAAAAATATATAATAAGAAAATGGTTAGGGAGTGAAGTGACAACGATAAGGTGGAGCTCGAACCAAGAAAATGCAATGGTGTGAAATGGACGAGAATGGGTGAGAAGTTATATTTATAAGTCCATAGAATGTCCTAACTTTCCATTAAATCAACGAATCGACAATTAGGAAGAACAAAATAACTATTCAAGGAGTGTCACTCAAGTCTAATTTTTATGATTAAATGCATTTAAAGTAGAAGATATATATATGAGAACCTGGATGAAGTTAAGAACTCTTCCAAGAGTGTCATTTGTGACAAAAAATTTCAATGGTTGGGGAAAGTGGGTGATCAGGGAACAACGAGAACCATATAATTATTCCAAAGGTTCCACTAGCTCTCAAATTTTCTGATTGCATGTGTTGTTCCTAAGGATCGGTTAAATCGGCAAATCGAAGAACACAAGGAACAACAAAATTGTTCCCTTAATTCTGCCAAACCCTACCTTATTGGATTGTGTTATTTTTATGATAGGGATTTAAATAAAGAATGAATTCATAGAACACTTGAAACCATGGAGTTCTTCTAACAGTTATCTAATTAATCAATTTTCCTAATTTGAATGAAGAACTCAGTCAAGGTGGGTAACTGGGGAGCAAGTAGAACAAGGGAGCAATTCCACTTTTTCTTCAAACATATTATTTTCTGAATTTAATCCCAAATATGATTAAAAAATGACTAACTCTTATATAAGAGAGACTCAACAAGGAGGGAAGAATGACCAAACAAGAAATATTTGTCCATGCCTTCAAATTTTTTGAAATATCCACTGATCCATGAAAACAAGTTCGAAGTGGACTTGGTAAAGTAAAAAAAATCATTAATTAAAAAAATATGTAAGGGAGGAAAAATAATGAAATAAATAAGGACTTAGAGGCTAAAAATGGATATAAGAAGAAGAAAATGATCTGAGGGATACAAAGGTCCAAATGTTTTTAGAACATTAAGAAAAATAAGGCCGTGTAGGATGAAAATACAACTCAGGAAGAAAAGTAGATGTAATAGGAGTACAAATAACAAAAATAAAATGACTCATAGGATAAAATAAAGGCCACAGAGGAGCCAATTGTGTATGAGAAGGCTGCCAGGGAATTCAATCAAGAAAAGGAACATGAATTTAGAGTTGAAGAATATCACAAGATAGAGAAGTAACATAAAAGTAAAGTAGCCATAATGTAGACATGGGGTGATAGTAGATATCGGTATATCTACGAAATATCATATTGTGTGGGACTAGTATGTAACATGGAAGAAAAAATAATCATAAAAAGAGGGCAATTCAAACAAATATCTTTTCCGAAGGTAGAATTTTACATGAGTTCATAGGACAATATTTTATACATAAATAAATGTACTCGTCAAAAATAGATTTATATGGGTGATATCCTTGTAAAAAAATTCCCATAGTGAGTAGATGATGAGATGTGTGGCCCTTGAAGAGGTGGGGGAAAAATTCATTTCAAATATATAAAACGTAAGGCTGCAGTATGATCATGATAAAACTCAACATATAGCATGAAATATATAAGAGTTGGTGGCCAATTTTCTATGCCACTCCACTTCATCAGTGAAAAAAGAAAAATAATTTCATGATAACACTATATAAAACTATAGGTCTTCTCAATTGAAGCCTCTAAAAACTGATAATTTAAAGACAATAACCAATATAGAAGAGAAAGTGTCCATATTAAGTATAGTGATGAATGAAGTGACCACATATTATGTGTTACCTACACTTTAGTAATAAATTATTGAACATAAAAATGAACTTGATTCCATTAAAGAATGATGATTTAAGTTACATAGACAATAAGAAATCATGAAAGATATATTCATTCACACACACATACATACACACATACATACATATATACATACATACATACATACATACATATATAGACACACACACACACAAAAGAATTTGGGGGTGTCACAATTTGGATTTAAATATATAAATAAAAATGTGCTAGAGCATAAATGTTCCATGATATGGTTGAGAATGGATTCGTGTAAAAAACATAAATTAAAGTATTAGTATAAGAAAACACATTATTTGGAAGTGAATATCACACCAATTACATCCAATCGAATTTCATATGAACTTAGAAAACTATCTATATAGAGTGCACATCTAGTCTAGATACAATATAAATATTCCACATAAATCATGGACTTGAAGGAGTTTGATAAATAGATAAAAACTCCATTTTTAAATTTCATGTGAAATTAAGGACTTAGAGGAACTAGGGAAAGTAGAAACTTGTACCATAAATTCACTCTAGTATTAATATTCTTAAAATAATTTTTTCTGGAAGGTCACACAACAAATATGGATCTGGATTATGGTTATGTATTTCAAAGTTATAATTTGAAGTTCTAAACGATGTATTAGTATTTTTGATTATGTATAAATAAAGAAAAAGAGTTAGAAGATTAATTATTATGTCTGTGATCCCTAACCTTATTATCATAGAATGATATGAATGTGAATAAGCATCCCTACTTCAATTTTATTTTCTTTACTATGTAAGAGTGTTAAGGTGTAAGTTTTTTAATTGAGATCTATATACATCATCTCTAGATGTGAATAACATAACATTACTAAACTAATAATTATATGAACATAATGAAAATAATTCTGATCACAATTTTTAATTAGTAATAACTATAACATATGAATCCAAGGAGAATAACCTAGGGGCTATATTTCCCTATATACAATACGAAATTTTTATTTTTATTTTCTATGAGTAAGAAACACAATTATAATGATGATTCCAAATCTATAAAAAAGATATTAGTTCACATTATACTTTGTTCAGAATAGGGGATATCAAGTCAATTATTCTTCACATTATCTTTTAATATTTTTGCATGTAGAACTCATCCCATTACTAGTTTCCCAACAATCCAGAAGTCTAAGAAGAAGTAAATAATGTTGTTAAATGCTATAGGAATTTTTTTTATCATAATTAAAACTCGAAAGACACATATATTGGACATTTCCTTTTGGTATTCATTCCATGGTATAATTCATACCACCAATTGCTTCCCACACCACACATTACTAAGAACTAATAGGTAATGTGTGATATTTGAACTAATTGCTCAATTACAATAAAAATTTCTTTATATTGTATGATTTTGGGTAGATTTGATAGAAATGGATTTGAGACATTAAATGTTTCTATATTTGCATAAGATTAAGACACATGGCCCTATCTACAACTTTATCATAAAACTAATCAATAATCATGATTTGATTCCAGGTAATTTATGTGGAAACTTTACAATATATGAGACATTCATAGGATCATTATGATATTTACACATGGCACAATTCAAGGTTCTTTTAGATGAAATGTTTTTAAAGGATGAGAGTTGGTATCAATTGATAGTATATTAATTATTTTATATTAATATGAAAATAATTGGAGAACCAAAAATAAATTTTTATTTTATTAGATAGGGTAAAAACAGGGATCGACTCCTAGAGGCCAGTTCAAGAAAGATAACATTGTGAAAGCTCATAGACAGAAACAAAAAGAGGAACAAGACCAAAAAGTGTTAGAAAAGATTAACCCCAAGACAAGAAGGTCCACAAACCCAACCAACGAGAGAAACAAAAACTACAAAACTAAACCAAAAAATAGAGACACTTTGCCAAAAAACCTCATAAAGTTCAAGAACAACACCATTAATTTTTATTTTGATTCTTGGAGGGTTTGGCCTCAATGGTCTCATTCTCCTTGTTGTGGTCGAGTTGTATCTTCTTATGAGGTGGCTCCTCCTCTTCATCTCCCATGGCCTCCTCCTCTTTCTTGTCCTTGTCCTCCTCTTCTTCATCAGATCTGGTGACCCTGGAATATTTAATTTCTCTCTCCTCCTCTTCAACCGCTTCGAGACAAACCCTCATATCTTGAAGAAGTTTATATAGACCATTTATTTCCCCCATAATATTCTTCTGGGCCATGTAGACTTTTTTGGTGGCTTTGATGTTGTTGGTCATACCATTCCTAATCACCTAATTTGCCTCCTCCATGACCTGAACCACAGTCTCCAAGTATTGTACTTTTTTCTTCAAGTCCTTGTGGCTTTGCTCATCTTCCGAGATCATTTTTACTTTAGATTTTGAGGACATAGCTTCCTAAATCTCTGATACCGCCACATTCTTCTCCTCCTCACCTCTTTTATGGCCCAATTAGCCTTTGTGCATCTGAGTAATACATTCAGCCAAAGTTATATCCTTCTCCTCCTCAGTTTGTGGCATGGGTTTATCCGGCACATGTTTACCATTTTGAAACAAAAGGAGAATCAACCCCTCGTGAATGGGGGTATCCACCTTATCCTACTAAAAATATTTCACGTAGGTAGTTAGATACATGAACAAAAAGAAAGGGATACTTCACATTTTCTTGTTCCTGAACATATTCAGGAGAGATAAGTTATGAGTGTAAATTGTACGATACTTTCCTCTGAAATTTAAATACTTCATAATGTGAAGGAAAACCTCCCTCCAGAAAATAAGGATGTAGGACCGAGCAATGCCATCAGTGAAGTATTGCACATTTTCCTTGGCAATGAAAAAGGTGTTAATTTCATGCTCACATCTATTCTTGTCCTTAATTTTTTTTAGGCCATTCATGTCCATACCAGTAATCCGGGCAATGGCTTCCTTCAAGGTCTCAATTTCCATACCCCTGACCACCACCTTACCATCCTTTCACGCTAAGCCAAGCTCCCTAGTTAACGAGGGATCGTGCCCTTGTAACTTTATGAGATACTTTATGATTCCCCCAACCCAGAGCATGTACCGCATAGAAGGGTCATCCACAATATTGTCATGGCTAGAAGTTTCCACCCTGACTCCGTCTCCGCCCATGGTCACCAAAATATTTTCCAGAATCCCAACCAGACAGTGCTTACAAATTTTTATGTTAAAATTACCATTCCAAAGTGAAATAAAGCCAAACACGAGCTTGATGTTCTGAAAAGTGGGCCAATTTATCTTGCTTATGCGGATAGTAGTGAAATTATTATGATTTTTCATGGTGTGTAATGTCATCAATTGGCACAAGGATGACATCACCTTTATGCCAAAATTTCAAATCATTATAATATACCCCCTCATTAGCAATCCTATCCACACATGTGTTACGAAGGTGAGGAGTATGTTTGATGATGAAAGAATCAAAACCTTTAAGATTCTCCTTAATATAAACATTAATGCTACCCAAAGCCCAATTGTGGTAATCATCCTTTTTAATTGCATTGATAATGAGAAAAGAGTCCTCCTCTATTAAAATATGTTTTATACCTATTTGTTTAGCTAGGCTAACACCCCAGAGAAATGCACGAGCCTCTGCCACATTGTTGCTTTGAATACCCAAAGGCCCATCATAGGCAAGTCTCTAGTCACCTTCATGATGTCTAATAATGCCACCTCCCCTTGCCATGCTAGAATTACCTTTCTAAGCCCCATCAAAATTGATTTTGATCCCACATCTTTCCGGTTTAAACCACTTGATATGAATAGAACGAAAGGCCACTTGAGGAGGACTATAGGAAAATTGTTAGAGGACTTCCTCTTCCTTGCTAGAACAAGCCTTTTTAATCTTACCTTTGAATTTTTTTGAATTTTATTTAATATAGGAAATTAAACAAGCACTGACCTTTCTAATGTTAGCTTTCTAATTTTTGAAGATGAGGGAATTCCTTTCCTTCCATAAGAACCAAAATAAATAGGGAGGGTCTATCTTCCAAGAAATAATAAGAAAGGGAAACCTGAAAGGGCACTCCCATTGCAAACAACAATCCTCAATAGAATTAGGAAGAATCCACTACACTTGGAATAGATCCATCACCTTAGCTAAGAATCCTTGAGAGAATGGGCATGAGATGAAAAGGTGGTTGAGTAAGGATTTTGTTTTGAGCAACCAACCAAAAGAAAATGTTGACTTTAGGTAGAAGATATTTCACCCAAAGTCTACCCCAATAGTCCTTTTGGATAGAATCCTTGAAATTAAGGGAGTACGTAGATTAGACAGAATTATTTATGGAATCCTCTTCCTTCGAAAAAATACAGTCCTCATGATGTTGAAACCTCGAGATATAGAAACTCCATAATTTAAGGTTGAGAGAAGAAAATGAGAGCTTGTCCCCAATGAAATTAAGGGGTGGATTCAAATCCTCCCAAATGCTATCATTATTAGAAAAAAATCCAATAGTATTTAACCCACACTTTGCCCCTATCTTCAAAAAACTACTCCACAAATATCCAAGGCTCTTCGTCCACAAACATTTTCTTAGTCAACTAGAAATCCCCCCAGAAGTGACTCCTATTTCCTTTCCCAATATTCCATTTAATACCTTTTCTCAGAATCTCCCTAGAAGAAAGAAAATATTTCCAGAAAAAAGAGGCACAAGGGAGATTGTCAAGCAGGAAAAAAGTGTCTATTCTGCCAACATTCCCTAAATATTTCTTGTTGATGCGTAATCATAACACCTATGAATGTATGCAACTCAATGGACTGAAACTCTCAGTGTGATTGCATAACATGGAAATTTTCCCAAAGTGTGGGAATTTTCAATCAGGAAAGTTCTCCGGATGAAGTTTGGTTCCTATTCCTCTGTTCTGATGCACACATACAAATGGTAGAGGATCTACTCTAAAACTAACTCTATCTTGCCAAGGAGACATGGTTAAGAAGATTGCAAGAAAATAAACCTAAACTAACATCAGTGATGCACCAAAGGAATGTTGAACACCTGTTTTACCATTAAACATGAACCATAAAAATGTAATACAACACCATGCACAAATAACCAAGATTGCAATGAGAGATCAGGGAGATGTAATGAACATTAGAGAGGGTTGAAAATTAGCCAAATTTTTTTATTCTTGTTCCAAAGATGATATAGTGCATTACAATGGCGAAGAGACAAGATTTCATTTTACATTTTAGATGGGAAGTTATAACTCCACAAATTAATTTACAGACAAGAGAAGAAGGGAGGGTGCAAAGGCAAGGTGTCCAACCTTTAGAAAAATTCCCCTCCTTACAATATATAGGAAGAAAATGAGAGAAGGGGGGAGAGAAGAATTCATTTTATTTCTTCAACCACCCAAAAATGCATTGAATTCACCTTCCACAATGATGGGTTCCATTGCAAAACCCATGCCTCCATGTACTATGCCTTGTTGGAGAAGAAAGGAACTCATACCTTCATTATTATGGTAGGTGAGAAACTTGGGACACCCTCTAAAATGGTGAACTGTATTTTTCCTTTTGAAGAGCTTAGTCTCATTAATTTTAAAAATTTTGTAGAGGAAACTGTAAGATTTCCAAAAAGTCCTTTCTTGTGCAAATTCGAGCTCCCGGTCAAAAGTTATGGCTATCTGAAGGTTGGGGTGTCATTCTATAAAAAATGTTGGGCTGGTGATCTTCCTTTTTCAGAGTCCGAAATGAATGCAACCTCTAAAATCCTAAAATTCATAATCTCAGACATTTTGGCTTCAAAATTTGGGCTACTGTTCATCTGCTAACTTTTCTTCAGAGTTTTGAAACTCCGTAACCTGAAAGTCTGAAATTTCAGACTTTTGGAATTCATAATTTCAAACATTTTGTTGTGTTTTTTATGTTTCGAGGCTCCAAAATTCCAAAACTCCAAACCCCAAAACTCCAAATGTCTGAATTTAGAAAGTCCAAAATTTTGGACTTTCGAAGTTTTGGGTTTTAGAACTTTTTCCACTTTTCATCGGCTTGAGCGCCTTGAGAGTTCCAAAACTCCAAAACCCGAAAGTCTACAATTTCAGACTTTTGGAGCTCGGGTTTCATATTTTTTTATTCACTTTTTCAATTTTTCTTGGTGAAAACTCTAAAAGGCCAAAATTTGGAATTTTGGACTTCAAGATTTCAGAGATTTTGTGCCTTAACTTACCTCCGAAAAGCTTCACATTCTAAGTCCAAATTTTAGACTTCGGAACTTCTTGATTCTCTGAATTATCTACAAATTGCTCAGGTCTGCTTCAACCTTTTGGGAAAACCTTGAAATGTAAGCTCCCATGACCGAATCAACCAAATTTTTACATCATGCAAGGTCGTGTTCATCTAATTTCTGTTGGGCATAAAATTAGATAACATTTCCTTTTGATGATGTCAATCCATAGACCATCTTCTTTTACCACTCTCCATCCCACTTTTACAACAAGGGCCTCTTTCATGCATCTCATATTCTTCAAGCCTAGACCTCCACATTCCTTGGGTCTAGTAACTTTGTCCTAGGCCACAAGAGGGAATTTGAACTTCTCCTCCGCCTCAGCCCACATGAACCTTTTATGTATTTTTTCCAGTGCGTCCATGATCTTAACCAGTAACCTAAAAAGAGACATAACATTAATGGGGATGCCTTGGAGAGAACTTTGGAGCAATTCAATTTTTCCATCTTAAGTAAGGAGGATACCCTTCGAGGTAGAATTTTACTATTTACTCTCTCCAGCAAATTATTCCATACTGAAAGATCCGAATTCTTATGAGTTAGAGGCATTCCCAGGTAGGTATCTGAGAAGGTTTTAATCTTGCAACCAAGGATACATGAAAGTATAAATTGAAACTTCCCATCCACATTAATGAAAAAATAACACTTTTGTGGAAATTGACAAGTTGACCTGAGACATTCTCATATTCATTCAGAACACTCTTGAAAGTAGAGGCTTCCTAAATAGAAACGTTTCCCATTAGAATGTTGTCATCCACAAATTTATTGAGATAGATGGGAGAAAAGCCATTAGGAATTTTGAGACCCTACAAAATATTATGGGATATAACTTGATTACACAATCTACTTAAATACTCTGCCACAATAATTGAAAGGAAAGGGGAGATGGGGTCACCTTTTCTAAGCCCCATTCTAACTTGAAATAAACCTTCAAGTTTTCCATTAACAATGACAAAGAAAATAGCATTAGAAATATAGACCATAATCATGTTAATAAAGAACTCATCAAAACCAACCTTGATTAAGATGGCCCATAGAAAGGCCCACAAAACCCTGTCATAGGCTTGGTGAATATCAAGCTTAATAAACATAACATATCTTCCTAAATTTTCAATAGAATGAATGGCCTCTTGGATAAACACAATCTTGTCCAAAATTTGTATGCTAGGAACAAAGGCACCTTGATTAGGGGAGATGAAATTGGAAAGCACTTTCCTGAGCCTAAAAGTAATGATTTTGGTAAGCAATTTGTAGCTAGTATTGCAAAGGTTGATGGGCCTGAAATATTTAACATCCTTGGCCCCTATTATCTTAGGAATCAGGACCATGAAATTATTGTTAATTTGTTTTAGGAAGTGCCCATTACTGAAGAATTCTTGGACCGTCTCAATGACCTCTTTTTTAATCACCTCCCAAAATTTTTGGATAAAAAATGCCGGGAAACTATCTGGCCCAGGAATAAGCAATAGCTCTCTATTTTCCTACTGGGAGATAACATTCTGGAAGAGACCTAAAACCTTGTCCCATGATATCCTATTTGGCTCTATCCCAGGAATAAAGAGATCCTTGAAGTAATTAATAAAAATTTCATTGATTTCCTTTTCATTGGCAATAAGTTCTCCATTAGTTTTCCTAATTGCCTTGATCTTGAGTTGATTGGTTCTGGAAGTAGCAGAGAAATTAAAAAACTTGGTGTTTCTATCACCCGCCTTTAGCCATTTAAATCTAGAATTTATCTTCCAGTAAATTTCCTATTTTTTGAGGATATTATTATATTCTATGAGGATATCATTATACATGCAATACATTTAACAATCATACAACGCCATAAATAATACTTGTAGGAAAACTTAAACACTAACATGATTCAAGAATCCTCAACAACACAATTTTTTATTATTTTATAGGTTGTTTATGAAATCCACGTGATGTGAGATATTATGTATAAATGTTAGCATTAATTCCACCTCTTATCTATTTTGTTCATCTATGATGGAATTTGAAATATCAAAATGAATTTCATTTTAAGTGTAAAAAGTAAAACCCCAAACACCATAAGTAGGATGATCTAAGGGACTAAACACAAATGTGACATTAAAAATATGAAAACCTAATGGTGAAATATTATTAGGTCAAAACTTAACACTTAATTAAAATAATTAATGAGAACTTCAGCTTACTTGATGTTATATTGGTGCTTAGGAATGGGGTGTCCAATTTGTTTTATTTAGAATGTCGTAATAATGTTTAGGGTCACATTGGTGTTTGTGCCATAGAATGTCAATTTTTTGTATAGGTTATCCTCTTGACACCAATATAACATCGGTGGCTTTGAAGGAAGCAAATGAAACAAGTATTTTGGACTTGTAGAAATGTTAAGCTAGCTAGAAATGGCCATGAAAAAGCACCAATATGAGCAAGTAAAACAAGCCCGCCCAAATCGGTTCGAGCACACCTAACATGACTGAGTTGTAATATATATCCTTAAGCGCTCAAGTTAAGCATGAACCAAATGGAAAATGAAACCAAATGACCAACTCGAATAGGTCATTACGACAATCGGAGTCATAGATCAATCTGAACCCATAAGAAAACTAGGCAATGCAAATGAGAAAGAGTTGATTTGGTAGAGCATGACCGTGGTAAATGTTAAACTCATCTCTCAAATGAAACAACGAAGAGCTTTGACCACCCAACAACAGACCGAACCATACATGTTCATCATATCATGATGGTGAAATGATAAAGCTGAGCCATGGGGCAGGAAAATATGGAAACAATGAGCTTGTAGAAAAATATAGAGCTCAAATCTAGAATCATAGTGAGCTTAGAGAACACAACCATGTTATAAAGGGTAAATAGAGCTGACCTGGTGAAAAAAATGAGCAAAAAAAAATCCTGAACTCTTCATTGTGAGCACGAATCTAGTTAACAAAGAAAAAATAGAGCCACAGTGAAACAATGGTGGCAGATCCAAAACAATGGTGAACTCCATTGCACCATAACAAAATTGAAGTAGATTAATGGCGGCCCAATTTTTTCTTTATGGTCTCCCCTCCAACAAAAGCTTCCAGCATAAGACAAAATGCAAAATGAATGATATTTTTAGGTTTTCTTCCCTAATTGGAGGGTAAGTGCAGCAAGTTGGGGGACAAAAAAGGGGTCATAAGTGGATGGTATATTGTAAAAAACAACAAAATCTCAACTTGTAGGGATTATTAGCAATATGCGCACTCAAAATTGTAAAAAGTTCTGTGAATATGAATCGTAGCATCTGGAATCTATTTTCTAAACTACTAATTTTGTTTAAAAATAGACAAGTTTAGCTATATTAAACACTCCAAATTCTATGACTTGGTTTTTATTTTTGAAAACACCTACAAGATTGTAGTCCATTTACCCATAATTTGGATGACCAAAACTTGTTAATTTTTTTTTTCCTTTGGTGAAATGTTAGATACCGCTATCTATCTTGGGATGGATTTTATTTTGTATTTTTTTTTAGTAATATTTTTTTTAATGATTTTTTCTGTGAAAGTGGTCTAAAAAACTTAAGAAAACAGAGCACTTTCCGTTTGCCCACCATAACTACACCAAAATATTTCAAAATCAAATAATTTTTTAAAAAATGTGTATAGAATTTTTCCACACTTAGGATTGTATAGGTTTTACCACATTATGACAAGTGAAACAAAAGTTGCAGTTTTAAACGTAGACATGAACATTCATGGGAAAAATTTTCTTAAAGACCTACTGTTAGTAAAAAAATATAAAATGATATTTATCTTATTCTATTCACTTTAAAATCAATATTTATACGAAGCTAACATTCTCCCCTAAGAAATGGTACCATTTTTGTGACATGTTTCTAATTTTTCGACATGATTCAAGTCCGAGGAAGAACAAATTTGAATTTTTTGGCCTTCCACACGCCATAATGACCTCCCAAAGCTCTAGTTCAAGAAAAACAAAAATTTCCTGAGCCTTGAGGGTCGGATTTGATGATACAGTAAGAACCGTGATCGTGGTGCTAAAATGGTGGGAAAAATGAGGGCCACAGATGTTTTTTGGTACCAGAGAACTATGATTGTGGTTTTTACAAAGTGCAAGCATGCTTTGCAAAGCACGAGTGCGGTTTATAAAGCGTGAGCGCGCTTTTAGGTTCAGAATTTCCCAAGCCTAGAAAAATAGACCGCGATGACAATTTTTAATACCGCGATCGCAGTTCGTAAAATTTTGGATTTGATGTCCACTTATTTGTCCCCCAACTTTCTGCACTTACCCTGGAGGTGATTCAACCTTGAGTGCTTAAATGTCCAACTTTAAAAAAACATTTTTTCCATACCATAGTTAGAGGTTAAACAATGATTTTAATTATTAAAGTTTTTATGTGGAAGTGGGATAAATCATGCCTAACCAAAGATAATAAAAAAAAAGTGTCACCCATGCATGTGCCAAATACTAAAGTTAAAAAAACCATCTATTCACCCTGTGCATGCTAAACCAAACAAGGAGGCTCGAATATTTAGCTAAAACATTGCTAAAAAGACTCATAACTACCTTAATTTTTGTAAAGTAAAGGTTTGATCAAGTCCACCTAGGAGGAGAATAGCATGCAAATCTAATTTTAGATTTGATTCATCTCATGGACATTGTAATAACCTTGAGATTATTACCTTTTTTCATTTATTTACAAAAGGGGGCGAATTATGTATGTATGGTCTATTTTTGCTAGCATTGGATTTGTCTCCAACTAACTATTTTTGGTTGAACTGATTTATAATTGCTATTTTTGGAGAGTGATTTGATTCAACTCCCCCTTCCTTTTTCTATATGTACCCTTTATTTTCAAGCAAAAGGGGGGCTTATCATTCTTTCATGCATAGACTATGCAGAATTTTGTACTACAAAACTTTGTTGAAGGATTATAAGACTGATTTTCCTCCATTTGGAGCTTTTTGAAGTGTGTTATAACAAGTTCTTGGTATGTATTATTCAATTTTTTACTTCATTTGTATGCTCATGAGTCTTAAACACCTCCATTAAGTTATTTTGAAGCTTTTTCAGATCATTCCAAGTGCATGTTAGATTGTTCACTAGGTTCTGGAAGTTAAAGAGTTTGTAAATCTTCCCTCCCATCCACTACCAATAACTTATTAATTGATTTTGTGAAGTGTATAATTTAATCAAAGAACTGATGAAGTAATTATGTTTAGGCCTTTAGTAGTTAGTAAATGTATTTTGTGTAGTCATATGTCTCAAACACATCGGTGTATCGCCTATTTTGCATGATTTGTGTTAAGTTTGTGTTTGTTTCTCTCCCTTAACTACGTAGGAGAACTAGTTTAGGTGATTGATCCAGGGAACCAACCTCCTCTAAAGGTTCTTCTCAAATCAAGTCACCCATAGCTCAAAGAAGTTCCTATTAGTGCGGAATCATAGCACCCCTGGATGTAGATCAGGTTTCTAAGTTGATCATACTAGCATCCAGTGTGATTGCACAACATTGAATCCTTTCTCCAAGTGTGGGACTTGCAATAATGAGAAAGGAATCTATAGAGAAGGCTGGTTCCTCTTCCTAAACTACCTGCCACCAGCTATTCCAGTGTAGGCAAGCTAATCTAATCCTAATCTAACCATGCCAAGGAGACAGAGAGAGAGAGAGAGAAAAGGGAAAAATAGAGCCTACACTAAAACGGTGATACACCAGAGAAGGAAAATGTTGAACATCTATCTAAACTGCCATGGAACAAGGAGAGGTGAGCAATGGGAAGGATGGACAAATGCATCACAGAACCCAAGGATAGATTTCACACAGAAAATGTCCCAAAACTCCATGAACACAGCTCTAGACTTGTAATGAACATTAGAACATGCACAAATACCTACAATGAAGAGAGGCAAGAAGAGAACAAGAAAAAGAACGAGCAGGGATGGACAGATGCATCACAAAACACGTTTTTTATTGCTCCAAAAGTTTACACCGAACATCATTTTAATGGTAAAAGGCAAAAAATTCCATTACAGAATAGGGGAGGAGGTTCAAACTCCATTTTCAACCCTAGGGAAGAAAAAAAGGGAGGGCAGAGCTGAAGAATATGAACAACCCTTTTTTGAAAGAAGTCCCTCTTTACAATATATAGGAAGAATGAGAGAGGGAAGAGAGAGGAAAGTCAGATCTACCCCAATCACATCTAGGTCACATTTAGTTTATCTCATTATGGTGGTGGGTGAGAACCCTGGCAAGAGCGGCAAACTGTATTTTGTATTAAAGTTGGTTGTTGAAACGTCAGTTCTAGCCATTACCATGCATCAGAGACGTTTTCTTGATTTTTCTTTCTCCAAACTGAACCAAAATGCAAGATTGACCCTATAATCATGAAGATAATTTCACCAACTTTCCATTGATATAAAGAACATGAAAATCTGAGCTTTGGATCGAAAGTTATGGCAATCTGAAGATTTAGGGAAAAAACAGGCTAAAACGGATCGGCGGGAAAATATTTGAATTTTTTCCCACGCACTGCCACTTGGATGACACGTGTCAGATTCTAATTCATCCACGGGTTCATCCTTTAAAAATTCCTTTCGGGCCCTTAAACTTGGACACGTGGCACTATTTTATTGGTTCGGGCCTGAGGGGCGCACTTAGCAACTTTTCAACCTTTTGACACGTGGCACGTTCTGATTCGTCCGCGAGCCTCCCGGATTTTCACGTCCCTCGTGCATACTTTTGGCCCAGATGTCCCAAACTACCTAGGAAAAATTTCTCTGAACCACCTGATTTGGGCTTCCTTGTTCCTGTTTGCGATGAAGACACGTGGCAAGATTCCATTCGCTCTCGGCTCTTTCGGCTTTTCACGTCCCACACGTACTCTTGGCCCGGATGTCCCAAATGAAAGTCCTCTGTTTCGGCCGAATCGGCCGGTTTGTGTCTTCCACGCACTTTTGTCCCAACTGTCCCAGACTGTCTAGGACAAATATCTTCGGATCGCCCGAAATGGACTGCCTGTCAGCCAAACCGGCCGGTTTGCGTCCTCCTCATACTCTTGGCCCGGATGTCCCAAACAAAACTTGGTGATTTTTTCCACTTTCAGCCGGTTCGACCTTTTCACATCCCATGCGTCCTGACGTCCCAACTGTCCCAAGTGCTGCATAGACCACCTGACGGCTTTTTGGCTGATTCGTGCCTTGATGTCCCAACTGTCCCAAGGACCGCCTGAAACAAGACTTAGCTGATTTTCTGCAATTTTTTCATATTTTTTTAAAACTTGCTGGGTTTTCTTCTTGGATGGGAGAGTTATAAGGAAGCCGAGGGGGCCCCAAAAACATGATTTGGACCTTGAATTAATCTTACTTGCTCGGGACTGAATAATCTGATGCATATTATCAAAAATTACCCTGGGGGGTGAATTTTGGATAACAGTTTTGGTGACTCAGCGGGGTCATCTGCCTGCTAGATGAAGAATGGCCAGCTGCCTAAAGCATCCATTGGGCATGAAGTCATGAGTTGTATAGCCTGCAAATTGATCTGAACTTTGAAAAATTCCCTCTGAGCCACTTGAATTCCACTGAACTTAGAGTTGTTCTCACCAAAATGCCATTGAAATGGACTGTGCAAGAGCAAAACCAGCACCACAAAAACTATGTACAAAACTGAAAATCATACATGCTCTAAATGGAACATGCAGAGTGTGCACAAGCACTTCTTTTACTAAAAGCAAACCTACCTACTCTATTCTAACTGGAAGCGAAGGCAAGCTAAACAAACCCTGCAACTGGTTGTGTAAAATAGCTTCCTTTCTTCAAAATTGGCAACCATGCAACTGATTTGGCATTGAACATGGCTGGTTGGATGAATGGAAACTAAACAAGAAGCTGGTCTTCCACCCAAATCATCAAGGTATCAACTGAAGGCAAATTCAATACCTCTTTTAGTTGCTCTACATTTGGATTGAAGAGGTATGATAGCTGATCCTTGGTACTTTGTAGCTCACCCTCATTCTCAGAAGCAAGCATGACTGGTTGTGACTTCTTCTTTGGCTCCAATGAAGCCAAATACCTGATTGGGCAAGGTATGGTCCTTTGAGTATGCCCATTTCCCTGATTTTCAACTCCAAGAATGGAGTCTCTCTTGTAGACCCTCTTGAATGGATGGTGTGGAAGAAATGGCGAAATTCCTCTGTCCTGTCTCTTCCTCCAATGAAGAACATGAAAGATTAAAATCTCCCAACCTTGGTTCCAAAGAGCTGCTATAAGATGCAGGCTGCTACAAATGAATGTTCTCCTTCATGACAACAGACTCAAGTGTTTGGAATGTGGATGATGAAAGAGAGAATGGTGGAAACTCAACCGGCTCTTCTCCATCAAAACAGTCCTCCAAATCTGACAGATAAACTGCCTCATGGCTGTCCTGCTGCAAATGCTCCACTTCCTCCATGGTGTCTTCTTGATCTGTAACTTGACCACCATGGTTTCTTTCACCCTCCAACATTGAGTTTGAGAGATCAAACTCCTCTTCAGTACTAGAACTTGAGAGAGGTGAAGTAGAAAGAAGAACTGAAGGTTCTCCTATAGCCTGCTTTGTGCTCAAATCCCTTGGATCTGTAATTTTCTCCTCCACAACGAGAATGTGCTCCTCTTATTTTGGGTTTGGAGCAGCTTCTTCCTCTAATGTTTGAAGACAATCTTGCTCTTGATTGAAATCTTCCTCCAGCATGAAGTTTGTCAAGTCAAACTCTTCAGATCTGCTGCTCTAGAGGACAAGTTGGGACTGCAAGATCTTCTTCTGAGCTTTCTTCCTTTATGGCTGATTGTGCAACTTGAATTGAATCAGCATTCCCTTCAAATAGAGTGCCAACATGGACACTACTTTCTGAGCAAACTGACTGCTGATCTGCTTTTTCTTTTTGCTCTTCTTCTGCTGCAACAAAATCAATCCTGACCACCATTTGTTCAACCTTAGCTTCTTCTGTAGGCTTTACCAGCAAAGGGATCTTCTCAATCCCAAATTTGGCAGCCCAAACTCTCAAGTTGTCTATCATTTCTTTTCTGGGATCTTCCTCTTGCTGTCCTTGATGACTGATTTTTGCAATTTCTTCTTCCCCACATGGAATTGGGAACGAAAGAGGAGGATGGTTATAACTCAACTGATTTGGAAATTTTTGTGGTGGCAGAGGAGGTGAAACCTCTTGTTTCTTTGGAGAGGAAGGTATTTCATTTAGCTCTTGTGGAGGGGATGACTGTTTGGAAGGAAAAGGGAGAAAAGGATTGAGATGAGGTGGAAGACTAGGGGTGGAGAAATGGATCAACACTTGGGACAGCAGATGGAGAGTTTAAAACTTGACACTGCTAAGATGAAATAGATTGGGAAATAGGAAAAAGAAAGGCATGAGATGTCATGCTTACCCATTGACAAGGTTGTTGAATACTCCTCTCATACACCTCTATTTCTTCAATCCACTTGTGCAAGTAATGGCAGTGTTGCAATCATGAAGTCAAGCTTCTCTTGAGGGCTGTAATGCCTTGGAAAAGGTCCCACCCATGGACAAGGAGTCCTGCAACCAATTCTGAAAGCTCTCATTTGAGCTGTTGCTCTGGACTGCACCATCATTACCTCCATCTTTTGGATTTTCTCCAGCAGATCTGCATTTTGCATTTGAGTGTCTTCATTGCATGCATACTCTTGCTCTTGATGTGCTTCACATAGCCAAACTGACTTTGGCACTGCTGCTTATATGGGTATGCATGCTGATCTTGCATCTACTCAAAATGTCGATTTGAAAGAGTTGTAATGCATGTTGGAGGTGTGAATATACTGCTGTTGTTGAAATGTGAGTTCCATGATGGAAATGAAGTCATGATTGCACAACTTCATGGAATGGAAAAGAATGAAAGAGATGGAAAGAAATATGGATGGAAATGGATGGAAAATGGGTCTGCAACTTCAGAAATGGGTTGCTGATCAGATGGAGTCGCCAGATGTGTTTGCAAGTGCCTCCAAAGGCTGAAATCTTCACAGGAACAACCAACCTACAAAAGATGAAGTGGAAGACCTCTAACTCCCACCGGGCGTGCCAAAACTGTTAGTGGCGCACAGTGGTGTAAGTTTTGTTATTTTTGCTGAGACACTCTGAAAGATGAAATAATCTAACCTCAGTGTCCCACCGGGCATGCCAAAATTGTTAGTGCTGCACGGTGGTGTAAAATGCTGAGACACCTCTGAAAGATGAAATAATCTAACTTCAGGGTCCCACCGGGTGTGCTAGAACTGTTAGTGCATAATCACAGTGCCCTTGGATGCAAATCAGGTTTCTAAGTTGATGTTACTAGCATCCAGTGTGATTGCACAACATTGAATCCTTTGTCCAAGTGTGGGACTTGCAAAAATGAGAAAGGAATCTCCAGAGAAGGCTGGTTCCTCTTCCTAAACTACCTGCCACAAGCTATTCCAGTGCAGGCAAGCTAATCTAATCCTAATCTAACCATGCCAAGGAGACAGAGAGAGAGAGAAAAGGGAAAAACAGAGCCTACACTAAAACGGTGATACACCAGAGAAGGAAAATGTTGAACATCTATCAAAACTGCCATGGAACAAGGAGAGGTGAGCAATGGGAAGGATGGACAGATGCATCACGGCCCAAGGATAGATTTCACACAGAAAATTTCCCAAAACTCCATGAACACAGCTCCAGACCTGTAATGAACATTAGAACATGCACAAATACCTGCAATGAAGAGAGGCAAGAAGAGAACAAGCAAAAGAACGAGCAAGGATGGACAGATGCATCACGAAACACATTTTTTGTTGCTCCAGAAGTTTGCACAGAACATCATTTCAATAGTAAAAGGAAAAAACGCCGTTACAGAATAGGGGAGGAGGTTCGAACTCCATTTTCAACCCTAGAGAAGAAAAGAAGGGAGGGCAGAGCTGAAAAGATGAACAACCCTTTTTTGAAAGAAGCCCCTCTTTACAATTTATAGGAAGAATGAGAGAGGGAAGAGAGAGGAAAGTCAGATCTACCCCAACCACTTCTAGGTCACATTTATTTTATCTCATTATGGCGGTGGGTGAGAACCCTGGCAAGAGTGGCGAACTGTATTTTGCATTAAAGCTGGTTGTTGAAATGTCAGTTCTGGCCATTACCACGTGTCAGAGACGTTTCTTGATTTTTCTCTCTCCAAACTAAACCAAAATGCAAGATTGACCCTCGGAATCATGTAGGGAATTTCACCAGCTTTCCATTGATATAAAGAACGTGAAAATCTGAGCTCTGGATCAAAATTCATGGCAATCTAAAGATTTAGGGCAAAAATAGGCCAAAATGGATCAACGGGAAAATATTTGAATTTTTTCCGCGCACTGCCACCTGGATGACACGTGTTGAGCTCTGATTCATCCACGGGTTCATCCTCTAAAAATTCCTTTTGGGCCTTTAAACTTGGACACGTGGCATTATTTTATTGGTTCGGGCCTGAGGGGCACACTTAGCAACTTTTCAACCTTTTGACACGTGGCACGTTCTGATTCGTCTGCGGGCCTTTCGGATTTTCGTGTCCTCCACGTACTTTTGGCCCAAATGTCCCAAACTGTCTGGGAAAAATTTCTCCGAACCGCCTGATTCGGGCTTCCTTGTTCCTGTTTGCGGTGAAGACACGTGGCAAGATTCCATTCGCTCTCGGCTCTTTCGGCTTTTCGCGTCCCACGCGTACTTTTGGCCCGGATGTCCCAAACAAAAGTCCTCTGTTTCGGCTGAATTGGCTGGTTCGCGTCCTCTACGTACTTTTGTCCCAAGATGTCCCAGAACTATCTGGGACAAATATCTCCGAACCGCCCGAAATGGACTGACTATGCAGCCAAACCGGTCGATCCGCGTCCTTTGCGTACTTTTGGCCCAGATGTCCCAAACAAAACTTGGCAATTTTTTCCCACTTTCGGCTAGTTCGCCTTTTCGCGTCCCGTGCGTCCCGACGTCCCAACTGTCCCAAGTGCTGCGCAGACCGCCTGGTGGCTTTTCGGCCGATTCGTGCCCCGACGTCCCAACTGTCCCAAGGACCGCCTAGGACAAGACTTAGCCGATTTTCTTCATTGGCACCAAGCTTTTTTGCAGTATTTTTATTTTTAAAACTTGTTGGGTTTTCTTCTTTGAAAAGAGAGTTAGAAGGAAGCCAAGGGGGCCCCAAAAACATGATTTTTTACCTTGAATCAATCTACTTGCTCGGGACTGAATAATCTGATGCATGTTATCAAAATTACCCGGGGGGGTGAATTTTGGATAACAATTTTGGCGACTCAGCGGGGTCATCTGCCTGCTAGATGAAGTTACCAGTTTCCTGAAGCATCCATTGGGCATGGAGTCATGAGTTGTAACCTACAAACTGATCTGAACCTTGAAAACTTCCCTCTGAGCCACTTGAATTCCATTGAACTTAGAGTTGTTCTCACCAAAATGCCACTGAAATGGACTGTGCAAGAGCAAAACAAGCACCACAAAAACTATGTATAGAACTAAAAATCATACATGCTCCAAATGGAACATGCAGAGTGTGCACAAGCACTTCTTCTGCTAAAATAAAACCTACCTACTCTACTCTAACTGGAAGCAAAGGCAAGCTAAACAAACCCTGCAACTAGTTGTGCAAAATAGCTGCCGTTCTTCAAAATTGGCAACCATGCAACTGATTTGGCATTGAACATGGCTGGTTGGATGGATGGAAAATCAACAAGAAGCTGGTCTTCCACCCAAATCATCAAGGTATCAGCTGAAGGCAAATTCAATACCTCTTTTAGTTGCTCTACATTTGGATTGAAGAGGTATGACAGCTGATCCTTGGTCTACTTTGTAGCACACCCTCATGCTCAGAAGCAAGCATGACTGGTTGTGGCTTCCCCTTTGGCTCCAATGAAGCCAAATACCTGATTGGGCAAGGTCTGATCCGTTTGATATGCCCATAGCTTTGATTTTCAACTCCAAAAATGGAGTCTTCTTGTGGACCCTCCTGAATGGATGGTGTGGAAGAAATGGCGAAATTCCTCTCTCCTTTCTCTTCCTCTAATGAAGAACATGAAAGATTAAAATCTTTCAATCTTGGTTCCAAAGAGTTGCTATAAGATGCAGGCTGCTGCAAATGAATGTTCTCCTTCATGACAGTAGACTCAAGTGTTTGGAATGTGGATGATGAAAGAGAGAATGGTCGAAACTCAACCGGTTCTTCTCCATCAAAACAGTCCTCCAAATCTGATAGATAAACTGCCTCATGGCTGTCCTACTGCAAAATGCTCCACTTCCTCCATGGTGTCTTCTTGATCTGTAACCTGACCACCATGGTTTCTTTCACTCTCCAACATTGAGTTTGAGAGATCAAACTCTTCTTTAGTACTAAAACTTAAGAGAGGTGAAGTAGAAAGAATAAGTGAAGGTTCTCCTATAGCCTGCTTTGTGCTCAAAGCCCTTGGATCTGCAATTTTCCTCCTCCACAACTGGAATGTGCTCCTCTTCTTTTGGATTTGGAGCAGCTTCTTCCTCCTCTACTGTTTGAAGACAATCTTTCTCTTGATTGAACTCTTCTTCTAGCATGAAATTTTGTCAGGTCAAAACTCTTCAACTTGCTGTTCTAGAGGACAAGTTGGGACTACAAGATCTTCTTCTGAGCTTTCTTCCTCTATGGCTGATCGTGTAACTTGAATTGAATCAACATTCCCTTCAAATAGAGTGCCAACATGGACACTACTTTCTGAGCAAACTGACTACTGATCTGCTTCTTCTTTTTGCTCTTCATCTGCTGCAAAAAAATCAGTCATGACCACCATTTGTTCAACCTTAGCTTCTTCTGTAGGTTTAACCATCAAGGGGATCTTTGTCATCCCAAATTTGGCAGCCCAAACCCTCAAGTTGTGGTTCATCTTTTCTGCTCTGCCTTCCCTTCTTTTCTTCTTCAGGGTTGAAAATGGAGTTCAAACCTCCTCCCTTTCTCTGTAATGGCGTTTTTGCCTTTTACTATTGAAATGATGTTTTGTGCAAACTTCTGGAGCAACAAAACATGTTTCGTGATGCATCTGTCCATCCTTGCTCGTTTTTGTTTGCTTTCTTCTTGCCTCTCTTCATTGCAGGTATTTGTCTTCATTGCATGTTTGGAGCTGTGTTCATGGAGTTTTTTCGGGACATTTTCTGTGTGAAATCTATCCTTGGGCCTGTGATGCATCTGTCCATCCTTCCCATTGCTCACCTCTCCTTGTTCCATGGTAGTTTTGATAGATGTTCAACATTTTCCTTCTCTGGTGTATCACCGTTTTAGTGTAGGCTCTATTTTTCCCTTTTCTCTCTCTCTCTCTGTCTCCTTGACATGGTTAGATTAGGATTAGATTAGCTTTCCCTGCACTGGAATAGCTTGTGGTAGGTAGTTTAGGAAGAGGAACCAGCCTTCTCTGGAGAATCCTTTCTCATTTCTGCAAGTCCCACACTTGGAGAAAGGATTCAATGTTGTGCAATCACACTGGGTGCTAGTAACATCAACTTAGAAACCTGATTTGCATCCAGGGGTGTTGTGATTCTGCACTAACAGTTCCCATTTTATCAATTGAAGAGAATGATTTCTTACACTTCTTTGCTCATGGTGCTCTTCAGAGTGATAAGAGTTGGCACAAGAAAAAAATATTGATAATTGTGGATAAGTATAGAATAGCTTTTCATAAGAATATAATTATGATCTCACAATGTGTATGTCAATTGCACAATTTTAGATTGTACAATGGTGTATGAGGTTTTGTGAAGGGTATACATGTTAGTTGTGCATGGATGTCTTTCAAGGGTATTAAGAATGTATTGAGAAGAATGATTGCACAAGAATAGGAAAAATCTTGCCCATAGATCCTTTGGATTACTATGTGTGACTAGAGCACAATAGAAGTGTTTAACTAGCATAACTTACTGAAGGAACATGTTGGAGGTGAAACATGTTAATTGAGGACTAACTAAAATCAACATGAGTTATCAATAGAATTAAGGTGAAAAACAAGGCATGTTTGACAATGTGTCTAAAAAATCACCTAAAGATCTTTGAGAAAGAACCTCAATACTGACTACCCTCAATGATCAAGTTTGACCACGTAATACTTAATACTGATTACATGAAATTAGATAACTAAAAAACATGTTAGTTCAAATTAATTAATGAACCTATCTCGAAATGTGGAAGAGTTAGTAGTTTACAAAAATAAAGAAAAGTTTAGCTTTCCATTTTGCCAATTTGATGGAAACATGATTTCAAGAAGCTTAGAGAAAAATTTAAAGAACAGAGAGACAAGACAAGCAAAACTAAAAATTCATGTAATAATTCTTATGAAGCCCACACCATTGTAATAACTCTAGTAGTATTAGCATTGATTGCATGTAACAACCTCATTAGTGTGAATGATCATTGTATAGACCATTTAAGATTTATATCAATAAAATTTACATTAATTTGTGTTACCAAGAATGCAATACCTATATTCCCTAGTGTTCTCAACAATGCAATACTTATTTGATAAAATTGTATTCCTCTCATTTATTGCTGAGTGCTCTTCACAGAATATTACCATTACATTTCTTAAGCAAATTTAGTGTTAAAATAATTGATTCCCATACATTAGTCTCTATCATTTTCAAGCACATTTCACATTTTTTGTGAAAATAAGGATAAACATCCCTATCCTATCCTATCATACTGACATTACTTTAGTGTTCTTGGAACCACCCCCATTGTTGTAGCTTAAGGCGTTATGCTAAAGGGGTTATGTTCCAATTAAGCGGATAGGGATGTACCCTTTTCCGAAACCTGCAATACAGTGTGATGAAGAGTGGTGTGTTTTTTATCTTTTTAACTTAAATGTGATTTTAAGTAGCACATCATTTGGTAACCAGTATGAAAACACGTGTTAGTGGGTTCTTATTTTGTCTTAGATCCTTCTTTCTTTGACAAGCGTTAGGTCCTCTATGCAAGGAGTTAGTATTTTTCCATAAAAGATCATGATATTAAAAGAGAGTTTGTGTGTTGCTTTTGATTCCTAAGATCACCAAAAAAGGCACGAAGGAAGAGTATACACAATGCAGAAACCCAAATAAAAAAAATGGAAAATACCTTGAGTGTTTTTACAAAATTTTGAACTCATTTTAACCATTTTTGAAATGTGCATTCATTAGGAAGGATAAGGTAAGTGTTTTTGAAAGCAATAAGATGGTTTTGAAAGTGTTTTTGGTTCCCAAGATCACCTAGAAGGTGTGAGGGAAGAGCATATGCACTTCAAAAAACATCTATCAACTAAGAAATGAAACACTTAACTAAGTTAGTAAAAAACAAGACCAAAATAACCCTAAAAACAACTGATTAGTGTCACAAAACCTTTAAAAGTGTTAGAATGACCAAGAAAACAATTTTTTAGACTTTAATATACATTAGAAAATGATTATTTACCTAATAATGTAAACCATAATTTTTCTTTAAGTAAAAATCCTAATTTTATTATTCCATTATGTAGTTCTCTTCAATACCTTTCAAACGCAACAAAACGGAGTCATTTCGAGCTCGGGACCAAAAGTAATGGCCTCTGGAAGATTGGTGGTGAATATAGTTCGACGCAGACGTGTCCCAGTACTGACATGTGCGTGCTTGTTTCAATGTAGACGTGCCCATAATGACACCTACGCGCACCCCCTGTAAAACCTGCAAAAATCACGAAATTTGAAATTTTTCAAAAGAAAACAAGTTAAAGGTTAGTCAAAGAAGCCTATTTTTAGCTCAAACCCACAAAATATACATGATCAAGGATGATTTAACCTACTTAAAAAATAAAATCATGTAAATAACAAGCTTTATATCCTAAAAAACATGAAAGTGGTTAGAAAATTGAAAATAAATCACTTGAAAAGACTCCATTAATGGAGGATGGACTTCATGTCCCACTAGACGTGTCAAATGTATGCAATGGAAAGTTACAAAAGCTATGGAATGAAGCTGAAGAACCTCAAAGTTTTGCTAAACTCAACCATGCACCATAAGATTAGAGCTAAATAAGAAACTATCTATGCATATATAAATTTTGAAACAAACATTCAAACTCTAGCATATATACTACTCTCTACTCCATGAAAGCTTAATGAAAGTGAACCTAGTTAGTTTCTAAGCAATCAAATTGTGTGTTGTTTACTCCCAAACATAGTGAAGAGATCTCTCCAAGTTGGCTACATGGCCAAGCTTTAGATCTTCCCTTACTAACTATATTTGGAATGGATGGATGCAAGATGGAGGAGCTCTCAATAACAGAGTATGGCCAAGATCCAAATGTTCTATAGCTTAAAGATATCACAAATCATTTCTAATGCCTTTCCAAAGTGCTTGACAGAGAAGGACCATTTGAAAGGAAATCCTTATGCTTGTATTTATAGTTTCTATTTTGGAAGAATTTGGAATTTGGGTGCATGTGGGACTAAAGCTATTTTAGATTTGATTAGGATAAACATGCTTTAGGATTAGTTAAGCTTGGTTTAGGCTAGTTAAATAGGGTTTAATAGAGTTAAACTTGATTACCAAGTGATTAGAGACTCATTAAGAGTTGGGAGGGGTCTGGATAATCAATTGTGATTGATAGATAGCCTACGAAGCCAATATAAGTTGTCTAGAGAGAACTAGGGAGGTTTTGAATGGTCGAAAGGAGGAATGCTTAGCTAATAAGAGATATATTAGCCAAATAAGTTGATTATAGGAGGAATGTGACTGAGAAGGTGTCATGAATGGGCATCCGAGAATGGAGTGAAGAAGGGTTGATTAACGAAGTGTCGTCAATTGGTTGAATTGGATGAAATGCTAAGTTTAAGCATGTTTTAGGTGTCTACATTTTCCCCTCTTTGAGGTGATGTAAGAGACGTCACTTCAAAGAAAGTAGACAAGCATAAACAAGTAGAAAATTTTGAAGGGATAGAAGAAAAATAAGTAGAATGGAGGATGCCCCCTCAATTTTTGATGGGGTGATAGAAGAACTTGATTGACAATTGAAAAGATGACAAAAAGATAAAAGAAGAAAGAATAGTGTGAAGAAGAAAAAAAGAAAGGGGATATAGAAGAAAAGGATAATGAGGAAGGGGGAATGAGCTAACATCCATCTAGTGCCTTTTAAATAACTTTATTTTCATCATATTGCTAAGGATCTTCATCATCGATCCTTATTAAAAAGAATGAACAAAAGTTTAGTATGACATGAAAATCCATATACGAACAAATATACATTGCTAAAAAACACCAACTCCATGCAATATACATAATGCAATGCAATATGATAAAGTAAAATATGCCTAACTCCATGCAACAACATAATGTAATGCAATACGAGAAAGTAAACAAACTAGCCTAACAGAGAAACATAATGTAATGTTTTTATTATCGAGCTTCAGTTCCAACCCATTCAAATTAATGACACATGTTAATGATGGTTCCCTAAGCAAGGATACATGCAAGGGGAATAACGAAGGACACTTTAGACTGATGATAAAGCAATGTGCACTACGAAACAGTACCAGGAAAATCGTTGTGCCCCAAAGTACAGATGAAGTAAGAAGCTTAGATTTTTTGATGGAGGTAGATCAAGATGATCGACGAGTCGCACACATGAATAGGTGAGAACCAAAGAGTGACGTTTTATATGATGATTTCAATTTTTAGAAGTTTTCTAAAACATATTTGAATGTTTTTGTGATTTTGAAAGTTTTTTGAAACTATGTACATGAAGATGAGGAAGTGTGTATGCCCCTAGTGATAGATGGGATGTACAAGGGCATAAGGCCACATGCATATGAGAAAGGTGAAGATGAAAAAATACCCTAGCAATTAGGTGAGAGTATTCAAAGGAAAACTATTCATAGGTAGAAGCGGGACCCAAGGCCATTATGGATAGATTCAATGTGATGATGAACGTAAACCAATGAAGTGTTGGGAAGGAACAAACATGCCCCCAGTGTAAGTTGGCTTAAAAGCACATGATAGAAAGGAAGGACAAGATTGTTTTTTGTGAAAAGGGACAAAGGTGTCCGAAAACATGGCAAAAAGGTAATCTTATACACATGGATGTTCTAAATGAAGTAGAAGAACAATGTGAGTGATATGAATGTAGCCTAGAAGCCTCACGATGAAGAAGTGATTAGCCAAAGGCACAAATCGTGAGACGAGATAAGGACTACAACAAGAGTTTGAATAAGGTCTAAAGAAAGACACTTGGTAACATACTAATCCTATTTACTCATAGAGATCCAGTGTGTGCACGTGAAATTTAAATACCTCTTGCAGGGAATATTTAATAGACAACAAGTGAAGACACCCTAGCCAATGTGTAGGAATAATTTATTTTAATAGATGATAAGTAACTTTTGAATTAAGGGTGGAAAGATAGTCGTACATTGCTCCACTGCCAGCCATACATCCATAGCCCCGATAGAGATGTATTTGATTCTAATCGCAACATTGCTCTACTTCCAGTTAGGCATCCATGGCCCCGATAGAGATTATTGGAAATACCCCAAGAGAGAGTAATATATCAATTTGATTTTGCTTTGTAGCTTTTAGGTTTTGATTTTTGATTGATTTTGATTCTTTTGATTCTTTTGATTTCTAAAAACTTATATCAGCTCTCTTGTTTGACAAGGGGTTAAGAACCACTGATGGCTTGATGGAAGGAGGTGGAAGTGATTGTGATGATGAAATTGGATAGTGTTAACAAATATATCCAAAAGTTCTTCGCAACAACTTTATTATATGTTAATTTTGATAGGATCTATAAGAGGCCAGTCATTCTTTAATTTACCAAGGTGATGAAATACCAAGGTCAAACAGATACCATAGAGATAAATGTCACAAAATGTGTGTGAAAAGGCTAACCAAAATATCACCGAAGGGATGAAAATGGAAGGAAGACTTTCAGAAGAATAACAAGGAAGGGGAGAAAGAAACATCCATCTGTACGCAATACCTGATTGCAATGTTTGATCTTTGTACCTTTGATTTTGCTTGTGGTTTCTCAATTTTTTGTATTTTTGCATTGTTTTTTATTTTTAAAATTTTGATAGTTTTTGGAAAGTTGGGACTAAAAAATTCACTCTGCATGATAAGATCCAACAATAATGTTTGTGACTTCCTTGATAAGGGAGACTAGGCATGTTTGTTTATCAAGCGTAAAATTTTCTCCAATCTCGATGGTCGTGGTGAGCTCGTACTCAACAAATGACTACAATTTATCTTGAAACGAGGATTTCTTATGCGGGAGCTTGAGTTCCTGATTCATAGGTTTATGCACTTTGTGCCATACTTGATGGTTACGTTGATGTGCATTCTTGAATCACATTTGATTTATAATTTTGTGATTATTTGAATTGTTGGAGGATTTTAAGCTCTTGAAAGTTTTGACCTGAGCTTGATTAAGTTGATGCATGACTTGCTTGATCCAGAGAAGGAGAAGAAAGTGAACGTGGACATTTAGAAATGATGCAAGAAATGACTACGGGCTTGCCACAACCATTGATAGAAGAAATATTTGATGGATGAAAATGATATGGTATAAGAATTGAAGAGGATGGGATACCATGAGGTAAGCCACTGATATAAGATGACAAAGGGCTATTAGAATATGGCCCTAAGATGGAAAGTGATCAGGTGATCAATTTCAGTGTTAAATATTCCCTAAACTTCCCTAAACCATGCCAGTGTAGTAGATCCTTCAGAGAGCTTTCCAATGACTATAAGAACGTGAAAAATGGACACTCTGAGCTCAAGTTATGTCCAGTCAAAGTTCAGTCAACAAGGAAGTCAACTTTGGTCAACAAGTTGACCAATAACAAGGTGACACGTGGAAAAAAGGAGAAAAAGTGGAAAATGAAGGTTGTTTGAGTTGTTTTCAACCTCTGGTCTTCGACACACGTAAAAGTGGGCTAGAACAAGAGGCTCAACTTTTATAACGGAAGGGAGCCTGGCCGCCGTGAGGACGATTATATTATCGCCGACATGGTGGGTCCTCAAACCACCACGTGGCTTGCCACCACAAGTTTGATTTGCCTATCAAGGGTCGATAAGTGGTATTTATAGCCATATTTCATTTGGAATGTCATTATATTACTTGGGTCGAATATCATATATTACCTTTGTAATTATTTGGCATTTTAACGTCCATGTCATTTTTTTATGTGTTTGGGATTTTGGGCTAGTCAACATTGCCACATTATCTCCCAACATATCCACATATTTCCTAGCAACTCAAAGTTTCAACAACTCACCACAACCAATGCAAATTGTTTTGGGCCAACCAACAATGCACCGGTTTCCACTTAACTCGGCGGTCAAACCTTACCATATTGCCACCCACGTGGATAAACAACCCTACTACATAGCTCAGCCCATATCACGGGCATTTCAAACAACACAAATCCAAAGTCAAAAAAAGCTCGAACAATATAAGTGGTGGCCAACAAAAGGCGAACAGGTGTGGCCTAAGCCACGTTTAAAGTGGAGGGTCATTTTATATTTAAACCTCCAACCATGACTACCTCTGCACAATGTGGGATATCTCACCCACATGCAAAACAAACTCCGCCATAATGCATGCCGCCGGGTCTTGAACCCATAACCTCCGCTTCCCAAGACCAATCCACTAACCAACTCGCCAAAGAATCTCACTTGATTATAAAATGGGTCGCTTCAACTTATACAAGGGGTGGCCAGGTCTGTGTAAAAGCCATAAGGAGGAAGTTTTTAGAAAACACCATTTTTGAAGGCCTTACACTTAGAATGGGAACTCAGAGTAAAAAGATGAAATGAAGGAAATTCTGAGACGATTCCAACGATGTAAGATTTGATATTTTTTGTTGAGTTTTAACCTATTTTTGGAAGCTTTGAATGCATTTTTTAACAGGGATCTACAAGACAGCTAGTTGGAAAACACGAATTTCAATGCACTTCTAGTCCAAAATGTGACTTGGTGTAAACATGAAAAGTGTTCAGAATTCAGAGATGATCTCAGATATATGATTTTTTTTCATATAATGTTTTTAAATCTCTATTTGTAGGTGTTTTTCTAACATAGTTGCAGGGAGATCACATTGTGAAAACACTGTAGGAGCCACATATTGTTCTTGGGACAGTTTCTGCTATTTTTCAGAGTTCTTGGGACATTGATCAGCTCATTTGTAGGTTGTGATTCATTATTGGTTGTTTGTAAGAGTTATTGTACTTACATTTCAATATTATTAATGGATCGGTTCAATCCGAACCCGGGGACGTAGGAATTTCCGAACCCCGTAAACAATCTTGCTTGTTATCTGAGTGTTTTCAGTTTTCTGATTATTTATTTGTTACCCAAGTTTTCCGCACTTCTATGGATGCATAATAATCAGAATTTAATCAATTTGTGGAGCTTAGAATACTTAAAATTGATTAAGAAAATCACGATCTTTGGAAACTTTTAAAAGTGAAAAAAAATACAACACACGTTTTCAGATCAAGTTTGGTATCAGAGCAGTTAGATTGCTGGATTAGCTTCTAATTGTGTTTGGAAATTTGGCTTCAGTTTCAATATTGATTTCAGTCTTCAGTGTGCAGACATTTTGGGGCTTGTTAATCTTCTTTTGTAGTGTGCAGTTTTGGAAGTACAGGTTGTGTTTGCAGGAACCAGGAATCATGGGCAAGTCATCCAAACAGGAGCAACTGGATGAGCTTGAAGCCATAAACCACCAACTCCAAGAAGAAAACTCTTTCTTGAGAGATAATTTTTATTCCTTGGAAGAGGAAATAGTGTGGTTAAAATCTGAGCCACAATCCTCTATAACCAAGAAAGAGGAGTATGTTAACAAGATGCTTGAAGAGAGTAAGAAGTTGATGGGCTTTGTTAAAGAGTTGCAGGAAGAAATACGGACCAAGGATGCCCTCTTGGAAAAGCTGCAACAAGGTGAACATAAGAAGGAAATGCCTTCCAAATCAGATGCAGGTACTATGACAGAATGCACTGTAAGTTGTTCACATTTTAATTCTTCCTCTCATTCAGTTTCAGATATTCCTTTGGGTCAGTTTGAAAAACACACTAAGGGAATTGGGTCTAAGCTAATGGTTAAGATGGGATTTAACGGAAAGGGCCTTGGTAAAAATGGACAAGGTGATGCTAACCCAGTACAGGTAGAGGATCAGCCTCGGTTTGCAGGTTTGGGTTATTCTAGTGGGAAAATGGAAATTGGAGAAAGTTCCAAAGCAGCTGAAGGAAGACAAGCTTCCAACAGCCAAGGATCTATGCCACTAGAATTGCAAGATTCTGCCATCAGGAGGAACAATGAAAGGTGTAAGAAAATAGGTAAAAGAGGTAATCAGATTCCACCTCCTCCCACTTACACTAAAAATAGCACTAAGGGAAAATCAAATCCTAAAACTTCTAATACACTCTTTCAGTTGGAACAATATAGCTTTGGTAGGCAAAAATATGCTTTCCCTTGCACATTTTGTGAAGGTACTAATCATTCTGTTGCATATTGTTGGAAGAGGAAAAATTTGATTAAGAAGTTAATGCCTTTTGTGAATGATAAGGCAGGTGCTAAAGACCAATCTCACCAAGGAAAGGCGAGAAATGGCAAGAATGTTACCTCTCCTAAACAGGGGAATCATTCTCATAGACAGAGTTCTGAGAATGGTAAAATGGGTAAGACTCCTAAAAATAGGGAAGTTAAATTTTGTTCCCATTGTAATAGGAATGGTCATGATGTTAAGGTTTGTTGGTTTGTTCCTAAACAACAAAATTGGAAAGTTGTTAAAAAGAACAATATTGTAAAACCAACAGTGCTAAACCTAACTAAAACTCATTCTGGTATTGAGAAGGTAAAACAACCAAAACGGAAAAACCCAAGTGATTGGTTGGGAAAAACACTCCTCAACTTTATATTTGCACTACAGTAAATTGTTGATTGTAGGCAAGCAAAATTTTTCAGAGCTATATTTTAGGGATTCCTGTTGATTGATAAGGATTTGTTCCTAAGTTGATATTTAAGCTTTGAAAATGAATGGAAACAACTGAAGAGAAGATTTGAGTGATAGGTTCATCATACTCATGTTTTGTTTTCTCATATTGGTTAGTAGTTCCATTGTTGAAAATAGTATGCAGGGATAGGCATTAGTAGCATGTCTAAATTTGAAACTTGCAGTTGTAATCAGCATAATCACAAAGTGTCAATTGAACACTAGCTTCCATTATAGATGGGTGTTATTATCTGAGTTATTATTTGTGATGGCGATACAATGTTTTGGCAGCTTCACGTGGGTTCAGTTGTTGACTATAGCTATTTTTGGGCATTGATAGTCTATTATATTCTGATAGTGAATACTTGCAGTTGTTACAGTTTCAAATGGGTAGTGGGCACTAGCCTAATTGTGGGCAGTTTAGATGTCTTGTATACTGATCTGTGTTATGGAATTGTAATTTTTGGTAATCGGCCGTATCACAAAGTGACAGTTGAACACTATCTTTCCGTAATAGAATGGGTGTTATTATCTGGTTAGTTATTTGTGATGGCATTACAGTGGGGTATGACAGTTCACAGTTGTGCGTAGAGTTGACAGGGTTGCAGCGTTTCAGTTGAACACTAGCTTAATTGGGTGTTATTATCTGATCTGTTATGTGACTAGCTAATCAACTATTTTCATTTTTTTAACCTATAATGTTATTTTGGGTTCTTGTATGTGTTTGTGCAATGCAGGAAGAGATAGCATGTTTTTGTGGGTTGATACACAACTTTTTGTGGACAAAAAGCCTTCTCAGTAGGGAGGAGTGATCAGGGGATCAATTTCAGTGTCAAATGTTCCCTAAACTTCCCTAAACCATGCCAGTGTAGTAGAGCCTTCAGAGAGCTTTCTGACGACTATAAGAACGTGAAAAACGGACACTCTGAGCTCAAGTTATGTCCGGTCAAAGTTCAGTCAACAAGGAAGTCAACTTTGGTCAACAAGTTGACCAATAACAAGGTGACACGTGGAAAAATGAGAAAAAGGGGAAAATGAAGGTTGTTTGCATTGTTTTCAACCTCCAGTCTTCGACACATGTAAAAGTGGGCTAGAACAAGAGGCTCAACTTTTATAACGGAAGGGAGCCTGGCCGCCGTGAGGACGATTATATTATCTCCGACATGGTGGGTCCTCAAACCACCACGTGGCTTGCCACCACAAGTTCGATTTGCCTATCGAGGGTCGACAAGTGGTATTCATAGCCATATTTCATTTGGAATGTCATTATATTACTTGGGTCGAATATCATATATTACCTTTGTAATTATTTGGCATTTTAACGTCCATGTCATTTTTTTTATGTGTTTGGGATTTTGGGCTAGTCAACATTGCCACATTATCTCCCAACATATCCTCATATTTCCTAGCAACTCGGAGTTTCAACAACAACTTACCACAACCAATGCAAATCGTTTGGGGCCAACCAACAATGCACCGGTTTCCACTTAACTCGGCGGTCAAACCTTACCATGTTGCCACCCACGTGGATAAACAACCCTACTACATAGCTCGGCCCATATCACGGGCATTTCAAACAACACAAATCCAAAGTCAAATACAGCTCGGCCAATATAAGTGGTGGCCAACAAAAGGCGAACAGGTGTGGCCGTAGCCACGTTTAAAGTGGAGGGTCATTTTATATTTAAACCTCCAACCATGACTACCTCCGCACAATGTGGGATATCTCACCCACATGCAAAACAAACTCCGCCATAATGCATGCCGCCACATCTTGAACCCATAACCTCCGCTGCCCAAGACCAATCCACTAACCATCTCGCCAAAGAATCTCACTTGATTATAAAATGGGTCGCTTCAACTTATACAAGGGGTGGCCAGGTCTGTGTAAAAGCCATAAGGAGGAAGTTTTCAGAAAACACCATTTTTGAAGGCCTTACACTTAGAATGGGAACTCGGAGTAAAAAGATGAAATGAAGGAAATTCTGAGACGATTCCAACGATGTAATATTTGATATTTTTTTGTTGAGTTTTAACCTATTTTTGGAAGCTTTGAATGCAGTTTTTAACAGGGATCTACAAGACAACTAGTTGGAAAACATGAATTTCAATGCACTTCTGGTCCAAAATGTGACTTGGTGTAAACATGAAAAGTGTTCAGAATTCAGAGATGATCTCAGATATATGATTTTTTTTCATAGAATGTTTTTAAATCTCCATTTGTAGGTTTTTTCTAACATAATTGTAGGGAGATCACATTGTGAAAACACTGTAGGAGCCACATATCGTTCTTGGGACAGTTTCTGCTATTTTTCAGAGTTTTTGGGACATTGATCAGCTCATTTGCAGGTTGTGATTCATTATTGGTTGTTTGTAAGAGTTATTGTACTTACATTTCAATATTATTAATGGATCGGTTCAATCTGAACCTGGGGACGTAGGAATTTCTGAACCCCGTAAACAATCTTGCTTGTTATCTGAGTGTTTTTCAGTTTTCTGATTATTTATTTGTTACCCATGTTTTCCGTACTTCTATGGATGCATAATAATCAAAATTTAATCAATTTGTGGAGCTTAGAATACTTAAAATTGATTAAGAAAATCACGATCTTTGGAAACTTTTAAAAGTGAAAAGAAAATACAACACACATTTTCAGATCAGAAGACACCCTAGCCAATGTGTAGGCATGATTTATTTTGATAGATGATAATTGATTTTTGAATTAAGGGTGGAAAGATAGTTGTACATTGCTCCATTGCTAGCCATACATCCATAGCCCCGACAAAGATGTATTTGATTCTAATCGCAACATTGCTCTACTTCCAGTTAGGCATCCATGGCCCCGATAGAGATTATTGGAAATACCCCAAGAGAGAGTAATATATCAATTTGATTTTGCTTTGTATCTTTTAGGTTTTGATTTTTGATTGATTTTGATTCTTTTAATTTCTAAAAACTTATTTCAGCTCTCTTGTTTGACAAGGGGTTAAGAACCACTGATGGCTTGATGGAAGGAGGTGGAAGTGATTGTGATGATGAAATTGGCTAGTGTTAACAAATATATCCAAAAGTTCTTCGCAACAACTTTATTATATGTTGATTGTGATAGGTTCTCTAAGAGGTCAGTCATTCTTTAATTTACCAAGGTGATGAAATACCAAGGTCAAACGGATACCATAGAGATAAATGTCACAAAATGTGTGTGAAAAGGCTAACCAAAATATCACCGAAGGGATGAAAATGGAAGGAAGACTTTCAGAAGAATAACAAGGAAGGGGAGAAAGAAACATCCATCTGTACGCAATACCTGATTGCAATGTTTGATCTTTGTACCTTTGATTTTGCTTGTGGTTTCTCAATTTTTTGTATTTTTGCATTGTTTTTTATTTTTAAAATTTTGATAGTTTTTGGAAAGTTGGGACTAAAAAATTCTCTCTGCATGGTAAGATCTAACAATAATGTCTATGACTTCCTTGATAAGCCATACTAGGCATGTTTGTTTATCAAGCGTAATATTTTCTCCAATCTTAATGGTCATGGTGAGCTCGTACTCAACAAATGACTACAATTTATCTTGAAACGAGGATTTCTTATGCGGGAGCTTGAGTTCCTGATTCATAGGTTTATGCACTTTGTGCCATACTTGATGGTTACGTTGATGTGCATTCTTGAATCACATTTGATTTATAATTTTGTGATTATTTGAATTGTTGGAGGATTTTAAGCTCTTGGAAGTTTTGACCTGAGCTTGATTAAGTTGATGAATGACTTGCTTGATCTGGAGAAGGAGAAGAAAGTGAACGTGGACATTTAGAAGTGATGCAAGAAATGATTGCGGGCTTGCCACAACCATTGATAGAAGAAAGATTTGATGGATGAAAATGATATGGTCCAAGAATTGAAGAGGATGGGATACCATGAGGTGAGCCACTGATATAAGATGACAAAGGGCTGTTAGAATATGGCCCTAAGATGGAAGAAATTGGGCTACAAGGACATGGCCCAGGAATGGAAAAAGATAACGAGGGAATACTAGAGGGTGGCCCTGTGTTCAATGAAAGGTTTTACAAAGAGTTATGGATATGGGGCAAGAACCCAAATCTTTGTGCAAAGTCCCTCAATGGACCATATGATAAGAAATGAGCAAGGAATCCTATTTGCATGTATTAGAAATTGAAATAAACAAGAAATCTAACAAATAGCATTAACCTCTATTCTTGAAAGCTTCATAAAACATGCCTACTAAAGACTTAAGAAATCAGTTTTATTGTTTACTCCATGAGGGTGAATGAATCTCACTAAATGGCTACATGGCCAAGTTTAGCTATTTCATTACAAACCTAACATGGGTGCAAGATGAAGCTATTTTAATGGTGGATGAACCAAGATCAAATGCCTTATTAGCTTGGCTAATGCAAATGAGATCTTAAGATTTCTTAGGCTTGTTTTGTCTTCAGCTTATGTAAAGTTGTGTCTTTGAATGGGTAGGTTTAGCCTTGTATTATAGTTTTTGGTTTGGAAGAATTTGGAATTTGGGTGCATGTGGGACTAAATCTCAAAAGGCACTTTAGGATTAGATTAGGATAAACATGCTTTAGGCTTAGTTAAGGTTGGTTTAGGCTACTTAAACTTGATTAGCAAGTGATTAGAGACTCATTGAGAGTTGGGAGGGGTCTGGATAACCAATTGTGACTGATAGATAGCCTATGAAGCCAATAGAAGTGGTCTAGAGAGAACTAGGGAGGTTCTTAATGGTCAAAAGGAGGAATGTTTAGCAAATAAGAGAGATATTAGTCTAACAAGTTATTAAAGGAGGAATACGACCGAGAAGGTGTCATGAATGGGCATCCGAGAATGGAGCAAAGAAGGGTTGATCAACGAAATGCCATTAATCAGTTGAATTGGATGAAATTCTAAGTGTAAGCATGTTTTAGGTGTCTACAGACCCAAGTATAGATGAGGAGGGACTAGTCGGAGGTATCCCATAGATAGAAGGGGATGAAGGGTTACTAGGACGTGGCCCAAGAATAGAAGGTAATGGGCTACCTGGAGGTGACCCAAAAGTAGAAAATGGAGGGTTACATGGGGGTGACCCCAGGATATAAGAAGAAAATGGGCTACTTAATGATGACACAAGGAGAGATTTTGATTGAGGAATGGTGATAGATAATGAATGATTTGGTAACGAGAAGATAGGCCATGGCTCAATGCTAGACCCTGACATCTCATCATGCTCATAATAATGTGAAGATGGAATAGAAGAAGAATCAAGTTCCATGACCTTAGGTTCCTCATCTATATTATGACAAAAGGGGTAAACTTATTTTCCCCAATACGCGAGTGTTTAAGATTCTAGAAAGAATCCTTGTAGAGGGATACCATTGTGTAGTTTGATTGTTCCATCATCATGAGAGAAATCAATCAGTAAAGTTTGTTGTTCTTCGACCATAGAGGGTTGAATAGAAGAAGTAGGTATAATAAGGGGGGAAGATTGTGTTGGTGCTCAAATTAGTATTGTCCCGTTTTTCATTGAATTTCCTTAGTTTGTGGCCTCTGTCTTATTTTCTATCTCCTTGTGTTGGTGCTTAAAGACTCTGTCCTCCATTTGGTTGCCATGATCGGTCCCTTCCATTAGTCAAGGATCACTTAAAGGTCCAAAATTTGTTTTTCATTTCTCTCTCCATCTGAGGGAGTCTGTAAATTGGGTGTAAAACTCAAGTTGCTTCTTTCTTTCCGTTTTCCGTGGTCACATATTGTTTTCCCTGTCATTTTTGTCCCAAATACCCAAGGAAACGTGATTGGATATAGCTTGGAGGATCATTTTTGAATCTTATAACATTTCAAAATTCTCTTTCCTTAAAGAAAAATTCATCTCCGGGCTCAAATGGTGGTTTTCTTGCATTTTTACGGTTTGATGGGTGTATTTTTCTCGTCAAATTTACATCTCTACATCAATGGAAACATGGCCCTTTTTGGTTAGATGTGGCTTAACAGGGAAATCTAATTTTTTTTTGGCTCACCTCAACCCAAAAATTATCCATGTGGAGGAATGACGCTCATTTAAAAATTCACCTTTTGGTTTGGCCTTGGAGTTACGCCGCGGGGACACATAGAGGATTCTGCTACTTTTCCCAAAATTAGACAATTTTTTTAGGCAACTAGTACAGTTTTTGGTGGGCCATGGACATGTTGTGGGCTAGCACTCATTTGAGGATCCGCTAGCTCCGCTTTGTACTTAAAATTTTCAAATCAATTTTTTGAATCCTAGGACACGTGGTGAGACTGCACTCACTCAGGGTCTCCGCTCTTGGGCACCATCTTGAAGTTGCACTATAAAGACATGTGGAGGTTTCTTCCAGCCCTTCCCTTCCCTTAGATTTTTCAAGAAAATTCCTAAAGGGCTTGGGACATGTGGAGGGACCGTGCATGTTTGGGGACTGGCCCCTAAGTTTTATTTTGAAATACCAAGAGGACACTTGGAGGCTTTCGCTCACTCTGCCCTTTTTCTTGGACTTTTCAACGACCAAAGGAGACTGTCTTGGACCTTAGACACATGACACCTTCCATTGAACCTTAAATTTTTTAACAAACTCTGCCAAACTAAGACACGTGTTGAGCCCGCACTTGTTTGGGGTTTTTACTTTTGGGGACCATCTCAAAATGCACCATTGAGACACGTGGAGGCTCCTGCTAGCTCCTTTTTTCACCAAGACTTTTCAAAGGCCAAAAGGCATTTTTCTTGGGCCCAAGGTACGTGGAAGGCTCACGCTTGTTTGAGACTTTCCTTTGTGCTTCTCCTTTGAAATTGCGTTAAGGAAACACGTGGATGGCTATGAAATAAAGTGGAAAGGGGAAGGATCAACAATTGATGTGCATTTCACCTATTTTTCTACCATTTGTGATCCAACACTCTTGGAGACATAAATACGTACTCTCTTTCATTGTTCTTTGATGAAATTATTTTTTATCTCTGTTGGTAAGGTGCCATTGAATGGATTCAAATCTTAAATTATGAGTCCAAAGATCATTGAGGTTGATATTTTGAAGAGGGAATTACTCAAGCACTCGAAAAAATGGGAATTACTAGAGGATATGGATGCGGGGCAGAATTTTAGAGGAAAAGGAGGGAAAAAGGAATAAATGATGAAAATACATGTGAAAAAGGTGTTTCCTCAAGAGCAAAAAGGGATGACTTGTTAAGTCCAGCTATGCAGAGGCTCTGAAAAATGATTAAAAAGGGGATTTCTCACATGAAATAATCAGAATGACTAAAGGGATTCCCAAAAAGTTGTGGCATGGCATCCTAGTCATTAATCGAGGGCGCAAGAAACGTGATCAGTTCACAATTGGTCCACCTGGCAGATTTTGGATTTGAATTTGTTAAATGCCGTTGTCTGAAACAAATTGGTAACAAGAAAAGGTCCCTCAAATATTATTCTCTTTTGGGGGGAAAATTGAGTGGGAAAAAATGTATAAATGCAATGAGAATACTCTTGTAAGTGGTCGGAGTTTGAATTCTTGAGAAATTTTTTGGGAAAGTCATCTTCCAGAGAGACCAAAGCCGAGATAACCTGTTATTTTCTTCTATGTTAGATTTTCTATCATGTTAAGTTGGTTGCAGATGTATAGCCATTGACAAGCACTGAAATTGCTCAGGAAGCTTTCCCCTATTAATGAATCTAAGTAATTTTGGAATTAATTCATGTCTAATCTCTAGAAATTTTGTGTCTTCTTTGTTTCAGAATGTTTGCAAATAGTTTCTTTCGTTCCTATTGCAATCATACACTGAAATTTTTGTGAAATCACATAGGATCTCATCCCTGTGATAGTCTAATTGTATTTACAATTTCATTTCAAGAAGAGCCTTCATCTTGGATGAGATAAACAAATTTAAAATCAATTCACCGTCATTTTTTGATAAAGATTATCTGTAAGTCTTCGGGTGTACTTTAGGTGTGATTAATCAGAAACTTTAGTGTTTAATTGATTCTTTCAATTTGAGCCTTCATGTTGGAGTCTCAAAGATTATGTGAAAATGTGCTGATTTGGGCCTCCATTAAAGCACACCTTCTGGTTGAAGGAACATCTTGACTGTTCTGAATTTTTTTGTTATGAAGTTGTTCATTGTTGTGTAGTCCCTTCTAAGATCAGGTATAATCAACTTTATCCTGCTTCATCTCCCACAAAAATCATTTAAAAACCATTGATCCACCTTGAATTACCCTTGTTTTCCCTGTGTATCAACAAAGGAACAAAATCTACTTGCAAAAATATGCAGAACAATCAGGATTTCTTAATGTCTTCAGTAACCTTAGCCTTGTGTTAAAAATATCTCCATCGTTTAGAAGTGACGACTCTTAAGAGTTAAATCATGGAGCATTTACCCTATTTTCCCAAGGTTCCCTAAATAGAATTTGTGCAAAGGAAGGATATCTCCATCTCCTTCATCAAAAAAAGCTTACACTAAGGGTCCTCTATCCCTGGTTGAAGAGGCATGACCTAAATTAGTGAGGACAGGTCAAATCCTCTCAAAGGTGTTATCCATCTCTCCTCAAATATGAGTAACAAAGGTTCAGTTAGATCTCATCCCCAGCTAAAAAATGACACACACTATAATCTATCTGCCTCTAAGCTCCATGATGAATATGTGTTGCTGCTCATTTGAAAAGGAGAATGAATTTGGATACCAACAGATTGATTGAAAAAAGAAGATGACTCAAGAGAGGAGGTAAGATTGGAGGAAAGTGTCTCATGAATGGATGATTTATATTTGGACCTAGGTCATTTTTCTAGAAGAAGACATAATGTGGAAGAGAAATTAGGATCACATAGCCATTCATTAAGTTTCAATGTAGGATTCAAATCGGATGATTGACTAGAGGGAATCTGAATCATGGAATTCTTTGACAAAGGAAGGGGTCATCGAGGCGACTGATGAAGGAGGTCCTGCAAAGAAAGGGAGGACCATGACTCAAGAACCAAGTTAGATGTTTGATCGATGGAACTTGGAGTCGCACGAGTCTTCAAAGGAAGAATAAATCGTTGAGGTAAGTTAGAATAAAGGTCCATGGAAGGAATGAAGGATCATGATTCAATATTTAATCTAGGGGTATCTGAACAATAGTTGGGATTCAAGTCTTCAGAAGAAGATTGAGAGTCTGAATGGTATTTTTGATTTGAATCATAATAAGAAGAGTGGGAGGAACCTGAATAATAACTTGGATCAGAAATATCCAAACCATACCACCGATTATGAGATGAAGGTGGGGAATAGGGTACTCGTATGACCCCTCTAGCATGAAGTACCAAATGAGGTTTAGTCATAATGGGAATATTTTGATTTGAATTCCTAAACCTAGGTTCCATATTTTTATAAGTATGGGGAATCATGTGATAATTAGTCATTATTAGCATTGTTTAGGTACAAATGTCTAGACCTAGATAGTGTGATGGAAATCCTTCAAAGGGAAGGAAGTGACATGTCGATTTGGGTAGCACGAGGGCAACCAACTAGAAATTTTGTAAGTATGGAGATGCGTGCATGATTTTCCAAAGAAGGTCTAAGGAAAATAGACATTGTGATGATGTAATCTCGACGAGATCAAAAAGGATTGTCCTAGGAATCAATTTTTCCAAATGAATGATCACAAGGAACAATCATGCAAGGTGTGAAACATAAATCCAATCGATAAGGAAATAATCCCTATGTAAAATGTGTGTGCAAAATGATAGTTCGATGCAAAGATGATCAACAAAATGTCAATACTTACATCAAGTTCGAAATGAACAAGGTGTACATATTAACAAAGGGTAGATGTGACTCCCAATCAAAGGATACAACGACACATTCAACAACTAACAAGGAAAAAATATTAAAGGAAGGGGTTTACAAATGTAAGCCATGTAACCATAGCAATTGGACACGTTAATCAAGCTTCACGAAGAAGTGAGATATTAGTTCCAAAGTGGTATCAAAATGACACAAACAAAGTAAGCGAGATAATCTTTGAAGTAAAACCAAGTCAAGGTATACTAAGGATGTGTTAAAATATGCACAGCGTAATGCCACAATGCAGATACTTAGATCATGTTTATGAAAAAAATGACATAAGTATCTTAATTGTGTCGAGACAATGCGAAAAAGGTAACACATCAAAGGGAGATCAAATGATGAATTAATCCTAACTATGATGATGATCTTGAAATCAAGATCGAGTGGCCATAAAAGATATGAGGACGCATCCACAGACTTTAGATGTTTAACAACTCAGCCACACACATGGATGAGCATAGATGGACAAAAAAGTGGTGAATATTACCTTTGACAACACTCCCAAAAGATGCCTTCTCTTGTCCCAAATGGGAAACAAGAACACAAAGGTGTAGATAAAAATATGGAAATAAACTAAGCATTACTTGGGTAGAGTTTCACCTTGTTCGAAGGCGAGAAAGAAACCAAGATAAGTAACACTTTGTAAACTTCGTGATGAGATACACTTAGATCTAACCTAAATGGATTCGTTACCATGTTTGAAAAACAAGGCTTTGAATCCAAGCAAGTTATCAAATACAATATATACATACCATGGTAATACTTCTTACACATGTTGTGTATTAATACATTTGCTGAAACATCATTCTCTGTTCATATTTGTAAGAATTGTTCAAAGTTGTGAGTTCTAAGTGCAATATTTCCAGCTTATACAGTTATTGCACTAAATTTTGTATCATCATTGATAAATTTGGGTAAAAGAAGAGTTGATCTAGTAAGATTTTCATGAATTTGGTATTTATAGACATTTGATAGGTCTTTCATAGTGCATTTACAAAAACTAAGTTGAAAATCCTTAGTGGCGACTCTGTGTTGTTTAAATTATTTATAAATACCAGTGTCTTAACATATATCAAGTAATATTTTTCACTAATATCTACAAAGTTGGAAGGAAGGAGATATTTCTATGCCAAGGAACCTAATAGAAGGTTGTTTCAAGAGCTGGGAAAGTCAAATTCAGATGGCAGAAGAATTTGGAAGGCTGTTGGAGATCAAACATCAAGAAAAGAGATCTCCATTGGTGAAACTGATCAGCTTTTGATTGCATATTGCAGTACTTCCTCAAGTTCTTCTAAATCAGGTAGCCTCTTTGTTGAATTAAATTCTCCATCTATAGAGGGTCCATCACATGTATTTGAAACATTTGCTTCTCGATTTTCCCCTATATTTTCAAAATCTAATAGAGTTTTCCAAGAGACAGAACCTTTAGAGGGTAATCATTCTGAAAATTGTATCCCTGTACCACACAGACCCGTCACTCCTCATCACTATGTTTCTCCTGTAAGATCACCTCCTCATAATAATATGGCTCAGCCTCTACCTAGACCTCCATTTTTCGTTAATACTTTTGGTCCCATTAGTTTTAGAGGTATGGCTGGCTATCCAAATGATGTGTCACAACAACACTTGAAACTCTCTGTCAATATGATGGAGGATTTCAAAATAGAGTTTGAAGATGTATACATTAAATTATTTATTCATACTCTAGAAGAGGATGCAAGGGACTAGTATAAATATCTTACAGATAATTCTATTGAATCCTGGATAGAGATGAAGAATGCCTTTAGAATGTAGTAAGGTGATAAAACTAACCCTAGGTTTCTTTTATCATAGTTTGAAAATATAAAAAATAATCCTAATGAATCAGTGCATGATTTCAACACTAGATTTAACAAAACATTGAGAAGACTTCTTGCTAAATAGAGGCCATGTGATGACTCATGTCTGATAAAGTATTCAAATGCATTTGATAAGAAAGTTGCTTACTATTTGAGGGACAAGAACCCTGAGACTTTGAGGCAGGCCTTTATTATGGCTCTATAAATTGAGAACAACATCAAAGAAGTTGGAAAACATCCTAAGAGAGAGGGTGTTAAATTGATCAACCCTGAGAAGCCTCAATCAAGTAAGGTTGTGGAACTTGAGGAAGTTGTAAGGACTTTGATCGGGGCTATAAAAGAAATCTCTTACAAGATGGCCAGGGTAAAAAAAGGAATTGGACAAGGTCCTCAGGGTCAGCATATGCAACAAGGACAAGATAGACTTGTGAATCATCCTAGAAATGATCAAAGGTCTGATAACAGAGGTAAAGGGCCCATTAGAGCTAGACAACCCCAAGCTAGGGAGAATAGAGTAGTGCTTGATCCTCTAAATGCCAGAGTTGTTGTTGTTGAAGAGACAAATCAAATGGATTGGTGTGAAAAATGCTTCTTACCCCACCTGCCATGTGAAGTAGATCAAAAAGTTGAAGAAGATAATGACGATGACAACACTGATGATGATGCATGCATGGTGGAATGCTCTATAATCTCGCAGTAAGGAGCAACTTCAACTGAGGTAAAAAGTGCAAGAACTGCGGCAAGTTTTTGGGACTGCATTCACCGGGTACCTCTTCTTCCTCCCTCTCATGCTTTAGAAATAGATATGGTACAAGCATTTGAACTTCCTAATAATAATTTTGAGTACTTAAGATCTCTAATGATTAAGAAGTACAATGGATGAATCCCATCAAAAGAGGATAGACAACTACTAATGAATGTTGTTGTGGCCCAAGAAAAGGAGTATAACACAAGAAGTAAAGTTGTCAAAGGGCCAAGGCCTCAAGCCAAAAAAAGACCCCAGTTCTCACCAATGTACCAAAAGAGACTCTAAAGAAAGATGCACCTAGTAAAGGGCATGTTGTCTCAAATAGAATTGGTGTGCCCACTTGTGCCCAAAATGTTAACAACCTTGTGCCATCTGATGAGTCTGTCAATATTTCTCCAAATGCTACTTTTCCGAAGTACATTCCCTATGACATTTCCCAAGTCTTGAGTTAGATCAAGATTTCTGTCCCAATTGTGGAATTGCTTAGGATTCCAAAGCATAAGAAGAGGGCTTTTGAGTATTTGGGATTGGGGGAAGATAGGAGTACCCAAGGCAGAAATATAAATAATGTAAACACTCCTCCTTCGACCATTGCAGACCTAGAAATACCACCAGCATTAGAGGAGATAGGTGAACCACCTGAAGTCTACTTGGGGACATCTTTGGTTGAGTCTCAGTTAAATGTTGATCCATTTTTTATAACACTAATTATTAAAGACAGACTGCTACACAATTGTATGTTTGACTCTGGAGCATCATGTAATGTTATGCCCCTAGAAGTCATGAATTAATTTAACATTAAAGTGACAACAACTTATGGAAAGTGTACTGCAATGGATTCTAGAGAGGTCCCAATTGTAGGGTGTGTGAAGGGTTTGGTGGTACAACTTGTAGCTTATCCAGGTAAGAACCTAAAACTTGATGTTGTCATTGTTGATTGCCCTGCCAAATGGGGCATGTTGTTATCAAGAAATTTGGTTGTAAGTGTTGGTGGAAGTGTTCAGATGGATATGTATTTTTCCACCATTCCAATTGAAGGCAGCCTTGTAAAGATGTATGGAGAGAAAAAAATGTTGCTCCTCATTAAAGATCCAAATAATGCTTCTTATGAAGTGTTATATGTTGATGTGGATGCAAATAAATTTGTGGGGTTTGTTGATGGAAAGGAGCACAAGATTGATCAGTGCAAATGTCTTGAACAAGTGGGTTTTCCTTAGACCTTGTTATTTGATGGAGCCTATTCCAAGTTTGGAAATAATGATAACATTGTTCTGATTTCCCCATACCAAGAAGAGTTTGTCTTTTCTTTCAAACTTAACTTTGAATGCACTAACAACATTGTTGAATATGAAGCATTGCTATTAGGCCTGAGAATTGCATGGAAATATGGTATAAAGGATGTCATTGTTAAAGGGGATTCAAAATTGATTGTTAAGAAAATTAGGAAACTATATGCTACTATGAATTAGAGAATGAAACAATACAAACATGAAGTTTGTGATTTGATTGAATTTTTTTGATCTTTTAATATTGTGCACCATGATAGAAAGTTTAATGTTATTGCAGACAAGTTAGTAGTGCTGGGATCCAGATTTGGGAGTTGTACAATGTCTCCATTTTATGAGTATGATGTTGGAGTACTAAGAAGGCCATTTGTCCCTGATAACATTAAAAATTGGCAAGTGTTTGATGATGATGCCCAGGTGAAATGGTTTATGCAGAGCCAAGGCAAGTTTTCTAACCAGAATATAGATTGGGAATCAATGATGTGTGTTGCAGAAGGAAAGTAAACATTAATTGGCAAAGAAATCATCCAGATGAAGACAAACACTATTCCCAGAGGTTTGGTGGCTCTTGAGTCAAACTTTGATAATGTAGATTACATTATTAAAAGAAATATGTATGTTTCAAGAGTTGTGGAAGAGCACGACTTGGGTACAAAGGAAAACCCACGTAAAATCTAGTTAGGAAGCAACCTCAGCAAGGAAGAGAAGCTATCCTATATTCAATTGTTGAAGAAATATCAAGACTGCCTAGCTTGGTCTTACTCTGAGTTGAAGGCATATAGGGAATATTTGTTCCAACATGAGATTCCTTTTGAGTCTAATGCCAAGCCTTTTAGGAAAAAACAGAGGCCCATCAATCCACTTCTTTCTTTGAAAGTGCAAGAAGAACTGAAGAAGTTGAGGGAGGGAGGAATCATTCAACCCATAAGGTAATCTTCTTGGTTTACAAACCTAGTGCTTGTTAGAAAAAAGAATGGTGACATAAGGCTATGCGTAGACTTCAGAAACCTGAATAGAGCATCATTAAAAAATAACTACCCTTTACCAAACATGGAGAATATGTTACAATTGGTAACAGGTTCTGAATTGTTATTTACTCTGGATGGTTTCTCTGGCTATAATCAAGTTGTTGTGAAGGATTCATAAAGAATAAGGACTACCTTTACTACTCCTTGGGGAACTTATGTCTATGTCAGGATTCCTTTTGGCTTAATGAATGTTGGAGAAAATTTCCAAAGAGAAATGGAGGTAGCATTTGCTAGTTATATCAATGATTTCATTGTTTTTTATCAGGATGATGTAAATGTGTTTTCCAGAAATAGAAATGATCACTTGCAACACTTGGAGAGAATGTTGATAAGGTGTAGAGAGTATGGAATATCATTGAATCCCAAGAAGTGCCAGTTTGGAGTGCAAAAGGAAAAGCTACTTTGTCACATTGTATCAAAAGAAGGGGTAATCATAGATCCAGAGAGAGTGGAAGCCATCAACAAGGTTCTAATTCCAATAACTAAGAAGGGAATTCAATCCTTCTTTGAAAAAATAAACTTTATCGAAAGATTTGTGTCTAGCTTTGCTGAGCTGACCATCCCCATTACTAGTATGTTGAAGAAGGACCAGGTTATCAAATGGGAAGAAGATTCCATTCAAGCCTTCAATGGGATCAAAGAAGCACTAAAGCATGCCCCTATTTCAGAAGCCTCAAATTACATGAAGCCTTTTGAAGTATTTTCTTTTGCTTCAGAAAACACCATTGCATCTGTTTTGTTACAGAAGGATGATGAAGGGGCTAAGAGACCAATTGCCTTTTTCAGTAAGGAATTGTAGGGAGATTATTTGAATTACACCATCATGGAGAAACAAGCATTTGCCTTGGTGAAAGCAACAAAGGTTTTCAGACCCTACATCTTAAGTTCTAAAGTTGTTGCTTATGTTCCCCACACCATGGTGAAAGACATCTTATCAGAGATGGAGGTCTCAAGAAAAAGATGCAGATGGGTGAACAAGTTGCAGAAGTATGACATGGATATCCAAACCATGAAATTGGTAAGAGGTTTGGGCCTAGCTAAGATTATGGCTGAGAGAAATCTGTAAACAATTGAGGTAAATGAAGTACAAGGAGAAAGGTTGGATGTCCTTGAAAATTTGGTAAGTTCTGAATGGTACAAAGATATAATATTTTATCTCAGACATCTATGCTTCCCTGAATATCTGAGTAAACATCAGAAAAGAGCTCTTATGTTAGCCTCTCAAATTTTTTTCATTACTAATTTTGGGTTAGCTTGGAAGAACCTCGAGGGAGTTCTCTTGAGATGCATTACTGAAAATGAGGCCCCAAAAATAATTGTTGATCTCCATGGAGGGGTTTGTGAGGGACATTTTGTTGGAAGAGTTACAACACAAAATCTTGAGGGCTAGCTATTGGTGGCCAAATCTCTTCAAGGATGCAACTCTATTGGTGAGGAAATGTGAAAGTTGCCAGTGTTTTTCTAGAAGAATGAAAGCTTCAGGATCCCTTCCTTTGAAGCGTGTGTCAGTTAAAGCCCTATTCAGACAATGGGGAATGGATTTCATTGGGGAAATTTTTGATCCTTTGAGTGCTGGTCATAAATGGATTCTTGTAGCCATTGATTATTTCACTAAGTGGGTGGAAGAAATCTCCACCAAGAATGCAACACACCAAGTGATCATGGACTTCATGCTGAATCAAATCACATGTAGATTTGGAGTGCCAACTAAAATTGTTGCTGATAATGCCATGAGTTTCAGAGCCAAACCTTTGGTGGCAATGCGCAAAGAATATGTGATCAATTTGACATATGCTTCTAACTACAATCCCCAACGAAATGGATAAGATGAGTCCAGTAATAAAAACTTGTTGAAGATCATTAGAAGAACCTTGGAGCTGAACAAAAGGAAGTGGGGTGAGAAACTAAAGTTTGTTTTTTGGGCTAACAAAATCAGTGTCAAAAGAGCTACTAGTAAAATCCCATTTGAATTGGTTTATGGAACTCAAGCTTTATTGCCCCTCCGTTTGTAGTTGTCTTCATTACAGTTTGTAAAACAAATTGAAGACCAAGAAGTTAGTCCATATGATGCTCGAATCAATCAGATTATTGAGTTGGATGAAGAAAGAAGGGCATCCCATTAGTGGCATGTGAAGTTCAAAGATAAGTTGAAGAAGCTATTTGCCAAAAAGGTGACACCCAGAGCTTTCAGATTTGTAAATTTGATGCATTGTGGATGGGCCCTTATTTAATTGATATTAGAATTGGTGAAAATACCTTCTTCTTAAAAGACGTAGACAGGGAATTACTTGAATTATATGTTAATGGTAGGCATTTGAAGCATTTCCTTGATTGATTTCTCAGAATCAAGGTATACTCCATTTGTACAGTGTATAGTTCTTTGTTCTCGTCTGCTTTTGTGTTTTTGTTCATTCTGGTCCTTAGTGACCTGGTTTTGCTGGTTTCTCAGTTCATTTTTTAGAGGATGGTTGTGGTTGTTCTGCTCTACAAGCTTATTCTTTGACTCCGTTTCCCAATGGTCTATTTGTGGCACTTGGTCTGCTATATGTTTTTGTGACACTCACAGGGAGTGCCCATCCCCGATTCAGAGCCGATGTTAGTGCTCAAATTAGTCTCACTCCATTTGTCATTGAATTTCCTCAGTTTACGACCTTTGTCATGTTTTTTGTCTCCCTGTGTTGGTGCTTGGAGACTCTGTCATCCATTTGGTTTCCATGATTAGTCCCTTCCATTAGTCGAGGATCACTTAAAGGTCTAGAATTTTTTTTTTCATTTCTCTATCCATTTGAGGGAGTCTACAAATTGGGCGTAAAACTCAGGTTGCTCCTTTCTTTCCATTTTCCGCAATCATGTATTGTTGTCCATATCATTTTTTTCATAAATACCTGAGGAAACTTGATTAGATATAGCTCAGAGGATCATGTTTGAACCTTATAACATTTCCAAATTATCTGTCCTTGAAGAAAAATTCAACTTCGTGCTCAAATGGTGGTTTTCCTGTATTTTTATAGTTTGATGGGTGTTTTTTCCCTGTCAGATTTACATCTCTTCATCAGTGGAAATGTGGACCTTTTTGGTTGGATGCGGCTCAGTGGGGCACTCTAAAAACTCTAAGGCTCGCCTTAACCCAAAAAATTTCCACATGGAGGAATGACACTCATTTAAAAATTCACCTTTTAGTTTGGCCTTAGAGTTGTGCCGGGGGACACATGGAGGATTCCGCTACTTTTCTTGGACTTAGAAAAAAATTTCATGCAGCCGGTACATTTTTTTGCGGGTCATGGACATGTGGTGGGTTGGCGCTTATTTAAGGATTTGCCTCAGGGTCCCACCTTAACAATGGCCACGGGGGGATAGGTGGAGGTTTCTTCCGGCTCCGCTTTGTACTTAATTTTTTCAAAGTAATTTTTTGAAGCTTGGGACACGTGGTGAGCCTGCGCTCACTCAGGATCTCCACTCTTGGGCACCATATTGAAGTTGCACCATAAAGACACGTGGAGTTTTCCGTCAGGCCTTCCATTCCCTTAGAATTTTCAAGCAACTTCCTAAAGGGCCTGTGACACATGGAGGGACTACACATGTTTGGGGACCAGCCCCTGAGTTTTATTTTGAAGAAGTGCCAGAAGGACACTTGGAGGCTTCTGCTCACTCTGCTTTTTTTCTTGGACTTTTCAATGGCTGAAGGAGACTGTCTCAGACCTTAGACATATGGCACCTTCTACTGAACCTTCAAATTTTTAACAGACTCTGCCGGACTAAGACACGTGTTGATACCACACTTGTTTGGGGTTTCTACTTTTGGGGACCATCTCAAAATGTGCCATTGAGACACATGGAGGCTCCTGCTGGCTCCTTTTTTCACCGAGACTTTTCAAAGGCCAAAAGGCATTTTTCTTGGGCCTAGGGTATGTGGAAGGATCACGCTTGTTTGAGACTTGCCTCTGTGCTTCTCCTTTGAAGTTGCACCAAGGAAACACATGGATGGCTATGAAATAAAGTGGAAAGGGGAAGGATCAATGGTTGATGTGCATTTCACCTATTTTTCTGCCTTTTTTTCTCCAAGACTCCTGGAGACGCAAATACAAACTCTCTTTCATCGTTCTTTGATGAAATTATTTGTCATCTCTATCTGTAAGATGCTATTGAATGGATTTAAAACTTAAATTGTGAGTCCAAGGATTGTTGAGGTCGATATTTTGAAGAGGGAATTACTCAGGTACTCAAAAAAATGGGAATTACTAGAGGATATGGACGTGGGGCAGAATTTTAGAGGAAAAGGAGGGGAAAAGGATGAAATGATGAAAGTGCAGGCGTAAAAGGTGAAAAATGCGTTGCCTCGAGAGAAAAATGGGATGACCTGTCAAGTCCAGCTATGCAGAGGCTCTAAAAATTGATTAAAAGGGGGATTTAATCGCATGAAAGAATCAGAATGATTAAAGGGACTCCCAAAACATTTATGACATGGCATCCCTAGTCATTAGTCGAGGGCCCAAGAAATGTGATCATTTCACAATTGGTCCAGCTAGGTAGATTTTAGATCTGAATTTGTTCAAGCATCACTTGTCTGAAACAAATTGGTAACTAGCAAAGGTCCCTCGAATATTCTTATCTTTTAGGGGGGAAATATGAGTGGGAAAAAATGTATAAATGCAATGAGAATACTCTTTCAAAATGGTTGGAGTATGAATTCTTGAGAATTTTTTTGAGAAAGTCGTCCTTTCCCTGAGAGACCAAAGCTGAGATTCCCTGTTATTTTCTTTTGTTTTAGATTTTCTATCATGTTAAGTTGGTTGCAGATGTATAGCCATTGATAAACAATGAGATTGCTCTAGGAAGCTTTCCCCTGCTGATGAATCTAAGCAATTTTGGAATTAATTTGTGTCTAATCTCTAGTAATTTTGTGTCTGCTTTATTTTCAGAATGTTTGCAAATAGTTTCTTTCGTTCCTATTAAAATCTTATACTGAAATTTTTCGTGAAATCACACACAGATCTCATCCCTATGATAGTTTAATGGTATTTGCAATTTCATTTCAAGAATATCCTTCATCTTGGATGAGATAAACAAATTTAAAATCAATTCACTATCATTTGTTGATAAATATTATCTGTAAGTCTTTGGGTGTACCTTAGGCATGATTAATCAGAAACTTTAATGTTTAATTGAGTCTTCCAATTCAAGATCTTTCGTGTTGGATTCTCAAAGGTTATGTGAAAACATGCTGATCTTGGGCCTCCATTAAAGCACACCTTCTTGGTTTAACAAACGTCTTGACTGTTCTAAAGCTTTCCATTATGAATTTGTTCATTGTTGTGTAGTCCCTTTGAAGATCGGGTATAATCAACTTTATCCTGCTTCATCTCCCACCAAAATCATTTAAAAACCATCAATTCACCCTGAACAATCCTGTTTTCCCTGTGTATCAACAAATGAACAAAATATACTTGCAAAAATATGTAGAACAATCAGGATTTCTTAATTTCTTCAGTAACCTTAGCCTTATGTTGAAAATATCTCCATCGTTTAGAAGTGTCAACTCTTAAGAGTTAAATCATGGAGTATTGACCGTATTTTCCCAAGGTTCCCTTCATAGAATTTGTGCAAAGGAAGGATATCTCAATGTCCTTCATCAAATAAAGGTTACACTAAGGGTCCTCTCACCCTGGTTGAAGAGGCATGGCCTAAATTAGTGAGGATAGGTTAAATCCTCTCAAAGGTGCTATCCATCTCTCCTCAAATATGAGTTACAAAGGTTTAGTTAGATCTCATCCTCAGCTAAAAAATGACACACACTATAATCTATCTTCCTCTAAGCTCCCTGTCGAATCTGTGTTTCTGCTCGTCTTGAAAAGGAGAACGAATTTGGATACCAAAAGATTGATTGACAAAATAAGATGACTCAAGAGAGGAGGTAGGATTGGAGGCAAGTGTCTCATGAATGGATGATTTATATTTGGACCTAGATCTTTTTTCTAGAAGAAGACGTAATGTGGAAGATAAATTAGGATCACATAGCTATTCATTAAGTTGCAATGTAGGAGTCAAATTGGAAGATTGACTAGAGGGAATCTGAATCATGGAATTCTTTGACAGAGGAAGGGGTCGTCGAGGTGACTGATGAAGGAGGTCTTGCAAAGAAAGGGAGGACCGTGACTCAAGAACCGAATTAGATGTTCGATCGAAGGAACTTGGAGTTGCATGAGTCTTCAAAGGAAGAATACATCATTGAGGTGAGTTTGAATAAAGGTCCTGTAAAGGAAGGGAAGATCTTGATTCAATATTTAATCTAGGGGTATCCGAACAATAGTTGGGATCTGAGTCTTCAGAAGAAGAGTGAGAATCCACATGGTAGTTTGGATTTGAATCAGAAGAAGAAGAGTGAGGGGAACCTAAATAATAATTTGGATCAGAAGCATCCAAACCATACCACCAACTATGAGCTGAAGGTGGGGAACAATGTACCCATATGGTCCCTCTAGCATGAAGAACCAAATGAGGCTTAGTTATGATGGGAATCTTTTGATTTGAATTCCTAAACCTAGGTTCCATATTTTTGTAAGTATGGGGAATCGTGTGATAATTAGTCATTATTGGCATTGTTTAGGTACAAATGTCTAGACCTAGATAGTTTGATGGAAATCCTTCAAAGGGAAGGAAGTGACATGTCGATTTGGGTAGCATAAGGAAAACTAACTAGACATTTTGTAAGTATGGAAATACGTGCGTGATTTTCCAAAGAAGGTATAAGGAAAATAGACATTGTGATGATGCAATCTCGACGAGATCAAAAAGGATTGTCCTAGGAAACAATTTTTCCAAATGAATGATCACAAGGAATGATCATGTAAGGTGTGAAACAAAAATCCAATCAATAAGGAAATAATCCCTATGTAAAATGTGTGTGAAAAATGATAGTTCGATGCAAATATGATAAAAAAATGTTAATACTTACGTCAAGCCTGAAATGAACAAGGCGTAAATATTAAAAAAGGGTAGACGTGACTCCCAATCAAAGGATACAATGACACATTCAATAACCAAAAAGGCCAACATGTTAAAGGAGAGGGTTACAAATGTAAGCCATGTAACCACACCAATTGGACATGTTAATCAATCTTCACAAAGAAGTGAGATATTAGTGCCAAAGTTGTATCGAAACGACACAAACAAAGTAAGTGACACTCTTCAAGATTTTAGATAATGTTTGAAGTAAAACCAAGTCAAGGTATACTGAGGATGTGTTAAAATGTGCACAGTGTAATACCACAATGTGGATACTTATATCAAATTTATGAAAAATATGACATAAGTATCTTAATTGAGTCGAGACAATGCGAAAAAGGTAACACATCAAAGGGAGATCAAATGATGAATTAATCCTAACTATGATGATGATCTTGAAATCAAGATCAAGTGGCCATCAAATATATGAGGACGCATCCACACACTTTAGATGTTTAACAACTTAGCCGCAAGAAGGGATGAGCGTAAATGGACAAAAAATTGGTATATACTATCTATGACAACATTCCCAAAAGATGCCTTCTCTTGTCCCAAATGGGCAACAAGAACACAAAGGTGTAGATAAAAAGATGGAAATAAACTAAGTCTTACTTGGATAGAGTTTCACCTCGTCTGAAGGTGAGAAAGAAACCAAGATAAGTAGCACATTGTAAACTTCGTGATGAGATACACTTAGATCTAACTTAAATGGATTCATTACCGTGTTAAAAAAAAGGATTTGAAGATCCAAAAAATTTATCACTTCGTGATGGCCAAGACACGATAATGGACTAGTAAAGTGGGCTCCTTGATGGAATGGCTTCCTTAATGAGATCCTTCAACTACGTGTCACAAGTTGTCTAGGAGTGAGCTTAATTTACCCAAAGAGTCGCAATGACTAATTTTGGAGTATCTCAGCTTTACTTTACCCCCTTCTGATACAAAGAGAAACTAGTGTGTTCAGTTGTGCCATCGTTGGGGTCGCGATATAGACAACTTGTGATTGTAACTCACATTGTAAAAATAGTCAAGTGGGTAAGTGGAGTGCTTCCTGTTTCATCCATGAGATTACTCAACGGAGGATTACTCTAGGGTTCCTGGAACCAACCCCATTTTTGTAGCTTAAGGCGTTATGACAAAGGGGTTATGTTCTAGTTGAGTGGATACGTACCCTTTTCTGAAACTTGCAATACAGTGTGATGAAGACTAGTGTGTTTTTTTATCTTTTTAACTTAAATCTGGTTTTAATTAGCACACCATTTGACAACCTGTATGAAAACATGTGTTAGTGGGTTCTTGTTTTGTCTTAGCTCCTCCTTTCTTTGACAAGTGTTAGGTCCTATATGCAAGGAGTTATTATTTTTCCGTAAAATATCATGATATTAAAAGAGATTTTGCGTGTTGCTTTTGATTCCTAAGATCACCAAAAAAGGCGTGAAGGAAGAGCATACACAATTTGGAAACCCAACTCAAACAATATATGGAAAATAACTTGAGTGTTTTTGCAAAATTTTGAGTACATTTTAACCATGTTTGAAATGTTCATTCATTAGGAAGTGTAAAGTAAGTGTTTTTGAAAGCAATAAGAGGGTTTTAAAAGTGTTTTTGGTTCACAAGATCACCTAGAAGGTGCGAGGGAAGAGCGTACACACTTCGAAAAAACCTCTATCAACTAAGAAATGAAACAATTAACTAAGTCAAAAACAAGACCAAAATAACCCTGGAAACAACTGATTAGTGTCACAAAATCTTTCAAAGTGTTAGAATGACCAAGTAAACATTTTTTTAGACTTTAAGATACATTAGAAAATTATTATTTACCTAATAATGTAAACCATTAATTTTTTATAAGTAAAAAATCCTAATTTTATGATTCTATTGTGTAATTCTCTTTAATACCTTTCCAACGCAACAAAAACAGAGTCATTTCAAGCTCGGGACCAAAAGTTATGGCCTTTGAAAGATTGGTGGTGAATACAGTTCAACGCAGACGTGCCCTAGTACTGACATGTGTGCACCTGTTTTAACACAAATGCGCCCAGAATGACACCTACATGCACCCCTATAAAACCTACAAAAATCATGAAATTTGAAAATTTTCAAAAGCAAACAGGTTAAACGTTAGTTAAAGAAGCCTTTTTTTAGCTCAAACCCACAAATTATACATGATCAAGGATGGTTTAGCCTACTTAAAAAATGAAATCATGTAAAGAACTAGCTATTTATCCTAAAAAACATGAAATTGGTTAGAAAATTGAAAATAAATAGCTTGAAAAGACTCCATTAATGGAGGATGGACTTCATGTCCCACCGGGCATACCAAATGTATGCAATGGAAAGTTGTAAAAACTATGGAGTGAGGCTAAAGAACCTCAAAGCTTTGCTAAACTCAACCATGCACCATAAGATTAGAGCTAAACAAGAAACTATCTATGCATATATAAATTTGAAACAAACCTTCAAACTCTAGTATATATACTACTCTCTACTCCATGAAAGCTTAATGAAAGTGAACCTAGTTAGATTCTAAGAAATCAAATTGTGTGTTGTTTACTCCCAAACATAGTGAAGAGATCTCTCCAAGTTGGCTACATGGCCAAGCTTTAGGTATTCCCTTACTAACTATATTTGGAATGGATGGATGCAAGATGGAGGAGCTCTCAATAATGGAGTATGGCCAAGATCCAAATGTTCTATAGCTTAAAGCTATCACAAATGGTTTCTAATGACTTTCCAAAGTGCTTGAGAGAGAAGGACCATTTGAAAGGAAAGCCTTATGCCTGTATTTATAGTTTCTATTTTGGAAGAATTTGGAATTTGGGTGCATGTGGGACTAAAGCTATTTTACATTAGATTAGGATAAACATGCTTTAGGCTTAGTTAAGCTTGGTTTAGGCTAGTTAAACTTGATTAGCAAGTGATTAGAGACTCATTGAGAGTTGGGAGGGGTCTGGATAATCAATTGTGATTGATAGATAACCTATAAAGCCAATAGGATTGGTCTAGAGAGAACTAGGGAGGTTCTGAATGGTTGAAAGGAGGAATGTTTAGCTAATAAGAGAGATATTAGCCAAATAAGCTAATTATAGGAGGAATGCGACCGAGAAGGTGTCATGAATGGGCATCTGAGAATGGAGCGAAGAAGGGTTGATTAACGAAGTGTCATCAATTGGTTGAATTGGATGAAATGCTAAGTGTAGGCATGTTTTAGGTGTCTACAAATATGCATATGGAAAGGAGAAATAAATCTCTAAATATTATTTACATACAGCCCTAACTTTCATTACCTATGGATATTGGGAGTCAAAATCAGGATAATTTCTTATCCATACAAGTTCTATGGATAATATCTAGCTGCGTGTAGAGCTCAATGAGAACAATCTTATGACTATAATAAATAGGGTTATTTTATGGAATTCCATCAAATCCTACTTATCTGATGTAGAAAAACATTTGAAATTAGATAAACATGTAGACTGCTATCACTTGTTTGGATTCCTCAAATGTTCTGTTAGAAAAACATCCATTAAGAAATATGACTAGGAACAAAGTGAAGGAATCATTAACCATCCTATAATGTCTCTTGCTGCTATTGAAGGTTAATTGGTTATAAAAATCATAGATTACGATATTTTTTTGCCACCTTGAAGTTGTAAACGAAGAAAAAAATTGTACCCACTAGTAGTAAAAATCAGGTAGGAAGTCATGTGGAAGAATTTGGTCTGGTGGACCTGTTATCCAATTTCACCCCCCCCAGGGTTGAATTGATAACATACATTAGAATTCTCAAGTCCCAGGCAAATTGATTGATCCAGGGCAAAAATCATGTTTCTAGGGTCCCTTCAGAAAATTTTCTAACTCTCCTGTCTAGGTTGAAAAGAATAAGCTCTGAGAAAATGTGAGAAAGTTTCAAAAAATAAGCTTGGGCCAGAAAAAATTCTGAAAATCAGCTAAGTCCTAGTCCCTGGGATAGTCGGGACATTTGGGATGTCAAGGCGTGGATCGGCCGAAAAGCCTACAGGCGGCCCAAACAACAAAGGGACATTTGGGACAAATGGATGTGAAATGCCCGAATCGGCCGAAAGAAAGAAAATTTATGCAAGTCCTTTACCGGAAGCAAGCGGGACAAGAGTGCGCGGAGGACGCGAACCGGCTGGTTCACCCGAAACAGAGAACTATAGCACCGGGACAGTCAGACCAAAAGGACGCGCAGGGCGCGAGAAGCCGACCCAGCCGAAGGGAGAAGAAAATCGACCAACTGCTTTAGGACACGTGGGACAAAGGAACGCGAACCGGCCGAATCGGGCGAACTGGAAGAATTTGTCCCAGACAGTCTGGGACAAGTGGAACAAATGTATGTGAAGAACGTGAACCGGCTGGTTTGGCCGAAATGGAGAACTTCAGCAGTGGGACGAGTGGGACAAAGGGACGCGTGGGACACGGATAGCTGAGAAACCCGAGGGCCAATCAGATCATGACACGTGTCACCGACAGATGAGGGACAAGGAAGCCCATTTTGGGTGGATCAGAGGATTTTGTCCCATACAGCATTGGGACATCCGGGACAAAGGGACGCGAAGGGCGCGAAAGAGCTGGCAGACTCGCGGACCAACCAGATCATGACACATGTCACAGGGAGAAAGGTCCAAAGGTCAAAAGGTGATTTTTGAAGGAAAAGCCCAAACCAATAAAAAGAAGACACGTGTCTAATGAAGCAGAGAATTAGAGAGAATCACGTGACCAATCAATGCATGCCACGTGTCATTCAGGTGGCAAAGCGCGGGAAGAATTTTAAAAATCCGTTTTTGCCTGTTTTGTGCCCTAAATCTTTAGATCTCCATATCTTTTGATCCAGAGCTCAGATTTGCACGTTCTTTATATCAACGGAAAGCTTATGAAATTATCTACATGTTTCTAGGGTTAATCTTGAATTTTGGTGCAGTCTGGAGAGAGAAAATCAAGAAAAAGCTCTGACGCGTGTTCATGGCCAAAAGTGACATTCCAGAGACCAGATTTAATGTAGAATGGGTTGCATTCTCCTGAAATCTGGTCAAAATGACAGGGTATGGGTTTGTAAGGCCCCCCATGCTATCTTAATGCATATGCAGTCAAGGAGGGATGGAATCCCATGTTTTGTACGTTTTCTGTCCCCTGGGCTCGACCCATGCAATGTAAAAGCTAGATCTGGCTCATTACCAAAGGGGGGGAACAATTTTGACATAGCAACTTCTTCTTTCAACTCCAGCAAGTGACTGAAGCAAGGATCAGACCTCTCCAAATATTGTAACAGTTTTCTTTTACCTCTCTGAGGGTGTAATGCGTGTTTTTGACACTGAAAAGATAATGCAAGTTCTGTGAATGGGTTTCAGTCCTCTGCTTGTATTATTTGCTTCATTTCAAATCTTGAATTATATCTGATCAGTATGTGTATGTTTTATGTTGTAAAATTTGGTCTGTGTCTATTTGCTTGACAGAAATGTTTCACCACTCCTCCTTTGGTGTATCACCTGTTAGTTTAGTTTTATTTTTTGCACTTTCTATCCCTATCTCCTTGCAGTTTAGAGTAGGATTAGAATCTGAACCTCTGTAGTTTTGCAAAATATAGATCTAAATCAGAGGAGTTTGAGGAACCAGCCTCTAATCTGGAGATTCCTCTCTTGGTTTCACAAGTCCCCACACTTGGAGAGAGGTTTCCATGTTGTGCAATCACACTGGATGCTAGAGTGATCAACCTAGAAGCCTGATCTGCATCCAAGGGTGTTGTGAGCCTGCAACAACAGTTTTGGCACGCCCGGTGGGATGCTAGAGGTCTCATTTTTTATTGCAGCGAAGTTGATATGCATCTGCTGTAGTTTTCTTGCTTATAAGAGCTATTATTTGCATATCTGGCGACTCCAAGGGGAAGAATCAACTGGTTTCAGTAGTGCAGGCCTGAAAACTCATGAGAAGAATCACCACAAGGTCAAGAGTTGAAGAAGAATAAGTGCTGTTTGAATACCTACAGTTATCTCCAAGAAGAAGGCAAAGAGGAAGAAGGATTCAAAGGTCTCCATCTCCACCAAACAGAACTCTCTCAACTCCTCCACCTGACAGGCCTTTCATTTAGTATACAAGGGCTTTAAGACCGATTAGAATGGCTCAGAACAATCCCTACATCAACTTCATAGGCAACAACCCACTTGCTCTCAATGCACAACATCTAGTTTCTATTGCAGCCTTAAAGAACATTCCCTACTTCACTAGAGAAAATCAAACTACTCCAGGTGATCATGTTAAAGATATTGCTAACCTTTGTGCAATTCATGAAATCAATGAAATGCAAGTGGCTGTCAAGTTACTGTCATCTTCATTCAAGGGTAAAGCATTGCAATGGTTTAGGAGCCTTGGAGCTAGTTCTATCACAAACTGGAATCAGCTGTGTATTGTACTTCATGAGTAATTTGGAGAGAAGGGAGACAACTTGTCTCTTTTGGAGCAGCTGACAACTATCAAGAGAGCTCCCAATGAGCAGCTAGCCGATTTCAACTTCAGATTTCAAAGGTCTTAGGATAGGATTCCAGTGGGAGTCAGGCCAACAGCAAAAGGTGCTTTTCTATATTACCTTATAGCTTTGAATTATGATATTTCTATGTTAATTAAGTCCATGGGAGGCACAACAATCCCTATGGCTTATAGCATCGCCATTAGAGCCAAAAATTGTTTTATTCAAGCTGGTTAACTGGCTCCTAGGCCTCCTATGCCCTTGTATCCAAACTTAGAAAATCTAAGCACTAGTCAAGCACCCACTTTGGCTCCTGCTCCCACCCCTAGAAACCAAAGTTCAAGTGAAACTTCTACTTCATCCTCTAGTGCTTCAAATGAACTCCAAGAGGTCATGAAACAGTTGCAAAACCTAGGCAATGAGCTGGTTACTCTCAAGAGGCAGCAAGCCCAAGGTTTTAGACCTTCTTATCAACCCCAAGCTCAGCCTAATAGACAGCCATACCAACCACAAAGACCACCTAATCCAGCTGCAAATATGAATCAAAATCAAAGCCAAGTAAGGCCTCCTGCCAATAGACCATTCTAGCCCTATAACCCAAATGCCATATCTGCCTCTAAAGCATTAGTGCCAACACAGAATAACATTGCCCAAGAATATGATTGGTGCTTTCCATGCAACGAGCCTCATAACCAATCCATGTGTTTCAATGGTGCCCTCAATCAAGCATTGATGGTGACAACTACTGGTGTGGAGGGCGAGGGCGGTCAAGGAAATAGTCAACAACAAGAAACATTCCAACAACAATCAGCCCCAAATGACACCACATTGGTAAACTGGCAAGCAAAAGATTTATGTGGCATGAATTAGGCAGTTTCTCAAGGTGTTGCAGCCAACACAAGGTCAAAGAGGAGGAATTTGGGTGAAGAACAGCCATTAGCCCCAGTCAATCCACAACCTTCCATGGCTCCACAAATGATTGGCAAGCAAAGTCCAGTTTCAAGTGCATAGCCAAGAATAGCCCCTAGGCCAACTCAAATGCTAGTTGTTGCTGCCCACGTGCAAGGGGTGAATGTACAAACCAAGGGATAGCAGAGAGATCCTTCATCACCATTCAGTATCATTGATCAGATGAAGAAGACAAATGTCAATATATCTATGTGGGAATCCCTATCCATCCCAGGCCAAAGAGATCTGCTGCAAGCTGCCATGAAGGATTGGCCAATTTCAAATCAGTGGGTTCAGATGCAAGACAAAGTGCTTACAAATGCTGCCCAGCCTGAAGGGAGTCATGAAGGACAACAAGGTAAGATGTTGAAGCCCCCTCCTTTCTATGTTTCATTAATCATTGGGGATAAACTAGTACACAATTGCATGATAGAATCCGGGGCGAGTAGCTCAGTAATGCCCAAGAAAATAGCTGATCAGCTGGGTCTCCAATATGAAGTAACATCCAAAGGGGTAGTGCAGTTAGATGGAACAATAATAACAACAATTGGAGTGATTAGAAATTTGAGTCTTACCTTGCACGCATGTCCAAATGTTGTTGTTTTACAAGATGTATCAGTCATAGACCTTCTACCACTCTTTGCCCTTTGCTTGTCAAGGGACTTCACAGCCAAGATTGGGGGGTATTTGTCTGCTGTTTGGTCACACATGCTATTCAGAATAAGATATGGAACTAAGGCCACAATCAGATCCGAACCTATTGCAAACTTCCATATTGAGCCTTACACTCCAAGTCAGATTAATGCCAATTGCTCAGCATTCGATCAAGAAGATCACCCTAGCACTGATGAGGCTGACACCAAGGTTGGAAGCATCCTAGATTTGACTCTTGATGAATGGGCTAGCAAGGTGCATGCTTTTGATCCTTATCAAGAGGTAGAAGAATCTGAGCTGGGAGTCTATTATATACATGAAGACGATCAACCTCTCCCCAGCATCACCAAGCCAGGTCATAAGGACAAAAATGAAATATGGCAGCTGTTCTTTGACAGATCAAGGAGTAGACAAGGTGCAGGAGGAGGAGCTATGCTTGTTTCACCTCAAGGCATCAAATATTATTCATCTTTTCATTTCCAGTTTTCTTGTTCAAACATAACAGTTGAATATGAGGCCTTAATTCATGGACTTCACTGGGCAAAGAAAAAGGGCATAAATAACTTGTAGGTCTTTGGTGACAGCGAGCTAATCATCAACCAAGTTAGGGGACAACATGTTACAAAGAATGACCTGCTGAAGAACTACAAGAATAGGATATGGGACCTCATTGAGGATTTCGAAGCTTTCAACATCGTGTCCATACCCAGGAAGAAAAATGAAGCCGCAGATAGGCTCGCAGCAGTTGGAGCAACGTTTGATGTGGTTGACAACATCAAAAGGGAAAAAACACAGCCACATATCCATGTGATTGTGAGGCCAGCAGTTCCAGATAATAACACAAGCTAGCAGGTGTTTGAGAACGATCAACAGATCATCAATTTTTTACAAAAAGAAGTTGAATTTTCAGCTAGGAATCAGGACAGACTAGAGCAGCAGTATGGGAATCAAGTAGTGCAGCTGTGGACAAACAAGCTTCCCAAGGGTTTGGTAACATTGGAGTCTATCTTCAACCCTAAAGACCAGTTCCATAAGGAAAAGGCTAACATATAGGTCAAGAGAGAAGATTCAGAGCTAATTCCGGTTGGGGAAGGCAAAACACTTCAAATTGGTAAAGTGGCCACTGAGCAGGAGAAATCAGATTTCATACAGCTTTGCCAAGAATTTCCAGATGTCTTCGCTTGGAGCTATGAATACTTGAGAGGATTCAATCCGAATTTGGCACAACATACCATAGAATTGGATCCAGATGCTAAGCCCATCAAGCAGAAGCAGAGACCTGTTAACCCTCACATTGAGCCTCTAATGAAGAAAGAGCTAAATAAGCTAATAGAGGCAAGCATTATATTCCCAATCAAGCACTCAAGCTGGGTTGCTAACTTGGTTCCGGTCAGGTAGAAGAGCGGAGAAATCAGGTTGTGTGTGGACTTCCGAGACCTCAATAGGGCATCTCTCAAAGATCATTACCCACTTCCTTCAATGGAACAAATATTGCAAGTAGTATCCGTTTCAGAGAGATTCTCTGTCCTAGATGGCTACTCAGGGTATAATCAGGTGATGGTGAAAGAAGATGACCAATTTAAGACGGCTTTCACCACCAAATGGGGGACCTATGCCTACAAGAAGATGCCATTTGGGCTATCAAATGCTGGGGCCACTTTTCAAAGGGCAATGGATATGGCATTCAAGGGGTTGATCAATAAAATAGTTTTGATATATCTTGATGACATCACTGTATTCTCCAAAAATGCAGTGGATCACCTTTTTCATCTGAGGCAGGTATTTTAGAGGTGTAGAAAATTTGGGGTATCATTGAATCCCAAAAAATGCATATTCCTGGCTCACGAGGGGAAACTCCTTGGCCATATTGTCTTGAAAGAGGGAATGGCAATTGATCCAGAGAGGGTTGAAGCCATAAGAGCACTACCATTGCCAAGTCACAAGAATGCTCTTCAAAGTTTCTTGGGAAGGATCAACTTTGTTCGGAGGTTTGTCCCAAATTTTGCAGCCCTTGTTTAGCCCATCACCAAAATGTTAAAGAAGAGCATGGATTTTAAGTGGATAGCAGAAGGCAAGGAGAGCTTCGAAGCAATCAAAGAAGCTATCTCTCAGGCACCAAATCTCATCAACCTAGACTTCTCCAAGGATTTCATCCTCTATGCATTTGGAGGCGATGGCACTATTTCTGCCATTCTAGTACAGTAGAACAAAGATAATGATGAGCAGCCGATTGCCTTCTTCAGCCAGAGCCTAGATGACTACGAGGTGAGGTACTCTTTTATTGAAAAGCATGTACTTGCAGTAATCAGAAGCTTGAAGAAATTCAAGCATTTAGTCTCAAACAACAAGGTCCAGTTGCTGGTCTCACATGCTAGAGTTAAGGACTTCCTCCTCAACAAGGATTTGAATGAGAAAAGGGCAGGTTGGATCACCCGTGTCATGGAATATGACATTGATATCAAGATCACCAAGCTGGTAAGAGGGAAAGGACTGTGTGAGCAGCTGGTTTTGGGGAACCAAAAGGAAGTATGCAACAAAGAAGAGGCTGTTTTAACAGTCCAGGACAGCCATGAGCCAAGTGGTAATCAAGAAGAAGACAATGCTTCCCCCACTCCTTGCTGGACCCAAGGTATTATACACTTCCTAGGCACAGGCCTATGCCCTCCAGAGATGAACAAGACCCAAAGGAGACACTTTAGATTGCAGGCTGTCCCGTATGCCATTGTTGATGGAGTTTTGTTCAAGAAAGATGTGAATGGAGTGCTGCTGAGATGCATTAGCACATGTCAGATTCAAAGGGTATTAGAAGAATTTCATGGTGGACCAACTGGTGGCCATTTTGCACCAAGAGTGACAGTTCTAAAAATCATGAAGGCTGGTTATTATTGGCCTAAAATTTTCAGTGATTGCTATGTATGGATCAAGAGGTGTAAGAATTGTGCATTCTTCACAGGAAAAGAGAGACTTGTTACCCTTCCATTGCATCCAATCTCAGTTGACCAGCCATTCATGCAATGGGATTTAGACTTCATTAGAGTCATCAATCCCAACTCAAGCCAAGGGCACAAATGGATTTTGACAGCCACAAACTAATTCACCAAATGGACAGAAGCAGTAGCACTCAAAGAGGTGAATGAGTCTAGCATCTTAGACTTTTATGAGGGGATAACAACTAGATTTGGTGTACCTGCTACAATAATCTCTGATAATGCATTGGCATTCATTGGATCTAAGGTGACTGAGTGGGTTGTCAAGAACGGTATTTACCTAAGCACTTCATCGAACTATTACCCTCAGGGTAATGGCCAGGCCGAGTCTACAAACAAGAACTTGTTGAGGATCATTAGGAGGACTCTTGATGAGAATCAGAGGTCTTGGCATACCAAGCTAAAATCAGCCTTATGGGCTGATAGGATAACTCCCAAAATATCCACAGGTAATTCTCCATTCAGGCTTGTCTATGGAAGAGAGGCAATCTTGCCCATGTCACTTGAGTTGCCAACGTTGGAACTCATGAAGCAGCTGGAGTTGCTTGAATTTGAGCCCATGGAGGTGAGGTATGTAGAGTTGATGGAGCTGCAAGAGATCAGAAATCAGGCATCCCAAGCAATGGAAAAGGATCAAGCTTTGATCAAGAAGACCTTTGATAGAAAGGCCAAAGATAGATCTTTTCAAGTTGGAGATCTAGTGTTGAAATGGGATGTGGACAGAGAAAAACCGGGAAGGCATTCAAAGTTTGATGCCATTTGGAGTGGCCCATACATGGTCACAAAGTGCAAGAACAGAAATGCTTTCCAATTGGCCTCATTGGATGGTGAAGAACTGCAGATTCCAGTAAATGGAATCTATCTCAAGCGTTGCTTCTAGAGGGAAGTTCACTACCTCTGTAAATATTAGATTAGATTTTCTTTCCTCCAAGTTCTTGTGCACATTGTTTTGTTGTAGGTTAGTCTTGTTTTCCCTAAGTGCCTTGGCACAGCTAGCTGTCCATGGAGATGTTTAGCAATCCTTGCTTTCATCAGGTAACATTCCATCTTCCTCCTTGCACATTCTGAGTCAGTTAGGGTCCTAAACAGAACATTCGATGACTCCATGCCCAATGGACTACTTCAGGCAACTGGTCTTTTCATCTAGCAGGCAGATGACCCCACTGAGTCACCAAATTGTTATCCAATTTGACCCCCCCAGGGTTGAATTGATAACATACATCAGAATTCTCAAGTCCCAAGCAAATTGATTGATCCAGGGCAAAAATCATGTTTCTAGGGTCCCTTCAGAAATTTTTCTAACTCTCCTGTCCAGGTTGAAAAGAACAAGCTCTGAGAAAATGTGATAAAGTTGCAGAAAATAAGCTTGGGCCAGAAAAAATTGTGAAAATCGGCTAAGTCCTAGTCCTCGGGATAGTCGGGACATTTGGGATGTCAAGGCGCTGATCAACCGAAAAGCCTACAGGCGACCCAAACAACAAAGGGACATTTGGGACAAATGGATGTGAAATGCCCGAATCGGCCGAAAGAAAGAAAATTTGTCCAAGTCATTTACCGGAAGCAAGCAGGAAAAGAGTGTGTGGAGGACGCGAACTGGCCGGTTCACCTGAAATAGAGAACTGTAGCACTGGGACAGTCGGACCAAAAGGACGCCCAGGGCGCGAGAAGCCGACCCGGCTGAAGGGAGAAGAAAATCGACCAACTGCTTTAGGACACGTGGGACAAAGGAACATGAACCGGATGAATCAGGCGAACCGGAAGAATTTGTCCCAGACAGTCTGGGACAAGTGGAACAAATGTACGTGAAGAACATGAACCGGCCGGTTCGGATGAAATGGGGAACTTCAGCACTAGGACGAGTGGGACAAAGGGACGCGTGGGATGCGGATAGCCGAGAAACCCGAGGGCCAATCAGATCATGACACGTGTCACCAGAAGATGAGGGACAAGGAAGCCCATTTCGGGTGGATTGGAGGATTCTGTCCCATACAGCACTGGGACATCCGGGACAAAGGGACGCGAAGGGCGCGAAAGAGCCGGCAGACTCGCGGACCAACCAGATCATGACACGTGTCACAGGGAGAAAGGTCCAAAGGTCAAAAGGTGATTTTTGAAGGAAAATCTCGAACCAATAAAAATAAGACACATGTCCAACGAAGCAGAGAGAATCACGTGACCAATCAATGCATGCCACGTGTCATCCAAGTGGCAGAGCGTGGGAAGAATTTTAAAAATCTGTTTTTGCCTGTTTTGTGCCCTAAATCTTGAGATCTCCATATATTTTGATCAAGAGCTCAGATCTTTATATCAACAGAAAGATTATGAAATTATTTACGTGTTTCTGGGGTTAATCTTGAATTATGGTGCTGTCTGGAGAGAGAAAATCGAGAAACAACTCTGACGCATGTTCATGGCCAGAAGTGATATTCCAGCGACCAGATTTAATGCAGAATGGGTTGCATTCTCCTGAAATCTGGTAAAAATGATAGGGTATGGGTTTGTAAGGCCCCCCATGCCATCTTAATGCATCTGCATTCAAGGAGGGATGGACTCCCATGTTTTGTACGTTTTCTGTCCCCTGGGCTCGACCCATGCAATGTAAAAGCCAGATCTGGCTCATTACCAAAGGGGGGGAACAATTTTGACATAGCAACTTCTTCTTTCAGCTCCAGAAAGTGACTGAAGCAAGGATCAGACCTCTCCAAAGATTGTAATAGTTTTCTTTTACCTCTCTAAGGTTGTAATGCGTGTTTTTGACACTGAAAAGATAATGCAAGTTCTGTGAATGGGTTTCAGTCCACTGCTTGTATTATTTGCTTCATTTCAAATCCTGAATTATATCTGATCAGTCTGTGTATGTTTTATGTTGTAAAATTTGGTCTGTGTCTATTTGCTTGACAGAAATGTTTCACCACTCCTCCTTTGGTGCATCACCACCTTTAGTTAGTTTTATTTTTTGCACTTTCTATCCCTATCTCCTTGCAGTTTAGAGTAGGATTAGAATCTGAACCTCTGTAGTTTTGCAAAATATAGATCTAAATCAGAGGAGTTTGAGGAACCAGCCTCTAATCTGGAGATTCCTCTCTCGGTTTCACAATTCCCCACACTTGGAGAGAGGTTTCCATGTTGTGCAATCACACTGGATGCTAAAGTGATCAACCTAGAAGCCTGATCTGCATCCAAGGGTGTTGTGAGCCTGTAACAACAGGACCTAAATTAGTTGTTGAATTAGTTAATCATAAATTATCTCTCTGTAATTTAAAGTTTTCTCAACTTCAAAAATCAAATTGATGAAAATTGACATCCAATCAAAAAATTCCTTGGTTGAAGGTAGGCTCATCGTTCTTTCAAGACAGGTTATGACTTCAATTAATGATTCAATGATGTAATTTCTATACAAGGTCTTTAGTATGTTTGAACGTCCTTTCTTATGTCTCTTTAGCCAAGACATTGAAATAATTGTCTGATACTTATTTATAGTGAAATAAAACTATTTTTGAGCTTTAGGTAGAGTCAAGACTTTTTAATATTCAAAAGTTGGGATACTAAGGTTTAGGTTGATATGGTGTACATCTAAGGGGGTAGTTAGTCTTGGGGATCACTTAATTCCTTAGTTTAAGGATCAAAGCATGAAGCACAACCTAAGATAGTGTCAATACATTTTAATGAAGTAGGAAAAACTCCACCATGAGTTGGGTAAATGCTAATAATCCTTTGGGATAATGGGTTAGGGTTTTTGTCTCTTATTCTTGTCTAAAATTATGTCAAATCCATGTGTTTGACATAATTGTCACCAATTTATGGCACAAAATTTTCCTCGGAATAAATTGGTTCCCATCCCACATATTGAAACTTCATTTTGGATGGATTGAAAACACTTATAGGGATAGAAATGTTCAACATATGGAAATCAAACAAAACTAGGGCAAGATGACACCACAAAAAAAAAAACTGTGAAACAGGAGAAAACTATGATGAAACAACTTACTGGTTAAATGAGGAAGGAGGAACCTTATCCATGGTATAAATGCACTTGAATTTTTTAAAATGGTAGAAAAATGAAAAATATATAATAAGAAAATGGTTAGGGAGTGAAGTGGCAATGATAAGGAAGAGCTCGAATTGAGAAAACACAATGGTGTTAAATGGATGGGAATGGGTGAGAAGTTATATCTTTAAGTCCACATTGAATGCCCTAAATTTCCATTAAATACATGAATCAACAATTAGGAATAACAAAATAACTATTCAAGGATTTGTTATCCCAATTCCCCCCCCGACAAAATGGGTCAAACATGACCTTGCATAAGAAAATTGGAAGGGTCGCTTCAATCTAGCGGGCTCACAATTGATCCCAAATCTGAGGGGCATGCGAGCTTGAAAATGGAGGCAAACAACATCAAAGGAGGTCAACGACATCAAAGGAGATCAGAGTGCACAGGAGAAAAATGGAGAAAGGTAGTGTTCACTCAAGGCCTCGAATCGGCTAATGAAAGAAGAGACAATGGAAGCCTCCACGTGTCTCAACGGAGTAATTCCAAAGGCAGAATCCAAAGCACGGGTTCTCAAATGAGCACGGGCTTGCCACATGGTCAGAGTCAAAAAGTGGAGAGAGCCAGCCATTAAATCGGCTAAGTATATAAGGGACAGCGAACAACGCCACATGTCTCATTGGTGCATCTCTAAAGGTCAATCCCAAAAGGTGGTCCCCAACAAGTGTAGGCTCGCCACGTGGCTAGAAGTCAAAAGGGGTAGAACTGACCATTGAATCAGCTAAGGAAAGGAGAACTAGCCGAAGCCTCCACGTGTACCATTGGTGCAACTTCAGAAGTGAAACCTAAGGGATAATCCCTAAATGAGCGTGAAGCTTCCATGTGTCCCAGATCCAAAAAGGAGACAGAGTTGGAAGTTGAAAAGTCTTAGGGCAGAAAAAGCCTCCACGTGTCTCATCGAAGTAACTTCAAAAGGCCCGACCTAAATAAGAAACCTGAATTAGCGCTAACCCGCCACATGGTCAGAGCCTGAAATTTGAACCAACCCAAAATCGGTTAAGTATAAAAGGAAGGACGGAAGCCCCCATGTGTCTCTTTGGTGCAACTTCAAAGGCGCGACCCAAAAGACATTCCCAAAATGAGTGCCAACCCACCATGTGGTTAGAGTCTGAAAAGGTAGGGTCGGTCATTGAAAAGTCCAAGCTCGGGATAGGCCAAAGGAAGCCTCCACGCATCAGCTCGGCACATCTTTAAATTTAAAATCAGGAGGTGGTCCCTAAACATGTGCCAACTTGCCACATGCCTCGTCTTCACAACTTCAAAGGGAAAATATAGGAACAGTTTCCAAATGAGCATGAAGCCTCCATGTATCTCGGGTCAGGCACAGTGTCTCCGCCAACAAGAGGGGATTAGGCAGAAGATAAAGGAGATAGAGCTGGCCTGCAGATGATGCCACGTGTCTCTTTGGCAAAATTTAAATAGTGAAGGAAGGGACTGGATCTTCAAAACGCGTGAGGATGCCACATGGACCTTGCACAAATAGACCTGAAACCCAAAGTGCCTTCGGATGACCATATCTTTCGACTGGAAGCCCAGAATTGAGTGGGAAAGGACTTTTTGGAGAGATCTCAGCACCTGCTACCCACCTGCCACCATTAATGTTTCGGTCCTATCATCACCAATCCGGCACTATGATAATTATTCACTGGGAACTCCTTGTGCTATGATTATTTACTAATGCACAGCCTTTAGTTTGGTGGATGTAATCTGGAAACAAAACAATAACATAACACAAGAATACCATCGACTATGATAAGACAGAATGATGACAAATCTGAAATATCAAAATAAATTATAATATTAACATGAAACTATTACAATCTCACCCATGAGGTACTTCAAGTGTTATTGCCTTCACTTGCCTTTCACCAAGACTATGGGAGAAACTTTACAATTACATCTCTTAATGGCTTCTTCAACACACCTTTAAATTGATGGCTTCCTTCTCACACTTCCTACAATATTTCTCACTACTTCCTTCTATGCTAAATGAGGGGGGTGGCCTCTCTATTTATAGAACTTCCAGGCTTATCCATCTTATCTCTAAGATAGGATAAGAAATCCACTCTGACGAATCATATTCCATACCTTAACTCTTATCTGTACATGTAAGCTTATCTGTTAAGATAAGATAAACCTTATCATTTTACATGGGTTCCATATTTTTAGACTTTTTACAAATAAAATACACAAAATATTTATGACCTCACTCCTTGTCTTTATTACCAATATAATATTTCTAATTCCTAATCATGTAGACCCTACTTCTCTAATTACCCAAACTTTGACATTTTAACATTACCGGACCACTTACGACAAATATTTACTTTTTACAACATTCCTATTGTACTTTGACTGTTACCGTACTCCACATTATTGGTGGCACCGTACTGATGGCACCGTTATCTTCTATCAGACGCTACTACTAATTATACTTAACAACATCTTATTCCTAATACATACATTAATGAAATAGAAATTACGGAGGAAAATTTTAGTGTCGAAAGTCCACCATTTTTGAGGCTGTCAATTCTCCCACCCACTGCCATGATGAAGAATGGGCCTCCATCTTTCCCAACAAGGAATAACACATGGAGTTATGTGTCTTGCAATAAATCCTATCATTGTTGCGGGTGGAATTCAAAGCTCTTACTAGGGTGGTTGATGCAGGATTCAAATTCTTCCCTCTCTCCTTCTCTCATTCTTCCTATATATTGTAAAGGAGGGGAATTTTCTAAGAGGCTGGTCATTTTTTCTATCCTGACCCCCCTCTCTTTCTTCCTTAGGGTAGAATTTGGAGTCTAAGCCTCCTCTCTTGGCTCTGTAATTGCATTTCCTTACCTCTTTCCCATTGATTATGTACTATGTCAACTCTTGGAGAAATAAAATTTGTTTTGTGATGCATATTGTCCATCCTTTTCTTATTTTATTATCTCTTCTTTCCTCTCATCATTGCAAGGTATACTGCACATACTGTTATGTCTATTGTAGTTTCTGGGAGTTGTGTTTAATGGGTTCAAAGTGGTGTTCTATGTGACTCTATCTTTGGTCTGTGATGCATCTGTCCATCCTCTCCATTTCTCACCTGTCTCCATTTCAGGCAGTTGGATTGTGATCAACCACTTTCCTTTTTTGGTGTATCACCACTTTAGTGTAGGCATTGTTTTTATGTATTTCTCTCTCTCCCTGTGTCCTTTGAATGTTAGATTAGGATTAGATAGTTTTCCTACACTAGAGTAGCTTGTGGCAGGTAATTTAGGAAGAAGAAGTTGGCTTTCTTTGGTGGGCCATCTCAAGTACACAAGTCCCATAGCTTGAGAGATGCTCCCATGTTGTGTAGTCATGCCGAGTGTCCCAATGAGATATGAGGCCATTCGGGGGTGCTGTGATTTTGCATCAACAGTGTTGGCACGCCCGGTGGGACAGATTTACAACACCTTACCAGTTCACTTCATTAGGGTTGACATGCTCTTGGTGAATATTTTAGCCTTTGTAGGCACTTTCAAGCACATTTGGTGACTCCATCTAGTCAAAAAACCACCCTTTAAAGTTTCAGACCTTCTCCCATCCATTTTCATCCATTATTCCTTCCATATCTTTCATTTTCTTCCATTCATGAAGTTGTGCAGTCATGACTTATTTCCCGCCATGGAATTCTCATTTACAGTAGTAGAACTATTTCCCTCCATCCCCACATTTTCAAAATCCTCCTCCAAATCAGTTTTATAAGCCCCATTATCCTGAAAATGCATACAACCCACTTTTTCCTAACCAAAATGTTTACGAAGAACAAGCTTATGCAGATGATGGTGGAAACTCCTTGGCCGAAGCTGATTTTGAGAGGTAGGTATGAGAGATGGAGATGGTCATGATGCATCTTAGAGTCAAGTGCACCATAATGGTAGCTAAAGTTGGCTACAAGGTCCCTTATCCATGGGTCGAACCTCTACCATTCTGGTTTAGCACCCAACAAAAGCTTCACTTTATCATTGAGATGTTGCCCCAGATTGCAGAATGGGTGGAAGAAATGGAGGCTCAAAATTCTATCTCGTGGCAACCCTACACTACCATCTTACAATCCTCCTACTCCACCGTGCCAACTTACATCATCTCAACCTATTGTGCGTGTTCCTAACTTCTTGCATGCTACCCCACTGATAATTCCATCCATTCTCCATCCTCACTTTCACCTCACCTTCATTTCTCTTCCATCCTCCCATTTTCTTCCAAGTCTCCTCTGCGTAGCTATACCATAAATGAACAATCCCCTACTAATGTACCTTCCTGAAAAAACGTCATCATGTTCGACAACTGCAAGACAGTTGAAGAATAGCGTGACTCATACGAATCCGAATGGGAATAGGAAATCATACGAGTGCCCGTTCTATACAAAAATTAGTTAGCTCTAGAGGGTGTAGTTCTGGAGAAGATCGAGTTGCTTGTAGAGGTAGAACCATGTATGCCCTAGCCTGCAAGCACTCCCCTTCATGAGAAATTTTTTCAAGAAAATCCCATCTGTGGGTTTAAGCTTGAAATTAGTGGGAAAAACAAAAGGATCAGATCATTCCCAATAAGACATCTGACTAGCTTAGAGCCACACTTACGGCAGGACATCGAAGAGTTTGATTTCCTATCAGACTTGGAGGAATGTTTTGATGAGGAGGGACCCATAGAAATTACAACTTTCATTGCCCCATCATTCATCCTTCAACCACAAGAACCTACCGCTAAAGAGTTTCCACCGGTCATGCTCATTTCAGAGCATGAGGCTTTGGGTGAAACCACAGTCAGGGGACAACAAGTCCCTCCTCTTTAATGGGAGAGGTTCCCTTATTGAAAGTAGTAAAGACTTATATACATATACACAACTTTCATCATGTGGATTCCTGATACTTTAAGAGATTTCATACCAAAATGTCATCAATACAAAGGGCTCAAAAGAATGGAGAAGATGGAAAGGGGGGGGAAGAACAACAATACTTTCTGGATATATAGATTTCAGAGTATAACCTTACTTGTATTGAAATAGAAAAATGTAGAATGGGATCATTCACCTTCACAATACGTATCAATCTTCAGACACAAAGTTCTAGAGATCATATACACAAGAGCAAAAAGTTTCTTTGCATGCAGAGATGAACAATTCACTAATTAAGAGCTAGAAGTGAAAGAAAATAGCAGAGGAAGATAAGAAAAACTTTTGTATTGAGAAATTTCAGTTTTTTACAATCTTTTCAAAATGCCAGGAACCCCACATACAATGGCAAAGCATGTTTTTATAAAAATCCTATTTCATCTTTGCTTTGCCTCCAAGGAAAGAATATCCCAATGGGATCAAATTTGTTGGAGATTTGTTTGGAAAAAGACATGAAACAAGAATGCACTCATGGAAAATGCAGATGCCCTAAAATGTTGAAATTCATCATTTCAAATGTGATTTGTTTTGGGTAGAGATGAATGGTGGTTTCCTTATCCATTTTCCCTCATCATTTCACCTTTGTAACTACCTCCAAAACATTTGAGTGCCCAGTTGGCACATTTCTCCTTTTCCATTCGCAAATGCCTGATTACCCTATCTCTTCAAAAATCAATCATATTCCCTATGAAAATCATCGATTTTGTTCCAAAATAGACCCAAAATGCATTTCCACAAAAAACAACCACAAACAGAGAAGGAAGGACAAAAAATGATCCACATTCATCCATTGTAGAGCTTGAGCCAAAAAATGGTGATAAAAAGATCAGATGTAGATGTAAATAAACCATTTTCCCTCTTTTTTTACCTCAAAATCGGGACCCTACACATGTCAAAATTAGAGAAATGATGAGCCAGGTGGAAAAAATATGTTTCCCAACATTTGGGAGAAAAGGCATGATTTCTTGATTTCCTCCCCCTCCGCAGCTCCACCAAAGGTTGGACACATGGCGCCATCTGATTTGATGAGGAAACACGGTCCAAAAACAACCATTTGAGCCCTTTTGGTGAGAAGTTCAAAATCTCAAATTTCTCTCGCGGGTCCACCCTCCCAATTTGACTAGGACATGTGTCACCTTCTGATTGGATAAGGGGGCGGGGCTCAATTTGCAACATTTTGAACTTTTGGCACAAAATTTGATTTTCCTCTGTGGTCCAATGGGTCCACTGCCCTGATGACACGTGGTGGTCTCTGATTGGCTATGGGCCCAAAGGGAGGGTGAAAAACTTGAACCTTTAACCCTTTTTTGACAAAGGGTTAAAAACAAAAATTTCTTCTGCCGCCACTCACTGCCCCGAGGACACGTGGCAGTCTCTGATTGGATGATTCCTTCAAATCCCAAAAACTTAGTCTATTATCTCTCTATTTCTCCATGCAGGCTCATAGGTCACTTTTGCTAACTTACCCTTTTAGGATAAAAAGTGCAAAAATCACAAGGAACTCCGTAGGTCCGCCAACCTACCAAAGGGAAAATTTAACCACATAGGTCCGTCGAGCCATAACTTGCAAAATACAAGGAGTTAGGAGGACTTCTTGACCTTTTTGGAAAGGGGGAGAAATTTCCCATCTGATGGATAATTTTTAAAAGTCCCAAAAATATCTTGGTAAGTACCAGATTTAAAAATACCTCTTTCAAGCATACTTCAAAGGCACCAACTCAAAATTTTGTACATTTTTAGACTTGGAAAATGGAGGGAAATTTGAGGGTGACAACAACTGGCTCCTTCTGGGGATGACTTGGCTTGGAACAAAAACCACAAGGCAAGATCAAGGACCTTAGAAAAATTTGGGAAAAGAAGACTAGTGCCTTATCCATTGGGCAACAGAGTCAAAAACAAGCTCAAAACAGAAGGGGAGCACACACCAAGCGGGAAAAGAAACAAGACAAAAACCAAAGGAAAACAAACCAAAGGGAAAGCTATACAAAATATACAAATGACTCCCAAGTCACTAGGATTTGAATAATTTCAAGTGTTTCCCACTATAAGGAAGTGGGAGAGAAGAACCATCCATGTAATCCAAGTAGAAAGAATTCTCACCGGCAAGATGTCTGATTTTGAATGGGCCCAGCCAAAGAGAATCAAACTTACCATGGCTGCCCCTTGGTTCATGCCTTTTGTCCCAAAGAAGAACAACATCTCCCACTTGAAAAGTTCTAGACTTAGCCTTCTTGTCAAATAGAGCTTTTACCTTGAGTTGGTGAGCTGATATCCTATCAACCACCTACAATCTATCTTCATTTAGCCTCTGAAGGTACATAATCCTTTTGTCCAATGAGCTGGAAAAACTGGCATCTTCAATGGCCTTCATCAAGTGCAAGGCTGGTAGTTCCAACATTACTGGTAGCTGAGCATCAACTCCATATACCACTTGAAAAGGAGACATTCCAATGGCTCTCTTAGGTGTAATTCTATCAGCCCATAAAGCATCATACAATTTCTTATGCCAATTCCTCTGAGAGTCATTTACAAGCTTCCGGACAATTGTGACTAAGTTCTTGTTCATTGATTCAGCTTTCCCATTCCCTTGGGGATAATAATCTGAAGAGTGTGCAAGGGAAATGCCATAACCATAGCAAAAATTAGTCATTTCAGTAGAGGAGAAGTTTGAAGCATTGTCAGTGACAATCTTGTTTGGTATCCCAAACCTTATTAAGATATTCTCCTTGATGAAATTGCAAACAACCTCCGAAGTAGTACTTTTGACTGGAATGGCTTCCACCCACTTGGTGAAATAGTCAGTGGCAGTCAAAACATGAGTGTGTCCAGCACTTGAGGGTGGATTGAGTGTGCCAATAAAGTCTAAACCCCATTGTTGAAAAGGATCTTCAATCACTACTGGTTTGAGAGGTAGAGCAGCCAATTTGGTTATGCCAACAAAGGTTTGGCATGCTTCACATTTACTTACCCACTCGGATGCATCTCTGAATAATGTGGGCCAATAATACCCAGCACAAAGAATCTTGTGGGTTGTTACAGTAGAAGAGAAATGACCCCCACAGGCCTGATCATGGAAAGATGAGAATAATCTCTTTTGCTGCTCCTTGTCAACGCATTTCAAAAACCTTCCATCAATGCCACGTTTGAACAATGCATTTTCCCATAATACATATTGAGTTGATCTCAACTTGATTGTTCTTTTGTCCTTGACAGTCAAATGGGATGGGAATTCCCCATAAGTGAGAAAGTATGCAATGTCAGCATACCATTCATCAGTCAAACTGAGGAAAAGAACAACAGGCATATCAACTTCTTCCTCTAGCAATTTAGCATCAGCTCCTTCGGCAATGAGCTCACATAAGCCCTTTCCTCTAACCAATTTTGTGGGTTTGATGTCAAGATCATACTCCTGAACTTTGGCTACCCAATTACCCCTCTTGGTTCCAAATTCTTGCTGTGTTAGAATGGATTTAACAGTTGTATCAGGCACAAGAACAATAGCATGGGAGTTGAGGATATAAAAATGAAACTGTTTCACTGCCTTAACCACATCAAAAGCATGTTTCTCCATCATGGTGTACTTCAGCTCATGGGATTTCAAAATATAACTCATGAATGCTATGGGGAGCTCATGACCTTCATTATTTTCTTGGGTTAACACAGCAGCAAGAGTGTATTCAGTGGCATAGCAATAAATAATAAAGTCCTTACCAAAATCTGGGCATGCCAAGATTGGAGTCTTTGTTATAGCTCTCTTGATGCCTTCAAATGCAAATTTTCCTTGAGAGGACCAGCCAAATGTCTTCTTCCCCTTCATCATGTGAGAAATTCACAAAGTAATCTCTACAAAATCAGGCACGAACCTCCTTAGGAAGTTGATTTTTTAGAAGATGGAATGCACGCCTTTCTTGCTGGTTGGAAGAGGGATCTGCTGAATTTCCTAAACTCTCTCTAGATCAATCTTGATCCCATCCTTAGAGACAATGTGTCCCAAAATTTTTCCTTCAGTGACACAAAATACTGATTTCTTTGGATTCAAGGAGATGCCATGCTCTCTACACCTTTGGAGGACTATTTCAAGGTGTTTGAAATGATCAGTTCTGATTTTTGAAAACACAGTCAGATCATCAAGGTAAACAACTATGCACTTTCCCTTGAGGCTGCCAAAGGCTAGGTCCATAGCCCTCTGAAAAGTAGCACCAACATTGATGAGGCCAAATGGCATTCTCTTATAAGCAAAGGTGCCCCAAGGAGTGGTGAAGGTGGTCTTATGTTGATCAACAACATTTACTTCAACCTGATTATAACCTGAGAACCCATCAAGCATGGATAACATCTCTGAACCTATAACAGCTTGCAACACTTGATCCATGGTGGGAAGAGGATAATTATCCTTCAAAGATGCTTGATTCAAGTTTCTAAAATCAACACAAATCTGGATCTCACCATTCTTCTTTCTAACTGGCACAATATTAGCAATCCACGTTGAATGGTGAATAGGAAAAATGATCTTTGCTTTCAATAATTTCTGAATTTCTTGGAAGATTGTATCAACAATCTTAGGATTATATTGCCTCTGCTTCTTCCTGAAGGGCTTGATCCTAAGTTTGAGAGGGATGAAATGCTACATTTCCTTTGGTTGGAAGGCCTTAAGATCATCATAGGAATAAGCAAGGACATCAGTATACCTCTTCAACAAATTTGCAGCCTTCTTCTTCTCTTCTTGTGTGCAACACTTCCCAATGTTCACTAGCTTGGGTTCATGAGAACTTCCAATGTTTATCTTCTCATACTCAGTGGACTGCTGGTTTCCTTTGGCAATTTTTGACTTAATATATCTGTCATGTTTATCGAATAAATCCTCCAAGCTCACCAACCCCTTGGGTATCTTATTACCTTTCAGCTTTAAACAAACGTCATGATCTATTTCTTCTTCTTTGCTACCTTCTTCATTTGGAGGCACACACTCCCTAGGTGGATTTTCACTCCCTTCAAAGTAAAACTGATCAAAATTATCTCTAAGCTCCAGGAAGGACAGTAGATGCTGATCATCATTGAAGACTTGCCAATTATTTGCATTGTCTGGCACACTAGGCCTATGAATCATCTCAATGGTGAACTTCTCTTGGGAGAAATTTGGATGAGGAATTAACAGAGACCCCGAGACAACCAATGAATCAACCCTCATGTTTCTTTCTCTTGGCATGGCTTCAATGGAGAAGGCATCAAGGAACTCAATTGAATCCCAAATCAGATTTCTGTAATGTTTTAGCCTTCTATTTTTTACTTGGAAAATATCTCTAACCTACTTTACAATCAGCTCTACATCACCACAAGCAAGGAGATTCTTAATTCCCATTTCCTTTGCCAAGTTAAGACCAAGAAAGAGAGCTTCATACTCTGTTGTGTTGTTTGTGTTTTCAAATTGGAGCTTGAAAGAGGAAGGATGAAGCTTCCCTTCAGGAGAAATGAGCACTACACCAGCTCCAGAACTAGCTGAGGAGCAGCTCCCATCAAACTCTAAAATCCAAATGCCATTGGGATCAAGAAGTACTTCCTTGGGATGCTTTACCTCATCTTGTGACATGACCATGTAATTTCCATGACCTCTGTCTTCATAAAGTATTTGTGCTTTTGGATCATCCATCTTTTGCACAATATATTCAGTTTTCTTTTCAGGCAATAGCTTCTTCATCTTCCCATTCACTGGAATGAGGGCATGTGACCAGTCCATCATGATCTCTCCTCCAACATCCTTGCAAAAGTTTCTACTCAATAGCATGCCATAAGAAGGAGGTATATCAGCTACCAAGATGGTTGCTAAAACTCTTTTCTCTGGCATAGCAGCAAATGCAACTTGTGCATCCTTGATTCTACCAACCAACAGTACTTCTCTACTTTCCATTGAATAGCATGAGCCAAAAGTGTGGGTTAGGGTCAGGCCTAGGGCATGAGCTACCTTGGCGGGCATCACATTGTCTGAAGCACTAGAATCAATGACACAATTGCTGAGTTTATGACCAGCTATGAGGAGGGTAACATAAAATGGTTTGATCTTCTCCTCAGATGAAGTAACTGCTGCTACAAGGCTGGGTTGAGATGAAGGAGAAGGAGTTGGCAAGAGGCCCTTAGAACCATGGGGTGAAGGCTTAGATTTAGAATTCACAAAGTCTACCATCTTAGCAAATGCCTTGGGATGAGTTTGGTAGAATTCAGCCTCTGAGATCTGAATCTTAGTTTTCTTGAGATGATCAATAATATCAAATGAGCCAGAGGTAGATGCAGCATTATTAACAGTAGTAGATGGGACTTTTGATCTATCAACTCTATCACTAGGATGACAAGAAGTTTTAGGAGTAGGAGCAGAAGAAGAAGGAAAAAAAGAGCCTACCTTTTGCATGGAAGAAGTTGGAATAGGAGCTCCCCTCCTTGCAATCACTGGAATGGTTGTAGGAGGATCCTTAGATCTTTTAGCAGGCTACACTACCTTTTCTTTCTTATTTGTCTGCTCATGAGTCATAACAACATATGACTCATTTCTCATCTCTACAATTCTTTCATCATAATCATCTTATTCATCTATGCCTTCAGTAGTAGTAAAAATGGACATGGGATCCACTCAGCTCTTCCAAATCTACATCGACTTCCTCTTCAGGCTCTTCGCAGATTTCATTCTCCTCTTCATCATCAGGCTCCAACACTTCACATGTGGCATTGACTGGAGCCTTGATTGGTGGACCTTCAATTGCTAATCTGGTTTGAGGAGAGGTCAACTGATTTCTAGGCTAGAAATTCCTTCTAGGCACATCTTGATAAGGAGCATGCTGAGCTAGCTATTTCTTGAGAGCAATCAAATCATTAGCAAGCTTCTGGACTAACTGATCTGCATTAGTTCAAGAGAAGATGTGGAGGAAGAGGATGCCTTATATTTAGATTAATCTCTCCTTAGCTTCCTAGACATAATCAGATCATCTTCCACACTAACAACTAACCTCTGATCAACATCCAAGGTGGAAAGATTAGCTCTCCTAAGTGCATAGCTCACTTCAGGTAGTTGAGCATTAAGGAAGAAACACTTCTGAATCTGATCCACAGGTGTGTAGCTAATGGAATCTTGTTGATCAGCCTATTGAATTTAGCTATAAACTCCCTCATAGGCTCATGAGATTCTTTCTTGATTTGGGAAATCTGAGCCAAGAGGGCATGCACATCTTCAGCTGGTTTAAAGTGCTGCTCAAATCTGGTTGTCATGGTGTTCCAATTAGTGATAGATCTAGTAGGCAGGTGATAAAACCAATCAGCAACATTATCTTGCAATGTCTCCACAAAAATTCTAACAGAGACATCCTCATGTTCAATGCCAAGAACACCACAAGCAACAATGAAGGCTGATATATGTTCATCTGGATGAACTTTCCCATCACCTCTGAATTTGGGAAAATTCTTTCTATAACCTCTAGGAAATTCATGTAATAGCTAGGGAAGAGCAAGAGGCCCAACCCTTTGGCCCCAAGGTAGAGGAGCTGCCATTCTTGGAAATATTGTTTGGAGAGGAACATCAACACCAGTAAGGATTAGAGCATGCAGATTAGGACTGATTTGATTTTGAGGACTATCACTCCTAGAAGTTTTATCTCTATCAGGAGGAGTGCTTGCAGATCTTTCTCCTCTTCTTTTTCTTATTGATGAAGGAAGAGAGAAACCTTGGTTGTCCAGTAGCTGGAAATGAGGATCTTCTTCCCCAAGGGTTCTCCTACCCCTAGTGTATCTTGGAGTCGCCAGATCAGAGATGATCAAGAAGTAATTCTTCAAAACTGGAAATCCTTCACAATGGATTCCCCAGTGGAGTCACCAAAAACTGTTGGGTTTCAGATTTGCACTTTGGGTGAAACCACAGTCAGGGGACAACAAGTCCCTCCTCTTTAATGGGAGAGGTTCCCTTATTGAAAGCAGTAAAGACTTATATACATATACACAACTTTCATCATGTGGATTCCTGATACTTTAAGAGATTTCATACCAAAATGTCATCAATACAAAGGGCTCAGAAGAATGGAGAAGATGGAAAGGGGGGGGGGAAGAACAACAATAATTTCTAGATATATAGATTTCAGAGTATAACCTTACTTGTATTGAAATAGAAAAATGCAGAATGGGATCATTCACCTTCACAATACGTATCAATCTTCAGACACAAAGTTCCAGAGATCATATACACAAGAGCACAAAGTTTCTTTGCATGCAGAGATGAACAATTCACTAATTAAGAGCCAGAAGTGAAAGAAAATAGTAGAGGAAGATAAGAAAAACTTTTGTATTGAGCAATTTCAGTTTTTTACAATCTTTCAAAATGCCAGGAACCCGTATACAATGGCAAAGCATGTTTTTATAACAATCCTATTTCATCTTTGTTTTGCCTCTAAGGAAAGAATATCCCAATGGGATCAAATTTGTTGGAGATTCATTTGGAAAGAGACAGGAAACAAGAATGCACTCATGGAAAATGTAGATGCCCTAAATGGTTGAAATTCATCATTTCAAACATGAATTTTTTAGCAGAGATGAATGGCAGTTTCCTTATCCATTTTCCCTCATCATTTCACCTTTGTAACTGCCTCCAAAACATTTGAGTGCCCAGTTGGCACATTTCTCCTTTTTCATTCGCAAACACCTGATTACCCTATCTCTTCGAAAATCAATCATATTCCCTGTGAAAATCATCGATTTTGTTCCAAAACAGACCCAAAATGCATTTCCACAAAAAGCAACCATGAACAGAGAAGGAAGGACAAAAAATGATCCACATTCATCCATTGTAGAGCTCGAGCCAAAAAATGGTGATAAAAAGATCAGATGCAGATGTAAATAAACCATTTTCCCTCTTTTTTACCTCAAAATTGGGACCCTACACATGTCAGAATTAGAGAAACGATGAGCCAGGTGGAAAAAATACATTTCCCAACATTTGGGAGAAAAGGCGTGATTTCTCAATTTCCTCCGCCCCTCCGCAGCTCCACCAAAGGTTGGACACGTGGCGCCTTCTAATTGGATGAGGAAACACAGTCCAAAAACAACCATTTGAGCCCTTTTGGTGAGAAGTTCAAAATCTCAAATTTCTCTGCGGGTCCTCCCTCCCAATTTGACTAGGACATGTGTCACCTTCTGATTGGATAAGGGGGCGGGGCTCAATTTGTAACGTTTTGAACTTTTGGCACAAAATTTTATTTTCCTCCACGTGTTTGCGGGTCCACTGCACTGATGACACGTGGCAGTCTCTGAGTGGCTACGGGACCAAAGGGAGGGCGGAAAAACTCAAACCTTTAACAATTTTTTGACAAAGGGTTCAAAACAAAAATTTCTTCCGCTGGCTCACTACCCTAAGGATGCATGACGGTCTCTGATTGGATGATTCCTTCAAATCCCAAAAACTTAGTCTGTCAGCCAATGTGGGACTTATCTCTCCATTTCTCCATGCGGGCTCATGGGTCACTTTTGCTAACTTACCCCTTTTGGTGAAAAAGTGCAAAAATCACAAGGAACTCCTTAGGTCCGCCAACCCGCCAAAGGGAAAATTTAACCACATAGGTCCGTCGAGCCATAACTTGCAAAATACAAGGAGTTAGGAGGACTTCTTGACCTTTTTGGAAAGGGGGAGAAATTTCCCATCTGATGGATACATTTTTAAAAGTCCCAAAAATATCTTGGTAAGTACCAGATTTAAAAATACCTCTTTCTTGGCACATTTTAAAGGGAACTAACTCAAAATTTTGTAATTTAGGCTTGGGAAATGGAGGGAACTTTGAGGGTGACAACGGGCAGGTTCAGGGTCACCAAGCGCAAGTAGTCAGGCTCACGGTTTTAGGGACAAGATCATTACTAGGCTCTCAGTCTTAACTCCATGCCCAATGGATACTTCCAAGGATACTAGTCTCTTCATATAGTAGGTAGATATCCCCGTGAGTCACCAAACTGTTATCCCAACTTTTCCCCCCCGACAAAATTGGTCAAACCTGACCTTGCATAAGAAAATCAAAAGGTTCGCTTTAGTCTAGCGAGCTTACAATTGATCCCAAATATGAGGGGCAGGCGGGCTCAACAATGGAGGACAGTGACGTTAAAGGAGGCCAATGATGTTAAAGGAGATTAGAGCGCACAAGAGAAAAATGGATAAAGGAAGTGTTCACTCGAGGCCCTGAATTGGCTAAGGAAAGAAGAGATAGTGGAAGCCTCCATGTGTCTCAACGACACAATTCCAAAGGTAGAATCAAAAGTGTGGGTTCTCAAATGAGCACAGGCTTGCCACGTAGTCATATTTAAAGAGAGGACAGAGATGACCATTGAATTGGCTAAGTATAGAAGGGCCAGCGGATGATGCCATGTGTCTCATCGACGCATTTCTAAAGGTTAAGCCCAAAAGGTGGTTCCCAACAAGTGCAGGCTCACCACGTGGAAAGAATTCAAAAGGGGTAGAACCACCCATTGAATCAGCTAAGGAAAAGAGACCCAACGGAAGCCTCCACATGCCCCATCAGTGCAACTTTAGAAGTGAGACCAAAGGGACAGTCCCTAAATGAGTGCGAAGATTCTACATGTCCCAAGTCTGAAAATGAAACAGAGTCAACAATTAAAAAGTATCAGGGAAGCGAAAGGCTCCACATGTATCATCAATGTAACTTCAAAAGGTGTAACCCAAAGAAGGAACCTCAACTAGTGCCAACCCACCACATGGTCAAAGCTCAAAAGTTGAACTGGCCCCAAATTAGTTAAGTATAAAAGGATCAACGGAAGCCCCCACATTTCTCTTTGGCACAAATTTAAAGGCACAACCCAAAAGACAGTCCCCAAATAAGTGCCAACCCACCACATGGTCAGAGTATGAAAAGGTAAGGTCAGCCATTGAAAATTCCAATCTAGGGACAGGCTAAAGGAAGACTCCATGCATTAGCTCGATGCATCTTGAAAGTTAAAATCAGGAGGTGGTCCCCAAACCCACGCCAGCTTGCCATGTACCTCATATACAAAACTTCAAAGGTAAAATCTGGGGGTAGTTTCCAAATGAGCGTGAAGCCTCCACATGTCTCAGGTCAGGCACAATGTCTCTGCCAACAAGAGGGGCTTAGGAATACTACAAAGGAGATAGAGCTAGCCCGAAAATAATGCCACATGTCTCTTTGGCACAGTTAAAAAAGTGAAGGAAGGGAATGAATCTTCAAAACATGTGAGGCTACCATGTGGACCTTGCACAAATAGACCCCAAATGTGAAGCACCTTTGGATGGCCATATCTTTCAGCTGGAAGCTTAGAGTTGAGCGGGAAAGGAATTTTTGGAGAGCTTTTGGTACCTGCTACCCACCTGCCACCATTAATGTTTTGGCCCACCATTTTCAAGGCTATCAAGTCTCCCACCTTCCTCCATGATGAAGAATGGCCCTCATTCTTTCCCAACAAGGAAGAACACATGGAGGTATCGGTTTTGCAGTAAACCCAATCATTGTTATAGGTGGAATTCAATGCTCTTACCAGGGTGGTTGACGTAGGATTCGAATTCTTCCCTCTCTCCTTCTCTCATTCTTCTTATATATTGTAAAGGAGGGGAATTTTCTAAGAGGTTGGTCATTTTTTCACTCCTTCCTCCTTCTCTCTTTCTTACTTAGGGTAGAATGTGGATTCAAAGCCTCCTCTCTTGGCTCTGTAATGGGATTTCCTTGCCTCTTGCCCATTGATGATGTATTGTCTGAACTCTTGGAGCAATAAAATATGTTTTATGGTTCTAGGATCTATGTTTAATGGGTTCGAAGTGGTGTTCTGTGTGACTCTATCTTTGGTTGGTGATGCATCTGTCCATCCTCTCCATTTCTCACCTCTCTCCATTTCAGGAAATTGGATTGTGATCAGCCACTTTCCTTTTCTGGTGTATCACCACTTTAGTGTAGGCTCTATTTTTATGTATTTCTCTCTCTCTCTCCCTATCTCCTTGGAAGGTTAGATTAGGATTAGATAGCTTACCTACACTAGAGTATCTTGTGGCAGGTAGTTTAGGAAGAAGTCGACTTTCTCTGGAGGGCCATCTCAAGTCCACAAGTCCCACAACTTGAGATATGGTCCCATTTTTTGTAGTCACGCCAAACGCCCCACTCAAATCTGAGTCCATTCAAGGGTGCTGTGATTTTTCATCAATAGGAGTGTCATTCAATTCTAATTTTTATGATTAAATGACTTTAAAGAAGAAGAAATATGTTTGTGTGAACTCGAATGAACTTAAGAACTCTTACAAGGGTGTCATCTATGACCAAATTTTTCAATGGTTGGGGAATGTGGGTTATCAGGGAATAATGGGAACCATATAATTATTCCAAAGGTACCACTAGCTCTTGAATTTTCTTATTACATGTGTTGTTTCTAAGGATCAGTTAAATTGGAAAATCAGAGAACACAAGGAACAACAAACTTATTCCCTTAATTCTGCAAAACCCTACCTTATCCAATTGTGTTATTTTTATTCTGGGGACTCAAATAAATCATGAATGCATAGAACACTCAGGAAAATGGATTTTTTCTAACAGTTACCTAATTAATCAATTTTACTAATTTGAATGAAGAAGTCAGTCAAGGTGGGTAACCGGGGAACAAGGGAACAATTCCACTTTTTCTTCAAACATATTATTTTCCCAATTTAATCCCAAATATGATCTAAAAATGACTAACTCTTATACAAGTGAGACTCAGGAAGGGGGAAGACTAACCAAACAAGAAATATATGTCCATGCTTCAATTTTTTTGAAATATCCACTAATCCATGAAAACAAGTTCGAATATTGAACATAGATATAATCAACACACTCCTGATTATATTAACTTATAGTAATCCATACATTCATACTACATATGTATTGTTTACTACATACTTCTATTACAATCCAGTTTACTCTCTTACATTCTGTTGGTATCCAAATTTGTTCTCCTTTTCAAACCGAGCAGAAACACGGATTCAAAAGGGAGCTTAGAGGCAGATAGATTATAAATGTGTATCGTTTTGTAGCCGGGGATGAAATCTAACTGACCCTTTGTTACTCGGATTTGTGGAGAGATGGATAGCACCTTAAAAGGATGTGATCTTATCCTAACTATTTTAGGTTGTGCCTTTCAACTAAGGTAAGAGAACCTATTTTGTAACCTCTGTTATTGAAGAATGCTGGTAAATCCTTCTTTTGCACAAATTTTATAGAAAAGACCTTGGGAAAAGATGATCAACACACCAAATCTGACTCTCACAAGTTGTCACTTCCAGATTATGGAGATATTTTCAACACAAGGCTAAGGTTACTGAAGACATTTGGAATCCTGATATGTTCTGCATACTTTAGCAAATGGATTTTGTTCTTCTGTGGATATACAGAGCAAAACAAGGGGTAGTTTGGGGTAGGATTGGTTAGTTGAAATAATGTTTGGTGGGAGATCAACAAGATAGATTGGACTTTGTCAGATCCTTGAGAAACTTCACAACAAATGGAGAACTCAATAACAGAAAGCTTCAAAATAGTTAAAACATTCCTTCAACCAGAAGGTGTGCATCAATGGAGACCTAGACATGCACTTTTTCACACGATCTTTGAGATTCTAGCACGAAGGCTCGAGTTAGAAGACCCAATAAAACATCAAAATCTAAGATCAGTCACGCCTAAGGTACACCCAGAAGCTTACAATCTTTGTCAACAGATGAAAGAAAAGTGATTTTAAATCGTTTATTTCATTCCAAGATGAAAGCTCTTCTGAAAAATGAAATTGCAGATGCCACTAAACTATCACAAGGATTGAGATCTGTGTGATTCAAAGAGATTTTGATACAAGATTGCAATAGGAACAAGAAAAACTACTTGCAGACATTCTGAAAGTGAAATAAACACAAAATTTGCCAGAGATTCAACACAAATTAACTCAAAGTTTATTAGATTCATCAGCAGGGGAGAGCTATTTTAAACAATCTCAGAGCTTATTGATGGCTATACACTCGTAACCAACTCAACATGAATGAAAATCTAACACAAAGGAAGTTAACCTGGTTTCTCAAAAAGTTTTCTCAAAAGGATGAGCTTTTCTCAAAATTTTCTCGTGAAAATAAACTCCCGACCATTTGCAAGAGTAATCTCATTGCATTTATAATACACCCTTTACATCCAATTTTCCCCCCCAAAAGAGGAATATTCGAAGCACCTTTGTTGCACATATCGGATCATGATTTGCAGAAAGTTACATTCAACAGATTCGTAAAAAGGTTGCCATGTGTTTTCAAAAAAGGTGAATCATTGCAAATATTTGCATCATTGTTCTAAATGGAGGCATATTCTTCATCCTTGGCGCCTGCAACACCTTTTCCCCTCAAAAGAGAAGAATATTCGAGGGACCTTTGTTTGTTACCAATTTGTTTCAGACAGAGACATTTAACAAATTCAGATCTGAAATCTGCCAGGTGGACCAACTGTGAACAGATCACGTTTCTTGGGCCTTCGACTAATGACTAGGATACCATGCCACAAATTTTTGGGAGTCCCTTTAATCATTCTGATTCTGTCATGCGAGAAATCCCCTTTTTAATCATTTTTCGAAGCCTCAGCATAGTTGGACTTTGACAGGTCATCCCTTTTGCTCTCGAGGCAACATCCTTTTTAACCTTTTGCGCCTGTACCTTTAATCATTTCATCCCTTTTCCCTCTAAAATTTTACTCTGCAACTTTTGGATTTAGCATATTGCATTTCTGCACGAGCCCGATCAAAAAATCCACTTCAAAAGTACTTCAGATCTACAAATTGAGCTCCCAAATTGATTCAATTAAACTTTGCAGACCCAAATGACACAAATTTGCCAAAAAATTGATGAAGAATGATGCAAAAATGCATCTCCAAACATCCTGGAGCTTCAATGGTGGCAAAATCAAATGAAATGCACAGCGACCGTTGATCCTGCATTTTAACTTTTAATCTGAGCCCTCCGCATGGCAAAATGCGATTGGAAACGGGTCTGGGGGCACCTTTTGACATTTTATAATTTTTTGGAAAAAAGTAAAATGTTAACATTTTTCTCCGCCCCTCCGCCCTCTGAAAAATGGGCTTGACACATGTCCCAATGTGGCTCCCAACAAACCTGTGCTTCAACTTACAAATTTTATCCCTATTTTCCAAAAAGGAAAAAGTTCCATATTTTCCCCGCGGGCCCGCACCTCCGTTTCCCCGCCTGCTACGTGTCTCAATGGCGCACTTTGAGATGGTCCCGAAAAGTAGAGACCCCAAACAAGCGCGGCCCAACATGTGTCTTAGTTCAGCAAAGTCTCCAAGTGTCCTCCTGGCACTTTTTCAAAATAAAACTCAAGGGTCGGTCCCCAAACATGTGCTGTCCCTCCACGTGTCCCATGCCACTTTAGGAAGTTGCGTGAAAAGTCTAAGTACAGGAAATCTCGGCGGAAGCCTCCACGTGGACATGTTTTGTGTTGAAGTGAGCCTTAGAATTTTAAAAGTGCCCTACAAAGCCGCATCCAACCAGAAAGGGCCACTTTTCAACTGATGCCAAGAAGTAATTTTGACCGGAAAATTACACCCGTCAAACCGTAAAATGCAGGACAACCACCATTTGAGCCCGGGGAGACAGAAAACATAACAGAGGCCGCAATCTAAAGAATTTTAATAACAAATGGGGCGAGACAAATTTGAGCACCAACATAGGCTCCGACTCGGGGATGGGCACTCCCTGTGAGTGCCACAAGAACAAATAGCAAACCAAGTGCCAAGAGCAGACCAAGTGCCAAAAACATACCATTGGTCAACGGAGTCAAAGAATAAGCCTGCAGAGCAAAACAACCACAACCATCCTCTAAAAAACGAACCGAGAAACCAGCAAAACCAGGTCACCAAGGACCAAAACAAACAAAAACACAAAAGCAGACAAGAACAAAGAACTATACACTATACAAATGGAATATACCTTGATTCTGAGCAATCAATCAAGGAAATGCTTCAAATGTCTGCCATTAACAGGCAATTCAAGTAGTTCCCCGTCTAGGTCTTTTAAGAAGAAGGTATTTTCACCAATTCGAAATCAATTTAATAAGGGCCCATCCACAATGCATCAAATTTACCATGTTTGCCCTTATCTTCATGTCTGCTATCCCATAAAAGCACAAAATCCCCAATGCTGAAAGCTCTTGGTGTCACCTTTTTGTCAAATAGCCTCTTCAACTTTTCTTTGAACTTCACATGTCGCTGATGGGATGCCCTTCTCTCTTCATCTAGCTCAATAATCAGATTGATTTGAACATCATATGAACTAACTTCTTGGTCTTCAATCTGTTGAACAAATTGAAATGAAGACAATTGCAAATGGAGGGGCAGCAGAGCTTGAGTTCCATATACCAATTCAAACGGGCTTTTACCAGTAGCTCTTTTGACAGTGATTCTGTCAGCCCAAACAGCAAACTTTAGTTGCTCACCCCACCTCCTTTTGTTCAGCTCCAAGGTTCTTCTAATGATCTTCAACAAGTTTTTATTACTGGACTCAACTTCTCCATTTCCTTGGGGATTGTAGTTAGAAGCATATGTCAAATTGATGCCATACTCTTTGCACATTGCCACCAAAGGTTTGGCTCTGAAACTCATGGCATTATCAGCAACAATTTTAGCTGGCACTCCAAATCTGCATATGATTTGATTCAGCATGAAGTCCATGACCACTTGGTGTGTTGCCTTCTTGGTGGGGATTGCTTCTACCCACTTAGTGAAATAATCAATGGCTACAAGAATCCATTTATGACCAGCACTGGAAGGATCAGAAATTTCCCCTATGAAATCCATTCCCCATTGTCTGAATGGGGCTTCAACCGACACAGGCTGCAAAGGAAGGGAGCTTAAAGCCTTCATTCTCCCAGAAAAACACTGGCAATTTTCACATTTCCTCACCACTGGAATTGTATCCTTGAAGAGAGTTGGCCACCAATAACCAGCCCTCAAAATTTTATGTGTTGTAACTCTTCTAGCAAAATGCCCCCCACAGACCCCTCCATGGAGATCAGCAATTATCTTGGGGGCCTCATTTTCAGTAATGCATCTCAAGAGCACTCCCTCGGGGTTCTTCCAAGCTAACCCAAAATCAGTAATGACATATTTCTGAGAGGCTAACTTAAGAGCTCTTTTCTGATTTTTACTTAGATTTTCAGGGCAGCATAGATGTCCGAGATAAAAGATTATATCTTTGTAACATTCAGAACTTACCAACTTCTCAAGGACATCCATCCTTTCTCCTTCTACTTCATTTACTTCAATAGTTTGCAGGTTGCTCTCAGCCATAAGCTTAGCTAGATCCAAACCTCTTACCAATTTCGTAGTTTGGATATCCATGTCATACTCTTGCAACTTGTTCACCCATCTGCATCTTTTGCTTGAGACCTCCATCTCTAATTAAGATTTCTTTCACCATGGTGTGGGGAACATAAGTAACAACTTTATAACTCAAGATGTAGGGTCTAAAAACCTTTGTTGCTTTCACCAAGGAAAATGTCCTATGCTTCTCTATGATGGTGTATTTTAACTCAGCTCCCTGCAATGCCTTACTAAAAAAGGAAATTGGTCTCTTAGCCCCTTCATCATCCTTCTGTAACAAAACATAGGCAATGGTGTTTTCTGAAGAAAAAGAAAACACTTGAAAAGGCTTCTTGTAATTTGGGGCTGCTAAAATAGGGGCATGTTTTAATGCTTCTTTGATCCCATCAAAATCTTGAATGGCTGCTTCTTCCCACTTGATAATCTGGTCTTTCTTCAACATACAAGTGATGGGGAGAGTCAACTCAGCAAAGTTAGACACAAATCTTCTGATGAAATTGATCTTCCCAAAGAAGGATTGGATTCCCTTCTTGGTTCTTGGAATTGGAACCTTGCTAATAGTCTCTACCATTTTGAGATCAATTATGACACCATCCTTTGATACAATGTGACCAAGCAACTTGGCCTTTTGCACTCCAAAATGGAACTTATTTGGATTGAGTGAAATTCCATACTCTCTGCATCTTATCAACATTTTTTCCAAGTGCTGTAAGTGATCACTTCTCTTTTTGGAAAACACAGTCACATCATCCTAGTAAACAACAATAAAATCATTAATGTAACCAGCAAAAGGAATATCTATTACTCTTTGGAAGGTAGCTCCAACATTCATTGAACCAAATGGCATCCTGACATAAACATATGTGCTCCATGGAGTGGTAAAGGTAGTCTTTATTCTTTCTAACTCCTTCACAACAACTTGATTGTATCCAGAGAAACCATCCAAAGTAGAAAGCAACTCAGACCCAGTCACTAATTGCAGCATATTTTCCATATTTGGTAGAGGATAATTATCTTTCATTGATGCTTTGTTCAGATTTCTAAAATCCACGCATAGCCTGATATCACCATTCTTTTTTCTAATTGGAACTAAGTTTACAACCTAAGAAGAATACCTTGTTGGCTGAATGATCCCTCCATCTCTTAGATTCTTCAATTCATCTTGCATTTGAATGGAGAGGAGTGGATTAATCGGCCTCTGCTTTTTTCTGAATGGTTTTGCATTAGATTCCAAAGGAATCTCATGTTGAAACATGTCCTCTTTGTATGCTTTCAGTTTAGAATAGGACCAAGCAAGGCAGTCCTGATATTTCTTTAACAATTGGACATAGGACCATTTCTCTTCTTTGTTCAGATTGCTTCCCAACCAGATCTTCCTTGGTTTTTCCTTTGTGCCAAGGTTGTGCTCTTCAACATCCCTTGAGGCTGCTACATGTCTATTAATAATGCAATCAACATTATCAAAGTTTGATTCAAGAGTAACCAACCCTCTAGGAATGGTATTAGTTTTCAATTGGATGGTATGTTTGCTGAAAAAATTTTCTTTTCCTTCTACTGCACACACCATTGGCTCCCAATCAATACACTGATCAACAAACTCCCCTTTTTTCTACATAAATTGTTTCACCTGGGCATCATCATGAAATACTTGCCAATTTTTTACATTGGCAGGGACAGATGGCCTTATTAGTACTTCAACATTATATTCACAATTGGGGGACATTGAACAAATATCAAACCAAAATCCCAAGCCTACAAGCTGGTCTGCAACAACATTCAATTTTCTATCTTGATGCACTATATTAAATGAGTCAAACATTTCAATCAAATCCCAAACGGCATGCTTGTATTGTTTCATTCTCTGATTTCTAGTAGCATATAGTTTTATAATTTGTTTGACAATCAGTTTTGAGTCTCCTTTGACAATGATATATTTAATATGATACTTTCAAGAAATTCTCAAACCTAATAATAATGCTTCATACTCAGCAATGTTATTAGTGCATTCAAAGTGAAGTTTGAAAGAAAATACAAACTCTTCTTGGCTTGGGGAGATCAGAACAATGTCGACACCATTTCCAAAATTGAAATAGGCTCCATCAAATAACAAGGTCCAAGGTAAACCATCCTGTTCAAGACATTCACACTGCTCAATCTTGTGCTCCCTATCATCAGCAAACCCCACAAGGTTATCTGCATCCACATCGGCATATAACACTTCATAAGAACCTTTATTTGGATCCTCAATGAGGTGCAACATTTTCTTCTCTCCATACAACTTTACAAGGCTTCCTTCAATTCGAATGGTGGCAAAAGACATATCCATCTGAACACTTGTAGCCCACTTTCTTGATAACAACATGCCCCATTTGGTAAGGGCAATCAACAATGACAACATCAAGTTTCAGGTTCTTACCTGGATAAGTTACAAGTTGTACCACCAATCCTTTCACACATCCAACAATGGGACCCTCTCTAGAGTCCATGGCAGTGCTCTTACATATGTTGCTGTCACTTTGATATCTAGCTCATTCATGACCTTAAGAGTCATGACATTGCATGATGCTCTAGAATAAAACATAGAATTGTGCAACAGTCTGTCCTTAATCATCAAAGTTGTAAACAATGGATCAACATTTAATTGGGATTCAACCAAAGATTTCCCCAAGTAAACCTCGGGTGCTTCTCCAAGCTCCTTTAATACTAGTGGTGTTTCAAGGTCCGCAATGGTTGGAGGAGGAGTTTCTCTAATGTTTACATTTTTACCTAGGGTACTCTTTTCTTCTTTCAATCCCAAGTACTCAAATGCTCTCTTCTTGTGCTAAGGAATCCTAAGCAACTCAACAATTAGAACATTAACTGTGATTTGACTCAAAACTTGGGCAATGTCATATGGAACATTCTTTGGAAAGGAAGCATTGGAAGGGAGATCAACAAACTCATCAGATGGCATGGGATTCTTGATAGTTTGGGCATGAGGAGAAGTATGAATCTTGTTTGGGACAGCAAGGCCTTTGGAAGGTGTATATTTCTTAGGATCCTCTTTAGGAATATTAGTAAGCAATGGAGTTTTAGGTTTGGCTTCAGGCCCTACCCCTTTGACAAATCTACTCCTAGTATTATAATCCTTTTCTTGAGCAGCAAAAATGTTCATCAATAACTACCTATCTTCCTCCGAAGGGATTCCTCCATCATACTTCTTTATCACTAAAGCTCTTAAATACTCATTGTCATTATTAGGTATTTTTAAAGCTTACACTACATCTAATTCAAAAGTATGAGAAGGAGGAAGAAGTGGTACCCGGTGAATGCAATCCCAAAACATTGCAACAGTTCGAGCACTTATCACTTCGGTTGAAGTTGCTCCTTGTTGTGATCTTGAAGAGCAACCCATCATGCAAACATCGTCATCAGTACCATCATCATTATCAGATTCTTCTTCATGTTGATTTACTTCACATGGAGGATGGGGCAGAAAGCATCTATCACACCAATCAATCACATTGGCTTCATCAACTACAGTAACCTGGGAAGTCAAAGGATCAGGCACCATTTTACTATCACGTGCATGGGGATGTCTATTTGCAGATCCCATGGGTCCTTTACCTCTGTCATCTAAACTCTGATCACCCCTAGGATGATTACCAAATCAGTCATGATTTTTTTCCTTTTTCTCACCTTGCAAACTCTTCCCAATTCCTTTCTCTTCCCAAGCTAGTTTGTAAGAGATTTCTTTGACATCCCTTGCCAAAGTTTTAACAGCGTCCTCAAGATCCACACTCTTACTTGCTTAAGGGTTTTCAAGGTTTATCAGTTTGACACCTTCCCTCTTAGGAGTTTTTCCAACTGATTTGATGTTGTTCTCAATTTACAGAGCCATGGTAAAGGCCTACCTCAAAGTGCTTGGGTTTTAATCCCTCAAATAGTATGCAACCTTCTTGTCAAATGCATCAACATACTTTATAAGACAAGATTCATCACATGGCCTCAAATTCACAGGAAATATTATCAATGTCTTATTGAATCTTGTACTAAAATCATGCAATGATTCATTAGGGTTCTTTTTAATATTCTCAAATTCTAAAAAAAGAAACCTAGGGTCTATTCTGTCACCATACTGCAATCTAAATGCATTCTTCATTTCAGTCCAAGAATCAATAGAGTTATTAGGAAGAGATTTATACTAGTCCCTTGAATCCTCTTCTAGAGTATGAATAAATAATTTAATGTATACATCTTCAAACTCTATTTCAAAATCCTCCATCATATTGACAAAGAGTTTCACCTGCTGATCACCAGTTATTGCGTTATTTCCTTGAAACTTAGGCAATTTGTTTCTTACAACCTATGACATGACATTCAGATAGCCATCCATACCTATAAAATTGATGGGACCAAAAGTATTAACGAAAAATGGAGGTCTGGGTGGACGCTCAGCCATATTATTCTAAGGAGGTGATCTTACAAGGGAAATAGAGTGATGAGGAGTGAGGGGCCTATGTGGTACATGGATATAATTTTCAGAATGATTATCCCCTAATGACTCTTTTTCATGACAGACACTACTAGATTTGGAAAATATAAGGGTAGAATGAGATGCAAATATTTCAAATATAGGTGTAGAATGAGAAGGCCCCTCTCTAGATGGAGAATTCAGATTTACAAAGAGACTACCTGATTCAGAAGTAGTTGAGGAAGCATTGCAGTCTTCAATCATGTGCCGATCAGTTTCACCAATGGAGACCTATTTTATTGATGCTTGATCTCCAACAACCTTCTAAATTTTTCCTCCTTCTGAATTAGACTTTCCAAACTATGGAAACAACCTTCTAATAGGGTTTGTGGTGAAGAAATATCATCTTCCTTACAGCTTTGCAAAGGTTAGTAACAAATTTTCAATTGACAAAGGTTAAGACACTGGCATTTATCAAAATAAATCAAGACGGAGTTTCCACTAAGGATTTTCACCTCAGATGTGCAAAAATGCACCAAAATATAATCTGTCAAATGTCTGTTAGTACTCAAAACTTGCAAAACTTATCAGATGTGATCTTCTTTTACCCAAATTTATCAATGGTGAGGCAAACCTAGTATAATAACTGCTGGAAAAATTGGACCGACAACACGTAAAACTTATAAATTTGTTCAATCCTTATAGATCTGACCAGAGAATGATGTTTACAAAACGTATTTGCACACAGAACTGCAAGAAACATTACCAGGGTTTAGAAAAACTTTAAATTCTTCAAATAATCCCTGACAATGGCGCCACGAGTGTTGGTATGCAAATTCGTTCTCCCTTTTAAGCTGAGTAGCAAAAAAGATTCAACATGGAGCTTAGAGGTAGATAGATCATAAATGTGTATCATTTTAAAGCCAGGGAGGAAATTTAGCTAACCCTTTGTTACTCAGATTTGTGGAGAGATGGATAGCACATTAAAAGGATATGATCTTATTCTAACTATTTTAGGTTGTTCCTTTCAACCAAGGTAAGAGAACCTATTTTTTAACCTTTGTTATTGAAGGAGACGCAAATACCTTTCTTTTGCACAAATTTTATAGAGAATACCTTGGGGAAAATATGATCAACATGCCAAATTTGACTCCCATGAGTTGTCACTTCCAGATTATGGAGATATTTTCAACACAAGGCTAAGGTTAATGAAGACATTTGGAATCTTGATCTATTCTGCATACTTTAGCAAATGGATTTTTTTCTTCTATGGATATACAGAGAAAAATAGGGGTAGTTCGGGGTAGGATTGGTTATTTGAATAATTCTTTGGTGGGAGATCAACAAGATAGATTGGACTTTGCCAGACCCTTGAGAAAATTCATAAAAAATGGAGAACTCAATAACATAAAGCTTCAAAAATAGTTAAAACATTCCTTCAACCAGGAGGTGTGCATCAATGGAGGCCCAAACATGCACTTTTTCACACAATCTTTGAGATTCTAGCATGAAGGCTTGAGTTAGAAGACCCAATAAAACATCAAAATCTAAGATCAGTCATGCTTGAGGTACACCCAAAGGCTTACAAACAATCTCTGTCAACAGTTGAAAGAAAAGTTATCTTAAATTTTTTATTTCATTCTTAGATGAAAGCTCTTTTGAAAAATGAAATTGCAGATGCCACTAAACTATCAAAAGGATTGAGATCTATGTGATTCAAAGAGATTTTGATACAATATTGCTATGGGAACAAGAAAAACTAGTTGCATAAATTCTGAAAGTGAAAAAAACACAGAGGTTTCTAGAGATTTGACACAAATTAACTCAAAATTTATCATATTCATCAGTAGGGGAGAGTTATTTTAAAAAATCTCATATCTTGTTTATGGCTATACACTTGTAACCAACTCAACATGAAGGAAAATCTAACATAGAGGAAGTTAACATGTTTTCTCAGAGGATGAGCTTTTCTCAAAATTTTCTCATGAAAATGAACTCCCGACCATTTTCAAGAGTAATCTCATTTCATTAATAATACATCCTTTACGTATAATTTCCCCCCCCCCAAAAGAGGAATATTCTAAGCACCTTTGTTGCACATATTGGATCATGACTTGTAAAAAGTGACATTCAACAAATTCGCAAAAAGGTTGCCAGGTGTTTTAAAAAAGGAAAATCATTGCAAATATTTTCATCTTTTTTCTAACTGGAGACATATTCTTCATCCTTGGTGCATGCAACACATTTTCCCCTAAAAAGAGAAGAATATTCAAGGGACCTTTTCTTGTTAATAGAGACCCAGACATGCACCTTTTCACACAATATTTGAGATTCTAGCATGAAGGATAGCATAGTAGGATTATTTAATTAATTTTATTAATTAAATAATTAATGATTAAATTGTTATATGGTTAAACAACCATATTTGTCTGTTTGCACATTGTTATATTGTTATAAACAATATATTTGTCTTTATGTAATTTTGCTTCCCGGATGTTATTGGAAGCTTGTGAAATCTGGTTTTTGGTTGCACCTGTGCAACTCATTTTCCCAGATGTATTTGGCTGTGCAATATCTATAAATATTGCAGCCCATTCTCTGTAATTGTTTACTGATTGAGATCAATAAAATATACACAGGCTTCCGTCCCTGTTTCTCAATCACATTTGGTACCAGAGCGAAATTCTGGCCCTGTGAAGGAGTGGAAAAAGAATGCAGCAGAAATAGAGAAGATTGGAGAAGAGTATGCAGCAATAAAGAGCCTGGGCAGCCTCCTGCAACCTCCCAGCCTCATCTCTGCCTTTCCACATCCCCCAATTTGTTCCAGGTGTTTGGAACGCAAATTTTTTTTTGCACTGGTGCACTTAGCACCAGGCAAAAATTGCTACAGGTATTGAATTTTTTTTTTAAAAAAATTAATTTCCAATTAGGGTTTTGTTTTACTGTATTTGGAGATTGTGTTGCTTGTTTGGAGGACTGTCTGTCCACCTACAGAGAATACACAGAGCAAAGAAAAAAAAAAAAAAAGAGAAGAGGCGTTTTTCTTGCTCCAGCAACCTGTACAAAAAAAAAAAAAACGTTTTTTGAGAGCATATGCGCCCTTTGCTGTCCCATGCGCGGCCAGCATAAGAAAAAACGTTTTTTGGAGCTAAACCACGCCCTTTGCTGCCCCCCAGTGCCTACACAAAGGAGAAAAAACGTTTTTGAGAGCACATTCAGTCAAAAAACGAGGCAATACCAGGCGTGAAAAAAAAGGAAAAAAAACGCAGTCTAAAGCAATTACAGCAAAAAAGAGATGCGCCCCAAGTAAAAGAACGGCCCAGCAATCAAAAAAAACGCAGCCAAAGCCTGCAATAGACACAGAAGGGACCTGCACACATGAAAGAAAAAAATAATCATTCAAAATCAATAACTATAGGCGCCCAAAGCAATAAAATGCGGCCAGAGCAAGGAGAAGCGGCCATACAAAGGCAAACAAAAAAAAAAACAGCAAAAGGAGGTGTTTTTTGATCCATTTTTGATCCATACGAACCCTAAATCCGCTCTCACCAGTTGCTGCCACGTGGATCCTTCATCTAGGGCGCATTTTCTAAGGTAAGCCATTTTTTCACATACTTTAAATACAAGTTTGCTCATCTCTACATCAAGCGCCCTTAAGTGGCCAAGTTGGATAGAGGGAAAGCCTTAGAAGTGGGAGGTGCATGGTTCAAATCCCACCCCCAACTTCACATTTTGAATTTGGCAGAATTTTTAGCGGAGCTGCTAAATTTAGCAGATTTTTTGAATTTAGTTATAACTAACTAAATTTAGCGGAGAATCCCTAATTTAGGGTAAAAAAAATTTTTTTCTCCCATTTGGTCTGTTTTCTCATTCCAAACATTTTTTGCAAAAGGAGACCCACCTAAAAATTGCATTTTCAGCTATTTTTTTTGCAATTTTTAGCATTTAGGGCTCAGGAGGCCACCAGGACCCCGAAACTGAAATTTTTTGCCTGTCATTCAAATTGTATTAAATACATTGTACTAATTTGCAGGTTGCCATAGTCAACTGCAAAACTTTGTAACTGCTCAGAAACTGGTAGAATTGTAATAAAAAATAGTAAATTTGGTTCTGTAACACTCACGAGATCCTAGATCTCATTCGCAGCGTTCGGTATATACAGTGCCTCTGGGAAGCGCTTACGGGTAAAGCCGTCGTGACTACTACTGCACTTAACGCCTAATATAGCTGCAACAACGTCGTCTGGGCATCGTCCCTATAAATCGACGGGGAGTAATAAGGTCACAGTGCACACACTATGAACCATCCCATCCGTCTGTGAACGATTGCAAGACATAAATCCGGACTGAGAAATTATCCGAGTATATAGCGAAGTTACGCGCGCGTATGAGGATATTTCTTTGAGCCGGTGTCAATAATCGCACAGACCCCATCAGTACTGTCTTGGTACCACGTATCGAATTCTTTCACGTACGTTAACGCCTCTTTCACGTACCGCCGGGTATATAGAAAGGGCGAGCTTCTTCCACGTACCGACGGGTATATCGGAAGGGCGCGTATATAGAAAGGTTCGGTATATCGGACTGACGGTATATAGATTGGGAGACCTTATACCTGGAGTGATAAGAGCCAAACCCTGTCAGTGATCTCTGCAAAATGGGCACCAATGCCCCCAAATTTTTTCTTCCGGATTCACAATTGCTCAGAGGAAGCAACTATGCTGCTTGGAAGACAAAAATCAAGACACAGCTTGAGTTTGAAGAAATCTGGCCTGTTGTGACTGGTACTCTAACCAGATCACCAACGGATGCAACACAACAACGACAATTTGATAGAGCAGATCAGAAAGCAAAGCTCATCATCTTGTTTGGAGTATCCGACGATGTGCAAGTCCACATTCGAGATGCCACATCAGCAAAAGAAGCTTGGGATAAACTGAGCACAATATATGAGGCCAAGAACAAGAATGTCATACTCAATTTGCAGAGTCAGTTACATACGTTGAAATTCAAACAGAATGAGAAAATTGAAGCCTTCCTAAGAAGAGTTGCAGAGTTGAGGGCTTCACTTCTAGCCCTAGGAGAAGAGGTCAAAGATGAGTCTCTCGTTCCCATTGTTCTGAGAGCTCTCCCTTCTTCTTACCGAATTTTTGTCACAACTCTAAACTTGTCAGATACGACAATTAGTTTTGACAAGTTAGTAAACCTACTGCAACAAGAGGAAGCAATGCACAACAAGGATGATGAAGAGGAGCAGGCACTGTCTTCACATAAAAAATGGAAAGGAAAAGGTAAAGGAAAACCTAAATCCTATCAGAAGTCCCCACATCAGAATCAGTATCATGGGGACAATCAACAGAAGAAGCGATGTCCCATTTGCAAAAGAGGACATGACTTGCAAGAATGTTGGTTTAACACATATAAGAAAGGTTCATCAAGCAATGCTGGACCACAACAACAACAAACTTACAAGGGACATTCAAACAATTATCACGGGCAGAAAAAGGGGAACTGGAAAAGAAGACCCCACCAGCAAGGTAATATTGCTGAGCAACAAGATCAGTCAGACAATGAAGACTTCTTGTTCACTGCTCGATCAAGTGAACCATCCACGTCATCTAGTGAAGTCTGGTATGTTGATTCGGGAGCCACTCGACACATGACCGGCCACAGAGACTGGTTTATTTCAATGAGGGACACGCCATCGAAAAATCATGTTTCGTTGGGAGATGATTCTTCATATACAGTACAGGGGATTGGAAACATTTCTCTACCCCTTGGTTCACGCAAATGCAAACTATCAGATGTTCTATATGTCCCTGGGTTGACAAAGAACCTTCTTTCGGTCAGTCAACTCCTAGATCACAACCTGAAAATTGACTTTGATAGTCAATCCGGCAAGAAAATGTGTTTGATTCGAGATAAATCCAGAGGCTCGAAAATAATTGCAAAAGCCTCAAATGTGGGAAGAATGTTTCAACTTGATTTCATTCACAAAAATGATCAAGCACTCGTGGCTAAAAACTCCACCTCAGCTCAGTTGTGGCATAGGAGATTTGGTCATGTAAGTTTCAAATATCTCGACACACTTCGCCGGTGTAATATGGTACATGGGCTACCATCTCTTCAGAAGGATACAGACAAGTGTCCTCACTGCTTAGCAGGGAAACAACACAGAGTTTCATTCCAAACAAGTACTTTTCGAGCTCATGGAAAACTTGACCTGGTTCATACCGATCTGTGCGGTCCAATGCAGCCAAGTCATTCAGGGTTCCAGTACTTCATGCTCTGTGTTGACGACTATTCACGCAAAATGTGGATTTTTTGTCTTCGCAAGAAAAGTGAGGCCTTTGAAACGTTCAAAAAGTTCAAAGTGGCAGTTGAGAAAGAAACTGGTCGTCACATCAGAACTCTCCGCTCAGATCGAGGGGGGGAATTCACCAGTGATGAGTTCAGAGACTATCTACAAACTCACGGGATTCGTCGACAAATGCCTCCTCCACACACACCGCAGCAAAATGGTGTTGTTGAGAGAAGAAATCGTACTATCATGGAAATGGTGCGATGCATGATCGATGATTCTGAACTTGCAAAGACATTTTGGGCAGAAGCAGCAAAAACAGCAGTGTATTTGTTAAACAGAGCGCCCACAACTGCTCTTGATGGAATTACACCACAAGAAGCATGGTCAAAGAGGAAACCATCCATTGCACACCTCAGAGTATTCGGGTGCAAAGCCAACATGCACATACCCAAACAGAACAGAAAGAAATTGGACATGAAGTCACAAAATCTCATCTTCGTTGGATACAGTGAAGAGACTCTTGGGTACAGGACTGATGGATCCTAAGACCAGAAAAGTCTACACAAGCAGAGATGTTGAGTTTTTTGAGAAGAAGGAAGCAGAGACTCCTCCTCCGGACTCGCAAGATGTAGATTTTTCACCAGTTGTAAAAACTGAAGCAAATGTTCCCTCAGAAGATGAAAGTGATGATGGGGATGATGGTGTTGATCAGATAGGACCACAACCCATGGGAATAACTCAACGTATGCCTAAATGGTGTACAAGCACATTACGAGATGCAAGACTGGATGCTCCACCGGATACATCCACCCCTGGACCACGGACTCGCAGTAAAGCAAGAGAAGAAGTTAACTTTGCTTTGATGAGTAGAGTTATTGAAATAGATGAGCCATCTACAGTCCAGGAAGCCCTACAGTCAAAAGCTTGGAAAGATGCCATGGATTCTGAATATCAATCAGTGATGAAGAATAACACTTGGCAGCTTGTCGATCTTCCACCAGGGAAGTAACCCATTGGTTGCAGATGGATATTCAAAACTAAGTACAAAGCAGATGGGACAGTAGACAAGTGTAAAGCAAGACTTGTAGCAAAGGGGTACGTACAAAAAGAAGGCATTGACTATGAGGAGAGATTTGCTCCCACAGCTAAGATCAAAATGATCAGGATGATCTTTTCTCTAGCTGCTCAGTTTGGATGGAAAGTTCACCAAATGGACGTAAAAAGTTCCTTCCTGAATGGAGATTTACAAGAAGAAGTCTACATGACTCAACCTGAGGGATATGTAGTACCTGGTCAAGAAGAAAAGGTATGCAGACTCAGGAAATCTCTGTATGGCCTAAAACAAGCACCCCGGGCATGGTACATCAAGATTGATGAGCATCTCGTACAACATGGATTTGTCAGAAATCCATACGATCCCAATCTCTACCTAAAAAAGCAAGGGGGGGAGATGGTGATTGTTGTAGTTTATTTCGATGATCTAGTCATCACTGGCAGTTCAATGAAGATGATTGATGAAACGAAGACAGATCTTAAGCGATCATTCGACATGACAGATCTCGGGCTTATGCACTACTGTCTTGGACTGGAAGTATGGCAAAAAGAGAATCACATATTTGTTTCTCAGATGAAATATACCAAGACAACGCTCGAGAAGTTTAGGATGATGGATTGCACACCAATTGCTACACCTATGGAGAACAGATTACAGTTATCTCGTTCAGATCCATCTCCTGAGGTAAGTGCCACTCTCTATCGGCAGCTGATTGGGAGTCTCATTTACCTGACCTACACTAGACCAGATATCAGCTTTGCAGTGAGCTATCTATCCAGGTTCATGCAGGAACCCAAAGTTTGTCATTAGAAACCAGCAAAGCGCATCTTGAGATATCTCAAAGGATCAGTGGATCTTGGTCTAGAATACAAGAAGAACGAAAACTTCTTCTTGACTGGATATTCGGATTCAGATCATGCAGGTAACATTGATGATAGAAAATCCACTTCTGGATTTGTATTCTTTATGGGATCTGGACCAATATCATGGGGAAGTAAGAAACAACACTTTGTTTCTAGCTCTTCCACAGAAGCCGAGTATCGTTCTGCAGGAGAAGCTGTCTGTGAAGCGATTTGGCTACGTCGCATACTGGAAGGACTTGGAATACCACAGGACAAACCGACCACCATGTATGTTGACAACGAAGGTGTTCTCAAACTTGTTCGCAATCCATTTTTTCACGAGAGAACAAAGCACATTGAAGTTCAGGTTCATTTCATACGCGAACATGTATTGAAGCACAACATCCAGCTTCAATTTTGTCCAACAGCTGAACAACGAGCAGATATTTTCACAAAGTCACTTGCACGTGACAAGTTCGAGTTGTTCAGAGCATTTCTCTCCTCATCTCTTCAGACAATGCACAATTAAGGGGGGGAATGTTAGGATAAAATTTATTATCCTATTATTAATTATGCATAGTAGGATTATTTAATTAATTTAATTAATTAAATAATTAATGATTAAATTGTTATATGGTTAAACAACCATATTTGTCTGTTTGCACATTGTTATATTGTTATAAACAATATATTTGTCTTTATGTAATTTTGCTTCCCGGATGTTATTGGAAGCTTGTGAAATCTGGTTTTTGGTTGCACCTATGCAACTCATTTTTCCGGATGTATTTGGCTGTGCAATATCTATAAATATTGCAGCCCATTCTCTGTAATTGTTTACTGATTGAGATTAATAAAATATCACAGGCTTCCGTCCCTGTTTCTCAATCTACACAAATCCCCTTTTTAATCATTTTTTGGAGCCTCTGCATACCTGGAATTTGACAGGTCATCCCTTTTTCTCTCGAGGCAATGTCCTTTTCACCTTTTGCACCTATACCTTTAATCATTTCATCCTTTTTCCCTATGAAATTTTACTCCATGACTTTTGGATCTGGCATCTTGCGATTTTGCATGAGCCCGAGCAAAAAATTCACTTCAAGAGTACTTTAGATCTACAAATTGAGCTCCCGAATTGATTCAATTAAACTTTGCAAACCCAAACGATACAAATTTGCCAAAAATTTGATGATTTTTTTTTTGCCTGAAAACATGCCCGATATATCGGGGAACGTGCTTTTCTCATATGGGTAGGATTTTTGACCCATAGGTTTATGGGATGGTTTTGATCCATGGTTTTAATACCCATGGTTTTGTAAAAATACTTAAGCAATTGTCTTCTTATATGGTTTTATGCATATGGTAGGTATAATGTAACATTGCAGATGTGTTTTGAATTCAGGTGTGAATTCTGTAGAGTTTGTTGAGAATAGCTCCAAACAGATCTGGGTATTGTATTGAGAGAGTTGTGGCTTGTAATAAAATATGAGCAAGTGATTCTTTGTGGACGTAGCCCAAATTAGGTGAACCACGTTAAATAATGTCTCTTTGTGTTGTGTTATTTTATTCTGTAATTTTATTTGAGATTTGTAATATTTTTTGCATATTAGTTTCTACTGTTTCGATTCTGTGAGGGATTATTCTGCATATTTTATCCCTTATTTCCTAACAGGACTTTGACAGGTCATCCCTTTTTCTCTCCAGGCAAAGTCCTTTTCACATTTCGCGCATGTACCTTCAATCATTTCATCCTTTTTCCCTCTGAAATTTTATTCTGTGACTTCTGGATCTGGCATCTTACGATTTTGCATGAGCCCGAGCAAAAAAATCACTTCAAGAGTACTTCAGATCTACAAATTGAGCTCCCAAATTGATTCAATTAAACTTTGCAAACCAAAACGACACATATTTTCCAAAAATTTGATGAAGAATGATGTAAAAATGCATCTCCAAACATCCTAGAGCTTCAATGGTGGCAAAATCAAATGAAATGCACATCTACCGTTGATCCTGTGTTTCAAATTTTGATCTGAGCCCTCCACATGGAAAAATGTGATTGGAAATGGGTCTAGGGGCACCTTTTGACATTTTATAATTTTTTGGAGAAAAGTAAAATGTTAACATTTGTCTCTATCCCTCCGCCCTCAGAAAAATGGGCTTGACACGTGTCCTAATGTGGGTCCCAGTGGACCTGTGCTTCAACTTACAAATTTTATCCCTATTTTCCAACAAGGAACAAATTTTATCCCATTGTATAGGAGCTGCACACTAATAACTCACATAACAATCTTTGTCTTATATGTAACCTCTCAACAATTTCTTTGGTTGCATATGAAACCAATTCTCCCAAATGGTTTCAACTAATTAACAATACTAACAATAAAACAATTCCATATTTTTTTATTATCTAACTTACTTAATAACTAATTACCATATAATAAATACTATTTACTATATGTAATATTACATTCACATTATAATAATCTTATCCATGATAATATTATATTCATCATATCTAATGTTCACACTATACAATATCTTTAACAAATACAACCCAGGAAGAAAAGTAGATGTAATACGAGTAAAAATAACAAATATAAAATGACTCATAGGATAAAAAAAGGTTGTAGAAGAACCATTTGTGTATGAGAAGGCTGCCAGGGAATTCAATGAAGAAAAGGAACATGAATTTAGAGTTGAAGAATATCACAATATAGAGAAGTAACATAAAAGTAAAGTAGCCACAATGTAGACATGGGGTGATAGTATGTAACTTGGATAAAAAATCAGTTATAAACATTCTCGTTAAAAGAGGGAAATTCAAACAAATATCTCTTCCGGAGGTATAATTTTACATGAGTGCACAAAATAATATTTTATACATAAATAAATGTACTTGCCTAAAATAGATTTAGGTTGGTGATATCCTTGTAGAAAAATTCCCATAGTGAGTGGATGAAGAGGTGTGTGGCCCTAGAAGAGGTGAGGGAAAAATTCATTTCAAATAGATAAAACATAAGGTTGCAGTATGATCATGATAAAACATAACATATATCATGAAAACTATAAGAATTGTTAGCCAATTTTCTATGCCACTTCACTTCATCAGTGAAAAAAGAAAAATAATTTCATGACGACAATATTGAAAACTACAGGTATTCTAAATTGAAGCCTCTAAAAACTGATAATTTAAAGACAATAACCAATATAGAAGAGAAAATGTCTAAATTAAGTATAGTGATGAATAATGTGACCACATATTATGTGTTACTTGCACATTAGTAATAAATCATTGAACATAAAAATGAACTTGATTGCATTGAAGAATGATGATTTAAGTTATATATACAATAATAAATAATGAAAGATATATTCATTCACACACACACACACACACACACACACACACACACACACACACACACACACACACACACACACACACACACACACACACACACACACACACACACATACAAACAAGAATTTTGGGGTGTCAGAATTTGGATTTAAATATAGAAAGAAAAAGATGCTAGAGCATAGATGTTCCACAATATGGTTGAGAATGGATTCATGCAAAGAACATAAATTAAAGTATTAGTATAAGAAAACACATTATTTGGATGTGAATATCACACCAATTACATCCAATCTAATTTTATATGAACTTACAAAACTATCTATATAGACTGCACATCAAGTCTAGATACAATATAAATATTCCACATAAATCATGGATTTGAAGGAGTTAGATACATAGATAAAACTCCATTTTTAAATTTCATGTGAAATTAAGGACTTAGAGGAACTAGGGAAAGTAGAAACTTGTATCATAAATTCACTTTAGTATTAATGTTCTTAAAATAGATTTTACTGGAAGGTCACACATCAAATACGGATTTGAATTATGTTTATGTATTTCAAATTTATAATTTGATATTCTAAACAATGTATTACTATTTTTAACTATGTATAAATAAAGGAGAAGAGTTAGAAGGTTATCTATTATGTCTGTGATCCCTAACCTTACTATCATAGATTGATATGAATGTGAATCAACAACCCTACTTCAATTTTATTTTCTTTACTATGTAAGAGTGTTAAGGTGTAATATTTTTAATCGACATCTATATACGTCATCTCTAGATCTGAATAAAATAGTATTATTAAACTAAGAAGTATATGAATATAATTAAAATAATTTTGATCACATTTTTTAATTAGCAATAACTATAACATATCAAACCAAGGAGAATAACCTAGGGGCTAGATTTCCCTATATAGGATACAAAATTTATTTATTATTTTTCTATGCGTAAGAAACACAATTATAATGATGATTCCAAATCTATACAAAATATATCAGCTCACATTATACTTCATTTAGAATAGGGGATATCAATTCAATTATTCTTCACATTATCTTGCAATATTTTTGTATATCTAAATCATCCCATTACTAGCTTCTAAACAATCCATAAGTGTAAGAAGAAGTAAATATTGTTGTTAAGTGCCTTAGGAAAAAAATAATGATCATGAGTAAAACTCAAAAGACACATATATTGAACATTTTCTTTTGGTATTCATTCTATGGCATCTTTCATGCCACCAAGTGCTTCCCATGCCACACATTACTAAGAACTAACATGTAATATGTGATTTTAAAAATAATTGCTCTATTACAATAAAAATTTCTTTATATTGTATGATTTTGGGTAGATTTGATACAAATGGATTTGAGACTTTAAATGTTTCTATATTTGCATAAGAGTAACACACATGGCCCTATCTATTACTATACCATAAAAATAATCAATAATCATGATTTGATTCCAGGTAATTATATGTGGAAAATTTACAATATATGAGAGTTTCATATGATCATTATGAAATTTATACATGGCACAATTCCTGGCTCTTTTAGATGAATTTTTTTTCAAGCATGAGAGTTGGTCTCAATTGATAACACATTAATTATTTTATATTAATATGAAAATAATTGGAGAACCAAAAATAAAATTAATTAAACATTACGTATTTATAATAATTTTATTAAATTGATCACATGTCATTTTTAAACTAAACAAATTAATTATTAATAAGCTAATAGAGAAAATTAAATCAATTCTAATCACATCAACAAATTAGGCACTCACAATTTTGTGATGGCAATACTTTCCACTTATCACATAATATAAGTGTTCGACATAAAAGGGTATATCAAGTAATTCCTTATATGTTAAGGGTATTTAAAATAGCTATATCAATATGCTACTTTGATCATTGGTTATACCCCTAAAATTAGTTTTTATATTGTATAGTGAAATTCAATATATAGTACATATTCCAATTAATAGTTCTAAATCATTTAAATTATTAGTGTTTTAAGTTTCCATGTTCTATTATTTAAGGCAGCCCATCAGTGTTTAGGGTGTCCTTATTGTGTTAATTTAGGTGAACCATTATTGTTGAGATTTATGTAAAAGTATTTAGGGTGTAAATATTAGCGTATATGATATCATATGAGTGTTTGGAGTTTCAAGTTTTCATTTAGGGTTAAGGGTATATGTTAAGGGTTTACTGTTGATGCAAAATCATAGCACCCCCAAATGTCCTGGGTGTGAGATGGGGCATTCAGTGTGATTGCACAACATTGGACCATCTCTCAAGCTGTGGCACTTGCAAACCTGAGATGGACCTCCAAAGAAGGCTGGTTCCTGCTTCCTAATGTACCTACCATGAGATACTCAAGTGTAGGCTGAAACTGATATATTCTAATCTAACCATTCCAATGGGACAGGGAGAGAGAGAGAGGGTTAAAGAGATCCTACACTAAGCGGTGATACACTAGAAAAGGAAGTGGTTGATCACAGACTCAAACTGCTTGAAGTGGAGAGAGGTGAGTAGAGGAGAGGGTGGATAAGATGCACCACGGACCAAAGATGAATGTTACATGAAAAACAACTTCAAAACCCATTAAGCACAGCTCCCAGAACCTGTAATAAACATCAAAATATGTGCAATATACCTTACAACGATGAGAGGTAAGAAGAGACAGTAAAATAAGCCAAGGATGGACATATGCATCATGAAACAAATTATATTGTTCTAAAAGTAACACGGTACATCATTAGTGGGAAAGGGGTAAGGAAATGCCATTATAGAGCCATGAAAGGAGGCTTAGACTCCACATTCTACAATAAGGAAGAAAGAGAGAGGGGGCCACAAGAGAAAAGATGAATAACCTTTGAATATGCCCCTCCTTTACAATATATAGAAGAATGAGAGAGAAAGAGAGAGTGGAAATCAAAATTTGCTCCAACTACCCTTGTAAATGCATTGAACTCCACCTGCCATAATGAAGAGAATTCCTGTAAGACCCATGCCTTAGTCGTTGTCCCTTACTAGACAAGAAAGAGCCCCATTCTTCATCATGGTGGCAGGTGAGAGACTTGACTGCCTCGAAAATGGCGGGCTGAAAAAATTAATGGAGGAAAGTGAGAAGCCAGCACTGAGATCTTTCCAAAAAATCATCTCCTACCCAAATTCAAGTTTCGGTCAAAAAATATGGTTGTCTGAAGATCAGAGTTGCGGGTGCGTAATGTTTAAAAGAGTCTGTCCATACCGTGTCCATGTGGTAGCCTTGTGCATCTTGGAGATTCAAATCCTTCTTTTTTCTCTTGAAATCATGTTGGACTGACACATGGTAGCTTTTGTAAGCTCCTCTATGTTCCTTCATGTTTTTACCTAAGTCCTTCCCATTGGTAGAGACACTGTGCCTGACCCGAGACATGTGGAGGCTTTACGCTTGTTTATAAACTGCCCCCAGTTTTTACCTTCAAAGTTGTGTGGTCGAGACACATGGAGGTCTCCATAGGATTTTGGAATTTTCAATGGCCGACTTACCTTTTCAAACCCTGGGACACGTGGTGAGCTGGTGCATGTTTGGGAAATACCTCTGGATTCACCTCTTGAAAGTGCACCGAAGAGACATGTGGCTCTTTCCGCAGCTTGTTCTATTTATTTTTATTTTGGCTAAGTCCCTTTGTTTTGCGAGCCCATAATTTTGACCCTAGACACGTGGAGGCTCAGCGAATATTTGAGTCTACTCCTTAAGTTTTAACCTTTGGAGTTGCACCGGGATGACACATGGCTCTATCTACTAGCCTGCCTCTATTTTGAATTTTCAATGACCGCCTTCTCCTTTCGGGCTCTGGACACATGGCAAGCTTGCACTCATTTAGGGACTGCCTCTAGATTTTATTTTTGAAATTATGCTAATGAGGTATGTGGAGGCTTTCACTTACTTTTTGTACTTAGCCGATTCGAGCTTGCTCCCTTTTTGGGCCTAGGACATGTGGAAGGCCTGTGCTCATCTGAGTCTCCACTTTGGGTCGCGCCTTTGAATTTTTTTTGATACGACACGTGGTGCCATCCGATGGCTCTCTATACTTAGCTGATTCGAGCCAATGCCTTTCTTGGGCCCTTTTTTGACTCTGTTGGACCCTAGACATGTGGAATCCTCGTGCTCATTTGGAAACCCACTTAGGATTTTACCTTTGAAGTAGCGTTGAGTCAACATGTGGCTTCTTCTGCCGACACTTTTATACTTAGTTGTTTTAGGCCCACTCTGTGCCCCTTTTTGAATTTTTAGCTATTAAATTTGCCCCTCCTTAGACCTGGGACACATGGAGTCCTGGCGCTTGTTTGTGTCTCCGGCTTTGACTTTGACCCTTGAAGGTGCGCCATTTGGACATGTGGTAGCTTCCCTTGGCCTGTTACTTTTTAATTATCGATTTGGGCCCACTTTGTCCCACTTTTAACTTGGTCTACGTGGCGAGCTTGTGTTCATTTAGGAACCCGCTCTTTGGACTTGTTATCAGCTAATTTTGACTTTGCAAAATTAATTTAAAAAAAAAAATGGAAATTTTGAAATTTTTCAAAAATTTTACTTTGCGTGGTTTATCACCCTCATGACAATCATCTCCTTTTTGTGATCGTTTTGGTCTTCGTTTCATCCTTTTTGGGTGAGAACTCCTCCCGCCAGGCTTTAAATTGCATTAAAATACATTAAAATTAATTAATTAATATTTAATTAATTAATTGCTCTATGTTTGATAAAATTTATTTTTTGGGAGTATTTAATTAAATAAATATTAATTGAAAAATTCATTCGACAAATTTTTATTAGATTGCCAGGGAAGTAAGCTTATGCTTCCAACTACTGGGAATGCCAATTTGGCTTCCCGAACCCGGATTTTCCCTTTCCTGGCAATATTCTTTTAATTTCCCGCTTGTGGGATTTTCTCCACCAATTTCCAAATCATGGATTTGCTAATGGGCAAGAAATCTCCCAATTTTCCACATGGGAAAATTGAAGGGAGACTGCCATCGCACTTTGCCATTCCTATTGGCAATTGGCTATTGCTTTCCCCATTTCCCCCGGGCACTTAATTCCACTGCCTGGGAAGAGAGGAAGTTGGATTAATCCTCAGAACTTCCTCCATCAAAATCATTGGAAAGATTCATATGAAGCTTTCTGATTGCTTCTTATTTCTTTTGAAGGACATAATATTTTGTCACATCCCACAATAAAGCGAACGCCAAGTAAGAAGGTTTTTGTATTACAGTGAAATCCACGCCTGAGAATACAACAAATAAGTAAAGAAGGAATAGTTTTAAAATTCCAATGCATGGAGGGGAGAAGCATAAAGGAATAGTTTTAGAACCCACATTTTGTGACAATGCAAGCCAAAACCAAATCCCACGTACCTGTCAAACAAGCTCCCACACAGGCAAGTGAATCGGTTAGAATACAATTCAAAAATAAAAAGAAAAGCCCACGTGTGAAGAGAGGGAGAGGATAGTCCAAAGAACATAAAGATCTCCACGAACCTATCCAAAGTCCCATGCCAATCCAAAGGAGGGACCATGCCTTGGGGGAAGAAAAAGACAGTAGGAAGTTTGTGCATAAGACAAAAAAAAAAATGCCACGCAAGTTTCTAAAGGAAAAGGCGCAACTCCCATGCATGGATTAAATTTCATGCATTTTTGCTATATTTTTGTTTGTTTTTGTAGCAAGCTCCCACGCATAGCCAAAACCTAGCAGGAGCCACGCATGCAAAGGAAAAGGAGATTAAATCAGTCAAAACATAGTCCAAATGCCTTCTACCAAGAACAGTCCAAGACCACATGCTGTAGGAAAAAGTAGAAGGCCACATGGAGGGGACAATTTTAAAATTCCACGCCTTGGGAGGAGAAAAGGACAACAGGAAGTTTGAGAAAATCCATAACCAAAGACCATATGCCAAGAAGGAATCACCACGCAACTATCCACACTCCCACGCAGGTGAAAGTAAAAAAAAAATACAAAAAGATCATTTTCCACGCATCTTTCAAGAAAGAAATCCCACGCCAAAGCTAACACAACTAGAAGCTTTCCACGTATAGGAAAAGAGAAAACAACACAACCTAAAGGAAAGAACAACCATGTGCCAAGAATAGGTAGAAAAGACCACGTGAGGTAAAAGGAATCCCACGCACAACCCACACAACCTGAGAAAGGGATTCACAACAAAATACCCATGCATGCATAAGAGGAAATAAGTGAAAACCATCCAAAGGACAAACGAATAAATAATATGGGCCCATGTATTTGGTTTTAATTTCTCCATGCACCAATCCTAAATAGTTTCACGTAGAGTTAAAAGAAGCTTTTTCATGCAAGAGAAATCACTTTTTAAAAAGTCAAATAGCAAACAATAAGAAAAGAAGGTGAATGAAACTAGTTTCAGCACATGCATTTGATTTCTACACGCATTTGTAGAAGGATCAAGCAAGTGTACTCACACATATATCAAAGGATTGCAAGGAAGAAGTAAATCTCAAAGTACGTGGTCATTAAAATCATGCATTTTTAAGTTACGATTCACTCATATCGAGGAGAATTTGCTCTGGGAATTAAATAAAAATTTGGAATATTAAAATCAGGTGATTTTATTTATTTAAAAAAAAAAAAAATTGTCACCAGGATCGAAAATTGTAATCGGGACTATTTATTATTATTGTTATTATTTTTAAAATAATAATAAAATCGAATTGTTCTTTACACTGACAGGGATTTCGGAGACTGAGACCCGACCCCGCTTGCGTTGTTTTATGTGCCTGAGTCATTTTTCTGTGAAATTCATCATGGCCGAAAAGTCTAACAAATCTGCAGGGAGATCAAAGAATGTTGATAAGAGAAAACACATAGTAGAACTCACACACAGAGTCCACGTGGGAGAACAACACAGGAGCAAAGGTGCGAAGGTATAGGAAGGCATCGCGTTCGGAGGTGTAGAGTCAGACTTTAAGGACTTAGCTGATTTTGGAGATCAGGGCTATTTTGAGAGGTTGGCGTGCAGAGCACACAAAGCGATGCCGAGACTTGTGTGCCACTCTTCGTGGAGATTTCAAAAAGCATGTCCAATCACTCTTACATGGACATAAGTTAAGAATAGATCGACCACTATAGTTAACTATCAGCGATCTATAGATAGCATACTTGCATGTATGGCTATAGTTGTAAAAGCCGCATGGCTATTATTAGCATGCGACCTATTTTGGTAGAGTTAAGCGGTGAAGGGCTAGTCCCTCACCTTATATATATGTAATGAATTACTTAGTAAGATATAGACAGAGACACATACTACTTTGAAGGGTTAGAGATATATGAGTGCATGAGAATGGATAATTGTAATAGATCCATGCACTTATGCCTGACATTGTATGAATATTTTGTAATGTTGGTATGATGAATATTGGCCGAAGAACAGTGTCTGATATGTTTTTCAATGTATACTATTATTGTCATGATGATTTATACTTAAGTTCTTATAGATCTAGTACGGTGTAACGATGTATAGATGGATCAGTTTCTAAAATATATGTTTGTTACACTACTTCATCATGCTACCATTCTTCTTAAACAACCCTAAAGAGGGACCTGGTACCTTTGCGCACTTCGGGTGAGCGCTTAGCCTAGGCTGAGTGATGTGCCAACGGGACTAGGTGTTATCTAAGAATTCTAGGCTGCATCATTGGTTTTGTTGCCAGGACCTCTTTTGCAGTTGTTTCATAATGGTTCGCGATGAAGACATACCAGATAACTTTGGCAAGTGTTGAAGAATGGATTCACGATCTGGAGGAAGAATATGGATAGAGGTTTGACACTGGATCTGGATTTAGTGCACGCACTTGGGTAGAGCATAATTTGTATGACGGTTTGTACGAGAGCTTCTTTGCTATCTTTACAGTAGAATTATATGAACGGTTGACTGCATATGCATGTAAGTGGAATTGGAGGTATCGTACACTTGTTTGGACACATGAGGAATTTCAAACACTATATGATGTTAACATGTGCTGGACTCGCGCGGTAGATACCTAGTTTCACGGTGTTTTAAACAGCTATATTCTAGAATATTCAATTTCGACTTATTCGTGCCCAAAGGTAGCAGAGTTATAGTTCCTACGGTATCGTAGAGGGACGTATTTGCAAGGTATTTTGCTGGAAATCAAAATATTGATGGTAAAGTTGAAATTGGAAGATAAACCCATGGAAAGCTAAAAATATCCACGCACGGGGGTAGGAACAGTATTGGTGAAAGATGGCAGACCTAGCTGTAGCACGGCAGACGGAAGTATGATGAGGCATGCGAGAGGGAATTATGCAAGAAACAAGAAATTGTAGAATGGATGGTGTTGTGGAGAGAGATGGCTCGTGAAGGATTTGAGGCTCATGGGGAGGAAGAAGAGTAAGAGCATCAGGAACTCCCCCATCTAGGAAAGCATGATAGAGAACCCTCTTTGGCCTCACATGGAAGCGCGCCAATAAATATGACCTAGGCCATGAGTGCGCATCTAAGCCAACCTGCTGACCTAGCCCTTGCGCTTGGTTTTCCAGTATCTAGTATAGCAAGTAAACATAGTTTTCGTTTAGGAAGTGAAAGAGTAGAAATAAGTCAGACAACAAGTACATCAATGACAGCACAGACAACTTTGTTATTCTTTGGGGGTATGTTTTCAGGCTCATCATCTGCACATAATATGAGCGTACTGAGTGTGGGATCCACCTCTGGAACTGGGACTACTTCACAGAATGTAGGGGTCCAGTATAGTACCATTGTCGGGACACAGGGGAGTGCATCCACAGGCCCTATTCCAAATTCTGGAGGAGGATCGGGTGGTATGGGCAGTTCTAGTTCTGGTGGTTCGAGTGGTTTTGGAGGAAGAGAAAACCAACGAGGTTCTGGGTTGGGTGGTCAAGGCCTGCAGTAGCCCCAGAATATTTATATGGAGATGTCCCTTTATCTCCAGAGTACAGAGGTATCAAGGATGCTGCAGAACATGTTCATATGTGTGAAATATTTCTGGTGTGCAAAAGGTATCATGGCTTCTAAGCGTAAGGCAAGTCAATTTGCTACTACATTACAGGTGCACACGCATAGCTGGTATAGGAAGTTTGATCCCAATCAAACTTGTATTGACTATGCAACATTGAAAGATGCTTTCTTGAAAGAGTTCCATATCCCAGAGTTTGAGTAGAAGAGTATAAGTGCACTCAATGAGATAAAGCAAGGCACTACTAAAAGTGTACATGATTATGATGCCCATTTGAAAACACTTCTATCCAAACTCTCCTATGACATTCATGCAAGTCAGCATGCGCAACGGTTTGTCGGGGGATTGATTACTCCATTTTGAAGAGCATTATCACATAAGACTTATACCGACCCGTGTGAAGCATTGGAAGCAGCTTTATGCACTGAAGCAGTTGGGAGTATTGACAATGGAGTTAGTCCATTCCTGGAGGCTCAAATAACAGCTATGGGAAAATAGTTAGAGAAATTATCGGAAAACTCAGCTCATGAAACACGCTCAACAATATCAAATCAGAAGTGCATGAGTTGTAATTGTAAGATTTTTGTAAATGAATGAAACTGTGAGGAATCTACCTATGAATTATGTGTATCTTATTTTGGTTGGAATGATCTTCTTATTGGATATATGAACAAGTGCGCTATCTTATTGTGTGGAACAATGTGTGATAGAGGATTGTCATCACCAATCTGGCACTATGATAATTCTTCACCGGGAACTCCTCGTGCTATGATTATTTACTAATGCACAACCTTTAGTTTGGTGGATGTAATCTAGAAACAAAACAACAACATAACACAAGAATACCATCGACTATGATAAGATAGAATGATGAAAAATTTGAAATATCAAAATAAATTATAATATTAACATGAAATTGTTACAATCTCACCCATGAGGTACTTCAAGTGTTATTGCCTTCACTTGCCTTTCACCAAGACTATGGGAGAAACTTTACAATTACACCTCTTAATGGCTTCTTCAACACACCTTTAAACTGATGGCTTCCTTCGCACATTTCCTACAATATTTCTCACTACTTCCTTCTATGCTAAATGAGGGGGGTGGCCTCTCTATTTATAGAATTTCTAGGCTTATCCATCTTATCTCTAAGATAGGATAAGAAATCCACTCTGACGAATCATATTCCATACCTTAACTCTTATCTGTACATGTAAGCTTATCTGTTAAGATAAGATAAACCTTATCATTTTACATGGGTTCCACATTTTTAGACTTTTTACAAATAAAATACACAAAATATTTATGACCTCACTCCTTGTCTTTATGACCAATATAATATTTATAATTCCTAATCATGTAGACCCTACTTCTCTAATTACCAAAACTTTGACATTTTAACATTACCGGACCACTTACGACAAATATTTACTTTTTACAACATTCTTATTGTACTTTGACTGTTACCGTTCTCCACATTATTGGCTGCACCGTACTGATGGCGCCGTTATCTTCTATCAGACGCTACTACTAATTATACTTAACAACATCCTATTCCTAATATATACATTAATGAAATAGAAATTACGGAGGAAAATTTTAGTGTCGACATCTTCCCCCTTCCTAGCTTCTACTCCATCCTCGGAGTAGACTATTCTGGTGCTTGGAAAATCTTCAACTTGTCGTGGTTGACCCATTTCGTAATGGGAGTGCAATCCAATTCCTCCAGTCGGTACGTACCATTTTCATGCACAACTGCTATTTTGTAGGGCACCATCCATTTTGGAAGAAATTTTCTCTGTCTTCTTTTTTTGTATCTGGAATCATATACTAGAACCAAGTCATTCACATGAAATGGAGACCATCGGATCTTTTGATCAAAGTATTCCTTCTGCTTCATTTTCTTCTTATGGCTTGTATCCTTTGCTATTTCTCTCATTTCCTCCAACAAATGAAGATGTACCAACCTTTCTTTTACTGAATCACTTTCATCCATCCTTTCATTTTTCATAACTCTCACAGTGGGAATATCAAACTCAATAGGAAGAACTGGATCAATGCCATAGGCCAACTGAAATGGGGAGTATCATGTTGCTGACTTTGATGTTTCCCTATATGCCCACAATGCTGCATGAATCCTTTTATCCCATTTATGTACCTGCAAGGCTGCATCTTTTGCTAGAATTTGACACAACACAAAATTTGTTTGTTCCACCTGTCCATTTGTGCTTGGCTTGTATGTTGTTGCCTTCCTGTGCTTAATAGAAAACTTATTGACTATGGCTTCTACCACCTCATTAATGAAGTGGCTTCCTTGATCTGTTACAATTTCTAATGGGCAACCAAATCTAGTGACAATGCGTTCATACATGAACCTTGCCACTTCATCCATGGAAGTTGTTTTCAATGGCCTAGCTTCAACCCACTTGGTTAAATAATCTGTGGCAACTACAATATACTTATTTTGGCGTGATGTAGTTGGAAGTGGACCTACAATGTCTATTCCCCACTTTTCAAAGGGACCAAGGGGAAGAATAGGACATAATTGGAGCTGATGAAGTCTTACGGTTACCATGTGTTTGACAAATATCACATGTCTTACAATAATTATAACAATCTTTAAAAAGAGTGGGCCAGTGATAACCTGCATCCAAGATCCTTCTTGCTGTAAGTTGTCTAGAGAAGTGCCCTCCACATGTACCATTGTGGAATTCTTCTAGCAGTTCCTTCCCTTGATCATGTCCAACTACCCTCTTATATTGTCCATCAAGTCCTATTCGAAATAATACTCCATGCAGAATAGACTATGGACGACTATCTTGAGTAATCTTTCTCTTAGTCTTTGCATTGGCCACCCATCAGGAAACTTGAATTCATTTAGATAATTCCAAATATCTATGTATTCACTAGGGATTGTGTCAAGGGATAACAATGTTGCATCGAGGAAATCATCATCATCACAAGATGATCCTAAACCATCATACGCTCGAGAGAGTGCATCTGCATTGACATGCTTCTTTCCTAGCCTATCTATAATATCAAATTCAAACTTCTTGTAGCAAAATTATCCATCTTTCTATCCTCCATGATGGGTTAGACTTATTTACAATATATTTTAGAGCCTGATGATCTATTACAACTAGAAATTTTTACCCTAGCAAGTAATTTCTAAACTTCTTTACATCAAAAATGATAGCCCATAGCCTCTTTTTCAGTTACAGTAATAATTTACCTCATCACTGCTCATTTCTCTGCTCCCAAAGTAAATTGGATGTTCATTCCCATTTTCATCCTTTTGGCTCAAAGTACTTCCTAGTGTTGCATCTAAGGCATCAGTGTACATAATGAATGGCTTTGCTCCAATCTGGATTCTTCAAAATAGGTGAAGGACACCAGGGCTTCCTTCAATTTTCCAACAAGCTTCATGCGCCTTATTTCCTGGTTCATAAGTAACATCCTTCTTCAAGAACTGGAGTTGAGTGGCTATGTACGAGTCTTTGAGAAATTCTTGATGAACCTTCTATAGTAACCCACATGGCCTAAAAATGATCTCAACTTACTTCTATTCATAGGAAATGGTAAATCTTTGATTTTTAAAACTTTATCAGGATCAGTACCAATTACCATAGTCTGGATACAACATGCCCTAACAAAACAGCCTTTAGAACATCCAAAGACACACTTTGCTAGGGTTTAGTGAGGCTTGTGCTTCATCTAACCTTTGAAATGTTGTCTCCATCTGGTGCAGGTGGTTCAACTTGCTCCCATTAGATGTAAAAATCATCCAGAAATACTCTGATGAAGGTTCCAATATAGGGTTCAAACACCCTATTCATCAAATGCTGGAATGTTGTTGGAGCATTACACAACCCCAAAGCCATAACTCTATAAGCGAACATTCCCAAAGGAGTGGTGAACGTAATCTTCAACTGATCTTTCTCTGCTATACGATCTTGGTTGCAGCTGCTATATCCATCAGCAAAATTATAGCACTCCTGACCAGCTACTTCATCCAAGATCTGATCTGAAAATGGAAGAGGGTAATGATCCTTATTTGTTGCCTTATTGAGCTTCTTGTAATCAACACAAATGCGTAGCTTCCCATTCTTTTTTATTGAGATCACAATAGGAGAAACCCATTCTGAATTCTCCACAGTAAATATGAATCCTGCATCAAGCAACTTATCTATTTCTTATTTTACAGTCTTGGAATAATTAGGATTCATTCTATATGGCATTTGCTTTATGGGCTTAGCACCATCTACCAGCTCAATAGAATGTTCTACCCAACTTACTTGACGGAGTTCCTTGTAATCAAAAGTGAATAGGTGTATGTACCTTTGGAAGAGCTAGAGGTAGGATTCCTTCTCACTCTCCATCACAGCATCACCAATCTTTATTTGTTAGAGACGATCATCAACTTCTTCTTCAGATAATTTAATGGGGTCATGAGTTGGTGTGACTGGAAGGATATTCATGACTGAAACATCCACCTCGCTTTCTTCATCTTCAGTTTCCACTTCACTGGTACTAGAGTAATAAGAGGATGTCCAATCATCAGTTTCATCACTTGAATCCACAGGTTCTGCCTTATGATGTCGAGGGATCACATTTATCTTCACCCTCTCTCTACCACATCCAAGTGTCATGAAACCTTCATTCCAGTAGTTTCTTGCATGAACTCTCCTTAGCCACGGTCTTCCCAGCAGCATTAGGTACGCAACAGTACCATTTTTCATCACTTGAAAGTCTACCACACATACAACACCCATAACAAATATTGTCACATTTGAAACTACACCTTTTGGTTTAGTTTTTCCCTTATTTAATGACCTTAACATAAGTGTTTGAAGGACGATCAATTTTTAACCCCAACATATTCATTACAAACTCGGTCATTACATTAACTGCAACACCTCCATCAACTAAGACATCATGAATTGAAATACCATTACATAATACCTCAGCTTGTGGAGCATAGGTATCTACCTCTGCCTCCAAAACAGGGACCTCAACCTCCTTCCTTGTTCGTCGCATTGATTCCACCTCGCAACTTCCGCCTCTTCTCAGAAGACATAGCCAAGAGTTGACCATATGTAATATTTGCAGGCCTTTTGGACAGATCTTCCAAGATGGAGTATGGTCCTTGCCCCTGTGAAATCAGAAAATCCTGTACTCCCAACTTTCTTCTCCTATGTTTCTTACTAGTTTCTTCTTTCATCTTGTTAGGATCATTTCCATCTTGATTATCTTTTTCTTTCTTTCGTTTTTGTTACCAAACACATATACTTCATTATTTCTGCTCTTATCTATTACATCAAAAGAATTCACAGGTGCTTTTCCTTTATCATTATCTCCTTTACCAGATGTAAAAGCTCTATCTGGACAATTATACTTATAATGACCCTTTTTATAACAACCATAACATACAACTTTAGAAATATTTCTTTTTGGACCTCTATCTCCTCCCTGAGAACTAAATTCCTTTCCTTGAAGAAGATTAATAGTTAACTAACCCATCTTCTTTTAGCGAGATCTTCATACTCAGTAGATGTACTAGGAGAAATATTTGTGCTCATCGGGAGTGGTTGTGGATTCTGGACCAAAGGTGTTGTTGTAGGCTCTACTTTAGCAACAATTTCTTTGGGCTCCTCTTCCGTGCTTTCTTCTTGCCTTCTTGTAATCTCCTTTGCTTGTTCAATGGTAGTTGGGTGGTCATACTTCATTCGTTGTCTGATCTCTGGCTTCATCCCAAGAATGAAGTGCTTACAGAGGAGATTATCCACGCCATTCATCAACCCATCCGCTAGTCCTTCCTTCCGGATCTGGGCATCGAGCTTCCTCCTTAGCTCTAGAAAACGAGCATGATAATCCCTTATCTTCTCCTGCTCTTCATTGGGAGTAGCTTTGTGATCTCGATCATGAGATCTGTATATTTCTGTTGTTCACCAAATTCTTCAAGAAAACTTTCAGTTAATAAATCCCATGAATTTTTCACATTATCACCTAGTGTTTCAAACCACCTAAGTGCTAAACCATCCAAAAAGGTAGGAAAAAATTCAGTCCATTGTTCCCTTCTTATAAGGCCATTACAAATACAAGATCGCTTAAACTCTTGAATGAAAGAAGAAGCATCTTCATTAGATTGAGCTGAAAAAATAGGAATCTTTCCCATTTTCAAAAGTAATCACCGTGAAATACCAACTCACAAGTACAATCAACAAGACTTATGTGTACAAATAATTGGAATCACTATACTAGAAAAGTGATTTTACACCTTTGTACAGTAAAATAGAAATGACAACGGTAAACTATGGTAAAACTTGACTTACTACGGTAAAAACTGACTTTACTGTGGTAAACACTATTCACAGGTAAAAAGTGAAGTTACTGTGGTAAATACTATTCATGGTAAAAAGTGACTTTACTGCGGTAAAATACTATTCCAGCAAAAATGACTTTACCACGGTAACTACTATTCATGGAAAAATGACTTTACCATGGTAACTACTATGCACAGTAAAAACAAGATTACCCTCTAATTGATTTTTGACTAAGTGAGAATATCTCTCTAGAAAATCCACCAACAAGGAATGGTCCCGGCAACGGAACCAAAATGTCATCACCAATCCGGCACTATAATAATTCTTCACCGGGAACTCCTCATGTTATGATTATTTACTAATGCATAGCCTTTAGTTTGGTGGGATGTAATCTGGAAACAAAACAACAACATAATACAAGAATACCATCGACTATGATAAGACAGAATGATGACAAATCTGAAATATCAAAATAAATTATAATATTAACATGAAACTGTTACAATCTCATCCATGAGGTACTTCAAGTGTTATTGCCTTCACTTGCTTTTCACCAAGACTATGAGAGAAACTTTACAATTACACCTCTTAATGGCTTCTTCAACACACCTTTAAACTGATGGCTTCCTTCGCACATTTCCTACAATATTTCTCACTACTTCCTTCTATGCTAAATGAGGGGGGTGGCCTATCTATTTATAGAACTTCCAGGCTTATCCATCTTATCTCTAAGATAGGATAAGAAATCCACTCTGACGAATCATATTCCATACCTTAACTCTTATCTGTACATGTAAGCTTATCTGTTAAGATAAGATAAACCTTATCATTTTACATGGGTTCCACATTTTTAGACTTTTTACAAATAAAATACACAAAATATTTATGACCTCACTCCTTGTCTTTATTACCAATATAATATTTCTAATTCCTAATCATGTAGACCCTACTTCTCTAATTACCCAAACTTTGACATTTTAACATTACCGGACCACTTACGACAAATATTTACTTTTTACAACATTCCTATCTGTACTTTGACTGTTACCTGTACATCCACATTATTGGTGGCACCGTACTGACGGCGCCGTTATCTTCTATCAGACGCTACTACTAATTATACTTAACAACATCCTATTCCTAATACATACATTAATGAAATAGAAATGACGGAGGAAAATTTTAGTGTCGGCAGGATCTTCTTAAGTAAGCCATAGTTGATGACGTGACTGATTTCTACATTATTAATTAGTAGCTCATTATAACTTATGAATGGGGAATAAATAACTATAATCTTTGAGGCTTAACGGTATAAAGTCTGATATGTCTCAACCTATTAGGGTGGTACATTTCCCTCGTTAGTTGAGTTATATTCTTAATTTAAGAACTTAAATGGTTGTTGTCCTAATTTTTGTAGATAAAGGGTTGTTCGGTCCCAACTGACAACCAGGAAACAATCAAAAGTAAATTAAGACCCTCTTTGTAAATCTGAGCCTTTACACAAAAAAAGATGATAACTTAGAAGTGTTGGATTCAGGGATTAAACAGGCAGCCTAATTATGAAGTCTTGTAACCTAAATATAACTTAACGTAAGTAAATTCTTGGAGGTATGTACATCTTTACGAGGATATTCCATAGGATGTTGACACATGTCAACTACAAGGTTGTACCTTTGAGAAGATTAGGATCTTCTTGAGGATACAACAATACAGATGACATGTGGTAGTACCCTTCTGCATCGATTGTTAAGATTTACACACCTAGGACTTGATCAAGATTACTCTCCAGGACTGGTTAGGACAATAATCAAGTTATGAGAAATCCCTTTGAGTCTCAGGGTACCTTGGCACATGGGGTTAACTTGGGTTGACCCTGTATGCCGATTTATCCTTAGACTTTAAGAGCCTCTTCATAACGTGGACTATGATGTTAACCCGATCCAGAGTGAAACCTTGGGGCAAGGGGACTGATAGGAGTCAGTAAGGATGTTCTATATAACTATTGAGTGGGGTGGAGGACGTATTCCGGATTGACGTGTATGCCATCAAGGAATAAGAAATACGAGAAATATTTTATGAATCTTTGGCCAAAGTATCGCAAGCTGCTGATTGCGTTGTCCTATGTCACCTAGTCTAAGGATCGTGATGCTGATGAATAATGGTAACAATTATTCAGATAGGTTCCTTGGACAGATCACTCAAAATCCTGAATGGGATAAGAGAACCATGTATATGAAATAATTCAGTAGAAAACTTCAAACTCAAGTTACACATGAATAGATCGGAAGTTACCAAGTCATGAGATGAATAGATCGGTGGTACACCAAGTCATTACAGTTGCATATGGTTATCTGTTATATGAATGATTGCTATGATATATGTGGTCTAAATTATGTATTTAGAACAGAGAACATAAAATCGTGTAAAAAATAAAAATAAAAAAATTCTTGTTTCTAAAGGTATTAAATGGGAATGTTACAGAAGCAGTTGGGAGTATTGACACTAGAGTTAGTCCATTACTGGAGGCTCAGATAGCAGCTATGGGAAAATAGTTAGAGAAATTATCGGCAAACTCAGCTCATGAAACACACTCAGCAATATGGTGTACAGATTGTGAAGTAGAAAGCCACACCAAGGATAGTTACCCTCACAGAAATGTACGTTCACTGCTGTTAGACTGTGAGATTTGCCATTTGAATAATGATGCTAGTCACTGCCCCCTACTACAACATGTGATCGGGAAGAATGTATCCTCATTTTGTAAAATTTGTAGGTCCACAACTCATGATACCAAAGATTGTAGACTAATTGGCCAGATCCATGATGCCATTGATATTGGGGTGTGACAGGTGAGTGTGGCTGATGGTTCTAAAGGAAAGAATGAGCATCAGGATAGGGATTATAATCAAACGCACTATGATAGAAATGACGGAAGGTTTGAAGGGGTTCGTGAAAGAGGATGAGGATATCGAGGCGGATATGGAGGACGAGGCTGAGGTAGAGGAAGGGGTGAATTCCCTTGAGGAACTTGCTATACATGTGGCTCTCCTGACCATTATAGGTGCGAATGCCCGTAGAATATTTCCTGTTCATTTTGGGAAGGGGAATAGTTATGAAGAGTTTCTGGACTTGTATGAGCATCTCAGTAAGCAACACAAGCAAGAAAACAAAGGTGTAGGGATGGTTAGAATCTAGCACGCAGTAGAGAATCAGTGGATTCCCAAGTTAACACCAGAACCTGAGGCAGTAACAGTCAAGATAACCACACGAGTTGAGGCGGCACATGCAAGAGAGGTTTTGCAATAGAAGCTGAAAATCACTAGGGAGGAGGTTTTGCATGCTAGGTATCTAGATCTAGCTCATCAGAAAGAAGTCTATCAACAAACTATGGAGGTCCTTAGAATCCTTCAAGGTGAAATACAGGGTTTGAAAGAGCAGTCTTGGAAATTGGAGCATAAGGGTACAGAAAAGGCCCCATCTGATAATGACGACATCAGGGAGGTATGTAGAACGTTGCGCCAGGAGAATATTATTCCTTTATTAGGAAATTGGTTGAAGGTGAATACTCCGCATGGGAATTGAGACTAGAAGACAAATACTTCATGTGGATCTTCCCCCCAATAGCATTGAATATGACAAGGAGATCACTTTGAATGTTGTTGTGGATGGGTGGTTGTTGAGAAATATTTTGATTGACACAGGTGCAGAAGTGAATGTACTTACATTGGATACATGGGTACAAATGGGGAGACCCCCATTGCAGCCATCATCTAATGTATTTTTCATGACAAACAGAACAAAAGCTACTCCCATAGGAGTTTTGAAGGGTGCATCTATCACTATACAAGGGGCCAAGTTCACAGGAGACTTCGAAGTGTTAGCACTTATGGAAGAAGATAGCTTCTGAGATTTGCTTAGGAACTCTTGGTGTTATGAAAACAATGCTAATTTGAGGTTTAACAAGGGGTATATCAGCTTCAAGAACAAGGAGGAAAGGGTCATAATACCATTGACAAATGAGAAATCCATACCATAGGTGAAACCTTTAAGTAAAGAGGACTTGAACAGAATCTATATACGCATTATTCATGACCCAGAGGTCAATGAGCCATCTAAGGAAGGAATCCTTCATTGGGAAGATTCTCAGTCAATCAACAATACTACCAGTATTGCTTGTGATAATTAGGCTCATGGCACTTATGAACTAGTGGGGCATGAAGTTAAGTGCACGGTTTCTTGCAAAAAGGGTTTTCACTCTGTCCAGTGTATAGGTCACTCAGTACCCCACTATACTGGATCTGAATATTTGGCTGGATTCTTACAGGCCATGGAAGCAAACTAGGTTGACCAGCTTAAATGATGAGATATGCTGTTATATACTTTGGGTGGGATAACAGCGCTCTGGTGGGTGGTCCACAGGGATAATTCTCTATAGAATGGGGAAAGATTGGGACCGCCTTATCAACCAGGTTTTCAAGAAGTAATGCACCTACAAATTTCTTTTCCCTTATCGTGGTAATCAACCTGCTCAGCATCATATCCAGCAGTGTGAGAGACTCTGGACAACAGGACAACAAGCATTACCGCCCTCACTTTGGGTGCTTTGGTTTTATTCTACTCTATAAGGTTACGCATGTGCTTGGTATGTATATGCTGAATTACATTGCGACACTGGAAATTGGCAAAATTTGACTATAGGGATGACCCAAACTTTTGACTTCTTTACACCACTAGTGAACAAAGCTTTAAGCTTTATCAAATGCTTAACCATGGGAGACAGTGGGAAAGTGGAAGAACTTATTCAAGAATTATTTGGTGAGACAGAGACAAGGTCACCTTTTGAGGATGAAGAAGATGATATCATACTACTTGAGCGCGCTTCTGTGGAAAAAGACAAGGGGAAGATGGTTTACATAATTGATGATGAGGAAGTTGAGCACTTGGAAGTGGATCACTCACATGGAACATGTGAAGTGTTAGCCAATGCAGATGTAGATGCACACACATATAATGAACCTATGCAGACAACAAAGGTCAATATAGGCATAGAAGCTAAACTTAAGGAGGTGATAATTGGGGATTACTGGTCAGAATCAAAAGTAGCAGAAGATCATAGAAGTTACTTAGAGACTATGAGGACTTATTCCCAAGAGGATACCATGAACTTAAAGGCATGCATAAATCACTTGGAGAAATGAAGATAAAGCTCAAGGAAGGTGCGCGCCCTATTAGGAAGTGACCTTATCGAATGAATCCCAATTTGCGTGAGAAAGTAAAGGAGGAGATTGACAAGATGTTGAAATCTAGGATCATTCGACCGTTGGATGAATTAGAATGGGTCAGTCCTATGGTGATAAGCATAAAAAAGGATGGTAGGATTCTAATTTGTGTTGATTATAGAGAGTTGAATGTAGCATGTATTACATACCCCTTTCCTATGCCATTCATAGAGCAAACATTAGGAGTGGATGGGTGTGAGATATATTCATTTATAGATGGGTTCTCAAGGTATCACTAGGTTAGGATTTCCCCGGAAGATCAAGAGAAGACCACCTTCACTACTAAATGGGGAAGCTTTGCCTATACTGTGATGCCCTTTAGATTGAAGAATTCACCTGCTATATTTTCAAGGATAGTGGTACAAGCATTCAGGGATTTTATTCACAACTTCTTATAGGTCTATCTTGATGATTGGACCGTTTATGGGCTAATTAAGGATCATTGTGACAATCTACGCTTAATGTTTGAAATATGTATACAGTTTAGTATCTCATTGAACATCAAGAAGTGCATCTTTTCTACTCCCTTTGGCATACTTTTAGGACACATTATCTACAAGGAAGGGTTGCTGGTTGATCTAGCTAAAGTTGCAGTCATCGTAGCCTTGAAAGGTCCTGCCAGTCAAAGTGAGGTGTGTAGATTTTTGGGTCATATAGGGTATTACAAGAAGTTTATAAAAGGGTATGCAAAAGTTTCCGCACCCTTGGAAGAATTGGTCAAGGTGAAAGGTACATTCTATTGGGGGGAGTCACAATAGCGTACATTTGAGATATTGAAGAAGAAACTTACTACCACGCCTATCTTGCACTTTCCTTCATGGGATAAACCTTTTCATGTTCATGTGGATGCCTCTGGGACGACCATTGGTGTTTTTTTAGATCAACTAGGAGAAGGTATAGTTGATCTTCCCATTTGTTTTGCTAGTAGGAAGTTGACCCCTACAAAACATAATTATACCACTACAGATTGCGAAGCTTTTTCCATGATCTATGCCTTGCACAAATTTCTTCAGTATTTTTTGGCCATACCATTTGTGTTTTATACATATCACATGGCATTGAAGTATTTGGTGAACAAGCCCATTTTACAGGGGTGCATATGCCGATGGATACTCTTATTTCAAGAGTTTGACTTTACAGTTGTGGTAAAACTAGGTAAAACCAATTCTGGACCAGATCACTTGTCTAGAATTCAATCAGGAGAAGAGGCACAAACAATAGAAGAGTCCATGCCTAATGCACAGCTGTATAGGTTACAATGCGTGCCATCAGAATTAGAGCACATTGTTTTCTTTCTAAGGACTGGTATGGCACCAAAAGGCATGAAATATTTAGAGAAGAAGCAACTTGCTATACACATGGCACCATTCATGTTAATCAGTGGTGATTTGTAAAAATTAGGTAGAGATGAGGTGTTACACCGTTGTGTGTTGGAGCATGAATGAAAGGATATAATGGAAGAAGCACATGGTGGTATTATAGATGGCCACTATGTGGGTGATACAATAGCGTGTAAGATTCTACTTGCTAGTTTGTGGTGGGAAACATTATACAAGGATTGTAAAGAGTATTGTAAGGAATGTGACCATTGTCAACATCTAGGTTGACCAAGATAAAGGGATGAGATTCCCTTACGAAAAATTACGAGTGCAAAACCCTTTGAGAAATGGGAGATTGACTTTGTCGGGCCTATTTCACCAGCTGCGCGTAGGACTGGATCATGCTATATCATCACTTGTAGAGATTATCTTACCAAATGGGTAGAAGCAGCACCTACAAAGGACTACACAACAGCTACAGCAGCAAGGTTCTTATGGGAGAATGTTCTTACAAGGTATGGTTGTCCTTTAAGTTTAACAAGTGATAGGGGCACACATTTTTTGAATGAGACAATAAGAATTCTATTAGATGAGTTTATGGTGGCCCACCATAAGACTACACCCTATCACCCTCAGGTAAATGGAACTAGTGAGGCTTTTAACAAGATTTTGAGCCACACATTGACCAAGATTTTTGATGTTGGAAGGAAAGATTGGGATGACAAAGTATCTGGTATTATTTGGGCTTATAGAACAACATACAAGAGATTAAACAAAGCCACACCTTTTCAATTGGTGTTTGGCACGGAAGCTATTCTTCCTATAGAATTTATGTTACCTTCTTTGCGCATTGTGTGCACTGGAGGTCTAGCTGATGAGAAAGACTTGGAAGAATGGATTGAGAAGATGGTTCAACTAGATGAGTGCCGAGCCATAACACGCTGGAGTTAGAAACAGGAGAAAGAGCACCAAAAGGCATGGCATGATAGACATATCAGGGATAAGAAACTTACAGTTGGACAAATGGTACTTTTATATGAGTCTAAGTTTTTGCGCCATCTAGGGAAGCTCAAGGTGCATTGGTTGGGGCCGTATATTATAACTCATATACTTGAGTTAGGTTCTTACTAGTTAGAATAAATTGATGGAACGAGGCTACCTGATTATTTTAATGGGAGTAGGTTGAAGCCATACTATAAATAAGTCTTCTTGGTGGTTGTAATAAGGCAGTATTGCTAGATAGATTAGGTTTCCCTTTCTGCATTCCCTTAATGTGTTTCTTTCATCATCGCTATGGCTTGGTCAATTTAGTTCTTGTTTGTGTAATAAGCATGCTTGCGCGCATGAAGATAACTACAATATGAAGCATGTTGATGCACGTAGGACTGCACATACTTTAGTGTGGGGTGGATTGTTGGTGACTCTCAGGTATATGCTGCGAAGATTTAATGCTACGGGTGTTGAGAAAGAAGGTTGCCAAGGGTGATTGAAAAAATATTACTTCTCAAAGATAACCAAGGATGGAGATGAATGAGGGAAAGTATAACGTGAGGTAAGTGGAGTCCATGGTAACTACCAGGAGATGGTGCAGTAACGAGGTACTTGGGCGCTAGAGAGCACACTGAAGAGAATTTTGTAACAAAGGGTAAAAAGGCACGCTAGAAGGTTATAGCTTTTGGCACGAAGATGTACCGTGCGGAAATGAAAAAAAAACAAATGGGTAATAAATGAGGAGAATTTGGTAGGTGGAGGAGTAATTAATGCAGCAAAAAGTGGAAATCTATATAAGGATGGGATGTGATTTCATTTTTACCCTTGTGACTACGAGAATTCGACAAAGAGCTATGTGCAAAGAGCCAAGTAAAGTGATTCAAGGTGCGAAGCAAGCGAACCAGGCATGAAAGACAGATATGTGTATTGGAAAGGCTTGTATCCCTGTAGGAGAAGGGTTTGAACGAAGCAGAGTGACAGAATAGAGCTAGGGTGCATGATTTTGCAATTGTAAATTAGGGCACGGTTGAATCAAGTTAGGGTTTGAAGGAAACTAATAAAAAATTGTAGCAGAAGGTCTAGAAAACAAAACCCAAAGAGAAGAATGGCTCCAAAGAAGAAAGCATCACCAGCAAAGGAAAAGAAGAAGGTGGTAGTAGAAGAAGAGGAAGAGATGACCCCGGAAAGAAATTTTTCAGAGATGCAGTACCCTGAGGACGTAATTGTGGGCCAGGAATGGGATACCCACATACGACAGAGAAAGATAAGCGAGTATAACCACTAGACCAAGGATGTCTAGAATAAATTAGATAACTTGCTCACTTCCCGAACGAACAGACAAAATGAGGATGGAATTCTAGTATATGATGACGTCGGGGAAAGGCTATTGAAACAGATTGGTGTCTACCAGCTGTATGAGCTCCCATACTTTGGGAAATATGTACCATTGTATAGATGGCTGATGAGCCGAGTCCATGAGGACTTTTGCTATTTTGTAGGATGGAGGGTAAGATTAACACCCATCCTTAATTTCCATGGTAACAGGTTTAAAGGTGATGGGTGAGGACATCAAAAATGACCTAACTAACAAGAGTTGTCATATTGGAAACACACAAAGCACTGGGATACCAGAAAGGAGCCACGCGGAATGGACATAGACAAACTGTACATGATTGTCTGGTAGTGAAAGCAACAATGCACCTGGTTACGAAAGTTAATGACCAAGATCATTGGTCACAAGTGAACTCAATGTGGCTACATGTGGCAAAGCACATGTCAGAAGGGGTTATTTACATCATTGCTGGCTTTATCGTAGAACAAATAGTAGAGGAAGTGCGCACATAGGAAGTAAGATAATTTTTGGTTTTGTCTTACTTTCTTTAGTATTCATGGAGATTGGAGTACCGGATGGCCCGAAAGAAAATATATGGGAATACCCCATGAATAACAAGTCTCCAACTGAAATATTCAACAAATATCTATACAAGGGGTCTATGACAAACGAGGCAAAGGAGCAGAGTGGAGATGTGGTATGACAGGCTTCGTGTGGCTGTTTGAAGAGGAGTGGTGCATACCAAAGGAGTTGCCCTCGGTATCTGGGGAAGCAGGCTCAGTTTTTTGCAATCTACCAGCACTTTTGTATTGCATGTGCTTTCGAATAGTCGATGGGTCGTGGAGCCCCTGGTGCAAACTACCTTATGCGTTTTCACAGCGTGGTATTTTCAAGCTTCCGTTCATTGGTTCACTGATACACAGGAAGGTTAGTATTTAATGTAGACAAGGTGGATTGTGTATACCATACCTTGCGGAAAGACAGTATGGATATCTGGGGAAGAATGCTTACAATGAGAGTATTATCTCATAGATTTTGAGTATCAGACCAGAAACACTTGTTGTTGGGGATATCAGGGCTGCACTCATATATCTCCAACTTAAACCGAAAGACAGAAAATAATAAGTATGTAGAGAATGAGTTCGTGCTCCCAGGGCCACCGAATGGGAAGCATACTATGGAAAACATCCCAACACCTAGGCCCTTCTAAACCCATGTAGGATGATGAGAAAGAGGAAGAAGAACATGAGGATAGTGGTGGCTTGGTGCACAAGAGGAAGAAACCATCTGGCCAGACACGAGGAGAAGCGCGCGTAATGGCTTCACAAGGAGAATAAAGTACTGAGGTAGCGTAGAGTGACCAAAGGTTCAAAAAGGTGTTTAAGCGCACAAGGTCGCAAGAAGAAGCACAACAAACAACAAGGAAGTCACCATGGCTCTCACCAGTAAAGGAACCTAAGGAGAAGAAGAGAAGAATAAATCTCAAGCTAGATGCAAGGAAGGAGAAGAGTCTGAGGAGAAAGCGCTTCCATCTCCAATCCATCATAGGATAGAAGAGGAACCTCAGACATGAGGAGGAGGAGAAAATCTGAATAGAGAGGAAGAAAGAGAGCACTCAGAAGCTACGCAAGGCAAGGATGAGGATACGACCAAGTATTCCTAACCTGGATGTCAGACATTCTAAAAGGGCCAAGGTCACATCGGACATAGGTGAGAATGACACAAGGGTACAAACAATGGGGTATGAAAAAGACCCAGGAGATGATTGTTCACACTCGGTTTCTAGAACACTGTTGCGTAGCAGAAGGATTTATTCAGATGGCCACTTATGGACGAGGAACATGGTGACATTAAGAACACAAAAGAAACTTTCATGGTTGATGCATACACATATGGATGAACCAGATTTTGATGTCTGGTGAATGAATCCGGCAGGATCAAGACACTATGAAGAAGGCACCTGAAATAAGGCACATGAAACTTCAAGCTAACAACTATGATACCATGTTGAAGGGATTATTGCAATACCTTGGTGACGGTATCTACTGAACTAGCAAGAAGACAGAGTCCGTATGCAAATTCTATCTATCGGTCAAAGATGGGCCTCCAAACGGGTCAACTCTGGTCAATAGGTCAACCATGTGGACCAATGACAGGGTGACTAGTGTAGGAAGTTGGACCTGATCAATGAGGAAATGGATGGTACTGTAATGTTTCAAAATCAGTTCGGATGGTAATAGGAGCTCATGTCGCTAAAGCTTTCCGACTGCATTTTGAATCCCAAGTACCAAAATAATTTCCTTCTATGATGCACTATGTAAAGATAATGCATAGTCAATAGTATTGGAGGATCAAATGATGACGTGTATCAAAACAACTCTAGGACCCCGTGGACAAATGGTAGGGATTATGGTGCAGTGACACTTGGCAGGTTTGCAAGTGAATTTATATGCTAAAAAATAATAATTGTAAAAATCTATTGGAATCCATTCCATGTGATGAGCTAAATTCAAATGCGATCATGGTACTAAGGAGGATTTTGTGGCCAAAAAAGCGCCATTTTAAGGCTTATCTTATCTCTTTCCCACCAAACGTGGAGGTCAATGGCTAAATTGGGCTCCTAAAGGATATGAAAGGGGGATTTGCAACCCTAGGCCATGCTGAATGAGTAATATTGCCTTAAGCAGAAGCATGAGACACTTTTTGCGGCACAGTGCACCACAGAAGGAGAGGTCACATCTATTTGGAGGGAAGCTTCATTGGTCAAAAGTTGGATATATTGGAAGGGACAGCGAAGGACCAGTCTATGTCAGAGATCACAATTTTTGAGGCACTATATGGTTCGAAGTAGGGACTTGGTGTAAAAATAAATGAGCTGGAGTCTATCCTTGTAGACATGCCAGAGAAGGCAAGAATGAAATTGGCACAGTGGGAGAATTTGGAAGTAGATATAAAAGAGGAATATCTAGAGTTACTGCTTCAGAATGAAACAGAGGAGCTTGAGGCCTGAATAGTTTTTGTTGTGTATACCTTATTCAAAATTCTTTATTCAACCATTATTTATTTATCCATTCTTTGTGTATTTTTTTGACATAACCATTGTTGGGGCGACAATGAGATTAGTGTGGGGTAATTTTGATCAGAGAAAACATTTAGTAGAACTCACACACAGAGTCCGCGCGGGAGAACAACATAGGAGTAAAGCTGCGAAGGTATAAGTAGGTGTCACATGCGGAGGTGTAGAGTCAGACTTTCAAGACTTAGCTGATTTTGGAGATCAGGGCTATTTTTAGAGGTTGGCATGTGGAGCACACAAAGCGATGCCGAGACTTGCGTGCCACTCTACGTGGAGTTTTCAAAGAGCATGTCCAATCACTCTTACATGGACATAAGCTAAGAATAGATCCACCACTATAGTTAACTATCAGCGATCTATAGATATCATACTTGCATGCAACCTATTTTGGTAGAGTTAAGCGGTGAAGGGGTAGTCCCCCACCATATATATATGTAATGAATTACTTAGTAAGATATAGAAAAAGACACATACTTCTTTGAAGGGTTAGAGATACATGAGTGTATGAGACTGGATAATTGTAACAGATCCATGTGCACATGTCTGGCATAGTATGAAGATTTTGTACGGTTGGTACGATGAATATATGAAGGATATTGGTCGAACAACAATGTCTGATATGTTTGTCAATGTATACTATTATTGTCATGATGATTTATACTTAAGTTCTTATAGATCTAGTACAGTGTAATGATGTATAGATGGATTAGTTTCTAAAATATATGTTTGTTATACTAGTTCATCATGCTACCATTCTGATTCAGCAACCCTAAAGAGGGACCTGGTACCTTTGTGTGCTTTGGGTGAGTGCTAAGCCTAGGCTGAGTCATGTGCCAATGCGACTAGGTGTTATCTAAGAATTCTAGGCTGCATCAAGGAAGCCAATGGAGAAATCAAACAAATCCACCCTGAAGTATGAATTTCAAGGAATTATCCCTCCCAGTTCCATTAAGTCAGCATATGACAACATCACTGATACAAATTTGGGTCACATCAACGTGCACTACGTGCAGGTGAAAAATAAAGGCAAAACAATTTTCTCATATAGACTTTACCATAGTGGTCTACCCCAAGCAAAAAAATTTCCTGTCTCGGTGAAGTTTCCAGAATTGGTTATTGCTTGCGTAGAGCATTATGATCCTAAGAGATGAGGAATATTTAAAGATAATTACAAGCCTTTCCTCGTAACTTCACTCCATCAACACCCGGTGGAAATTCTTCAGCATAGCTTCTTTTTCTTCAGAATGTGGATAATTTTTTGTTAGTAATTATGCTTTGGTTTTAGGATCCAACAGCTCCACTGCATTGCATGGAGCAAGAAAGCAAAAAACAACTGCAAAGTCCACACCTAGAGACCTCGAATTGAAAAGAAAGACAAAGAGAACTAGAACCCAGTGAGTTTGTGGAAGAAGACTCGGAGACATGATTACTCTCCTAAGTCAAGTTTTAAGCCTACGCATTGGCTAGGATTTTCCAGCCATGGATGAATTAGTTTATCTAATAACTCCATCGCTATGCACGGAAAGAAACATTTGTTTTGTTTTGGAGCCACCATCATCAGTAACAAATTTCTTACAAACTCCACACGTTGATAGCCAGCAAACAAAAACATGGATGCTTGTACATGACATCATCTTTGCAGCATTATGCATGGAGCAAGCAGCCAAGATATTTTTCGTGGCTTGGGGAAAATTTTAGGAAGCATATGGAACAGTGTGCGAAGCGCGTGAGTCATGGATTAGCATACGGAACTTAGTGTCAAAAATGAGGTGCGCGAGTCATTTTAGAAGAGTCATACGATGAATTCACCTGCCGCATGAAATAGAAACAGGAAGCAGTACGTGACAGTGCGTGACCCAGGTACTCTGGAGAAGCATCATCGATTGATCCTTTCGCCAATGGGGATCTTTACTGTTTGCATTATTCATAGGTTTGCCTGTCTTTTTCCTAAAATAACATAAATTAAAAAATGCTGGTGACCCAACGTGGAAACCGTGGGCTAAGTACGTTAGTTATAGATGGGCATTAATGAATTGTTTTTGCGACTTGTTATATTCTGCATTTTCACAGGCCTTCTTAGTGACAAGAACTGTTCAGGAATTCATTGCCCATATGGATGGATCTGGGGAATACCAATGTCCAAATCTTTTCAGTGCACAACTCATGGAAAAATGAGTTCACTCTCATAACCATCCATCCATATGTGAAGAGAGCCCAGTTGATATCGAATGGATATATGCAAAAGATTCTGGGAGAAAAGTATCAACATAATTCTACCATGGAAGATTTATGGGTGGCTTGTTCCACATGAACATAGAGGTAAGAAGACGGGAGTACTCTCACCTAAGCACTTGCTCATATCAAGGCCTTCCCCATCAAGAGACACCTCAGCCAATTCATTCATAAATGATGACGAGGATGTCATTGATCCCTCGTATGATGTCGTTTCTATTTACCCCATTGCCTCGAATTGACTACGACCAAAAGAGATGAATTTCTCTTGATGGCAAGAACCAACCAATTATTGAAAGAAGCATATCTTGGTATGGCGGAGAACTTGCCAAATTGCAATCAATTATAGATCATGTTTCGGGATCACAAAAATTGCCAATACGAGGACAGGATTCCATTCGACCAAAGTTTCTTCTCGATCAACCTCATTACCATCCAATCATACACAACAAGATAAGAAAGGAGTGGTTGCCAAAATCCACTTCGCCAAGTAACGTGTCACGAAGGAGAAAGATCTAAAGATCCTAACCCTGAAGAAGGAAGAGAGCGTGTGTCTGGATTTTCTACCTCGAGTAGAGATTCTTCTACCCACATCGTTAATAGTGCTCAGAAGCTAGTAGCAAATGATCCTCAGCCATGCTTCAACAAAGCATTCCACTCAAGTGCAAGTAATTCAAATATCAAACACTTCGGAGCATGTAGTTCATGAAGGGATTTCCCAAAATCTCCCGAATGAATCAGGAAGTGGATATTGAGGTTTTTTGTCCTCAAATCCAGGTCATAGATATGATTCAAGTAGGATCTCATGATGTCAGAATAATGAGAATATTGATTCAAGCTCCAGGATTTTGTATGCTGAAATAGTGAATGATACTCCTTCCTAGGTTGATTCTGAAGTGAAGAAAAGGAAGAGAGTTGTCAAGCCAATTGACATTGATTTTGATGCCCTTTTCAAACTTTCGAATGATGCCATTCCTAAGAAGCCTAAGGTGCTTTCTCGAATAATGGTGGATAATGATGGAAACAAATTTGCAGACCTTGCCATTCCACAAGTGGATAAAGAGTGTGATGCTATGACACCTGCCGACTATGAAGTTTCTAGACTTGGACTTGGAAGATCTACATTAGAAAGTGACATGGCGATGGCTCGAGATTCAATTGATATCATGCTAAGGAGACTTGAGAAATACAAGTCTCAAAACTCTCAACTCAAGGCCAAAAAGAATCAATTGGTGGAATATGTTCAACATTTGATAAATCCCATATCATCCACCTTCCCAGTACCTGATGCAGTGGCTGCCCTAGATGAATATACTCTGAATTTGTCAAAGGAAATAAACACATTGGGCCATGTCACTAAAACTTGGCTTTCAGAGATTCTCGTTCTAGGCCAGGGGATGATCAAGACCACGGTTAAGCTTCATGAAGATGTCAGTGCGTATCTTGATCCAATTCTTTCTTTCAAAGAAAATTTTGTTTCTACTATATCAAATTTGGATGAGATATTGCCCAGTTTATAGGAGATGACAAGTATGGAATCTTCAGTTTTAGCTATTGAAGGAATTCTCGAATTTGAACATCGAGGGACACATTTTCTTTGGTGTCTACATCTCAAATCAAGGAAAACATTTCTCTTAGATTCTATGATCCATTATGAAAGCATGTGCAATGAAGCCTTCACTTCAGTCTCCTTCATTCAAGAATTCATGGCTGAGATTCCTTGTAACCTCATAAATGAGCATAATCAAAGGTGTTCATCAGAGCAGGTGGAAGAGCAATTTTCACAATTGTTGAAGGACATGTACACTCCCGCCAACAATTTCTCGTGAGTTTCCATGGAGCGGTGCATCAAATTAAAGAACTTATTTGAGAATGCTCAATCCAAAATTGTTAATTTAAATGATATGCCAAGTAGAATTCTTGAATTGCAGGTATTTTGTGAGGCTATTATTTAACCAAGTGAACCTCCAGAAGAAGAAAAAATGTTTGAAACTTTAGGAAGGTTTAGATCCTTTCAATTGGAAAAAGTGGCATATCCTAATTTCATTGACGGTTCAGGGAGTTGATTTTCTTGGTATCTAACGAAGTGGGAGAGTCCATTTCTCATATGCTTGAGATAGGCGGACCCCATTTCAATGGATAAGGCACTGGTTATTATTGTATATTTTAAAAGGTGTTGTTATTTGTTTTCGGGAAACTATGGATATTTTAAGTAATTTATATTTTTGAGTTGTCTTTAATAAAGTTGTTGAAAAAGTCAAAGGTCACTTAAGTGCCTTATTTAATGATCGTGTAAAACCCTAACTACTTTGTAACCAACTTTTGGGTTATAAAAGGAAGTGAGGGGCTCATTTGTAAAGGGTGACTTTGAGATAGAAGAAGAAAATACTTCTGTGTAAGCTTTGTTTCAGGAAGAAACTTTGTGTTCTTTGTGAAAACATTTTGGAGTTAATGAAATACGAACTTTGTGTCTCATTCATTGTATCTTGTAACATTTGATGTTCTTATGTTCATTAGATGTTAGGTGTTTGAATCTTGCATATAAATATTATCTTTGATCTTATTGTCAATGTTATTAATTAGTTTCTCTAGTTCATAGTGATCAAGCTCTGATTCTCTACTTGCTCATGTGTGTTCCCTTTTACATGTTCTTGTTTGGCTAACTCAAACTCCGTTTTATTTGTGTTGGTTATTCATCTTTCTTCTTCATGCAACTATTAGGCTCTGTTTTTACCTAACTCTTGCATGTTCTTTCAGTTCATTCCATTCCACTCCTTTCCTTCATTCCATTCCATCTCCTTCATTCACTTTTCTTTCCATTGATGTTCCAAAACACCCCCCACATACAATTTTTAATGTACAAATGTAAATATAGTTTTTATTTTCAATAAAGGCAGCCTCACCTTCATTGAGGAGGGATTTCATTCCCACACTGTTGCATGTCATTTGCATTTGTTCAAATCCATATGCCAATAGTTTTTGGTGACTCTACTGGGGACTCAAGAATCGTTAACCAGTGCTTGGTTAAATCTTTATGACTATCCCCTTTGCACAAGCTCCAGTTCTTCAATGGAACCTTGTGCCCGACGAAGATTTTCATCGAGACATTGCTGCTAACCTTTAGACCAGTAGCTTGGGAAAACTGTGAAAGCTTGCAGCAATTTGTGGCTGTTGATAGAGCCATTGAAAGAGAAATCTACATCAAATACCTTAGAAGAAGAGCACCCGCACTTGTGGCCAGAAGACCTCCTGGACACGTGTTGATCATTGTTCACCGACGCGGTCCTCTTCCACCAAGGTAATAAGTTGTATGAATATTACAGGTAACCCACCTATCTTGCAACCAAATCTTGTTTTTGCAGATACTCAAGAAGACATATCATCAGATTTAAGGCAAGCTATTTGGGAAAAATGCACAACTATCTATCATTTTCATCTCACCGCATCAGTACTAGATAAAAAAGAAGAGAAAGCCATGAGATTTCTTAAGGCTATTCAGGTGCAAATAGCTCAAGAAAGAGAGCAAAGAGAAAAGGCTAGAGCTGGTTGCAAAACGCCAGTAATCCCTTCATAATAAAGATCTCAAACTGGAAGGGAAGAGGTTTATGCGAGGAGAAAAAGCTAAAGGTCGATCTGACCCCACTTTTGACTTTCAAGGAAAATTTGGTTTCAAGTTATCTCCTCCAAATAAGAACACACCTCATAGATCTGCAAGCCTTGCATCAAGTCCTAAAAGAATAAGCAAGGAAGGAATCACTACCAGTCAAGCACTTGTCCTTGCTCACATTTTTTTACCTTTGCATACCACCTTTCCCAAAATGGCAGTCAATGTACCATGGGGAAATTCCATAGGCCCATTGGCCTTACTTGCTCGACATGAACTCCCACGAGGATCAAGAAATATTCTTCCCAAGTTCGACGGAGATGGGAAGACGTCACCAAATGACCATATTTCTACCTTTTTCACTACATGTGTTGTTTTTTCAGTAGAATATGAAGATGTTTCTATTCATCTCTTTATCGAAACATTGCATGATGTTGCTGCCAATTGGTTTCATCATCTACCCAATGGATGTATCACAAATTGGAATGATATGAAAACTAAGTTTGAAAATCAATTCAAAATGGCAGAAGATGAACATGCTCTTCTTGCCCAACTATCTCAGGAAAAGAAAGAGCCAACAGAACCCATGAGGAATTTCGTGGCTAAATTCAACAAAATGGTGAACAAAGTTCCTGCTGGGATTCGTCCAAACCTTGATGGAAAAAAATGTTTCTTTATTAACGCACAACAACTAGAAGTGTGCTATCAGTTGAGAAGGGCTAGGGTGGCTACTTTGGAACTTTCTCAATATTTGGCCATAGAAATTGAAGATGACTTAATCATGGTAGGAAAATTCAAGAAAAATTCCCTCAAAGGAAAGAGTCAAGAAACTCCCAACGCTTCAGAAACTATACTCACTAAGTTGGCTAATGATGTGCTGGCTTTGAAAAAGCAAGTTTCTCAAAGTAGTAAACCTACTCCTTACAAAGACATCCGAAGAAAAGGATACATTCCCAACAAATCTAGGATTGTAGGTGCTCCAATGAGGCTCGCTATTGAAGAAGCTTCGGCAACTAATTCAAAATGTGATGTCATTGAAGAAAGTGATGACGAGATTGAAGTCGTTGAGGTTGATGAGGAAGAGCTAGATTCTGAGACATCTGAACCTGAAGTTGAAGATCCTGAGGGGGAAAGTAATAATCATTTCTTTGAGTACCGTTCCGATGAGGAAGATGGATACGAAGAAATTATAGAAGATATGAATAGTCAATCCTTCGTTGTCTTCACACGCTCTTAGAAAAAGGAGAAAGATACCACTAAGGCAGGAGATAAAGAGGTTTCCAAGGAAACTCCTAAAGAATCTAAGACAAATGAGGCTCCTAAAGAGTCCAAGGCGACTGAGGTTTCAAAGGTCAAAACTATCTTAAAGAAAGGAGGGTATTTGTTAGATCAATCAGTTGGTAAACCAACTACGAAGAAATCTTCTTCTTCCACATCGGTGTCAACCAAGCCCGAGGCCAAGGTCAAAAGTGTGCCATTATCAAGTTCGAAAGAACTTATATCTGAGGTCCATCAAGTACGGTTACTTTGCCTAAATTTGATATCATTGATCATATCAATAAAACAAAAATTTCCATGTCACAGGCAGAGTACTTGAAGTCCAACAAGGATCAGCTCGAGAAATTGGTCCAGTTTATCAAAGGCAACTCTACTATTCATTCCTCCAAAGGAATTCTAAAAACTCATAAAGATGGGAAAACTCAAAATATTGTGGCGGCCACTACACCTTCAAATGAAAAGATCGAACCTTTCTTTGTGTCCTTTCTGATCAACGAATGTAAATTAAGTAATTGCATTATAGAATCTGGAGCCTCGGATAATGTGATGCCAGCCAAAGTAGCACATGCTCTTGGTTTGACTTGTACAAGAACATTCGGATCATGTTACTCCATGGAAACCAAGAAAGTTCCTCTGATCGGGCAGATTAAAGATGCCCAAATGGTTTTAGCCCAATTCCCTCAAAAGTGAGTTAAGGTAACTATTTTAGTTGATGATATTCCCGCCTCGTATGGAATGTTGTTGAGCAAGAAATTTTGTAGAGATCTAGGTGGAGAAATTCAAATGGATTGGTCTCACGCCATGATCCATATCAATGGAGAAATGAAAAATCTTATGTAAGAAGCTCAAGAAATGTTCACAGTAACTAAAACTGAAGATCCTCGCACACAGATCCTTTTCCAAGGCTCAATTATGGGTAATTATATGATGACTGTAGAAATTCATACCCATGAGATCACTTGCCAAGATTCCAATGAGATCTAGACTCTTGAGTTCGATGGAAGTTGTTGCTCGACGGGCTCTGGTGCAGGAGTGGTGCTCATATCTCCAAATGGTAAAATATTTCCTTTTTCCTACAAACTCAAATTTTCAAATACTAATAACACTGTAGAGTATGAGGCATTAATCCTTGGCCTTCAAACTACAGAGGAGAAAGGGATTGAAAATTTGGAAGTCTTTGGGGATGCAGAATTGATCATGAAACAAGTAAGAAATCAGTTCCAAGTAAAGAATGATCGTTTGAGATGCTACAGAAATAAAGTGTGGGATGCAATAGAAGTCTTTGACACTTTTTCCATAAAATATTGTCCCTTGTGAAAAGAATGACAAAGTAGATTCTCTAGTAGTCTCAACTTCATTAATGATTCCTCATTCAGAATCTGATCAAGTCAAATACACCATTGAAATGGTTTTTAGGCTCAAGTGTTCCTGACAATGCAGAAAATTGGCAAGTATTTAATGATGATCAACAAATTATTTCCTTCTTGGAAAAGAGAGAAAATTTTGAACAGTTGTACTTTGAAGGAAGTGATTCTACATTTCGTGAATCAACTACCTCACCCATTCAGGAAGGAGTTGAGAACGAAGATCCTGGTGATGGCATCATTCAACTCAAAGGAAATAAAATTCCCAAAGGATTGGTTTCACTTGAAGAACTTTTTGACAAACATGACAGGTTTATCAAAGAGAAAGAGCAGGTAGGACCTGTGAATTCTGTTGACTATGAGCAAGTTAATATCGGTACCAAGGATAAACCTCACCTGATCAATATTGGTAAGTGTTGCTCACCTGAGGAGCGCTTGAAATTAATAAGTCTCCTTACCAAATATTCTGACATTTTGGCTTATTCATACGAAGACTTGAAGTCTTTCCAACCTAGGGAAATGGAGCATGCCATACCCTTGAAGCCTGGTGCAGTTCCATTCAGGAAAAAGCAAAGACAATATAATCCCAAGATTGCAGGGAAAATATTTCATGAAGTTCAAAAGATGCTAGATGCACGAATAGTGTTTCCTATTCGACATTTGACCTGGATAGCTAATATTGTACCAGTTCACAAGAAAAATGGAGAAATTAGGATTTGCGTGGATTTCTGTAATCTTAATCAGGCTTCCTTAAAGGATAACCACCCACTGCCAGTCATGGATCATATTTTACAGGCAGTAACTGGATCGGAAATGATATCTATGCTAGATGGTTTCTCTGGCTATAATCAGATTGAAGTGGATAGAGAAGATCATAAAACCGCATTCACTACCCCCTGGGGTACATTCACGTATAGAAGAATTCCCTTCAGTTTGATCAATGTCGGTGTAAATTTTCAAAGGGCCATGGATATGGCCTTTGTAGATTATAAAGACAAGATCATTGTGATATGCCTAGATGACTTGACAGTGTTCTCCAGGAAATGAGGAGATCACCTAAGGGATTTGGAGAAAATATTGCAAAGGTGTAGACTTCATAAGATTTCTCTGAATCCAAAAAATTTCGTGTTCGGAGTTACATAAGGGAGACTCCTAGGTCATATTGTTTCTAAGGAAGGAACTAAGATCAGTCATGAACACGTTCAAGCTATCAAAAATATTTCCTTGCCTACAAGTAAGCTTGGAGTCCACTCATTCTTTGGGAAGGTGAACTTTTTGAGAAGGTTCATGCAAGATTTTTCCAAGATGACTAAAGAAATCACTTATATGATGAAAGGAAAAGAATGCTTCAAATGGTCAAAGGAAGGTAGAGAGGCATTTGAGAAAATCAAGGGTGCTATTGCAAAAGCTCCTACATTGGTATGTCCTGATTTTAAAAAGGATTTTATAATTTATTACTATGCTTCTCCACACACAATCTCTACCATTTTGACTCAGCATAATCAAGAGGGGATCGAATCTCCTATTGCATTCATGAGTTCTAGATTAAATAAACATGAACTCAATTACACTCCCCTTGAGAGACATGTGTACGTGGTGATGAGAACCATGAAACACTTCAGGTACTCTGTGTTGAATTCTCACACCAAAGTCTTAGTTCCAAACACCGCCATGAAATCAATGCTGACACAATAGGAACCAGGATCTAAAAGAGGTAATTGGGTCTCCAAGATCCAAGAATATGATTTGGACATCAAGCCTACAAAGTTGGTTTGAGGAAGAGGACTCTGCCAACTCATTGCAGAGAATGAACCACGAGATAACTTCGAAGAAGAACCAGTTGAAGAAAATTTACCATTGGTAGTTTTTGTTAGTACCACAGATGAATGGTATTCTGATATTGCCTACTTCCTCACATATGGCAAGTATCTAGAGAATCTAACAACTAAGGAGAAACGAGCTATCAAACTAAGAGCTGCCAGGTATGTCATTTGGGATAACACGTTGTTCAAGAAAGGGATTGACGACATGTTCCTCAAATGTGTTGATAAAGAGCAACAACCTAGGTTGCTGGAAGCTTTCCACAATCATGCTTGCGGTGGTCATTTCTCTGGCCCAGTAATAGCCCATAAAATTCTGAGAGCACATTATTACTAGCCCACTATGTTTTCTGATGCCCAGAAATGGGTGACAAAATGCGAAGCTTGTCAACAATTTGTTGGAAGACCAAAGTTGGTAGCTTTGCCTTTGAAGCCAATTGTCATTGAAGAACCCTTTCAACAATGGGGTTTAGATTTCATCGGGGTCTTGAATCCTAATTCTAATGCTGGTCATACTCACATGCTCACTGCCTCTGACTACTTTACAAAGTGGGTAGAAGCTATACCGGTGAAAAAAACATCTACTGCAGTAATCTGTGATTTCATCAAAGAAAATATATTGGTTTGTTATGGAATTCCACACAAGATCATGACGGAAAATGCCTCAAATTTTTCTTTTGCAGAGATGATAGGTTTTTTTATGGGTATGGGATATCCTTGTCTCATTCATTAGATTACTACCCTCAGGGAAATGGTCAGGCTGAATTCAGTAAAAAAAACATCATTACTATTGTGTGCAAGTTAGTAAAAGAAAATCAAAGAACTTTAGATAAAAAGTTAGATGACGCATTGTGGGCTGACCACATAACTCCCAAAAGGGTAATCGGGATGTCTCCATTTCAACTTTTATATGGAACCGATGCTCAAATTCATGTCACACTGGAGTTACCAGCATTAAAATTAGCTCAGGCATTTGATGATGAATGCTTCACCAATGCATTAGATAAAAGGATCATGTTCCTAAGCAAGCTCGAGGAACAAAGAAATCAAGTGGAAAATAGGATTGAGGAACATCAATCTAAGGTAAAGAAATTGTTTGACAGGAAAATTAGGGAGAGACAATTTCAAATCAATGACTTAGTTCTTCTCTAGGACAAAAGACGTGAACCGAAAGGAAAGCATGGGAAGTTTGACTCGTTGTGGCTAGGCCCGTTCAAAATAAGACACTTCTGTGGAGATAGTACCTATTACTTGGCATATCCTGATCGAACTCATTTGCCTTTTCCCTACAGTGGGCAATATCTCAAACATTATCAAAATTGAATACGGGTTGTTCCCTGTATGTACATAGGTAATTAGGATTTTGGTTTGTTTGTTTCCCTGTTTTTCGGTCTCCTCTCTTTTGTCACCCCATTTTTGTGCCCCATCATTTTGAGATCATGCTCATGAATATTTTGGTCTAGGTTCGTTGTTGCATCCATGAATTCCTTGTCCCCAATTAGAGCCAGCTGTTATCAGCTAATTTTGACTTTGCAAAATTAATTATAAAAAATAAAAAATGGAAATTTTGAAATTTTTCAAAAGTGTTACTTTGCATGGTTTATCACCCTCATGACGATCATCTCCTTTTTGTGATCGTTTTAGTCTTCGTTTCGTCCTTTTCGGGCAAGAACTCCTCCCGCCAAGCTTTAAATTGCATTAAAATACATTAAAATTAATTAATTAATATTTAATTAATTAATTTCTCTTTGTTTGATAAAATTAATTTTTTAGGAGTATTTAATTAAATAAATATTAATTGAAAAATTCATTCGACAAACTTTTATTAGGATTTTGGGGAAGTAAGCTTATGCTTCCAACTGCCGGGAATGCTGATTTGGCTTCCCAAACCCGAATTTCCCCTTTCTTGGCAATCTTCTTTTAATTTCCCGCTTGTGGGATTTTCTCCACCAATTTCCAAATCATGGATTGGATAACGGGCAAGAAATCTCCCAATTTCCCACATGGGGAAATTGAACGAAGATTGCCAGCCCACTTTGCCATTCCCGTTGGCAATTGGCCATTGCTTTCCCCATTTCCCCTGGCACTTAATTCCACTACCTGGGAAGAGAGGAAGTTGGATTAATCCTCATAACTTCCTCCGTCAAACTCTTTGGAAAGAGTCATGAGAAGTTTTCCGATTGCTTGTTATTTCTTTTAAAGGACATAATATTTTGTCACATCCCACAATACTGTGAACACCAAGTAAGAAGGTTTTTGTATTACAAAGAAATCCACGCCTGAGAATACAAAAAAGAAGTAAAGAAGGAATAGTTTTAAAATTCCAATGCCTTGAGGGGAGCAGCATAAAGGAACAATTTTAGAACCCATGTTTTGGGACAATGCAAGCCAAAACCAAATCCCACGCAGGCAAGTGAATCGGTTAGAATACAGTTCAAAAATAAAAAGAAAAGCCCACGCGTGAGGAGAGGAAGAGGACAATCCAAAGAACATAAAGATCTCCACACACCTATCCACTGTCCCATGCCAATCCAAAGGAGAGTCCACGCCTTGGGGGGAGAAAAAGATAGTAGGAAGTTTGTGCATAAGACAAAACAAAAAAATAATTCCACGTAGGTTTCTAAAGGAGAAGGTGCAACTCCCACACATGGATTGAATTTCATGCATTTTTGCTATATTTTTGTTTTTTTTGTAGCAAGCTCCCACGCATAGCCAAAACCTAGCAGGAGCCACGCATGCAAAGGAAAAGAAGATTAAATCAGTTAAAACATAGTCCAAATGCCTTCTACCAAGAATAGTCCAAGACCACACATTGTAGGAGAAAGTAGAAGGCCACGTGGAGGGAACAGTTTTAAAATTCCACGCCTTGGGAGGAGAAAAGGATAGCAGGAAGTTTGAGTAAATCCATAACTAAAGACCACGTGCCAGGAAGGAATCACCACGAACCTATCCACACTCCCATGCAGGTGAAAGTAAAAAAAATACAAAAAGATGCTTTTCCTTGCATTTTTCAAGAAAGAAATCCCATGCCAAAGCTAACACAGGTAGAAGCTTTCCACGCATAGGAAAGGAGAAAATAGCACAAATTGAAGGAAAAAACAGCCACGTGCCAAGAACAGGCAGAAAAGACTACGCGAGGTAAAAGGAATCCCACACACAACCCACACAGCCTGAGAGAGGGATTCACAGCAAAATACCCACACATGCATAAGAGGAAATAAGTGAAAACCATCCAAAGGACAAATGAATAAATAATACGGGCCCATGTATTTGGTATTAATTTCTCCACACACCAATCCCAAATAGTTCCACGCAGAGTTAAAAGAAGCTTGTTCATGCAAGAGAAATCACGTTTTAAAAAGTAAAATAACAAACAATAAGAAAAGAAGGTGAATGAAACTAGTTTTAGCACATGCATTTGATTTCTACACGCATTTGTAGAAGGATCAAGCAAGTGTACTCGCGCATCTATCAAAGTATCGCAAGGAAGAAGTAAATCTCAAAGTATGCGGTCATTAAAATCAGGCATTTTTTAAGTTACGATTCACTCATATCAAGGAGAATTTGCTCTAGAGAATTAAATAAAAATTCAGAATATTAAAACCGGGTGATTTTATTTATTTTTAAAAAAATAATAATTGTCACCAGGATCAAAAATTGTAATTGGGACTATTTATTATTATTGTTATTGTTTTTAAAATAATAATAAAATCGAATTGTTCTTTGCACTGACGGGGATTTCGGAGATTGAGACCCAACCCCGCTTGTGTTGTTTTGTGTGCCTGAGTCATTTTTCTGTGAAATTCATCATGGCCAAAAAGTCTAACAAATCTACATGGAGATCGAGGAAGCCAGTGGAGAAATAAAACAAATCCTCCCTGAAGTATGAATTTCAAGCAATTATCCCTCCCAGTTCCATTAAGTCAGCATATGACAACATCACTGATACAAATATGGGTCACATCAATGTGCAACAGTTTTGCTAGTGGGTGAAAACTGAAGGCAAAACCATTTTCTCAGATAGAATGTAACATCCCCATTTAAGATACTAGAACAAGGGAATTTTTTTTTATAAAACGTTCTCTGTTATGAATTATATAATTCAAACACACGTTCAAGTTTTAATAATTGTTCTCTGCCCAAACAATGCAGTTTGGAACACACAATTTCCTTTTAAAACTAATGTTCTCTGTTAACATATTTGCAATATGGAACACACATTCATTGCCATTCAATCATATAACAGATTCTATATGCTTCTGTAAATGACTCGAAGAACTACCGATCTCCCATTTTCATGGCTCGGAGTTTCAACGATCTCTCATTTCATGACTTGGCAACTACTGATCCTTCATGTTCATTCATGCATAGTATAATATATATACAAGGTTCTCTTACCATTTCTGGTTATCGAAGTGATCCATTTAAGAAGCCTATCTGAATATCTATTACTGATATTCATCTGACATCCTGCATCTTAAATTAGGTGATTAGGACAACACAACCAGCACTTGTGATACTTTGGCCAAAGATTTTCACATGCTTTGCATGATCATATTCTAGGATGTGATACACACCAATGGAATACATCCTTCACCTCACTTCACCTGTTATCTAGAATGGTCTTTCCTGGTTCCTACCAGTCCTTCCAATTTAGGGTCAAACTCTAACTCCAATTAGTAATATGAACGAGTATAGGAAGTCACTCATGGTAACTAAAGATACGTAGACATACGGTGTCATCCCTAGATGGATTTGTGTGTCTAGTTATCTTTAGTCCTCCGGAGTCACTCCGTATACGTGATCATACTCCTATCCCCAGCCAAGAACTTAGTATTCAGCTTATGTAATCTTGATGATTTAATTCGGGAGGGCATTGTAATATGTCAGCTATAACATTGTGTCGTCATGAAGGCCCCACCTTCATGAAGACATCGTGTTGTAGCTGGTGTATGTCAATGTCCTACGGAATCCTCCCATTGAGAGTACACATCCAGCTCAAGTGATTTGGTTATGATCTTAATATTTAAGATCAACTTTCAGCAACCATGTTGATCCTTTATCCTCGTTCTTGTTACAGTTGTATGTAGCTAAGAGAGACTAAATCCATCTTCTAGCTTACTATGCATCTTCTCCTTCGTACCGAAGGGTTGCATTTTCTCTACTTGGTTCTTTTCTTAATCCTTGGATTAAGCAGCCCATTACCGACAAACTTAATAAGTTTAACCTAGTAAACTTAACCAAGATTTCCACAACTGTAACCAAATTCAGAATTCCAGCTTATTAGACGTCATTTAAACGAGGTCTAATTCTCAATAAATATATTCATTTATTCTCCTTAACCTTACATAGTTAAGGTCTGTTAGCCCTGGATATATTTATCCCATATCCTTACTTTCTGAATTTAACATTCGAGGCTATTAACGGAGTCTGAATACGAAGTTTGGCTGCTCCTAAGTTATTTGATATTCCTTAGCTTTCAAGCTAATCCCGAATACCTATCAGTTATGAGATCATGTTCTTCCTAATCCTTTTTAATGTCAATTAAAAATTCATCTTAACCCAAGTATGAACTAATTGCACATTTCAACGTAAAAGTTGCATTTAGGTAAGAATAGATATCAGTTCCTTTTAAATCCATCCAAGGACAATTGAATAATTCCAAATCAAGAAATAACATTATATTCCAATTTAATCAACAATATCAAACTGATATAGTCATTAAAATATCACACTTGTATTTGTATTCATCAATCCATTTCATAATCTATACAGTTGCCAGTCTAAATGACTAGACTTTGTTTATATTAAACAATGTTACAACTCATAAGATAGAAGAATGTACTATCTTCTTTCACAATTCTTCGTAGAGGAATAATAACTATCAAATACAATTCATCTTCAGACAATCAAAAGAAGTATCAGAAAACAGCCATGTCTTCATTTTACTCAAGTTCCATCTGCAAAATTACTTGCACGGGTCAGTTCATTGAACTGAGCATATTAAGCACTTGTCATTAAAATGAGGTGCTTCAAATTAACTGTCTCAATAAAAGAACCTTGCTTTTATGAAACGTTAATATGAACATTAACAAAGAATTAAGTATCAAAAAGAATGAACAGCATGACAACTGAAACATTTAATTACCATCCCAATCAATCAAAAGATTGCTGTCCTCTTTCCTAAATAATCATTACAAAAAGTAATTTCCTTCAACAGTTCCAGATTACATCATTTGTAAGAACTACGAATACAAGTAAGCATACTGCTGTTATAACATAACTGCTATCCCTTCCCTTTCCTTACATTAGTAATAAATGCAAAGGATAAATTTTACTGAAAACATAAACCAATTTACCTTCCTTTCCGTCCATGCAACTCATTTGATTTCAAGTAATCAAATACAGATGAGAAAAGCAAACAACAATAAAATGTAGATGCTTAATCCAAAGCAATAAAAAATTCGTTCCTTAATGATTACAGATTTCTAACTGTATGAGAGAATAAATGATCATTATTCCAAGTTATCCATCCACACTCCTATTTCTTTCCTCATGACTGTACTGAAAATTGAATCCAAACGAGACATCAATCAAGATAACAGTTCAGAGTGAAACTTACAAAATCCATTCAGAATTCACTTTCCAACAGCAAAGAATAATTCCATTCATATTAGCTTTAAATGAAAACAAGGAAGAATTTATCGTCCTTATCAATACTTCTTTTAAATCAGGCTCATACGAATACCAAATACAAGTTGGTAAAACATCGTATCTATCATAGAGCAAGCAATATAAAGAATGCATACTATGTACTTATTGTACTAGAAGAATTCATACTTCTTTCACTGTATTCTAACCAAATAAATAGTTATACAGTCACTTAATCAATTATTCACACAACTTTCTATATCCATGAACACACACAGTTCATAAATAACCATTTGCACATTGTTATTACCTACGGCAAGCCCAATCCGTATTGTACAGTAAGCTCTATTGCTGCTATTTCCAAGACTCAAACAGCGAAAGAGAAAAATTCATTCCTTTAACTATTTCAATAAGAAAACATCCATTTTCTTCAAACACAACAAGAATCACTCAAGTCGAGTTCATTTTTTTTTTGAATGACAGTGCAAAATCAAAGACCACACTAATCAATTAAACATTCCGTTTGTACATACAAACACAGCACTCAGAAAACAATCTAAATGCCACTATCACTTCCATCAAGCCGAACCTATAATGTTCAATAAATCCCCAATTACCATTTCTTCATAATTTAAAACAACAGAAGAAGAACTCGTTTTCTTTTTATTCCAGAAAAGAAATGATGTCAAAACCAAATCGCACAGCATGCAAAATTTCATTCAATATAACATATGAAAAGAATTCCCAGTTCGAGTTCCTTCTCGATCAAACATTTACATCCGAAAACCTCATTCTTCTATTTCACAATGATGTATAGAACTCATAATACAATATTCATATATCAATACCTTTATCAAGGCAAACCCGCATAAGGTATTAGATGCATAAGCTTGGTACAGTCAAGACAGACTCAAATAGCAAGCTAATTCCCATATATTTCATTTATTTGCACAGCAATTCAAAGCCAAGTTCATTTTCACTAAGACAGTTCGAATCAGAGGATCAAACCGCAACCACAAAACACAATAGAATCAACTTTTCATTATAGCAAGGAGAAGATAGCTCATCAATAATTTCAGTAAGAAAAACAATTACTTTCTCCAACTCCCACGAATACCCAAGTCGTATTCGTCCATTTTTACAAAAGAAAAGCACAGTAATAAGAATATTACTATCATTGTTAATACATTCCATCACTCAAGTTCATATTGGCAAAAGAACGATTGCTCAACAATGAAAAACAAACTCATACAGCCTGTACAGTTTCATTCCATATAATCATTTACAAAGAAATACCCAGTTCGAATTCTTATCAACAGACATCTCAACCCGAAATTCCATTCTTCTATTTCACAATGATGTGCAGATCTCAAAATTGATTCACGCATAGCTAAGTATTCATAAGCATAATTTCCTTATAATTTCAGTAAAGAACAATCCTCAATACTGTCAAACAAACCAACACAGCATGGCTATATTTCCAACTCAATAAATATGTAAAGACCGTTCAAATTGCAATAGCAAGACGAAACGACTCCACCCAGAATCATTTCAACATGACAGCAAAATCGACTAAACCCAAATCATTTCAGTCATGACAATAAATCAAATAAACCCAAAACCCCCTTCATCAGAAGAGCATGGTTGTTTTAATGAGACGCTTAAACAAAGCAAGTAGTTTTAAAGAGAAGGGCTTAACATGCCTGATATTATTCCTTGAAGCTCGAAGAAAACTGCATCTACAGGAGGTATTTCCTTCCACGGCGACAGGAGAAAACTTCCCAAACAATCACCTTCCTCTACAGGCTCAGAAATAGCCTTAGATCTTCCAAAGAATAGTGATAATAAATCAAACACAACTGGTTCGACAGAACCATGAAAAACCAAATGCGGAGAAACTTCCAAAAATCTGAACAAACACAATGAACAACCAAAAATTCCTCCATACTCTTTCCAAGGTGGGCTGGTCATGAAGACCAAGAAAATTAAATGCATTAAAGGCTCTGCCTTTTTCTATTTCCTCACGCCACCGCTGAATCGGGTTGGTGAATTGCCAAATTTTAAATTTTGCAAAAAAACCAAGTTTAGTCCCATAACTAACTGAATACCTCTACCTTTTTCCTGTTCCTGCCAAACTTGGCACTGTCCACGTAAGGACCTTATTTAATGCCCATTAAATTTCCTTCCATCCTTATCCTTTCCATCCCCCATGGGTTTGTGCGTCCCCTTCCTTAGGTTAGGATTAGTTTAGGATTTACAATAGTGTTCAACCTAGGTCATAGGTTAATAGGACTTAGTTCTTTTTTTTTACCATTATAGAATTTAAAAATCCACATAGGATAGTAATTAGGATATAAGGTAGAACTTAGGGTTAGATTAGGGTCTTTCAAGGTGTGCTGTCAATCAGCGAATAGAGTTCAGCAAGCATACGACAAATTTTTCGTCACATCAGCAAACATACAAGCAATAATAACTACTGTCCCATGTAAATAAATTATAGTATGCAAGAATCCAGATTAGCAACACATTCCTTTAAGATCAAAAATATATCTTAACATGTTTGCCTTCATTTCAGCAGTTACAACATTATGAAAAATAATCACCATGATAGCGTACAAAAATCAAGGCGTTACATTCCTCCCTTCTTAAAGAATCATCGTCCCAATGATCAAATTAACCAAATTAAGGAGTTTCTAGGACAAAGTTCACTTATTGTCTTTCCATTTATAAGTTCATACCAAAAACAGATTCACTCTTAAAAGCAGTGTTTTAAGACAACTTTAAAATAGACTAATAATTGTCTATATTTGGTAGAATTATCAGTTTTTCGAATTTCAATTTCGATCAAACAAGTATGGAAAAGCAGATCTCATTTCTTCGAGATTTTCCCAAGTTACACTTTCTTCGCTGAACTGGTCCCACTGGACCTTACATTGATTCACTTCGCGATTTCTTAAATATAACTTGCGAGTTCCCAGCACTCGAATGGGCTTAACCACGATTATTCCTGGGTCTTGGACCTGCAAGGAATTCTAATTCAGCACATGTGATAAATCTGTCACGTATTTCTTAAGCAAAGAAATATGAAAAACATCATGCATTTGAGACAAAGCAGGAGGTAATGCTAGACGATAAGCTACAGGGTTGATTATTTCAACAATTTCAAAAAGTCCCACGTATTGTGGCAATAACTTGGCAGCCTTGCCAAAAGTTATCAAGCTCTTTTTCGGCTTCACCCGAAGAAAGACCTTCTTTCCCAGTTTATAATTCCTATCAACCCACTTTAAGTCTGCATAACTCTTTTGCCTATTGGCAGCCTCCTTTAGATGTTCCTGAATCATTTTGATTTGTTGTTCCATTTCCATAAGGATTTCTGGCCCAATTACCTCTCTGTCCTCTACGTTGTCCCAGCTGACAGGGGTTCTACATTTTCTTCCATACAATGCTTCAAAGGGCACCATTTTTAAAGAGGCATGGTATGTATTGTTGTAGGTAAATTCAACTAGGGGAAGGTATTCCTCCCATTTATACTATTGGTCCATGCAATACATCCTGAACATGTCCTCTAAAACTTGATTAACTCTCTCAATCTGTCCATCCGTCTCCGGATGATATGCAGAGCTGAAGTTTAATTTAGTTCCCAAGGCCACATTAAGTGTTTGCCAAAACCTTGATGTCATCCTCGGATCTCTGTCTGATATGATTAATTCCGGTATTCCATGCAATCTGAAAATTTCATGTACAAATCTTCTTGCTAACACTAATGCATCGTCTTTCAAATTACCAGCAATGAAGTGTGCCACTTTGGTCAATTTGTCGATGACAACCAGGATAATATCATGTTTATTTCTTGATATAGGCAATCCTTGAATGAAATCCATTGTTATCACTTGCCATTTGTACTGCAGAATGCTGTGGGGATACAATAATCCAGCGGGATGCATATGTTCTGCCTTAACACGCTGACATTCTAAGCAGTGTGTTACAAATTCCACCACATCCTTTTTCATTCCCTTCCAGAAGTATTGCTGCTTAAGATCAGCAAGCATTTTCGTAATGCCAGGGTGTCCAGAAAAAGGTGAATTATGAAATTCAGTTAACAATTTCCTTCTTAAGCCATTTGCCAAAGGTATATATAGCCTGTTTTCGAACCTTAGAATTCCTTCATTGTCGAAACAAAATCCTTTATACTTGACATCCTTCGGATCTGCAGCAAGTGCTATTTTGACTTGCTGGAAATAAGGATCTGATTCCAAGGCATCTTTCACCTCATCCTTAAACTGAGTTCTTAACATTATAAGAGCAAAGATATGCTTCCTTTGACTCAGAGCATCTGCCACTCTATTTTCCTTGCCTTTGATGTAGCTTATATCAAAATCATACTGAGACAGAAATTCTAACCATCTTCGCTGCCTTGCATTCAGATTTGGCTGAGTAAAAATATACTTCAGCCCCAGATGGTCTGTTTTTAACTCAAAAGGCTTGCCTAAAAGGTAATGCCTCCACATTTGAAGTGCATGAACAATGGCAACGAGTTCTAGGTCGTGTGGAGCATAATTCTGTTCATGTAACTTAAGCTTTCTGCTTTCATAAGCTATAACATGGTTATTCTGTAACAGAATACCTCCAAGGCCTTCTTCTGAGGCATCCGTTACAACCATAAAATTTCCATTTGGATCAGGTATAGTCAAAATAGGTGTTGTAGTTAACTGTTCCTTTAAATTTTTAAAGGCAGATTCACATTTGTCCATCCAGACAAATTTCTTATCCTTCTTTTGCAGCGAAGTGATTGGGGCAGCAATTTTTGAAAAGTCCTTAACGAACTTTCAATAATATCCTGCCCAGCCCATGAAGCTCCTCACTTTGTACATGTTCTTAGGCGTAGGCCATTCAGTTATAGCTGTAATCTTTGAAGGGTCTACAGCTATTCCGTTCTTGCTTATAACGTGTCCCAAATAATGCACCTCTGCATCATAAAAGGAACATTTAGACAATTTACCATACAACTTCCTCTTTCTTAAAATTTCCAGCACTATCCTTAGATGTTCTTGGTGCTCTTCGACATTTTTAGAGTATATAAGAATGTCGTCCAAGAATAAAAGCAAAAAATTGTCTAAGTATTCTTGAAAAATATTGTTCATCAGATTCATGAAGGCGGCATGTGCATTGGTCAACCCAAAAGGTAACACCGTGAACTCATAATGCCCATACCTTGTTCTAAAAGTTGTTTTATGAATATCTTCTTCCTTTATTCTCAGCTGATGATACCCAGATCGAAGATCTATTTTTGAATAGACTGATTCTCTTCACATCTGATTGAACAGACCATCAATCCTAGGAAGTGGGTATTAATTTTTAATAGTTGGCTTGTTCAACATTCTGTAATCAATGCACAGTCTCAATGTGCCATCCTTTTTCTTTACAAAAATTACCGGCACTCCCCAAGGTGAGATGCTCGGTCTTATCAGCCCCTTAGTCAAAAGCTCTTGTAACTAAGCCTTTAGCTCTACCAACTCGATGGTGGTCATTCTATAAGGTGCCTTAGATATGGGTTCAGTTCCCAGTTTGATTTCTATTGCAAAGTTAAACTCTCGTTTGGGTGGAAGACCTAGCAAATCCTCCAGAAACACATCACTGAAACCCCTTAACAATGGATATCTTTCCATGAAATCATTATCTTCCTAAGCATTTTCTATCATTTTTTACTACATACAAGGTACAGCCTCTATTTTTAGCCCTTTTTAGTTGCATAGCTGTCAGTTTCCTAACTGCAACTTCACGTTTTACACCTTGAATGACTGATGCTTTCTGCAGGTCATCAAAACAACAAATTTGTTTTTCATAACAGTCGACCTTTGCCTTATGTTCTACCAACCAGTTAACTCCAATAATGATATCATATGATCCTAGAGGAGTGACATACAGGTCAACTTCGGTGGAGAAACTAGGCAAGTCAAGAATTGCCCCAAAAAGGCACATTTCAACTGTATGGACAACATTATTCCCATAATGCACTGTCCATGTTTTATCCATTCATTCAGCCTTTCTTTTCAATTTCATTGCAAGTTTAGCAGAAATAAAGCATTCAGTAGCTCCAGTATTAAAAATTATGACTACAGGTGTACCGAATAACTTACCCGGAACTTCTATAGGCGTAACTTGCTTTTCAGCTTGTCTGTTAGCCACTGTAGCATGTATCCTATGCTGCTGACCACGATCATCCTTCTTCAGAGGATAGTGATTCACGTAGTGGTCCTTTCCACAGTTGAAGCATCCTCCAACTGGCCCTTTTCTAGGCTCAAATTTGTTACCAGCTTTGAAGTTATCATTTTGGCTCCCATAGGACTTCTGTCCATTGCCACTAACTTTTGTGAAGCTGTTCCAGACACTATTTACAGGTTTGTTCATCACAAATTTCTTGTTGTTATCCACATTAATTTTTTTTTCACACCAAACCTTTTCCAAGGCCCCCTTTTTGGTGCGAGAGATGAAGAAGAATTGGGAATCTTCTTCCTTATCTCTTCCCTGTGAGCAGAAATTGCTCTCAATTTCTGTTCCTGTCTAATTGCTTTTTCGACAACTCCTTCCATGGTGGTTAGGCCGTGGACATCCACTTCGCCACCAATGATGGGATTCAGTCCCATTATGAATTTCCGTATTTTGAACTTCTCGTTAGCTTGGTACTGTGGCACATACTTAAGGAGTTTAGTAAACCCTTCCCAGTATTCTGTCACCATCAGCCTTCCTTGCGACCAGTTCTGAAATTCAGTCATTTTCCTATCAAAATAGAGTTGAGGCAGCCATTGTTGCCTAAAATAACCCTTAAATTGATCCCAAGTTATATCTGATTCGACAATATTCAACTCAACCTTACGGTTGTCCCACCATGATGATGCTTCATGAGAAAGCTGATATGCTCCCCATATCGCTTTGGTCTCTTCGGAGAAGTTTCTTATTGCAAAGTATTTCTCCATTTCACTGAGCCAATTCTCAGCTCTATCCCCAGGGTTGTTCCATCAAACTTTGGAGGACTTATTCTCTTTATGTCATTTGTAAGTTCAGCTGCTAATCTTGCCCTTTTATTTTCAGGATTATTAGGAGAAATTACATTATTATTATCAACACCCGGATTCCCTCCATTGATGTTGTCCACAGGAGGCGGCTGATCATTTATATCAGCATCTTCTTCCTCCTCTTCATTGCCCATTGACTGCTGTTCCAGAACAGTCAAACGATCTCTCGTATCTAGTAGGTATTGTCAAAATTTCACCCCCCAGGGTAAATTTCGATAACATGCATCAGAGTTTTGCAGTTCCAAGCATGTAGATTGATCCAGGAAAAATCATAAAAAATGACTAAGTCCTAGTCCTAGGGGCAGTCGGGACATTTGGGACATCTAGGCGTGGATCGATCGAAAAGCCTCCAGGTGGCCCGTGAAGCAAAGGGACATCTGGGACAGAAGTATGCGGCAGGCGCGAGAAGCCGATCCGGCCGAAAGAGGAAGAAAAATGACTAACTGCTGAGTGGGACAGTTCAGGACAAGAGTACGCGAAGTACGCAAACCGGCCAGATCGACCGAAATGAGAACAAATAGTCCGGAAGCAATCGGGACATTTGGGCCGTGATGACGCGAACCGGCTGGTTCGCCCGAAACAGAGAAAGTTTGTATTGGGACATTCGGGATGAAGGGACGGGTGGGACGTGGATAGCCGAAGGAGCCGAAAGCCAATCAAGCAATGCCACTTGTCATCGGCCGAATGAGGGATAAGTAGGCCCATTTTGGGCGGATCGGGAGTTTTTTTCCCAAACAGTTTGGGACATCCGGGACATAAAGACGCGAAGGGTGCAAAAAGCCGGCAAACCCGCGGACCAATCAAATCACGACACGTGTCACAAGGGAGATAGTCCAAAAGTCAAAGGGTGAGGTTTCGAGCACTGACCCAAACCAATGAAATAGTGCCATGTGTCCAAGTTTAAGGGGCCCACAAGGAAATTTCAAAGGAAAGCCCACAGAAAGGTGGAGGAGAGAGAATTTCTCAGCGAATCAGAGCCTGCCACATGTCATCTAAGTGGCAGAGCATGGGGAAAGTTCAAATATTTTTTCCCGCCGACCTGTTTTTGCCTGTTTTTCCCTAAATCTTCAGATCACCATAACTTTCAATCCAGAGCTCGGATTTGCATGTTCTTTATATCAAAGGAAAGGTTATCAAATTATCTGCATGATTCTGGCATCAATCTCAAATTTTGGTACAGTTTGGAGAGAGAAAATTAAGAAATGGCTTTGACGCATGGTAATGCCAGAAGTGATGCTTCAACAACCAGCTTTAATGCAACAGACAGCCCGCCGTTTTGCCAGGATCTACCGCTTCTACCATAATGAGAATGGGTGATTTAAAATGCAACCTAGAAGTGGTTGTGGTAGTTTCGAATTTCCTCTCTTCCCTCTCTCTTTCTTCCTATATATTGTACAGAGGGGCTTCTTTCAAAAGGGGGAGATAACAAGTTGTTCATCTTTTCTGCTCTGCCCTCCCTTCTTTTCTTCTCTAGGGTTGAAAATGGAGTTCAAACCTCCTCCCTTGCTCTGTAATGGAATTTTTTTCCTTTTACTATTGAAATGATGTTCTGTGCAAACTTCTGGAGCAACAAAACGTGTTTTGTGATGCATCTGTCCATCCTTGCTCGTTTTTGCTTGTTTCTCTTCTTGCCTCTCTTCATTGCAGGTATTTATGCATGTTTGAATGTTCATTGCAGGTTTGGAGCTGTGTTCATGGAGTTTTGGGACATTTTCTGTGTGAAATCTATCCTTGGGCCTGTGATGCATCTATCCATCCTTCCCATTGCTCACCTCTCTTTGTCCCATGGTAGTTTTGATAGATGTCCAACATTCTCCTTCTCTGGTGTATCACCGTTTTAGTGTAGGATTTTGTTCTTTTCCTTTCTCTCTCTCTCTCTCTCTCTGTCTCCTTGGCATTGTTAGATTAGGATTATATTAGCTTGCCTGCACTGGAATAGCTTGTGGCAGGTAGTTTAGGAGCAGGAACCATCCTTCTCTGGAGATTCCTCCCTCAGTTTCACAAGTCCCACGCTTAGAGAGAGGTTTCCATGTTGTGCAATCACACTGGATGCCTGAGTGATCAACCTAGAAGCCTGATCTACATCCAGGGGTGCTGTGATTTTGCACTAACAGTTTTGGCATGCCCGGTGGCACTCTAGAGGTCTTCGACTTCATCTTTTGCAGGTTGATGTGTTCTTGTGAAGATTTCAGCCTTTGGAGGAACTTGCAAACACATCTGGTGACTCCATCTGGTCAACAACCCATCTCTGAAGTTGCAAACCTTCCTTTCCATTCATTTTCATTCTTTTCTATCCATTCTTCCTTCTATCTCTCCCATCTTCTTTCATTCTATGAAGTTGTGCAATCATGACTTCATTTCCATCATGGAATTCACATCAACAACAACAGTATATCACACCTCCAACATGTTTTACAAATCCTCCAAATCAGCATTTTGAGTAGATTCAAGATCAGTATGCATACCCATATGAACAGCTGTGCCAAAGTCAGTTTGGCTATGGAGCCTTCCAAGAGCAAGGGTGTGCATATAATGAAGACCATCAGATCAAAGATGCTGGTCTGTTGGAGAAGATCCAAAAGATGGAGGTAAAGATGGTGCAGTCCAGAGCAACAGCTCAAATGAGAGCTTTCGGAATCGGTTACAGGACCCCTTGTCCATGGGGAGGCCCTTTTCCAAGACACTTCAGCCCTCAAGAAAAGCTGGACTTCATGATAAATATGATGCCCCAACTTGCACAATGGACAGCAGGAATAGAGGCCTATACATTTGGGTGTTGAACAACCTTGTCAATGGGTATGTTCTACACCATCATTCGGTTTTTCTCTTCCCATTACTCAAGTAGCATCATCTCATTTGGACTTGCAACTTTTAAACTCTCCATCTGCTATCCCAAATGTTGATTCCATGTCTCCACCTCTCAGTCTTCCACCTCATCTCATTTCTTCTTTCCTTTTTCCTTCCAAATCCAAACCCCCTCCACAAGAGCTAAATGAAATACCTTCCACTCCAAAGAAACAAGAGGTTTCACCTCCTCCACCACCGCAAAAAATTGTAAAATCAGTTGAGTTTTAACCTATCCCTCCTCTTGCATCCCCAATTCCATGTGGGGAAGAAGAAATTGAAAAAATCAGTCATCAAGGACAACAAGAGGAAGAGCCAAAAAGAAAAGAAATGACAAATAGCTTGAAGGTTTGGGCTGCCAAATTTGGGATAACAAAGATCCCCTTGATGGTTAAGCCTACAGAAGAGGCTAAGGTTGAACAAATGGTGGTCATAACTGATTTTGTTGCAGCAGAAGAAGAGAAAAAGGAAGAAGCAGATCAACAATCAGTTTGCTTAGAGTGTAGTGTCCATGTTGGCACTCTATTTGAAGGAAATGCTGATTCAATTCAAGTTGCACAATCAGCCATGGAGGAAGAAAGCCCTGAAGAAGATCTTGCAGTCCCAACTTGTCCTCTAGAGAAGCAGACTGAAGAGTTTGACTTGACAAACTTTATGCTAGAGGAAGAGTTCTATCAAGAGCAAGATTGTATTCAACTAGTAGAGGAAGGAGAAGTTGCTCCAAATCCAAAAGAAGAGGAGCACAATCTAGCTGTGGAAGAGAAAATTGCGGATCCAAGGGGTTTGAGCACAAAGCAAGCTACATGAGAACCTTCATTTCTTATTTCTACTTCATCTCTCTCTAGCTCCAATGTCGAAGATGAGTTTGATCTCTCAAACTCAATGTTGGAGGATGAAGGAAACCATGGTGGTCAAGTGACAGATCAAGAAGACACCATGGAGGAAGTTGAACATTTGCAACAGGACAGTCATGAGGCAGTTTATCTATCAGATTTGGAAGATTGTTTTGATGGAGAGGAACCGGTTGAGTTTCCAACATTCTCTCTTTCATCATCCACATTCCAAACACAAGAGTTTTCTGTCCTAAAGGAGAACATTTATTTGTTGCAGCCTGCATCTTATAACAGCTCTTCGGAATCAAGATTAAAAGATTTTAATCTTTCATGTTCTTCATTGGAGGAAGAGAAAGGACAAAGGAATTTCACCATTTCTTCCACACCATCCATTGAGGGTCTACAAAAAGACTCCACTTTTGGAGTTGAGAATCAGAGCTATGGGCATATCAAACGGATCACACCTTGCCCAATCAGGTATTTGGCTTCATTGGAGCCAAAGGAGAAGTCACAACCAGTCATGCTTGCTTCTGAGCATGAGGGTGAGCTACAAAATACCAAGGATCAGCTGTCATACCCCTTCAATAAAAATGCAGAGTAACTAAAAGAGGTATTGAATTTTCCTTCAGCTGATACCTTGATGATTTGGGTGGAAGACCAGCTTCTTGTTGATTTTCCACTCATCCTAACAGCCATGATCAGCTCCAAATCAATTGCATGGCTGCCACTTTTGAGAAAGGGAAGCTATTTCTCACAACCAATTACAGGGTTTGTTTAGCTTGCCTTTGCTCCCAGTTACAGTAGAGTAGGTAGGTTTGCTTTCAGTAGAAGAAGTGCTTGTGCACACTCTGCATGTTCCATTTGGAGCATGTATGATTTTCAGTTCTGTACATAGTTGTGGTATTGCTAGTTCTACTCTTGCACAGTTCGTTTCAGTGGCATTTTAGTGAGAACAACTCCATGTCTGGTGGGTTTCAAGTGGCTCAGAGGGAGGTTTTCAAAGTTTAGATCAGTTACAGGTTACAACTCAGGACTCCATGCCCAATGGATGCTTCAGGCAACTGATAACTTCATCTAGCAGGCAGATGACCCTGCTGAGTCACCAAATTGTTATCCAAAATTCACCCCCCAGGGTAAATTTTGATAGCATGCATCAAATTACTTAGTCCCAGGCAAATAAATTGATTCAGGGCCAAAAAATCAATTTTCTAGGGTCCCCTCAGAATTTTTCTAACTCTCCTGTCTAGGTTGAAAAGAGAAAGTTCTGAGAAAAGGTGAAAAGGCTGCAAAAACAAGCTTGGGCCAGGAAAAATCACGAAAAATGGCTAAGTCCTATTCCTCGCAACAGTTGGGACAGTTGGGACATCGAGGCGCGGATCGGCCAAAAAGCCTCCAGGAGGCCCGCGAAGCAAAGGGACATAAGGGACATCTGGGACAGAAGTACACGGCGGGCATGAGAAGCCGATCTGGCCAAAAGAGGAAGAAAAACGACTAACTGCTAAGTGGGACAGTTCAGGACAAGAGTACGCGAAGTACGTGAATCGGCCGGATCGGCCGAAATGAGAACAAACAGTCCAGAAGCAATTGGGACATTTGGGCCATGATGACGCGAACCGGCCGGTTTGTCCAAAACAGAGAAAGTTCATACTAGGACATCTGGGAAAAAGGGATGCGTGGGACGTGGATAGCCGAAGGAGCCAAAGCCAATCAAGCAACGCCACTTGTCATCGGCCAAGTGAGGGATAAGTAAGCCCATTTTAGGTGGATTGGGAGTTTTTGTCCCAAACAGTTTGGGACATCTGGGACATAAAGACGCGAAGGGCGTGAAAAGCTAGCAAACCTGTGGACCAATCAAATCATGACATGTGTCACAAGGGAGATAGTCCAAAAGTCAAAGGGCGAGGTTTTGAGCACTGACCCGAACCAATGAAATAGTGCCACGTGTCCAAGTTTAAGGTGCCCACAAGGAAATTTCAAAGGAAAGCCCACGGAAAGGTGGAGGAGAGAGAATTGCTTAGTCAATTAGAGCCTACCACGTGTCATCAAAGTGGCAGAGTGCAGGGAAAGTTCAAATATTTTTTCCCGCCGACCTGTTTTTGCCTGTTTTGCCCTAAATCTTCAGATCACCATAACTTTCGATCCAGAGCTCAGATTTACACGTTCTTTATATCAACGGAAATATTATGAAATTCTTTGCATGATTCTAGGATCAATCTCAAATTTTTGTGCATTATGGAGAGAGAAAATTGAGAAATGGCTCTGACGCATGGTAATGCCAGAAGTGACGCTTCAACAACCAGCTTTAATGTAGCATGACAGCCCACCGTCATTTGCCAGGATCCGCCGCTTCTACCATAATGAGAATGATTTAAAATGTGACCTAGAAAGGTGGTTGTGGTAGTTTTGAATTTCCTCTCTTCCCTCTCTCTCTCTTCCTATAAATTGTACAGAGGGGCTTGCTTTCAAAAGGGAATATGGATAATAAATAACAAGTTGTTCGTCTTTTCTGCTCTGCCCTCCCTTCTTTTCTTCTCTAGGGTTGAAAATGGAGTTCGAACCTCCTCCCTTGCTCTGTAATGGTGTTTTTTTCCTTTTACTATTGAAATGATGTTCTTTGCAAACTTTTGGAGCAACAAAACGTGTTTTGTGATGCATCTGTCCATCCTTGCTGGTTTTTGCTTGTTTCTCTTCTTGCCTCTCTTCATTACAGGTATTTTTGCATGTTTGAATGTTCATTGTAGGTTTGGAGCTGTGTTCATGGAGTTTTAGGACATTTTCTGTGTGAAATATATCCTTGGGCCTGTGATGCATCTGTCCATCCTTCCCATTGCTCACCTCTCTTTGTCCCATGGTAGTTTTGATAGATGTCCAACATTCTCCTTCTCTGGTGTATCACCATTTTAGTGTAGGATTTTGTTCTTTTCCTTTCTCTCTCTCTCTCTCTCTCTCTCTGTCTCCTTGGCATTGTTAGATTAGGAATACAGACTAGCTAGCCTGCACTGGAGTTCATGTATGAAATGCATGTAGTAATAGGACTTAGAAGAAACAGCCTTCTATGGAGATTCCTCTCTGATTTTCACAAGTCCCACGCTTGGAGATGTTTTTTCTTATGACTATGTGCATTCACATTGAATGAAAGAAGAGATCAACCTTTCAGAAGCATGTTTTGCATAGAGGGAAACAAATGTGATTTTACACTGAACAGTAGGGCAGCAAGGATTTCATCCAGCTTTTGAGCAGTAGTTGCTTCTCCACCCAGTAACGGGTTATTCGCAACATTCCCTCTTATTCTGACCATTTTCTCTTCAATAAGAAAATGTAAACCTTATTAATATCCCCCTGGAATCATTAGGTCCAAGAGCTGCAACCTTCATGATCTCTTATACCAAGATGTAACATCCCCATTTTAAGATACTAGAACAAGGGAATTTTTCATTTATTTATATAAAACATTCTCTGTTATGAATTATATAATTCAAACACACGTTCAAGTTTTAATAATTGTTCTCTGCCCAAACAATTCAGTTTGGAACACACAATTTCCTTTTAAAACTAATGTTCCTCTGTTCGCATATTTGACAATATGGAACACACATTCAGTGCCATTCAATCATATAACAGATTCTATATGCTGACTTGTAAATGACTCGAAGAACTGTCGATCTCCCATTTTCATGGCTCGGAGTTTCAATGATGAACTCATTTCATGACTTGGGATGCAACTACACGATCCTTCATGTTCATTCATGCATAGTATAATATATATATAAGGTTCTCTTAACCGTTAATCCGGTTATTGAAGTGATCCATTTAAGAAGCCTATTTAAATATCTATTACTGATATTCATCTGACATCCTTGACATCTTAAATTATAGGTGATTAGGACAAATGCAACCAGCACTTGCGATACTTTGGCCAAATATTTTTACATGCTTTGCATGATCATATTCCTGGATGTGATACACACCAATGGAATACGTCCTTCACCTCACTTCACCTGTTATCTAGAATGGTCTTTCCTGGTTCCTACCAGTCCTTCCAATTTAAGGTCAGATTCAAACTTCTAACTTCCAACTAGCAATATGAACGAATATAGGAAGTTCACTCATGGTAACTAAAGATACACAGACATATGATGTGTGTTCCTTACACGACTCCGTGTGTCTAGTTATCTTTAGTCCTCCGGAGTTCACTCTGTATACGTGATCATACTCCTATCCCCAGCCAAGAACTTCAGTATTCAACCTATGTATTCTTAATGATTTAATTCATGAGGGCATTGTAATATGTGAGCTATAACATTGTGTCATCCTGAAGACCCCGTCTTCAATGAAGACACCGTGCTGTAGTTGGCATATGTCAATGTCCTACGGAATCCTCCCATCGAGAGTACACATCCTAGCTCAAGTGATTTGGTTATGATCTTAATATTTAAGATCAACTTTCAGTAACCATGTTGATCCTTTATCCTCGTTCCCGTTACAGTTGTATGTAGCTAAGAGAGACTAAATCCGTCCTCTAGCTTGCATATGCATCTTCTCCTTCGTACCGAAGGGATAATGCATTTTCTCTACTTGGTTCTTTTCTTAATCTTTGGATTAAGCAGCCCTATTACTGACGAACATAATAAGTTTAACCTATTAAACTTAACCAAGTTTTTCACAACTGTAACTAAATTCAGAACTCCAGCTTATTAGACGTCCATCTAAACGAGGTCTAATTCATTTTTCAATAAATATATTCATTTATTCTCCTTAACCTTACATAGTTAAGGTCTGTTAGCTCTAGATATATTTATCCCATATCCTTTCTTTCTGAATTTAACATTCGAGGCTATTAACGGAGTCTGAAAACGAAGTTCGGTTGCTCCTAAGTTAATTGATATTCCTTAGCTTCCTTAGCTTCCAAGCTAATCTTGAATACCTATCAGTTATGAGCTCATATTCTTCCTAATCCTTTTTAATGTCAATTAAAAATTCATCTTAACCCAAGTATGAACTAATTGCACATTTCAACGTAAAAGTTGCATTTAGGTAAGAATAGATATCAAGTTCCTTTTAACATCCATCCAAGGACAATTAAATAAATCCAAGAAATAACATTATATTTCCAATTTAATCAACAATATCAAACTGATATAGTCCCCCCATTAAAATATCACACTTGTATTTCTATTCATCAATCCATTTCTTAATCTATACAGTTTGTGCAGTCCAAATGACTGGACTTTGTTTCATATTTCAAACAAACAAAAGTTACAACTCATAAAGATAGAAGAATGTACTTTCTTCTTTTCACAATTCCTCGTAGCGGAATAATAACTATCAAATACAATTCATCTTCAAACAATCAAAAGAAGTATCAGAAAAACAGCCATGTCTTCATTTTACTCAAATTCCGTCTGCAAAATTACTTGCACGGGTCAGTTCATTGAACTGAGCATATTAAGCACTTGTCATTAAAATGAGGTGCTTCAAATTAGCTGTCTCAATAAAAGAACCCTGCTTTTATGAAACGTTAATATGAACATTAACAAATAATTAAGTATAAAAAAGAATGAACAGCATGACAACTGAAACATCTAATTACCATCGCAATCAATCAAAGGATTGTTGTCCTCTTTCCTAAATAATCATTACAAAAATTAATTTCCTTCAACAGTTCCAGATTACATCATTTGTAAGAATTACGAGTATAAGTAAGCATACTGTTGTTATAACATAACTGCTATCCCTTCCATTTCCTTACATTAGTAATAAATGCAAAGGATAAATTTTACTGAAAACATAAACCAATTTACCTTCCTTTCAGTTCATGCAACTCATTTGATTTCAAGCAATCAAATACAGATGAGAAAAGCAAACAACAATAAAATGTAGATGCTTAATCCAAAGAAATACAAAATTCGTTCCTTAATGATTACAAATTTCTAACTGTATGAGAGAAGAAATGATCATTATTCCAAGTTATCCATCCACACTCCTATTTCTTTCCTCAGACTGTACTAAAAATTGAATCCAAATGAGACATCAATCAAGATAACAGTTCAGAGTGAAACTTACAAAATCCATTCAGAATTCACTTTCCAACAGTAAAGAATAATTCCATTCATATTTAGCTTTAAATGAAAACAAGGAAGAATTTATCGTCCTTATCAATACTTCTTTTAAATCAGGCTCATACAAATACCAAAAACAGGTTCGTAAAACATCGTATCTATCATAGAGCAAGCAATATAAAGAATGCATACTATGTACTTACTGTACTAGAAGAATTCATACTTCTTTCACTGTATTCTAACCAAATAAATAGTTATACAGTCACTTAATCAATTATTCACACAACTTTCTATATCCATGAATGCACACAGTTCATAAATAACCATTTGCACATTGCTGTTACCTACAGCAAGTCCAATCCATATTGTACAGTAAGCTCTATTGCTGCTATTTTCAGGACTCAAATAGCAAAAGAGAAAAATTCATTCCTTTAACTATTTCAATAAGAAAACATCCATTTTCTTCAAACACAACAAGAATCACTCAAGTCGAGTTCATTTTTTTTTGAATGATAGTGCAAAATCAGAGACCACACCAATCAATTAAATATTCCGTTTGTACAAAAAAAAAACACTCAGAAAACAATCTAAATGCCACTGTCACTTCCATCAAGCCGAACCTATAATGTTCAATAAATTCCCAATTACCATTTCTTCAGAATTTAAAACAGCAGAAGAAGAAGAACTTGTTTCCTTTTTAATTCCAGAAAAGAAACGATGTCAAAACCAAATTACACAGCATGCACAATTTCATTCAATATAACATATGAAAAGAATTCCCAGTTCGAGTTCCTTCTCGATCAAACATTTAAATCCGAAAACCTCATTCTTCTATTTCACATTGATGTACAGAACTCAGAATAAAATATTCATATATCAATACCTTTATCAAGGCAAACCTGCATAAGGTATTAGATGCGTAAGCTTGGTATAGTCAAGACAGACTCAAACATCAAGCTAATTCCCATATATTTCATTTATTTGCATAGCAATTCAAAGCCAAGTTCATTTTCACTAAGACAGTTTGAATCAGAAGATCAAACCGCAACAACAAAACACAATAGAATCAACTTTTCATTACAGCAAGGAGAAGATAGCTCATCAATAATTTCAGTAAGAAAAACAGTTACTTTCTCCAACTCCCACGAATACCCAAGTCGTATTCGTCCATTTTTACAAAAGAAAAGCACAACAATAAGAATATTACTATCATAGTTAATACGTTCCATCACTCAAGTTCATATTGGCAAAAGAACGATTGCTCAACAATGAAAACAACAAACTCATACAGCCTATACAGTTTCATTCAATATAATCATTTACAAAGAAATACCCAGTTCAAATTCTTATCAACAGACATCTCAACCCGAAATTCCATTCTTCCATTTCACAATGATGTGCAGATCTCAAAATTGATTCACGCACAGCTAAGTATTCATAAGCATAATTTCCTTATAATTTCAGTAAAGAACAATCCTCAATACTGTCAAACAAACCAACACAGCATGGTTGTATTTCCAACTCAATAAATATGTAAAGACTGTTCAAATCGCAATAGCAAGACAAAATGACTCCACCCAGAATCATTTCAACATGACAGAAAAATCAACTAAACCCAAATCATCTCAGTCATGACAGCAAATCAAATAAACCCAGAACCCCCTTCATCAAAAGAGCAGGGTTTTTTTAATGAGACGCTTAAACAAAGCAAGTAGGTTTAAAGAGAAGGGCTTAACATGCCTGATAGAAGCTCGAAGAAAACCACGTCTACAGGAGGTATTTCCTTCCACGGTGACAGGAGAAAACTTCCCAAACAATCACCTTCCTCTACAGGCTTAGAAATAGCCTTAGATCTTCCAAAGAACAGTGATAATCAATCAAACACAACTGGTTCAACAGAACCATGAAAAACCAAATGCAGAGCAACTTCCAAAAATCCGAACAAACACAATGAACAACCAAAAATTCCTCCATACTCTTTCCAAGGCAGGCTAGTCGCGAAGACCAAGAAAATTAAATGCATTAAAGGCTCTTCCTTTTTCTATTTCCTCACACCACCGCCAACTCAGGTTGGCGAATTTCCAAATTTCAAATTTTGCAAGAAAACCAAGTTTAGTCCCATAACTAACTGAATGCCTCTACCTTTTTCCTGTTCCTGCCAAACTTGGCACTGTCCACGCAAGGACCTTATTTAATGCCCATTAAATTTCCTTCCATCCTTACCCTTTCCATCCCCCATGGGTCTGTGCATCCCCTTCCTTAGGTTAGGATTAGTTTAGGATTTACAATAGTGTTCAACCTAGGTCATAGGTTAATAGGACTTAGTTCTTTTTTTTTACCATTATAGAATTTAAAAATCCACATAGGATAGTAATTAGGATATAAGGTAGAACTTAGGGTTAGATTAGGGTCTAATCCCCCTCACCCTCAATTAATTAATTTCCAAACAAGTCCTTCCGACTGTCATCTAAATTCAGTGCTATGCAGGACGTTTCGTCCCACGTTTCACATACCAGAGCCACCCGCATCTAGGCCTTCATCGCCTTACGGGGTCTGGCGTTACACATTGTATGGTTCGAGAATCGAACCTTTTCCGTTGGCATCTACGTGCCAGCTATTCATACCTGAAATCAGGTGCTGCACATTTATATCAACCTTCAGTCTGGTTTAAAAGTAAATCAGCAAAGTGATTACAAGAAGGCCACAGCATACCTTAGATCAATGGAATTGATTTCAAGGTGTGCTGTCAATCAGTGAATAGAGTTCAGCAAGCATACGACTAATTTGTTGTCACATCAACAAACATACAAGCAATAATAACTGCTGTCTCATGTAAATAAATTACAGTATGCAAGAATCCAGATTAGCAACACATTCCTTTAAGATCAAAAATATATCTTAACATGTTTGCCTTCATTTCAGTAGTTACAACATTATGAAAAATAATCACCATGATAACGTACAAAAATCAAGGTGTTACATAGAATTTACCATAGTGGTCTACCCCAAGCAGTAGCATTTCCTGTCTCGGTGCAGTGTCTGAAATTGGTTATCACTTACATGGAGCTTTATGATCCTGAGAGTTGAGGAATATTTAAAGATAATTGTGAACCTTTCCTCTTAATCACACTAGAGCACATTGAGGAATTTCTCTGCATACCTAATTTTCCTGAGAATGCGTATATCACTCACCAATCAGCACAAGAATTCTGGGATGAAGAACCCATGAGATGGAGCAACATGGTTAATAACAACTAGTTAGTAACCAAGATACCTCAAATTGATAGGCTTCCTAAATAATTGTACCGCATAGAGTTCGTGGAAGAAATTGGAGACATGATTAATCTCCTAAGTCAAGTTTTTTCGGTCTACCTTCTGCTAGGATTTTCCACCCATGGACGTATCAGTTTATCCGTATCATCCTAGCCAAGAAAGAGTTTGTGGATTGGGCCACCATCATCAGTAACACCCTTCACAAACAAAATATAGAAGTTAAGATGGCTGGATGCTTCTACATGACATCGTATTTGACTTATGCGGTAGCAAGAATAAAGCTATTGTTTGGGACTTGAAACGAGAGGAGTCATGGGGCTGTCGAACAGTGTTTTTCATTATTACCCTCAGCTTAGTTTCAAAAATAGTTCTCATCATTTTAGAAGAGTCAACGATGCATTCACCTTCCGCGTGATTTGGAACCTGAATCGACATACTGAGGAAAGGTTTTCTAAAGAAGCCATAAGTGTCATTTCCCAATGGGGAACCTGGTCTATTCAATTTTCATCTTTTTCCTAAATTTACGTGAGTGGCTTTGCTGGTACCCAGTGGAAACTTCCTAAGTACGTCAGTGACAGATGGGCATTAATGGAGCTGGTGTGATAATTATTCCAAGTTCATTGCCTTCTTAGTGACAAGCACCATTCAGGAATTCATTTCCCAATCCAAATTGGGGAATACCAATGCCCAAATCTTTTCAATGCACAACTCATGGAAAAAGAGTTCGCTTTCATAACCATCCATCCATATGTGAAGAGAGCCCATTTTGATATCAATGGATATATGCAAAATATTCTGGGAGCAAAGTACCAACATAATTCTACCATGGAAGATTTATGGGCTGCTTGTTTAGATGAACATGAGGTAAGAAGACGGGAGTACTCTCACCTAACACTTGCTTAGATCAAGGCCTTCCGCATCAAGAGCCCTCCCAATTCATTCATAAATGATGATGAGGATGTCATTGATCCCTCATATGATGTAGTTTCTTTTAGCCCATTGCCTCAAATTAACTGGACCAAAAGAGATGAATTTTCTCTTGATAGCAAGAATCAACCAATTATTGAAAGAAGCATATCTTGGTATGACAAAGAACTTGCCAAATTGCAATCAATTCCAAATCATGCTTCGGGATCACAAAAATTTCTAATACGAGGGCGCTTCCATTTGACCAAAGTCTCTTCTCGATCGACCTCTGTACCATCCAATCATACACAACAAGCAAGAAAGGAGTGGTTGCCAAAATCCACTTCGCCAAGTAAGGTGTCACAAGGAGAAAGATCTAAAGGTCCTAACCCTGAAGAAGGAAGAGAGTGTGTGTCTGGAGTTTCTACCTTGAGTAGAGATTCTTCTACCCACATCATTAATAGTTCTCAGAAGCTAGTAGCAAATGATCCTCAACCATTCCTCGAACAAGCATCCACTCAGGTGCAAGTAATTCAAATATCAAACACTTCGGAGCATGTAGTTCTTGAAGGGATTTCCCAAAATCTCTCAAATAATAAAGAAGTGGATATTGAGGTTGTTTCTCCTCAAATCCAGGTCATAGATAGGATTCAAGTAGGATCTCATGATGTTGAGAATAATGAGAATATTGATTCAAGCTCCAAGATTTTGTATGCTGAAATAGTGAATGATACTCCTTCCTGGGTTGATTCTGAAGTGAAGAAAAGGAAGAGAGTTTTCAAGCCAATTGACATTGATGTTGATGCCCTTTTGAAACTTTCAAATGACGCCATTCCAAAGAAGCCTAAGGCGCTTTCTCGAATAATAGTGGATAATGATGGAAACAAATTTGGTAACCTTTCCATTCCACAAGTTGATAAAGAGCCCGATGTTATGACACCTACCGACTATGAAGTTTCCAGACTTGGAATTTGAAGATCTACATTAGAAAGTGACATGGCGATGGATCGAGATTCAATTGATATCGTGCTAAGGAGACTTGAGAAATACAAGTCTCAATACTCTCAACTCAAGGCCAAGAAGAATCAATTGGTAGAATATGTTCAACATTTGATAAATCCCATATCATTCACCTTCCCAGTACCTGATGCAGTGGCTTCCCGAGATGAAGATACTCTCAATTTGTCAAAAGAAATAAACACATTGCAGCATGTCACTAAAACTTGGCTTTAAGAGATTCTCGTTCTAGGCCATGGGACGATCAAGACCGCGGTCAAGCTTCATGAAGATGTCAGTGCGTATCTTGATCCAATTATTTCTTTCAAGGAAACTTTTATTTCTACTATATCAAATTTGGATGATATACTGCCCAGTTTAAGGAGATGACAAGTATGGAATCTTCATTTTTAGCTATTGAAGGAATTATTAAATTTGAACATTGAGGGACACGTTTTCTTTGGTGTCTACATCTCAAATCAAGGAAAACACTTCTTGAGGATTCTATGATCTATTATGAGAGCATGTGCAATGAAGCCTTCACTTCAGTCTCCTTGATTCAAGAATTCATCGCTGAGATTCCTTGTAACCTCATAAATGAGCATAATCAAAGGTGTTCATCGGAGCAGGTGGAAGAGAAATTTTCACAATTGTTTAAGGACATGTACACTCCCACCAACAATTTCTCATGAGTTTCCATGGAGCGGTGCATCAAATTAAAGAACTTATTTGAGAATGCTCAATCCAAAATTGTTAATTTAAATGATATGCCAAGTAGAATTCTTGAATTGCAAGTGTTTTGTGAGGCTATTCTTCAACCAAGTGAACCTCAAGAAGAAGAAAAAATGTTTGAAACTTTAGGAAGGTTTAGATCCTTTCAACTGGAAAAAGCAGCAAATCCTAATTTCACTGGCGGTTCAGGGAGTTGATTTTCTTGGTATCTAACGAAGTGGGACAGTCCATTTCTCATAGTCTTGAGATAGGTGGACCTCATTTCAAAGGATAAGGCACTTGTTATTATTGTATATTTTAAAAGGTGTTATTTGTTTTCGGGAAACTATGGATATTTTACGTAATTTCTATTTTTGAGTTGTCTTTAATAAAGTTGTTGAAAAAGTCAAAGGTTACTTAAGTGCCTTATTTAATGATCATGTAAAACCCTAACTACTTTATAACCAAATTTTGGGTTATAAAAAGAAGTGAGGGGCTCATTTGTAAAGGGTGACTTTGAGAGAGGAGAAGAAAATACTTTTGTGTAAGCTTTGTTTCAGGAAGAAACTTTGTGTTCTTTGTGAAAACATTTTGGAGTTAATGAAATACAAACTTTATGTCTCATTCATTGTCTCTTGTAACATTTGATGTTCTTATGTTCATTAGATGTTAGGTGTTTGAATCTTGCATGCAAATACTATCTTTGATCTTATTGTCAACGTTATTAATCAGTTGTTTTAGTTCACAGTGATCAAGATCTGATTATCAACTTGCTCATGCGTGTTCCCTTTTACACATTCTTGTTTGGCTAACTCAAACTCCGTTTAATTTGTGTCAGCTATTCATCTTTCTTCTTCGTGTAATTTTAGGATTTGTGTTTACCTAACTCTTGCATGTTCTTTCATTTCATTCCATTTCACTCCTTTCCTTCATTTCATTCCATCTCCTTCATTCACTTTTATCTCCATTGATGTTCCAAAACACCCCCCACATACAATTTTGAATGTATAGATGTAAATATAGTTTTGGTTTTCAATAAAGGCAGCCTCACCTTCACTGAGAGGGACTTCGTTCCCACATTGTAGCATGTCATTTGCATGCGTACAAATCCGTATGCTAATAAGACCCATCCTTGTTGTTGCACCGATGAGACATGTGAAGGCTTCCGCTGACCTAAGAATTTTTAACTACCAACTATCTCCTTTTGGACTTGTGACACATGGAAGATTCACTCTCATTTAGGGGCTGCTCTTTGGATGCATCTTTTGGAATTACGTCGAGCTAACACATAGTGCCTTCCGTGAGTCTAATTTTTAGCCCCGAGTCGACTCGTATGCGGCTAAGTCTAAAAACCTCGAGCCTTTCCTGTTTTCTTTCCTATCGAGCTCTGGGTTCCTTTAGGCATTGTTTGATCCTTCACAGACCTTGATCCTCCATTGTAGAGTCCTGCTATTACCTGATTGTTAGATTTGAATGTGAGTTCTCAGGAAAAATCTGACCCTTAGGTTTTCTTCTTTATGGGGTTGTGTTTGACCAGTTTTATTCGGGGGAAACATTTGGGATAGCAATTTGGTGACTCACAGGGACATTTGTATGCTAGATGAAGGAACTAGCAGCCTTGAAGCATCCATTAGGCATGGAGTCAAGAATGATAACCTGATACTGATCTTTTTTTCTTTGAAACTTCTCCCTGATTTCCTACATCTTGCTAACCCTGAACTCGCCCTGCTGGGGATTTACCTATTTCCAAGAATGGACTATCTAGAATCTGATTTTAGTTTTTTTGTATTTGTGTTTTATTTGAAACTAAAAACTGTTACATGTAACTATGGGTCTCTCTATCATGAGTATTGAAGGTCCTGGCCTCTGCACCTCTAGAGAAATACGAACAAAACTTATGTACAAATAAAAAAATCATACATGCCTCAAATGAGACATGCAGAGTATGGACAAGCACTTCTTTTGCTAAAAGAAAAATCTAAACCTACTCCTACACTAATCCTAACAAATAAAATCTAAACAAATCCTGCCACATGCAGGGAGAAATAGCTTCCCTTCTTCAAAATTTGGGACCATGTGGTTCATTTGGCACTAGACATGGTCAGAAATGAGAGTAAAAAACCAGCTCGCAGATGGTGTTTTGCCCTCCTCAAAGTATCAACAAACAAAATATACACCTCCTGGAGTTGTTCTGCACTTAGATTTGGGAGGCACTGCTACTGACCTTTGGTGCTTTGTAGCTCAACCTCATGCTCTTAAATGAGCATGACCGGTGGCAACTCTCTTGGCTTTGATGAAGCCAAGTACCTAATTGGGCATGGTCTGATCCTTTGGATGTGCTCCTTGATCTGAATTTCAACTCCAAGAATGGAGTCTTCATGTTGACTTTCTTGGATGGATTATGTGAGAGGGATGAGGGCATCCTCTTGCCTTTTCTCTTCCTTCTCCTATGAAGAACATGGAAGACTCATATCTTCCAGCCTTGGTTCTAGAAAGATGTTATAAAGTGCAGGATGCTGTACTTGAATGCTCTCCTTCATGGTAGTAGGATCGTGTGCTTGGAAGATGGATGATGGAGGAGAAAATGATGTTATCTCCTCAGGCTCCTCTCCATCAAAGAAATCCTCTAAGTCTGATAGGTAGTATGCCTCCTTTTTGTCTTGCTGCATGTGCTCTAACTCCTCCATGGTGTCCTCCTAATTTGTAACTAGCTCACCATGGTTCCCTTCATCCTCAAATGTGAAGTTTGAAAGCTCAAAATCCTCTTCAACATTAGATCTTGAAGGAGATGAAGTGGGAGGAAGAACTGAAGGTTCTTTTGTGTCTTGCTCCATACTTGGATCCTTTAAAACTATATGGTCCTCCTTCATTATGGGTTCATCAATCAAATCAATCCCTTGAAATGAAAGAAAAAAATCTTAAATGATGCTTTCTTCATTGAGTGGTATCAACTCTCATTTGATCTCTCCCAGCTACTCCTCTTCAATGGGACTTGGAACTGATTGTTCCTCCTCCTTAACTAGTATTACAACTTGGATTAGATCAACAGCCTCTTTAGATAGAGTGCCATTAGGGACACTGCATTTAGAGCAAACAGACCGTTGATCTTCTTGTGCTTGTTCTTGTTCTTGTTCTTCTTTTGCTGCAAACTCAGCCTCGGCCACCATTGGTTCTTCAACTCTAACCTCCTTTATTGGCTTAACCATCAAGGGGATCTTTGTAAACCCAAATTTAGTAGTCTAACTCTTCAAATTGTCTGTTATTTCTTTTTTGTTGGGTTCCTCTTCTTGTTATTCTCCTTGACTAGATTCTTGATTCTCTTCCCAACGTGGATTTGGGAAAGCAAGAGGAGTGGCAGGTTGGGATTAAGCTAGTTTTGCTATTATTTTTGGTGGAGAGGGTAATGGAACTTCTTGTTTATTTGGAGGGAATGACTTCTTTGGAAGAAAAAGGGTAGAAGAATTGGGATGGGATTGAAGACTAGAAGATGGAGAAGGGAAGTCAACACTTGGGGTAGAAAATGAGGGGCTTGATTCATGACACTACTGAAATGGTAAAGCTTGAGGAATAGGAAAAGAAAATCTAGGAGGTGGTGGACTTACCCATTGACAAGTTTTTCTTGCGTTCAACTCATAAGCCTTAATCTCCTCAATCCACTGTATAAGTTGAGGCAACACTTCAGCCATGAAGTGAATCTTCTTCTAATGGCTGTAATGTCTTAGAAAAGGGTCAGCCCATGGAAAAGGTACCCCATAGCCAATCCTAAATGCATTCATCTATGTTGTACCAAAATATTACACCATGCTAACCTACATTATTTGAATCTTATCCAGTAGACCAGCATTTTCCATGTAGTAATCACCATTATATGTGTTCCCTTGTATGGCTTTGACACCGCTCATATGGGTAAGCATAGTGGTTCTGAATTTGATCATAATGATGATATGGAGGAGTTGAGAAATGCATTGGAGGTGGACTACACTGTTGTTGCTGCAAGTGTGAGTTCCAAGAAGGAAATGAAGTCATGATTGCAAAACTGCATGGATGGAAGAAAATGGGAGATGTGGAAAGGAAAATGAATGAAGAGGGGTGGAAATGGATGGAAAAGGTTTGCAACTTAGAGAATGGGTCATTGACTAGATGGAGTTGCCAGACATGCTTTGTATGTGCCTCAAAAGGTTGAATCCTAATAGGAACACATCAACCTGCTAAGATGAAGTGGAAAGGTGCTTCAAACCTATCCCACCGGGTGTCCCAAAACTGTTAGTGTGGTCACACAATGGCTTAAGATGTGTTGTTGTAATGAGAGAACTTGGAAAGATAAAAAATATAACCTCGGTGTCCCACCGGGCATGCCAAAACTATTGATGCAAAATCATAGCACCCCCGAATGGCCTAGGTGTGAGATGGGTATTTAGTGTGATTACACAACATTGGATCATCTGTCAAGCTATGGGACTTGTAAACATGAGATGGACCTCCAGAGAAGGATAGTTCCTACTTCCTAATCTACCTGTCACAAGATACTCGATTGCAGGCCAAAACTAATCTATCCTAATCTAACCATTCCAAGGGGACAGGGAGAGAGAGAGAGGGTTAAATAGAGCCTACACTAAGTGGTGATACAATAGAAAAGGAAGTGGCTGATCACAAACCCAAACTGCCTGAAGTGGAGAGAGGTGAGAAGAGGAGAGGGTGGGCAAGATGCACCACGGACCAAAGATGAATGTCACACGGAACACAACTTTAAGACCCATTAAGCACAACTCCTAGAACCTATAATAAACATCATAATATGCACAATATACCCTGTAATGATGAGAGGTAAGAAGAGACAATAAAATGAGCCACGGATGGAAAAATGTATCACGAAATAGATTCTATTGCTCTAAAAATAACATGGTACATCATCAATGGGAAATGGGAAAGGAAATGCCATTACATAACCATGAAAGGAGGATTAGTCTCTGCATTCTACCCTAAGGAAGAAAGAGAGAGGAGGAAGAAGAGAAAAGATGAACAACCTTTGAATATGCCCCTCCTTTACAATATATAGAAGAATGAGAGAGAAAGAGAGAGGGAAAATCAAACTCTTCTCTAACCACCCCTATAAATGCATTGATTTCCACCTGCCACAATGAAGAGCTTTCCTGCAAGACCCTTGCCTCTATCATTGTCCCTTACTAGACAAGAAAGAGCCTCATTCTTCATCATGGCAGCAGGTGAGAGAATCGACTACCTCAAAAATGGTGGGCTGAAAACATTAATGGAGACAGGTGAGAAGCTGACACCGAGATCTTTCCAAAAAATCCTCTCCTACCCAAATCCAAGTTTCCAGTTGAAAGATATGGCTGTCTGAAGATCAAGGTCACGGGTGCGCAATGTTTAAAAGAGTTTGTCCGTATCGGGTCCACATGGTAGCCTCTCACATCCCAGAGATTTGGTTCCTTCCTTTTGCTCTTGAAATCACACTGGACTGACACGTGGCAGCTTCCGTGGGCTCCTCTTTGTTCCTTCATGTTTTTTCCTAAGTCCTTCCCATTGGTGGAGACACTGTGCCTGACCTGGGACATGTGGAAGCTTCACGCTTGTTTAGAAAATTACCCCAATTTTTACCTTCGAAGTTATGTGATCGAGACACATGGAGGTCTCTGAAGGATTTTGGACTTTTCAACGGCCGACTTACCTTTTCAGACTTCGGGACACGTTGCGAGCTGGCGCATGTTTGGGAACTACCTCTGGATTCACCTCTTGAAAGTGCATCAAAGAGACATGTGGCTCTTTCTGCAACCTATTCTATTTCTTTGTATTTTAGCTAAGTCCCTTTGTTTGGTGGGGACATAAGTCTAACCCTAGACACGTGGAGGCTCAGTGCACATTTGAGTCTCACCCTTGATTTTTAACCTTTTGAGTTACATCGGGCTGACACGAGGCTATGTCCGCTAGCCTACCTATGTTTTGAATTTTCATTGACCGCCTCTACCTTTTGGGCTCTGTACATGTGGTAAACATGTGCTCACTTCGGGATTGCCTCCATATTTTTCTTTTGAAATGGCACCAATGAGGCACGTGGAGGCTTCCGCTTACTTTTTGTACTTAGCCGATTCGAGCCTGATCCCTTTTTGGGTTTGGGACACATGGAAGGCTCACACTTGTCTGAGTCTCCACTTTGGGTTGTGTCTTTGAATTTATGTTGACGCAACATGTGGCGCCATCCGCTGGCTCTCTATACTTAGCCGATTCGAGGCGATGCCTTTCTTGGACCCTTTTTTGACTCTGTTAGACCCTAGACATGTGGAAGCCTCGCGCTTATTTGGAAAACCGCTCAAGATTTTACCTTTGAAGTAGCGTCGAGTCAACATGTGGCTTCTTCAACCGACACTTTTATACTTAGTCATTTTAGGCCCACTATGTCCCCCTTTTTGACTTTTTAGTTGTTGACTTTTCCCCTCCTCGGACCTAGGACATGTGGAGGCCTAGCTCTTGTTTGAGTCTCTGGCTTTGGCTTCGACCCTTGAAGGTGCGTTGTTTGGACATGTGGAAACTTCCATTGATATGTGACTTTTCAATTTCTGATTTGGATGTGCTCTGTCCCAATTTTAACATGCACTACATGGAAAACCCATGCTCATTTGGGAACTTGCTCTTTGGACCTATCCTTTGCGTTGCATCGATTAGACACGTGGAAGCTTCAGCTGACCTGAGACTTATTAACTGCTAACTGTCTCCTTTTGGACATGGGACACATGGAAGCTTCACGGTTGTTTAGGGGCTGCTCTTTGGATGCATCTTTTGGAATTACGCCAAGCTAACACATGGCACCTTTTGTGAGTCTTATGTTTAGGCCCAAGTCGACTCGTATGCAGCTAATTCTAAAACCTTGAGCCTTTCCTATTTTCTTTCTTGTCGAGCTCTAGGTTCCTTTTGGATTTGTTTGATCCTTTGCAGACCCTACTCCTCCATTATAGAGTCCCGCTATTACCTAATTTTTGGATTTGAATGTGAGTTCTCAGGTCAGAGCCGACCCTTAGGTTTTCTTTTGTGTGGGGTTGTGTTTGACCAATTTTACCCGGGGACAAAATTGGTATAACATTTACCATTCATTAAAATATAGTTTAATGTTTAGGATTTCGTATATATTTGTATTATTTAGAGTGACACATTAGGGTTTGTGTTAACCAAGAGTCAAGAAATCCTAAACACTAATGTGATTCATGATACTATAAAACAAATGTGGGACCAAACAAACTAATGCACAATATAACACCCTAAAACATACATGCAATACCTTTAACACTCATACAATGCCATAAATAATAATTTTAGGAAAAATTAAACACTAACATGATTCAAGAATCCTAAATAACACAAATTTTTATTATTTTCTAACTTGTTTATGAAATCCACATGAATGGAGCTATTATGTATAAATGTTAGCATTGATTCTACTTGTTATCTCTTTTGTTAATCTATGATGAAATTTTAAATATCAATATGAATTTCATTTCAAGTGTAAAAAGTGAAACCCCAAACACTACAAGTAGGATGATATAAGGGAATAAACACCAATGTGACAATAAAAATATGACACCCTAATGGTGAAATATTATTAGGTTGAAATTTAATACTTAATTAAAATAATTAATAAGAACTTCAGCTTAACTGATGTTATATTTGTAAACATAAACAACAGGGGCGGAAGCCTGATAAATTATATTAATATAAAATCAACCAATGATACAATTGAGTGATCAAATTCTTATAGGAATTGTACAACAGATGAATACAAATATAATTGTTACAACAGCTTCCAAAATGCATTCAGGAAGTAATAACCAACTAAATACAAAAAAATATAGTTTCAACAATAATGCAACAAATAAACAATATAATAGGTTATAAATAAATATAACCAAATAACAATAAATAAATAATCTAACTATGCAATGCATAATTAATTAAAATAATAATGTATTTATCCTAACATTCCCCCCCTTAATTTTGCATTGTCTCAAGGGATGAGGAGAGGAACTCTCTGAACAACTCAAACTTGTCACGTGCAAGTGACTTTGTGAAGATATCTGCCCGTTGTTCAGCTATTGGACAAAATTGAAGTTGGATGTTGTTCTTCAACACATGCTCGTGTATAAAATGAACCTGTACCTCGATGTGCTTTGTTATTTCATGAAAAACTATATTTCGAACAAGTTTGAGAACACCTTCATTGTCAACATACATGGTGCTCAGTTTCTCCTGTGGTATTCCAAGTCCTTCTGGTATGCGATGTAGCTAAATCACTTCACAGACAACTTCTCCTGCAGAATGATACTCGATTTCTGTGGAAGAATGAGAAACAAAGTGTTGTTTCTTGCTTCCCCATTATGTTGTTCCAGATCCCATAAGGAATACAAATCTTGAAGTGGATTTTCTATCATCAATGTTGCCTGCATGATTTGAATTCGAATATCATGACAAGAAGAAGTTGTCGTTCTTCTTATATTCTAGACCAAGATCCACTGATCCTTTGAGATATCTCAAGATGCGTCTTGCTACTTTCCAATGACACACTTTGGGTTTTTGCATAAAACTGGATAGATAGCTCACTGAAAAGTTGATATCTGGTCTAGTGTAGGTCAGGTAAATGAGACTCCCAATCAAATACTGATAGAGAGTGTTACTTACCTTAGGAGATGGATCTGGATCAGATAACTGTAATCTGTTCTCCATGGGTGTAGCAAATTGTGTGTAATTCATCATCCTGAATTTATCAAGCATTGTCTTGGTATATTTCATCTAAGAAACAAAAATGTGATTCTCTTTCTGCTATACTTCCAATCCAAGACAATAATGCATCAAACTGAGATCGGTCATGTCAAACGATCGATTAAGAGCTTTCTTCGTTGCATCGATCATCCTCACTGAATTGCCAGTGATGACTAGATTGTTGACATAAACAATGACAATCACAATCTCCCCCCCTTGATTTTTGAGGTAGAGATTGGGGTCGTATGGATTTTTAAAAAATCCATGTCATACGAGATGCTCATCAATTTTGATGTACCATGCTCGGGGTGCCTGTCTGAGACCATACAAATATTTCTTGAGTTTGCATACCTTTGCTTCTTGCCCAAGAACAACATATCCCTCAGGTTGAGTCATGTAGACTTCTTCTTGTAAATCTCCATTTAGGAAGGCACTTTTTACATCCATCTAATGGAATTTCCAACCAAATTGTGCAGCTAGAGCAAAGATCATCCTGATCATCTTGATCTTAGCTGTGGGAGCAAATGTCTCCTCGTAGTCAATTCCTTCTTTTTGTGCATACCCCTTTGTTATAAGTATTGCTTTGTACTTGTCCATTGTCCCATATGCTTTGTACTTTGTTTTGAATATCCATCTGCATCTAATGTGTTTCTTCCCTGGTGGAAGATTGCAAAGCTGCCAAGTGTTATTTTTCATTACCGACTGATATTCAGAGTCCATGGCATATTTCCAAGCTTTTGACTATAGGGCTTCCTGGACTATAGAGGGCTCATCAAACTCAATAACTTTGCTCATCAAAGCAAAGTTAACTTCTTCCCTTACTTTATTGCGAATCCATGGTCTAGGGGTGGATGTATCCAGTGGAGCATCCATTCTTGCATCTCGTAATGTGCTAATACACCACTTGGGCATATGCTGAACTGTTCCCATGGGTCGTGGTTCTATTAGATCAACACCATCATCCCCATCATCACTTTCCTCATCTGTGGGAAAATCAGCTTCAATTTTTACAACTGGTGAAGAATCTACATTAGGTGAGTCTGAAGGAGGAGACTATGCTTCCTTCTTCTCAAAAAACTCAACATCTCTGCTGGTGTAGACTTTTTTGGTCTTTGGATCCATCAATCTGTCCCCAAGAGTCTCTTCACTGTACCCAATGAAGATGAGTTTCTATGGATGTTCAATTTCTTTCTGTTTTGCTTGGGTATGTGCATACTAGCTTTGCACTCGAATACTCTAAGGTGTGCAATAGATGGTTTTTGCTTTGACCATGCTTCTTGTGGTGTTACTCTGATAAGAGAAACTGTGGGCACTCTGTTCAACAAATACATTGTTGTCTTTGCTGCTTATGCCCAAAATGTCTTTGCAAGCTCAGAGTCATCGATCATGCATCGTACCATTTCCATGAAAGTACGATTTCTTCTCTCAACAACACCATTCTGTTGCGGTGTGTGTGGAGGAGGAATTTGTCAATGAATCCCATGAGTTTGTAGGTAGTCTTTGAACTCATTACTGGTGAATTCTCCCCCTCGATCTGAGTAGAGAGTTTTGATGTGACGACCAGTTTCGTTCTCAATTGCTACTTTGAACTTCTTGAAAGTTTCAAAAGCTTCACTTTTCTTACGAAGACAAAAAATCCACATATTTATGAATAGTCGTCAACACATAGCATGAAGTATTGAAATCTATAATGATTTGGTTGCATCGGATCAAAAAGATCAGTATGAACCAGATCAAGCTGACCATGAGCTCGATATGTACTCTTCTAAAATGAAGCTCTATGTTGTTTTCCTACTAGGTAGTGAGGACACTTGTCTGTATCCTTCTAAAGAGATGGTAGCCCATGTACCATATTGTATCGACTTAGTGTCTCGAGATACTTGAAACTAACATGACCAAGTCTCCGATGCCACAACTGTGCTAAGGTAGAGTTCTTAGCCACAAGTTCCTGATCATCTCTGTGGATAAAATCAAGCTGGAACATGCGTCCCACATTGGAGGCTTTTGTAACTATTTTCAAGCCTCGTGATTTATCTTGAATCAAACACATTTTCTTTGTTGGAATGAGTATCAAAGTCAAATTTTAGGTTGTGATCAAGGAGGTGATTGAATGAAAGAAGATATTTTTGTCAACCCAAGGACATATAAGACATCTGATAGTCGGTAGTTGCGTGAACCAAGGGGTAGATAAATGTTTCCAATCCCCTAAACTGTATATGAAGAATCATCACCCAACGAAACATGGGTTTTCGAAGGCGTGTCCCTCATTGACGTAAACCAATCTCTGTGGCTGGTCATGTGCCGAGTGGCTCTCAAATCAACATACCAGACATCACTAGATGACGTGGATGATTCACTTGATCGAGCATTGTACAAGAAGTCTTCATTATCTGAATGTTCTTCTTGCTTAGCAATATTTCCTTGCTAATGGGGTCTTCTTTTCCAATTCCCCTTTTTCTGCCCTTGATTGTATTTTGAATCTCCCTTGTGAGATTGTTGTTGTGGAGGTCTAGAGTTGCTTGACAAACCTTTCTTGTAAGTATTGGACTAACAATCTTTTAGGTCATGTCCTCTTTTACAAATTGGACATTGCTTCTTCTGTTTTTTGTCCCCGTGATACTGATTCTGATGTTAGGACTTTTGATAGGAGTTAGGTTTTCCTTTACCTCTTCCTTTCCATTTTTTATGTGAAGAAAGTGCATGCTCCTCTTCATCATCCTTATTGTGCATGGCTTCCTCTTGTTGCAGTAGGTTTACCAACTTGTAAAAACTAACTGTGTATTTGACATGTTTAGTGTTGTGACAAAAATGCGGTAAGAAGAGGGGAGTGCTCTTAGAAAAATGGGAACAAGAGCATCATATGTGACCACTTCTCCCAGGGCTAGAAGTGAAGCCATCAACTCTGCAACTCTTCTTAAGAAAGCTTCAATTTTCTCATTCTGCTTGAAACTTCAGTGTATGTAATTGATTCTGCAAATTAGTATGACATTCTTGTTTTTGGCCTCATATACTGTGCACAATTTATCCCATGCTTCTTTGGCTATTTTGGCATCTCGAATGTGGGGTTACACATCGTCGGAAACTCCAAACAAGATGATGAGTTTGGCCTTTTGATCTACTTTATCAAACTATCATTGTTGTGTTGTATCAGTAATTGATCTGGTCAGAGTACCATTCACAGTAGTCAAGATCTCTTCAAACTCAAGTTGTGTCTTGATTTTAGTCTTCAATGTAACATAGTTGTTTCCTCTTAGTAGTTGTGAATCTGGAAGAAACAAATTGGGGCCATTGGTGCCCATTTTACAGAAATCACTGACAGGGTTTGGCTCTTATCACTCCAGGTATAAGGTCTCCCAATCTATATACCGTCAGTCCGATATATCGAACCTTTATATATACGTGCCCTTCCGATATACCTGGCGGTACGTGGAGGAAGCTCGCCCTTTATATATACCCGGTTGTACATGAAAGAGGCGTTAATGTACGTGAAAGAATTCAATATGTGGTACCAAGACAATACTGAAAGGGGATTGTGTGATTATTGACACTGGCTCAAAGAAATATCCTCATACACGCGCGTAACTTTGCTATATACTTGGATAATTTCTTAGTCTGGATTTATGTCGTGCAATTGTTCACAAACAGATGAGATGACACATAGTGTGTGCATTGTGACCTTATTACTCCCCGTTGATTTAAAGGGTCGATGTTAAGATGACGTTGTTACAACTATATTAGGCATTAAGTGCAGTAGTAGTCGTGACAACTTTACCTGTAAGCACTTCCCAGAGGCACCATATATACCAAACGCTACGAATGAGATCTAGGATCTTGTGAGTGTTTTAGAACCAAATTTTTACTATTTTTTGATTACAACTCTCTGCCAGTTTCTGAGTAGTTTACAATATTTGCGGTTGACTATGGCAACCTGAAAATTAGTACAATATATCGAAGCATGCAATTACATTCAAAAATTTGGAAAAATTAAATGACAAGTAATTTTTGTTTTATTTTGCGGGCCCTAGTGGCCTCCGGAGCCCAAAATGACCTTGTGAGTAAATAATTGCAAAAAAATAGCTAAAAATGCAATTTTTAGCTATCCCCCATTTGGAAAATGTTGCTCAGAAGGAAAAACTATGCCTAATAGGAGAAAAACAAATTTTTCCCTAAAATATGGTTTTTCTCGCTAAACGTTTAGAGGTAGGTTTAGCTATAACTAAACTATTTGGTCACCTCTAACTTTGGCGGTTTCTCCATTTTTTCTGCCAAAGTCAAATTGTTTAAAAAATAGGTTGAGGGTGGGGTTTGAACCCGAAATCTCCCACTCTTAGTTCACTGCCTTTAAACACTTCAATACTCTAAGCTCTTGTCTAATGAAATGAACACATATGTATTTAAATAAATCCAAAGTCGACTATCATTTGGAAATAACGACCTGACATGAAGAGAGATCCACGTGCCTACGAGCTTTGCGTGGGAGGAGGCAGATTTTTTTAGGTCTTTACTCCACAAAAATTGGATCTGAGATGCCTCGATTGCTTGCTTACAATCTGCTTTAATTTATTTGCAGGGTAAAAGCCACTACTTTGATTTAATTTCCACCATTTCTGTTCACTGTGGATTTGTATTGTTTTTTTAACTAAAGCGTCATTTGTTTTGGTTGTAGGTTTGCATGTTGCCGAAAATGTGTTTCCACCGATTCTTTGGAGATTGCAAGGTATGATGTGGAGGCACAACTCGGTCACTGAACAATGAGCTCGTGGATAATACATTGAAGCAGCTCAATTCACATGCAACTCTACCCAAATAACATAAGCAGGTTACAGGGGTTTTTTTTGGCTCAATAATAATGGCTCCGTCACAGCCACTTCAAGTGCACGAAGCTCAACTCACCTCTGTAAAACTCAATGAAACAACATGGTTCATGTGCTTATTCAACTCGGTCCCAAGAAATAGAACTCGGCATTGGTGGAGGCCATAGCCCGATCAATACACCTGCAAAATTTTCCTCCAAATGTAGAGCTAGGATAATTTTAGTAGAGAGTCCTCTAGACTTGGCAGGACCACTTGTGTTAGTTACAACTAAATTATCTGTCACCAAACAATTTAGTGAAAAAACTCCTGATTGGGATATATATATATTTTTTTAAACTTGTAAGTCATCAAGGGAGAAAATTTTTCCTGGTGCATGAGGCACCAAGGCAAAAAAAAATTCTTTACGTTTACTTGGAAATCACACAGGAGGTTGTGGGTTTGCAGGGAGGTTTGGGAAGCTGCTGGAGGCAACATTGGCTCTCTATTGTTGTGGATTTCTTCTCCACAAATTCTCCTTCCTCGGAAACCTTCTCCAACCTTGCCAAGAGCTTTAATTTTCTCTGGTACCAAATGTAAACAGGGACGAAAGCCTGTGAAATATATTAATCAATGGAATCAAAATACAATAGAGCAGTGCTACAATATCTTATAGGATATTGGACACTAGCCTGGATATAAAAAATATGAAGTTGCAACTTGCAACAACAAACTAAAATACAGTAGCTTCTAAAATAGCAATAACGGGAAGCACAAATACAAAAAGACATAATTGTTATAACAACAATAGCAATTATACCCGTGAATATAACAAGTTATAAATATGCTTAGTAAAACCATATAACATTAAATACAACTAATCTAATATAATGTAATAATTAATTAATAACAATAGTGTAAATAATTAATTATACAATGCATAATTAGGATATAGGGTGTCCCATTTGATTTATTTAGACCTTGATAGAGTAATGTCTGTCTCTCCATCACTGGTGTTTATACCTGTGCAAACATGTCAAGACAACCTCCTCTATAATATCTAAATGCTACATGGATCAACCAATACAACATGATCTCAATGTATCTATGAATACAAGAAAATCACAACAACCTATTTTAGACTCCAAGAAATATCAAGACTAGATCAGATATGGCCATCAACAATAGCACTCATGATGAGCATGGATCTACAATACAAGATCTCATCCAACATGTGGATCGAGCACACCTAAGACGACTCTGATGTTCTTAATAGATCATGTTAAGGGCTCATGTAATCCATTGAACTAAGTGAGACAATGAAACTATAAGCCCAACTAGAATAGGTCCATTATGAGAATATGTTACCCGTAGATCATCACCGTTGAGATGTACATGCACACTAAACTATGTTACCTGACTATGTTAGGTTCTGGATCCAGCTTCTCTCCATGTGATAAAGTCTCTGAAGACTTTACACTAACATGTTCTTTACACTTTCCATAGTTCTTCTTCACCGGGGTCTTGGGGGTGCTAGCCCTCGAGAATGAAGGATCTAACTTAATCCTTCTCTTAATTAATGTTCCTGATTATACCTAGAATCGTACATTTCTTATAAATGCTGGATTTTTACCCATAGGTTTATGGGACAGCATAGGCCCATGCATTACATACCTTTACGAATCATATTATAACTAATGAGTTAGCAGTCTAATTCCCGTGAGTTAAATATAAAATTGTCACACACAGGTAACCGATGCTTGTTCCCTAACCGATGGCAAATTCCTTTGCTGAATTCGATGGTGTGAATTCTATAGAGTCTATTGACCGACAATAGTTCCAACCAGATCTGATGACGATGTACTATGTAAGACTAGCTACTTTGTAATGCATGCTCAATGTGTAGCAAGTGATTCTAGCTCCACAAAGCCAACAAATATGCATGTACCACTGTATAGGTACTGTCTCCTTGTGTTCTTTTACTTTATTCAAAGACTTATTATTTGAGATTTGTACTATTAATTGCGCCACAAGGTAGTTTCTCCCTATTGAGATTCTGTGAGGTCATTGCTCACTCATATATTAGCACTGGCCATTTCCTGCCAGGGATGATGCATGCCATAAGAAAAATGGTCAATGCACCAGAGTTGCCACGTCAGGTGATTGTTCGACCACTGGTGAGGGCATCGAAAATGGTGTCTAAGAGTAGTGGGATAATGAACATGTGATTGTCGACTGCCACCAATGAGACCTAACCATACACGTTGCCTCTTTTCATGATGGGGGAAACTGTACATCATCACTACATGCCACAAGCTCGATTAATCTTGACAAGGTATTGAAACTCGACATGAAGAATACATAGTTTCGTAATCTCAGAATTTCTATGTGGACCCGCCACTATAGAACACAACCATGCTGAGGTTTTACATGTAACCATATTTAATGAGCCATAAAAATTAAATAGAGCTCTTACCACATAGTTAAAAGTCCACATGAGCACAAAAACAAAGCACATGTAAAACACTTCAATGAGAGCACGACATGTAAGTAATACAATTGAGATTGAAATTGAGCCATAGTGAAATAATACTGAACTCCATATAGCTGAGCTCATATACAAAATTGCACTATATTCTTGGGGAGCCCATAATCTCATCCATAGAAAAGGTGTGGCCTCTTTATCCGTAGCATTCCAACATAGAGACAAAATGCAGAATTAATGGAGTGTTTAGGTTTTCATCCCTAATTGGAAGAGACTTCGACCCTGAGAAGTTGTTTAACCATCCAACGATTGTGATGGCAAATCAGATTTTCCATAGACCATAGTTAGGGCATAAACAATGGATCTTTAATTATTCAAACCATATAATGTACGAAGTGGGATAAGTCATAGTTCGTTAACTCGTAACATAATGCACTACAAAATGTGAGAGTCACGTCACGATTGTAGTTGTGCCATAGATGATAGAGGATTTGATACTAACCATTTATTCAGCATATACATGCTATTGACCAAACAAAGAGGGTCAAATCTGGTACACTGAAACATTTGCTGCATTGTCACTTCCGTAATTACCATTATAATATTAGAAAAGTAAAGGTTTAATCAAGTGCATCAAACTGCATGGAGAAAAGCATGAAATATATATGCATTTTTTATGATTTCATGTCTCATAATTAGAATGCCAAGTGGTAATAAGTCCACATAATGGAAAATTGACATCTAAAGCACCAATTGCACACATGCAAGTACATATAAGGGAGATTGAAATATGTCCATGTGAAATGGTCTAATTTTGCTAGTAATTGGAGTTCATATACCAGCTAGCTATTTCTTGGTTGAACTGATGTATAAGTCTCATCCATGGAAAAGTGATTTGAGCCCACTGCAGGTGACTTCCAATTTCTCTATGTACCAATTCTTTTTAATCCACAACAATCCACACCTATCACTTTTTATCGATGATTATTTAACTATGTAGAAATGCCATACTACAAAACGTTGATGGGGAGAACTTCGCAATGAAGTCAGTTCCTCTGGATACTACTTGCACTCCACATCTTGGATGCCTCTTCAAGTGTGTTACGGATAAAACTACAAATTGGTATATATTCACTTCAGCAATATTTTTCTATCACTCCTTACATTCACATGAGTATTAAACACCTCCATAAAGTTATTTCCACATCATCTTCAGATCATTCCAACCCTATGTTAGATTGTTGAATAGGTTCTATAAGATGAGGATGTTGTGTCGATCTTCCCTACGATCCTTTGCCAACCAAGTTATCTACTTTCTTATTTTTCTTGCCCCAGACACTTAATCCACCATCATATGTAGCGCTTCATCTTCACCCCTCTAGTCCTCTCCCAAGTATGTTCTCTCCTGTCCATGATATGAATCTCTAAAAAATATCCACTTCGTGCATTTCCTATCGTACATGATTTCATGTTACGATTGCTAGTTTGTTATTTCTCACATTTTAATAATCCGTATAGATCAATTAGTTTAGGTGATCTAACCCAGGGAACAAACCTACCCTAAAGGTTCTAATAGCAAAAACAAATAATTTATTGCTCAAAGAACTAAGAATCTTATAAGACTGAAGAGAATTGGTAGGCTTGTAAATTCTTCACTCAGGGTGCTCTTAAGAGTAATTAGAGTCCACCACCATGAAATCAATACATTAGTTTACAATAAATGTGGATAGGCTCAAAAAATTAAAAAAACAAAAGAATATATTAATGCTCGTTGTGTGCATGAGTTACTTTAAACTAATGCTAATATAAGTAAAGAACTAACACCTAAATAGCCTTAATTAGCAAAAATTAAACAACATACTAAGCACCATCAAGATAAGAATTAAACAAGGTTAGATGCTAACATTCATCATATACAAAAACTTTGAAACTAAAAATGTTAAGCATCTAAATCCTCTATTCTCTAACAACAAATAAATGAATGGACCTAAGTAGGCTCCATGGCAATAAAAAATGGTTGTCTTTGGTATTCCAAGAACCTAGGAATGAGGGGCTTGTCAAAGTTGGGCTACAAGACCCTTTTGACACCTCCCATATGACCTAAGCACTTAGGAAAGAGGCTTAAACTCTTCAAGATGATGAACTCTCAAGAAAACAAAGGAAAGCTTTTAGTCTATTTTGCTATATGCTTTGCATTTGTCTTCTCAAGAAGTTTAGGTGTAGGTATAAAGGTAGAAGGAGGGCTCCTTATATAGCCCAATGGATAAAGGAAACACTTCATTCCTTTGCATGTGGGATAAAGGTAAAACATGATTAGGAATGGATAAGGTTGCTTTATAAAAGGTAACCTTACTTTAGAAGGGTTTAATTTATGCTTAGCAAGTCATGGGAGTTGGGGGGTGTTTTAATTAATCAAAGGTGATTAACTAATAGGTAGATGTAAGCTTATAGAAGCTAATTAGAGGAATATTAGTATGATTTAGGCTATTAGAAGGGGATTAAATCAATTAAATATTGATTTATTGGTTAAATGGAAGGGAAAGCTAATTAATTAATAATAATTAATTAGTCTAGGTAAAAGGGGTGATTTATTAACGAAAGGTCGTTAATTAGGGTATTTGTTGGATATGTGACTTAATTAATTAGCTTAGTGTAATTAATTAATGACAATAAGAGGGAATATGAGCGCTTATTAATGATATGTCACCAATTTGCAAGAAGGGGGATAATTAGCGCAATTTATGTATTTAAATTGCTCAGGCGTAATTATGGGTGTCTACATTTGCCCCTCTTTGGGGTGGCATAAGTGAGGCCACTTCAAAGATAGTAGACAGAAGAAATTTTGAAGGGATAGAAGAAAAATTAGTAAGAAGGAGAGATGCCCCCTCGAGTGTAGATAGGGTGATGAAGGAAGATGATTGACGATTGAAAAATGTGAGAGATAGATATAATAATGGAAAGGAGAAGGATGCCCCAGTAAGATGGAAGATTAGGGGTGAGAGGAAAGAGATGCAGAAGAAATATGGAGGAGGGGAGACAAGAGCTTAGCCTCTAGCCTTTGTATATTGGAACAATTTTGATGTCATCATATTTACTCAAGAGCTACGTCATTGGTCCTTATGAAAAATATAAGCATATGACAAAAGTAGAATGACATGAAAAGCTATACTACGAACAATTGTCTATTGATGAAAACACCAACTCCATGCAACATACAAAATGCAATGAAATACAAGAAAGTGAAAGATGCCTAACTCCATACAACATACAAAATGTAATGCAATATGAGAAAGTAAACAAGCTAAATAATAGAGAAACATAATATAATGTTTTTATTATTGAGCTTCAGTTATGACCTGTGAAAATTAACATCAAGGGATGATGATGGTGCCCCAAACAAGGATATATGCGAGGGGAATAACGGAGGACACTTGGGTATGACTGAAAAGCAATGTGCACTATGAAATAGTACCAGGCAACTCATTGTGCCCTAGAGTACAGATGAAGTAAGCAGCCTAGCTTTTGTTGATGAAGGTAGATCAAGATGATCCGCAAGTCGTAAACATAAACAAATGAGAACCAAAGAGTGACGTTTTGTAAGATGATTTTAAATTTTTTGAAGTTTTCTTAAACATATTTGAATGTTTTTGATGATTTTTCTAACATATTTGAATTTTTTGGCTGATTTTGAAAGTTTTATGAAACTATGTACAGAAATACAAGGAAGTGTGGATGCCCCTAACGATAGATGGGATGTACAAGGGCATAAGGCCATGTGCGAACTAGAAAGGTGAAGATGAAAAAATGCCCCAACGATTACGTGGGAGTATTCAAAGGTAATTCTTCACAGGTAGAAGTGAGACCCAAGGCCATTATGGATAGGTTCAACACGATGATGAACATAAACAAATGAAATTTTGGGAAGAAGCAAGGACGCCCCTAGTATAAGTTGGCCTAAAAGAACATGATAGAAAGGAAGGAGAAGATTATTTTTGTGAAAGGTGACAAACATGTCCGCAAACATAGAAAACAAGTAATCTTATACACATGGATGTTCTGAATGAAGTAGAAGAATGATGTGAATGATATGAATGTAGCTTAGAAGCCTCGTGATGAAGAAGTGATTAACCAAAGGCAAAAATTGTAAGACGAGATATGGACTAGAGTAAGAGTCTGAACAAGATCCAAAACGAGACACTTGGTAACATACTAATCCTGCCTACTCATAGAGATCCAGTGTGTGCACGTGGAGTTTATTACCTCTTGAAGTGAAGATTTAATAGACAACAAGTGAAGATACCCTAGCCAATGTGTAGGAATGATTTATTGTGAAAGGTGATTTTGTGAATGGATGGTGAAAGGATAGCCGTACATTGCTCCGCTGCCACCCAAGCATCCATAGCCCCGATGGAGATGTATTTGATTCTAATCGCAACATTACTCTACTATAGTCAGGCATCCATATCCCTAATAGAGATTATTGGAAATACCCCAAGAGAGAGTAATATATCAATTTTCTTTTGCTTTGTAGCTTTTAGCTTTTGATTTTTGATTGATTTTGATTCTTTTGCTTTCTGAAAACTTATTTCAGCTCTCTTGTTTGACAAGGGGTTAAGAACCACTGATGGCTTGATGGAAGGAGGTGGAAGTGCTTACAATGACGACATTGGCTAGTGTCAACAAATATGTCCAAAATTTCTTTGCAAAAATTTTATTAGATGTTGAATGTGATAGGATCTCTAAGAGGTCAGTCATTCTTTAATTTACCAAGGTGATAAAAGACCAGGGTCAAATGGATACCATAGAGATAAATGTCACAAAATGCGTGCGAATAAGCTAACCAAAATATCACTAAAGGGATGAAAATGGTAGGAAGACTTGCAAAAGAATAGAAAGGAAGGGAAGAAAGAAATATCCATGTGTACGTAACACCTGATTGCAATGTTTGATCTTTGTACCTTTGATTTTTGTTGTGTTTTCTCAATATTTTTTTTTTGTATTTTTGAATTTTTAATTTATTTAAATTTTTGACAGTTTTAAGAGGTTAGGACTAACAAAGTCACTATGTTTGGTAAGATCCAACAACATTGTTTGCAACTTCCTTGATAAGGGAGACTAGGCGTGTTTGTTTATCAAGAGTCATGTTTTCCTCGATCTCAATGATCGTGGTGAGTTCACACTCAACAAAGGACTGTGATTTATCCTAAAACATGGATTTTGTATGTGGGAGCTTGAGTTCCCTATCCAGAGGTTTATGCACTTTGCACCATACTTGATGGTTACATTGATGTGCATTCTTGAATCACGCTTGATTTACAACTTTGAGATTGTTCAAGTTGTTGGGGGATTTTGAGCTCTTGGAAGTTTTGACCTGAGCTTGATAATGAACCTGTTTGGGTTTCTTATAAGTTGACTTGTGACTTTTCTGACCTCGAGAAGGAGAATAAAGTGAACATTTACGATTGATGATAGGAACGAGAGAAATGATGGTGGGCTTGCCCTGGTCATTGGTAGAAGGATGATGTGATTGATGAAAAGGATACGGTCCAAGGATTGAAGAAGATGGGCTACTGGGAGGTGAGCCATAGATAGAAGATGAAGGGCTACTAGGATGTGGCCCAAGAATAGAAGAAGAAGGGCTACTAGGACGTGACCCATAGATAGAAGATGAAGGGCTACTAGGATGTGGCCCAAGAATAGAAGAAGAAGGGCTACTAGGACATGACCCATAGATGTAAGATGATGGACTACTAGGATGTGGCCCAAGAATAGAAGATGATGGTGATCCATACATAGAAGATAAGGGGCTAGTTGGACGTGCCCCAAGAATAGAAGATAGTGGACTACTCAAAAATGTCCCACAAATAGTAGAGGGAGGGCTACTAGAAGGTGACCCACACCTAGATGAAGATGAAGGGCTACTTGGCGTTGACCCTATAAGAGATTGTGATTGAGGAATTATGATAGACAAAGAGTTATTGGGTGATGAGAAGATAGGCCATGGATCAATGCAAGACCAAGGAGTTTCATCACATAATGAAGAATGTGAAGATGGAAGAATAAGAGGAGGGTCAAGTTGCATGACCTGAGGCTCTTCCTCCATTTCTTGATAAAAGGAATCAACCTTTTCCTCACAATATGCAGATGCATCAAAGTCTAAAGAGAATCCTTTCTCGTAATCTACTAAAGGAATATCTTCATATGCCCCTATAAATGCCTTGATTGTTTCTTCATTTTGAAAGAGATCAATCGGTATGAGTTGTTGATCAACCATCAGGGGTTTGATTGGAAGAAAGAGATCCAATTGGTGTGGAAGACTTAGAAGATGTTTGATGATGATTGATAGAAGAAAATGATGTGGGGGATGAAGAAGATGTGTAGCTAGATGTCTCAGGAGTAGAAGAAGGTGGTGTGGACCTACCTATATAATGGTATGTCATATGTAAAATAGTAGGATTAAGTCCAAAGTCTATAGATTGTGACGCATGGGTCGATTCAAATGTTTTTCTTGAAGGACTTTGAGTCACACGAATCTTCAAAGGAGGAAGACTTATTGAGGGTGATTGATGAAGAAGGTCCTACAAAGAACGGGAGGACCGTGATTTAAGAATCACATCGGATGAATAATAATAAGGGTTCTACAAAGAAAGAGAGGACCATGATTCAAAAATTGTATTAGATGTTTGATTGGAGAGATTTGGAGTCGCACGTATCTTAAAAGGAAGAAGATGTCGTCCAGGCGACTAATAAAAGGGGTCCTATGAAGAAAGGGAGGACTGCGGCATAGGAGTCATATTAAATGTATGATGAAGAGGTTCCTGTGAAGATAGGGAGGACCATGACATAGGAGTCACATTAGATGACTTAGGAGTCGAATTAGATGAATCTAAATAGTAGTTTGGATCTAAATCATTAGAAGAGTCAGAGGAAATATTTTGATTGGAATCCTCAGAAGAAGAGGAAATGTTTGGATTAGAATTAGAAGAAGAGTGGGGGGAACTCGAATAATAATTTGGATCAGCAGTGTTCAAATCATACCACCGACTATGAGATGAAGGTGGGGAACGAGTTACCCGTATGGTCTCTCTAGCATGAAGAACAAAACGAGGTTTAGTTGTAATGGGAATCTTTTGATTTGAATTGCTAAACCTAGGTTCCATATTTTTGTAAGTATGGGGAACCACGTGATAGTCAGTCATTTTTGGCATTGTTTTAAGCACAAATGTCTAGATCTAGATAGTGTGATGGAACTCCTTCAAAGGGAAGGAAGTGACATGTCGATTTGGGTAGCATAAGGAAAAATAGCTAGACATTGAGTAAGTATGGAGATGCGTGCGTGATTTTCTGAAGAAGGTCTAAGGAAAATAGACATCATGACGATGGAATCTCAATGAAATCAAGAGGGATTTTCCTAGAAAATAAGTTTTCTGAATGAATAATCACAAGGAACAATCATACAAGTGTGAAACACAAATCCAATCAACAAGGAAATACACCATATGAAAATGTGATGCAAAGATGATCAACACAACATCAATATTTACGTCAAGCTTGAAATGAACAAGGCATAAATATTAACAAAGGGTAGATGTGAATCCCAATCAAAGGATACCATGACAAGTTTAATAACCAAAAAGGCCTAAATGTTAAAGGGTGAGGTTTATAAATGTAAGCTACATAACCACACCAATTGGACACGATTATCAAGCTTCGTGGAGAAGTGAGATATTAGTGTCAAAGTGGTATCAAAATGATGCAAACAAAGTAAGTGACACCCTTCAAGATTTGGGACAATGTTTGAAATCAAACTAAGTCAAAGTATACTAAGGATGTGTTAAAACATGTGGGCAGCGTAATGCCACAATATGGACACTTAGATCATGTTTACGAGAAACGTGACATAAGTATCTTAATTATGTCGAGACAATGCAAACGAGGTAACATGTCAAAGGGAGATAAAATGATGAATCATTCCTAACTATGATGACGATCTTGACATGGGTATCAAGATCACAAAGGCTACCAATGATATAAATATGTCTCCACACACTTTAGATGTTTAACTAACCTAGCCGCAAACATGGATGGGTGTAAATGAATAAAAAAGTGGCAGAAACAATCGATTGGTAACATAGAGGTAGTCACCCTTCTTTTGATCAACAAAGTGTCAAAAGAATGTGAAGGAAGTAGATCAAAATGGGGATGAAAAATGCTGGCTTCACTTTGGTAGAGTTTCACCTTACCTTAGGGTAAGTGAAAAACTAAGCGAAAGTAACGCGTCACACGTTTCGTGATGTAAAGATGGCTCACAACTCAACACTATTTTGAAATGGTCAAAGTGGGTTCATGGCCAATAATATCTTCCTAAGTAGTTCTCTCGTCCTAGGTGTTACAAAATTATCCACGAGCGAGACGATTTACCCAAATAGTCCCAACTATCTTGGGAGTATCTCGAATTTTTCCCCCTTCAAGCACAGTGGGCAGTAAATGCATCCATCGTGTACTTAAAAGGGTCATAGGGACAACTTGTAACGCTATCTCATAAAGGAATCACTAGTCAGATAGGTAGTGTGGAGCACTTCCCATTTCGTCCACAAGGTTCCCTCTTGCGTGGACTACTTTGGGGTTCCTGGAACCACCCCCGTTGTTGTAGCTTAAGGCATTATGCCAAAGGGGTTATGTTCCAGTTGAGCGGAGAGGGATGTACCCTTTTCTAAAATATGCAGTACAATGTTTTGAATATGTTGTTCTTTTTATCTTGTTTAATTAGATGTGGTTTGCTTGAACACTTTTTGGCAACCTGTACAAACAACTTTATTAGTAGTTTTGACTTTGTTTTGATTCCTCCTTTCTTTGACAAGCATTTTTAGGTCCTGCACTCAAGCATTAGTAGTTCTCCAAGAAAATCACATTATTTAAAAGAGGATTAAGAGTTGCTTTTGATTCTCAAGATCATCCAAGGATGCAAGAGAAGAGAATACACACCAAATAATCCAACTAAAAATTAAAGAAAATATTTGCAATCAATGAACCATACAAAAAGCTTGATAAATGTTCATTCCCTTAAACCAAAAGTGAAAGATGAAGTTTCCAATTTACCAAATGTTATAAAATGAAGACTAAAGTTAATTTTGATTCTCAAGATCACCCTAAGGTGCAAGAGAAGAGCATACACAAACTTTATCCCAACTATATAGAAATGGAAAACTTCAAATCAAAGGACCATTGAAAAATGCTTTGTAAAAGGTTCATTCCCTTAAGCAAAATGAATAATCAAATTTCCAAGTTTAATCCCAATGTTAAAAAGATAGAGATCAAAGTTGTTTTTGATTCTCAAGATCACCAAAATGTGTAAGAGAAGAGCATACACATGCTTTGGTCTAAATCAAGTAAGCATGGAAATACAACATTCATCAAAACATTAGACATATTAGAAAATGACCAGTTTTAAACTAACAGAAAAACCTACAATTTATGTAAGTATAAATCCCAAATTTATATTTTCATTGCATAGTTAACTTCAATACCTTTCCAACGTACAAAAAAATGGAGTCATTTTGAGTTCGGGAGAAAAAGTTATGGCCTTTGGAAGATGGGTTACACATATGCTCTTATGCTCACGAGTATGCACTTGACATGCACTCAAAAAATGTAAAAAAAACGTCCCTTAATCTACAAAATGGTCAATTTTTTCCAACCAAGATTCAATTTTGACAACAACCCATCACATTAATATATGAATAAAAGACTCAACACTATCAAACATTAACATACATGCTCAAGAATTTAAGATTTTCAAGAAATTGCCAAAACTAGCATGTAGAATAATGAAAAGTAAGCTCTAAAAATGAAAACATGATGAAATCTTGAAATTTTCTCACCAAGATTTAATTTTGACAACAACCCATCACATTAATATGTAAATAGAAGACTCAACACTATCAAACACTAACCTACATGCTCAAGAATTTAAAATTTTCAAGAAATTGACAAAACTAGCATATAGAATGTTGAAAAAGTAAGCTCTAAAAATGAAAACATGATGAAATATTGAAATTTTCTCACCAAGATTTAATTTTGACAGCAACCCACCACATTAATATGTAAATAAAAGACTCAGCACTATCAAATGCTAACCTACATGTTCAAGAATTTAAAATTTTCAAGAAATTGACAAAACTAGCATGTAGAATGTTGAAAAAGTAAGCTCTAAAAATGAAAACATGGAGAAATCTTGAAATTTTCCCATCAATTCCAATTTTGACAGAACTTCACCTTCTTTATACCTACAAGGAAGACTCAACACATGCAAACTCAACAAAACAAGTTAAGAAAAATAAGTTAGATCAACATGTGTAAAAGAGGGTTAGTAACCAAAAATGAAACTTAACTACAAAAACTTGAAATTAAGTGCAAAGGACAATGGAGTAAGTCCCACCGGGTGTGCCAAATGTGTGCATGAGTTGTTTTAAACTAATGCTAATATAAGTAAATACTAACACCTAAATAGCCTTAATTAGCAAAAATTAAACAACATACTAAGCACCATCAAGATAAGAATTAAACAAGGTTAGATGCTAACATTCATCATATACAAAAACTTTGAAACTAACAATGTTAAGCATCTAAATCCTCTATTCTCTAACAAAAAATAAATGAATGGACCTAAGTAGGCTCCATGGCAATAAAAAATGGTTGTCTTTGGTATTCCAAGAACCTAGAAATGAGGGCTTGTCAAAGTTGGGCTACAAGACCCTTTTGACACCTCCCATATGACCTAAGCACTTAGCAGAGAGGCTTAAAATCTTCAAGATGATGAACTCTCAAGAAAACAAAGGAAATCTTTTAGTCTATTTTGTTATATGCTTTGCATTTGTCTTCTCAAGAAGTTTAGGTGTAGGTATAAAGGTAGGAGGGCTCCTTATATAGCCCAATGGATAAAGGAAACACTTCATCCCTTTGCATGTGGGATAAAGGTAAAACAAGATTAGAAATGGATAAGGTTGCTTTATAAAAGTTAACCTTACTTTAGAAGGGTTTAATTTATGCTTAGCAAGTCATGGGAGTTGGGGGGTGTTTTAATTAATCAAAGGTGATTAACTAATATGTAGATGTAAGCTTATCGAAGCTAATTAGAGGAATATTAGTACGATTTAGGCTATTAGAATGGGATTAAATCAATTACATATTAATTTATTGGTTAAATGGAAGGGAAAGCTAATTAATTAATAATAATTAATTAGTCTAGGTAGAAGGGGTGATTTATTAAATGAAAGGTCGTTAATTAGGGTATTTGTTGGATAGACAACTTAATTAATTAGCTTAGTGTGATTAATTAATGACAATAAGAGGGAATATGAGTGTTTATTAACAATATGTCAATAATTAGTGCAATTTATGTATTTAAATTGCTTAGGTGTAATTATGGGTGTCTACAAATCTCACAATGTGTATGTCAATTGCAAAAATTTTGATTGTGTAATGGTGTATGAGGTTTTGGCGAAGGGTAGACATGTTAGTTGTGTATATATGTCTTTTAAGGGTCTTAAGAATGTATTGAGAAGAATGATTGCACAAGAATTCACAAAAGCTTTCCCATAGATCGTTTGGATTACTGTGTGTGACTAGAGAACAATATAAGTGTTTAACTGACATAGCTTACTCAAGGAACATGTTGGAGGTGAAACATGTTAATTGAGGAGAAAATACAATTGACACAAGTTATGAACGGAATTAAGGTGAAAAATGGGGCATGTTTGTCAATGTGTTTGAAAAATCACTTACAGATCTTTGAGAAAGAATCTTAATATTGATTACCCTCAATGATCAAGTTTGACCAAGTAATACTTAATACTGATTACATGCAATCATAAAACTAAAAAAACATTAGTTCAAATTAATTAATGAACCTATCTTGAAATGTTTAAGAGTCGGTACTTTACAAAAATAAAGAAAAGTTGAGCTTTCCATTTTTCAAATTTGATGGAAGGATTATTTTTAGAAGCTTAGAGAAAAAGTTAAAGAAGAGAGAGACATGACAAATAGATCCAAAAATTCTTGTAATAATTCCTATGAAGCCCGTACACCATTGTAATAACTCTTTAGTATTAGTATTGATTGCATGTAACAAGCCCATTAGTGTGAATGATTATTGTACATATCATTCAAGATTTAATTCAATAGAATTTACATTAATTTGTGTTGGTCTAATGTTTATTCTTAAAGCCTGGGGTTGAGGCGTACTCATACCTATATCCCCTAGTGTCGTCAAGAATGCAATACTTATTTGAGAAAATTATGTTCCTCTCATTCATTGCTGAGTGCTCTTCACACAATTTTACCATTACATTTCTTAAACAAATTTAGTGTTAAAATAATTGATTCCCATACATGAGTCTCTATCATTTTCAACCAAATTTCACGTTTTTGTGTGCAAATAAATATAAACATCCATATCATATCATATATGCATAGCTTCCATGATTTTCGCTCGACAAGTCACACCTATAAAGTATAACATTACCATCTCACTACAATCATGTTTACATGTGAATGTCCAATCTTCATTGAAAAATTTGTCTTCCTCCCATTCATTACTCAGCTCTCCTTGTGCAATATTAGTATTACCTTTCTTAAAATAATATAGTTAAACTGAGTCCCAGTCCATGTCATAGTATATTAACAGTGTTTAAAATATTTTATTTGGTTGGCCGCCTTCTCAATAGAATCACTCTCGCATTTTCCTTATTTTGTTTGTGTGTGTGTGTGTGCGCGCGTGCGTGCGCTGGGGCAGGGGGGGGGCGGCTCACATATAACATCATAAAGATATTGGAAATTTTATTTAGATTTACTATGTAGAAATATTTAGCCCATACATTCTAAGTCATATAGCAGACCGCATAAAGACATTCTAGATATATATAGTATACTTTGTTGGTCATAAACAACTCTTGAAAATATTGTGCAAACCCATATCTTATGGCGACCAATAAAAATTGTAAATTCAAGGATAAAAGATATTTTTTAGGAAGATTTTTTTAAAAAGTCATCATGCCACATCTGCATTATTCTTACATGCTTTATAGGATTGTGTGAATACCATAAGCCTTGGTGTGTGATCAAATTGTTATAAAAACAATATGAAGAGAGAAATTAATTTGAAACCATCATAACATGTTTTACAATGTATAAAGTACTTTTAAAATATCACATTAGAAGGGAAATCTCATTTTGAAACCACACATTCACCCAAGAAGCTATAGATTCATTAGATTGCAACACAATTTAAGTTGTTGAAGATGGGATTGCATCATTTCACTCAATAATAGACAAGACTCACTAATGGCACAAATGGTTGAAATAAAAAATGGTAGTGATGAGTTTGAGCTTTCCATTTTTCAAATTTTATGGAAGGATTATTTTTAGAAGATTAGAGAAAAAGTTAAAGAAGAGAGAGACATGACAAGTAGATCCAAAAATTCTTGTAATAATTCCTATGAAGCCCGTACACCATTGTAATAACTCTAGTAGTATTAGTATTGATTGCATGTAACAAGCCCATTAGTGTGAATGATTATTGTACATATCATTCAAGATTTAATTCAATAGAATTTACATTAATTTGTGTTAGTCTAATGTTTATTCTTAAAGCCTGGGGTTGAGGCGTACTCATACCTATATCCCCTAGTGTCGTCAAGAATGTAATACTTATTTGAGAACATTATGTTCCTCTCATTCATTGCTGAGTGCTCTTCACAAAATTTTACCATTACATTTCTTAAACAAATTTAGTGTTAAAATAATTGATTCCCATACATGAGTCTCTATCATTTTTCAACCAAATTTCACGTTTTTGTGTGCAAATAAGTATAAACATCCATATCATATCATATATGCATAGCTTCCATGATTTTCGCTCGACAAGTCACACCTATAAAGTATAACATTACCATCTCACTACAATCATGTTTACATGTGAATGTCCAATCTTCATTGAAAAATTTGTCTTCCTCCCATTCATTACTCAACTCTCCTTGCACAATATTAGTATTACCTTTCTTAAAATAATATAGTTAAACTGAGTCCCAGTCTATGTCATAATATATTAACAGTGTTTAAAATATTTTATTTGGTTAGCCGCCTTCTCAATAGAATCACTCTCGCATTTTCCTTATTTTGTTTGTGTGTGTGTGCGTGTGTGCGCGGCGGGGGGGGGGGGGGGGGGGGGGGCTCACATATAACATCATAAAGATATTGGAAATTTTATTTAGATTTACTATGTAGAAATATTTAGCCCATACATTCTAAGTCATATAGTGGACTGCATAAAGACATTCTAGATATATATAGTATACTTTGTTGGTCATAAACAACTCTTGAAAATATTGTGCAAACCCATATCTTATGGCGACCAATAAAAATTGTAAATTCAAGGATAAAAGATATTTTTTAGGAAGATTTTTTTAAAAAGTCATCATGCCACATCTGCATTATTCTTACATGCTTTATAGGATTGTGTAAATACCATAAGCCTTGGTGTGTGATCAAATTGTTATAAAAACAATATGAAGAGAGAAATTAATTTGAAACCATCATAACATGTTTTACAATGTATAAAGTACTTTTAAAATATCACATTAGAAGGGAAATCTCATTTTGAAACCACACATTCACCCAAGAAGCTATAGATTCATTAGATTGCAACACAATTTAAGTTGTTGAAGATGGGATTGCATCATTTCACTCAATAATAGACAAGACTCACTAATGGCACAAATGGTTGAAATAAAAAATGGTAGTGATGAGTCTGAGCTTTCCATTTTTCAAATTTGATGGAAGGATTATTTTTAGAAGCTTAGAGAAAAAGTTAAAGAAGAGAGAGACATGACAAGTAGATCCAAAAATTCTTGTAATAATTCCTATGAAGCCCGTACACCATTGTAATAACTCTAGTAGTATTTGTATTGATTGCATGTAATAAGCCCATTAGTGTGAATGATTATTGTACATATCATTCAAGATTTAATTCAATAGAATTTACATTAATTTGTGTTAGTCTAATGTTTACTCTTAAAGCCTGGGGTTGAGGCGTACTCATACCTATATCCCCTAGTGTCGTCAAGAATGTAATACTTATTTGAGAACATTATGTTCCTCTCATTCATTGCTGAGTGCTCTTCACACAATTTTACCATTACATTTCTTAAACAAATTTAGTGTTAAAATAATTGATTCCCATACATGAGTCTCTATCATTTTCAACCAAATTTCACGTTTTTGTGTGCAAATAAGTATAAACATCCATATCATATCATATATGCATAGCTTCCATGATTTTCGCTTGACAAGTCACACCTATAAAGTATAACATTACCATCTCACTACAATCCTGTTTACATGTGAGCGTCTAATCTTCATTGAAAAGTTGGTCTTCCTCCCATTCATTACTCAGCTCTCCTTGAGCAATATTAGTATTACCTTTCTTAAAATAATATAGTTAAACTGAGTCCCAGTCCATGTCATAGTATATTAACAGTGTTTAAAATATTTTATTTGGTTGGCTACCTTCTCAATAGAATCACTCTCGCATTTTCCTTATTTTGTTTGTGTGTGTGTGAGCGCGCGCGCGCGGGGGGGGGGGGGTGGCGGGGGAGGGGGGGGGGGGGGGCTACATATAACATCATAAAGATATTGGAAATTTTATTTATATTTACTATGTAGAAATATTTAGCCCATACATTCTAAGTCATATAACGGACCGCATAAAGACATTCTAGATATATATAGTATACTTTGTTGGTCATAAACAACTCTTGAAAATATTGTGCAAACCCATATCTTATGGCGACCAATAAAAGTTGTAAATTCAAGGATAAAAGATATTTTTTAGGAAGATTTTATTTAAAAGTCATCATGCCACATCTGCATTATTCTTACATGCTTTATAGGATTGTGTAAATACCATAAGCCTTGGTGTGTGATCAAATTGTTATAAAAACAATATGAAGAGATAAATTAATTTGAAACCATCATAACATGTTTTACAATGTATAAAGTACTTTTAAAATATCACATTAGAAGGGAAATCTCATTTTGAAACCACACATTCACCCAAGAAGCTATAGATTCATTAGATTGCAACACAATTTAAGTTGTTGAAGATGGGATTGCATCATTTCACTCAATAATAGACAATACTCACTAATGGAACAAATGGTTGAAATAAAAAATGGCAGTGATGAGTCCATGAATTGAATTGTTATAGCATCCATATAACTATAGAATTTTCTCCTAAATATGTTAATTAATGCATGGAGATTTTGTAAATAGTTGTATCAAAAGGAAAAGTAATGCATTTCTCCTTATTTTGTCTCATGTAAACTAATGATCGATGGAATTCCTACTCACTTCCTTGTTTAGAGATTTTATGACATGTGTAGATTGATAAGGTGCATTTTCTACTGCTTTTGATCATTACAGTTAAGGAGACTGAGTCCTTTGTGACTACGGTATTTTGGAAGATTTACTCATAACAATCTACAAACAAGTACCCTTATTTTTAGCAGAACTATAAGGTGTCATGGAATATTTATGAGGTTTTTATAAGTTATTTTGTTGCATACATTCATAGCACTTGTTGTTTTCATTCGTGTCTATAAGAAACCTCCTAAAATTTTTACTATAGAATTAGATTTTTGATACAATGTTATTTTTATCTCTCATAAGTGCAGCCTTGTTGAGAGATGATAGCAAGGGTTCCTAAGATTGCTATTCTATCTCTCAATTCCATAGATACAATGGAAACACCTGTAGGTCTATGGGTATACCTATTGTTGAGAATGAGTCTTTGGTATTAAGGCCAATTCCTTATTAATGTATCCTAAACTAATTTTTGGGGGTTTTAAGGGTAAAAAGATGGTTGTAACTGAAATTGAAAACGGGGTGATACACCAAATTGATTGAGGGATTTGATTGAGTACATGCACAATAAAATAGAGAACAAATTATAAATGCATGAACCAATGGGTTTTTGGTTTGATCCTAAGGCAAACACTTATGTGTTGAGGGAATAGATCACAACAACAGAGTAGCTAACATGCACACTAAGACTGTATAGAAAACACCAATTTTTCTGCAACGTAAGATAATTAAATCAGGGAATTAACATTCACAAGAACTAATAGAAAGATACACACCACTACAAATAATTGGAAAGGCAATAATTGGTTCTCATTTAAGGGAAAAACTGGCAAAAAAATTGCTTCAACACTTCTACATCCAAAAATTCCTCTCTTGTGCCTTGCTAATGCACACAATATATAGCAAAAATTACTTCACCCAACCCCTCCTAAAAATACGTTGCAGTATGTACTCGCCATGCATGTTAATTTTAGCCTTTATCATGAATAAATAAAGGAATAAAAATAACCATGCTTTTACAATGAGGCAATAATAGCCTTTAGTTCCAAAAATACACTTCCTCAAAGTGTAGTTTACTTATTTAATAATGAAATAATACATTTGGGTAAATATTTTAGCTAATAATAGCCCTTGCTTGATGTGCAAGTCTTCTCCAATTTGCAAGTGCATGATTTTTGTCTTCCTTTTATTGATTAATAATGATTTTAATCCATCTAGTATGGCAGGCATATTTACCCACTTACAAATGATATTTTGTCTTTATCTTTGTTTTGTCCTCTTGTGAAGGCATGCAAAATACACTCCTGTGCAAGAAAAATAATTCCTTTGATCTCCAACACTTAGCAAAAAGAAATTCATCTCCACTCTGTGGGGACCACTTGCTATGCACATGTGCAAGAAACTAAACTCATTATTTTGTGAAAAAGTTGGTAATGATTGGACTTCAGACACATAATCATCTTGAGCTCTAGATTTGACCTTGATGTATGCAAAGGTCTTTGATGCTTCTTGTGGGGAATCATTCACAATCATCTTTGGCCTAAATGATGGACCCTTTTTGATTTTCATTCATAGGTGTAATTGATCTATTTGAAATTAGCTCCATAAGGTCAAATACTTGGAATAGACTCATGATATTTGTTTGACCCTTTTACATAATTCATAGACACATGGTTGAAATATTAATGTCCATCATTAATTGTTTATAAAGTTTTCGGTCCCTTTGATTTAATCATTGCAGATACAATTATGCATTGGGCTCCTTTTGACTAATCATTAGATATACATTAACATTCTGTCCTTCATGTTTTGATAATCATGTGCATTATTTTCCTCAATGGTTCAAGGTCCTTAGTCAAATTTGTGTTGGAGCAGGAAAAAGCAATGTTCAACTCTCTAATCAATGACCCAACCCTTTTTGAATCTCGATGATTTTGCTTATACACGAAAGCTGGTGGTTAGAGTTTTTCTTCGGCATTTGAAATTCATTTTTTGAACTCAATGATGTCTTAAAGATTCTGAGCTCATAGAGTTAAGGGAAAATAGTTTTGGAACCACCTGGGCATTTGTAGCTTCAAGTTGGGTAACCCTGTGAAATGGCTTCAACCTACCATGATTACTCTGGGTTTTAAGCTTATCTGGCCTTTATTTCTCATGGTGTTAAGCTCTCTTTTGAGGTTATCTTTGATTTACAGTCACCATTTACTATTCTATGTTCCTTTTGCTAGTAAATCTGGTTAAATGAGGGTTTTAGATCATTTGCAAAGTGTTAAAAATGGCTGTCATTTTACAATATTTTTGGCTTTTTTGTGCAATCTATGGAGATTTTGCATAGAAAAGTTCATAGATAGGTTGTATTCTCCAAGGATTTTTTAAATTGGAAACGCCTAGGTTGGTGGATTTTCTGCCTTTCTGTTATTCTTTATTTTAAGGATTTCTTTTAGGGTTGCTCAGATTCTAGGCTTCATTCAAGCTTTGTTTGTTAATCTATTGGCCATCGTAGTTTTGAATGGCATCCTTGCTCATCATTTTGCCATGCTTAATTAGTTGAATTCTGTAATTCCTTTGGTTCATTGTATTTTCCATTTCACTTCCTGGACTCATTGGAGGGTTTTTATTCGACCTAACATTACAAGCCTTTGCTCTGTGCATTTATTCTGGGCCGTCATCTCAAGGTTATGAGTTCCTTGTTTCCTTAATATTTAGTAGAAACTGTCATCATTCTTGTAAGGATTGCTTCAATGTATGGGTTTATTCCCTTTCTTGTGATCTATTTATTTTTGCTCCATTTTGATGGGTTGATGACCTGAGGTTTTGCTCTGCCATTATGAGTTTACATTTCTTGATGCTTTCACATGGCCATTCCTCTTTGCAAGTTTAAACGATGTCTTTTGTGGGTTATAGCTTCAAATTGCGGTTGTATTTTTTGAAGGGTTTGATTAACAAGTTGCAAGCTCAATGGTCCATTTTGTTTAAAAACTGGCCAATTTATTGTTTTACAAGATTTGTAACTGATTATGGCTTCGAGATTAACCGTCATTTTCATCTTTTTACTGGTTGTTTTCATTCCTTTTATGGCTCAACCATTGTTCTAGCTTCCAAAAAACAACTAAGGGCTTAGTTTGGCTTTGAACCCCACTTATCTCTCTCATTTGCTCGACTTGTAAACTACCCAAATTTTTTCAATTTCCTATTGGTCTTAATTTTACTGAGTTATTTGAAGCTTGAGTATAAACCTACTTTTCAAATGGCCTCTATTTTGACATTTACTTGCCTGGTTGAATTCATTCCCTATATTGTGTAATAGTGATGATTTTGTTCTATCATAAGTCTTAGTATCTAAACTTTTTATTCAATGTGGGTATTTGATATTTTCTCAGCCATTTTTGCCTGGAACTTTGTTTGACCTTGGTTATGGTTTGGATTATCTTTTTCAAAACTCTTTGTTGTTGTATACTATGGCTATTGATTGTATCCATTATTTACCAACTCCCTTTTGACTCTGCTAACTTTGTTTCATTTTACCTGGGCAATTGTTTCAGATTAGATAACTGACCATCGTATTTCTAGAGTGATTGATTTGAGCTAGCATCATATTTTTAAATTTATCAACTACCATATCTTTGAAAAATTGTTATTTGATGAGACTTGGTCCCATTATCTCATTTAAGGATTATGATCTTGTACTTTGTTCAAAATGCATATGTAGATTCAATTTAGAAACTTTTGTAAATTTGCAAACTTGTATCTTATATTTCACTCTGAATATGATGCAACTTGAATCTTGCAATTCAATGGAAATCAAAATTTCTAAAATATTTCTGTGTATATTTACTTTGACTTGGTATATTTGCATTCTAGAAATTCATACATTGTTTAACATTACTTGAGCTTTAAATGAAAAATGTTGTTTCTCAAGATTACTGTAGGTTTTACTGGAAATTGTGTATCAGAATGGCTTCAATGTTGAACTAATCTTGGTTCAATTAGCTTGCATTCTAAATCATTATTATCTCTTGAAAATGTACTTATTGATATGTATAAACTCTACTTGACAATTTGTTGTAATTTGATGAAAACCTTTATGTTTGCTTTTAATTCATGTCTCTTTGTGTAAGAGCTAGTCCTTGAATCAAATTGAGTAGATCAATAACTTGATATGGCATAACTTTTAGTGAAACCTCTTGAATTATTGGAAACATGATACAGCTTGCTGCAATCTTCATTTATACTTTAATATTCATCATTTGTACTTTTTCTGGGATATGCATTGAAACCTATTCATTTCCTGTGTACTCAATGAAAATCATTTCGTAAAAACTCTGAGATATTGAAATAATACAGCATTTCTGTATTTGATTCTCCATTATTTTTGCTCTTTGATAAGTGGACTTTGCTTCAAATGCATTTGATACTTGGTAGCTGATATTGTAAAATGTCTTTGATGATTCTAGCTGAATTGTATATGTATTCCTTGATTGTAAAGTTGATGGTAACCTTTCACAACATCATATATTTTCAAAACTATTCACTATAGTTGAATCTTTCATTTGATTGTTGCAACATTATTTTGAATTTTGTTGATACTTCATGCATTGCAATCTGTACCTGCACACTTCAGAAAACATAGTTAGAAAAATAAAGACTTGCTTTATTGCATTTTGTAGTCATTTTGTTGCTTTCTGTCATGATTATGAAAAGATACTTTGTTCTTCAAATGTACCTTGATTTTCTACATTCTGATTTCAAGTTCATTTTTTGAAATTTCATCTTCTTGAAGCTGTGAGTACAACAAGATGGAAATCCAGAGCTCTAATAAAATATCTTTTCCCTTTTAGGTATAATAGCAGTAGCTGGTGAAGACGGTAGAAGAGGAGCAACAAGGACAGACAACATCAACCCAAACTGATGGAAATCCGAGGAAATGATGGATTCCATTCTTTCTTTGTTCACAAATTTACGTATATGCACTTTCATTTATGTACTTGTTTTTCAGAGTTATTCCCATGGCTTGTGTGGGTTCACTGTACTTTATAATTATGAAATAAATGAGAATTTCTTCATGTGATGAGTTGTATCTTTATCTGTTTTGCATTATTCTTTCATTTACATGATGTAAAATGAAAAATGTACAACTCATACACACTAGGAACCTTTCATTTAATCATAATTAATGAACTTAAGATAACTGATAACAACTGAAAAGTGAATAAAGAGAAGTTGAAACCTACTTCATCCCTAAAGTGGATTGTCCCTCTGTAAGATTTGGGATATCCATCTTCTGCTTAATGCATCCTTCCCATTTGTGTCAAGGTCTTGCACTGTTTCTTGAGGGATCTGGTGCTTGATCATGATAGAGATGTGATGGAAAGACATGCTAAGTAGCGGATAGGCATTCTAAAACTGGAAAAGTGATATTTCACTTCTCTTTTCTTTTAGTGTTAGGTCCATCCATCAATCCTTTCCACCTGAAAATGAATTTTTGAGTTGACTCATTTTTGTAGAAGTGTAATTTTTTTTAAACATTTCTTGGGTTCCTCCAGGGAAATATTCTTGCTAACTTTAAGACTGGTGCCTTGCCCTTTTCCATTGGACATGGAGTCAAATGGATATAACCAAAATCCACCCTTTTCTAAAAAAATGACCTTTCTGAAAAACAAAATAAACTTGGGAAAGGATCTCATAAACTAGATCACTGTGCATGAAAAGCACTTATTGAATTGAAAACATTACAATGTGCATGAACTAAAAATATTGAAAGGGAAATCCTAATCTACCCTACTCTAACTAGCACCAAGTTAAAGCTGAACAAATACTAAAATAGGTAGTGAAAAATAGCTTCCTTTTCTCCAAAACCGAAGCAATGAATTCAGCTTGCAAAATAAGTAACATGATAGAACTGAAAATGAGATGTGTACCTTGAATTTGTTCCAAAAATCAGTCCAAAACATGAAGAAACCTTCTAACTGATCTGCAAATCATTTTGAGAGGTTTTGGGACTACTTCTTGTGAACTTGATGCTCATTTTTATGTTTTGAGACAAGCATGAATTCTAGTAACATTGTTATTTTCTACAAAACAAAAAGGTGCCGAAAAGGACATGGCTTCCAAATAGTTGGAATTTTTTTTTCTAATTTTATGATCTCATTTTCAACACTAAGAAAATTTTGATTCTATTTCGGTAGCTATTTCTAATAATTCATCAGGTACATTCCAAAACTGATTGGGAATCATTTAAGTCTCTTTAAGTTGTGGTACCATGACTATTACAACTAATTTTTTAGTTTCATCATTCCAATTTGACCTGAAAAATATATATTCCACCTCATCCTTATTATTCAGAATTACCATACATGTTGAATCTTCAAACTATCCTCTTATGATAGATTGTTGATCCAGGCTAATTATAGTCGCTTTTGATTTTCTTAGTGAGGAGCTGCAGTCATCCAAAAGGGAAGAAATCTCCATGCATGCAACAGAATAAGAATCTTTACACTCAATTGTATCTTTTTAATCATCTTGATATTGCTCTATCTTCTTTCCCTCATCAAACTTGAAATCTGATAAGCTGTAAACATGTTGCTCATTCCCTGAAATTGTTTATTTATCTTTAGAATTTACCTGAAAATAATCATTTAAAACTAGTCCTTTCTCTTCAGATGACTTTGCAAATTCCGACGAATCAGTAACTGGTATGAGTATGGTGCCTTCATGCACACTACACTCAGAATAAGTACTTTTTTTATCATCTTCCACATGTTTTTGATCCTCTACAAAATCACATTGTACCTCTTGTATGGGTTCCTTCTCCAAAACTATGATGTAATCAAATTGAAACTCTGAAAACCACTGTTACATGTTCTACAAAAAATCCAGCCTAATGTTCTCTTCAGTTGGTTGCTCCTCTTGGAAAATTATATTATTTTATCCTTCATGGACTGGTATTTTGAATAAGGGAGGAGGGATAGGCTTGATTTCATATTGAACTAGAATTTTTCTAACAAAATAATGGGGTACAAGGTTTGGATTTAGAAAAATATTATAAAGAAATATTGGAAACATAAAATTCCTTTCAATATCAAGTTGTCGAATAGGAGTAACAATTGTAGCATTATGAAAACTTGGAATTTGATAAATGGGATGCTTTGGCTGGCAAGGAAGGTGTGTGGGCACTATGTTTTGATAGGGAAGGTAAGTGGGAACACCCCATTGATAGGGTTCCTTAACTTGATGCCTAATATTCTTCACTGCTTATGCTTTTTCATATTGTTCCTTGATAGGTAAAACTTTTCACTCCAGTTCATGTAACTAAAATTGAAGCTCTTTCTACTGTTCACAAACAACATAACTATTATCAGATTTCACCCCTTGGGTGAAATCAGAAAAAAGAGTTGGATTACACTAGAGGAATCTCATAAAAAACACTTTAAAGGATACCAACATAATTCAGTACCCAGGAAAAAATCAGGTTCTTAAGAAAGTTGAAAAATTACAAGAGGAATGTCTTCCTCTTCTTGGTATTTATGAAGTTCAAAGTTTTGATATGGAAAGAAATGATGAGAAAGGTAAGACCTAGCTGAGTTCGAAAAAAATGGAGTACTTCGGCACAAGGGAAACCGAGCCGCTTTGAGGTGAATGGACCGGGCTTGATTCATAGTCAAAGTTTCATCTCAAAAAAATCAATGTTGAAGGAGCAAGCCACTGGTAGAAGTACGAGGCTTTCAAGGTGCCTCGAAATAGAGAGGTTGAGCTTTAATAAGGAACCAAGTCATGTCAGAACAAGCCATTTGGTTATAGGTGGAATCGAGCTCAACATGAGTTTGTTTAGGATAATTCAGGCCTTGCATGTAGATCGGGTTATTCAAAGCTCCATGACGAGTTATTTTATATTTGACACCAAGCTCCTAAAGAATGCACTAAGCCTTAACGTGAGCCAATCTTGACTAGTTTGAGCTTTGCATGTCATTAAAGAACTCCCAAGTTAATGTGGAATCTAAGTAAGAGTGATCGATAGCTTGGAAGCCAAGTTGGCCTGGTGGATTCACCAAGTAACAAGCGAAGCGAGCCCTTAGTTGAGTACATGGCGAGCTAATTGACAAATGTAGATGGGTTCAACCCAGATGTCTCGAGACAATTGTGCATAAGATTGGTGAGATATCCACATATAATGAGTTGTGGCTAAGTTGAAGAAATAAAGCTTTAGTGGCCCAAGGAGCATGTGGGCTTAAGAAAACCGAAATGGTCGCGGGGAAGGACTTATGTGGAAAATGTGGAATTGGAAGGCCCAAGTTGCACTTGGGCCGTTCATGCATAAAAAAGGTGAAATTCCTATGGGAGTGCAATGCAGAGAAGGTGGGGGTCAACAATTCTCATGGCCTAGTCAACGACGGATGTACGAGGACAGAAGAGCCTGAATCAGGTGATGGGGAGAAAGGGGGCCCAGATGGTCCAAGTACGGCGGGGATGTGAGTTCCCAATAAACCCAAAATCACCACATATCAAAGGAATCATAGTGTGTTGTGGATAAGGTAGACTTCGGTGACCTAGATGGTCCTTGCGCTACAGGGACATGAGTTCCCCGAAAATCTTCAATACCCACATGTCAAAGTAAAAAGGAGTAAAAATCCAGTGTATTGCGGATCGTGAGAGCCCACATGGAACATCCCTACCCTAATATTAAAACAGTCATAAATTTTTATTAGTAGCTCCGATTTTCACAAAATTAGACGTTCTAGAAAGGGCTCTAAGAAATTAAATTCCCAGTCCTGTAAAATGCAAGAAGTCCTTTGCAAATTAAGAATAACTTCTCACACTCAGAATGCCATAAGTTTTGCAATTCTTAACATATTTTCACAAAATTAGTCTCATTGGAACCATGATTCTAAGAACAACACACAACAATCAAGAAATGATGATGTTTTAATTATGATTTTAAGGAAAACATGCCATGTTTTGAGCTATGATTTTATTAGTGGTTGTAGATGCATTTAATGAAGCATGGGTAGACATTTTTCACTAGTACAAGTCATAGGACAATATGGGGTGCCTTCTGAGGGTCATATATCATCATTTGGGAACATTTATGACATATTTCAAGTGGTTGGAAAGTGGATTTCTGGATTCACACACCTTCTCTCTCTCTCTCTTCCAAAAACTCTATAAATTGGAATGATGAGCTCATTTGTAAAAGGAGGAAAGTTTGAGTAGAAAAATTGTGTCATTTTAGTTTTGTAAATCCAATGTGCTACAAGACCTAGTAGTGGACTCCTTGTATGGTGATCTAGGCCTTTATTTTGTAATAGATTGAACTGTGCATATCAATGAAGCAATATATGTAGGTTTTTGCATGTATCTTCCCTTGTTGTGTTTTTTTACATTCTTCTTGCCTCTTCAACCTCATTGCAAATATATCATGTCTAGTTTATGCTCTTGGAGGGATTCATTATCATTATGTGTGTATGAAATATTATTTTGAATGCATTTGATAGAATGTGGAGAACTGATATCATCCTATCTAGTATGTAGTTTTCTTCCATCTTTCACACATTGGAAACCTATTCTCATCCCCTCCTTTTTTGGTGCATCATTGCTTTAGTGTAGGCTTTGTTTTCATGCGCTCTCTCTCCTTGGTCCCTTGGAAAGTTATATAGGATAATACATTTTTGCTTTCATTAGAGTAGATTGTGGTAGGTAGTTTCGGAGCAAGAACCAACTTTCTCTGGAGGTATATCTCAAGTAGCAAGTCCCATAACTTGGAGATAGTACCCATGTTACCCGGTCACACCTTGAGCTCAAGAAAAAACACTTATGTAAATCGAAGGATGTTGTGATTCAGTGATAACAATAACCATATTCATAATCTTGATTTTGAACAACATAATAATCAAAATCTTGATAATCATATTGATTTCCAAGATTCGGGTTATAAGGGTACTCATTTTGATAGGGACCATAATACTGATTTCAAGGGGAAAATGGATAAAAGGGATGTTGATCTGGCTGATAATACTAATGAAAGTGGTGATTCATTGTTGCATGACCTCATAAGGTATGAAAATATTGGAATATAGGGTTGCTTCTCATGAAAGCAGTTGATAATAACAAAATAACAGATATGATTTTCTTGAAAAATACATGAAAAATTGCCGCTGAAAATTTTGATGATGTTGAAAAGTGTTGTACTAATCTGAAATCATATTTACAGAGTCACTAGGTGAGTTCTTCTTTGAATCTTCAATCTTCAAAACACATCAATAGCAGTTCTCATCCTCATCCCACCAGGTGTGCCAAAAATTGTTATCTCTCATAAGTGCACCTTGGTTAAGGGATAACAACATGTTTTCTAAACTTTCTTTATTCCTCACTTCTGTAGATACAATGGAAACACCTCATGTATGTGGGTATGCCTATTGTTGAGGTGATTCTCCGATATCAAGGTCGGTTCCTTATTGATGAATCCTAAACTAATTTTTTTGGGGGTTTTAAGAGTTTAAAAGATGGTTGTAACTGAAATTGAAATGAGGTGATACACCAAAATATTTGAGGGATTTGACTGAGTATATGTACAATTTACTGAGAGCAGATTATAAGAGAAAGAACAAATGGGTTTCATTTTGATCCTAAGGAAAACACTTGCATGTTGAGGGATAAATCACAACAACATAGAAACTAACATACACTATAAGACTGTATAGAAACACCAAATTTACAGTAAGGTAAGATAGGTAAAATAGGTAATTACATTCACAAGAGTTAATAGAAAGATACTCACCACGTCAAAGAATTGGAAATACAATAACTGGTTCTCATTCAAAGGAAAAACTGGAAAAAAAAACTTCAACAATCCTACATCCAAAAAGTCCTCCTTGAGCCTTGCTAGTGCACATAATATATAGAAAAAACACTTCACCCATCCCTCCTAAAAATAGACTACTATTTATACTCACCCATGCATGTTAATTTTAGCCTTTATCATGAATAAATAAAGGGATAACAATAACGATGCAGTTTACAATGAGGCATTAATAGCCTTAGTTACAAAAATATACTTACTCGAAGTGTAGTTGACTACTTTAGTTCTAAAATAATTAATTTGGGTGAATAAATTAGCTAACAATAGCTCTTTCTTTGTGTGCAAGATTTCTCCAATATGCATGCAACTTATTCTTTGTCTTGTAGTTGATGATTAAATAATAATGTTTAATCCTTTGATGTGAAACTTGCATATTTTTCCACTTGCAAGGGTATTTTGTCTTTATCTCTATTTTGTCCTCTTGTGAAGGTATGCAAAAATTTACTCCCGTGTAAGCAAAAAGAATTTCTTTCATCTCCAACACTTAGCAATAATCTTTCACCCATGTGGGGACCACTGTGAGCACATGCGCAAGAAAATAATACTCTTATTTTGTGAAAAATAAGGTAATAAGGGTCCACTTTAATCATGTTGGCTATAAAGTTGACCCTCTATGTATGCATTCTTTGTCTTCTTGTGGAATGTACATACTTTGCAAAAAGGTGTTTTTGAAAATATGAAGGTAATAATTCACCTTTTTTTGGTATATTACTCCATGATGTGGTTCCTGGAATAACTCATCATGGAGGAATATACCACAAAAGGTGAATTATTACCATAATTTTTGCAAAAACACCTTTTTTCCAAGTATGTATATTCCACAAGAAGACAAAGAAAGCATACACAGAGGGTCAAATTTAGAGACAACATGATTAAAGTGGAGCCTTATTACCATATTTTTCACAAAATAAGAGTATTATTTTCTTGCACATGTGATCACATTGGTTCCCATATGGGTGAATTATTTTTGCTAAGTTTTGGAGACCAAAGGAATTATTTTTGCTTACACATGAGTAAATATTTGCATCCGAGAGGAAAGATCAAAGATAAAGCCAAAATACCTTTACAAGTGGATAAATATGCAAGTTTCACATCAGAGGATTACATATTATTATTTAATCATCAGCTATAGGACAAAGAAGAAGTTTCATGCATATTAGAGAAATCTTGCACATAATGCAAGAGTTATTGTTAGCTAAATTATTCACCCAACTTTATTATTTTAGAATTAAAGCAGTCAACTACACTTCGACTAAGTGTATTTTTGTAATGAAGCCTATTAATGCCTCATTGTAAATTGCATGGTTATTTTATCCCTTTATTTATTCATGATAAAGGCCAAAATTAACATACATGGGCGAGTACAGACTGCGGTCTATTTTTAGGAGGGATGGGTGAAGTATTTTTGCTACATATTGTGTGCATTAGTAAGGCACAAGGAGGAATTTTTGGATGTAGGAGTGTTGAATATTTATTTTTTGCTAGTTTTTCCTTTCAATGAGATCCCATTATTGCATTCCCAATTATTTGCAGTGGTGTGTATCTTTCTATTAACTCTTGTGAATGTAATTCCCTGATTTAATTATCTTACCTTACTGCAACTTTGGTGTTTCTATACATTCTTAATTATCTTACCTTACTGCAACTTTGGTGTTTCTATACATTCTTAGTGTGCATGTTAGTTGTTGTGATTTATCCCTCAACACACAAGTGTTTTCCTTAGGATCAAAATGAAACCCATTGGTTATTTCTCTTATAATCTGCTCTTTGTAAATTGTGCATATACTCAGTCAAAGCCCTCAAACATTTTGGTGTATCACCCCATTTCAATTTTAGTTACAACCATATTTTAAACCCTTAAAACCCAAATAAAAATTACTTTATGATACATTAATAAGGAATCAAGCTTGATACTAGAGACTCACCTCAATTTCTCCTTCTTGCAAAGATGTGATAGAAGAAGAATCTAAAATTTGATCATCAAAAGTAAACAAAAAGCTTCCTATGATATCTTCTTCATCCAAGGATCCAAAATCTTATTTTTTCTCCTCCATAACATGAATTTCTCCATGGTTGGTTGTAACTGATGATGATGATTATGGTGGCTCAATACAACCTTCCATCAGTGTAGCAAGCTCTAGGTATGTAGGACAATGAGGGTCACTGCATTACATTGAAACATCTTGCACTTTAGGGATATTTTCCTCTTTTTTTTGTACATGCTCATCTTCTTGTGGATTTTGGGCTTCCTCTTTTTTATCTAACTTTGTAAGCTGAGATGAATCACCAACCTTTGAGAATATGGTGCCAATGTGCATACTACATTTAGAGAAAAGTGATTGTTGATCATCTGCTTGTTGTTCTTCTACAAAATCTGACTCTACCTGTGGCAAGGCCTCCATCTCCTTCATATGTTTAACCAACAAGGGGATCTTATCAATATCGAAACTATGAGCCCATATTTTACAATCTTCAGTTATTTCTTATTGACTGGACTCTCCTTTTGGTTTCCCTTGACTGATTTTAGTATTTTTTTCTTCCCGAGATAAAATTGAGACAACAAGAGGAGGGTTGGGTTAGGTTACAACAAGTGTTGTAACCATTTGTGGTGGAGAAGGAAGTGAAACGTATTTGTTTTTAGTGGATGACTACTGGGAAAGGAAAAGGGCAAAAGGATAGAGATGAGATGGAAGACTAAGAGATGGAGAAGGGAACTCAACATTTGGAGCAACATATAATGGGATTGAATCATGAAATTGTTTAAATGGTAAAGCTTGGGAAGGAGAGAAAGAATAAAAAATCCATGGTGATTGAATTACCCATTGAAAAGGTTGTCTTGTACTTTTCTCATATGTTTCAGTACCCTCGATCCATTGTATAAGTTGGAGCATAATTTCAACCATGAAATCAAGCTTTTCTTGCGAGAAAATTTTCTTGGCGAATGACCTTCCCATGGAAAAGGTTCCCTGCAACAAATCTATAATGCCTTTATTCGTAACGTAGCCCAAGTTTGAAGCATATCATCCTCCATTATTTGCATCTTCTCAGGTAGGCTAGCATCCTCCATTTTACTGTAGTCATCATATGCATATCCATATCCTTATGTGGCTCAATATCATCATTATTAAAATTTCAAACCTCATGCACAAGGTTATAAGCCTCATTGTTAAGGTCAAGGAGAAATTATAGTGGGAAAACCACTTGCAACTACCTATCCAAATGCTCCTTCAACTTCTAAAACGTTAGTTCTAGTACAACATCAAAATAACATGATGTCAGATCCTAGTTTAGAGCATAATGAGCTAAATACAACATTGGAAATGGAGGCACACATTTTTCCTATGCCAAAAATGACTCAAGAGGAAACATTTTATCATGTTCAACATATTCTATTTCTAGCATCAAAAGGTGATCCAAATTTTATGCAGGGGTAGCCTAGTGCAAATATGGTTAATTTTTAAGCTAGTGATTTCATGGCTCTTAATCAAGAAATTAGAGCTAAGGAAAGAAGTGAGTTTGTTATAATTGTAACAAGATCGAGAAAGAGGGATATGGATAAAAAAAATACTAGGGATCAAGTTGTTGTCCCAAATTAAGAGAATCAAAATGTTAATGTTGGTAAGAGTTATTTTTCATCTCTAGTGAAAGACAAGGTTGTTGTTCCAAAGTTTAGTTTAATGTAGGGGTTGTTCAATTTAATATTATTGATCATATGAAGAAAATTCATGTTAGCATTATTATATGGGGCTCATTATCCGTTCCAAGACAAAAAAGACTTTCTTTTCAAAGAACTTTCAAGTCTTAAAATATCATCAAAACTAGCAGAAGGTGAAGAAAGATCAACCAACATGGTTATGACAAATGCAGATCAATAGGTTAAGAATTCAAAACAACATGTAATAAAGGATGAAATTTTTTTTTTTAATGAGTTAAAACTGATAAAATCACCTCCTTTCTAACTTTCATTGATAATAGGTGATTCATTAGTACATAAGTACATGGTAGATAATGAGGCAAGTAGCACAATGATGCCCAAAATGGTTGCATATAAGTTGGGACTGAAGTATAAACCAAGTTTTTGAGGTGTATTACAGTTGGATGGTTCCCAAATTAAGATAATATGCATGATTAACAACTTGAAACTCAACTTACATGCTTTCCTAGGTGTAATTTTTTTGTAGGATGTGATGGTGGTAGATTTTCCTCCTTATTTTTTCATGTGTCTCTTAAGAGACTTCACTTCTATGTTTGGAGGTTATGATTTAGATTATTGGTCTTATCTTGTTTTCAAAACTAGGTATGGAACAAATGTCACAATAAACTCTAAACCTTTCTCTAATTTCCATATAGAACCTCATACACCTAGAACGGTAAATGTAAATTATTTTATCAATGATGAGCAACTAGGTGAGATTGAATCTAAAACTCTTCATGCATTAGAAGGTATTCCTTATTTGTGTAAGGATGAAAGGACTAACGAAGTTTATGAGCATGATCCTTATAGATTTATTGAATAAAAAGGCCTTGGTATTTAATTTATTCATGAAGAAAACACTAAAATTCTAGCCATGGAGAAGGGAAATCATCTCGAGGATGGTATTTGGAAATTATTTTTTAATGGCTCTAAAAACCAACATGGATTAGGAGTAGGTCTTATGCTAGTTTCACCCACTAATCAGAGGTATTTTTAAGTTGTTAATTTTTATTTTGGCTATTATAATAATGTATCAGAATATGGAAAACTTATTCATAGCCTAGAGTGGGCAAGAAATAAAGGAATGAAATTTTTGCAAGTCTATAGTGACAACAAGCTAGTTGTACATAAAGAATAGGTTCTAATACATGCAAAAATCCTTTAATGAGGACTTACAGACATAGATTTTGGGATATGCTTGAAGATTTTTTTTCTTTCAACATTCAAATTTTTCCTAGAGATAAAAACAAGCATGCTAATAGACTTACACCTATTGGATCTCAGTTTGACATACCTACAGATATAACAAATGATAAATTACAGCCTCATATCCAAGCCATTGTGAGGGTGTCCATCATGGATAATAAATCACATTGGGAAGTTTTTGAAGATGATGCTCACATAGTGAGATTTTTCCATGAAGAATCTGAGTTTTCTTCACAAAATCAAGGAAAGCTTCAACACAAATATAGAGATCAGATTGTTCAACTCAAGATAAACAATATTCCTAAAAGCCTTGTAACTCTTGAAATCATTTTTGGCGAGAGTGATGAAATGAAGCAAGATAGGGATATTATTATACAAGTGAAGATTAACTTAAAAGTGTTAGTATTATTGATGGCAAAAATCTCAATGTTAGCAAGGTATGTTCAATTTCAGAAAAGGATGCATTCATTGAATTATGTGTAGTGCCCAGTTCCCTTTGACACCTTTCGATACTTATTTTGATACTATTGATTACATTATGGACATTATTATGTTTTGATTTACTATGATGTTATATGTGGGACCATGGATTATTGTTGATTTTGATTTGGTTATGATGCTCGATGATTATTAGAGACACTCATATGCAGACGATAATATACTATTTGACATGGATATATAGTGAATGTTGTTCGGGCATGTGATTGTTGGATATTGTGAGTAGACTTAGAAATGGAAATTATATGATGATGATATAGTTGTTTATTAAATTACAAATGATATAGTTGTTACTTCCATGTTGTTGTGATTCATTTATATAGATGATTTCGGAATTATATTTATATTCATTTTAGATGTTTTGATATGACCAAGAGGCCGAAGCAGGTATTTGTGTTTTGCAGGTTAAATATCACAACAAACATCGAGGGATTGGAGATCAACCACATTGGAATTCTAGATGAATTCAACAAGGTCACCATAGTAACTTGTTTTATTGTGTTGTGTTTGTTTGTTGTCGGGGATTCCCATGGGGGGGGATCATCTTTAAATGTGACCATGGGTTTTGTGTATTTTATTAGTGTGGTTCTTTTTTTATTATTGTTTGTATGTATTTTATTAGTGATGTCTTCCTTTATTTTATTTAATTAAATTGTGGTAAATTAATGTGAGAAAACATATGATTAAAAGTTAATTAATTAAATTTGGATATAAGAAAGTAATAATGTAAGTTGTTGGCTCTTTGTATTAAATAGGTAAGGGATGTGTAAGTATGTGTAAGAGTTGTGTAAGTCAGTTTCAGATTATGAAACACTCCACCTCTTTGGAAATTCAAATTTGTCCTTGGGGGCTGTTTTTGGAGGCTTGTGGGACAAGTAAACTTGTCCCATGCCTCTTAAAGATATTTACCAACCATACATGTGGTTGGAGGGTTGATTTTAGCCCTTTTTAATGCATTTTTTTTTATCAATCATGTTACATGTTTTAATTGCATTTTCTTCATGTTTTAAATTTGCAGTCCTTTGGGGGTGTGGGCTTTTTGGAGTGTGCAAGTAATTTGTCATATTTTCACCCACCTCTTTATTGTGCTTTGGAGAATGAAATTTTGTCTTTTGTGTTTGGAGTTGAGGATGTGTGATGTGGCATCCTACATGGATCCACATCATCCTCTTCTCTTCCCTCTTCTATAAAATTCAAACTCTTTTCTTATTTTGGGTTGTTGAATCATTTTACATGTTTCCTTGGGGTGAATTTTCTTGTGCTTGGAGCTCTTGCTTTTGGAAGGAGTTTGGAAAAATTTGCATGCTTCTTGGCATTGTTGTTTTGGGACTGTGTTTAGGCATTGAAGTTTGTTGTTTGGAAACAAAAGCTACCATGGAGAGGTAGGAGCTGAGTTCTTCTTTTATACTGTTATTTCTTTTTGTATTTGTGTGAATGGTGTATGTTTTGTTATTTGTTGGTTGTTTGGGTAGACTGCCATAGGAATGGTGTAAGAGAAGGCTATGGGGAATCCATGTGGGGGGCATAAGGGAATGCCAGTGGCATCATATTTTTGTGGAGGGAGTTTAGGTTTGGGATCCACCATGGAAAAGAAATAGCTTGCATTTCTTACTTTGTGGGCGGCATAAGGAGGGATTGTGGGGGCATAAGGATATGTGTGGTGAAATTTATTGGTGGTTTATTACAGGTGGATGCCCAATTCCCATTTGGAGGAATAAGCAACTTCCCCCATAGTCCTTGCTCCTTTGGATTACATGATAAAAGATTGAGTTCTATTTTAATGTTTTCAATGAAGTTGTGAACTGCTGTTTTGTGTTGAATTGTGTTTTAATTTGAAATGTGTATGTTAAAATAATTCTGTGTGTTGTGGAAGCCTGTTGTTGCCATGGGTTGAATCACATTTCCTATTGCATTGTGGTTGGGGCTTGGGGGCCAATGATGAAGGATGAATTCTCCTTTCATTGGATGTCTTGGTTGGGTGGAGAGCACTGCCTTTCCCCCACTTTTGTTGTGATCAAATTGGAAGAAAAAGGAAACTTGCATGTTACTGTTCTGGAGCAGAAGAAGACATTTTTTCTAGTCCCTTGTGAAATATATTTCATTGTAACCTTTCCCACTTTGAAGTGGATGAAATTGTAATGTTTTTTGTGAAGAAAAGATGTATGGAATTGGTTATGAAAGTTGCATATTCGAATTGTGAAATATATTTATATTCTATTTTGTACATTTGAAAGAAAGAATGTGGAATCTGCTAATTGCATTCAAGGAATGGAAGAATGTAAAGATGTATTTATTTTTTAGGTCAATAAAGGATTGTTATACCTTCTTCATATGTATTGTTGTTTAAATTGAAAGATCAAATTGTGATTGGAGTCCTTGTTTTGGAAAGTGGAAAAAAAGAAGGAACCACTTGAGATGTAATTGTATTAGTTTACCTTGTTTCAAATATATGATTTTGGGAAAGATAGAAACTAGATTCTTGTTTTAAAGATTGCTTGAAGAAGGAAAAACACTTAATTCTAGCATGAAATGAATTAAATGTTTCATTGTATGGAAAAATCGATAATTAAATCTCTGTTGAAAGAAAGAATTGTATATGGGAATAATACAAGATTTGTATTTTTTAGAAATGTATAAAATTGAATTCAGTATTTCATTTTGATCTTGAATGGTTTGATTAAAACTATTGAATGTATTAGATTAGATTAGAAATGAAATTCCATACTTGAATGATGAAAAGTTAGATGGACCTCTTTTAATTTGATCTCATTATAGATTTTTAAAACTGGCAAATAAATTTAATTATAATGTACAGTTCGGGCCTGCAAATAATAATCAACTTGGAAACATTAAAATTTAGCATGCTATATTATCAAGGAACTCAAATTGATATAAACACTTAAGGAAATAATTCAAAACCTTGCAAAATCGGGCCTAAACCTTTCACTGTCATTTTGCAGCCTTTTTCTGTCAATTGTTGGAAAAATCCAAAATTGGAATCAATCAAGTAAATTCACCTTCCTTAAACATCCTAAATCCTTCCTAGAACAATCCTCCATGTCTATTGGACATGTTGAGTGAAGGAGAAGATTAAATTGAACCTAATCTATAAGTTAAAATTTACCAGTTGGTTTTTAAAAACCTACAAATTTTTTTATTAAAAATTACCCCTTGAACTTTATTAAAATGTAAAATTTATGATCCTGTACAAAGAGGGCATCAATATCTTTCCAGAAAGTCATCATTTTCCCAAAACTGAGCTTTCTAACAAAAGTTATGGCCCTTTGAAGTTTTCCTTCCTTGGCGGGAAAATTTGAGAAAATTTTACCTGAAGGGCCCATGGCCCGAAAACTCCCCTTAGAAACTTAGAAAAAAATTTCAAAAAATTTTTGGGGATTTTTTTTTTTAAATTTCCTCGCAGCCAACCAGAGGGTGCCACGTGGCACCATGGGGTGACAGCGGGGTGGGGGGGGGGGCGACCACGTAATCATTATATTTTTGAATTTTTGTTTTGGACTTTTTTCCTAAAATTTCCCGCGGCCCCACACTCCCACCCCTGCCCTTTTGAGACCCTTCCATAGACGCGCAGACCCACGCATCAAACTTACATGCTTCCCCCTCCTTGGCAAAAATTCCTCGAAACTTCCGCCGTCCTGCCCTTCCCTCTCCATTTCTCCCCTACCGTGGTTGTTGGGCGCCACGTGTCCCTAGCAGACCCACGGGCGTACAATGCAATTTGGATATTTTCCCTGTGCAAGAGAAAAATTAGCAAAGTCTCCCCATGACCGCCGACCCATCCCCTATGGAAAATTTTCATCCCTAGGCCCACTCCTTTAGGAAAATTTGACCCCTAAGGCTTGTCGGCCCATAACTGGAGTTTTACAAAGAGTTAGGAGGACTTATTTATATTTTCGGAAAGGTGAGAAAATTTCCTATCCAATGGAAATTTTGAATGCATTAAGTGTGAGAAAAATCAAGTTTAAACTCTAAGCCTGTTTGAGAGTGGGTATGCTGTTAATTTACCCCCTAAACCTAACTGAAACTTTTAACCCTAAAATTTGGATCTTTTGACCTCTGATAATTGTAATAAAATAAAATTATGTTCTAGCATATTAAACTTGTTCCAGAACCTGTTAGTGTCAACTATTGTCTTGCAACCTGGTTGTGGACACTTCTAATAAAATAAATTATTCCATAATTTTCCTAACTAACCCTTGGTTGTTTCTTGGGTCTCAAGTGGGTTGTTTTAATGGGCATCACATTATGTACTGATTATGTGGATGTATTTGTATGGTAGTATAGTGATTTGAATGGGTTTGATTAGTCACTAGCTCAACACACCATTGAATTAGAAGTTAATGCAAAACCAATGAGGCAAAAAAGGGTCAATTAACCTAAAATTGGAACCTTTTATTAGGAAAGAACTTTAAAAATTGATTGATTCATCCATAATATTTCCCATTAAACTTTCTACTTAGGTGACCAATCCTATTCCGGTAAGGAAAAAGAATGGTGAAATCAGATTATGTGTTGATTTTCGTGATTTAAATAAGGATTCCCTTTATGATCAATATCCTTTTCCATCCATGTAACAAATACTTCAACTGGTTACTAGTTCGGAAAGGTATTATTTGCTTGATGGACATAGTGGTTACAACTAAATAATCGCCAAAGAGGAATACCAATAAAAAAAAACATTCATAACTAATTGGGGCACTTGTGTATACAAAAAAATTCCATTCAGATAGTCCGATGAAGATGCAAAATTTAAAAGAGCCTTACACATGAAATTCCAAGGTATTATAAACAAGTTTGTTTTTGTTTATGTGGATGACATATTAGTCTTTTCAAAGGTTGCAAGTGATCACTTATCTCATCTCAAATAAGTGTTTGAAAGATGTAGAGAATATGGAGTTTCACTAAATCCAAATAAGTGCGTTTTTTATGTTCATGAGGGTAAGATAATTTGTCAATCCATTTCAATGCATGGTATGATTATTGATTCAAAAAGAGTAAGTTCCATTATTGCACTTTGTATGGAAAAACATATGAAAGGATTGCAAAGATTTCTTGGAAAAGTCAATTTCATAATGAGGTAATTGTTGATTTTGCTTTATTATCGAATCCACTAACCAATATGCTGAAGAAAAAACATAATTTTACATGGAAAAGGGAAGGAATAAACAAATTTGAATCCATTAAGAAATATTTTGCTTCAACTATTACGCTCATTAATCTTGATTTTTTAAAATATTTCATGTTGTATGCATATGCTTATGTTGATACAATACTAGTAATGTTGATCCAGCAAAATAAACATGGTTTGGAGCAGCCAATATAAATTTTCAGTCAAAGCTTGTTCGAGTATGAAACAAGGTAATTGTTTGTTGAAAAACATGTCCTTTTTATTATCAAATATCTCAAAAAGTTTAGGCATTTAATATCTAACAAGATAATTCACTTAATGGTTGCTCACCCAAGAATTAAGGAAATTTTGTTGAACAAACATATAAGTGAAAAGAGAGCAGGTTGGATAACAAGATTCATGGAATATGAAATCAAGATCAAAGTTACAAAGTTTATAAGAGGAAAATGTCTATGTGAGAACTTGGCTTAAGACTTGTAAGAGAGTAATTAAGTTGTCCTATTTATGAAAAATGAGCCAAATGAAGCAGAAATTCAATAGCCTTCATGTTGGCTTCATGACATGGTAATGTACAATCAACATGGTATGCATCCATTAAAATTAAACAAATCTAAAAGAAGATATTTTAGATTGTAATTGTTTCCTTTCTTTATGGTTAATGATGTTTTATTAAGAAAATATGTTAATGGTGTACTGCTGAGATGCATTGAACCGAACCAAGTGCAAAATATACTTAAACAGTTCTGTGATGGACAAGGTCTAGGGAAATATTAAGCAAAAACAATAGCCCTTAATATCATTAAAGGTGAGTACTATTATCCTATTCTTTTCAGGGATTGTCATGCTTGGGTAAGTCCTAAAGTGTCAAAAATGTACATTTTTCACATGTATAGAAAAGCTTGTTGAATTACCTCTTCAATTGATTTCAGTGGACCAACCTTTTTTCCAATGGGGTTTGGACTTCATAGGCCTCATTAAACCACCTTGAAGCTTGAGGCATAGATGTATTTTCACTATAGCTGATTACTTTACATAATGGACGGAAGCATTGGCTTTGTACGAAGAAAATGAAACAAGTATTTTGGACTTCTATGAAGGTTTGATAACTAGGTTTGGAATTACTTAAATCATAATTTTATATAATGTTAAGGATTTTTTAGGAGGAAATATTACTACATAGGCTGTAAAAAATGGTATTTTTGTCATTACTTCTTCTAATTATTATCCACAAGGCAATGGTCTTGCTGAATCCACTAATATGAATATTTTGAGGATTATGAAGAGGACTATTGATGAGAATTAAATAACTTGGCACACAAAATTGAAATCAGCCCTATGGGATGATAGGATCACTCATAAGAGATCCATTTCCAACTCTCCATTTAATCTTGTCTACTTTTTTGAAGCCAAGTTTCTTGTTTCACTCAATTTTCTAGCCTTGGAATTGATGCACCAATTAGAGTTTATGGAAACTAAACCAATGGAAGTAATATATGATCATCTCAAGGAACTTGATGAGGTTATAAATCAATAAATGAATTCAATAGAGCTGAACCAAGTACAAGTGAAAAGGAATTTTGATAAAAAGGCTACAGAAAGGATTTTTTATGAAGGCGATCTAGTGCTGAAATGGGATGAGGATAGAGAAAAACTAGGTGTTCACACAAAGTTTGATTCTTTGTGGAGTGGAACTTACATGATTATAAAATATAAACCTCATAATTCCTTCCAACTTACAAGAATGGAAGGTAAAGATCTTAAAATCAAAGTCAACAGGATTCATCTAAAGAATTGTTTCTAAAAGACAAGTTGATATTGTACATAGTTTTTATGTTTTGCTCTAAGTGTTTTCAATGCATCCTTCTATTATTTTTTCAATAAGTGTTTTCCTTCTTAGTTGGCTAGCCATGTAGGAGTTATTTATTTCCTCCAAGTGCATTTGTGTACATCTAGTTAGTTTTTTTTCATTTTTGTTAGAGGATTTTCAGTCTTTATCAGAGATTCTTGGCCTTAGGCATGCTTGTTCAATCTTGTGTGAAGGTTTCAGATTGTTTTTCATGGTTTTAAGAGATCAAATCAAAGGTTTATTGCTAATTAGAAGGAAATCAATTCGTAAAAGTCACAAAATATTTTGAAAAATTTTGGTCATCATCGGAAACGGGCATATTTTCCTGGTTACTCAGTTTTAGGGGATGATTGGGAAAAAAAATAGTGAGTAGGTTGGGAGTCAGATTCTTCGATGCCTTTTCCCAATATAGGAGGCCATTCCATTTTTAACCTTTTCCAAGATCATGCATCCGCCATGAAAGACTATTGCAGGGTCCAGACAGAGATGGGAAGGGCATCATATATTGGAAATTAGTATGTTGGAACAAAAAATAATCAGGTTACAGATTTAAAATTGTTAAGAGGGAACAAAATTGTTTCAGGTTTTCTTTCTTTCAGCGTTAGTTTCAAATAATCAAGTACAAGTGAATTATTGTCAAATTCCTTATTATTACATGCAAGTTTGTAAGAATTAAGTTTTCATAAGTTCATTTAGTTATGGAAATGAAAAGTAAGGAAAAATAAATAGGAGACAACTCATTACATAAAACATTTTTATATATTCATAAGGAAATTATACAAGTTTTCACACACAAGCTATGGGATATGGCTATGTAAGAAAGAATGAATATAAATTGAAAATTGAAAATGTAAAGAAGAAAAGGGACTTGTCATTTCTTAGATGAGAAAACCCCTTCATTGATCCATTTTCTACTCCATCTGACTCCACAAAGCTGCTCCATTGTATTTGAAAGATGAAAGGGAAATTTGTTAGAGGTCCAGGAAATTTTCTCCATTAGATTATCAACTTCAAAAGTAGATGCATTATTCATTGCAGAAATGAAAAATACCACATGCATTATGAATTATAAGTAAGAAAAGAAAGAATGCAAAACATGATAGATAAATATTGGAAATATTTCTAGCTGTAACTTATAAATGGATGTAAAAGAATGCATATTTCTCGTGCTCTTTACACAAAAATGAAAGATGTTTCAAACTGGCTATGCATTTACAACTGAAAGAATTTTTTTAAAGGAACATGTTTCAGTAATAAAGGTTGTAGTTATCAAAATAAAATCCGAGTTTTCATAAAACTTCAAAGTAGTTTTAAGGAACATTGAATTCTAAATTTAAAGATAGATCATTAGTTTGCACACGGATGAATTAAGTTTGCAGCTATCCTTTACAGAGCCAAAGATTCATATGCTTCAAAGCCCCATATTTTCAAAGTTCCTAGAATGGAAAAATAAACCAAATGCTACATATTTCATTTCAATCCCAAACATATTTTATAGGAGAATGTCATATTTTCAGCATATAGTGCACAAGATGTCCAAGTAAAATTAAAGCTACAACCATAAAGTGCAAACTTGGGCTATGAACCTCAAAGAAAAATTATTAGGTTGAAATGTGGTCCATGTCACATCAAGAAAAAAAAAGACAAATTTCCATATTTAGGAGTGGATTCTTTACATTTTACAAAAATATAAAGTAAATGTTTTCACCATTCTCCCAAGTACCGGTTACAGAATGAAGATAAAGTTTCAAAACAAGCCTCATCATGACATTCATCTTTGAGGGGGATACAAAATTTTAATACAATGAATCCAAAAATTATAGTTTTATTCATGCAACAACAATACAAAATTTCATAAAATAGTTACAAATTTGAAACATACATTAGATTCTTAGGAAAATGAGCTTTTAAGTATGCATTTCACATGTATGGATAAATAGTTACAAGTTTATAGCCATCATCCAAATATGGGAATGTCTTCTCATCAACTGAAATGGACAAAAATGTATGAAGAATCTACATCATGTTCAAAAGTTTGTTTATCATGCATTTTTACGAAGATACAAGCTTTCATCATTCTCCACTGGTAGTTTTCCATAAATGCAAATTTTGTTGTCTAATTTTTTACTTTCATGTGCACATAATGAGAAAAAATTGCAACGCTTAATTCAAATCTTGGTGTGCTTTATTAAAACTCCAATATTTCTTCAGTACCCACAATCCGAAATTGAAATCAATGCTTACCTTCTTAAGTAGGATTAAATCAGGCTAAATAAGAACATGACCTAGTTGGTGAAGAAGAGCTCGTTTGAGCATGGCGAGTTGAGAAGTCACAATGAGGCCGAGTTATCCTAAATAGTGGCGAGCTATCCAAGTTCACATCGAGTTGGGTATTTATTCCATGACCTTCTCATGAGGAAGTATGTTTAAAGCAATCACCATGGCGAGCTCCCAAGGTAGAATTGCAAGATGGAATGAAATAGTAGCTCAATGCAAACACATTAACACACCATGACCAACATGACCACAAATGAAATAGTGACGACCTACCTACAAACAGAGCACGACCAGGTAAGAACAATAGCTGAACACCAAATACCCAGCTCGAAAAACAATGATAAACCATATCCCAAGCCACATAAAAGACAACCAGGTGAGCTAACCCGATAAAAAAAAGCTACAAGATTGCATGTCAAGATGTCTAGAAATGGCCATGAAAAATCACTGAGATGAGTAGGTAAAACAAGCACACCCAAATAGGATCGAACACACCTAACATTACCAAGTTGTAAAATATCTCGTTGAGGGCTAAAGTTAAGCTTGAACTAAGTGGAAAGTGAAACAAAACACCCAACTTGAATAGGTCATTATGACAATCCGAATCGTGGATCATAGTGAGGTCAACACACTAAACCGTGTTATGATGAACCCATAAGAAAACTAGGCAATGCGAATGAGAAATATCCGAGTTGGTAAAGCACAACCATGGTAAATGCACAACTCATCTCTCAAAACTACGACGATCTTTGAGCACCTAACAACAAACCAAACCATACATGGTGATCATATCATGATGGGAAAAAGGGAAATCTAAGCCACGCACCAGGAAAATAAGGAAACAATGAGCTCATATAAAAATACAGAGCTCAAATCTAAAATCACAGTGAGCTCAGAGAACACAACCATGCTTGGTGTAAAGCCGACGAGCCATGGAGGGTAAAAAAAGCCAACCTAGTGAAATAAATGAGCAGAAAAAGAAATCCCGAGCTCTCCAATATGAGCACAAATTGAGTTAGAAAAGAAAAAGTAAAGCCACAGTGAAACAATGGTGAACTCCATTACACTATAACAAAATTGAAGTAGATTAATGTTGGCCCATAATTGTTTTGCATGGTCTCCCCTTCAATAGAAGCTTCCAGCATAACATAAAATGAAAAATGAATGATTTTTTAGGGTTTATTTTGTAATTAGAGGTGATTCAACCCTAAGTGTTTTAACTATGGTTAATTTAACCATCCAACTTTTAAAAAATCACTTTTTCCATGCCATAGTTAGGGTTTAAAAAATGATTTTAATTATTAAACTTTGCATGTGGAAGTGGGATAAATCATGCATATCCAAAGATAATAATAAAAAATTGTCACCCCATGCATGTTCCAAATGCTAAAGTTAAAACAAACCAATTATTCATCATGTGCATGCTAAATGAAACAAGGAGACTCAAATTTTTACCTTAAACATTGTTAAAAAGACTCATAATTACCTTAATTTTTACAAAGTAAAGGTTTGATCAAGTCAACCAAGGAGGAGAAAAGCATGAAAATATAATTTTAGATTTGATTCACCTCATGCACATTCTAATAACCCTGACATTATTACATTTTTGCATTTATTTACAAAAGGGGGCGAATTATGTATGTATGGTCTATTTTTGTTAGCAATGGATTTGTCTCCAACTAGCCATTTTTGGTTGAAGTGATGTAAAAGTGTTATTTTTGGAGAGTATTTTGAGTCAACTCCTCCTTCCTTTTGATATATGTACCCTTTTATTTTCAAGAAAAAAGGGGGGATTATCATTCTGTCATGCCTAGACTATGCAGAATTCTATACTACAACACTTTGTTGACACAATAAAAGACTAATTTTCCTCCATTTGGAGATTTTTAAAGTGTGTTACAACAAGTTATTGGTATATGTTAGTGAATTTTTTACTTCTTTTGCATGCTCATGAGTCTTAAACACCTCCATCAAATTATTTTTAAGCTTTTGTAGATCATTCTAAGTGCATTTTAGATTGTTGACTACATTCTAGAAGTTGAATAATATGTAAATCTTCCCTCCCATCCTTAGCCAACAACTTATTAATACCTTTTGTGAAGTTTAGAAGTTAAACAAACAACAAATGTAGTGATTATTTTTAGGCCTTTAGTGGTTAGTAAGTGTGTTTTGTGTAGTCATTGGTCTCTAACACATCGGTGTATCACCTATTTTGCATGTTTTATGTTAAATTTGTGTTTGTTTCTCTCCCTTAACTCTGCAAGAGAACTAGTTTAGGTGATTGATCTAGGGAACCAACCTACTCTGGATGTTCTTCTCAACTCAAGTCACCCATTGCTCTGAGAAGTTCTGATTTTATCAATTGAAGAGAATGATTGCTTGCACTTCTTCACTCAGGGTGCTCTTCGGAGTGATAAGAGTTGGCACAATAAAAAATATTGACAATTGTGGATAAGTACAAAATAATTTTTAATAATAATATAATAATGATCTCACAATGTGTATGTAAATTGCATAGTTTTGGATTGTGCAATGTTGTATGAGGTTTTGGCGAAGGGTAGACATGTTAGTTGTGCAAGGATGTATTTCAAGGGTATTAAGAATGTATTTATAAGAATGATTGCATAATAATTGGTAAAAGCTTTCCTATAGATCCTATGGATTACTTTGTGTCACTACAACACAATAGAATTGTTTAACTAACATAACTTACTGAAGAAATATGCTAGAGGTGAAACATGTTAATTGAGGAGAAAATACAATCAAAATGATTTATAAACAAAATTAATGTGAAAACTAGGGCATGTTTGACAATGTGTCTGAAAACTCACCTACAGATCTTTGAGAAAGAACCTTAATATTGATTAACCTCAATTATCATGTTTGACCACGTAATACTTAATACTGATTACATGCAATCAGAAAACTAAAAATCTCATTTGTTCAAATTAAGTAATGAAACTATCTTGAAATGTGCAACTATCGGTACTTTGAAAAAAAAACAAAAGTTGAGCTTTCCATTTTTCCAATTTGATGGAAGCATGATTATGAGAAGCTTAGAAAAAAAGTAATAACTATCCTTCTAAATCTAATAATATATACTCTAATGGTATAAATTTGAGTTGCATACTTTTATTTCGGACTAAAAAAATAACATTGATTTTTTTTTGTTTCAGATGTCTCTAATATAAATAAACCCATTGTACTAAATATCTCAATCCTTCTGAGACATTTTCATACATGGACATTATTAAGAGTGAAACCTGATTTCATTCCTCTTAAAATTTGTACTTATCCATCATCCTCACTAATAGTGGTGTAATATGATTACAACCCTTTGATAATGCCTTGTATATTTTCAATAAAGATGGGAAATAATTTTCTTTATCATGTCATCTTTGTATATTCTTCCCTCTTTCCAATAGTCATATCCTCTTCAGGATTACTCTCCTCTTCACTTATTTTTGACATTCTTTTTCTTTCATAGACACTAAAAGGCAGGTTGATTTTATCAATGTGAACAAACTTGGTGGAAGTACCCCTCATCAAATATTTTCTTTGGTTTCAGCCTTATTCATTTGATGCCAAGAGTTGCCCATCAATTTAACTCTTTTGATGGCATGAACTGAAATAACTCTTAATATTATCACTTTTTATCCTCTCTTTTATGTCTTATTTGTTACTCTCATAACGTCATTGATTTTGTACTTCCTTCATCAATTGTTGTAACTTGTTTCTTCATATGACATCAACTTTCAACGATTGTTGTAACTTGCTTCTTCATTTCATTTTCGGCATCATTAGTATGGTTCAAAGAGAATAGATGATCAAGTGATTATCACCATTACTGATGAAACAATATTTCAAATATGGATCCCTATTAAGCCAGATAATCGTTCCTCTGTTTACAACTTTGGTATTTTGATTGCAATTTTGGACCATTTATAAGTACTCCATTACAACCGTAGTACCAAAAGGGTGTTTGTTTTATTCAACATGTTACCTCTAAAACTAAAGTATCCTCTTCCTCTGTATCTGTAACTCCAGTCTTTTTTTAGTTTTTTTTCTTTCCAAAATTTACCTCTTCCTCACATTCAAGAGATTCATCATTTTAAATAGATGTTTCTTCCTTTATTTAATTTTACACCAGTTACTAATTAGTTTCCCTTTTCTCCTTGGCTTCTTGGTATGATTTATTTATTGGCTACAACTTCTCAAAGCCAAATTCATTCTGAAGTTGAAAGTGGAACCCATTAAAATATCTCGTTAGTGCCTGAATGTCATCTTCTTTCTTATTATTTCGGATTTGAACTCCCTTGTAATGTTCTTGCACATGTAAGACCATGTCTCAGATTTTGAAACTTCCTAACTAACTTTTTATGTTCTTTGTTTGCAGATTTCTTATGCCTCACATCTTAGGCCAAAATCAATTATTTCCTTTGTGTTGCTTTCATACCAAATGATATGATACTTAGATTGTTACCCAACTTAAAGTCTTTAATTTATTAGTTGTTGTCTCCAAGGTTTAAGTTGTAGAGTGTTATTCCACTAAATGTTCTTTAGAATGAGGGGGAGAAAGATTGAATTCTACCATTCGTTGCCATTAGATTCCTCATGTTGCATAGGTGAGTTTAAGTATCTTGAGTAAACATTTTAGGGTTTTTTCATTGATTGAATGTTTCAAATTCTCTTAGATTTGTTTTATGGGTATGGAGGATATGTTGATTTGTACTAGATCTGGGTTTACTCTACATGTCCAGGCTATGTTGTGGGAATAGAAATTATTTTTCTCTAGAACTAAGATTGATTAAAACGGGTTAAGGGTTTCTATCAATCATAAAACATGTTGTATAGATTGTTTTAAAGGCATTTTTTGTCTATTCAGTTTATTTTTATCATAGTTTTAAGTTGTGGCTCGGTATTTTGGGTTGGGATAAGAAAAAAGGATTTCTTTTGTCTTGCACATCACCTCTACTTTTTGGGTAGTGTTTGATTTGCTTGATGCCATGCTTGGATTAGTTAGGTATTTTTTGTTTTATGTCAGGAGATGTCTGGAATTCATGAGTATTTTTTATTTAGAATGGAGATTTACATTCATAAATGAAATCCTTGTGGGAATTGAATTTTGAAAATAAAGTTTAAAAGCTCGTGTCCTGCTAGGTTGTATCAAATGTCTTTCGTCTAGATGGTTCAGACTATTTGACTGATTTAAGGATGATATTCCCTAGATCACATGCTAAATACACTCTATTTTTTTGAGTGTTTGTCAGAGTTAGTATTATTTGAGGTGGTCTTTCCTCTCTATATATGAAATTCTCTAGCAGAAGGTTCTTAGCTCAAAAATGTAGAGGTTGCCATGTGTTCTAATGATTTGGATGCCTAATTTATTTGTTATGCTATTAAAATCACCCAATTGCTTGTATTGTCTTCTCGAAGTTATTAAGAAAAAAAACAAGATCCCTGGGAAATCTAGTGGAATCAACTATACTCCTTGATTTTCTTGGTTTGATTTCTATTAATGCCAGTGTATAGAAATCAAGGTGAACTAGATAATCTGTTAAGTTTAGGATCTGCCTGCTTTAAGAAGATAAAGTTATAAATAGTGGATAGAGATAGAGGGTAGAACTTCAATTTATGCTTGTGCTTGTTTTTAGAAAACTAATTATAGACACATATTGAAACTCTATCAAAGAGGTTGACCTTTAATTACACTCATGCATTGATTTACACCCATACAAACTATATTTAGCCATTTTTCATGCTTTTATTCATCAAAATCTTATACCCATTTGGCCAATTTGTTGCAAGCCTAGCAAGTGGGTTGTTAGTTGTTATTGTGTTGTAGGATAAGGAAGAAATTCCAAGGATCTACAGATCTTGGAGAAAGAGTGACAATGGTTGTAGGAAAAGGTGCAGTTCATGACTACAAAGACGCAGATGGTACATGAAACTTAGATTATTTGAGTGTTCGGTGGAGATTTGCATTGTGTTGAATGTAGAGTAAGGCATATTGTGGGGTGGGAAAGCTAACCCCTTTTGTCAGTTAGGTGCGTTAATTTCTGCTAAAGTTGTCGGAGATCATCTATTTGAAATTGATGGAAAAAGTATTTTAACAGGTGGAGATGCATTCAATATGGCAGCAAAGAAAGCTAAGATATTTTTGCAGTATGATGAAAATTCATGTCACTCTTGGAGGACCTCCAACTTCTCAATGTTTAGTCAGTGTCATGGATCACCCTGTTATAAAAGAGATTGTGAAAAATTATGGTAAGACTAAGCTCAGGTACTAATTTCAAGCTATTATATGTTGTTCTCTATTAGGAATTTATGGCTTTGAATCAAAGGAAAAACCAACGTTTAATGATGTTAAATGAATTGAAGCTGTAAAATTACCTTCCCAAACACTTTAGTGGCTAGGGTAGACACCACTTCAATGCTAGATTTGTTGTGAAAAGTCAATAAGAAAGAAAACTGTGCATTTGGATCTTCTCACTTGAAACTATTGGGAAATTCTGTTAAAGTTCAATTAAATTAGACAAAAAAATCAGGTCAAAGGAGACCCATTCAAGTTCCTTGATGAAATGAATTTCTATAGATTTTTTTTCATGAAGAGCTTATACGGTCAATGCTCTGTCAACGGTTAAAGACACGCTATTTTTAGCACTTTTTGGTGTTAATTTATATTAAAAATTAACTTATGGATAGTCAACAAGAATGTACTATTTTATTATTCCCAATACATTGCCTATTTATGAGATAGGTGTTTTGTATCCCATCTTTCATACATTTCAAGCATGTTCTTGTTCTGTAGATTGTTAGTTTAGCTTCCATTTTGTATGTCAAGAGAAAACCTATCTTCTCAAAGCTTTCAAAAGCATGTTGGAAAATCATAACAAAGAGACAATAGAGTGGCTTTGTTGGAAAGATTTTATGTCAATGTGCGTGATCTTGACGTGCCCAATGGAAGTGGCTTAAAGTTGGCAATAGTTATGGAGGATCATCTATCAACAAGGTGATGTTCTTCTCAATTTGAGAGGGTCAGTTCCCTAATGAATAAAAAAACGATTAGGAGTACACAACTAGAAGATAAACTAACATCATTGTTAATCGTTTAAAGAGAAACAAATTCAAACGACTCAAGACCTACCCATGATGGGACTAGGGGTGTACAAACTTTCATCCACATTTTATGCTTGTGAATTTGTTAATCAAATTAGAGGACATTTTTTATGTTTGTGGCAAAATGGTACCACTCACGATATGATATTTGCAAATGTATATGTACGAATTTGTAAAAAAATTGAAATGTAGAGATAGAACCTTTAAATGTAATGCTTCATCTATATTCCTACACTTACAAAATCAATAACACCCCTTATCAACATTAACTACAAAAGTAATAACTATCCCTCTAAATCAAATAAAATATACCGTTCGGAATTCACATTGCATTGTGCACATGCTATTGCAAGTAAATCTATTACTATTAGTATTGACTACATGTAACAACCCCAGTAGTGTGAATGATCATTTTACATACCATTCAAGATTTAAACCAATAGAATTTACATTAATCTGTGTTAGTCTAATGTTTATTCTCAAAGCATGGGGTTGGGCATACTCATACCTATATCTACTAGCGTCGTCAAGAATGCAATATTTATTTGAGAAAATTATATTCCGCGCATTCATTGTTGAGTTCTCTTCACACAATATTACCATTACATATCTTAAACAAATTTAGTGTTAAAATAATTCATTCCCATACATGAGTCTCTATACGTTTCATGTTTTTGTTCAAATTACTATAAACATCCCTATCATATCATATCGGCATAGCTTCCACAATTTTTCCTCGATAGGGGCGCAATAAGTCCCTTTTGTTCACACTACAATCACGTTTACATGTGAACATGATCTCCTCACGCCCAGTCCCTGTCCCAGTATTGTATTATTAACGAGTTTTCAAATATTTTATTTGGTTGGCCGCCTTCTCAATAGAATCACTCTCGCATTTTCTCATCAGATGGGATTTGTTGACCCATTATATTTTTCCTGGTTAATTCCGTGCATACAAGAATAAATACCGTGCAATGCATTCTTTAGCCGTGTCGACTAACTATTTTTGCAGTGAATCGATCATGGCCGTCCATCGATCATGGCTGTCCAATCTATGACCATGCTTCTACGACAGTATACATTGAAAGGTTAGTCATCTAACTATTCATACTTTGATTCTAAATTTTTTGAATCGAGTGCGGATTACTTCTATTCAATTCCAAGCTTTGAAGAAATATCCATTTCATACATTGTCTTACAAATGTTGCGGGAATCCTTCCACTTTGATATTCAATAGGAAAAGTTGTTGCCACGTATAGCCATAATTGATCCTTTGAAATTTTAATATACGAATGTTATTTTTTTGTTATTACGGTAGTGTATCTAGATGACATGTTGTCAATTGGCAACTTGACACTAAGCATTAGCTCCTATCTCTGTTTTATATGAAGAATCTAGGCATTTTAAAATTATATTTGTATATGGAAATTTAAAAAAATATCATGTTGACAAGAAATTATGGTTGAATTAAAATAAGTGTATCGAGATTATATTGAAAAGGTGTCAAATCAATGAAAGTAGACCTATTAGCAATGGGAGAGAATGTCCATCTTACTAAAGGATGAGTGAAGAATATTTTGTTTCAATATGGTAAAAACAATGTTGTGCATGAGGAGGAGATGTGAAGGATAATAGAGACCGTTAAAAATAATGATGACCAGCCCAAAAATATATGCAATATGGGTGAGGAATATTGGGAACCTTATAGGTGAAAGAGGTCACTCACAGGACAAATGTTCTTGTAATGCCCACTCCTCTTCGACACTTATTTTACTATGATTTTAAGCATTGTTGATTTGAGACTTGGATCTCATTTGATATTTTGATAGACTATTATTAGAGACTATGGATGTTGTGACTCGTTTTATGGTTTTTTTTATGAACTCTTAAAGTCATGGATATATATGTTTTTGTATTGACGATGATGAGGTGTTGTTATTTCATATATGTACTGGCACTCAATATCCTTGACGTATTGATTATGTTTTGATTTTGGATTAGTCTTGTGATTTGATTAATGTTGGTAGAAATGGCATAATTGAAACATTAGATAAATGTAAACGATTGATAACATTGCTTAGATTTGATGATGATTTGTTTAGGTGATATGATGAATTTTATGGATGAATATTCATGTATTTTATTTTGAAGTATTTGATGCGGCCACGAGGCCAAACAAGTATTGTTTGATTTTTGAAGGAAACTATATCACAACAAACAAGAGGGGGTTAGGAGACTAACCATAGAAGAATATTGGATGGATGCAATGAAGGTCACCGTGACATATTTTTGTTATGTTATATTGTTGTGTGTTGATAGGTTTTTAGGAGGTTCCCATGGGGGGGTTAACCTCAAAATGTGACCATGGGCTTTGAATATTTTATTTTTTAATTTTTTTTAATTTTTCTTTTTACTTGTGGAGTATGAGATTTATTATTGAATTGCATTTCACTTATTATTGTTAATTAGTGTGCTCTTATTTATTAGTATTTTTACATGTGAAAAATGGGTATTTAATTGAGGTAGGTTTTACTTGTGATCTTTTGATTTGATTTGGATTCAATTGTTTATTAATCACTCTAATTAAAGTAGTTTTACATGTGAAAAATGGGCATTTAATGGAGGTAGGTGGGTTTTGTGGTGGAAGAAATTTGTCACATCTTCACCCACCCACTTATGACTCTTGGATTTGTTTTTGACTTAGAAGGTAGAATTGGACGGAAGTGATGTGGCATCCTACATGGAGCCACCTCACCCTCCTCTCCACTTTTTCTATTTAATGGAGCCATTTTAGAGGTTTGGGGGAGGTTACTTGATTTAAATATACACTTCTATTTTGGATATTAGGTTGGAGTTGCTTGCTTTGATTTTGGGGCTTGTTTGGATTTGGGTTTGAGCTTGGAAGGAGTTTAGTATTGTGGTATTGGATCAAAGCTTCTTGTAATGGTGAGGTAGGAACTTAAACCTTGTAATTTCATTTTATTATATGTATGTTGTTTGTAAAATGAATGTTTTTGTGTGTTTGTTTGGGACTTGGGTAGAATGGCCTTAAGAATGGTGTAGGAGAAAGAATATAGGGATCTTTTGAGAGAGGGATGAAAGTATTGATTACATATTTTGGAGGGAGTTTGGGTTGGGTGTCCCGCCTTTTAAGATAAGAGAGTTTTACTTATCTTGTAAGAAATACTTGAGGGAGTGATAAGAGTATGAGGGAGAGATAAGAGTTTGAGGGAGGGATAAGAGTTTGGTTTTCATGTGGAAGAAAATTTTGGAGGCATTTAAGGTGGGTGCTTAACCCATTGGGAGGCATAAGTGAATTCCCCATATTTCCTTGCTCCCTTGGCTTAATATTTTAATCTTTATTTTCGAAGATTTGCATTCTTTTGGTGATGTTTTGTACTTGTATGTGTTTTAGAATATTGTTAGCATGTCTGTTGTATTGTGGAATAATTGTTAAAAGTTTGTATTGGTTGCATCTGTTCCTTATTTCTCTATGGTTGGGGCTCGGGGGCCAATGAGGAGGATGACTTCTGCTCCTCATTGGAATTATGGTTGGGTGGAGAGCGTTGCCTACTCCCCCTTCTTATTTATGTGTTTAAAGATGAAGTAAAAAAACTATGAAGTTGGAAATTGATAAAATGATGAATATATGTTTTAATGAAGAAAATAAGAGAAACTTTCTTGTAACCATTATCATATTTCTCCTACCATCAAATGGAGGATTGTAATACTTGCATTTATTTATTTACTTGTAAAATAATGTACTTGTAATTGAATGATAAATATGGAAAAGAAATCATTTTGATTTTCATGGTGAGTCTATCAGAAACTTTAAATGATCCAATGAATTTTTTTATAAGTAAATTACCCTATGGGCATGTTTAAAATCACATTGTACATAAAGCGCGTTTAATATGCTAAATAATAAAGTAAAAAATATTTGGCTTTGGATACGCAAATATTAAACCCTCATGAATGCACAACAATTTTAAAAATCTGAATATTTTGTATACAAAATTTTTTATGGCTTGATTAAATTTGACGTTCATATGGCTATCATCCCACCCTATTCTAGGACTATTGTGACAGCCATTTGGCCGTCAAATTCAATACAATAAAATATCTGTGTAAAATTTCCAGAACGTATCTAAGAGAAAATTTAGGGAATTTTAATCCCATTAAACTATCATATTTCAACAAAAAAACATAAAAATAAAGGGAGTTGTGTAGTAATTATTCTCTAGGAGAATATTTAAATATGGTTGGTAAAATTAATTTAAATGACACCCTTAAGAATGTTGTTATGTGATTTTAAATTAAATGTTATTCTAGGTGTTTGATTAAATTTAATTGGGAAAATATTGAATTGTATTAAAAAGAATTCGGGAGAATTTAGCTGAATCTTAAGGTTTCAATTATTAAGTGTGAACTAATTAAATAAATTAAAATATCATAACGTAAGGAGTTAATCAAATAAGCAAGAAAATTAATTACTAAATAAGGTTAACATGTGAAATGTATTTTAGATTAGATTTATTTAAATATTAATGTTAACCTTAATGTGAAAATAAAGGAATTTGATTTAAGGATTGATTGTTTTAAAAAAAAATCATTCATAATGTTTCTAAGTTAAATAATGGTATTTGGATATAGTTTGGAGAGTAAACATTTGTGGGCATTACACTTGGTATCAGAGCTGTGGGTTCAATGCCTGGACCCTAGGAACAAATGGAAACATAAACAAATAACCTATCAAAACGTTCACTTAGAACACAACATTGTTTTATTTTTGAAAAATGTAGAAAACATAGTAAACCAAAACAAACCTAAAAAATGATGAACTAAATCTTAACTTGGTTTGTGTAGGAGGTAAGAACCAGACGAGGAGTTCTTACACGTAGCGTTAGATGTACCACCCCCAGAGCATGCAGTCACAACTATATTGCCACAGATCTTATAGACATTGCAGGACATCAATGTTGTTATACGTGGAGGATCATTAGGAGGACGACCTAGGCATCATAATAGGGAACCATCAATGGAGGTCCATGCACCTTCGTGACATAATGAGGATTATAGGGTAGGGAACTTCCATGTAGAGTCAGCTAGACCAGATTCACCTTAGAGGGGACATGAAGATAGGGTTTCAGGACATAGAGAAAGATCTAGGATCCCTAAACCAAGGAATAATTATGTGGAGGGACCTAAGGGCCAACAGACATCAGTTGCGGATCATACTAGGGAGATCTTGAAGCTACGACCATCTCATTATGTTGGTGATACAGGTGGATTTCAGGCCAAGGCTTGCTTAGTAAGTTTGAATGGATGCTTCAAGCTTTGTCCATGTACTAGTAACATGAAAGCTCATGTTGCAATTAAACTTCTAAAGGATGGCACATGAGTTTGGTGGAGAACCGAGGAATAGAAGCTATATGTAGATTCAGAGACTATGACATGGGAGCTCATTAAAAAATGATTCAGGAGTTGATACTTATCAAGACATTTTATCCAACAGAGGATTGGTGAGTTCCATGACCTACAATAAGCATCTATGAAAGTGGTTGAGTATGAGAGTCGATTTTTGGACTTGGTTCAGTATGTTGACTACATGCAGGATGAGAATGTCTGGATTCATAGGTTCATCAAGGGTCTCAATTTGGATTTGGGAGTGGTTGTGCGTAAACATTGTCCACAGACATTAGCTGAGGCCGTTGAAAAGGTGAATATTGTAGAGGAGAACAGGGTAAAACACAACAGGCTAGAGAAAGAGTGAGGAGATGCATTCAGCAGATGTAAGATACTCGATCGAAGGGTATAGCTTCTCCTCATGGAAGACATAGTTAGACCCAGTCTTCTTTCAGGCCACCACATAAGCCACATCAACACTAACATCAACAAACCCATCCACCATTTAGACCTCAAGAGAGATTTGATGCACAGAGGGGACAAAGTATGGGGCCTCCTCCTAGAGGACTTCTCATGACACATGCACCACCTAGAGCTCAGTCAACTGAATCTCATCCACAACAACAGCAACAGTCCATGGAAGGATCATTAGGGTCTACAGTACATAACACTAGAGCACCCGAGGGAGCTTATTATCATTAGAGAGAGCCTGGTAGTTGTTACAGATGCGGAGTACAGGGACACCATTGGAAAGATTGTCCACAAAACCCTAATAACAAGGGTAAGGGTTCCATTTTAGAGCCAATAGTCAATGATATGTCATGAAGCCATAGGATATATGTAGTGGCCGAGAAACGTCAAGAAGAACATCAAGGCATGGTGATAGAGACTTTACGTAGCATCAAGGTGGTATTTCTACCTCTATCTTGGTTGATTCAGGTTCTTCTGATTCCTTTATTTCTCTGTCATTAGTAGAGCGATGCAAGCTGGTGGAAAATAGGAAAGGAGATAGTTGGCACATTGATATGGCTTCTAGAGCTATGCTCTCCATGCACTCCCTAGCTAAGAAATGTGTAGTTGACCTAGGATACTTCACCACGACCTTGGATCTTCGCATCCTTCCGTTGCATTGTTATGGAGTTATCTTGGGTATGGACTGGCTATCTCTACACAAAGATAGAATAGACTATTACAACAAAATGATATCTTGTGTTGATGATTTGGGGATTGAGTTGGAGATAGTTGGAATTAGTAGACACATATCCATTCGCACCATATCCACTATGCAGCTAAAGTGGTGTGTACGTTGGGGATGTCAGATATATGCGATTACTATTAGTGACAGGTTATAGAAGTAGATTAGTGGGCCCTCATAGGATGATTACCCCATTTTGTAAGAGTTTTCAGATACCTTTCTTGGCGAGTTACCTACTCTATCTTCCCCACATGAGATATATTTTCACATTGAATTGATTCCTAGAAAAGTAACGATTAAGAATCATTACCCCCTTCCATGAATTGATGACTTGTTTGATCAGAAGAAGGGGGAAAAAATATTTTCCAAGATATATCCTAAGTCTAGTTATCATCAGCTAAGGATTGTAGATGTGGATATTCATCAGAAAACCTTCCGCATGGGATATGACCACTACTAGTTTACAGTCGTGTCATTCGGTTTGATGAATGCCCCCGCAATATTCATGAGTTTGATGAATGGGGTATTCAGGACATTCTTGGACCGCTTCGTGCTCATATTTCTTGATGACATATTGATATACTCACAAATCCGTGAGGAGCATGAGGATAACGTTTGACAGGTTTTGCAGTGTCTTCAAGAACAACACCTATACAGGAACCTAGAAGAAGTGTGAATTCTTTCAAATAGAGGTTCAATATATGGGGAAGGCATCACCGTTGACCCTTCCAAAATTAGAGATATTATTAGTTGGCCAGTGCCGACTAGTGTGACTGAGGTACGAAGCTTCATGGGATTGGCAGGATATTACAAGAGATTTGTTTAGGACTTCTAACGTATTTCTCATCCCATCACTTCCCTTTAACAAAAAGGGAAGAAGTTTATTTGGTCAGTTAAACGTGAGCAGGCCTTCAAGAATTTAAAGGATTTCCTAACTAAAATTCCCATTTTAGCAATGCCACACCCAAAAAGGAACTTATTTGTTTGCATAGATGTTTTGTTGGTAGGGATAGGAGGATTTTTGATGCAGGATGGCTATGTTATTTCCTTTGAGTCTCGAAAACTGAAATATTATGAGCTCAATTATCTGACTCATGACATTGAGCTTGCGGCAGTGGTACATGCCTTAGTGTGGTGGCATCATTTTCTATTAGGAAGGAGGTTTATTCTTAGGATAGATCATTTGAGCCTTCGACACCTCTTCACACATCCTCATATCAATGCCCATCAACAACGTTGGATGGAGTTGTTATGTGAGTATGACATGGAGGTTTAACATGTAAAAGGAAAGGAGATTGTGGTTGCGAATGATTTGAGTCATCAGAGGCATGTTTTGATGGATACTTAAATTGATATGGACTTGCGGAGTAGGATATTACAAAAACTTCCTCATGACATCTTCTACCTATTAGCTAGAGAAGAGATTGAGTCCCAAAGACCTCTTCAGGGGAAGTTTGAGGAATTGACACTAGATTTTGATGGAATTCTCAGACACAGAGTTTAGATATATGTGCCTAGGGATGGAGATTTGATGCAGGTAATTCTTGCAGAGGAACATCATGTACCTTATTCGACCCATCTAGGGCTGAAGAAGATGCACACCACACTAAGACAACTATTTTATTTGAGAGGGCTTATGAGAGATATAACTTGATTTGTGTCTCATTTTTTAGAGTATCATAAGGTGAAGGACGAGCATTAGTATCCAACTAACCTTCTTTACCTGCATGCTATACCGGAGTGGAAATGGGACACCATTTCCATATATTTCATAGTAGGGTTTCCTATGTTGAGATATCACCATGATGCCATCATGGTCACGGTGGATAAATTAATGAAGGTGGCTCATTTTTCTCTGGTGAAGACTACCTATATAGGTAATGCAGTGGCATGAGTGTATTTGGATGAGATATTGAGGTTACATCGTATTCTGTGGAAGATCATCTGTGACTACGATCCCTTGTACACATCACATTTTTGGACTTCTATGCAACATGCTCTGGGGATGAATATCAATTTCAACACAACCTATCACTTGGAGATAGATGGTCAGAAAAAGTGGGAGAAATGGATTTTAGAGGAAATGCTTCGGATGTATGTCATGAATCATCAGTTGAGATGGGAGGAGTATTTGTACCTGGTTGATTTTTCTTACACCAAAAGCTTTTAGAGTTCCATTGGCATGACACCATTTCAGGATTTATATGGCAAAGAGTGAAGGACTCCTTTGAGCTAGGACAAGCTAGAGGAGAGGGTGAATTTTGGGGCAGCTATGTTACAAGATTTGGAGCAGTAGGTCACCTTGATCAGAAAAAGGTTACAGGAGGCACAAGACAGACAGAAGAAGTATGCAGATCAGAGGAGAGTTGACTATAGTTTTAAAGTTGGCACAAAATTATTTCTTAGAGTCAGACCTCACAAGAGCCCCATCCGTTATGGAAAAGGCTCTAATTTAGATATGAGATTTGTGGGAACATTTGAGGTCTTGGAGTGGATGGGTCCCGTAGCCTACTGCTTAACCTTTCCACCAAGTTTGTCTCACATCCACGATGTGTTCCATGTTTCTGTTTTTAGGAGATACATACTAGTTCTTCTCATGTATTGGATTGGACCACATTGTAGGTGCAAGAGTAAGGACATGTGATGGTGGAGCCCATGCACATTTTAGAGTGCAGAACCCTGGGCCTTCGAGGGCATGAGATTGATCAGGTGCACATCCAGTGGGATCGTTACGATGAGACAACAACTATGTGGGAGGACGCCACACCTTTGAGATCACAATTTCCACACCTATTTCAGTGACTTCCTGGAGGAAGTTGAGTCTAAGGGGAGGGGGATGTAATGTTAAACAATTTACATACATCATCAATTCCTCCATTTTGAATCCATATCTCATTTCAAAGATCTTATTTTCGCACATGTTGGAAGTATGCTGGCAAGGGTGAAAAGGTCAAGTTAGACACCTTTTTGCTGCATTTGGGGATACAAAAACATTATCTAGTGATAAATCCCATGTCCATGAATAAACCCCAGGTGAAATTTGATATTCCAAGAGTGAATGCCTCATACATACATTAAATAAAGCTCCCATGTAGCCATAGCTAAGGAAATCTTTAATATTTGTTTCATAACACACTTGATTCTCAAATTTTGTAAAGCAGGGCTTGTCCAAGTGCACCTCAAAGTTCCCCTACTCATGAATTGTACAGTTATTCATATTGTTGGGTAGGAGACCTAAGGGTAGGCCATACAATTCTAAAAAATCATAGATTTTTCTAGGGTTATAAGAGGAAATAAAGCACAAGGCCTCCTTAAAATCCATAGAGATAACAGAAGTGAAATTAAAAGGCAAAGGCATGCTCTAGTTTCCATGAAAAAAATGAAATGACTAAAATACTTTTATGAAAAAATGAAATTACTACAGTACATGTATCATTTGATAATGGGTGAATTTGTGATGCAATCTAAGGAAGAAAGGGTGTGGGAGAAAGTGGATCTCAATCTCAAAACCCACGAGAGTTGAGTTGTGGCATCAAATAATGTAGCTTGCCCAGAATCGAGTTTCGAACAAGGAAATAGAGTAGATTTAAAGCACAAGTCCGAGCTTGTAATGCCACTCCTCTTAGACACTTACCATAGTATGATTTTGAGTATTTTGATTGAGACATTGACATTATGATTATTATGTTTTGATTAGCAGATGATAGACTATAAAGACATTTGGATTATCAATATGTTTTGATTCATATTTTGGATTATAATATGCTAGCTAACATTGGTGGACATTTTTATACATGTTGAATTGCATTGTTCTCATTTTATATTGACATATTATATTCATAACGTATTGTTTATGTTTTGATGTTTGGACTAGTCTTGTGATATCATTGATTATAGTGGAAATTATAGAATTGAAATGCTAGAAAAAAGGCAAATAAATGATAACATTTCTTAGCTTTGATGATGATCTAGTTATGTGATATGATGATGTTTATGGATGGATGTGCATGTATTTTATTTTTGATGTATTTTATGTGGCCATGAGGCCGAAGAGGTTTTTTTTTTTATTATTGTAGGAAACTATATCACAACAAACAAGAGGGGGTTAGGAGACTAACCATAGAATAATATTGGATGGATGCAACGAAGGTCGCCATGACATATTTATGTTTAGTTAAATTATTGTGTGTTGATAGGTTGTTAGGAAGTTCTGATGGGGGGTTAACCTCAAAATGTGACCATGGGCTATGAATTCTTTTCTCTTTTCTTTATTATTATTATTTTTGGAGTATATGATTTATTATTGTAGTATATTGTACTTTATTATTATTAATTAATGTGCTCTTAGTTATGTTGATTAATCATGCTAATTAAATTATTTTTGGATGTGACAAATGGGCATTTAATTGAGGTAGGTTTTACTTTTGATCTTTCAATTTGATTTGGATTCTAATTGATTTGAATATTGTGCATTCAAATCATCCCTCAAATCCCGAATTTTGACTTTGGAGTCATTTTTGGAATAAGTTAAGCTTTTCCCACACCTCTTAATCTCACCCACCCATCATACTTACGACATGAGGGGTCAAAATTAGGCCTCTTTATGTGTTTTTAAATAAAAAGGAGTAATCAATGTCATTTTTTTAACTTACCCTCCAAATTGTGTCCTTTGAAAATGGGAGTAATGGGTTGTGTGGTGGAGGAAAATTTTCACATCCTCACCCACCCACTTATGAGTCATGAATTTGTTTTTGACTTGGAAGATGGATTGGAGGTGAGTGATGTGACATCCTACATGGATACACATCACCCTCCTCTCCACATTTTCTATTTATTGGAGTAATTTTAGAGTTTTGGGGGGTTACTTGATTTAGTTGTGGACTTCTATTTTGGAGATTTGGCTTGAGTTGCTTGTTTGGAGTCTTAGAGCTTGTTTGGATTTGGGCTTGAGCTTGGAAGGAGCTTAGAGTTGTGATTTTGGATCAAAGGTTCTTGTAATGATGAGGTAGGAACTTAAACCTTGCAATTTCATTTTATTATATGTATGTTGTTTGTAAAATGAATGTTTGTGTGTACTTGATGGGGACTTGGGTAGTATGGCCTTAAGGATGGTGTAGGAGAAAGAATATGGAGATATTTTGAGGGAGGGATAAGAGTATTGTTTGCATATTTTGGAGGGAGTTTGTGTTGGGTGTCCCACCTTTTAAGATAAGATATTTTTACTTATCTTTGTAAGAAATACTTGAGTGAGTGATAAGAGTATGAGGGAGAGATAAGAGTTTGAAGGAGGGATATGAATTTGGTTTATGTGTGGGTGAAATTATTTGGAGGCCTTTAAGCTGGACGTTTAACCGATTGGGAGACATAAGTGATTTCCCCATATTTCCTTACTCCCTTTGCTTAAAGTTTTAAGCCTTGTTTTGGAAAAGTTACATTCTTTTGGTGTTAATTTTTGCTTCTACGTGTATTAAAAGATTATTGGCATGTGTGTTATAATGTGGAAGCATTTTTGAAAGTTTCCATTGGTTGTATCCATTCCTTATTTCTCTATGGTTGGGGCTCGGGGGCCAATGAAGAGGATGACTTCTACTTCTCATTGGAAATATGGTTGGATGGAGAGAGTCGCCTACTCCCCTTCTTGTTTTTGTGTTTAAAGATGAAGGAGAAAAGCTATGGAGTTGCAATCTGATCAAATGATGCATATATGTTGTGTTGAAGATAAGAAGAGAGAATCTCTTGTAAATGTTATCATGTTTTCCTACCATTGAATGGAGGATTGTAATAATTGTATTTATTAAAAATAAATAAATTATATTGTAAAGTACATTATTTTGTTGTATAATTTGGGACTACGAAAATTGAGAATAAGTCATTTTGTTACCTTTTTGTAAGTGAATTATTGAGGAATTGTAAATCATTGGAAAGTTAAAAATTAATTAATTTGTTGTAATTGAATGATAGATATTGAAAAAGAGATGCTTTTTATTTTCATGGTGAGTGTGTTGTTCCATTGGAAATGTGAAATAATCAAATAATTATTATTTTTTGAAATAGATTAACTTGTAGACATAAATTCATATTCATATTTTAGATGTGGAATTTAAAATGTTAAATCATAAAAGATTTTTTTTTTTAAAAAGCAAAGATTAAACCCTCATAAATGTACATAAATTTTAAAACCCTGAACATTTTCTCTACAAAAAATTTATGACATACTTAAATTTGACGTCCATATGGCCGTCATCCTACCCTGTTCTAGGTTTGTTGTGACAGTCATTTGACCGTCAAATTTAACACAATAAAAAAAAACATTAAAATAAAGGGAGTTATGTAGTAATTATTCGTTAGGAGAATATTTAAATATGGTTAAGAAAATTAATTTAAATGACGTCCTTAAGAAGGTTGTTAGGTGATTTTAAATTTAAATGTTATTCTAGGTGTTTGATTAAATTTAATTCAGAGAATATTAAATTGTATTAAAAAGAATTCGGGAGAATTTAGCCGAATCTTAAGGTTTCAATTATTAAGTGCGAACTAATTAAATAAATTAAAATATCATTACGTAAGGAGTTAATCAAATAAGCAAGAAACGTAATTACTAAATAAGGTTAACATAGGAAATGTATTTTAGATTAGATTTATTTAAAGATTATTGTTAACCTCAATGTGAAAATAAACGATTTTGATTTAAGGATTGATTGTTTTAAAAAAAAATCATTCATAATGTTTCTAGGTTAAATAATGGTGTTTGGATATAGTTTGGAGCGTAAACATTTGTGGGCATTACACTTGGTATCAGAGCTGTGGGTTCAACTCTTGGACCCTGGGCACACATGGAAACATAAACAGATAACCTATCAGAACCTTCACTTAGAACACAACATTGTTTGATTTTTGTAAAATGTAGAAAACATAGTAAACCAAAACAAACCTAAACAATGATGAACTAAATATTGACTTGGTTTGTGTAGGAGGCACGAACTAGACAACGGGTTCTTACACGTAGAGCTAGATGTACCACCCCCAGAGCATGTAATTTTAGCTATATTGCCACAGATCCTACAGACATTGCAGGACATCAATGCTGCTATATGTGGAGGATCATTGGGAGGAAGACCTAGCCGGAATAATAGGGAAACATTAGTGGAGGCCCATGCACCTTCGCGACATAATGAGGAGTATAGGGCAGAGAACTTCCAAAAAGAGTCAGTTAGACCAGATTCACCTCAGAGGGGACATGGAGATAGGGTTTCAGGACACAGAGAAAGATCTAGGAGCCCTAAACCAAGGAATAATTATGTGGAGGGACCTAAGGTCCAATAGACATCATCTGCGGTTCATATTAGGGAGATCCTGAAGTTACGACCATCTCATTATGCTGGTGATACAGGTGGATTTCAGGCAGAGGCTTGCTTAGTAAGCTTGAATGGATGCTTAAGGCTTTGTCCATGTATTAGTAACACGAAAGCTCATGTTGTAATTCAGCTTCTAACGGATGGAACATGAGTTTGGTAGAGAACTGAGGAACAAAAGATACATGTAGATTCAGAGACCATGATATGGGAGATCTTTAAGGAACGGTTAAGGAGTCGATACTTATCAAGATGGTTTATGCAGTAGAGGATTGATGAGTTCCATGATCTACGACCAACATCTATGACAGTGGCTGAGTATGAGATTTGATTTTTGGACTTGGTTCAGTATGTTGACTACATGCAGGATGAGAAGGTCTGGATTCACAGGTTCATCAAGGGTCTAAATTTGGATTTGGGAGTGGTTGTGCATATACATTGTCCACAGACGTTAGCTGAGGCCATTGAAAAGGTGTATATTGCAGAGGAGAATAGGTTAAAACACAATAGGCTAGAGACAAAGTGAGGAGATGCATTCAGTAGATGTAAGATACTCGATCGAAGGTTATAGCTCCTCCTCATGGCAGACATAGTTAGACCCAGTCTTCCTTTAGGCCACCACATAAGCCACATCAACACTAACATCAACAAACCCATCCACCATTTAGACTTCAACAGAGATTTGATGCACAGAGGGGACAAAGTATGGGGCCTCCTCCTAGAGGACTTCTCATGACACATGCACCACCTAGAGCTCAGTCAACTGAATCTCATCCACACAACGGAAACAGTCCATGGAAGGATCATTAGGGTCTACAGTACATAACACTAGAGCACCCGGGGGATCTGATTCTCATTAGAGAGAGCCTGGTAGTTGTTATGGATGCGGAGTACAGGGACACCATTGGAAAGATTATCCACAAAACCCTAATAACAAGGGTAAGGGTTCCATTTTAGAGCCAATAGTCAATGATATGTCATGAAGCCATAGGATATATGTAGCGGTTGAGAAACATCAAGAAGAACATCAAGGCATGGTGATAGAGACTTCAGGTAGCATAGGTGGTATTTCTACCTCTATCTTGTTTGATTCAAGTTCTTCTGATTTTTTTATTTCTCCATCATTAGTAGAGCGATGCAAGTTGGTGGCAGATAGGAAAGGAGATATTTGGGACGTTGAGATGGCTTCTGGAGCTATGCTCTCCGTGCACTCCTTAGTTAAGAAATGTGTAGTTGACCTAGGACACTTCACCACGACATTGGATCTTCGCATCCTTCCGTGGGATTCTTATGGAGTTATCTTGGGTATGGATTGGCTATCTATACATAAAGCTAGAATAGACAGTTACAAAAAAATGATATCTTGTGTCGATGATTTGGGAATTGAGTCGGAGATAGTTGGAATTAGTAGACACATATCCATTCGTACCATATCCACTATGCAGTTAAAGTAGTGTTCACGTCAGGGATGTTAGCTATATGTGATTATTATTAGTGACAAGTCAGAGAATGAGATTAGTGGGCCCTCACAGGAAGATCACCCCATTTTGTAAGATTTTTTAGATACCTTTCCCGGTGACTTACTTGGTCTACCTCCCCCACGTGAGATATATTTTCACATAGAATTGATTCCTGGAACAGATCCTATTTCACGCGCGTTGTATAGGATGACTAACCTTGAGATTTGTGAGCTAAAGTTACAGCTTGAGGGCCTACTCAAGAAGGGTATAATCCATCCTAGTGTATCCCCTTGGGGATGCACCAGTAATTTTTGTAAAGAATAATGACGGATCCTTCAGATTGTGCATTGACTACAGACAACTGAACAAAGTAACGATTAAGCTTTGTTACCCCCTTCCATGCATTGATGATTTGTTTGATCAGATGAAGGGGGCAACACTATTTTATAAGATAGATCTTAAGTCTTTTTATCATCAGCTAAGGATTACAGAGGCTGATATTCATAAGACAACCTTCCTAATGAGATATGGCCACTACGAGTTTTCAGTTGTGCCATTCAGTTTGATGAATGCTCCCGTAATATTCATGAATTTAATGAATGGGGTATTCAAGACATTGTTGGACAACTTCGTGCTCATATTTATTGATGACATATTGATATACTTGCAAACACATGAGGAGCATGAAGAGCACCTTCGACAGGTTCTGCAGTGTCTGCAAGAACAACAACTATATGATAACCTAGAAAAGTGTGCATTCTTCATAACAAAGGTTCAATATCTAGGTCATATCATATCTGGCAAAGGCATCGCAGTTGACCGTTCCAAAATTAGAGCTATTATTGGTTGGCCAGTGCTGACTAGTGTGACCGAGGTATGCAGCTTCATGGGATTAGCAAGATATTACAGGGGATTCATTCAGGACTTCTCACGTATTGCTCATCCTAGCATTTCCCTTCAACGGAAAGGGAAGAATTTCATTTGGTCAGATAAATGTGAGCATGCCTTCAAGACTCAAAAGGATTGTCTAACTACAGCTCCTATTTTATCTATGCTAGACCCACAAAAGGAATTTTTTGTTTGCACAGATGCTTTGTTGGCAGCGATATGAGGAGTTTTGATGCATGATGGCCGTGTTATTGCCTTTGAGTCTTGTAAACTCAAAGATTATGAACTCAATTATCTGACTCATGACCTTGAGCTTGCAACAGTGGTACATGCCTTACTGCAGTGGCGTCATTGTCTGTTAGCAAGGAGTTTTATTCTCAGGAGAGATCATCTGAGCCTTCGACACCTCTTTACACAACCTAATCTCAATGCCCATCAATGACATTGGATGGAGCTGTTATGTGAGTATGATATGGAGATTGAGTATGTAAAAGGAAATGAGAATGTACTTGCAGATGCTTTGAGTTGTCGAAGACATGTAATTATGGCTACTTTAGTTAATACAGACTTGTAGAGCAATATCTTACAACAACTTCCTCATGACAACTTATACCTATCAGCTAGAGAAGAGATTGAGTCCCAAAGACCCCTTGAGGGTAAATTTGAGGAATTGACACTAGATTTAGATAGAATGCTCATATATAGAGGTCATATATATGTGCCTAGGGATGGATATTTGAGAGAGGTAATTCTAACAGAGGCACATCGTGCACCTTATTCAGCCTGTCCAGGGGTGAAGAAGATGCACGCCAAGCTAAGACAACTATTTTATTAGAGAGGTCTTAGGAGAGATATAGCTCGATTTGTGTCTCATTGTTTGGAGTGTCAGAAGGTGAAGGCCGAGTATCAATATCTAGTTGGACTTCTTTACCCGCATGCTATACCAGAGTGGAAATGGGATACCATTTCCATGGATTTCAGAGTAGGACTTCCTATGTCGAGATATCAGCACGATGCCATCATGGTCAGGGTGGATGAATTGATGAAGGTGGCTCATTTTTCTCCTGTGAAAACCACCTATACAGCCAATGTAGTGGCATGACTGTATTTGGACGAGATAGTGTGATTGCATGGGATTCCGTACAAGATCATCTGTGACTGAGATCCCTTGTACACATCACATTTTTTACTACTATTTGACTTTACCTAAGGATGCATATCAATTTTAGCGCAGCCTATCACCCAGAGAAAGATGGTGAGACAGAGCGGGTGAACCAAATTTTAAGGGATATGCTTTGGATGTACTTCATGGATAATTAGCCAAGATGGGAGGAGTATTTTTACCTAGTTGAGTTTGCTTATAACAACAGCTTTCAGAGTTCTATCAGCATGACACCGTTTCAGGCTTTATATGGCAGAGAGTGTAGGACTCCTTTGAGCTAGGGAATGCTGGAGGACAGGGTGACTATTGGGCTAACTATGTTACAGGATATGGAACAACAAGTCATCTTGATCAAACAAAGGTTACAGGAGGCACACTATAAACACAAGAAGTAGAGGAGAGTCAGACCTCACAAGAAACCCATCCTTTACGGAAAAGGATATAAGTTATGTCCAAGATTAGTAGAACCATTTGAGGTGTTGGAGTACATTGGTCCCGTACCCTACCGCTTAGCCTTGTCACCTAGTTTGTCTCGTATCCATGATGTGTTCCATGTTTCTGTTCTTAGGAGATACATACCCGATCCTTCTCATGTATTAAATTGGACTGCATTGTAGGTGTAGGAGCAAGAAAATGTGATGGTGGAACCCATGCACATTATAGAGCATAGGAATCTGGGCCTTCAAGGGCATGAAATTGATCAAGTGCATGTCCAGTGGGATCGGTATGATGAGACAGGAGCTACGTGGAAGGAAGCAGCACCTTTGAGAGAAACGTTTCCACATCTATTTGAGTGACTTATAAGAGGAAGTCAAGTATAAGGGGAGGGGGATGTAATGCCCACTCCTCTTCGAAACTTAATGTACTATGATTTTAAGCATTGTTGATTTGAGCCTTGGATTTCATTTGATATTTTGATAGACTATGGATGTTGTGACTCGTTTTATATTTTTTTTTATGAAGTCTTAAAGTCATGGATATATATATTTTTGTATTGACGATGATGAGGTTTTGTTATTTCATATATGTACTGGCACTCAATATCCTTGATGTATTAATTATGTTTTGATTTTTCACTAGTCTTGTGATCTGATTAATGTTGGTAGAAATGGTATAATTGAAATGTTAGAAAAATGTAAACGATTCATAACATTGCTTAATTTTGATGATGATATATTCACGTGATATGATGATTTTTATTGATGAATATTCATGTATTTTATTTTGAATTATTTGATGCGGCCACGAGACTGAAGAAGTATTGTTTGATTTTTGCATGAAACTATATCACAACAAACAAGAGGGGGTTAGGAGACTAACCATAGAAGAATATTGGATTGATGCAACGAAGGTCACCATGACATCTTTTTGTTCAGTTATATTGTTATGTTTTGATAGGTTCTTAGGAAGTTCCCATGGGGGGTTAACCTCAAAATGTGACCATGGGCTTTGAAAATTTCTTTTTTTTTTTCCTTTTCCTTTTACTTGTGGAGCATAAGATTTATTATTGAATTGCATTTCACTTTATTATTGTTAATTAGTGTGCTCTTATTTATGTTTATTAATCACTCTAATTAAAGTATTTTTTCATGTGACAAATGGGCATTTAATGGCGGTAGGTTTTACTTGTGATCTTTTGATTTGATTTGAATTCTATTGATTTGACTATTGTGAACCCAACTCATCCCTCAAATCCCAAATTTTGACTTTGGAGTCATTTTTAGAGGTTTTTACGACAAGATAAGCTTGTCCCACACCTCTTATTCTCACCCACCGATCATACGTATGACATGAGGGGTCAAAATTAGGCTTATCTATGTATTTTGAAATGAAAATGGGAAATCAATGTCACCTTTTTTTACTTACCCTCCAAATTGTGTCCTTAGAAAATGGGAGTAGCAGGTTTTGTGGTGGAAGTGTTCTTGTAATGCTCACTCCTATTTGACACTTATTTTACTTTGATTTTAAGCACTGTTGATTTGATACTTAGATCTCATTTTATATTTTGATAAACTATTGTTAGAGACTATGGATGTTGTGACTCGTTTTATGGTTTTTTTTATGAACTCTTAAAGTCGTGGATATATATGTTTTTGTATTGATGATTATGAGGTGTTGTTATTTCATATACGTACTGGCACTCAATATCCTTTACGTATTGATTGTGTTTTGATTTTGGACTAGTCTTGTGATTTGATTAATGTTGGTAGAAATGGTATAATTTAAATGTTAGAAAAATGTAAACAATTGGTAAAATTGATTAGATTTGATGATGATATATTTACGTGATATGATGATTTTTATTGATGAATATTACTGTATTTTATTCTGAATTATTTGATTTAGCCACAAGGTTGAAGAGGTATTGTTTGATTTTTGTAGGAAACTATATCACAACAAATAAGAGGGGGTTAGGAGACTAACCATAGAAGAATATTGGATGGATACAATGAAGATTACCGTGGCATATTTTTGTTCTGTTATACTATTGTGTGTTGATAGGTTTTTAGGAGGTTCCCATGGGGGGGTTAACCTCAAAATGTGACCATGGGATTTGAATATATTTTTATTTTATTTTATTTTATTTTTGCTTTTACTTGTGGAGCATGAGATTTTTTATTGAATTGTATTTCACTTTATTATTGTTAATTAGTGTGCTCTTATTTATATTCATTAATCACTCTAATTAAAGTATTTTTACATGTGAAAAATGGACATTTAATGGAGGTAGGTTTTACTTGTGATGTTTTGATTTGATTTGGATTCTATTGATTTGACTATTGTGCACCCAACTCATCCCTCAAATTCTGAATTTTGACTTTGGAGTCCTTTTTGGAAGTTTTTGGGACAAGATAAGCTTATCCCACACCTCTTATTCTCACCCACCCATCATACATATGACATGGGGGGTCAAAATTAGGCCTTTTTACGTATTTTTAAATGATAACGGGAAATCAATGTCATCTTTTTTGACTTACCCTCCAAATTGTGTCCTTAGAAAATGGGAGGAGTGGGTTTTGTGGTGGAGGAAATTTGTCACATCTTCACCCACCCACTTATGACTCTTGGATTTGTTTTTTACTTAGAAAGTATAATTGGAGAGAAGTGATGTGGCATCCAACATGGAGCCACCTCACCCTCCTCTCCACTTTTTCTATTTAATGGAGTCATTTTAGAGTTTTTGGGGGGTTACTTGATTTAGATATACACTTCTATTTTGGAGCTTTTTTGGATTTGGGCTTGAGCTTGGAAGGAGCTTAATATTGTCATATTGGATCAAAGCTTCTTGTAATGGCAAGGTTGGAACTTAAACCTTGAAATTTCATTTTATTACATGTATGTTGTTTGTAAAATGAATGTGTTTTTGTGTTTTTTTGGCACTTGGGTAGAATGGCCTTAAGAATGGTGTAGGAGAAGGAATATGGGGATCTTTTGAGGGAGGGATAAGAGTATTTTTTACATATTTTGGAGGGATTTTGGGTTGGGTGTGCCGCCTTTTAAGATAAGAGAGTTTTTCTTATCTTGTAAGAAATACTTGAGGGAGAGATAAAAGTTTGAGGGAAGGATAAGAGTTTAGTTGTCACGTGGAAGAAAATTTTGGAGGCATTTAAGGTTGGTGCTTAACCCATTGGGAGGCATAAGTGAATTCCCCATATTTCATTGCTCCCTTGGCTTAATATTTTAAGCTTTGTTTTGGAATATTTGCATTCTTTTGGTGATGTTTTTTCCTTGTATGTGTATTAGAATATTGTTGGCATGTGTGTTGTATTGTGGAAGTATTTTTGAAATTTTTCATTGGTTGCATCCGTTCCTTATTTCTATATGGTTGGGGCTCAGGGACCAATGAGGAGGATAATTTTTGCTTGTCATTGGAATTATGATTGGGTGGAGAGCGTTGGCCACTGCCCATTCTTGTTTTTGTGTTTAAAGATGAAGGAGAAAAACTATGAAGTTGGGAATTGATAAAAGGATGAATATATGTTGTAATGAAGAAAAAAAGAGAAAATTTCTTATAATCATTGTCATATTTCTCCTACCATCAAATGGAGGATTGTAATACTTGAATTTATTTATTTATTTGTGAAATAATGTACTTGTAGTTGAATGATAAATATGGAAAAGAAATCATTTTGATTTTCATGGTGAGTCTGTTGGAAACTTTAAATGATCAAATGATTTTTTTTATATAAGTAAATTACCCTATGGGCATGTTTAAACTCGCATTTTACATGAAGCATTTAATATGCTAATTCATACAATAAAAATTATTTGGCTTTGGAAACGCAAAGATTAAACCCTCATGAATGCACAACAATTTTAAAAATCCTAAAATTCTGTCTACAAAATTTTTTATGGCCAGATTAAATTTGACGTTCATATGGATGTCATCCTGCCATGTAAAATTTAGGGAATTTTAATCCCATTAAACTTTCATATTTCAACAAAAAACATAAAAATAAACGGAGTTATGTAGTAATTATTCGTTAGGAGAATATTTAAATATGGTTAAGAAAATTAATTTAAATGACGTCCTTAAGAAGGTTGTTATGTGATTTTAAATTTAAATGTTATTCTAGGTGTTTTGTTAAATTTAATTGGGAAAATATTAAATTGTATTAAAGATAATTAAGGAGATTTTGTCCGAATCTTAATGTTTCAATTATTAAGTGTGAACTAATTAAATAAATTAAAATATCATAACTTAAGGTGTTAATCAAATAAGAAAGAAAATTAATTACTAAATAAGGTTAACATAGGAAATGTAATTTAGATTAGATTTATTTAAAGATTATTGTTAACCTTAATGTAAAAATAAACGAATTTGATTTAAGGTATGATTGTTTAAAAAAAAAACATTCATAATGTTTCTAGGTTAAATAATGGTGTTTGGATATAGTTTGGAGCGTAAACATTTGTGGGCATTATAGTTCTCCTACAAAATTAAAGGTGTAATCATTGGCACAAATTTTTCTCTAAAATATTTTATTAGAAGGTTAAAAGTATGGTTCTAAAACTCATATCACTTATGAGAGACTTTATTTCTTAATTTTTTTAATCTAACGGTGTATGATGCAAGAGAAGCGAAGTTCATGCATTATCTTTGCTCAACCAAAGATATTCTAGAGAATGAAAATAAGACAAGTTTTATAATGTGCAATCATGTTTGATGTAAAGACTTTTTGAATATTCTCGCAAAGTCCAATAGAATGTCTATGTTTAGTTGGTATTAGTTGTGCCTTTTTATTTTCTTAAATTTGTATATATATGTGTGTGTATAATATCATAAAGCTATTGGAAATTTTATTTAGATTTACAATGTACATATGTTTAGCCCTGACATTCCGAGTTATATAGTGGAACGATCATAAATAGATTCAAGATATATATAGTATACTTTGTTGGTCATAACTAAATATTGAAAGTATTGTGCAAACCCATATCCTATGGCGAACAATAAAAATTGTAACTTCAAGGATAAAAAGTCTTATTTAGGAATAATGTTTTTTAAAAGTCATGAAGGCACATTTACATTATGCCTACATGCTTTAAAAGATTGTGTAAATACCATAAGCTTTGGTGTGGGATCAAATTGTTATAAAAACAATAGGAAGAGAGAAATTAATTTGAAACGATCATAACATGTACTATAACCTATAAAGCACTTTTAAAATATCACATTGGAAGGGAAATCTCATCTCGAAACCAGACATTCAACTGAGAAGCTATACATTCATTAGACTACCACACAATTTAAGTTGTTGAAGATGGGCTTGCATCATTTCACTTAATAACTGACAAGGCTCACTAATGACACAAATGGTTGAAATACAAAATGGCAGCATACAAAGATTTACAAGCTAGCAAATTATGTTTATTATGCTAAGAGGTGGTTGTATTGAGTTCAACTATGATATTGGTCCTTTGGACCTTATTATTATTTTATTTTTTAATATATTTAATTATTTATAGGTGGGGCATGTTAATGCCTCAGATTATAAGTATAGTATTGTGTGACCATATAAACAAATCATTTAATTTGTCGAAGGAATTTGGTTCAAGTGTAAGATGACACAAGTTGTTCTATGTTCATTTCCAGTGAGGATGAAAAATAATGATATATGTAGATGTTTGGGATATGGCTATAATCGAATTAGATCACTTGAAGAAAAAATTTTGGTGTTGGATTGTTGTTGAAACCATGTGTGCAATGTGTACGAAATAAGCCATAGTTGGTATCTATTATTGTTTATTAAATGAAGATGTCCTTTATGTAATATTTTTGTTGTGGAATTATTAGTGTGGCATAGTTTAAGGAATCCTTTCATTAGGACCCCTAACCATAGCACCATCACTTTTCTCACATAAACCTGTATTGAGAGTGTACTTCTTTCTTCTTTTTTTTTCACATTAATGCATTATTACCAATGTTGTCATAGATAAATGGTTTATAAATAATAAAAAGTCCTCATGAACCAAAGGAATAAATACAACATATTGTAAGATTCTTTTTTTCTAATATTAAGATAAACTGCTTTGTTTTACCTTGAATACTATCTCCTTCATGTTATGTACATCCCTCTCGAGATTATAGTCCCCCAAATATATCCTTGTTATCTCAAAATCAGTTTTATAAATCTCATGTTCACTCTTATCCACTATGTTGCTTGACAATTTCAATAAATTATTTGCCTTAGGTATCGGTAACTAGGAAGCAAAGTTGTTTTATCTTCTTAATTTCAATCTTGTGTTGGACGTAAGAGAATGAAGTGTTTAAAATATCTCTTAAGGACGTTCTTGAAGAATCCATTCCAAGTGCCAGACGAGGAAGAGAAAATTGTGATGTGGAGATGAGTACAATAGTTGTAGGAGAAGAAGGAGAGGGTCTTCTTATATTAAACATCAGGTTGGGAAGAAATTTCTTTCACTATATCCTTAATTCAACTTAAGCAACTTCTTCCTCTTCTTCATCATCCTCTTCACTTTCCTCTTCTTTTTCTTCTTCATCTTCTTTCTTTTCATATTCCTATTTTTCTTCTTGTTGTTGTTCAACCTCTTCCTCCTTTTCTTCCTCTTTATGTGTATCATCTTTTTTATCACTTTTATTATCTGTATATCCCCTCAAGGTCCGTGCATATAACTTAATACCAAATTCTTGCTGATTGTAGGAAGGAGTTTTCTGAGAACAAACACTCAGGATTCTTGCCTTAACGACTAACTATTTCTGGAATGAATCGATAATGGCCGTCCAATCTATTGTCAGGATTCTACCACAATGGATTACAGTATACATTGAAAGATAACGAATTACAGTTTTATTACAGTTTGGTTACAGTTTTAGTTTTTAATTTGGTGATCTAGCTATTTATACTTTGATTACAAATGTTGCGGGAATCCTTCCACTTTGATATTCAATAGGAAAACTTGTTACCACGTATAGCCGTAATTGATCCTTCGAAATTTTAACAAAGAATGTTAATTTTTTGTTATTACGGTAGTGTATCTAGATGACATGTTGTCAATTGGCAACTTGACAATAAGTAATTGATTATTGACACTAAGCATTAGCTCCCATCTCTGTTTTATATGAAGAATCTAGGCATTGTAAAATTTTATTTGTTTATGGAAATTAAAAAAATATCTATGTAGACAAGAAATTATGGTTAAATTAAAATAAGTGTATCGAGATTATATTGAAAAGGTGTCAAATGAATAGGGAGAGAATGTCCATCTTACTAGAGGATGAGTGAAGGATATTTTGTTTCAATATGGTAAAAAAAATTGTTGTGCATGAGGAGAAGATGTGAAGGATAACAGAGACCCTTAAAAGTAATGATGATCAGCTCAAAAATATATGCAACATGGATGAGGAATACTGGGAACCTTATCGGTGAAAGAGGTCAGTCACATGACAAATGTTCTCCTACAAAATTGAAGGTGTAATCATTGGAACAAAATTTTCTCAAAAATATATTATTAGAAGGTTAAAATTATGGTTCTAAAACTCATATCACTTCTGAGAGACTTTATCTCTTAATTTGTTTAATGTAATGGTGTATGATGCAAGAGAAGAAAAGTTCACGCATTATCTTTGTTCAACAAAAGATATGCTAGAGCATGAAAATAAGCCAAGTTTTATAATGTGCAATCATGTTGGGTGTGAAGAATTTTTGTATATTCTTGTAAAGTCCAATAGAATGTCCATGTTTAGTTGGTGTTAGTTGTGCCTTTTTATTTTCTTAAATTTTTTTATATATGTGTGTAAAATATCAAAAAGGTTATTGGAAATTATATATATATTTACTATGTAGATATCTTCGCCCTGACATTACGACTTATATAGTGGAGTGATCATAAAGAAATTCTAGATATATATAGTATATTTTGATGGTCATAAATAAATATTGAAAATATTGTGCAAAGCCATATCCTATAGTGAACAATAAAAATTATAACTTCAAGGATTAAAAATCTTTTGTAGGAAGAATGTTTTTAAAAAGGCATCATGGCACATTTACATTATGCCTACATGCTTTAAAATATTGTGTAAATACCATAAGCCTTGGTGTGGGATCAAATTGTTATAAAAACAATAGGAAGAGAGAAATTAATTTGAAACGATCATAACATGTACTATAATGTATAAAGAACTTTTAAAATATTAGATTGGAAGGGAAATCTCATCTCAAAACCAGACATTCAACTGAGAAGCTATACATTCATTAGACTACCACACAATTTAAGTTGTTGAAGATGGGCTTGCATAATTTCACTCAATGATAAACAAGGCTCACTAATGGCACAAATGGTTGAAATAAAAATGGTAGCATACAAAGATTTACAAACTAGCAAATCATGTTTATTATGCTAAGAGGTGGTTGTATTGAGCTCAAATATGATATTGGTCCTTTGGACCTTATTATTATTTTATTTTTTAATATATTTAATTATTTATAGGTGGGACATGTTAATGCCTCATATTATAACTATAGTATTGTCTGACAATATAAACAAATCATTAAAATTTTCAAAGGAATTTGCTTCAAGTGTAAGATGATGCAAGTTTTTCTATGTTCATTTCATGTGAGGATGAAAAGTAATTATATATGTAGATGTTTGGGATATGGCTATAATTGAATTAGATCACTTGAAGACAAAGTTTTGTTGTTGGATTGTTGTTGAAATCCTGTGTGCAATGTGTACGAAATAAGCCATAGTTTGTATCTATTATTGTTTATTAAATTAATATTTCCTTTATGTAATATTCTTGTTGTGGAATTCTGAATGTGCCATAGTTTAAGGAATCATTTCATTAGTACCCATAACCATAACACTATCACTTATCTCATATAAACCTATATCGAGAGTCTATTTATTTCTTCTTTGATTTTTTTCATTAATGCATTATTACCAATGTTGGCATAGATAAATGGTTTATAAATAATAAAATTTCCTCGTGAACCAAAGGACTAAATACAACATGTTGTAAGATTCTTTTTCTCTAATAGTAAGATAAACTACTTAGTTTTACCTTGAATATTATCTCCTTCATGTTATGTACATCCCTCTCGGGATTATAATCCCCCAAATATATCCTTGTTATCGCAAAATCAGTTGTATAAGTCTCATGTTCACTCTTATCCACTATGTGTTTGAAAATTTCAATAAATTATTGGCCTTAGGTATTGGTAACTAGGAAGGAAAGTTGTTTTATCTTACTTGGAAGGAGGATAAATATGAAGAAGTGCATCCACACCATCATAATTAGGAAATTAAACCTTTGATTGAGTTTTCATATTTTTACTTTCAATCTTGTGTTGGACCTAAGAGAATGAAGTGTTTAAAATATATCTTAAGAATGTTCTTGAATAATCCATTCCAAGTGCCAGATGAGGAAGAGAATATTTTTATGTCGAGACAACTACAATAGTTATAGGAGGATAAGGAGATGATCTTCTTATATTCAACTTAGGTCTGGAAGCAATTTATTTCACTAAATCCTTAAATTTCTACTTAAGCAACTTATTCCTCTTCTTCATCACCCTCTTCACTTTCCTCTTCTTTTTCTTCTTAATCTTATTTCTTTTCAAATTCTTATTTTTCTTCTTCTTGTTGTTCAACCTCTTCCTCATTTTCTTCCTCTTTATGTGTATCATGATTTTTATCACTTTCATTATCTGAATTTTCTCCAAGTTTAGTTCAGATACCTTAATACCAAATTCTCACTGATTGTAGGAAGGATTTTTCTAAGGAGAGATCACCTATTGAGGAGCCTTGAATTCAGAAAATTTCTTAGTGAGCCATTTCATGGTTCTTGAGACAACAAGAATTGTAAGATTAATAAGATTATATTTCTCCTTCTGTGACAAATAAATGGTAGGAAGAGGAGAATATTAGATAGAATTAAAAAAATAATATTAAAGTGATTCAAAATATCTTCAATTATGTTTTATAGAAATTTATATAGTTTGAAATCTTGAATATAATGGAGAGTCATCCACCCATAAATCCTTTTCATTAATGTAAATTCATCATTGCAATCTTCCCAATAATATGCATATGGAAAGGAGAAATAAATCTCTAATTTTTTTTTACATCAATCCCTAACTTTCATGTATAATTACCTATAGATATGGGGACTCAAAATCGAGATAATTTATCATCCATACAAGTTCTATGGATAATGTCTAAATACTTGTAGAGCTAAATGAGAACAATATTATCACTATGTTAAATAGGGAGCTTTTATGGATTTCATTCAACTATTACTTATGTGATGTATATAAACATTTGAAATTGGATAAACATGCTTCTATAGACTGCTATCACTTGTTTGCATTCCTCAAAGTTTTTGTTAGAAAAACATCCATTAAGAAATATGAATAGCAACATAGTGATGGAATCATTAACCCTCTTATAATGGATGTTGCTGCTATTGAAGGTTAATTGGTTATAAAAATACTAAATTAAGATTTTTTTTGTCACCTTGAATTTATAAACGAATCAAAAAAAATTACCCACTAATTGTAAAAATTAGGTAGGAAGTAAGGTGGAAGAATTTGGTTCGGTGGACCTAAATTAGTTGTTGAATTAGATTATCAGAAATTCTCTCTCCATGATTTAAAGTTTTCTTATCTTCAAAAATCAAATTGATGAAAATTCACATCCAATCAAAAAAATTCCTTGGTTGAAGGTAGGCCCATCGCTCTTTCTAGACAAGTTATGGCATCAATTAATTCTTCAATGGTGTCACTTCTATACAAGGTATTTAGTATTTTTGAACTTCCTTTCTTCTTTGTCTTTAGCCAAGACATTGCAATCATTGTGTGATACTTATTTGTAGTGAAATAAAACTAATTTTGAGCTTAAGGTAGATTCAAGAGTTTGTAATATTCAAAAGTGGGGATAATAAGGTTTAGGTTGATATGGTGTACATCCAATTAGGTAATTAACTAGTCTTGGGGATCTCTTAATTCCTTATAAGGATCAAAGCATGCAGCACAACCTAAGATGCTATCAATACATTTCACTGAAGTAGGAAAACCTCAAAAATGAGCTATGTAAATGCTAATAATCATTTGGGATAATGGGTTTGGGTTTTTGGCTCTCATTCTTGTCTGGAATTCTATCAAATCCATGTGTTTGACATCATTGTCACAAATTTATGGAAAAAAAGTTTCTTAGGAATAAGTTGGTTCCTAGCCCACATATTGAAACTTAATTTTGGTTGGATTGAAAACACTTATAGGGATATAATGAATGTTCTTCATATGACTATCAGAAAAAATTAGGGAAAGATGGCACCGCCAAAAAAACCTATGAAACAAGAGTAAACTATGGTGAAACAAATTACTGGTTGAATGAGGAAGGAGGAACCTTATAAATGGTCCAAATGCACTTGAATTTTTGTAAAATGTTAGAAATATGAAAAATATATAATAATAAAATGGTTAAGGAGTGAAGTGAAAACGACATGGTAGAGCTCGAATCGAGAAAATAATAACTATTCAAAGGAGTGTCATTCAAGTCTAACTTTTATGACTAAATGGCTTTAAAGCGGAAGAAATATGTTTACGACACCCTAGATGAACTTAAGAACTCTTCCAAGGGTGAAATCTATGACCAAAATTTTCAATGGTTGGGGAATGTGGGTTATCAAGGAACAACGTAAACCATATAATTATTCCAAATGTACCACTAGCTCTGGACTTTTCTGATTGCATGTGTTGTTCCTAAGGATCAGTTAAATTGGAAAATCAGAAAACACAAGGAAGAACAAAATTTTTCCCTTAATTCCATGAAACTCTACCTTATCCGATTGTGTTATTTTTATACTAGGGATTAAAATAAAGCATGAATGCATAAAACACTCGGAACCATGGATTTGTTCGAACAGTTATCTAATTAATCAGTTTTCTTGATTTGAATGAAGAAGTCAGTCAAGGTGGGTAATCGGGGAACAAGTAGAACAAGGGAACAATTCCAAATTTTATTCAAATGTATTATTTTCCTGTTTTAATACCAAATATGATCCAAAAATGAATAAATCTTATCAAAGAGAGACTCAGCAAGGAGGGAAGAATGACCAAACAAGAAATATTTTTCCATGTCTTCAAATTTTTTGAAATGTCCACTGATCCATGAAAACAAGTTCCAAGTGGACTTGGTAAAGTCCCAAAAAAAAATCTTAATTAAAAAAATATGTAAGGGAGGAAAAAACGAAATAAATAAGGCCTTAGAGGATGAAAAGTGGATATAATAACAAGATAACGATCAGAGGGATACAAAGGTCCAAATGTTTTTAGAACATTAAGAAAAATAAGGCCATTTAGGATTAAAATAAAGCTCAGGAAGAAAATTGGATGTAATAGGAGTAAAAATAACAAAAATAAAATGACTCATATGATAAAATAAAGTTCGTAGAAGAACCAGTTGTGTATGAGAAGGCCACCAGGGAATCCAATGAAGAAAAGGAACATGAATTTAGAATTGAAGAATATTATAAGATAGAGAAGGGACATAAAAGTATTAAAGTAGCCATGGGGTGATAGTAGATATCGATATATTTATGAAATATCATATTGTGTGGGTCTAGTATGTAACTAGGACAAAAAACAATCATAAACATTCTCGTAAAAAGAGGGCAATTAAAAAAAATATCTCTTCCAGAGGTAGAATTTTACATGAGTGCACATGACAATATTTTAAACATAAATAAATGTACTCGGCTAAAATAGATTTTGGTGGGTGATATCCTTGTAAAAAAATGCCCATAGTGAGTGGATGATGAGGTGTGTGGCCCTAGAAGAGGTGAGGGAAAAAGTCATTTCAAATATATAAAACGTAAGGCTACAGTATGATCATGATAAAACTCAACATATATCATGAAAACTATAAGAATTGGTGGCCAATTTTTTATGATGACACTATGGAAAACTACAGGTATTCTCGATTGAAAAATCTAAAAACTGATAATTTAAAGACAATAACCAATATAGAAGAGAAAATGTCTAAATTAAGTATAGTGATGAATGAAGTGACCACAGATTATGTGATATCTACACATTAGTAATAAATTATTGAACATAAAAATGAACTTGATTCCATTGAAGAATTATGATTTAAGTTATATATACAATAATAAATCATGAAAGATATATTCATTCACACACACACATACACACACACATACATACATCCATCCATCTATCCATCCATCCATCCATCCATACATACATACATACATACATACATAGACACACACAAGAATTTGGGGTTGTCACAATTTGGAATTAAATATAGAAAGAGAAAGGTGTTAGAGCATAGATGCTCCATGATATGGTTGAGAATGGATTCATGCAAATAACATAAATTAAAGTATTAGTACAAGCAAAAACATCATTTGGAAGTGAATATCACACCAATTACATCTAATCGAATTTCATATGTACTTATAAAACTATCAATATAGACTACACATCTGGTCTAGATACAATAATGAATTTGGATTATGTTTCTATTTTTCAAAGTTATAATTTTATGTTCTCAATAATGTAATACTATTATTGATTATGTATAAATAAATAAGAAGAGTTAGAAGATTAACTATTATGTTTGTGATCCCCAACCTTGTTATCATAGAATGATATGAGTTTGAGTAAACAACCCTACTTCAATTTTATTTTCTTTACTATGCAAGAGTGTTAACATGTAATGTTTTTAATTGACATCTACGTACATCATCTCTAGATCTAAATAAAATAATATTACTAAACTAAGAAGTATATGAACATTATGAAAACATTTTGATCACTATTTTTAATTAGCAATAACTATAATGTATAAAACCAAGGAGAATAACCTAGGGGCTAGATTACCCTATATAGGATACAAAATTTATTTATTATTTTTCTATGTGTAAGAAACACAATTATAATGATGATTCCAAATCTATACAAAAGATATGCATTCACATTATACTTCGTTCACAATATGCGATATGAATTAAATTATTCTTCACATTATCTTGCAATATTTTTGCATGATGAACTCATTCCATTATTAGCTTCCCAACAATCCATAAGTGTAAGAAGAAGTAAATAATGTTGTTAAGTGCCTAGGACAAAAATAATGATCATGAGTAAAACTCGAAAGACACATATATTGAACATTTCCTTTTGGTATTCAATCCATGGAATCTTTCATGCCACCAAGTTCTTCCCACATCACACATTACTAAGAACTAACACGTAATGTGTGATTTTTGAAATAATTGCTCAATTACAATACAAATTTCTTTATATTGTATGCTTTTGGGTAGATTTGATAGAAATGGATTTGAGACATTAAATGTTTCTATATTTGCATAATATTAAGACACATAACCCTATCTACTACTTTATCATAGAAATAATCAATAATCATGATTTGATTCTATATAGTTATATGTGGAAACTTTATAATATATGAGAGTTTCATATGATCATTATGATATTTACACATGACACAATTCCATGTTCTTTTAGATGAAATGTTTTTAAAGTGTGGGAGTTGGTCTCAATTTATAGTACATTAATTATTTTATATTAATATGAAAATAATTGGAGAACAATTTTTATTTTATTAGATAGGGTAAAAACACAGATTGGCTCCTAGAGGCCAGTACAAGAAAGATAACATCGTGAAAGATCACATACAGAAACAAAAAGATGAACAGGACAAAAAAGGGTTAAACAAGCTAAAACCAAAGACTGCAAGGTCCAAAACCCAACTAGCGAGAGAAACATAAACTATAAAACTAAACCAAAAAGCAAAGAAAGTTTGCCAAAAAACCTCCTAAAATTTAGGAGCAACACCATTAAATTTTATTTTGATTCGTAGAGGGTTTGGCATCCATGGTCTTAGTCTCCTTGTTGTGCTCGAGTTATAGCTTCTTACTAGGTGGCTCCTCCTCTTCATCTCCTATGGCCTCATCCTCTGTCTTGTCCTCATCCTCCTCTTTTTCATCAGATCTAGTGACCATGGAATATTTTATTTTCCTCTTATCCTCTTCAACCACTTCAAGATGAACCCTCATATCCCGAACAAGTTTATCCAGACCATATATTTCCCCCCTAATATTATTATGGGTCATACAGATTTGTTTGGTGGCTTCAATGTTGCCGGTCATACCTTTCCTAACCACAGAATTTGCCTCCTCCATGACCTGAACCATAGTCTCAAAGTACTATAGTTTTTTCTTCAAGTCCTCGTGGCTTTGCTTATCTTCCGAGTTCATTTTTCCTTTAGCTTTTGAGGACCCAACTTCTCGAATCTTCGATCCCACCACATTCTTCCCCTCCTCACCCTTGTTATGGTCCAATTTTTCTTAACGCATCTGAGTAAGACATTCATCCATAGTGATATCCTCCTCCTTTTTAGTTCGGGGCATGGGTTTATCCGTCATAGGTTTACCATTTTGAAACAGAAGGAGAATGAACCCCTCATGAATGGGGGTATCCACCTTAACCCGCTGAAAATATTTTACAGAGGTAGTCAAAGACATGAACAAAAAAAAAGGGATACTTAACATTTTCTTGTGCTTGAACATATTTAGGAGAGATAAGGGATGAGTGTAAATATTATGATACTTTCCTTCCAAAGTTTAATACTTCATAATGTGAAGTTAAACCTCCCTCCACACACGAAGGATGTAGGACCAATAAATGCCATCAGATGAAGTAATGGACCTTTTCCTTTCCAATGAAAAAAGTGTTAATGTCATGCTCGCATCTATTGTTGTGCTTAAAATTTTTTATACCATCAATGTCCATACTAGTAATCTGGGAAATGGCTTCCTTCAAGGTCTCAATTTCCATACAACTTACCACTTCCATACCATCCTTCCATGCCGAGCCAAACTCCCTAGTTAACGAGGGATCATGCCCTTGCAAATTTATGATATAATTTCTCAATACCCCAACTCAGAGCATGTGCCACATAGAAGGGTCATCCATAATATTGCCATGGCTAGAATGTTCCACCTTGACTCTATCTTCTCCCATGGTCACCAAAATATTTTCAAGAATCCCAACCAAATAGTGCATGAAAATTTTGGTGTTAAAATGACCTTTCCAAAGTGAAATAGAGCCAAACATGAACTTTTTGTTTTTAAAAATGGGCTAATTTATCTCGCTCGCGTGGATGGTACTGAAATTATTAATATTTTTCATGGTGTGTAATGTCATCGATTGGCATGGGGATAACATCACCTTTATGCCAAACATTGAAATCATTATAATGTACCCCCTCATTAACAAGCCTATCCACACATGTTTTACCAAGGCACGGAGTATTTTTGATGATGAAAGAATCAAAACCTTTAAGATGATCCTTTATATAAAAAATAATGTTAACCAAAGCCCAATTGTGGTAATTATCCTTTTTAATAGCATTGGCAATGTGAAGAGAGTCCCCCTCTATTGAAATATGTTTTATACCTCTTTCCTTAGCTAGGCTAAAACCCCATAGAAGTGCGTGAGCCTCCGCCACATCATTTCTTTGAATACCCAAAGGCCCAACATAGGCAATGATCCAGTCACCTTTATGATCTCTAATAATGACACCTCACCCTGCCATGCTAGCATTTCCTTTCGAATCCCCATATAAATTGAGTTTTACCCTTCCTCTTTCCAGTATGGACAAATTTATATGAATAGAAGGAAAGGACGCTTGAGGAGGACTATGAGAAAATTTTTTGAGTGCTTCCTCTTCCTTGCTAGAACAAGCCTTATTAATCTTACCTTTGAAAAGTTTGGAATTTTTTTAATAAAGGAAATCAAACAAACACTGACCTTTCCAATTTTTGAAGATGAGGGCATTCATGTCCTTCCATAAGAACCAAATGAAACCGGGAAGGACCATATTCCAAGAAGCAATAAGAAAGGGGAATTTGAAAGGTCATTCCCATTGCAAACAACAATCCTCAATGGAAATATGAAGAATCCATTGCACTTGGAACAAATCCATAACCTTAGTTAAGACCGCTTGAGAGAAAGGTCATGAGATAAAAATGTGGTTGACACTTTCCTCCTCTTTGTTACAAAGGACACACCTATTAGGTAAAAGCATTCCCCATTTTCTCAAGTTATCAAAAGTGAGGATTTTGTTTTGAGCTGCCAACCAAAAGAAAATGGTGACTTTAGGTATAAAATATTTCACCCAAATTTTAACCCAATAGTCCTTTTGGATAGAATCCTTGAAATTAAGGTAGTAAACAGATCAGACAGAAGAATTTCTAGAATCCTCTTCCTTCCAAAAAATAGAGTCTTCATGGTGTTGAAACCTCAGGTTATAGAAACTTCGTAATTTAAGGTTGAGAGCAGAAAAGAATAGCCTATCCCCGATGAAATTAGGGGGTGGATTAAAATTCTCCCAAATGATAGCATAATTAGAAAAAATCCAATAGTATTTAACCCACACTTTGCACCTGTCTTCAAGAACTTGTGCCACAGATCTCCAAGGCTATTCCTCTGCAAGTGGTTTCTCAGATAACTAGAAATCCCTCCAAAAGTGAATCCTATTTCCTTTCCCAATATTCCATTTAATACCCCTACTCAGAATCTCCCTAGAAGAAAGAAAATTTTTCCACAAAAAAGAGGCACAAGGGAGATTGTCAAGCAGGAAAAAAGTCTATATTCTGCCAACATTCCCTAAATATTACCTTTTGATGATGTTAGTCCATAAACCATCTTCTTTTATCACTCTCCATCCTTATTTTTCCACAAAGGCCTTATTCATGTATCTCATACTATTCAAGCCTATACCTCCACATTTCTTAGGTCTTGTAGCTTTGTCCCTGGCCACAAGATGGAATTTGAACTTCTCCTCCGACCTAGCCCACATGAACCTTTTCTGTATTTTTTTCAGTGCCTCCATGATCTTAACTAGTAACCTGAAAAGATACATAACATAAATGGGGATGCCTTGGAGAGAACTTTGGAGCAATTGAAATTTTCCAGCTTGAGTAAGGAGGATACCCTTCCAGGTAGCATTTTGCTATTTACTATCTCCAACAAATTATTTCATATTGAAAGATTTGACTTCTTATGAATGAGAGGCATTCCCATGAAAGTATCAAAGAAATTTTTAATCTTGCAACCAAGGATATGGGAAAGTATCACTTGAAATCGCCTATCCACATTAATGAAAAAATAGCACTTTTGTCGAAATTGAAAAGTTGACCTGAGACATTCTAATACTCATTCAGAATACTCTTGGAAATAGAGGCTTCTTGAATAGAAACTTTTCCGATGAGAAATTTTTCATCCAAAAATTAATTGAGACAAATGGGAGGGAGACCATTAGAAATTTTGAGACCCTACAAAAGCTTATGGGATATAGCCTAATTATATAGTCTACTTAAAGAATATGCCAAAATAATATAAATGAAAGGGGAGAGGGGTAACCTTGTCTAAGCCCCTTCCCAGCTCGAAATAAACCTTTAAGTTTTCCATTAACAATGAAAGAGAAACTGATAGTAGAAATAGAGACCATAATCATGTTAATAAAGAACTCATCAAAACCAACCTTGATCAAGATGGTCCACAGAAAGGCCCATAAAACCCTGTCATAGGATTTTTTCATATCAAGATTAACAAATATAGTAGATCTTCTGAAATTTTCAATAGAATGAATGACCTCTTAGATAACTGTTGACAATTTTTACACTTATACAAAAATGGGCAACTCAAAACTTCGTTACGACGGATAGCATTGGTAAAGTATACCTAAGCTAGGGGAGTTTCTTTCAGAAAATAATGTTACTATTGAATTATTTAATGATTACATGAAATATGTAGCTATGTTTTCTGTTACAAAACATAAGAGATCACATAGTCTACAATTTCATGCTATCTTCAGCAAAAGAACACAAAGCCCCTAAGGATAGTTGTGTTTCCTCTATGAAGACACTAAATTGTAGAATAAATGAATTTTTAGGTTTTGAAGCATCAATCGTGACTACATATTATATAATGTAGAGTTCATTACTAAATTTTATAGGTATTCTTTAATGATCTTTCCTTCATGATTAAGGCATTCAATTATATTATTGGGTTGTTTGGTTCATCATACAATCCATATCAGAAAAAAGAAATACACAACTCAATTTAACAATTCAATGGTTTATTCATAAGGAATTTCAAATGTTCCCACACAATCCGTGGGATGTAACTGGAAAGTAAAATGCAACTACTGAAATAAGAGGTACATATGCATGAAAGAGAAAATAAAGGAGTATGAGTGAACCCATCATTTCCTTGGAGGTTTCTCCTATGGTTGATGCATCCTCATCTTTATTTTTTTCCCTCTCCATCTTCACTACTGAGAACACTGTACCTAAAAATAGAAAAGACAAAACTTACAGTTTATGAGCTCAAGGTACAATCCATATTCTTATACTATCCTAATTCGTGCATATGGATCTCTCAGCAATAGGAGATATAGATTACATGAAGATAAAATAGAATATATGATTTTCTCACTCAGAAAGAAGGAGAGAAAAGAAAAGGAAAACCATGGACATAAGAGAGTCCAAAAAGCCTAAATATTTTCTAACTGTTTTCTTAAGTTTGTAGGTAGAAGTTGCTGAAAAGAAGAAATAAATCATGGCTTACGATTCTCACTATAGATAAGGATTGCATAGTTCAAATACTTCTATCCTATGGTACATGAAGCAGATAATTTTTAAGTACATGCCAGTATGAAGGGAGAATGCAACTCAAAGTTTGGTAACTTTTCTAGAAATAGAATAAGTTACAGTACTGAACAGAGAAGAGACTTGCAAATAGAAGTACATGTTTCAGAATACAACTCAAAGGTGAAGCAAAAAAATCATAATTTGAAGGCTAAAGTTAACTTGAAAAGGAAGATTACAGCTAATCTAGAATGAGGAAGAGGTCTGAGAAAAATTTGACAGGGCTTTGCCATGAAAAATGGACATTTACAACTTTCCATCATGTTTTTTCAACTAATAGATGCTCTAAAAGCTGCATGAAAATCAAATAAGTGATACAGAAAAATGAGAAGCATGCCATGATCAAGATAACAGTTATTATGTTTTAGTTTTAACCAACATACCAGCTTCAACAAAGAAGTGATACATTCTGTATTTTGAATCAAGAAAGTACATCTATTACAACTGAAACAAAGATAAAAGAAGGAAATATGGGAAAGTTTTGACAGGGCTTTGCCATGTAAAATGGACATTTTAAATTTTCTAGCATGCATAATAAAGGTGTGATAAAGCTCAAATACATTATTTAAGTAGTAAATAAATGAAACTAAAACATATCAACAAAAATTCAATGTTCAAATATGTCCTTTCCAATATCTAAAATCAAATCGAATGATTTACTTCAACAGTTTTCAATTTTCAAAATCAAATTTTCAAGTCATTTTACAACTGATAATAAAGAAGGATGCTTAGAACAAAATTACATGAGGGCTAAACAGCGAGGAATCAAGGAAATCAAGCTCATAAATATTACAAAGTACAATCAACCTTAAGAATTATTTTTAGAAATAAAGCATCAATTATACATACTACTACAGTATAGATCCAAAGCCAAATTTAGATGCATGATTTTACAGTTAACTTTTTAGTTGAGGAAGAAGGAGAAAATAGAATTGAAAGTGAAGGCAATCATCAAGTATAACCACTATTCCAGTTCTGAAGGATAAGTACAGGAAAGTTTTACATTAGAACAGAGCTCCAGAATAGAGGAATTGTAAAATGATATCTGTTAGTTACTCAAAGAAAACATGAGGTTGTAGAACTACAAGAAGACAACATGCAAATTGGAACTCCTAGCTATGATAAAAATAGTGAAAATGAAATATGTAAAGTCTAGTTTCGCTTAAGAGGATGAACCTGAAAATGATAAATTACAAAAATAGAAAACCAACTATCCACATCTCTTCATTTCAGAACATTAGAATTTGGTTTGAGCATTGAAAATAAGCAGATATCACAAATCTCGAACACAAGATTCAAAATCAGTTATTACATGGCTGAATAGAAGGAAGTACAAAGCTCTAAAAGAAACTGTGTGAAGTGGTTTTCAACCCAGGTCATCCAAGTTAACCTTTTGAAATTAAAATTTGAGATCATACAGGGCTTCCAAAATTTCAAAATGAGCACAAGGTTTGAGCAAGAGCTTACTAGTTGGGATCGAGGTGTGCAAACCCACCAGCGATGATCAAATCAATACTAAAATGAAGGACCCAGAACAGTTTTTTTCTCAAAGACCAAGGTTGTCTCAGAAATCACATAGAAAATAAAAGAAAAGAAATGATCATCAGTTTTTTGAAGCCAAAATAGTAGTGATAAATCAACAGTGATACTTAGGAGGTCCAGAATTACTTTACCTCAATAAACAGCGTGATAGTTACACAGTCCTAAGCTCAAAGGACTTCAACGATGGCGGCCAAGAAAGAGGAAAAAGAATTTTTTTGAAGAAAATCTGAGCTCAAATATGAATACAACTGGTGGAAAATCAACCGAATCTTGCTTAGAAAGTTCGAACAGAGTGAAAGACAAAAGATACATGCATAGCGGATTTGCAAAGTCATTTAACTGAGCTTGAAACCACTAAATGCTGACCACCTCAAGGAGAACCAAGAAGTTAGCTCACATAACTTCCAAGAAAGGTTTTAACAAAGAGATCACAATGAAGAAAGAAACTCAGATCACATAAACTCTTCTACATAGGGAAAACGGTGGAATAAATTAAAGCTTGAAATAATTAAAATGGAGGTCATTAAACCCTGCAGAGAGTTCAAGAACCAACAAAGAAATGATAACAAAAATATGAAAACATCGAGACCTACAAGATCCTCGTAGAGACTCAAACACCAAAGAATAACATATTCCCGATTTGCAAGAGATCAATCACAGCAGCGAACCCACAATTATTTTTCTTAGAAAACTTGAATAGAGCAAAAACGACAAATATACATATTCACTCAAACTCAAAGAACCATTTATGCAGAGGGACCGAGCTCAAAGAGTTCACAACAATGGCATCAACACAATTTTTTCCAAGGCTTCGCCCGCAGACTGAAAATCCAAAGGAAATGATCATTAGGGTTGATTTACCCTTTACCATGGAAACTCAAGAGGCGAGTCAATAGAACTCAACCATGATTGAAGCATCAATGATCAGAAATCAAACTGTGCCAGATCAATGCCTCCAGATTGATCCCCAAATTCAAAGCAAACCACTTGGGCTCCATATGCCACTGACCACATTCAATGCAAGCTAGAAACCCTAACCATATGTCAAGAATTGAAGGAACTAGATCAAGCAGTACAGAGATCGACGACCCGAGATCAATTACAAATTTGAAATAAAACTCAACCCGAGTTAAGATGCCACCAAAAAAGTGTATGGAAGGGTGAGTCCACATCATGAGGGGTCCAGCCCCATGATTAAAAAACGTTATTGCATTTGATATGTCAAGAAGGATCCCAACTATAGTCCAAGCACCATGATTAGAAAAATGTTCATGCAACATCTCCCAAAAGGTGAAGTATGGTCTTATTCCAATCAAATGCAAAATCTGAAAAACTATATGATACAATGATAACCAAAAGGTTGCATACCTTATAATATGCCTAATTCCAAAAGGTGGCCAAATGTAAAATGGTTCCACTTTTAAAACAAGGTAACCTTGTATTATTTAAAAACAAAATAATTTGGTAAGTCCACAAGAGAGACCAAACACAACGAATACAAGTGCTCATAGTCAAAAGTGGTACCCGCTAGTGGGAAGGTTGGGGATGATTCAAAATGTGTTATCCATGTGATCAAAAGAAGACAAAACAAGTGTCAACATCAGAAACAAAGGTGATCCCAATCAGGAAAGATGTTTGGATGGATTATTTTTGCAAGTATTGCAAAAAATGTAATAGATTTTTCTCACTCACATGGATATGATTTTTTGCATGCTTCTTAAAAAGGACATATCAGCAAAAGGACGTAATTTCATGCACTAGGAGAAGACTTACATATCAAGCAAGATTTATTATCAGTAAATTATTCACCCATGTTTTTCTTAAAAATAGAAAAGTCAACTTCAGTTTGACTATATGAAATCAAAGGTTATTAATGTCTCTTTGTATTAGTTTGCTTTATTTTAGTCCTTTATTTATTAATAGATAAAGGATAAAAATAGGATGCATGGCTGAGTACAACCCTAGTCTATTTTTAGGAAGGGTGGGTGAATCAATTTTATTATATATTATGTGCCTTGGCAAAGCACAAAGAGGAATTTTTAGATACAGGAGTGGTTAAGAAATTTTTTGCCAGTTTTTCCCTTTGAATGTGACTTATTTTCTACCTTTCCAATTATTTACAGTCTTGTGTATGTTTCCATTAATCTTTTGAATATTGAATTCCCTAATTAATCATCTTACCTTGTTGCAAATTCAGTAATTTCTGCATGATATTACTATGTATGTGTAACTTAGCAGTATTGTTGTGATTCTATCCCTCAATACATCAAAGTGTTTACACTTAATTATATTCAGAAAACTATTGGCATGTGCATCAAAAATTCATTCCATATCAATTGTGCATGTACTTAGTCAAAGACCTTATACAAGTTTGGTGTATCACCTCAGTTTTAATTTCATTTTTTATAGTCATCTTTTACCCTTAAACACCAGAAAATCAATTTTGGATACATCAATAAGGAACCAACATTGATACCGGAGACTCACCTCAAAATAGGTATACCCAATAACTTGAGGTGTTTTCATTGTATCTAGAAAATAGAGAGATAAAAATTTGCAATCTTAGAACACCTGCAACCATCTCTCTATAGGGTGCACTTTTGAGAGATAACAATAACCAAAATCTTGTCCAAAATTTTTCTGCCAGGAACAAAGGTGCCTTGATTAGTGGAGATGAAATTAGCAAGCACTTTCCTAAGCTTGGAAGCAATGATTTTGGTAAGAAATTTTTAACTAGTATTGCAAACGCTGATGGGCCTCAAATATTTAACATCCTTGTCCCCTATCATATTGTGAATGAGGAGCATGAAGTATTGTTAGTTTGTTTTAGGAGCTATCCATTACTGAAGAATTATTGAACCCTCTCAATAACCTCTTTCTTAATCACCTTCAAGAATTTTTAGATAAAAAATAGCAGGAAACCATTTGACCCAGGATATTTATCGGGTTCCATATGAAAAACAAAAAAATTGATCTCTTCCTCCCCCAGAATAAGATATATCTCTATATTTTCCTATTGTGAGATAACATTCTAGAAGAGACCTAAAAAATTTTCTGATGATATCCTATTTGGCTCTATCCTAGGAAGAAAGAGATCCTTGAAGTAATTAATAACAATTTCATTGATTTCCTTTTCATCAGCAGTAAGTTCTCCATTAGTTTTCCTAATTTCCTTAATCTTGAGTTGATTGGTTGTGGAAGTAGCTGAGAAATGAAAGAACTTGGTATTTCTATCATTTACCTTTATCCATTTAACTCTATATTTTTTCGTCTAGTACACTTCCTCTTTGGCGAGGATATCATGATATTGTATTAGAAGAGCCTGCTTTTGGCTTTTAAAGGAATGGTTAAGGCCATCCTCCTCCATTAGCTCCTCTATAGTTCGCATATCCTCCTCAATTCTTCTTTTATCCTTAAAAATATGTCGTATTAAACATTACATATTTATAATAATTTAATTAAATTGATTACATGTCACTTTTAAACTAAAAAAATATTATTAAACATCTAATAGAGAAAGTTAATTCAATTCCAATCACATCAAAAAATTAGGCACTCACGATTTTGTGATTGCAATACTTTCCACTTATGACATAATATAAATGTTTGACATAAAAGGGTATATTAAGTAATTCCTAATATATTAAGGGTATTTAAAATATCTATATCAAGACACTAATTTGGTCATTTGTTATACCCCTAAAATTAGTTTTTATATTGCATAGTAAAATTCAATATATAGTATCATTCCAATTAATGGTTCTAGACTATTTATATTATTAGTGTTTTGGGTTTCCTTTTTCTATTATTTAAGGAAACCCATCAATGTTTAGGGTGTCCTTATTGTGTTAATTTAGGTGAATCATTATTGTTGACGTTTATGTAAAAGTACTTAGGGTGTAGCATTAGTGTATATGATATCATATGAGTGTTTGGAGTTTTAAGTTTTCATTTAGGGTTAAGGGTATGTGTTAAGGGTTTATCATTCATTAAAATATAGTTTAATTTTTATGATTTCGTAGATATTTGTATTATTTAGAGTGACGTATTAGGATTTGTGTTAATCAAGAGTCAAGAAACCCTAAACACTAATGTGATTCATGATACCATAAAAAATGTGGGACCAGACAAACTAATGCACAATGTAACACCCTAAAACATACATGCAATACCTTTAACACTCATACAATGCCATAGATAATACTTTTTAGGAAAACTTAAACACTAACATGATTGAAAAATCCTAAATAACAATTTTTTAAATTATTTTATTGGTTGTTTATGAAATCCACGTGATGTGAGGTATTATGTATAAATGTTAGCATTGATTCTACTTGTTACCTATTTTGTTAATCTATGATGAAATTTTAAATATCGATATGAATTTCATTTTAAGTGTAAAAAGTGAAACCCCAAACACCACAAGTAGGATGATCTAAGGGACTTAAAACTAATGTGACATTAAAAATATGAAACCCTAATGGTGAAATGTTATTAGGTAGAAACTTAATACTTAATTAAAATAATTAGTGAGAACTTAAGATTACCTGATGTTATATTGGTGCTTAGGAATGGGGTGTCCCATTTGTTTTATTTAGAATGTATAATGTTTAGGGTCACATTGGTGCTTATGCCATAGAATGTCAAAATTTTGTATAGGTTATCCTCTTGGCACAAATATAACATCAGTAACTTTGAAGGAAGCAAATGAAACAAGTATTTTGAACTTGTAGAAATGTCAAGTTGGCTATAAATAGCCATGACAAAGAACTGAGATGAGCAGGTAAAACCAGCCCACCCAAATCCGATCGAGCAAACCTAACATGACCGAGTTGTAATAGATCTCTTTAAGGGATCAAGTTAAGCTTGAACCAAGTGGAAAATGAAACCAAACACCCAACTCGATTAGTACATTACGAAAATCTGAGTTGTAGATCATAGTGAGGTCAACATACTAAATTGTGTTATGATGAACCCATAAGAAAATTGGGCAATGTGAATGATAAAGAGCTAAGTTAGTAAATAATGACCATGTTAAATGCATAAATCATCTCTCAAATGAAACACCGACAAGATTTGATCACCTAAAAATAGATCGAACCATACATGGTGATCATATCATGATGGGAAAATGAGAAAGATGAGCCACGAGGAAGAAAAATAAAGAAACAATGAGCTCGTAGAAAAATACAAAACTCAAATCTAGAATCATAGTGAGCTCAAAGAACACAACCATGCTAGGTAAAAATTTGACGATCCATTAAGGGTAAAATAGAGCTGGCTCGATCAAAAAAATGACCAAAAAACAAATCTTGAACTCTTCAATGTTAGCACGAATCGAGTTAGCAAAGAAAAAATATAGTCACAATGAAACAATGGTGACAGATCCAAAATAATGGTCTCCCCTCCAGCAAAAGCTTCCACCATAATAAAAAATGCAAAATGAATGAATTTTTTAGGTTTTCTTCCCTAATTGGAGGTGATTCAACCTTGAGTGTTTAACCATCCAATTTTTAAAAAATTAGTTTTGCCATCCCATGGTTAGGGGTTAAACAATGATTTTAATTAGTAAAATTTGTATGTGGAAGTGGCATAAATCATTTCCTAACCAAAGATAATCAAAACAAATTGTCACCACAGCATGTGCCAAAGGCTAAAGTTAAAACAAACCAATTATTCACCCTCTGCATGCTAAACCAAATAAGGAGGCTCAAATTTTTACGTTAAACATTGCTAAAAAGTCTCATAATTACAAAGGAGGAGAAAAGCATGCAAATCTAGTTTTAGATTTGATTCACCTCATGTAAATTGTAATAACCTTGACATTAGTATTTTTTTTGCATTTATTTACAAAAGGGGGTGAATTATGTAAGTATGGTCTATTTTTGCTAGTATTGGATTTGTCTCCAACTAACTAGTTTTGGTTGAACTGATGTATAAGTGCTATTTTTGGAAAGTGATTTGATTCAACTCCTCCTTCCTTCTATTAAATGTATCCTTTCTTTTCAAGCAAGAAGGGGGGTTTAACATTATGTCATGCCTAGACTATGCAGAATTTTGTACTACAACACTTTGTTGAAGCAATAAAAGACTGATTTTCCTCCATTTGGATCTTTTTGAAGTGTGTAACAACAAGTTCTTGGTATGTGTTAGTGAATTTTTTAATTCCTTTACATGTTCATGAGTCTTAAAAACCTCCATCAAGTTATTTTGAAACTTTTGCAGATTATTCGAAGTCCATGTTAGATTGTTGAGTAGGTTTTGGAAGTTGAATAGTCTGTAAATATTCCCTCCCATCCTTTACCAACAACTTATTAATAACTTTTTTTAAGTGTAGAAGTCAATCAAACAACAGATGTAGTGATTATTTTCAGGCCTTTAGTAGTCAGTAAGTGTGTTTTTTGTAGTCATAGGTCTCTAACACATCGGTGTATCACCTATTTTGCATGTTTTATGTTATGTTTGTATTTATTTCTCTCCCTTGACTCCACAAGAGAAGTAGTTTAGCTTATTGATGTAGGGAACCAACCTGCTCTGGAGGTTATTGTTAACTCAAGTCACCCATAGCTCAGAGAATTTCCCATTTTATAAACCAAAGAGAATTTCACTCAAGGTGATATTCGGAGTGGTAAGAGTTGGCATAATAAAAAATATTGACAATTGTGGGTAAGTACATAATAGCTTTTCATAAGAATATAATAATGATCTCACAATGTATATGTAAATTGCACAATTTTGGATTGTGCAATGGTGTATGAGGTTTTTGCAAAGGTTAGATATGTTAGTTCTGCACATATGTCTTTCAAGGGTGTTAAGAACTTATTGAGAAGAATGATTACACAAGAATTGACAAAAGCTTTCCCATAGATCCTTTGGATTACTGTGTGTGACTAGAGCACAATAGAATTGTTTAACTAGCATAACTTACTGAAGGAATATGCTAGAGGTGAAACATGTTAATTGAGGAGCAACTACAATCGACACAAGTTATCAAAACAATTAAGGTGAAAACTAGGGCATGCTTGACAATGTGTCTAAAAACTCACCCACAGATCTTTGAGAAAGAACCTTAATATTGATTACCCTTAATGATAAATTTTGACCAAGTAATACTTAATACTGATTATATGCAATCATAAAACTAAAAAAACTCATTAGTTCAAATTAATTAATGAACCTATCTTGAAATGTGGAAGAGTCGATAATTTGCATAAAAAAAAAAAAGTTGAGCTTTCCATTTTTCCAATTTGATGGAAGCATGATTTTGAGAAGCTTAGAGAAAAAGTGAGAGAAAAGAGAGACAAGACAAGCAGAACCAAAAATTATGGTAAGAATTCCTTTGAAGCCCACACCATTATAATAAATCTTGTCCTGTTAGTATTGATGACATGTAACAACCCCATTAGTGTGAATGATCATTGTACATACCATTCAGGATTTAAATCAATAGAATTTACATTAATTTTTGTTAGTCTAATGTTTATTCTAAAAGCGTGAGGTTGGGGTATACTTATCTAGTTTGTAGAAAAAAATTATTCATGTGAATTTGGGTTTTTTGTATGTGGGAGTAAATGTTAATAGCTAAATATTAATGAACTGACCAAACCTACACATATACACATACCTAATATAAGCATGTTTAATTTAAGAAGATATTATGAAATATAAGAAGCTTAAAGTGTACAACATTTCAAATGTATGTTTTGTAAATTACAAAAATAATTCAATTGTATTGCATTACTACTAAATTGTATTTACTTCTGTAGATGAGCTCATCTTATTGAGACACAATTGTGTATGATAAGAAAGAAGAGGTACTTGGAAAATTTTGTTGTTGAAAAAAACACTGTGTTTTTCAAGATTTTTCAGAAACAATTCCCTATCAAGTATAAGAAATGTTGTCTCTGGGATCAGCATATGATAAACATACTAAATAAACTAACATCAAAAACTGCCCTACTAAACTAGACAAGCATTAAAATTTTGAATCTACCATACTAATAAAACTTTGGGGGACACTCAGCAAGAGCACATTTTATCAATTTAAGAACAACCATTAATTAATAAGATGGTTGTTCAACTAATTTATAATTTTAATTTCTCAAGGGCCTCAAAAATAATGTTTTTGTGTGGTTTTATTGAGATAAAGGTGCTTTTTATTCTTATAAATAGAACGAAAGAATTTTTTTTTTCTACCATTTCATTCCCTCATTTTTGAGTTTTAATGAGATCCAAATAATTTATAACCCTTATAACTATTTATAGGTTGAACTTAATTCATATCACAATAATATAGATCAAAAAATCAAGGTTTTAATATGTGATTATCCAAACACCCAAATAACTCGAAAAGTTAACACTTAGTCACATAGTTCCAAATTGAATCTATATTTCTAGAGTATTATATACCTTGAATCATTTTTCTAGTAGGGGATCTAAAATAATTAGAATTAATTTCATGTTTGCATTATAAGGAGGAATCCCATTTGGGTGGTTATTACATCACTACGAACCTCAACAAAAATTAATTCTAAATGGGATTAATGTTGCACATCCTAGGTCTTAGAAGGAATGCCCAAACAAAGTAAAAACTAAATGTGGTATTAAGAAATTAAATTATGGAAAGAAAAATAGAAAATAGATATTTTCTTTTAAAGGATACATTGATATTAAAATAGACATTGTGAATTTTGTAATCAGTTGGGTTATCTTGTTTGGTTAAATTTCGTTTCATTTATTTTATTTCGTTTATGTAAGAAATAAAATTTAAAATGGTGTTAAAGATATTGTTATTGAGTATTCGAAAAACCATATGTCTCTTCTAATGCAAAGGATGTATTACAGATTATGGTTTTTCCTAGTTTGAGGAAATAATAGTTCTAGAAAAAACACCAAAGTGAGTTGTATAGAATCGTTAAAGATTGGAATCCTGAAATCAAAATTACACAATGAGCATTTGAGAATATAAAATTGATATATGTAAGGAAAAATATAATATATGACATATGTTCTTGTGGTACCCATATATAGTTTGAGCTAGATACAACCACATTAAGATATTTTAGAGATTATATATTTGATGACAACAAATGATGGATTCTCTCTATGTGAAATTCATGTTGTCAGTGATACTATTTGTAATAAAGTAGACAATGAACCTGAATTTAAGATTTATTGTATCAAATGAGTATGTATAGAATGTGGAAATATAGAAAAGCTACCAGGAGACATCCATATCTCATCAACATACCACAAAACTATTTGGAAGAGTGTGAAAGTTATACTATTTGGAATTTTTGTGAGTGGGAGTAAATGTTAATCACTAAGTATTAATAAACTGACCAAACCTATGCATATAGCCATATAGCAAAAATATACTTGCCTCGCAACTTTCCCAACACTATTCACCCTTGCAAAATTGTATCAATACTTAGTAGATTTCCATGTGTAGTCCCACATATTTTGTACACATGATTCACAACCCTAATATCTTTAACATTCCCATGCTCTTGAAATCTTACATATTTCATCTCAGGCTGGTAATACCTTATGCAGAATTACACCATATCCCTTCGTAATATTCATATATTCTATAATTTTACACTTAGTATTCTTTCCCTATGTAATTTTTTACACATCCCAATTGACTTACAACCTCTTATAATGTTTTTAAGAACCTCATAGTGTTGTTTCATGTTAGAATACATTCATATGACAATATTTTCCCCATACATTCATAAGAATTCTATAGTTATCATTTTCTTAATAGTATTTTATTTTCATGAAATATGAAAGTGGAGCACTCCATGATCCTCCCATTTCATATCATATTGCTAGCATAGCACATGTCAAAAGTAATTGTTACTTAGGTAGGAAGGTGAATATTCTTGTAGTTGATATCAATCATAATTCTTATCCTATAGTATATGTATGTACGTACATTTGTATGTATGTATTTATATGTATGTATTGTTACCACACTCTAGGGATCATGTATCAATCTTGATCGATAAGGCACTTATGTATACTAGAAAGGAAATGGTTACCATTCCTAAAGTATCTAACATTAAATACTTTGCAGTTCTAGATACTTTCAAAGTATCCTAGAAAAATCAACAAGAACACATTCCCCTTATGATCACAAGATATTGTACTCTTATCCTTATCATTTCATTATACACATGTGTAAATTATTTATTTATCATATTGAATACAAGTTTTATTCAAGCGCATATAAGTATTCAACATTTAAACGTGCTTGGTTAATTAACTGATTTAATCTTTCTTACACATTCTAAAATATACTACTCTTGTATTAGTGTGGAATTGTCCACAAAAAAATTGATTATGGGTGCCATTATGTAGATAAAAAGGTGCAAAAGTGTGAGTGTGGAAACACCCAACCTTATTTTCCCAAATAGAGAAAAGTATCTTTGTTTCCCAAGAAGGATAGGTTCAAGCAAGGGGAAAGGTTTGAATGCAAATTTTTGATGATATTTAATGTTTTAAAGCTTGGAATCAATGAATAGGGTGTTTTGGAGGATGATTAAGATGTTTATAAGGCTTTAAGATTATGGAAAAGCTGATTGCGTTGACTGTCTTGAAGAATCTTTGAGCTAGATTCACAAAGTGGACTTTTATACTCCATAATTATTTGCTAAATTCCATAAAGGACCCTAGGAATAATTCATTCATGACCTAAGGATACATAAAGGACATTATTAAATCCTCTTACAACCCTATGAAACTCAATAACTAAAGAATTATACATAAAGAGGATTAAAATAAGGCTTTTAGGAAAATTGGGGCAGAGTATATGCTTGTTGGGGGGGATTTTTTGATGTCATGGATTTTGAGTAGGGTTATAACATGATGAAATCAACCTTAATAATTGTGAAATGTGTTGACATTCCCTCATTTTCAGCTTGAATGTACTTGTCCAAGGATAGACTAGATATATAGGAGATAACTTGCTATATAACATTTTTGGAGTTTAATGTTCCATACAAGTTCTTGGTTGAAGTTAATAAAGGATGTATTGATAGAGAATGATGTTTATGTGTAGGGAATAGAGCTACAAGAGCCAATGACATGTTGTACCTGTTAGAGTAGGTATTTACCTTAACTCATGTTCACCTAAGTAATTTATTTACCTTTATTATATTTATCCTCACCCACTTATGTGTGTGGATATTTATTTTTATTTATTTAGATATTAGGGAATATTATCTAGATGTTAGGTATAGTTATTTCCTTGATCTATGATATTGATTAGATCCTTGATTTTTAGCTCTTTCCTAAATCTATGGTCTTGACTAGTTCTTTGATGACTAGTTCTTCCCATGATTTATGGCTTGATCTATGACCTTGATTGGTTCTTAGATAGTTATTCATTTCCTATATAAGCAAGGTCCATTCTCATTGTATTTCATTGAGTTCCATAATAATATATGATATTCCTGCTCATTTGTTTGCAAAGGTTTTATGTAAAATTATTATGGTGAATTTCTTTCATCTTATTGGTAGTGGTGTTTGATTAGTATCTATGTTCTTGGCTTGTTACGATCTGGTTATTGTTCCTTTTATGGTATCAGAGAAGGATATTGTTGTTGACATCTGTCTATAAGTTTTATTTTGCAAATAAATTCTTTGTATATTCATATATTTGGGATTTATTCATATTTGGTTGTTACATGCATTTCTATGTAAAATAGAGGCTTCCATTGGATCTGAAAGGTAGGAAAACCCTAAGATCGGTTGTAAACTCAGCCATTTCTAGAGGTAGTTTTTTTTTGTTATTTTGTTTTTGCAGATAAGCACACTAGTTTACCTCGAGATTCGTGCCAGACAGTAAAGAAACCAAGGAATATTTTTATTGGTTTTGTTTTTTTTTCAAGATCTGTACTAGGTATCTTTTTGTTTCTACATACTATATTTTATTTGCGTGCAGGAGACATTTTTCAAAAGGACGGATCTTTCCTTTTTTGGCAGGGTACCAGGACAACTGAGCTCAAATTTAAATAGTAGACCATAATATTGAAAAGCTTGTAAATTTTTATTGGTAACTTGGTTTTGAGTGTCTCTTTCGATTGGAAATATTTATTTTAAGAATTGAACTATAATTATAAAGTGCCATATTGTAACATGCACTCATTATAAAGTGCCAAAATTTGGGGGGCTCTTGTTGCATTGCTTGGTTCTTGCATTTCTTTTGGTTATTTTTTTAGGATGGAATATAATTCTACATTGGATCATGTTAAACCATTAATAACACATAATTACCACACATGGAAACCAGGAATGGAAACAATAATTAAGTGAAAAGGATTATGGGCTTTAACTTCTTCAGAAAAACTAGTGTTCACTAGAGAATATGAGAAATTTTAGTACCAGTGAAAATTTGATGAGTGTATGGGTTTGATAGGAACTTATGTAAGTGACAATCTTTTCTTTCATTTAGAAAAATGTGACTCTCCTTTCAAAATATGGGAGAAATTGTAGGATTTATTTGGTAAGGTGGATCATATGAGAGCCATGCAACTTGAAATTGAGATCACCTCTCTTAGTCTTAAATATTTTCTAAAAATTATAGACTATCTTACCAAGTTCAAGTATTTGTTGACACATTTGAAGGGGAGTGGAAGAAATAAAAAAGATGAAGAGTGTTTTTACTTGATTCTATCCATGAGAGGACCATTCCAACTTTTTACTAGCATTGATGTCTTAGGTGACACATTCAAAATGCCTTAGAAATATTTTGTGAACGAATTACTAGGGAATAATCCAAATTGTATCAACTTGATTCTTCCACCTCTCAAAAGGAATTATTTGTATCTAATCCTAAGAGCAAGAGAAAACCAAAAAGTAAAACAAAATCCACCCCTTCTCCATCTCAAAATGCTCCTAAACCTAAGGAGTCTTCTAAATCCAAGAATAATTCTAGCATTTCATGCTCTTTTTGTGGGGGTAGTAATCATGAAGAACATAGGTGTTATAAGCAAATGCAAGCCTTAGAGAATGGAGTCAAGAAAAAATAAGTTTCTATCTCCACTCCACCTCCTTCTAATCAACATGGAAAAATACTTAATGTTGTTGGGAGATCTCAGTCACCACTTACAGACAGTTGGTTTATAGATTTTGGTGCTTCTCATCACATGACTTCTTCCAAGGAGTCTTTTGTTTCTCTAGGTTTGAGTTCTACTTCCAAAATTGAGGTTGGAGATTCTTCCTTTCTTTCTGTTAAAAGAAAAGGTGATATACAACTTGATGGTGGTAGTATCTAAGATGCACTATATTTTCCTAACATCTCTACAAATTTTCTTTTTGTGTATCAAATTTGTCATTCTGTTCAAGGGAAAATAGTGACTTTTACACCACATTAGGTAGAAGTAAAAATTTTTTTAGAGCATAATTCACTTGTTTCTCAGGGTATTGTTGATCATAATTCTAGACTATATCACTTTAAGGGGTTTTGATGACACTTCCTTTATAGGGAAAGGATTGGTTTCTCATGTAGATTCAGAGAGTAAGATTTGGAAGGAACAATTTGGACATCTTAATTACAAATATTTGAAGGAGTTGAGCACTCATGGTATGGTAGATGGTCTTCCTCAAGTTTCTAGTCTTGAGGGAGTTTACTCTGGTTATGCATTATGGAAACAACACCAAGATCCATTTCCTAAGAATTTTTCCAAGAGAGTTTCTTAACCACTTGAGCTTGTGCATAGTGACTTGTTGGTTTTTCCTACCCCCTCTTTCAAAGGAGCTAAGTATGCACTTATGTTTTTTGATAATTTCTCAAGGCGTACTTGGGTTTATTTTCTCAAGTACAAAAGTGATGTTTTTTCACACTTCAAAGTCTTCAAGGCTTTGGTCAAGAAATAATTTTCTAGTTGTATAAAGAAAATTCGTAATGATAATGAGGGGGAGTACTTCAACGATGAGTTTTCTAAATTTTTGGAAACTCAAGGCATTATTCACCAGTGTTTTGTTCCTCATACTCCACAACGGAATGGATTAGCAGAAAGGAAGAATAGAACTTTGAAGGAAATGGATAACTGTATGATGCATTGTAGAGATTTACTTCCTATCTAATGGGAAAAATAAGTTAATTGTGCTAACTGCATTTAGAATAACACACCACATAGAGCACTTGAGCATTTGACTCCAAAGGAAGCTTGGTCCAACACTAAGTCAGATGTCTCATTTTTTCAAGTCTTTGGGAGTCATGCTTGGGCCTTTTTTCCAAATAAGAAAAGATAAGATTTGGATAAGAAGATAAAACCATTGATCTTTGTAGGGTATTTTGAGGACATGAGAGCTTATCGAATTTTAGATCCTGATACTCATGACATTATTTTTCGAACACATGTTCAGTTTGATGAGCGCTTCACTCCTCATGATTCTTGATCTTCGTCCTTGATCTTCGTCCTTGCATTCTTCTTCTTCTTCTTCTCATTCTAAGGATCCTTTCTTCAAGGAGTTTGATGAGGAGGTTATAGATGTCATTGAGAATCATATTCCCACTGATGTTGTCATTATGCGTAAGTGGGATCACACTATAGTTTCTAAGGAAACACCTTTCATAGAGGATCTTCCACCCACTAGGCATCATCACACACATTCTACAGGTTTTGGATTTTTTTTTCAGGTAGTTTCTGAGGATCCACAGTCTTTTTCAGAGGCTCATGGGATCTAGGAGTGGGATGATGCAATGACAGCTGAGTATTCTTCTTTGATGAAGAATCATACTTGGGATTTGGTATCTCTTCTTAAACGAAGAAATTTGGTTAGGTGTAAGTGGGTATACCAAACCAAATACGTAGTTGATGGGTCCATTGATAAGTATAAGGCTCATCTTGTTGCAAAGGGTTTTTCACAAGTTGAAGGTATTGATTACTCTAAGACTTTTGCACCCATTGCCAAGATGGATTCTGTATGCTTTCTACTTTCTATTGCTGCATCACAGGGGTGGCTCGTATACTAGATGGATGTGAAGAGTGCCTTCTTACATGGAGATATACAAGAGGAAATATACATGGAGCAACCTATTGGATTTTTTCAGGATTCTTCTCTTGTTTGTAGGCTCTGAAGGTCTCTCTACAGTCTTAAACAAGCCCCTTAGGCTTGGTATGAGAAGATGGACTATTTTCTTCTATCTATTAGTTTTGTTCGTTGCCACTTCGATCATACAGTGTATCTCTAAGATGTTGGTGAGGATATTGTGATACTTGTCTTGTATGTTGATTATTTGTTACTTACTGGAAGCTCTTCTTCCCATATTCTGAGTATTCAAAGGGCTCTTTCTACAGAGTTTGACATGATAGATCTTAGGTTATTGCATTATTTCCTTGGTTTACATATTTCTCAGATAGATTCAGGGATTCATTTGAGTCAGCAAAAGTACACTCATGATCTTCTTCAGTGCTTTGATATGGCTGATTGCAAGCCAATTCCATCTCCTTTTCAGTCTGGGGTTACTCTTACTTCTACATCTACCACACCACTTTGTGATCCTACATTGTATAGGTAGTTGGTTGGGAGTCTCGTGTACTTGACTCATACTCACCCTAATTTTTCATTTGTATTAGGGCTTGTATCTCGGTTTGCACATTCTTCACATAGTAGTCACTGGTAGGCTGCTAAAAGGATTTTGTGCTATTTGTAGGGAGATTCCCACTTTGGCCTACACTACACTAGGGGTTATACTCAGTTGGTTGGGTATATAGATTCAGATTGGGAAAGTTCTATTGATGAAATTCATTCCACTTTTGGCTATTCTTTTTGTCTTGGTTCTTCTCCAGTTGCTTGGGCATGCAAAAAGTAACAGGCTATTGCACTTTCATCTTAACAGGTAGAGTACAGGGTAGCAGTTACAGTGAGTCACCAAATTCTTTAGTTTGGATTCCCACAAGATTCATTGACTGTACTTTGATGTGACAATAAAAATGCAATTCACATTTCTCGCAACTCAATTGAGCACCAGTAGACCAAGTGAATTGAGATACACATCCACTTCATTCATCAACACATTTAGGATGGAGTTCTTTGCTTGGAGTACATTCTAACTTAGCAACAGGTTGTTGACATCTTTACGAATCCTTTTGCATCACCTTGCTACCTTGAGTTGTGTGAAATTCTTGGGGTTTTGGAAGTTGTTCTTGGGGGTGTTCGTGAGAACATCTTCCTTCTTCTTCTTATTTCTCTTTCCTTATAGCAGGATTATTTCCTTCTTTTGGTTCGATATTTCTTAATGGATAAATTGTACAAGAGTACCTCATCAGGCCTAGTTTCCGGGACTCATATTTTGGACATGCCACTTCTATTTTTGCCTCTAGCTTCACTTGAGGGGGGTGTTAGAGTAGGTATTTACCTTAGCTCATGTTCACCTAGGTAATTTATTTACCTTTTACATTTAGGTAATTTACTTATGTGTGTGGATATTTATTTTTATTTATTTAGATATTAGTGGGATATTAAATAATTGTTAGGTATAGTTCTTTCCTTGATCTATGGTATTGACTAGTTCTTTCCTTGATCTATGGCATTGATTAAATCATTGATGTCTAGTTCTTTCCTAAATATATGGTCTTGACTAGCTCTTCCCATGATTTATGGCTTGACCCATGACCTTGACTGGTTCTTAGATTGTTATTCCTTACCTATATAAACAAGGTCCATTCTCATTGTATCTCATTGAGTTCCATAATTATATATGATATTGTTACTCATTTGTTTGCAAAGGTTTTATGTAAAGTTATTCTGGTGAATTACTTTTATCTTATTGATCATGGTGTTTGATTAACATCTGTGTTCTTCGCTTGGTACGATTTGGTTATCATTCCTTTTAGTACCTAAACAAGAGTCGTCACTTATGAAATCACCTTTATTATCCCAAGGAAAAAGTTAAGAATAGGATTGTAGATAGGTCTTCTCTTAAGATTACTGATGGGTAGTACATTTTCATGTTATTGATGAAAGGTTGAAGCATGTAATTTAACACAAAGGGTGCCTTGAAACTGCTTAAATCTTATAAATGCATGTGAGTAATTTTTTCCAATATGATCATTGTCATTACATCATGGTGTCACCCAGATTTCATCCTGAAATATGCGACTACCCTATTCAAAAAAAATTTGTACTTTTAAAATAATGGGTCGTTTTGTGTTTTTATTGCCTGAAAGTTCTTGTATTGCATCAAGATATTCCCAAAGAGCCATATTAGCCTTTTTTGCCAAATACCTAGATGCCCAAAATCATTATATTCTGTCATCGGGATTTGTCTGCAGGAAATTTGTATTTAATTATTTTGAGCCCCGTATGAGGCTATTTGCGCTCCGTTTTAACTCTGTTATGATCGAACATATCATTATTCCCTTGTACCAGAAGGATTTTAACAAGGAATGTGTTTTGGGCTTTATTTGTGACTTTTGGCAATTTTTTCGTGTTTTTGTGTTGTCCCGTTTCGTTTTCTGTGAAATTTCTCTAGAACAATTCCTTTGCCGGGTAAGCCCGTTTTTTGGCATGAAGTAGTTGGAAAACATATACGCACATTATACCTGGAGGAAGTCACCATCGGAGGTCTGGATCACTGGGAAAAAGCAAAGTCATGCATGGAAAAGCCCCTGCGGGGATGGGCGCATTTATGGAAAATAAAGGATTTAAGCTGCAATGGCAAAAATAGAATCCGCAGGCATGATGGGAATTTTATACCTGCCTAGCAGGGTACTTTTTCCCGTGTTATAAAATTCACTTAAGCTGCAATGGGAAAAATAGAAGCAGCAGGCAGGTGGAATTTTATTGCCTTCCTTGCAGGGTACTTTTTCCCGTGATAGAAAATTCACTTAAGTTGCAGTGGGAAAAATAGAAGCAGTAGGCAGGTGGGAATTTTGTACCTTCTTAGCAGGGTACTTTTTCCCATGATATAAAATTCACTTAAGCTGTAGTGGGAAAGTTAGAGGTTGTAGGCAGGCGGAAATTTATTGCCTACCTTGCAGGGTAAAAATTCCCATGGTGAAATAAAAGAAAAGTGACTTAAGTGAAATCATGGGATTTTATTGCCTGCCATACAGGGTAAATAATCTCATTGTCAAATTTAAATCACTTATGTGGATCATGGTATTTCTGGGGCTGCCTTGCAGGGTAAAAATTCCTATTGTCATGTGACTTTTAAAAATAAAAATTCCTTATTGCAAAAAGTGCGACCCGCCTTGGGTGAATACTGATGTATTAAATAAATATTTGTTAATATTTATTCACCCAATTTTGGCACCCAGACTTGTGGAAACATCAACAAAGGGAAGTGGACATAAGGAATTTAAAAATAGAATTCCAAAATTAAATAAATTTAATTTATTTAATGCAGCCCCTTTTGAGAAGGAATTAATACTTTTTAAAGTATTAAATGATTATATTAATTCCTATTTTCAGTGGCCATGGTCAAAGCACACTGTGAAGCTGAAGTGCAGTGAAGTGTGAATGATTAAATTGAAATAATTTAATTAATTGGATGGCTGTCCTTAAACATGCTATATTTAAAAGAGAAGAGCTTGATTTTTAATTAATTAATTGCCTTTAATTGTTAGGGAAATTACTAATTATAGAATTTTGAGGGTTATATAAGCATGGGCAGCCATATGAGTGAATTATTTAATTCACAGGTAAAGAATTACACCCAAGAGGAAAAGTGTGCCCCCATTTGAAGAAGGATTTTGCTCAGGAAAGGTGGAAACAAGGCATTTGAAGCAGGATTTTGCTCAGGCAAGGTGGCAACAAGGCTAAAAGCTTCCAAATTTGGCACATGCTTTGAAGGAGGTTGATCTTTGTCTGCATAATTGTTTGCATAAGTGTTACATGTACTAAGGAATTCATTACAAGTGTTTTTCAAAAGAAAAGGAACTTGTATCAATGTCCAATACATTGAATATTTCCTCTGAATCTGAAGGATTATCTAGATCTGCACCAGTTTTGAAGAATTCCAGTCAAATAAGAAGAAAAAGAAATGTTTAGATAAAGATAAACAAAGCTATGGCGAAGAAAGATGAAAAAGAAAGCATAACGGAGTCATGCATCACTTCTAGATTTGTAAATATTGGAGACACGTATCTAGGCTCGGAACCTCTTACTGAATTGATAGACAAATCCAGAGCAGGAAAAACTTCACTCATGCGTGTAGATTAAGAGCAGTGGAATTATTCGAGCTGTAACTTTTCCATCCACAGCCCAGTTGTCAGAGTTTGTTATACAGGTGCAGATCCATATCCAGATGCAGATACAGACGCAGATGCAAATCCAGATCCAGATCCAGATCTCATAGTTGCAAAAGCTTCCGGCACAAATGCTTCATCCTCTTGTTTCGAATGCAGCCCATGAAGAAGTCAGTGCGTGGAAAATTCCTTCCAAGATCTTGTGCAAATGCTTCCATCTTCCAGTTGAAGCCTTCATTGAATTTGCATTCAGCCAGAGTACTTTCCAAAAATTTTAAATGTTCATATGCAATTAAAATTAAAGAGTTATGGCAAACATTTCATTGATGCATGTACTGGAGAATAACTACAAAAGCTTCAAGGATAAAAGAGAAGACAATACGAAGGAAAAATTCCAACTTGCTTCCAATTCTAGCTGCTTGCAATTCCAACTTATTTCCAGATCTAGCTACTCCCAGATCCAATTTGGTGAGAATCAAAGACAAAAGAATCAGCTGTAGGCAAACATGAAAAAGGACAAGACTGCAGTTTTCCTCTTCCTTCTTCTTTCCTATGACAAAGTAATTGAGCAATCAATTAAATTATACAACTTAAGTGATTGGTTTAAAAGCCATTACTTGAAGAAGTCAATTATTTGGAAATAGGTGGCAGGTGTGCAAAATAGAAGGTTTTATTTTCAATTGCAAATCATACATGTGATGCAAAGAGGAATTCCAGGAGGGAGATTGCTAGTTGTTTCTTTTCCAACTTCCACATGTGCCAGTTCAACTAAAGCTTCCAACTTGTAATTGCCCATCTACATTCTATAAATAGAGGAAAAACCTTTGGGTTAATAATCAATTAGAATTTTTGAGAAGTAATCTTGTGTTCTAGACTTTGTGCTGAACCCCTGAGAGTAACTTGGAGCAAAGGAATATGAAGGAGAAGGTTTCCGAAGAACTTTGTGTCACGGTGTACTGTGTTTCTTGCTTTGAATCTTAGATCTCTTGATAAACTTTGTGTTATTTTAGATCTAGATCTAGAGCTTCCTTTGTTTTATAATTCTATGTGTTCATATCTATTAGGTTTATTCTATGTTCATGCAATTAGCTCTAGCATCTACTAATTGGGATGCACATCTTCCCCATTTCTTCTCTGTATTTCCTTTACTTCCTTCATCTATAAAATACTTCCTTTCTTGAACAACTACTTACTTGATGTAGAAATTCTTAGTTATGGTTCATGAACTAAGTGGTTAAAGTAAAACCCCTGATAGATAATAACACATTTTTATTGACAAATCTGACATAGGAGCGTCACCGGTTAAAAGAGGGAGATTTATCTCATGACTTCCTAGGTTTGATGCTATGCAGAAAATCTAGCCAACACATCAGGAACACATCTAGAAGTACTGTGGTTTCTCAAGATAAACCATAGCATGATAAAAAAAAATTTGAGCTAGGAGGCATCATTGGTTGAATAACTATGCTCAAAATGGGCTGGTTGGTAAAGCCTTCGAAATTTTTAAGAAAATGTAATTAGAAGGTGTAAATACAAATTCAACAACTTTCACTAGCATCCTCCTAGCATGTGTCAGAATTAGAACTTTGGAACAGGGTATGGGGATCCTTAAGTATATAATCAAAATAGGATTTTATCACATGTTATAGTCGTGACTACCTTGATAGACATTTATGCAAAATGAGGAAGTATATAGAAGGCACATAAATTGTTTGACAAAATGACACAATGAAATGGGATTTCATGGAATGTTATGATTGTAAGAGCGGCATAAAATGTTATTTAAGATAAACCCTAAGTTGTAATTTTTATTTTGTTGAATCATTGTGTGATTTACTATTCTCACCAACTTTATATGTCTATCTTCTAACTCCTTTTGAGTGTTCTGTAGTGCCCACTTCCCTTCGACATATTTTTTATTATTATTTTTGATACTATCGACTACACTTATGGATATATTGTAGCTTTTTTATTTAGCATTATATTAGATGTTAGAGATATTGGGTTGTTTTTTTATTTCGAATCATATATGATGCATGTGGATTACTAGAGACATTTTATATTGATGTTGATATGTTATTGACATGATTATTTATATATATTTCTGACATGCGATGTATTTTCATCACATTGAGTAGGTTTTAATAATTGAACTAATGTTGTGATCATTTTGACATGGATGAAATGTTGAATAGAAATGTTGCTAGAAATTGTAAATGATATCATATTTACCTAGATGATATTTTATTCGTATATAGATGATCGTGGATTTAAATTGTATATTTTATTATAGATGTTTTTAATGCGTCCACAAGGCCAAAGGAGGTATTTATGTGTTTTTCATGTACATTTATTAACAACAAATAACAGGGGGATTGGAGACCAACCACATTGGAATTTTAAATGAATTCAACTAGGGTCATCATGGCAACATGTAATTGTGCGTGTGTTAGAATTATTTGGGTAGGGGAAAATTATGACCAAGGGGTCATGTGTTGCCTTTTATTTTAGTCCCCTTTTATTAATGTTAGTATGTGTTCCTTTTGAGTGATGTAATTTACTTGTTTTAATTAATTAGATTTTGATGTATGTTTTTCCCCTTTATCTTAGTGAGTCTATGTGTCTTATTAAAGTTAATTAATCTTGTCCTAAACTAATTAAATATGTGACCAAAAGAAGTTCATTTATTAGACTTGATTTTCTTTTGGATTTTATGTTTTGTGTTGAATGCTTGAGATCTTGAGTGTTGTACACTTTACCCTTCATGAGAAACTCGAATTTGGCCTTAACGACCAATTTTGGAGGCTTGTGGAACAAGTTAAACTTGTCCCACGCATCTTAAATTACTATACCAACCCTACCTATGGGTTGGGGGGTCAAAATTAGACCCCATTAGGTGTTTTGGGAAGATAAAAAGGTGAAATTTTTATTGCACTTTCTTTCAAGTGATTAATTTTTTCCTTAGGAAGTGTAGGCTTAGTTTGTGTGTAAGTATCCTTTCATTCCTCTCACCCACCAATTTATGGTGCATTAGGGTTGAGGTTTTACTTCTTAGGTGGATTTGAGGACGAGTGATGTGGCATCCTACATGGAGCCACCTCATCCCCCTCTCTCCCTTTTCTACTTATTGAAGTTATTTTGCTTGTTTGGGGGTTACTTCAGTATTTTGTGCTCTTGCATTTTTGGGAGAGTTAGAGGATTTTTGGGAGTGCTTGTGGATTTTTGGAGCTTGTGGATGATTGCTTGGTTTTGGAGGAGCTTGGATTTTCACTCTTGGAATAAGCTCCACTATGGAAAGGTAGGAGATTTATTCTTGCTTTGTTATGCTTTTATTTTGTGTTTATGTGCTTGTGTTGAGTGTTTTTTTCTTTGGAATTCTTGTTAGGTGTGGGTAGATTACCTAATTTTTGAGTAAGAGGAGACTATGGTGAGATTTAATGTAGGGAAGCATAAGTTTTTTTTTTTTTTTTAGGGAGTTTGGGTTGGGTGCCCCACCTTGTACAAGGAATGCTTGCATTTCTTTCTTGTTCTTTTATGAGGGAGGCATAAGAGATTGAGGGAGGCATAAGAGTATGTGGGAGGTATAAGGAGTACGTAAGGGAGACATAAGAGTATGTAGGGGATTTTAGGTATGCATTGGAGGATTTAAGGTGCGCACCCATTCCCATTGGGAGGCATGAGTGGCCTCCCCTTAGGTCTTTCTCCTTGGGCTTTCATTTTAAGCCTTGTTTTGTTGTTTTGTTGTTCTTATTTCTTGTGTTGTAGTTGATGCGAATGTGGTTAAAATGGTTGTGAAATATTTGTTTGTGTTATGGAAGCTTGTTGTTGCCATGTGTTGGGATTATCTCCCATTGTAATGTGGTTGGGGCTCGAGGGCCAATTGAGAGGATGGTTTCTCCTCTTCATTGTGAATCAAAAAAAATCTTGAAGAAGCCATCTTGTTAGAGTTGGGAAGCCTGGAGTTTTATTGGAGACCTTGTGAAACTATCTTTGTGTTGTTCCCACTTAGAGCGGAGGAACTTGTATTATTGTATTTTCTTTTACATGCATTCTTGTATTATTTCCCACCTTGAGTGGAAGAATTTGTAATAATCTTTTGGAGAGAAGTTTCATTCCAATATTTGTATATTGTGTAAGAGAAAAAATAAAAATGGATATATTGTGTAAAATTTAGTTGGAAGCTGCATTGTGACAAAGAAAGTTACTTTCATTGTGAAGTTTTAGTGTTTTAAATGAGAAAGAAGAAATATAGAAGTTGTAGATGTTGAAAATGTATACATAGTAAATTTGAATGGAAAATAAAGTTGTTATAGCTATTTTGAACATATGTATGTTGTAGTATAAAAAATGGGAACAAGAGAACAAATTTGAAGGTTATTGTCATTTGGAAATGTTGATTTTGTAGTAAGAGAGTAACAATGTAAAAGTAGATTTAGATATCTTTAGCTCATGGAATTTGAAAGAAGGCTAGTTGAAAAAATTAAATTATTCTAGTAAGTAGATGTACCTTATTGGATTTGGAAATGCCTAAATGTGTATATTTAACTAAGGAATGAAAAAATAGAAATAAACCCCAAAATTGGAGCTCTAGATGTACAAAAATAAGCTCAAAATGTATTTTGACACTTTTTGGTAACTTTAGTTTTTGTGAAATCTTAGGTTTTTAGGTTCTATTTTTCAAAAACATGACCACCGCACTATGTAGAGTGGTGGTCCCGTAACCACCGCTCAGGATAAGGTGGTGGTCTCAAAACCGCCGCTCAGTACGGTGGCGGTTCATGGTTTTCCACCCAGGCAGGGTAGTGTCCCAGGACCATCAGTTTTCTCTAGGAGGTATTTTTGTCACTTACGGAAGAACCTCTCGCATCCGCACCTGTGAAAATTATTTAACTAGCTTATACTAATTTTTTTAAGTTGTAAAATTTAACTAATAATCACTAGTAAGAAAACAATGAGTAATCCCATGGATTTGAGAAATAAAAACCTACAAATGGTGAATTAAAAAACATTCTTTTCATTTATAACAATGGGGGTTGGGTTTGCCCCAAATTTGAAAACTCAAATACAAATGGCTTGAAATAAACGAGTTTGGTAAAGGAAAAACTCTCTCAATCCTTGGATGAAAGTAATATCAACAATAAAACTACAATCTAAACTAATCTAAGCTTGATCTCCTTGAAGAATCCACCATAGTTTCTCCTCTCTTGCTCCCATGGCTTCTCCTCTCCAACTTGCAATTTCTCTCAAAGAAAATAGATCAAATGAGGATACTTGGTAAAGAAAGAGATTAAATAAAACTCATATGGAAATTTAGGGCTAAGTTTGGAACCCTAGGATCTAGAGGCCGAGATTGATTTGATCTAAGGGTGGAGGTTTCACCCTACTTTTGTTTGGTGGAAATGAATTTTAAATGTTTAAATTAAAATCCTTAAGGGTATGTATAGATGGGTGAACGGGGCCATTTAAATTACCTTGGGTTGTAAGGTCTCTATTAGTCCTTAGTATGTTGTAGGAATTAATTAAAAAGACTTTAAACTATTAGGATAATGAAATTAAATTAGTTAAGCATGAATATATTCATATTTGGATTGAACATTAATTAAGAAGAGAAAATAATTAACCAAGAAAATTAAACTATGGCACTTCCTAGTTGACCTTTAATTAATTGACCTTAGAGGTAAAGTAATTTCAAATTTAATCTTTTATCCAGACCTAGCCTATCTATCAATAAAGTTGAGTTTAGTAGTGTGTGTTAGTTAATGTACCCTGAGGGTCAAATACCCTTGTAACCTTCTTATAAATTAAAACAAAATTAGTCGCAATTCTTGGGATAAGTGTTAGGTGTTAGCGTGTTTTTAGATCATCATTTTTTTGGGCGTTACATTTGGTATCAGATCCATGGGTTCAATGCTTGGACCCTTGGGCACACCTAGAAAACATGAGACATGAACTATTAACCTAGTGCATTTTTTTTTAACCTAGAAAACCACACTGTCTGATAATTGTATAATTTAGAAAAGATAGAAAACTGAAACAAGACCTAGAAAAATGAACTAACTCTCACCTTGATCTGTGCAGAAGGCATGGATTAGATGAGGGGTATTTTCACATAGACCTAGATATACCACCTCTAGAGCAGGCTGTAGTGGCCATTCTAAGTAAGATTTTACAGATGCTTCAGGACGTGAATGCCACTATACGTGGAGGGTCCTTAGGAGGATGAATTGCTAGACATGATATGGAGCCATCAGTTGAGGCTAGGGAATTCCTTCAACACAACAAGGAGTATAGGGTAGAGAACTTCCATACAGAGTCAGCTAGGGTAGAACCACCATAGAGAGGGCATGGATATATAATTTCATGACATAGGGACAAATCTCAGAGCCCTTGATAGAGGGAGGAGCATGTAGAGAGACCTAGCAGTCATTAGACATCAGATGTAGGCCATATCAGAGAGATCCTGAAGCTACGACCATCTCACTATGCAGGAGATACAAGAAGTTTTCAGGCAGAGACCTGGTTGGTGAGCTTGAGCGGATGCTTCAAGCTCTGCCATTGTTCTAGCAACACAAAATCTCATGTTATGATCCATCTTCTGAGGGATGGAGTAAGATTCTGGTTAAGGACCGAGGAGTGGAAGCTCCATGTTGACACGGAGACAGTTACCTAGGAGATATTTGAGGAGTGTTTCACTAGAAGTTATTTTCCCAGGAGGTTTATTCAGTAGTAGATAGATGAGTTTCACAACCTCTGTTAGGCATCAATGACCATATCCGAGTATGAGATTCAATTCCTTGATCTACTCTAGTACGTTGACTATATGTAGGATGAGCAGCTATGGATTTACATGTTCATCAAGGGCCTGAATTTGGATTTGGGTGGTGCAGTGCACATTCACTGCCCATAGACATTAGCAAAGGCCATGAAGAAGGCCTATATTGTAGAGGAGACATGGGGGAAGACGCAACAGGCTAGAGACAGATTTTAGAGCCACATCCAACATATGCATGATAGCAGATCGAGGGGGTCAGCTCCTCCTCTATGTAGTAGAAAGAGTTTGGGATAGTCTTCCTTCAAGCCACCTCAGCTGCAACAGCAATAGCAGACCCGCCCACCTTACAGACCTCCTTAAAGATTTGATACCAAAAGGGGGTGGAGTATGGGGCCTCCTCATAGGGGTCCCATGAAGACACAAGGTACACAGAGAGCTTAGTCAGTAGGAGCTTATTAGTAGAAACCTCAGTAGTCTATAGACGGATTGTCAGGATCCACATCTTAGACCTCTAGAGTACCTGCTGGAGCTAAATCACACTAGAGAGGAATAGGTAGTTGCTATGGTTATGGTGTTATTAGACATCATTAGAGGGAATTCCCACAAAACCCTAGTAACAAGGGTAAGACACAGATCATAGAGCCTGTTGTTAGAGATATGACATGGAGCCATCGGATCTACGTAGCAGTCAAGAATTGCCAGGCTGAGCACCAGAGTATTGTGATAGAGACGATAGGTAGTATTGGTGGTATTTCTGCCTCTATATTATTTGATTCTGGTTCATCTGATTCTTTTATTGCACCATCCTTAGTAGAGTGTTGTAGGCTAGTGGAAATTATGTAGGGTTGTAGTTGGGACATTAAGATGGCTTCTGGAGCTAAAATTTCTATAAACTCCTTAGTTAAGGAGTGTGTAGTGGATTTGGGACCCTTCACCACTACCTTAGATCTTCGAATCCTTCCGTTGGGTTCTTATGGTGTCATTTTGGGCATGGACTGGTTGTTTGCACACAGAGCTAGAGTGGAATGTTTCCATAAGACTATTACTTGTACAGATGATCTAGGAGTGGATTTAGTGATATCAAGAGTTAGGAGGCCCATTTCCATTTTCATCATCTCTACTATACAGCTTAAGTGGTGTCTGCAATGGGGTTATTAGATGTATGTTGTTACAGTTAGTGACAGATCTTAGGATGAGTCTAGTGGACCATCCCTTGATGACTATCCCATCTTGAGAGAGTTTACTGATGTTTTTCCAGGGGATCTACCGGGGTTACCTCCCCCCACGTGAGATATATTTTCACATAGATCTGGTTTCAGGTGCAGATCCTATCTCATGAGCTCCATATCAGATGACTACTTTTGAGCTCTGTGAGCTCAAGTTGTAACTTGAAGGCCCTCTAGAGAAAGGTATAATCTATCCTAGTGTATCCTCTTGGGGTGCACCGGTGATCTTCGAGAAGAAGAAGGATGGATCTCTATAGTTGTGTATTGATTACCGTCAACTAAACAAAGTAATGATCAAGAATCGTTACCCCCTTCAATGCATTGATGATTTATTTAATCAGATGAAGGTGGCCATAGTTTTCTTCAAGAAAAAGCTTAAGTTTGGGTATCACCAGTTGAGTATCACGGAGGTAGATATCCATAAGACTGCCTTCCGTATGAGATATGGCCACTAATAGTTCAGTGGTACCTTTTGGTCTGACGAATGCCCCCATAGTGTTCATGAGATTGATAATTGGGGTATTTAGGACTTTTTTGAATCACTTCGTGCTCTTCTTCCTTGTTGAATTTTTTATTTACTCATGTACGTATGAGGAGCACCTTCGCCAGGTTCTTCAGTGTCTTCGTGAGTAGCATCTTTACGGGAACTTGGAGAAGTGTGTGTTCTTTCAGACAGAGGTGCAATATTTGGGCCAAGTCATTTTTGGGGAATGTATCACAGTCAATCCTTCCAATATTTGAGCCATCATGGATTAGCCAGCACCCACTATTGTGACCGAGGTGCACAACTTCATGGGTTTGGTAGGATATTATAGGAGATTTTTTAAGGACTTCTCTTAGATTGTGCACCCCATCACTTCCATTCAGTGGAAAGGGAAGAATTTTGTATGATCATAAATATGGGAGCAGGCCTTTAGGACACTGAAGAAATGCCTCATGATAGTGCCTATTCTAGCAGTGCTAGATCCTCAAGGTGAGTTCTACATTTGTATAGATGCTTCTTTGGTAGGACTTGGAGGTGTGTTGATGTAGGAGGGTAGAGTAGTTTCTTTTAAGTCTCAAAAACTCAAGGATTATGAGCTCAATTATCTGACTCATGATCTTGAGCTTGTAGCAGTTGTGCATGACTTGGTGTGGTGGAGACACTTCCTTCTTATCAGGAGATTTACACTCAGAACTGATCACTTGAGTCTCCATGACCTCTTCACTCAACCCAATCTCAATGCTCATCAGTGGCATTGGATGGAGTTTCTTTGTGAGTACAATATGGAGTTAGAGCGTGTGAAGGGGAAGGAGAATGTGGTTGCAGACACCTCGAGTGGACAGAGACATGTAGCTATGGTTACTTCAGTTGGTATAGATTTGTAGAGCAGGATTTTGCAGCAACTTCCTCATGACAGTTTCTATCTTACAGCCAGAGAAGAGATTAAGTCTCAAAGACCCCTTAAGGGGATATTTGATGGATTTTAATTAGTGGTAGATGGTCTTCTTAGATACAGAGGTAAGATATATGTTCCTAGAGATGGAGGCTTGAGACATGACGTTTTGACAGAAGCTCATGATGCACCTTACTCAACCCATCCCGGGCTGAAGAAGATGCACGCCACTTTGAGACAGTTGTGCCATTTGAGAGGGATTCAGAGAGACGTGGCTCTGTTTATGTCACATTGTTTAGAGTTTCATAGGGTGAAGGCTGACCATCAGAATCCAGATGGCCTTCTCTTTCCTCATGCTATATCGGAGTGGAAATGGGACAGCATTTCCATGGACTTCATTATCAGGTTATCAACGTCGAGATACCACCATGATGCCATCATGGTCACAGTGGATAAATTCACAAAAGTGGCTCATTTTTCTCCAATGAAGACCACCTATATAGCTATTGCAGTGGCACAGGTATATCTTGATGAGATTTTTAGATTACACGAGATACCGCAGAAGATCATTTGTGACTGCAATCCTTTGTACACTTCCCACTTCTGGACCACCATGCAACATGCTCTTGGGATGAGGATCAATTTGAACATGGCATATCACCATGAGACAGATGGAAAAACTAAGAGGGTGAATCAGATTCTGGAGGACATGCTTAGGATGTATGTTATGAATCACCAGGAGTATCTATACTTGGTTTAGTTTTCCTTCAATAATAGTTTTCAGAATTAGATAGGCATGGATCCTTTTTAGGCATTATATGGCAAAGAGTGCAGGACACCTCTGATTTCGGAAAGGTTAGAGGACATGTTTTCTCTTGGGCCAGCGTTATTGGAGGATATGGAGTAGCAAGTTATCTTGATCAGACAGAAATTACAGGAGGCACAAGATAGGCAGAAGAAGTATGCAGACCAGCATAGCACAGCTCATAGTTTTGAGGTGGGCATGAAGGTGTTTCTTCAGGTCATACCATATAAGATCCCAATTCATTACGGAAAATATTCTAAGCTAGCTCCTAGGTTTGTGGGTCCCTTTGAGAACTTAGAGTGCATCAGTCCCTTGGCGTATCATCTAGCATTTCCACCTAGCTTGTCTCGCTTCATTGATGCGTTTAATGTTTCCTTGCTTAGGATATGCATTCCTAATCCTTCTCACGTGCTAGATTGGACCACATTGTAGGTGTAGGATCAGGGGTAGGTGATGATGGAGCCCATCTACATTATAGAGAATAGGACCCTGGGCCTTCGCAGCAGAGAGATTGACAAATTTTAGGTCCAGTGGGATAGGTATGATGATACTACTGCTACATGGGAGGATGCTACTTCAATATGAGTTTAGTTCCCACACCTGTTCCAGAGACTTCCTAGAGAAATTTGAGTCTAAGGGAAGGTGGATGTAGTGCACACTTCCCTTTGACACCTTTTTTTATTATTTTTTTTATACTATCGACTACACTTATGGATATATATATATATATATATATATATATATATATATATATATATATATATATATATATATATGATTTATGTTGTTGATTTTGACTCATATATGATGCATGTGCATTACTAGAGACTTTCTATATTGATGTTCATATGTTACTGACATGAATATTTATATGTTTTTCTGGCATGCGATGTATTTTCGTCACACTGAGTAGGTTTTGATAATTGAACTAATGTTGTGATCATTTTGACATGGATGAAATGTTGAATAGAAATGTTGCTAGAAATTGTAAATGATATCATATTTTCCTAGATTATATTTGATTCGTATATAGATGATCCTGGCTTTATATTGTACATTTTGTTATAGATGTTTTTAATGTGGCCACGAGGCCAAAGGATGTATTTATGTGTTTTACAGGTAAATTTATTCACAAGAAATAACGAGGGGATCGGACACTAACCACATTGGAATTCTAGATGAATTCAACTAGGGTCATCATGGCAACATGTAATTGTGTGTGTGTTAGAATTATTTGGGTAGGAGAAAATTGTGACCAAGCGGTCATGTGTTAAATTTTATTTTAGTCCCCTTTTATTAATGTTAGTATGTGTTCCTTTTGAGTAATGTAATTTACTTGTTTTAATTAATTAGATTTTGATGTATGTTTTTCCCCTTTATCTTAGTGGGTCTAAGTGTCTTATTAAAGTTAATTAATCTTATCCTAAACTAATTAAATATGTGAAAAAAAGAAGTTCATTTATTAGACTTGATTTGCTTTTGGATTTTATGTTGTGTGTTGAATGCTTGAGATCTTGAGTGTTGTACACTCTACCCTCCAAGGGAAACTCGAATCTAGCCTTAAAGGCCAATTTTGGAGGCTTGTGGGACAAGCTAAACTTGTCCCACACCTCTTAAATTGCTATACCAACCCTACATATGGGTTGGGGGGTCAAAATTAGACCCCATTAGATGTTTTGGGAAGATAAAAAGGTGAAATTTTTATTGCAGTTTCTTTCAAATAGTTAAGTTTCTCCTTAGGGGGTGTGGGCTTAGTTTGTCTGTGTAAGTATCTTGTCATTCCTCTCACCCACCAATTTATGGTGCATTGGGGTTGAGGTTTGAATTCTTAGGTGAAGTTGAGGATGAGTGATGTGGCATCCTACATGGATCCACGTCATCCTCTTTTCTCTCCCTTTTCAATTTATTGAAGTTCTTTTGCTTTTTGGGGGTTACTTCATTATTTTGTGCTCTTGCATTTTTGGAAGAGTTAGAGGATTTTTGGGAGTGCTTGTGGATTTTTGGAGCTTGCGGATGCTTGCTTGGTTTTGGAGGAGCTTGGATTTTCACTCTTGGAACAAGCTCCACTATGGAAAGGTAGGAGATTTATCCTTACTTTGTTATGCTTTTATTTTGTGTTTATGTGCTTGTGTTGACTATTGTTTTCTTTGGAATGCTTGTTGGGTGTGGGTATATTTCCTAAGTTTGGATTATGAGGAGACTATGGGGAGATTTCATGTAGGGACGCATAAGATTTTACCTTTTGTTTGGAGGGAGTTTGGGTTAGGTGCGTCACCTTGTACAAGGAATGCTTGCATTTCATTCTTTTTCTTTTATGAGGGAGGCATAAGAGATTGAGGGAGGCATAAGAGTATGTGGGAGGTATAAGGAGTACTTAAGGGAGGCATAAGAATATGTAGGGTATTTGAGATATGCATTGGAGGCTTTAAGGTGGGCACCCATTCCCATTGGGAGGCATAAGTGGCCTCCCTATAGGTCTTGTTCCTTGAGCTTTCATTTTAAGCCTTGTTTTTTTGTTTTGTCATTCTTATTTCTTGTGTTGTAGTTGATTGGAATGTGGTTGAAATGGTTGTGAAATATTTGTTTGTGTTGCGGAATCTTGTTGTTTCTGTGTGTTGGGATCGTCTCCCATTATAACGTGGTTGGGGCTCGGGGGCCAATGGAGATGATGGCATCTCCTCTTCATTGGATATCTTGGTTGGGTGGAGAGTGTTTCCTCTCCCCCAATTTTGTTATGAATCAAACAAATCTTGGACAAGCCATCTTGTTGGAGTTGGTAATCTTGGAGTTTTATTAGAGACCTTGTGAAACTTCCTTTGTGTTGTTCCCACTTAGACTGGAGGAACTTGTATTATTTTATTTTCTTTTGCATGCATTCTTGTATTATTTCCCACCTTGAATGGAAGAATTTGTAATAATCTTGTGGAGAGAAAATTCATTCCAATATTTTCATATTGTGTAAGAGAAATAATCAAAATGGATATATTGTGTAAAAGTTAGTTGGAAGTTACATTGTGAAAAAGAAAGTTACTTTCATTGTGAAGTTGTAATGTTGTAAATGAGAAAGAAGAAATATAGAAGTTGTAGATGTTGAAAATGTATACATAGTAAATTTGAATGGAAAATAAAGTTGTTATAGCTATTTTGAACATATGTATGTTGTAGTAAAAAAATGGAAACAAGAGAAAAAAATTGAAGGTTATTGTCACTTGGAAATTTTTATTTTGTAGTAAGAGAGTAACAATGTAAAAGTAGATTTAGATATATTTTTCTCATGGAATTTAAAAGAAGACTATCTTAAAAAAATGAAATTATTCTAGTAAGTAGATGTACCTTATTGGATTTGGAAATGCCTAAATGAGTATATTTAAGTAAGGAATGAAAAAATAGAAATAAACCCCAAAATTGGAGCTCTAGGTGTACAAAACTAAGCTCAAAATGTATTTTGGCACTTTTTAGTAGCTTTTACTTTTTGTGAAATCTCGGCTTTTTAGGTTCTTTTTTTTAGAAACAGGACCGCCGCACTGTGCAGAGTGGCAGTCCCATAACCGCCGCTCAGGCTAAGGGGCGGTATCAAAACCGTCGGTCAGTAGGGCAGAGGTTCATGGTTTGCCACACAGGCAGGGTGGCGGTCCTAGGACCGCTAGTTTGCTTTAGGCGGTGGTTCTACCAATTACGGAAGAACCTCTCGGATCCACACCTATGCAAAGTATTTAACTGGTTTATACTCATTTTTAAGTTGTAAAATTTAACTAATAATCACCAGAAAGAAAACAATGAGTAATCCCATGGATTTGACCAATAAAAACCTACAAATTGTGAATTAAAAAACATTTTTTTCATTTATAACAATGGGGTTAGGGTTTGCCCCAAATTTGAAAACTCAAACACAAATGGATTGAAATAAACAATTTTGGTAAAGGAAAAACTCTCTCAATCCTTGAATGAAAGTAATATCAACAATAAAACTACAATCTAAACTAATCTAAGCTTGATCTCCTTGTAGAATCCACCATAGTTTCTCCTCTCTTGCTCCCATGGCTTCTCCTCTCCAACCTAAAATTTCTCTCAAAGAAAATAGATCAAATGAGGATACTTGGTAAAGAAAGATATTAAATAAAACTCATAAGGAAATTTAGGGCTAAGTTTGGAACCCTAGGATCTAGAGGCCAAGATTGATTTGATCTAAGGGTGGAGGTTTCACCCTACTTTTGTTTGGTGGAAATGAATTTTAAATGTTTAAATTAAAATCCTTAAGGGTATGTATAGATGGGTGAATGGGGCCATTAAAATTACCTTGGGGTGTAAAGTCTCTATTAGTCCTTAGTATGTTGTAGCAATTAATTAAAAAGACTTTAAACTATTAGGATAATGAAATTAAATTAGTTAAGCATGAATATATTCATATTTGGATTGAACATTAATTAAGAAGAGAAAATAATTAACCAAGTAAATTAAACTATAGTACTTCCTAGTTGACCTTTAATTAATTGACCTTAGAGGTAAAGTAATTTCAAATTTAATCTTTTATCTAGACCTAGCCTATCTATCAATAAAGTTGAGTTTAGTAGTGTGTGTTAGTTAATGTACCCTGAGGGTCAAATACCCTTGTAACCTTCTTATAACTTCCATCACACACGTCAATTACCACTTCAGGGGATGGGTCTCAGTAAGAGGTTTGGGTTTCTGGCATGCATGACATCATAAACCTAATTGCAAGCATGGGGCATGCACTATGGGGACCATGAGGGACAAGGCACCATATATAGGTGTGAAATAAGTGGAGGGTAGCCGTTGGAAACTTTTTGACGCTGATCTACATGAGGAGACATGGTTTTAATGTACCACAATAAACATGCCTCCACACACACCCAAACATACTTGGTATCGACAATGAATTTTGAGGGATCGGGATTTGGGAATTGATTTGGCATCTGTCATTAGTCAGTGATCAAAGATTTCTTGTTTATTCTCTTAACCTCCATGAAGCCTTTTTTTCTTCCTTTGTGGTTTTTATAAATGATAACTTTCAATGGTAACTCAAAATATCTATGTAAATAAGCCAAACACATACGAAAAATATGCAATAGTAAAAATCATGTTTGACACTCCTATTGTCTGCACCTATAACTAAAGCTTTAATGTTGGGCTTCACAAATATATTTCATTTCTTTAACGATCAACAAAACTAATACAGTTGTAAAAATCATATATATGTGACTATTAGGAAATATGTGAAGAAAACACAACCCAGACAACATGAATTTCCTGAACCCACTAAGGATTTCACAACCCCGTCAATAACCACATCCATTTTTCAGCCTCTAGGTATTTTTTCATTAGAAGAAAATATTTTTTGAAATGACGTTGAAGCCTTCAAGGATATTCTCATAGACACATCGACGGTTAATATGTTTTTTTGTATAGACGTTGAAATTGAAGAGAAGCAATCAATAAAAGAATTGTCAAAAGTGTTTCCTAATAAGAAGCTCAAGTGTATAACCAACTTGAAAAAGAAAGTATCTCCTAAGAAAGGCCTTAAAAGACAGTAACATTTTTTCTTGAACTTATATCGATGGTGGAGGTGCATCACTGCAAGATGTTGACATGCGTTATTTTTTTGGCTGCCAATTTACCTGCCCCTTTCAGACACCCAGTGGGATTTCCCATAGTAAGGAGTGCATTTCACCATAATTATCAAATAATGGATTGATATTTATGATACACATGATACAAGCATGGAAATAGACATAAGCAAAAAAAAAAAGAAGACGTACACAAAGTTCCATAACAATGTAAACCGTATAATAAAAATAGACAAGATATAACACGGAAAAAAATAAAAGACGTACACCAAGTGCCGTAACGGTAAAAACCTCATAAGAAAAATAAATAAGATATAACAAGGAATAAAAAATAGAACATAATAGTATTCATAGCTTCTGAATCGGTCACAAACACAAGAATGATTGGTCAATGGAGGCGTTTGAGTGTAGTTCATGTGTTGTAGACCATACAAGACCATGAACAATACCTCCCAATACTATGACCGCTAAAAACATGCCCGCTTTTGAAATTGTTGGTGCTCAGAATTGTCTCGCCCCATTTGTGACCTTGAAGATTTATTGATTCACGGCCTTTGTCATTTTATCCTTCCCCGTATTGTGTTTGGCCATTCTTTATTGCCATTTTAATTTTCACCTGGGTCAAAGATCATGTGTGGGTCTATATTTGTCTCATCTATTCCTTTGTTCCTCTGGAAAAGCTCTACATTTTGAGTCTCTTGTGCTCTGTTCATTCAAAACTTGAATTTTCCTATTTCCTCCATTTTCCACAATCAAGATCTGTTGTCCCTGCCATGTTTTTCGTAAATACTCAAAGATAAATAAATTGATGTGTCCCCAAGGAATGTATTTGAGTCTTGCAACATTTCTAAAATATTTTTCCTTGAAGAAAATTTCACTTTAAGTCTCAAATGGTTGTTTCTCTGTGTTTTACGGTTTGACGGGTGTTTCCCCTAGTCAAATTTGCATCCTTGCATCAATAGGAAAACATGGCATCTTTTTGTTGGATGCGGCTCGGCCGGACACTTCAAAAATTCTATAAAAATCCTCAACTTTAAAATGTGTCCACATGGAGGAACGACACTCGTTTGAGAATCAAATTTTTGGTTTGGCTTTGAAGTAGTGCTAGGAGGACACGTGGAGGGTTAGCAGGAAAGAGACGCGTGGAGGCTTCTGCTAGGTTTCCCATACTTAGAAAAAATTTAAAAGGTGTTTGGGAAGTCTAGGACACATGGAGGAATGACACTCATTTGAAGATCTACTTTTGGGCTTTACCTTGGAGTAGCATCGGGAGGACACGTGGAGGCTTCCCCTACTTTCCCATACTTAGACAAATTTTTATGCAGATGGAAATAGTTTGGTGGAATAGGGACACATGGGGAGCCCTTGCTCATTCAGGGTCTTCAACTTGGGCACCATTTTGAAGAAGCACCATGAGGACACATGGAGGCCTCCGCTCACTTTGTATATTTGCTTGGACTTTTCAACAACCAAGGAAGACTGCCTCAGAGATTGACACATGGTGCCTTTCGCTAAGCTTCAAGCATTCAGGAAAACTTCGTTAGAGAAAGACACGTGGTGAGCCTGTGCTCGTTCAAGGTATCAAATTTTTGGGGCCACCTTAAGGTGTGCCATTGTGACACGTGGCAATTTGAAAAGTCATAAGGGGTGGGGAAGCGGACCATCGGAGGAAACTTAAACTTTTTGCCTCTTTGCCTCATAAAGGTTAAAATATCAAGAATGGCCTGCAAGCCCAATGGGAAATAGTCAATGTTTTTCCCTGGTCAATGGCAGAGGTGTAGGCTTTCGGAGAAAAAGTGAAAAAAATTATGTTTGATGGAAAAGGAGATAAAGGCATAAAAGGACCCGGGGTTTTGCTGGGACCCAAATTAGGGACTTGAAGCAGAAGGGCGGACCTGTGGGGGAAATTTGGAAAATTTTCCTTTTTTCCAAAAGAGAGTCAAATGGTAGAATTTTTCCACGGTTGCTTTGGGACCCACCTCAGGACACATGTTAGGCCCATTTTTCAGAAGCAGAGATGCGGAGCAAAATAGGAAATTTTTCCATTTTTTCAAAAGGGTCAAAAAAGGTCAAAGGAAGCCCCCGAGCTTATTTTTGCATCTTCCACATGGATGGCCCACATTCAAAATCAAATATCAAATGCTATTGAGTGTCTAAATCTTATTTTTCCCCCATTTTTTTTTGTAAAACTCCTGGGAGTGCACATCTTCATGATTTCTTGCTATTTTCTACATGCCAAATAGAGGAGTGAGTTAATTTTGATATCTATAGTTTGGTGGGAGAGATCTGGAGACATCTTTTGCCATTAAAACGGTCTGACTCTCAAGCTCGATCTGGTTTTCCATTTTTCTTCTCCAGAGCATGCAAGGGGCCAAATTTGATTGATATGGGGCAGAAGTAGTTGGTGAATGGATGGAGGCATGTTTTTCCTGAGAAAGGAGTTGAATGCGGGAAGAAATCAAAGAGATTTTCCCTCAAGCACCTGGAGACTTTTACAGATCTGATTCTGCGAATCATGAAAGAATCATGGCAAGCACTGGTGCATTTAAAGTTTTTGTATTTTGGGAGGAAGGGGCTCTATTGGAAATGTTTTAAAGGGTATGAATTCATCCTGTAAATGGATGGGAGTTTTTGGAAAGATCAGAACTAGTTTTTTCCAGCAGAAAAAGCTTGACAGAGCCCATCCATTTTGAGAAGCCGTCTAGAGTTCAGCATGTATATCTCTCTTTGTGTCAAATTTTATCATGTCAAGGTGGTTGCAAGTGTATAGCCATCGAAAAGCTTTGAGATTTTTGTGGAAACTTTCCCTTTCTGATAAATTTGAACAAAATTTGAGTTATTCTTTGTCAATCTTGAGTAAAGTGTATTTATTTCATTTCTGAATGCATATGGGTATTTTTTCTCATTTCTATTGCAATATTGTACTAAAATATAGTCCAATCACACAGATCTCAGTCCTTGTGATAGTTTAGTGGCATCTGTAATTTCATTTCTCAGAAGAAACTTCATCTGGGAATGGGATAAACGGTTTAAAATCACTTTTCTTTCATTTTGTTGATAGAGATTATCTATAAGCCTTTGGGTGTACCTCAGGCATGACTTGGTTTAAATCTTGATGCTTTATTGGGTCCTCTAACTCGATCCTTCATGATAGAATCCCACAGGTTACGTGAAAGAGTGCTGATCTAGGCCTCCATTGAAGCATATATTCTAGTTGAGGAAAGAATTTAACTTTTTGTGGCATTTTTTTATTAAATCTTTCCATTTTGCATAAGCTCTCAAGGATTTGGTGAGTCAAGTCCATCCTGTCTCCCCTCCCACCAAAATTCATTTAACAACAACCAATCCTACCCATAATACCCCTATTTGTCATGTGTGTACACAAATTCATAGTCTCTATTACCAAAACATGCAGAAATAATCAAGGTCTCAAATGTCTTTAGTAACCTTTGCCTTTTTTGTGATAATATCTCCATAATCTGCAAGTGACAACTCGTGAGAGTCAGATTTGGTGTGTTGATCATATTTTCTACAAGGCATTCTCTATAAAATTTATGCAAAAGAAAGGTACATGTATCTCCTTTCAAATAACAGAGGTTACAAAATAGGTTCTCTTACCTTGGTTGAAAGGCACAACCTAAAATTTTTAGGATCAAATCACATCCTTTTGCATGTGCTAACTAGTTTCAGAGCCTAAGTGCTAAGACGTTAGATAGATTACTTCCCCAGCTACAAAATGACATACATGATTGTCTATCTACCTCTGAGTGTCTTGTCAAACCCATGATGTTCCTCGGTCTCTGAAGGAGGTTAAATTTGGGTACCAACAGAAAGTTTTCACATAATATTATCACCTCGATTGTTGCATCCAATCCTATAGATACCAGGGTCTGAAAGACCATGGAAATCCACTTTGGCATAGTTCAAGTCCACACTCAGCCTGCAAGATATATTTTTGCACTGATTTTTCCAACCAAAATTGGTCGTATTACACTATGCATGAAAGACATCAAATGATAATAACATTTTTTGGAAAGGATATCGATGGTGGAGGTGCATTTGTGCAACATTGACGTACATTGAATTTATAACTGCTAATTTACCTGCCCATTTCAGTCACCCATGGGCTTTCCCATATTAAAGAATGAATTTCAGCTTAATAAATAAAACTAGCAATCGCATGTGTACAATGCAATGTGAACGTTGAACGGTATATGCTATTTTTTTTAGAGGGATAATTGTTTATTTTGTAACTTTGATGTTGATAATGAGTGTCATTGATTTATACATGTAGAAATATAGATGAACCACTTTATTTAAAGGTTACCTGTGCTGCTTTGTTTCTGATATGAAAAATCAGTGGCATAAGTGGTTATCTTTGGAAAAAAGGTGGTATAATACAACCTACCACATTTCTACTGAGATGAAGCCTTCAAAAGGTTGGGTTTCAAATAGCCCAGGCTCATTAAGAAACTCAAATTGAGGGATTTTAAAAATCACAACTCACATAAAATTACCCCACTGTTTCTCTATTCTTCATTTCCATATATAATAAACTTAAACAAATTCATAAATAATCTTGTTAGGTGACTTATAATTCTAAACCAAGATCATCAATCAACTACCTCCCATACAATATCAGTTGGTTGAATTCCATTATTAAGAACCCTTAATTAGGAAATAAGAGATTGAAGGACAATGGTAGTTGACTCCCTGAATGTATCAAAGTAGTTAAATGTGGATAAAATTTCATTGCCTTCCCCTTTAGCTATTAACCATTACAGACCATAGAAAGTTAAAATTATCAGGCAATGAAGAAAAGGAGATCCAACCTTGTTAATATTCAATAGGAAGTAAAATGTTAGGAACACCTTAAATCCTACTAACCAACTACAAATAATAAGTTCTCTATTTTTATTTTTCAATGTGCTGGCATATTAAGGACATTAGATCATAACAGAACACCAACTATATAATTATTATGTGTTAGCCAAGTTAAATTATGTTGGTACCCAAATTGATTCTCCCTAAAAGTCTAAGCAGTATCATAAGTTTTGGTAGGAAGCTTCAAGATAGATAGATCATGGTGAGATGTTTCGTAGCTGGGGATGGGATCTAACTAGCCCTTTGTCACTCAGATGTGGAGAAATGGATATCACCCTCAATAGGATTTGATCTATCCTCACTATTTTAGGTTGTGCCTTTCAACCAAGGTAAAAGAACCCTTTTGTAGCATGTTGTTTATGGAGGAGATGGAGATGTCCTTCCTAATGAAGTTGTTAAGGAGACCTTGAAGAAAATATGATCAATGCAACAAAATATAACTCTCACGAGTTGTCACTCTAGATAGTGGAGATATTCTATAGGAAACGTTTAGGCTACTAAAGACATTTGGAATCCTGATTGTTTCTGTATGTTTTGTTAATAAAATTTATGCATTTGTATACACACATGACAAACAGGGGTAGTATGGGTAGGATTAGTTGCTTTTAAATAAATTTTGGTGGGAGGTGAGGTAGAATAAACTTGATTTTCCAAATCTCTAAGAACTCTTACAAAATGGAAATTCTAGATAACAAAATGCTTCAGAATAGCTAAAATGTTCCTTTAACCAGAATATGTTCTTCAATGGAGGTCAAGTTTAGCACTTTTTCACAAAATCTATGAGATTTTAACATGAAGGCTCGAGTTAGAAGACCCAATAAAACATCAAAATCTAATATCAATCATGCCTGAGGTACACCCAGAGGCTTACAAACAATCTCTGTCAACAAATGAAAGAAAAGTGATTTTAAATCATTTATTTCACTCCCAGATGAAAGCACTTTTGAGAAATGAGATTGCAGATTCAGCTAAATTGTCACAAGGATTGAGACCTATGTGATTAAGATAGATTTTGACACAAGATTGCAATCAGAACAAGAAAAACAATTTGCAGACATTCAAAAATTAAAAAAACACATTTTTCTCAAGATCAACATAGAATAACTCGAGTTTGATTAAATTTATTAGCAGGGGAAACTTTCTAGAACAATCTCAGAGCTTGTCAATGGTTGTACACTTGAAAACCTTGACATAATCAAACTTAATACAAAAGAGATATACAGGCTTCTCATACGGCTTCTTAAAAGACAGGCTTTGGCAAATTTTCGTCTTGGGAATTTTATTCGACCTCTAACACTCGAACCATTTACACAAATTTTTTTTTCCAGTTATAACATTTACAACATAGCCCCTTTTCCCCACAAAAATCTCATCATTGAGTACTACCAGTACTCGCCATGATCATGATTGCGATTTCAAGAATCAAATCTATAAAAAGTAGCCAAGTGCTCAGGGGGAAACTCTCTTCAAATATCTCCTGCATTCAACTCCACCTTCTGGTAGATCACTCCTTCAACTCACCAACCACTTCCGCCCCTAATGTGTCAAATCTAGTAACTTTCATGCTCAAGAGAAGAAAAATAGAAAATCATATCGAGCCCGAGAGTCAGACCATTTTAATGGTGAAAGACGTCTCCATATTTTCCCAACCAAACTCAGATATCAACATTAACTCTCCCCTCTGTTTGGCGTCTAGGAAATACAAAGAAATCATGAAGACTCACACTTCTAGGCATGCTTCAGTAAAATGGGGGGAAAATCAGATTCAAACTCTTAACTCCCATTGATATTTACTTTTAATTTGGGTCATCCACATGGAAGATTCAATTTAAAACAGGCCTGGGAATTTCCTTTGACCATTTACAAACTTTTGAAGAAATGGAAAAATTCCACATTTTGTTCCGCACCTCCACCCTTGAGAAATGAGCCTAACACGTGTCCTAAGGTGGGTCCCAATGGAACCACAGCCAAATTCTGCTATTTCACCTCATTTTTGGAGAAGGGAAAATTTTCCAAGTTTTCCCCACAGCTCCGCCCTTGAAAACTAGACCTGACACGTGTCCCAATGTGCATCCCAGCAAATCTGCGCTTCCTTTTTCACTTTTAAATCTTTTCTCCCAAAAGGAAATTTGTCAAAATTTCCCTTGAGAAGCGTTGACCTTTCCTCTATTAGGCTTGTGGGCCATTTTGATGATTTTGGTCATTTGAACATCAAGGGGAAAAAACAAAGTTACCCCTGATGGTCCACCTCCTGCCTCTTAACATTTTCAAAGCCAACCTTGAACTCCTTATTGTCAGGCTTGTAGGCCAATTTGAGATTTTAAACCTTTTGATGACAATAGGGAAAAAATTTAATTTGCCTCCAATGGTTTGCTTCCCCGCCCCTTTGACTTTTCAAACTACCATGTGTCACAATGGCACATCTTGAGATGATCCCCAAAGGTTGATACCTTAAATGAGTGTGGGCTCGCCATGCATTATGGTGTATCTTCAAAAACCTTAAGGTTTCAAAATTATGGTGGGGGAGCGCTTCCACTTTAGAATTTTATTCCATTTTTTCAAAAGGGAAAAGCATTCAACTTACCTCTGAAAGCCCGCATCTCCGCCATTAGATTTGCCACGTGTCCTTCTGCAGGGTCAAAGTAAGACTTTTTCCCTGCCACTTAAATTTTTCTTTATCAGATCCTGGCAGGTCTGCGGGGTGAGTTCAAGCCTTTTGTTGAAGTATCCAAAAGGACCAAGTTCAAAAACAAACCCACCATGCCCCATCCAATTATAAGAAGCCACATAAACACCAAAAGAAACAATAAGAAATGAGAAGAGCCACGGGAACATATTTACCTTTTTACCAAAAACTCAAAAAGTGATAAGTTAAAGTATTTATCTACCATCCTTTCATCACCAATCTAACACTATGATAATTCTCCATGGGAACTCCTCGTCCTATGATTATTTACTATGCACAGCCTTTAGTTTGGTGGATGTAATCTGGAAATACAACAACAAACATAACACAAGAATACCATAGACTATGATACGAAGGAATAATGACAAATCTAAAAATATAGGTGTAAATTTTAATATCAACATGAAATTTTTACAATCTCACCCATGAGGTACTTCAAGTGTTATTTACTTCACTTGCCTTTGAACAATAACTATGGGAGAAACTTCACAATGGATTCTTTAACACACCTTCTAAATGATGGCTTCCATACACACTTACTCATACAATATTTCTCACTACTTCCCTCTATGCTAAATGAGGGAAGGTGACCTCTTTATTTATAGGAATTCAGGCTTATCCACCCTATCTCTAAGATAGGATAGGAAGTCTCTTCCGGTCAATCATATTCAATGCCTAAACTCTTGCCTTTACATGTAGGCTTATCTTCTAAGATAAGATAAACCTTATCATCTCACATGGGTTCCACCTTTTTAGTCTTTTCCACAAATAAAATACACAAAATATTTATGACATCTCTCTTTGTCTTTATTACAAATATAATATTTCTAATTCCTAATCATGTAGACCCTACTTCTCTACTTACCCCAACTTTGACATTTTAACATTACCAGACCACTTACAACAAATATTTACTTTCTACCACAACATTCCTATTGTACTTTGACTTACTCTATTTTATTAGTGGCACCATACTAATGGCATCGTTATCTTCTATCAAACGCCACTACTAATCATACTTAACAACATCCTATTCCTAATACATACATGATAAAATAGAAATTACAGAAAAAAATTTTAATGTCGACATTTTCCCCCTTTGTAGCTTCTACTCCGTCCTTAGAGTAGACTATTCTGGTGCTTGGAAAATCTTTAACTTGTCATGGTTGACCCATTTCATAATGGGAGTGTCATCCAATTCCTCCAGTTGATATGTACCATTTTCATGCACAGCTACTATTTTGTAGGGCCCCATCCATTTAGGAAGAAATTTTCTCTGCCTTCTTTTTTTGTATTTGGAATCATATACTAGACCCAAGTCATTCACATGAAATGGAGACCAACATATCTTTTGATCAAAGTATTCCTTCTACTTCGTTTTCTTCTTATAGCTTGTATCCTTTTCTATTTCCCTCATTTCCTCTAGCAAATGAAGATGCACCAACCTTTCTTTTACTGAATCACTTTCATCCATCTTTTCCTTTTTCATAACTCTCACAATAGGAATATCAAACTCAATAGGAAGAACTAGATCGATGCCATAAGCCAACTAAAATGGGGAGTATCCTGTTGGTGACTTTGATGTTGCCTTATATGCCCACAATGTTGCATGAATCCTTTTATCCCACTTATGTACCTACAAGGCTGCATCTTTTGCTAGAATTTGACACAACACAAAATTTGTTCGTTTCACCTGTCCATTTGTGTTTGGCTTGTATATTGTTGCATTCCAGTGCTTAATAGAAAACTTGTTGACTAGGGATTCTACCACCTCATTAATGAAGTGGCTTCCTTGATCTGTTACAATTTCTAATGGACAACTAAATCTGGTGACAATGTGTTCATTTATGAACCTTGCCACTTCATCCATGGAAGTTGTTTTCAATGGCTTAGCTTCAACCCAATTGGTTAAATAATCTATGGAAACTACAATATACTTATTTTGGTGTGGGGAAGTTGGAAGTGGACCTACAATATCTATTCTCCACTTTTCAAAGGGACCAAGTGGAAGAATAGGGCATAATGGAGCTGATGAAGTCTTACGGTTACCATGTGTTTGAAAAATATCACATGTCTTATAATAATTATAAAAAACTCTAAAAAGAGTTGGTCAGTGATAACTTGCATCCAAGATCCTTCTTGCTATAGGTTTTCCAAAGAAGTGTCCTCCACATGTACCATTGTGGAATTCTTCTATCAGCTCCTTCACTTGATCACGTCCAACTACTCTCTAGTACTGTCCATCAAGTCCTATTCAAAATAATACTCCATATAGAATAGAATATGGGTGACTGGATTGAGTAATCTTCCTCTTAGTCTTTGTATTGGCACCATCAGGAAACTTGAATTCATTCAGATAATTTCAAATATCTATGTATTCACTAGGGATTGTGTCAAGGGATAACAATGCTACATATAGGAAATCATCATCATCACAAGATGAACCTAAACCATCATAGGCTTGAGAGAGTGCATCTGCATTGACATTCTTCTTTCCTAGCCTATCTATAATATCAAATTCAAATTCTTGTAGAAAAATTATCCATCTTGCTATCCTCCCTGATGGGTTAGGCTTATTTACAATATATTTTAGAGCCTAATGATATGTTATAACTATAAATTTCTACCCTCGCAAGTAATTTCTAAACTTCTTTACAACAAAAATAATAGCTAGAGCCTCTTTTTCAGTTACAGTATAATTTACCTCAGCACTTCTCATTTGTCTGCTCCCAAAGTAAACTAGATGGTCATTCCCATTTTCATATTTTTGGCTAAGAGTACTTCCTAGTGCTACATCTAAGGCGTCAATATACACAATGAATGGCTTGCTCGATTTTGGATTCTTTAAAACAAGTGAAGACACCAAAGCTTCCTTCAATTGTTCAAAAGCTTCATACGCCTTATTTCCTAGTTCATAAGTAACATCCTTCTTCAAGAATTGGGTTAGTGGCAATGCAATCTTTGAGAAATTCTTGATGAACCTTTTATAGTAACCCACATGGCCTAAAAATGATCTCAACTTACTTCTATTCATAAGGAAATGGTAACTCTTTGATTTTTGAAACTTTATTAGGATCAGTACCAATACCATCTCTGGATACAACATGCCCTAACGAAACACCTTTAGAACATCCAAAGACACACTTTGTAGGGTTTAGTGAGGCTTTTGCTTCATCTAACCTTTGAAATGTTGTCTCCATCTGGTGCAGGTGGTCCATCTTGCTCCCATAGATGCAAAAATCATCCAGAAATACTCTGATGAAGTTCCTAATGTAGGGTTTAAACACCCTATTCATCAACCATTAGAATGTTTCCGGAGCATTACACAACCCAAAAGGCATAACTCTATAAGAAAATGTTCCCCAAGGAGTGGTGAACGTGGTCTTCAACTTAAATTTCTCTGCTATACAATGTTGGTTATATCCACTATATCCATCAGCAAAACTATAGCACTCTTAGCCAGCTACTTCATTCAAGATCTGATTTGAGAATTGAAGAGCGTAATGATCATTCGTTGTTGCCTTGTTGAGCTTCCTATAATCAACACAAATGCGTAGTTTCCCATTCTTTTTTATTGAGATCACAATGGGAGAAACCCATTCTGAATTCTTCACAGCAAATATAAATCCTACATCAAAAAACTTATCTATTTCTTCTTTTACAGTCTTGGAAAAATTAGGATTCATTCTATATGGCATTTGCTTTATGGGCTTAGCACCATCTACCAGCTCAACAGAATGTTCTACCCAACTTACTTGACAGATTTCTTTGTAATCACAAGTGAATAGGGGTATGTACCTTCGAAAGATTTAGAGGTAGGATTCCTTCTCACTCTCCATCACAGCATCACCAATATTTATTTATTGGAGATGATCAACAATTTCTTCTTCAGATAATCTTATGGGTTCATGAGTCGGTGTGACTGGAAGGATATCCCTGACTGAAACATCAACCTCACTTTCTTCATCTTCTGTGTCCACTTCACTAGTACTAGAGTAATTAGAGGATGTCCAATCATTAGTTTCATCACTTGAATCCACAGGTTCTTCCTTATGATGCCAAGGGATTACGTTTATCTTCACCCTCTCTTTGCCACGTTTAAGTGTCATAAAGCCTTCATTCCAATAGTTTCTTGCATGAACTCTCGTTAGCCACGGCCTTCCCAACAACGTTGGGTACAAAACAGTACCATTTTTCATCACCTAAAATTCTACCACACATACAACACCCATAACAGATATTGCCACATTTGAAACAACACCTTCTGGTTTAGTTTTTCCCTTATTTAATGACCTTAACATAAGTGTTGAGGGGCGATCAATTTTAGAACACAACACATTCATTATAGACTCGGTCATTACATTAACTATAGCACCTCCATCAACTAAGACATCATGAATTGAAATACCATTACATAATACCTTAGCTTGTGGAGCGTAGGGATCTGCCTCTGCCTCTAAAATAGGTACCTCAACCTCCTTATTTTGTCGAGCATTGAGTCCACTTCGTAGCTCTTGCCTCTTCTAAGAAGACATAGCCAGAAGTTGACCATATGTAATATTTGTAAGCCTTTTGGAAAAATATTCTAAAGTGGAGTATGGTCCTTATCCCTATGAAATTAGAAAATCCTGCACACCCAACTTTCTTCTCCTATGTTTCTTACTAGTTTCTCCTTTCATCTTCTTAGGATCATTTCCATCTTGGTTATCTTTTTCTTTCTTTCTTTTTGTTATAAACACATCTACTTCATTATTTATGCTCCTATCTATTACATCAAAATAATTCATAGGTGTTTTTCATTTATCATTATCTCTTATACCAGATGTAGAAGCTCTATCTAGACAATTATACTTATAATGACCTTTTTTATGAAAACCATATCATACAACATCAGTTATATTTCTTGTTGGACCTCTATTTCCTCCCTGAGAACTAAATTCCTTTCCTTGAAGAAGATTAATATTTAACTGATCCATCTTCTTGAGCAGATCTTCATACTCAGTAGATGTACTAGGGAAAATATTTTTGCTCACTGAGAGTGGTTGTGGATTTTGGACCATAGGTGTTGGTGTAGGCTCTATCTTAGCAGTAATTTCTTTGGGCTAGTCTTCCATGCTTTCTTCTTGCCTTCTTGCAATCTCCTTTGCTTGTTCAATGGTAGTTGGGCAGTCATACTTCACTCATTGTCTAATCTTTGGATTCATCCCAAGAATGAAGTGCTTACAGAGGAGATTATCCATAACATTCATTAACCCATCCACTAATCCTTCCTTCTGGATATGGGCATCGAGCTTCCTCCTTAGCTCTAGAACACAAGCATGATAATCCCTTATGTTCTCCTTCTCTCCTTAGGATAGCTTTGTGATATCGATCATGAGATCTGTATATTTCTGTTGTTCAACAAATTCTTCAAGAAAACTTTCAGTTAATAAATCCCATGAATTTTTCACATTATCACCTAGTGTTTCAAACCACCTAAGAACTGAACCATCCAAAAAGGTAGGAAAAAATTCAGTCCATTTTTCCCTTCTTATGAGGCCATTACAAATGCAAGATCATTTAAAATTTTAAATGAAAAAGGAATAATCTTCATTAGATTGGGCTGAAAAAATAGGAATCTTCCCCATTTTTACAAGTAACCATAGTGAGATACCAATTCACAAGTACAATCAGTAAGACTTATGTGCACAAATAATTAGACTCACTACAATAGATAGTGACTTTACACCTTTCTATAGTAAAATAGGTATGACCATGGTAAAACTTGACTTACTGTGGTAGAAACTAACTTTATTGTGGTAAACACTATTCATGATAAAAAGTGAAGTTACTGTAGTGAATACTATTCACGGTAAAAATTAAAGTTATTGTGGTAAATACTATTCATGGTAAAATGTGACTTTACCATAGTAACTACTATGCACAGTAAAAACAAGGTTACCCTCCAGATGATTTTTGACTAAGTGGGAATATTTCTCCAGAAAATCCACCAACGAGGAATGGTCCCGGCAACGGAACCAAAATCTCATCACCAATCTGGCACTGTGATAATTCTCCACCAGGAACTCCTTGTGCTATGATTATTTACTAATGCATAGCCTTTAGTTTGGTGGATGTAATCTGGAAACACAACAACAAACATAAATCAAGAATACCATAGACTATGATATGAATGAATGATGAAAAATCTAAAAATATAGGTGTAAATTATAATATCAACATGAAATTGTTACAATCTCACCCATGAGGTACTTCAAGTGTTACTGAATTCACTTGCCTTCCAATAATAACTATGGGAGAAACTTCACAATGGATTCTTTAACACACCTTTTAAATGATGGCTTCCTTTACACACTTACTCATACAATATTTCTCACTACTTCCCTTTATGCTAAATGAGAGAAGGTGACCTCTTTATTTATAGGAATTCAGGATTATCCACCCTATCTCTAAGATAGGATAGGAAATCTCTTCTGGTCAATCTTATTCCATGCCTAAACTCTTGCCTTTACATGTAGGCTTATCTTCTAAGATAAGATAAACCTTATCATGTCACATGGGTTCCACATTTTTAGTATTTTCCAAAAATAAAATACACAAAATATTTATGACATCACTCTTTGTTCTTATTACAAATATAATATTTCTAATTCTTAATCATGTAGACCCTACTTCTCTACTTACCCCAACTTTGACATTTTAACATTACCGGACCACTTATGAGAAATATTTACTTTTTACCGCAACATTTTTATCGTACTTTGACTATTACCATACTCTACTTTATTGGCACCATTGTATTGATAGCGCCATTATCTTCTGTCAGACGCCACCACTAATCATACTTAACAACATCCTATTCCTAATATATACATAATAAAATAGAAATCATGGAGGAAAATTTTAATGTCGACAGTCCCCTGATCAACCAAAAGAAGCCACGTGACCACTAAACACTGAGGAATAACTTTGACAGGAAAAGACACTTGTCAGATAGTCAAAATATAGAAAATCACCATTCATGCCCAAAACCTAATTTTCACTAAGTATGATTTTTTTTTTAAAACAAAAACAAGTGAATCATGGTTCCGAGCATCCCTTTGACCATGGATTTTGGATTTTCAAAGGCATACAAATATAGATTAACCATTCTTGAGCTTCCATGGTCGGGGATAAACAGGAAAAATGGCAAAGCCTATGGATTTTGAAGAAATCATGGCAAAAACAGGGCAATCTCGGACACTTTTCAAGGAGGGACATGACAATGGATTCTACAAACAATTCAAGGCATTTCAAGTGGTAGTAGAAACTTTAAGAACACCCACATCAAGAGAAAAAATGTCTTAGAACACATAGATCAGAGGAAAATAATGGCAAATGAGGTGAAAAAAATATGAGCACCAGTAAATTCTTCCAACAATTAATAGAACTACATATTGATCATAATACTTGTCTATATGAACCACACATAATATTTCTAGGTAAGAATAATTCATTTATATCAACATGTAATTACACTCGTTACAATAGCAGAGATTCATGTTTCATCGATTCAAATTGATCCACTTTGCAATAAAGAATCTTCATTTTTTAGACCAAACTCTTTGATCTTCCTTATAAATCATGCAAAATCGACTTTCGCATTATTTTGTTAAAGCCTATTGAAATTTGTAAACCCCTCAATTTGATTTTGAGGGAATAAATTTTTTTCTTCTCTTCCTAGTTACAAAACAAATTGAGCATATGGATCCAAACTAAAATCATGAAAATTTCACAGTAATTGCTAATATCTAGTACAATTACCCACAGGATGCATATCATTTGATCACATACCACTTCTAAAACCTGATACAGAAGACCAAAAGTGGATGAAATCCTCCGGATAGCAACTATATTCACGTCCAGTATTCCAAAGGAAGTGTGCATAGCTATATGCATGAAAAGGATTCCCAGGAATCTATAGCAATAATATCTAAAAATGCTTCTTCTGCAGTAGTTGGGTCACCCCGAGCCAACTACAAAAAGTGTACATACTACACAATAACTTCGACATCAGATGGATCAACTTTCATAGCTCTCTGAAAATAGTCTTCAGCTATGTTGTAGAAGCCAACAATTAGATACTTTTTTATGCTCTATGTAAACAAAGATAAGTCAAGGATGAAAAACAAACTCATGCCATTGGGTTCTAGGCTCAAATTGTATATCTATTTTTATCCTCCCATATATCCCAGAGGGTTTTTCCATAATATATAAATCTTTCATTATAATTTCCCACCCAATAAGGAAGAACTGCATCCAAATTCATATGCAATTAAAATTTCAAATACAATTTGCTCTCTTCTTAATTAAATATAATGGTTCTTTGAAATGATTGTAAGAGAATAGAAAACTACCTATCATAAACCTGAGTTACAAGATGTAGAAAGTGAGCATAGTTTAAAAGTAGGAGAGGAGTTTAAGAATCTACACTAATGGTTTGTTTAATTGTCAGGCTCAAGCTTCACTATAATGGGGGAAACAAATCTCTGCATCGTTTCATGATCAATAACTTCTTCTTCGATCACATTGCACTACTTTCGCTTCAAAATCTGCACTACAACACTAGATTTGGTTTCACATTTAGTTATATTCTTGTATAAGTTTATAATGGCTATGGTTTTTTTCCTTTTTGTCTGTCTACTATTGTGTCTAGCTTGAAAGCTATTACAATGGCCTTTTCCCATTTTTAGTGCAAAAAATTTATGTGTTCTCTCAATAAGATAACTCTTTGTTCTTGTCAAGATATAATCACTGGATGCTTATGAAGGTATTTGAATTGACTGTTGATACTTTAAATCCTTAATTGAAGCTTCAAATGGTTGTGGAATGCCCATACATGTCTTGATTATATTCAAGTCTGTAACTATAGCTTAATACCAGTCTTAACATGCCTAAAGAGGCCATAGGATCCAATAAACATTAATTCTTCATATAATATGAAAATAATGTATTTACCACTCACATATGTAGGATATCTTTTATGCCTTTACCTATTTGGGGAGAATTTATTTTAGCTTGTTATTGTAACTCTTTTAGCGCTTGATTCATAAAATCTAAAATATTAATCTTCACTTTCTTTACTCATCATGTAGGATGTCCCACAGAATTCTATTTACCATGTAATCATAAAACAATAGGTTTCCAGGTGGAGAAATAAAATATCCATGTAGACTCACAAGATTTGTAATGCCAGCTAAAATCTCCCACTTCAGACCCATGAACAACATAGGTTTAGTTAGAAAATTTCAGAATAATTTTATTTATTTTTTAAGTGTTAATGACCAAAGTATCAAGGATAGTCAAATTCAACTGATAACTTTTCCCATTATAATAATTACTAATTCCACATTATAAAGCAAAAAGTGTAATAAATTCACATGTAGCTCAAATCTCCTTAGTGATTAATTTAATCACTTATTACATTGACATATTAGCTAAATATTCCCTAATTAAAATTTTAGGGTTAAGGGACCAAAATTTTTTAATACCCAAGGTATTTAATTCCACAAGATATAAGAAAAGAGCAAGGTTTAATTACAGTAGGGAAAATAATACATATATAAAATCATTAGAGTAAATTCTAACTTATCCACTCCTAGAACTCAATTGAGGATTCAAATAGATTTTTGTAAAAATTAACACATTTAAAATTTCCCTGAATAACTCCCATTGGATAGGAAATTTCCTCACCTTTCCAATGATATAAAGAAGTCCTCCTAACTCATATTTCTCAAATTATAGGCTAGCGGACCTTGGGAGGAAAATTTTCCCAAGAGCAAGCCTGCGGGCCTAGGGAAGAAAATTTTCCCATGCGCAGCCCAGTGGAGCGGAGGAGAAATTTGGCACATTTTCCTTCCTCAGGGAAAAAGTGTGATTTTTCTCTGTGCGCCCATGAGCCCAAAGAGGACATGTGTTGGCTTTACAACACCCCGACGTAAAATCAGGCCGTTGGAGAGATTTAAGACATTATGTCTTTTTGGCCAAAAAGTGCTAGGGCTCAAAAAGGTCTGTGTCTCCGCCGACACCCAAGGAACCAAGTTTTGAGCTCTGATTGGTTGTGGGCTAGTGGGGAGGTGGAGAAATCCTAGGAAATTTTCTAAAAAGTTTCTGAAACGCTTAGTTAAAAAGGGATCTGCTCCTCCACCAACGCCTCGTGTGCCACGTGGCAGCCTCTGATTGGTTATGGGCCAGCGTGGAGGTGGAGGAAACTTAAAAAAATTTCCAAATTTTATTTTAAAACCACTAAGGTAAAAAGGATTCCGCACATCCGTTGTTGCCTCGTGAGGCCACGTGGTAACATCTGATTGGCTATGGGCTGATGGGGCGGCGAGGAAATTTAGGAAAAATTTTCCAAAACTTTTCTAAAAATGTAAAAGGCAGAAAGGAACCCGTTGCTCAGCTGATGCCTCACGATGCCATGTGGCAGCTCTTGATTGGCTGTGGGCTGGTGGGGAAATTTAGAAAAATTTCTCAAAAAAAAATTTCGAAGCACTAAGGGAAAATTCGGACCCGCGGGTCTGCCAAGGAATTTTTTTTTTACAGTTAGAATTATTTTTTTGACGCCAATTGAAGAAAAACTTTAGAAGGCCATAACTTATGATAAAGAACTCAGTTTTGGGAAAACAAAGACTTTATGGAAATATCTCAACATCCTCTTTACATAGGAATCATTAAATTTTGATTTTGATAACGTTTAATGGGTCAATTTCATGAAAATTTTCTATAGGATTTTATTCTTTTCAAATCATGCACTTCACAAAACAGAGTATTACATTTCCTTCATACACATTTCTTTCTTTCAATCAAATATTTCAATTACATTTAAAAGATCATATTCAATACCAAAATGTAATTTGAGAAATTTAATACCTCATTTATCGATTTCAAAATGCAACTTTACAAAATACGTATCCTTCTTTCACATTCTTTCCAAAAAAATAGAAAACAAAGTATAACTCTTTTACATTTCAAATTTTAACTTTCATTGTAAAAAATAGTATCTTTCCATTAAAAATAATATACATATCATCCACTTCAAAGTGGTGAAGGGATACAAAAAAATATCATTTCAAAAAGGATTATCAAACTATCTTTTTCTCAACTCGAGAACAACAACATGTAGATTTCTCATTCTTCTAATTTGATCACCACAAGAGTAGGAGAAAGGCAACGCTCTCAACCCAAACAAGACATTCAATGAAAAGGAGAAGCCATCCTTCTTCATTGGTCCCTAAGCCCAAACCATAAAGCAATAAGAGATGTGATCCAACTCATGGAAACAATAGGCTTCCACAAACACTCAAAGAATATTTTCACAATAAAATACAGTCCAAAACATAATGAAGTTTACAACTACATTAAATCATGAAAAAAATTACTGAGGCTTCATCAAGAAAGCCAAAGGAGCAAGAAACTATGGGGAATACTTCATATGCCTCCTAAAATGGAAAATGGGTATCACCAGTTGAATTACAAACTACCAAAATATATTATATTAAAACCCTAACATTCCTTATGTCTCCCCTAAGTACCCCTTATTCCTCACATTTCCTTATGCCTCCTCAATCTCTTATGGCACCCCATAACGAGTAAAGAAATGCAAGCTATTTATTTGTAAGGTTGAAACCAAATCCCAACTCCCTCCACACTCATACCTCCCCAAAATACTTGTGCCTCCCACAAAATGACCCCCATAGTCTTCTCCTACACCATACATGTTATCACCAAATCACATAACCCTTATGTTTACACAAGTGCATATACTTGAGCTCACGGTGTGATTGGATAACGTGGGTACTATCTCTAAGTTGTGGGAGTTTCTACTTGAGATAGACCTCCAGAGAAAGTTGGTTCTTGCTCATAAACTACCTGCCATAATCTACTCTAATGCAGGTAAAACTAACTGTCCTAATCTAACTTTCCAAGGGACCAAGGAGAGAGAATTCATAAAACATGAAATCCTACACTACAACGGTGATAAACTAGAAAAGGAGTGGGTGGGAGAGTATTCTTCCAATGTGTGAGATACAGAAGCAAAGTGCACACTATAAGGGGTGATGACAGTTCTCCACAATCTAGCAAAATGCATTCACAACAACATTTCAATCATACACAATGATAATAGATCCCTGTAAGAGCATAAAACTAGACAAAATATTCTTGTAATGAAGTTTAAAATGGCAAGAAGAGTGCAAACAAACATAATAGGGGAAGTTGCATCCACAAACTTGTATTTTATTGCTTCATGATATGCACAATTCAATTTATTAAAAGATAAGGGCCTGGATCACCATGCAAGGAGTCCACTACAAGGGGCTGCAAAAAATTAGATTCACAAAGAGATTTTGATAGAGCTATGATAAAACTAAAAAATCTCCCCTTTTACAATGAGCCCAACACTCCAATTTATAGGAAAATGAGAAGAGAGAGAGAAGGGGAAAATGGAAATCCCAAAATCTGTCCTTCAACCACTTGTAAGAGGCACTAAATGGAGTGAAATGATTGTTTGTTACTTGCAAGAGGCTCCCCATACTATCCCAGTTGTTGCAGCAGAGAAGGAATGATGACCATGCCTCTTAATTACACTCCCAACTACCAAATAAAACACTATCATGAACCCAAACATGTTTTATGAAAAATCCCCATTGATTTCTCATCAAATCTAGAATTTCTTAATTTTTTTGCATTGGGCTTGAAGCCAAAATTCCAATGGTACCAATTTTGTACGATTTTGTTGACAAATGCAAAAGGTATGGCCTTCTGAGTGAGAGAAGCTATTTTGGGTCTAGCAGGTGTTTTCTGTCGTTTGACGAGAATGAGCATTAACTGACTGGAGTCAAAAGTTATGGTTGTTTGAAGTTTAGGAGGTCAAACTTTGAATTTTCTCTTTGTTGTGGCTGTTTTGGAAAAATTGGGTCCACAAGTCCCGGTTGTCCTAGACACATTCTTTCGCATCAGCTACATCCACTTAGCTTGGCTCCTTGTGCGACGATTTCACCTTTGCGCGTCCCGCACGTACTTTTGTCCCAACTGTCCCAGACAAAAATATCTGCACCACCTGCAATAGACTGACTTGTGACAAATCTGTTGATTCATGTCATGCACGTACTTTTGTCCAGGATATCCCAGACCGCGCAGAACAGAAACTTCCACTTTTTCTGATTTTCACTTCCTGCGGCCATGTCAGCTTTACGCGTCCCGTGCGTCCCTGCGTCCCAACTGTCCCGCGGACTGCCTGAGACAAAAATGTATTATTTTTCTGATTCTTTTTATTTTGGCTCCAAACCCAGTACAACGAACCTCAGTACGACCCATAACCTCCAGACCCGCAATGATTTAAAACAAGCATGCAACTTCATTTTTGGATTTTTTCAAAATTTTCCTAACTTCTCGGATTTTTTCCTTGGATGGGGAAGTTAGAGAGAAGCTAAGGGGACCCCAAAAACATGATTTTGGGCCTTGAACCAATTTTACTTGCTTGGGACTGAAGAATTTGGTACATGTTATCAAAATTACCTCAAGGGGTGAATTTTGGATAACAATATGTAAGCCATCTACCCAACAGCCCACAAACATGCCAAAACATTCACAAAATAGCATTTACATTCATAAAAGAAGAGCATTTCAAGAGCCAAGCTCTTACCTCACCATGATGGAGTTTCCTAAGTTCCAAACAACAGTTGTTTTCAAACAAAAAATCCAAAAATCCACCAAAAAATAAGCATCCAACAATCTTTAAACTTCTCCAACAGTAAGATCTCCCAAAGCAATAAGGAATTCACCCAAGAATGAAATCTAAAAAATAAAGTAGCCCAAAACAAGGCAAGGAATTCAAATTTTATAGAAGAGGGGAGGGAAGAGGATGAGGTGGATCCATGTAGGATGCCACATCATACATCCTCAACCCCAACCCCAAAAGTCAACTTCATTCTCCAACACATAATAAATAGGTGGGTTAGTAATATGACAGTTTACTTACATACTCAAATCCAACCCACACCCCAAAGGACTGAAATTAAAAGCATGTAAGAAAGTGTAATTAAAACATACAATTTGTCTTCTAAAAAAGCATTAAAAAAGTCTAAATTTCACTCTCCAACCATAGATATGGTTGGTAAATAAATTTAAGAGGTATGGGACAAGTTTAACTTGTCCCACAAGCTTCCAAAATCAGCCTCCAAGGACAAATTCGAATTTCCTATAAGGTGGAGTGTTTCACACTCAAAAATTAACTTACACATCACTTACACATTTCTTACAACACTTTAATTCAAGGCCAACAAATATATTAATTACTTTCTCATGATATCTTTCAATTAATTAAATTAACAACTTACTTACCCACAATATTAAAAAAACATTTAATAAATAAAGAAAGGGGCAAATGCATCACAAAATAAACACATGCAAACATTAAACAAAGGGTCAAATAAAAGAAAAATACATAAAACCCCTTGGTAACATTTAAAGGTGATTCCCCCCCATGGGAATCTCTAACAACAAACATACACAACAAATACAGTGTCCATGGTGACCTTGTTGAATTCATCTAGAATTCCAATGTAGTTGGTATCCAATCCCCCGATGGTTTTTTTTTGTGATATTTTAACCTGCAAAACACAAATACCTCCTTTGGCTTCGTGGCCATATCAGAACATCCAAAATGATATAAATAAAATATCAAAATCTTCTATACATATGAATCACAACAACATCAAAGAAACCAACAAGATCATTTGCAATTTTACTCAACAACTATATCATCATCAAATAATTTCCATTTCTAGGTCTACTCACAATATCCAAATATCACATGTCCGAACAACATCCATAATGTAACCATGTCAGACAATATATCAACACCAATATATAAAATATCTGTAATAATCATCATGCATCATATATGAATCAGATCCAGCAATAATTCATGCTTTAACATCTAATCATCATACTAAATCAAAACTATAACAATGTCCATGGTATAGTCAACAGTGTCATGATTAGTATCAAAAGGTGTCAAAGGGAAGTGGGAACTACAAGATTCCTATGCTTGATGTTTCCAACCGTTTCGAGCTCAATTCTAGCTTCACGTAAGCTTTATGGGTATATTTTATATTTTAGATTTATTTATTTTATGTGATTTATTTGTTTGTAATAGTTCTGTGTCTTGCAGTTACCAGTCTCTAACTGCAAATTCTGAAACCCAAGTGATACATTAAAAGCCATCTCAGATGAGGCTCCTTTTGTTTTTCAGTTTCTCCTCTTACGATTCTTTTTACTAGGAGCTCAGAACCATATTTTCATCTTTTATTAGTTGCTAATAGTGTATTAAATTGATTTGCTTCTAAAAACCATGTCACTTCTCAACCTATGATCAACATACATCAAACTTACAAGATAATTGTGTGTTGCAATTTTCTGATCTTTGATCAATTGTGAGTAGATAATAAATTGACTTTCTTCTGTAAATATTGTGTTTTAGGACTAGAAGAAAATAATATGTAAATATCCTGTAGATTCTCCTCTTACTATGAGTCAAACTAATAAACACCGCCAAATAGCACATGTATTTCATTATAAAAAACATAGATGGGATTCTAGGTATAAGACAAAAATTTATGTAGCAGTAAAATGAAAAATCCGTTGAACAGCAAGTCAAGATTTGTTAAATTTTTAGAAACAGGATGCCATGAAAAGAAAAAAAATGTGTGTTCTTTTATGCAGAATAAGAATTTATAGATTTCCACGGGTAAGCATCTGAATGCATATGTATAGAATCAAGTGCATTGCATGAGCATAATATTTACTTCCAAACACCGTTGATTCAGGACATGAGCATCATCTTTACTTCTAAATAATATTGATTGATGGTGTATATATCAACAGGAATCAATCACTCTGAGTGGAAAAAGCTGAAGTAAATAAACAAGACTTTCTTTGCAGAGACCATGATTCAAATCCTAGATAGAAATTTTTATATGTCAAATTGAGTAAGATACTGCACCCAATTCTAGGTGACGTATACCTTGATAGAGTAGAATGGGTGCATGTCCTTACATATGTATGGAATCAATTGGATCATATGAGAATTTTATTTACTTCCAAACACAGTTGAATGGGTGAAAAACATTCCAACACGGTTATCAAATATAGCAAATTTTGACACGTATGTGAAAATAAACATGTCACATGAGCATCATTTTTACTTCCGAACATGGATGATTAGAGGTAGATGTATTAAAAAGTATCGATCACTGAGGAATGTTGAACTATTATAAACAACTGAATAGAGAAAGATGTATTAGAAAGTATCAATCAATGAGAATGCCGAACTATTACAACCAAACAAAAACAAAGAAATCACATAAAATAAATAAATCTAAAATCTAAAATCTACCCACAAATGTTGCGTGAAGTTGGAACTAAGCTCGAAACAGTTGGAAGCATCAAGCATAGGAATCTTGTGAGTCTGCATGGATATTCGAAACACAACCCCATTGACCAAGAACCAAAGCTATAGAACTGGTAATAAGAGGAGGCTAAGAAATATAGTTCTGCTGCTACATATAAGTATAAAAAGAATTTAAATGCATACTTGCATAATTCAATTTAATGCAAGGAATTGAATGGAGAGTATGAAGAATGAAATTATAATGTTAGTGACTAGTATTTAAAGGTTAATGCATGCAAAAGCTATAAAATAAAAATTTAAAAATAGTAAAGCAAAAGCAACATGCAAAATAAAAAAAGTAAAATTGTTAAAAATAGCAAAAGAAAAATTGTTAAAAATAGAAAACCATCATTTAAGCCATCAAATTTCACAAAGTCCCATGAATGTCCACAAAGCCTTTTCCCATAGGGGTAAGACCTTATGTGTAAAAAAGTGTATAAAAATAATATATTAAAAACAAAAAATATTTAATTTACTTTAAAATAATAACAAAGAGAATTTTTTCAATATATTTTATGTTTATCTCACAAGAAAATAAATTCACAAGAAATTTAAATTTGTGCAGGAGAGTCCCATAATTCTAACAAGGAGTGAGACCCACTATAACCAATATTGATAGGAAATTAAGAGTAACGGAACAACTTCCTACGCTAATCTTGAGGAGAGATATTATGCAAAACTTTCAACATAGTAAAACAGTTACTGAAATATCAGCAACATATTCATAACAGAAACACAAACACCAGATATACCTGGGGAAAATCCTTTTGGATAAAAAACCACACACTCCAAAATCTCACTCAATGTATTTCAAATCTAATAACAAGATTACATACACTTGCAGAGTAAGTTTCTTACAGGAGTATCACCAGAAACAATTCTAGGAGGATTAAAACTCACTACTCTAATTGCTTCTCCAAGCCTTCAATTTATAGACCTCCGGTTATACAAGAAACCACCTATGGTTTACAAAACCATGTGCCAAACCTCTCATGAGGTGGATAACATTAAAGAGAAAGATTTCAGTCTAAAAATAGGCTCCCACGTCCACAATATTCTCCCCTATTTTTGACCCTCATAAATGTCATAAAATCTATCACAATATATCTAAAAATAGCCCTTCCATGATATGCTATCATATGGGAATCTTTTGACAACTCTTATTTCTATTTTTAGAGCCTAGACAATGTGAAACGGTTGTAGGAAAATATTAAATTCAAATAAACCAAACAAGGTTGAGACACCTCATTTCCAACAATCTCCCACTTGTCGAATACCTTGTAAGGGCCAAGGGAAAGATACCATCATGGATCAAATTCTAGGGGCCGAGAGGCCCATAGAATCGGAACACCACCTAAATTTCACTGTGCTCACGGGCTTAGTTAATGCATCTGCAACATTTGCAACTGTCTCTACCTTTTCCAACTGCACCCTTCCATCCTCAACCATATCTCTCATCAAGTGATACTAAACATCAATGTGTTTGGTCCTGGCATGAAAAGTCAGGTTCTTCGCAAGGCAGATTGTGCTCTGACTGTCACAGTATATTATAACTGCACCCTATTTTAATCCAATATCTGGGCACAAACGCTTCATCCAAATGGCTTCTTTACAGGCATGAGTAGCTGCCATGTACTCTGCCTCAGTAGTGGACAAAGCGACCACAGCTTGTCGTTTTCTCATCCAACTAATTGCACCACCTTTAAGAGTAAACACATATGCACTGGTAGATCTTCTGCTCTCGACATCACCAGCCCAATCTGAATCCACAAAACCATGAATACGTAAGGAATGTTGATCTCCTCTTCCATGAAAATATATAGAGTACTCTGATGTACCCCGCAAATATCTGAAGACCCTCTTAACTACATCCCAATGCACTCTTCCAGGATTAGACATAAAATGAGAAAGAACTCCCACTGCTTGGGCAATGTCTGGTCTTGTACAGACCATAGCATACATTAAGCTTCCAACTGCACTCTGGTAAGGCACTCTGCTCATTTCTTCCATCTCCGATGGGGATGAAGGACATTGTGAAATGGAGATCTTCGTTCCCAAAGTAACAGGAACACAAAGTGGTTTACAATCCTGCATGTTGAACCTTTGCAAAAAAGAACAAACATACTTACTCTGGCCAAGCCATAGCTTTTTGTTCTCACGATCTCTTCTAATCTCCATCCGAAGTATGTGTTTTGCTGCACCAAGATCTTTCATTTCAAATTTCGTAGAGAGCTGAGATTTCAATTCTGCAATCAAACCTTTTCCTTTCCCAATAAACAACATGTCATCAACATATAAAGTAATTACTAAGAAACAATCACCATCAGATTTAAAATATACACAGTGATCAGATTTAGACTGCACAAACCCCAAACTCAACACATATGAATCAAACTTCTGGTACCACATCCTAGGACTTTGTTTAAGGCCATACAGGGATTTCTTTAACTTACAAACCATATTGCTTTTACCTTTCACCATGTAGTGCTCTGGATGTGTCATATAGATTTCTTCCTCCAAATCACCAGGAAGGAAAGTAGTTTTTCACATCCATTTGTTCAACCTCTAGGTCATAAGCTGCTGCAATAGATAATAAAAATTGAATGGATGTCATTTTAGCAACAGGAGAGAATATCTCACCATAATCAATGCCCTCAACTTGAGAGTAACCCTTCGCAACCAACTGTGCCTTATACTTTTCAACATTTCCATCTGAACCAATCTTTTTCTTAAACACCCATTTACATCCAACAGGTTTCCGACCTTCAGGAAATGGTACAATGTCCCATGTATTATTCTTTTTAAGGGCTTCCATTTCTTCATCCATGGCTATTTGCCAGGACTTTTCATCCTTCATACCCAAAGCCTCTTGTACAGATCTCGGTTCATCAATGTTAGTACTCAAAGCAAATATGCACTTCCAATCATCAGGAGAATACCCATACCTTTTAGGTGGTTTCCTTTTCCTTGTAGACTTTCGAACAAGCTGAGGTGGAGATTCTTCCATTTCTTCCTCTTCTTCTTCCTCTTCTGAAGATTCAGAGCTTGATGAGCTCTCCTCAACTTCTTGTCTATTTTGGGGTCTCAATTCAACTTTCTCAGGTGTAGAAGGAAGTTGAACCACATCCTTTTTTTGTTCATTTTCTTTATGTTGTTCTGGATGAAAATTAATAGGGGAAGATTTAATCTCTCTAAAAATAACACTTCTAGAGTATATTACCTTTTGTGCAACAGGATCCCAAAGCTTGTATCCTTTCACACCATAGCCATATTCGATGAAGATACATTTGACAGCCTTAGAATCCAAATTTGTTCTCTTCTCCTTAGGCACATGTGCATATGCCTCACAGCCAAAAACTCTCAGATGTCTAATTGAAGGCTTTTTCCCCAACCACGCCTGCATTGACATTTTATCAACAAGCACTGATGTAGGAGATCTATTTATCAAATAGCAAGCAGTGGTAATAGCTTCAGCCCAAAACCTCTTTTCTAGACCAGCTCCAATAAGCATGCTCCTAGCCTTCTCCATCAACGTTCTATTCATTCTTTCTGCAACTCCATTCTGCTCCGGAGAATACGAAGTTGTCTTTTGTCTTTTAATCCTGCAATCTATACAAAATCTGTCAAAGTCTGCAGAACAGTACTCACCACCATTTTCAAATCTCAAACACTTAATTTTCTTCCCAGTTTGAGTTTCAACCATAGCCTTAAATTCCTTGAAACAACTAAAAACTTCAGATTTACTTTTTAAAAAATATACCCATGTTCTCCTACTAAAATCATCAATGAAAGTAACATAGTAAACTGATTTAGCAATAGAAGCAACCTTAACAGGACCAAATACATCCGAATGGATTAGATCCAAGATACATGAAGAATTATGAGTAGACAAGTAAAAATGAACGTGGTTCTGTTTTCCATAAATACAATGTTCACAGAAATCAAACTCCAGATTGCAATCATTCAACCCCTCAACGAGGTTCTTATTTTTCAGGGCTTTTAAACCCTTCTCACTAATGTGGCCAAGCCTTTGGTGCCATAACATGGTCTTCTCTGCAGGTAATTTTGATTCGGTAGACAGAGCACCCTTGGGTAACCAGAAGCCACGACCATCCACAGAGGAGGAAACCCTCTCCTTTTTCAGCGAAGTAGTTACTGGCTTAGTTTTATCCAAAGTGCTATTACACTCAACGGTGCATGCATCAAGTTGGTACAATGTACCCAATCTACTTCCTCTTGCTATCACCATAGCACCTCTCACCATTTTCACACCTGCTTCAGAAAACTGTACATGCACACCCGCATCTATTAGCTTGCTAACAGATAGTAAATTTCTTGCTAGTCCTGGGATATGAAGGACACCATCAAATCTTCTAATTCTACCATTAGAAAATTTCACCTAAATACTACCACGACCAGCAATTTCAAGGAAAGAATTATCACCCAAATACACCTTACCACCATCATAGTTTTCATACTTACTAAACCAATTTTTGTTAGGAGTCATGTGGAAAGATGCACCTGAGTCTATCAACCATGCATTATCACTTGCACGAGTGGCCAAAGCTGCAACAAAGGCATCTCCATCTTATTTTTCGGACTCAGAATCAGAATCATGCTTCTTCTTTTTCTTTTTCTTTTCTTCTTTGCATTCCCTTCGAAAGTGTCCAGATTTGCCACAGTTCCAGCATATCACCTTGGACTTACCAGGGGATTTTGATCTCCCCTTATTCTTGGAATGGCCATGCTTCTTCTCATCTTTGCCTCGTTCTTTTTTTCTTCCTTGAACACTCAAAGCCTCTTTGGCATTCAGAGAGACCTTCCTTCTCATCTCTTCGGAGAGTAGAGAACCAACAACATCCTCCATCTTCAGAGTGACTGAAGTGCTCCCAATGGCCATGACTAGGCTGTCCCATGAGTCTGGCAGCGAAACCAACAACATTTGGCACCTTTCTTTTTGTCCACTTTAACCCCAACTGAGCTGAACTGAGTCACCAACATATTGAATGTTTCCAGATGCTTAGATATTTGTCCACCTTCTTCCATTCTCAAGGAAAACAACTTCTTCCTCAAGAAAATATCTCACCCAACGTTTTCCAAAGCTTCTCCGAAGTGGATTCTTCATGGAAATCTATCAAGATAGAATCTGCAAGACAGTCTAATAAGACCTTAGCTTTTCTATCCATTACATCATATTGTGAAGCTAAAACTGGATCCATAGGCCTATAAAACTTCTCATCCACTGCATCCCATACATCTCGATCAACTAGCAGATCTTCCATCTTCAGCTTCCAAATTTCAAAGTTTATGCTAGAAAACTTCTCTACGTCAATCCTCCCGAATGTGCTCATCATTTGAAAAAATATCTACAACCAGATAACAAAGTATTCTCTACGCAAGCTCCCATTAAAACCCAGATTAGCACAAAAAATCCAACAACCCACAACTGAAACCAAAGGTGATCAGGCTCTGATACCACTTGATAGGAAATTAAGAGTAGCAGAACAACTTCCTACGCTAATCTTTAAGGAGAGATATTATGCAAAAATTTCAACATAGTAAAACAATTACAGAAATATAAGCAATATATTCATAACAAAACACAAACACCAGATATACATGGGGAAAATCCTTTTAGATATTTGTCCACCTTCTTCCATTCTTAAGGAAAACAAATTTTTCCTCAAGAAAATATTATTTACTAAAGACTTAGCTTGGCATATCTCACCCAACATTTTCCAAAGCTTCTCTGAAGTGGATTCTTCATGGACATTTATCAGGATAGAATCTGCAAGACATAGTCTAATAAGACCTTTAGCTTTTCTATCCATTACATCATATTGTGCAGCCAAAACTGGATCCATAGGCCTATAGACCTTCTCATCCACCGCATCCCATAGATCTCAATCAACCAACAGATCTTCCATCTTGAACTTCCACATTTCAAAGTTTGTGCCAGAAAACTTCTCTATGTCAATCCTCCCAGATGTGCTCGCCATTTGAAAAATATCTGCAACCAGACAACAAAGTATTCTCTGCACAAGCTCCCACTCAAACCTGGATTAGCACAAAAAACCCAACAACCCACAACTGAAACCAAAGGTGATCAAGCTCTGATACCACTTGATAGGAAATTAAGAGTAACGGAACAACTTCCTACGCTAATCTCGAGGAGAGATATTATGCAAAAATTTCAACATAGTAAAACAGTTACAGAAATATCAGCAACATATTCATAACAGAAACACAAACACCAGATATACGTGGGGAAAATCCTTTCGGATAAAAAACCCCAGACTCCAAAAGCTCACTCAATGTATTTCAAATCTAATAACAAGATTACATACACTTGTAGAGCAAGTTTCTTACAGGAGTATCACCAGAAACAATTCTAGGAGGATTAAAACTCACTACTCCAATTGCTTCTCCAAGCCTTCAATTTATAGACCTCCGGTTATACAAGAAACCACCTATGGTTTACAAAACCATGTGCCAAACCTCTCATGAGGTGGATAACATTAAAGAGCAAGATTTCGGTCTAAAAATAGGCTCCCACGTCCACAATATTCTCCCCTATTTTTGACCCTCATAAATGTCATAAAATCTGTCATAATATCTCTAAAAATAGCCCTTCCATGATATTCTATCATATGCCAATCTTTTGACAACTCTTATTTCTATTTTTAGAGCCTAGACAATGTGAAACGGTTGTAGGAAAATATTAAATTCAAATAAACCAAATAAGGTTGAGACACCTCATTTCCAACATATATGAGGAATTGAGAGAGGATCTAAATCTCAACCGCAATATTACTAAATTAGGTTGAAAAGAAATTTTTCATGGATTACCATGGATGGTGTAAAGGCTAGGTTCTATTTCTGAGTGAAAAAAGAAAAACCAAAGTTTCTAATTATAAATCCTAGGATGATAGACATTATGGTAAGGGATCGATTGAGTAGTTTGTGCGATAACTTGTTGTACTTTTAGAATTTAAGCAGGCTTCTATTAACGGATGCAATTAGATATTTTTTTCTTTCAAAAAAGTATATCCACCTATGGAGGAGTTACCTGTTTTAGGTTCAAGGAGGGATTTTTTAGAACCCTCGCACCACAATTTAGGGTTATGCCATGTAATGCCCCAATTTATGTGCTTATAAAACCAAATAAGTTGAAAGATGGAAGTCTAAAATATCGTGAATTTTTTTTGTTGATTTAAAGTCTTGTGTGCCACGACAATAGTTAACTCCATTCATTCTTTTTTTTTCATTATGCGCTTCGACATATAATTTTTTTTGGCATTATGAAATATAGATTTAATCAAAGTCTCCCAATAACCGCAGCCAACGATTTATATGTGAAGACAACTCATGCTGTGAAATCTTTCCTTTCAAATTTTAACGGTCATGTTATGAATACCTTGTCATTGCGCTAAGACAAACCAAAGGGGGTCGCGACACTAAGTAAATTAAAGATGTTAGGTGATTTGTCATTTCTTAATAATGGTCCCAAAATATATTGAAATTGATAGAATTTATCAAACATGAGAAAATGTAACCGTAATATTATTTATGACTAGGTTTAATTCTTGTAATTTCTCTACTAAGCGATTTCCTTGACTAACTGAAATTTCAAATGAAAGTGCAACATCTATTTTTCAGACCCACTTTAAGCCAAATAAATTATAATTATTTTAAGCTGACCTAAAATAACTGAGTCTACCACCAAAAGATTTAATGACTCACAAACCACGGTTACTTTTTAACTTCATCATAATAACAAAAAAAACCAATTACCCATCTTCTTAGGCTACGTATAAATTATTTCTACGTGAAAGGCCCCCCTCTGTATTTTTTTAACTTAATATTAACAAACTAGGGACATTCCCCATGATAAGTGGACCATTTAGAAATTTAATAGTGACCCTACGATTTGATTATCATCCACTGTAGATGAAAAGTGGGATAAGAAAACCCTAAATTCCTTTATGAATATTTTTTAATAACCTACCATATATTTCGCTCTTATAATTTATTTTGTTTTTAGTTTTTTTTTCCTGTTACTACATGTTTCTCACGGATGCACTCATGGAGGCAGAAAAATATTGTGAAGCTTAATACCTGGTTTATCATTATTATGATTATTTTTAAATTTCACATCTGATTACCACGCATTTGAATTTTTTTTGAGTGCAGGGTTCATCTACAGGCGGCTATCATGGAAGAGCAACAAGTTATTTTTTTTGTTATATATATATATATATTTTTTTTTTAAAATTGAACACTCATTTCACATACTTTCTACTAATAAAAGAATTGGATTTCTTTTGGAACATCTTACACATGTAGAGATAACATAATAGATGCTTAAACTTGAATATAAAAACATATATGTTTCTCTCTCTCTCTCTCTCTTTGAAACAAAACTCAAGAAGGAGCCAATGAACCTTGAGTTACTAACTTAACTTTAAATTTCAGATTTTAGAAGAACCTTCTTTTTAATTATATTCAAATACTTCGACTTAGAAATCACAAGTAAATAGTCAAAATCAATTAGTTCATTTTCTTTTCCATTCCACAATAAATCATATCCAAGAAAGTATTTTTTTACTAATAACAAGTGTCTCCAAATTACAAAATTTCTTTTCACAAAACCAACTTTACAAATATAAAGCTAGGTACATTTTAATGCTTCAAGTATGCAATGCATTTTAACTCAATGATAATACAATGATTATATATATATCTCCAAATTCAATCAAAATTCCTTACATTATTTTAAATAAAATAAGGAAAGGCTCATAACAACTTTGTAACACTTTTACAAGAGTAGAGCACATAATAAGGCTTCACCTTAAAAAAGGATTTCAAGAATATCACAATACGAGATTTCAAATCTTCTTCTCAAGATACCAAGATATCCATAACCTTTAAGATAAAAATATTTTAAATGCAAGTGTACAAGCCTCCCCAAATTAGGGGAACAACATGCCCAAGTTTTTAAAATTTTCTCCATCTTTCTCCAAACCAAAATTTCAAGCTTCCACTCCATATGAAAGTCTTCAATGCACAAGAGAAAGAGGCCCAATTTCCTCCCAACCAAGTGGCATCATCACATGCCATCTCCACCAAATGGAGGACATGCTAGCCTCCCTTCAAGCCCATGGGAGAGAGAGAATGCATGCCTCAAGAATGCACATGTAAGGGGATACAAAGAATGACAACACACATACATATTCAATACAAAACAACCATAGGAACACAAAAATCAAAAGAGGATAACTCAATGTTTTTCTCAAAGGGGAAGAGTGGTAAGGAGCCCATTGTAATCCATATTGTGATCTAACCATAGGAACACTAAAAGAATCTCCATATTACCCTCCTTATCACTCCATCCATAATACCCTCCTTATAACTCCATCCCCAACACCAAGCCTCCTCCTTGTAAGGATTTTCAAACCAAGAATGGTTTTCTTATCAAGGATAGAAGAGGAGGTTCAAAACATATGAATAGTTCCCTTCCACATAAAACCATACGAGGGGAGGAATAATAGAAATATCATCATGGCTTGCCCATTAAGACACATGGTTTAAGAGGGGGTTTTATCCCTCTTCCCCTACAATTCCAAAATCCACCACAAAATAGGATGGATGGAGAAAATAAAAGACAACAATATCACATTTGACAACTATTTTACTTTTACACAACATTCTAAACAAACAAAAATGAGAGGCATGAAGGCCTACCTCAAACAAAATATCCCTATCCAAAGCAATCCAAACACTCCAAAATCTAAGCTCCTAGCTCCAAACTCTCTCCAATGCCCAATAGTGAATATGAGAAGAAGCAAAAGTCCATGCCCCTCTCCATGAGGAGGCATAAAAAGAAGAATCAAATTCCAATCCTCACAAATGAGAGGGTGACATGTGTCACCCATCTCACTCTCCAATAAAAGATTCCAAAATGCCAATGGACATAAAAAAAACACATTTAGGAAGTAATCTCCTAAATTTCCTAAAAAACCAATAAGCTGACACACTTCAACTTCTAAGAAATCACAAAAATCAACCACACTTACAAGATAGTGACAAGAGAGGGGTTAAATGGGAGAGAAATTATCATTTGACATTGAAAAGAGACCCCTACTCATAGGTAGGGTCCAAGGGGTCAATATCAGTGTAGTGGAGACCCCTAAAGTGAAAAGAGGCCCTTACAAATGTCATATTTAGCCTATGTTTGAGGTTAGGTAAAGTGGCTTAAGGATAGAAGTTGTGGGGCCCACCCAAATGATGATTAGGTGGTCCCAAACCATTCAAAACAAGATTACTAACATAATAACATCACTAATGTAAGTGGGGACCATTAGGTTCTTAAACACGTTTAGTAAAAGGATTAAAAAATTAACATAACATAGGTAAATTAGGAAATCACCAAAGGTGTCCCACAAATGAATACGTCTTATACACACAAGGTTACATAAAGATCCTGCATGGCTAAAGGACTCTGCCCATCAGTCGCTTGTGTAACTTGAGTTACAGCTTTAAAATCTACGTTCTCTTGTGTGACATGTAATCTGAACACTCAATTCACACAGTAAACATACATGCTCGATATAAAAAATCAGATAATAATAAAATTATATTGATAATTAAACCAATCATGCATATTCATTCTAATCTATACAAAAATTGATATCAAAATGAATTAAATATACTCTAAGAACATGAATCCATAGTAAATCAATATATAATATCCATCTAAGATATTGCATGATGAAATCCATATTACCATTATCAACCAATGATATCAAAGTATACAACAACATCAGTATCCATCCATCATATATTAGATGAACTAACTGCATCACGTCTTGCTAGTATCCACAACCATATAGGTGCAAGAAAACTAATATGATGATCATAATACTATATGGGCACCACATGTCCTAAAAAAACTCACGTGTCACCAAATAATTTATAATAAAACCACATAATATCAAAATGGTGCTAAATCAATATCTCAAAACTAGTAAATGAAATGCAAACAAATGAACTTATGCCAGAAAGAGGTGGGCACTACATCCCCCTCTCCTAAGATTAAACTTCCTCCAGGAAGACGTTGGAAGAGATAGGGATATGACCTCATGAGGTGTCATGTCGTATCATGTGGTTGTTAGTCACAACAAGAATGTCCCGCCAATTCAAACTTGGTCTTGTACTAAGTATTTCTGTCATTTTGAAAATTTAAGTAAAGAATGTTATAACTTCCAAGGAGTTTTTTTTTGTTAACATCATTTTATAAAACCCCTACATGGTCAGACGTAAGTGGATGTCAAAAATTAGGGTCACTTTAAGGGAACTATATTGTTTTTTGTCTCAATAAAAATGCCTCACCAAATATAACATGGTATAAAGTCAAGTTTATCTCAAATAGGAGAATATTAACCAAGCAAAATTGTAGCTTCCAAAAAGATTCATTTTCATCATCGTCTAACTTCCCTACAAGGGTCCGCATAAGTGTATGTACAACATAAGACCCACATTTAAAGGAAACTATTGGTGGGTGAGCCAAAGGAACATAATTGTTGTTTAAAAATGTTATCAAGTTATGCATACATGATGTGCATAAAACCACCTATTAACATCGTGAAAACTATACAAGAATAGAGTAATATTTTGTAATCTATGAAATGAAACATTTCCTAGCTTAAACTGCACTTTTAAATCATGGGCAATCTGTTTCACTAGACACTCAAATCTTCCCTAGCATCAACATTATTCCTTAAGGGGTCAAAGGTGAAGATTCACCTAGTACTAAGCATAATAAAGGGGGTGATGACTTGATTTGGAAAGTATTTTTATATTCACTTAGTTATAGTACCAGTAAATTGTGGGTGAAATATATAGCCAACCATCAAGTTAGGATTCATTTTCCATTTGGTTTCAGGGTTTCATAGCATGGACCATTTTCTAGGAAATAAAAATTTTGGTTCAACATTTTCTATAGAAAATCCATAAATGATAGTTTAATTTGTTATTGTTTAGAATTCTACCTAAGTTTTCACCATGATAGATCAAATTTTGATCTTAAAGCAGCCCAACAAAGCCACAATTCCTTAATAAAATAACAAACAAAAAAATTTCAATTCAATAAGACATATGAAAATTTTACTTAAATTTAACATTTCTTTTTCACTATTACAAAGAGAATACATGAATGATTTAGGAGACACAAAAATCATTCAAAAAGGATTTTTCCAAAACCAATCAAGATATTATAACAAAATAATAACTTGGACGGTATACAATAACTTTTCCGTTCATACCTTTCTCAAGAGTTCAAGAGGTCAATACACCTTTTCCTTTCAAGAAAGATATAGCGTAATGTTTCTCAAAATATGGAATTTAGGTTAAAATCACTCAACAATTATTTTGGCCATAAATGACCCATTAGTTCGAAAGAGATGTATATAAATATACTTCTTAACTAGAGGTTGAATGTTTTTGTTTCATATAAAGAACTCCAACTTCACCAACATAATGAATGATGAAAAATGCGGCCATGTTTTCTAGACCACCCCAAAACAACATAGCTCTCAAATAAATTCTAAATTTACATTTCTTAATTAATGTTTACTCTGATATCAAAAGATGTTGTTACCCAAGGTGGGTAGAATGAACAAAAATTCATCATTCTTTAGTCTTCACTAAGGTTCAAACCATATATCTACTACTAAGTTAATAGGCATCCTCTAAGCCAATTTGTTTTATACTGAAGTCTCCTAAGAGTCCAATAACCAAAAGTATATCCAATATAGGGAAACTATTGTGACCCTATATGATTCACATTACTTTCTCATGTAGAACCTAAAATGATAACACAATGCCTAAATTAATTACACAAGACCATCAATTTAGTGTGTAATCTAGATTATATGAATATTGCACAATAAAGAATAATAATTATCACTTATTTCATTTGAAACAATAAATTATGATCACCTAAAATATATACTCTACAAACTTCCTGTTTATATATAATTATACGATTTTATTCTTGTTCATAAGGTATAAGTACATAAATGTACTTCAATTTTTTTATAGGTTGTGAATCATTGTATTTACCATAATTACACAATATTACTTGTAATTCCACGAGCCAACACTAACATTGTTATACCATCTCTCCCAACCAAGAAAGAAATTGAAACTAAGTTTTGTTTCCTTTTGACAGAGAGAGAGAGAGAGTTTTGATTTTTATATAAACATTGTTCTTCTATCTACGAGATAAGGTAAGAGGGAGAGGGTGATTCTGTGTTTTCTACACATAATTTTTAGTGTCATAGACATGATTCTTAATACCGTTCTAACCAATTTGGGAAAGGTTGGTCTCACAAGTGTACCTTCTAAGGTGAAATGATTTAACCAGGCTACATTTCACCAAAAAATTAGTAAATGATCATAGTATGAAACTGGGTCTTTCGAGCTCAAGAAGGGTTATAAATAACAATAACATTACCCAAACTAATTCCAAACGTTATACTAAAGGGCCTTGATAAAAAAATTAAGTTGTGAAAACCAAAGTCAAGTTCTAATAGCTCAATGTATTCTTAGTTTATAACAAGAGGATAAAATAACTATGAAATATCATTATATGTAAAGCCCTCGTATTAAAAGAGACACTAATAATCATTTCCCCTTATCATATATTGTGTAATGTTTGCTAAAACAACCCACTTAAGACCCAAGAAAAAACTAGGATTAGTTAGGGAAATTATGGAATAATTTTTTTTGTTTAAAAGAGTCTTCAACCAGGTTACAAGACATCAGTTGTCACAAACAAGGTTCTAGATCAATTCTAATCTACTAGAATATACTTTTCTTTTGTTAACAATCATTAGAGGTTACAAGGTCCAAAATCTAGGGTTAGAAGATTCAATTAGGTTAAGAGGGTAATTCCTCACCATACCCACTCTCTAACAAGATTTAAAGATTCAACTTGATTTTACCCAAAATTAACACATTCAAAATTTTCCTAAATCATTCCCATTGGATAGGAAATTTCCTCACCTTTCCATTGATATAAAGAAGTCCTCCTAACTCCTCATATTTTTCAAGTTATGGGTCGGCAGGCCTTCGGGTGAAAATTTTCCCCAAGAGCAGGCCTGCGGGTCCAGGGGAGAAATTTTTCCCCAAGGGTTGGTTGGCAGGCTGCGTGGAGGAAAATTTACCCATGGTAGGATTTACGGACCGTGGGGAGAAATTTTTTCCTATCCGTTATAGAAAAGTTTCTAAGTTGGCTCCTAGATTTGTGGGTCCTTTTGAGATCTTGGAGCGTATCAGCCCTTTGGCCTACCGTCTAGCATTACCACCTAGCTTGTCTCGTGTACATGATGTGTTTCATGTTTTAGTTCTTAGGAGATATGTTATATATCCTTCTCATGTGTTAGATTAGACATCATTACAGGTGCAGGATGAAGGGCAGGTGATGGTGGAGCCCGTTCACATCCTAGATCATAGGAGCCTCGGCCTTCAAGGCAGAGAGGTTGAACAAGTCCATGTACAGTGCGACAGATATGATGAGACTAAAGCTACATGGGAGGATGCTAGTTTGCTACGAGTTTAGTTTCCACATATTTTCAAGTGACTTCCAGGAGGAAGTCGATCTAAAGGTAGATACTTGTAGTGCCCACTTCTCTTTGACACCTTTTTGATACTAATCGTGATACTACTAATTATATTATGGCATGATTATGGACCTTATTATAGTATGATGTTAGATGTTATATCATGTATTGTTGTTGACTTGATTCAGTTATGATACATGATGATTATTAGAGACATTTTTGATATTGATGATGATATATTGTTTGACATGGTTATATTATGGATGTTGTGTGGATATTGTGAGTGGACCTTGAAATGAGTAATTATTGGATGATGATATAGTTGTTGATAAAACTATAAATAATATTGTTAAATTGCATTGATGTTGTTGTGATTCATATATCTAAATGATTTAGGAAATTATATTATATTATTTTGGGCATTCTGATATGGCCACAAGGCTGAAGGAGGTATTTGTATTTTACAGGATAAAGTATCACAACAAACATCAAGGGATTGGAGACCAACCACATTGGAATTCTAGATGAATTCAACAAGTTCACCATGTCAACTAATTTTGTTTGTGTGTGTTGTGTGTGTTAGGGATTTCCATGGGGGGGATCACCTTTAAATGTGACTAATGGATTTTATGTTTTTCTTTTATTTGGTCCCTTTTTATTTAATTTTTGAAAGTGTTTTATGTGGTGCACTTACCCTTTTATTATTTATTTAATGCGGTGTTAATATTGTGAGTAATCATATTTTTTAGTTATTTAATTAAAAGATGTCATAAGACTGTAATTAATAGAGTTGTTGGCCATGTTTTAAAGTGTTGTAAGAATGTGTAAGTAATATGTAAGTAATATGTAAGTGATGTGTAAGTTAACTTTTGAGTGTGAAACACTCCACCACCTTGAAAATTCGAATTTGTCCTTGGAGGATGATTTTGGAGGCTTGTGGGACAAGTTAAACCTGTCCCTCACCTCTTAAATTTACATATCAACCTTGCCTATGGTTGGAGAGTTAAAATTAGACTTTTATAATGCATTTTGGGAAGACAAATTGTAGGTTTTAATTGCACTATTCTTACATGATAATTTCAGTCCTTTGGGGTGTGGGCTGGTTTTGAGTGTATAAGTAAACTATCATATTATTCACCCACGTATTTATTATGCATTGGAGAATGAAGTTAATTTTTGGGGTTGGGGTTGAGGATGTGTGATGTGGCATCCTACATGGATCCACCTCATCCTCTTCTCTTCCCTCTTCTATAAAATATGAATTTCTTGTCTTATTTTGGGTTGCTTCACTTTGGGGACTTCATTTTTAGGTAAATTTTCTCATTGTTTTGGGCGTTGTTTCTTTGAAGGAGTTTTGGAAAAATTGTTGCATACTTGTGCTTGGCTGTGTTTGGATTTCTTGCATTGGGATAGAGCTTCTTGTTTTGGAATTTGGAATAACTCCATCATGGAGAGGTAAGAGCTTGGCTCATGAAATGATCTCTTTTATATATGTAAATGTTAATTTGTGAATGTTTTGGCTTGTTTGTGGGCTGTTGGGTAGATGGCCTAGGAATGGTGTAGGCTAAGACTATGGGGTTTATTTTGTGGGAGGCATAAGTGTGTTTTAAGGAGGTATAAGGGTGGAGGGAGTTGGAATTTGGGTTCCACCTTATAAAGAAATAGATTGCATTTCTTTACTCGTTATGGGGTGACATAAGAGGTTGGGGAGGCATAAGGAAATGTGAGGAATAAGGGGTACTTGGGGGATGCATAAGGAATATCAGGGTTTTGATATACTATTTTTGGCGGTTTGTAACTCAGGTGGTGATACCCATTTCAAATTTTACGAGGCACAAACATCATCCCCTATAGCTTCTTGCTCCTTTGGCTTGGTTGATGAATCCTTAGTATTGTTTGTCATGTGTTAATTTAGTTATAAAACTATATTCAGTTTTGGAATGTGTTTTATTGTAAAAACGTTGCTTGTGTATTTGTGGAAGCCTTTTGTTACCATGAGATGGATCGCATCTTTTATTGTATTGTGGTTTAGGATTTGGGTCCAATGAAGAAGTATAGATTCTCCTCTTAATTGGATGTCTTGGTTGGGTGGAGAGCGTTGTCTTTCCCCTACTCCTGTTGTGATCAAATTGGATGAATGAGAGGACTGCATGTTTCTTTTTTGGAGCTGAGAAAAGACAGATTGACAGTCCCTTGTGAAATGAAATCTCATTGTAACCTTTCCCACTTGAATTAAATGAACTTGTAAATGTTTGTAATGTAAATATGTTGTACTGATTGCAAGTGGAAATTGCAAATGTAAAAGAGTTATACTTTGTATTCTGTTTTGGAAAGAATGTGAAAGAATGATATTGTTTTATATGCTGTATTTTGAAATCAAATGGAAAGGAGGTTGTATGAGTTTCATTGGAATTATTGGAAGTGTTACCTTGTTCATATGATATTCTTCCATTGGATATTTGTGGTTATCATGCACTAGGAAGTCCCTATTTTGAAAGTGGAAATGTGAAACACGTGAGAAGAAAATTTATTATTTTGTCCTGTATATAATACATGTTTTGGAAGAAATAAAAGAGGGAAGATGTAAAAATTGTCTTTTGAAATCAATAAATGAATGTAATAATTTTATCAAATTGTATTTTTGTATTGAATCTGATTATTTCAATGTATTTGAATCTCTGCTTGAAAGAAGTAAATGCATATGTTGGAAAGTGTAGAAGTCTGTCTTTGAAATGTGAAAAATTTGAAATAAGAATTTCATTTTGGTCTTGAATAGTTTGATTTGAATCAACTAAAATGTGTTAGATCAAAATTGGAACGTATTCTAAATACTTGGAAGAAGAAATCGCAATTAGACCCATCAAAATTTGATCCCTGTTATTTGTAATTTCAAGCTGACAATTATCTAAAACAAAAAATTCATAGTTCGAGCCTGCAACAATAAAATAACAAATTAAATGATTGAATTGGAGTAGTAGGACCTAAAGGAGTTCAAATAGACAAAAACACTTAAAGGAAATATTCCAAAATCTGGCAAAACTGAGTTCAAAGTTTTCACAGTCGTTTTATTGTCAAAATTGAAAAAAAATTTGAATTGGAATTCAATCAAACAGATCTACCTCACAATCTTATCCTTATTCCTCCTAAGAATGATTCTCCATGTCTTTTTGACATGTAGAGAGAGGAAAAAGATCAAAATGAAAATATCTAACAAGTTAAGATTTACCAATTCACACTATAAAATCCTGCAAGCCGTTTTCTTAAAATTGACCCCTTGAAATTTGTCAAAACAAAAAATTAATGATCCTTGAGTAAAGAGGACATTGAGATATTTCTAAAAAGTCCTTGTTTGCCTAAAACTGAGATCTCTATCAAATATTATGGCCTTCTAAATTTTTCTTCAGTTGGCGTTAAAATTTTGAGAACAATTTCCTTGGCGGGACCACGGCCCAAATTTTTTCCTTGGAGCTTCGAAAAAAAATTGGGAAATTTTTTTAAAAATTTCTCGCCAACCCACCAGCCCATAGCCAATTAGTAGCTACGACATGGAACCATGAGGTGTCATCGGAGGGGCAAATCCCCTTTTTAACTTAGCGCTATCAAAAAATTTTGGGAAATTTTTCCAAATGTTCCCCATTGGCCCGCAACCAATCAGGTGATGTCATGTGGCGTTGCAAGGCATCGGTGGAGGAACAGGTCCATTTTTTTCTTTTACATCTCAAAAAATTTTCCAAGTTTACCCCCCTGTCCTACCGACCACATCCAATCAGGGGTTGCCACATGGCATCGCGAGGTGCCAGTGGAGGCGCGGGTCTATGTACCCTCTTAGCCCTTCGAGGTGTTAAGAAAATTTTCTCCCTGCCTTCCCCATGTTGGCTTAGGAGACACCATGTTTCTTTTGTGGGCTCACAAGAGCATGGGCACAAAGCCAACTTTTCACCCGCACGGGAGAATTTGTAAAATGTCTCTTGCTGCCCCGCCTTTCCCCACTTTTCCCTGCGCTTCCTTAGGGAGTGCCACGTGTCCCATGTGGACTTCTGGACCCACGGAAGTGCGGGCATAATTGTGTTTTTTTTTCCCCACATGGGAAAATTTCCAAAGGTCTCCCCGTGGCCCGCTAACCCACCCTTTGGGAAAATTTTCTCCCTTGGGCTCGTAGGCCCGCCCTTGGGGAAAATTTTCACCCTAACGCCCGTTGGCCCATAACTTGAAAAATATGAGGAGTTAGGAGGACTTCTTTATATCAGTGGAAAGGTGGCGAAATTTTGAATGCATTAAGTGTGAGAAAAATCAAATTGAAACTTTAAGCGTGTTAGATAGTGGGTATGGTGTGGAATTACCCTCTGAACCTAATTAAAACTTCTAACCCTAAATTTTGGACCTTATGACTTCTTATAATTTTTAATAAAAGAAAAGCATATTCTAGTAGATTAGGATTGTTTCAGAACCTATTAGTGACGTATGTTGTTTGTAACCTGGTTGTAGATTCCTTTAATAAAAAAAAAATTATTCCATAATTTTCCTAACTAATCCTAGGTTGTTCTTGGGTCTCAAGCGTGTTGTTTTAATGGGCATTACACTTTGTATCAAAGCAGTGGTTCAAAATCGTGAACCATAGGGCACACTAGAAAACTTGAGACATGAAACTTAAACCTATCATACTTTTAAATTTAGAAAGTAACTTAGTTAGAAATTACAGATTTTAGTAAACATGGAATTTGAATAAAACTAGAAAGGTGAACTAACTCTCGTTTTGTTCTGTGCAGGAGGCGTAGACAAAATGAGGAGCCTTTTCACATAGACTTAGACATACCACCTCCGGAGCATGTTATAGCAACTATCCTACCACAGATTTTGTAGACCATTCAGGATGTCAATGTCGCTCTACGTGGAGGATTGGTAGGAGGACATGCAGCCAGACATGATAGGGACACTTCCATTGAGGGCCAAGTATCTTCTCGACACATTGAGGAGCATGGAGGAGAGAAATTCCATGAAGAGTTAGCCAGAGCTAAGTCATCACAGAGGGGAAAGGGTGACCAAGTTTTGGGACACAGAGATAGGTCTCAGAGCCCTAGGCTTAGGTATGAGCATACAAAGAGGCCTAGATGCCAATAGACCATAGTTGCAGATCACATCAGGGAGATCTTGAAGCTTTGACCATCACATTATTTAGGTGACATAGGTGGATTTCAGAAATAGGCCTAGTTGGCGAGCTTGAGTGGATGCTTCAAGCTCTGTCCTTATTCTAGCAACATGAAATCTCGTGTTGCAATCAATCTATTGAGGGATGGAGCTGGTGTCTGGTGACAGACAGGAGCAGAAGCTCCATGTTGATTCTGAGACAATTAACTAGGAGCTCTTTGAGGAGAATTTTCATAGAAGATACTTGTCGTGGAGGTTCATACAACAACGAATATATGAGTTTTATGACCTCCGACAGGCATCTCTTACAGTGGTTGAGTATGAGAGTAGATTTCTGGATCTTCTCCAGTATGTTGATTACATGCAGGATGAGTAGGTGTGGATCAACAGGCTCATCTGGGGCCTGAATCTAGACATTGGAGGTGCAGTGTGGATCCATTTATCTAAGAGATTAGTTAAGGCCATCGAGAAGGCCTATAAAGTAGAGGAGACTCGGGGAAAGACCCAACAGGTTAGAGACCAAGTCCGGAGCCGTATACAACAAATTCAAGACAATAAATCGAGGGATTTAGTACCTCTTCCTCGTGGTGGATAGGGTTTAACACAGTCATCTTTTAGACTGTAGCAACAGCAACAGTCCCACCCACCTTATAGACCTCCACAAAGGTTTGATGCACAGAGAGGTCAGAGTATGGGGCCTCCTCCTAGGGGTCCCATCAAGACACAGGGTACATAGAGAGCTCACTCAACAAGAGCTTACTAACAGAGGCCTCAATAGACTGTAGCCAAATCATCAGGATCCACACCATAGACCTCTAGAATACCGACTGGACTTGCTACACAAGGGAGAGCATTATGAGGATGTTTTGGTTGTGGTGTTACTGGACATTTTTGGAGAGACTACCCACAGAACCCTAATAACAAGGGTAAAACACAGATCTCAGAGCCTACTGTTGGTGACATGGGGTGTAGTCATAGGATGTATGCAGTGGTCAAGAATCATCAGGTAAAGCATCAGAGTATAGGTAATGAGACTGTAGGTAGAATTGGTGGTATTCCTACCTCCATTTTATTTGATTCTTGTTCTTCTGATTCTTTCATTACACCATATTTAGTAGAACGATGCAGGCTGGTGGTTGTTAGGAAGGGTCATAGTTGGGATGTTGAGATGGCTTCTGGAGCCAAGATCTCTGTGGACTCCTTAGTTAAGGAGTGTGTGGTGGATTTGGAACCTTTCACCACTACCTCAGATCTTCGTATCCTTCCTTTGGGATCATATGGAGTCATCTTGGGTATCGATTGGTTGTTTGCAAACAAGGATACAATGGATTGTTACCACAAGATTTATCTTGTGCAAATGATTTGGGAGTTGAGTCAGTGATTTCAGAGGTTAGAAGACCCGTTTCTATTCACACCATCTGTATTATGTAGCTTAAGTGGTGTGTGTGACGGGGTTTTCAGATGTATGTTGTTACAATCAGTGACAGATCAGAGGATGGGTCTATTGGGCCATCGCTTGATGATCACCCCATTTTGAGAGAGTTTGTTGATGTCTTTTCAGGGGAGCTACCAGGGTTACCACCCCCATGTGAGATTGATTTTCATATAGATCTGGTTCAGGAAGTAGAGCCTATCTCATGAGCACCTTATCAGATGACCACCACAGAGCTCTGTGAGGTTAAGTTGCAGCTTGAGGGCCTTTTGGAGAAAGGCATTATCTGTCCTAGTGTATTCGCTTGGGGTGCACTAGTGATCTTTGTGAAGAAGAAGGATGGATCCTTGCAGTTGTGTATTGATTACCACCAGGTGAACAAAGTAACGATCAAGAATCTTTATCCCCTTCCTCGCATTGATGATTTGTTTGATCAAATGAAGGGAGCCACAATTTTCTCTAAGATTGATCTTAAGTTAGGCTATAACCAGTTGAGGATTTCGGAGGCAGACATTCATAAGACCGCCTTCTATATGAGATATGGCCACTATGAGTTCACAGTGGTACCTTTTGGTTTGACTAATGCCCCCGCAGTATTTATGAGTTTGATGAATGGGGTATTCAAAACCTTCTTAGATCACTTCATGCTCATCTTCCTTGATGACATTTTGATTTACTCACATATGGGTGAGGAGCATCAAGGGAACCTTCGCCAGGTTCTTCAGTGTCTTTGTGAGTAGTAGCTTTATGAGAACTTGAAGAAGTGTGCACTCTTTCAAATAAAGGAGCAGTATTTGGGTCATATTATTTCTGGGGAAGGTATCACCATTGATCCTTCCAAGATTAGAGCCATTATGGATTGGATATCACCCACTATTATGACTGAGGTGTGCAGCTTCATGGGATTATCAGGTTACTACCAGGTTTTTTTCAGGACTTCTCTCAGATTGCACACCCCATCACTTCCCTTTAGAGGAAAGGGAAGAAATTTGTTTGGTCAAAAAGGTGTGAGTAGGCCTTTAGTACACTAAAGGAATGTCTCACTACAACACCTATTCTTGCAGTTTTAGATCCACAGGGTGATTTTTTCATTTGTACGGATGCTTCTTTGGCAGGTCTTGGAGGTGTCTTGATGCAGGAGGGTAGAGTAGTGGCTTTTAAGTCTTGAAAACTCAAATATTACGATATTAATTATCCAACTCATCAGCTTGAGTTTGTGGTAGTTGTGCACACTTTGGTTCAATGGAGACATTTTCTACTTGGTCAGAGATTAACACTCAGGACAGATCACCTGAGTCTTCATCACCTCTTCATGCAGTTCAATCTCAATGCTCGTCAGTGACATTGGATGGAGTTGCTTTGTGAGTATGATATGGAGATAGAGCATGTGAAAGGGTAGGAAAATTTGGTGGTAGATGCTCTCAGCAGACGAAGACATGTGGCTATGGGCACCCCAGTGAGCACAGATTTGCGGAGCAAGATTCTTCAACAGCTTCCTCTTGATAACTTCTACATTGCAGTTCGAGCAGAGATTGAGTCTCAGAGACCCCTCGAAGGGATTTTTTATGGTTTTTCCATAGAGGATGATGGTCTTCTTAGGCACATAGGCTAGATTTATGTTCTTAAAGATAGAGACTTGACGCAGGAAATCATAGCTGAGGCACATTGTGCACCCTATTCAGTCCATATCGGGGTGAAGAAGATGTACGCCACCTTGAGACAGGTGTATCATTAGAGAGGACTTCATTGAGACATGGTCCAATTCGTGTCACGATGTTTAGAGTGCCATAAAGTTAAGGCTGAACATCAACATCCCATTGGCCTTCTTTTCCTTCATGTTATACCAGACTGGAAATGGGACACCATTTCCATGGACTTCATTTTTGGGCTACCAATGTTGAGATATCACCACGACGCCATCATGGTCACGGTTGATAAATTGACAAAAGTGGCTCAATTTTCTCCGATGAAGGCCACTTATACAGTTATTTTAGTGGCACGGGTATACTTGGATGAGATTGTCAGGTTACACGGGATTCTGTAGAAGATCATTAGTGACCATGATCCTTTGTCTACTTCCCATTTTTGGACTACCATGTAGCATGCCCTCGGGACGAAGATCAATTTCATCAAAACATATCACCCTAAGAAAGATGGAAAAACTGAGTGGGTGAATCAGATTTTAGAGGACATGCTCGGGATGTATGTGATGGATAAGCAGTCTAGATGAGAGGAGTACATGTACTTGGTGGAGTTTTCCTACAATAATATTTTTCAGAGTTCTATAGGCATGGCTCCTTTTTAGGATTTGTATGGTAGAGAGTGTAGGACACCTCTTAGCTGGGATAGGCTAGAGGACAGGGTTTCTCTTGGACCAACTTTGTTGCAGGACATGGAGTAGTAGGTGATTTTGATTAGGAAGAGGCTGCAAGAGGCACATGATAGACAGAAGAAGTATGTAGATCAGCATAGGACCGATCATAGTTTTGATGTGGGCATGAAGGTGTTCCTTTGTGTCAGGCCACATAAGAGCCCTATCCGTTATGGAAAAGGTTCTAAGTTGGCTCCTAGATTCATGAGTATTTTTGAGATCTTTGAGTGTATTGGCCCTTTGACTTACCGTCTAGCATTGCCACCTATCTTGTCTTGCATACATGATGTGTTTCATGTTTCAGTTCTTAGGAGATATGTTGCAGATCCTTCTCATGTGTTAGATTGGACATCATTGCAGGTGCAGGATCAGGGGAAGGTTATGCTGGAGCCCGTTCACATCTTAGATTGTAGGACCCTAGGCCTTCGAGGCAGAGAGGTTGATCAGGTCTGGGTATAGTGGGACGGATATGATGAGATTATAGTTGCATGGGAGTATGCTACTTTTCTACGATTTCAATTTCCACATTTTTTCTAGTGACTTCCTGGAGAAAGTCGAGTCTAAGGGGAGTGGGATGTAGTGCCCACTTCCCTTTAACACCTTTTTAATACTAATCGTGATACTATTGATTATATTATGACATGATTATGGACCTTATTATAGTATGATGTTAGATGTTAGATCATGGATTATTGTTAACTTGATTTAGTTATGATGCATGATGATTATAGAGAAATTTTGGATATTTATGATGATATACTATTTGACATGGTTATATTATGGATGTTGTGCAGACTTGTGATATGTGGATATTGAGAGTGGACCTAGAAATGGAAAATTATTGGATGATGATATAATTATTGATAAAACTATAAATGATATTGTTAAACTGCATTGATGTTGTTGTGATTCATATATCTAAATAATTTAGGGAATTATATTTATATTATTTTAGATGTTCTGATATGACCATGAGGCTGAAGGAGGTATTTGTGTTTTTTAGGATAAAATATCACAACAAACATCGGGGGATTGGAGACCAACCACATTGGAATTCTAGACGAATTCAACAAAGTCACCATCGTAACTAGTTTTGTTTGTGTGTTTTGTGTGTGTTAGGGATTTCCATAGGGGGGTCACCTATAAATGTGACCAAGGGATTTTATGTTTTCTTTTATTTGGTCCCTTTTTGTTTAATTTTTACACGTGTTTTATGTGGTGCACTTACCCTCTCATTATTTAATTAATGTACTGTTAATATTGTGAGTAATCATATTGTTTAGTTATTTAATTAAAAGATGTCATAAAAATGTAATTAATAGAGTTGTTGACCATGTTTTAAAGTGTTGTAAGATTGTGTAAGTAATGTGTAAGTAATATGTAAGTGATGTGTAAGTTAACTTTTGAGTGTGAACCACTCCACCTTCTTGGAAATTCGAATTTGTCCTTGGAGGCTAATTTTAGAGGCTTGTGGGACAAGTTAAACTTGTCCCACACCCATACCAACCTTGCCTATGGTTGGAGGGTTAAAATTAGACATTTATAATGTATTTTGGGAAGACAAATTGTAGGTTTTAATTGCACTTTTCTTACATGATATAATTTCAGTCCTTTGGGGTGTGGGCTGGTTTTGAGTGTATAAGTAAACTGTCATATTATTCACCCACGTATTTATTATGCATTGGAGAATAAAGTTGATTTTTGGGGTTGGGGTTGAGGATGTGTGATGTGGCATCCTACATGGATCCACCTCATCCTCTTCTCTTCCCTCTTCTATAAAATATGAATTTCTTGTCTTATTTTGGGTTGCTTCACTTTGGGGACTTCATTTTTAGCTAAATTTTCTCATTGTTTTGGGCGTTGCTTCTTTGAAGGAGTTTTGGAAAAATTGTTGCATACTTGTGCTTGGCTATGTTTGGATTTCTTGCATTGGGATAGAGCTTGTTGTTTTGGAATTTGGAATGACTCCATCATGGGGAGGTAAGAGCTTGGCTCATGAAATGATCTTTTTTATATATGTAAATGTTAATTTGTGAATGTTTTGGCATGTTTGTGGGTTGTTGGGTAGATGGCCTAAGAATGGTGTAGGAGAAGACTATGGGGTTTATTTTGTGGGAGGCATAAGTTTGTTTTAGAGAGGTATAAAGGTGGAGGGAGTTCCGATTTGGGTTCCACCTTACAAAGAAATAGCTTGCATTTCTTTACTCATTATGGGGTGGCTTAAGAGGTTGGGGAGGCATAAGGAAATGTGAGGAATAAGGGGTACTTGGGGGAGGCATAAGGAATGTCAGGGTTTTAATATACTATTTTTTACGGTTTTTAACTTAGGTGGTGATACCCATTTCCTCTTTTGGGAGGCATAAACAGCATCCCCTAAAGCTTCTTACTCCTTTAGCTTACATGATGAAGCATTAGTATTCTTTTTCATGTGTTAATGTAGTTGTAAAACTACATTCTGTTTTGGAATGTTTTTTATTGTAAAAATGTTGCTTGTGTGTTTGTGGAAGCCTATTGTTGCCATGTGTTCAATCACATCTTTTATTGTATTGTGGTTGAGGCTCTAAGGCCAATGAAGAAGGGTAGATTTTCCTCTTCATTGGATGTCTTGGTTGGGTGGAGAGTGTTTCCTTTCCCCTACTCCTGTTGTGATCAAATTGGATGAATAAGAGGAATGCATGTTACTTTTTTGGAGATGAGAAAATACAGTTTGACAGTCCCTTGTGAAATGAAATCTCATTGTAACCTTTCCCACTTGAAGTGGATGAACTTGTAAATAAAGATGTTGTACTGATTGCAAGTGGAAATTGGAAATGTAAAATATTTATACTCTTTATTCTGTTTTGGAAAGAATGTGAAAGAATGATATTGTTTTGTATATTGTATTTTGAAATCAAATGGAAATGAGGTTGTATGAGTTTCATTGGAATTATTGGAAGTGTTACCTTGTTCATATGATATTCTTCCATTGGAAATTTGTGTTTATCATGCACTAGGAAGTCCCTGCTTTGAAAGTGGAAATGTGAAACACATGAGAAGAAAATGTATTATTCTATCCTATATATAATATATGTTTTGGAAGAAATAAAAGAGGGAAGATGTAAAAATTTGCTTTTGAAATCAATAAATGAATGTAATACTTTTCTCAAATTTGCATTTTTGTATTGAATCTGATTATTTCAATGTATTGGAATCTCTGCTTGAAAGAAGTAAATGTGTATGAAGGAAAGTGTAGAACTCTGTCTTTGAAATTTGAAACATTTGAAATTAGAATTACATTTTGGTCTTGAATAGTTTTATTTGAATCAACTAAAATGTGTCAGATCGAAATTGGAATGTATTCTAAATACTTGGAAGAAGAAATGGAAATTTGACCCATCAAAATTTGATCCCTGTTATTTGTAATTTCAAACTGGCAATTATCTAAACAAAAAATGCATAGTTCGAGTCTGCAACAATAAAATAAAAAATTAAATGATTGAATTAGAGTAGTAGGCCATAAACGAGTTCAAATAGACAAAAACACTTAAGGGAAATATTCCAAAATATGGGAAAAACGAGTTCAAATTTTTCACAGTCATTTTGCTGTCAAAATTGAAAAAAAAAATTGAATTAGAATTCAATCAAACATATCTACCTCATAATCCTATCTTAATTCATCCTTAAAATGATTCTCCATGTCATTTTGACATGTTGAGAGAGGAAAAAGATCAAAATGAACAGATCTAACAAGTTAAGAATTACTAGTTCACACTGTAAAAGTATCCAGGACGTTTTCTTAAAATTCACCCCTTAAACTTTGTCAAAATAAAAAATTAATCATGTTTGAGTAAAGAGGACATCAAGAGATTTCCAGAAAGTCCTAATTTTCCCAAAACTGAGCTTTCTATCAAATGTTATGGCATTATGAAGTTTTCTTCATTTGGCATTAAAATTTTTCAGAAATTTTTCCTTGGCAGGCCCGCGGCCCAAATTTTTCCCTTGGAGCTTCGAAAAAAATTTGGGAAAATTTTCAAATTTTTCCCTGCCACCCCACTGGCCCGCAGCTAATTTGAGGCTGCCACGTGGCACCATGAGGTGCTAGCAGAGGGGCAGATCCCCTTTTTAACTTAGTGCTTTCAAAAAAAATTGGGAAAATTTTTTAAATGTTCCCCGCCAACCCGCAACCAATTAGGTGATGCCACGTGACGTCACGAGGCATCGACAGAGGAATGGGTCTCTTTTTATCTTTTGCATCTCAGAATTTTTTTGGAAAATTTTCCAAGTTTCCCTCGCTGTCCTACCAACCGCAGCTAATCAGGGGCTACCACGTGGCATCGCGAGGTGCCAGCGAAGGCGCGGGTGTATGTACCATCTTAGCCCTTCGGGGCGTTAAGACAATTTTCTCCCTGCCTTCCCCACATTGGCTTAGGAGATGCCATGTTTCCTTTGTGGACTCGCAGGAGTGTGGGCACAAAGCCGACTTTTCACCCGTGTGGGAGAATTTGTAAAATGTCTCTCGCCATCCCGCCTTTCCCCACTTTTCCCTGCGCTTCCTTATGGAGTGCCACGTGTCCCATGTGAACTTCTGGACCCATGGAAGCACGGGAAAAATTGTGTTTTTTTGGCCCCCATACGGGAAAATTTCCAAAGGTCTCCCAGTAGCCCACCAACCCGCCCTTTGGGAAAATTTTCTCCCTTAGGCCCACAAGCCCGCCCTTGGGGAAAATTTTCACCCCAATACCCGCCGGCCTATAAATTGAAAAATATGAGGAGTTAGGAGGACTTCTTTATATCAATGGAAAGGTAAGGAAATTTTCTATCCATTGGGAGTGATTTAGGGAAATTTTGAATGTGTTAAGTATGAGAAAAATCAAGTCAAAACTTTAAGCCTATTAGAGAGTGGGTATGGTGTGGAATTACCCTCTGAACCTAATTAAAACTTCTAACCCTAAATTTTGGACCTTATGAATTCTTATAATTGTTAATAAAATAAAATTATATTCTAGTATATTAGGATTGTTTCGGAACCTATTAGTTTTGTATGTTGTTTTTAACCTGATTGTAGATTCTTTTAATAAAAAAATGTATTCCATAATTTTCCTAACTAATCCTAGGTTGTTCTTGGGTCTCAAGTGGGTTTTTCTAATAGGCATTACACAATTCATGGCAACAACAGGCTTCCACAAACACACAAGCAACATTTTCACAACAAAAACATAGTCTAAAACAAAATGTAGTTTACAACTACATTAAAGCATGACAAACATTATTGAGGCTTCATCAACAAGCCAAATGAGCAAGAAACTATGAGGGATGATTCTTATGCCTCCCAAAAGGGGAAATGGGTATCACCACCTGAATTACAAATTGCCAAAAAATAGTATATCAAAACCCTAACATTCCATATGCTTCCCTAAGTACCCCTTATTCTTCATATTTCCTTATGCCTCTCCAACTTCTTATGGCACCCCATAATGAGTAAAGAAATGCAAACTATTTATTTGTAAGGTGGAACCAAAATCCCAACTCCCCTTCCTCCCACAAAATAAACCCCATAGTCTTCTCCTACACCATTCCTAGGCCATCTACATAATAGCCCACAAACATGCCAAAATATTCACACATTAACATTTTCATAAACAAAAAAGAAGCATTTCAAGAGCCAAACTCCTACCTCTCCATGATGGATTTGTTTTAAGTTCTAAAACAACAAGCTTTATCCCAATACAAGAAATCTAAATCAGCCAAGCACAAGCATGCAACAATCTTCCAAAAAAATCTTCAAAGCAAGAACTCTAAAACAACAAAAGAATTCACCTAAGAATAAAGTCTCCAAAGTGAAGCAACCCAAAACAAGGCAAGTAATTCAAATTTTATAGAAGAGGGAAGGGAAGAGGATGAGGTGGATCCATGTAGGATGCCACATCACACATCCTCAACCCCAACCCCAAAATTCAACTTCATTCTCTAATGCATAATAAATAGGTGGGTGAAAAAAATGACAGTTTACTTACACACTCAAATCTAACCCACACCCCAAAGGACTGAGATTAAATCATGTAAGAAAAGTTCAATTACAACTTACAATTTGCCTTCTCAAAAAACATTATAAAATTCAAATTTCAACTCTTGAACGATAGGTATGGTTGGTAAATGAATTTAAGAGGTATGGGACAAGTTTAACTTGTCCCACAAGCCTCCAAAATCAGCCTCCAAGGATAATTTCGAATTTCCAAGAAGGTGGAGTGTTTCACACTCAAAAGTTAACTTACACATCTCTTACAACACTTTAATTCAAGGCCAACAACTCTATTAATTACCTTCTTATGACATATTTTATTTATTTATTTTAACAATATAATTACTCACAATATTTACACACCATTCAATAATTAATGAAAGGGTAAAAGCACCAAAAAATAAACACATTCAAACATAAACAAAGGAATAAATAAATAAATACACATAACCCTTGGTCACATTTAAAAGTGATCCCCCCATGGGAATCCCTAACACACTCAAACACACACAACAAATATTAGTTGCCTTGGTGACCTTGTTTAATTCATCTAGAATTCCAATGTTCTTGGTCTCCAATCCCCCGATATTTGTTTTGATATTTTAACTTGCAAAACACAAATACCTCCTTCGACCTCGTGGCCATATAAGAACATCCAAAATAATATAAATAAAATTCCAAGATCATCTAGATATATGAATCACAACAACATACAAGCAACCAACAAGATCATTTGCAATTTTACTCAACAACTATATCATCATCAAATAATTTCCATTTCTAGGTCTACTCACAATATCCAAATATCACATGTCCGAACAACATCCATAATATAACCATGTTAAATAGTATATCAACATCAATATCTAAAATGTCTCTAATAATCATCATGCATCATAACTAAATCAAGTCAACAATAATCCATGATCTAACATCTAACATCATACTATAATAAAGTCCATGATCATGTCCATAATATAATCAACATTATCATGATCAGTATCAAAAGGTGTCAAAGGGAAGTGGGCACTACATATTGATTAGAGACGAGTTAGAGGAGTTTATGTTAACAACCATTTTCACCCAAGTATACTTGATTTAGACAAACACTTCAAAAGGAAAACAAGGTTATACGGTTGTTTGGGAATTTTTCCTTATAAAGAGGGTTATAAAGTTGAGATTGGTAGTGTATACACGAGGATCAAAAATTATTCTAATTTATAATAATGGAACTTTAAGATGTGGAAGTTTTTTTTACATTATTAGGTTACTCTACAACAAGGTACAGTTGTTTATTTTACGCCTATACCAAAAGGGTTTTGTTAGGTTTAAATGTGGTGCCCTTAACATTACGACTGAGTGTCCCAAGAATTAACAGATCACTCAAGAGGAAATCCAACTAACCAACACCCAAAACATACTCATTAGATCTAGGAAACAATACTATACTCTCATATTGAATTACTAATAATTTGCAAAACAACCATGCCTACTTATGGTGATTAAAATGACCAACTTATACCAAATCAATTAGCACCCAAAAATGTCTCATAGAATCCAAATTTTCTGGGTTATAACATTAAATCTAAAACACACGATACACATCACAATACTCATATTATAAAATCTTTCACCCTCCGAGGGTGTCCTAAGATGTCAAACGGATTAAAAAGACCCAGTTCTATTATTCTACAATCAAGCCAAAATTTCTACAAAAGGGCCTACCAAAAAACTACCTAATACCCAAATGGTAAAACAAACACATCTAACCAATACTCTATTATATAGGAAGTCAAACAAGACATACAGTGGCTAATGAATCTTGAACTGGTAGCACCTTATTGGGGCCAACTATTAAAGTTTTGCTACTGCATTTGAACACATTTTTAGTGAAATTGGATATGAAGTGGGTTTCAAAAACAAGTGACCCCAAGTCGACATATTGTTCTATCAACTCTCATCTATTCTCCTATATATACATAATCCGATGCACATTACAGAATATAATTCTGATACCCAAAAATTTAGTTGTGACCTCATTTTCGGAGTTGATTCATGTGATTGACTAGTATTTTTATGATATAACAACCAGAGGCCTCCAAAACACACTTGTAAAACTAGTTCCCAAATCCATTTTCTCGAAACCAATTGTTGCGACCAATTGAGATGGAAAAATACTAAAGATTAGAAGTAGCTGATATCGATTTCCTACTAAAGCTCCCTAAACTATGGGTCAAAATCGAAATGAATTTCTTAGATTTCAGATATCATCCCATGCAACAATGCAATCAACTTGTATCAAAATTACTTCAAGCAAACGATCAAATGATCTTATAAATTGGGTTTAAATGTTGTTGTGACATCGCATGTCAGTAGAGAACATGATCATGCTAACAATCTCTGCTATGGTGGACACAAAGCCATTTTCCACGTTATTTTAGGAGTGACTTTTCTTAACTTTTATAAATTGTTTTAAAACAAATAAAGTGATAAAAATTGTGTCCCAATCACCACTAGTGGTTCCATTTCTCGACTTTACTCGTTTACGGTTTTGAATCATTCACCGCACATCCTATTAGTAGAAGCATTGCTCCAATGTGGTTGTTCTAGAGGTGTTGTGGTCCATGTCTTATTGTCTTGTTTGACCGACATAGGAGGAAAATAAAATGGTTTAGTGGATACGTTATTGATAGATGGGAAAATAAACCAAGCTTAGTGTTTATCACTCAATCAATTCCAGTAGGCTAGGAGTTAGAACCTGAGGTTTGATACAAAATGTAATGCCCAAATTTATATGCTAATATAAACCATCTAAGCTGACATATGGTAGTCTAAAATATCATGATTTTTTTATTTAATTTTTTTACTTGATTTAAAGTCTCACGTGCGATGACAATAGTTAATTCTACTCGTTTGTTTTTTTCATTATGCTCTTCGACACATAATTTTGTTTGGCGTTATAAAATTTACATGTGACTGAACTCTCCCAACAACCACAACCAACGATTTAGATGCAAAGACAACTCCTACCATGAAATCCTTGCATTAAAATTTTAGCGGTTGTGTTAAGAATACCTTACCATTGCGCTAAGGCAAACAAAAGGGGGTCGCAACATTAAGCTAATTAAATATGTTACGTGATTCACCATTACTTAGCATTAATCCCAAAATATACTTAAGTTAATAAGATTCATCAAGTATGAGAAAATGTAACCATAATATTATTTACGGTTAGATTTAATTCTCATGTTTTCTCTACTAAATGATTTACTTGGTTAACTGAAATGTCATCTAATGAAAGTGCAACATCTATTTTTCAGACTCACTTTAAACCAAATCACTTTTAATTCTTTAAGGCGACCTAAACTAACCAACTCTACCACCAAACGATTTAATGACTCACAAACCACAGTTACTTTTTAACTTCATAATAATATTTAAAAAAAACTAATTACCCATCTTTTTTAGGTTACGTATAAATTATTTCCACATGAAATTCCCCTCTCTATATTTCTTTTATTTAATATTAACAAACTAGGAACATTCCTGATGAAAAGTGGACCATTTAGAAATTTAATAATGACCCTTAGATTTCATCATCATCCACCGTAGATGAAAACTGAGAAATGAAAAACCCTAAATTTTATAGCCTACCGTCTATTTCTCTCTTATATTTTTTTGTTGTTTTTTTGTTGCTGCAGGTTTCTCACGGATGCACTCATGGAGACAGCCAAATATTGTGAGGCTTAATACGTGGTTTATCATTATTATGATTTTTTTAAATTTCTCTTATTACCACACTTTTTGGATTTTCTTTTGAGTGTAAGGTTCATCTCCAAGTGGCTGTCATAGAATATAGCAACTAGATTACTTTTTTCAAACCAAAAAAAATATAAATAAAAAGGAGATTCCCCTTCCATGGCCGCCCCTGTTGGGAGAGCACTTGAAAACTTTTTTCAAACCAAAAAAATATATAAATAAAAAGGAGATTCCCCCTCCATGGCTGCCCCTGTTGGGAGATCTCAAAAAAAATATTAAAAAATAATCTATTGCTCTTCTACGCACAGCACACACACACGCACACACATGACCTTCACCAGTTAAGTTTAGGGACGTGACCATTAATATACTGGTTCACAGGGTTTGGAGAGGCTGTAGCGGCTGTGTGTAGAGTTTTGTGTAGGGTGCGAGGCGTGGGGAGAAGGGTTTGGGGTGTATGGGTTGGGCAGGCCGCAACCTGTCCAACAAAACAAACATAAACCATATTATAAAGCAATTGCTGTATTTTTTTTATATGGAAACTTCATTCGCATAATCAATACGTATAATAACATATAGTTTACACACACACACACACACACACACACACTATATTCATTTAATTGGATGAGAAAGTTATATATTATTTCAGTTTGAATACTATAGAATAAATAAGTTAATGAAGTTAATGATGGAAAAACAATTTAAGTTTTTGGTATTATATATAGTTTTTTTGGTTTAAAATTGACCATTCATTTCACATACTTTCTGCTAGTAAAAGAATTGGATTTGCTAATGGGGTCTTGGCTGATTGGTAAAGTTCGCGCATTTATCAAGAGGAAGTCCAAGGTTCAACCCCTATTGGCATGTCCGCTATGTGAGGAATAGCCTGACCGATGTCCTTGAGTGCCGAAGGAGTAGTCTGACCAATGTCCCTGTGTGTGTGACATTTGTATGATGGTGATGTTGGAGTAGTCCGACCAACATCGCTGAGTGTGTGCCAGTTGTACGGAGGCGGTATGAAGTGTACACTAGTTGTACAGAGGTGGTATGAAAACTAGGCTTCAGTTGAACGAAGGTGGTGTGAAACTTGTGCACCTGGTGGTCCCTTCCTCACGCCAGGATAAATAATACCGAGGCTAGTTGAGACTGTGCTAAATTGTAATATGTTTAATGATTCCTCAATAATTCCAAAAATAAAAAATAAAAGAATTGGATTTTGTTTGGAACATACTACACCATGTAGAGATAACATAATAGATGCCTAAACTTGAATATAAAAACATATTCTCTCTCTCTCTCTCTCTCTCTCTCTCTCTCTCTCTAAAACAAAACTCAAGAAGGAACCAATGAACCTTGAGTTACTAACTTAACCTTAAATTTTAGATTTTAAAAAAACCTTATTTTTAATTATATTCAAATACTTTGACTTAGAAATCACAAGTAAATTGTCCAAATCAAATAGTTCATTTTCTTTTCCTTTCCACAATAAATCACAACCAAGAAAGTATTTTTTCACTATTGAATGCTTGGTACATTTTAATGTTTCAAGTATTAAATGCATTTCAACTCAATGATAATACAACGATTATATATATCTCAACATTCAATCAAAATTCCTTACATTATATTAAAGAAAACAAGGAAAGGCTCATAACATCTTTGCAAGACTCTTACAAGAGTAGAGAACATAATAAGGATTCACCTAAAAACAAGGATTTCAAGAATATCACAATACAAGATTTCAAATCTTCTTCTCAAGAGAGAAGGGAAGATATTAAGATATCCATAACCTTTATAAAAAACACCTTAAAATGCAAGTGTACAAGCCTCCCAAAATTGGCGGAACAACATGCCTAAGCTTTTTTTAACTTTTCTCCTTCTTGCTCGTAACCAAATTTGCAAACTTCCACTCCATATGAAAGTCTTTAATGAACAAGAGAAAAAGTCCTGGTTTCCTCCCCACCAAATGAAATCATCACATGTCATCTCCACCAAATGGAGGACATGCTAGCCTCCCTCCAAACCCATGGGAGAGAGAGAATGCATGCCTCAAGATTGCACAAGGGGAGACAAATGGTGACAACAAACATACATTTTTAATACAAAACAACCATAGGAACATAAAAATCACAAGAGGAGAACTCCATTTTTTCCTTAAAGGGGAAGAGTGTCAAGGAGCCCATTATAATCCATATTGTGATCCAACCATAGGAACACTAAAAGAATCTCCATGTTACCCTCCTTATCACTCCATCCATAATACCCTCCTTATCACTCCATCCCAAACACCAAGCCTCCTCCTTGTAAGGATTTTCAAACCAAGCATGGTTTCCTTTTCAAGGACGGAAGAGGAGATTCAAACCATATGAACAACCCCTTCCACATAAAACCATATGAGGGGATGAATAATAGAAAGACCATATTGGCTTTTCGATCAAGCCATGTGGTGTAAGAGGGGGTTTCCTCACTCTTCCCCTACAATTCTAAAATCCACGACAAAATAGGATGTATGGAGTAAATACAAGACAACAAGATTCACTAACATCCACAACAAGCATGCAAACAATATAACATTCAACAACCACTTTTACAAAACATTCTAAAAAATAAAAAACAATAGGCATGAAGGCCTACCTCAAACAAACTATCCCACTCCAAAGCAATCTAAGCAGTCCAAGATCTAAGCTCTCTCCACATCTCAATAATGAAAATGAGAAGCAAAAGTCCATACCCCTCTCCATGAGGAGGTATATAAAGTAGAATCAAATTCCAATCCTCACAAATGAGAGGGTGACATGTGTCACCCATCTCATTCTCCAACAAAAGATTCTAAAATCCTAATAGACATAAAAAAAGCACATTTAAAAGTAATCTTCAAAATTTCCTAAAAACCCAATAAGCCAACACACTTCAGCTTTTAAGAAATCACAAAAATCAACCACACCTAAAAAATGGTGACAAGACAGGGGTGAAATGGGAGGGAAAATCCATTTGAACTTGAAAAGGGACCCCCTCTACCCATAAGTAGGGTCCAAGGGGTCCATTTCAATGTAAGGGAGATCGCCAAAGTGAAATGAGGCCCTTACAAATGCCACATTTGGCCCAAATTGAAGATTGGGTAAAGTGGCTAAAGGGTAGAGTTGGTGGGGCACACCCAAATAATGATTATGTGCTTCCGATCCATAAACAATAAGATTACTAACATAATAACATCACTAATGCAAGTGGAGACCATTAGGTCCTTAAACATGCAGTTTAGTACAAGGGTTAAAAAATTAACATAACATAGGTAAATTAGGAAATCACCAATGGTGTCCCTCAAATGAATACGTCACATACACATAAGTCTACACAAAGATCATGCATGGCTAAAGGACTCGGCCTAGTCAGCCGCTTGTGCAACTTGAGGTGTAACTCTGAAACTCACGTTCTCATGTGTGACCTTTAATTTTCACACTCAATTCTCGCATTAAACATACCTTCTCTATATAATAAATCGGATAATAATAACAAAATATCGATAATTAAACCAATCATACATATTCATTCTAATCTATACAACAATCAATTTCAAAATGAGATAAATATACTCTAACAACATGCATCCATAATAAATCAAGATATAAGATCCATCTAAGATAATGCATGATGATATCCAAATTACCATTATCAACCAATGATATCAAAGTATACAACAACATCAATATCCATCCATCATATATGAGATAAACTAACTTCATCACGTCCTGCTGGTATCCATAACCATATAGGTGCAAGAAAACTATGATGATGATCATAATATGACATTGGTACCACGTGTCTTAAACAATGGCATGTGTCACCAAATAATCCATAATGAAACAACATAATATCAAAATGGTGCTAAATCAATATCTCAAATCTTGTAAATGAAATGAGTCGGCAAATGAATTGATCCCAGAAAGAGGTGGGCACTACACACCAGAAAAATACCTTACCAGAATAATTGACAGTAATCTCTGATTGCATTCATGTCCTCTTGAAGATTTCAAACTTTCGCATGTGTGAGTATCATTGGAGCCACATGATTTGTGAATGGATTTTATCGGCTGCTATGAAAGTTGTAACATAGATAACTCTTCACAATTTTGATTGTGAGGGCAGAGTAGAGGTTCCAAGTTCCCTTTTCAAATGCCTCACGCTCTCCAAGTTGTGTCTCCTGCACTTCAAGTTTACAAATTTAACTACCAATATTACTTGATTTGCATACCTTACAACGCTTAAAGTTCAAGAAATTGATCTCAGTGATGAAACGTTTGAGTTCTTTGTATGATTATGTCCCGTTCTTGAAAATTTGACAGCGATTGAGTGCACTGACCTTCGTAGTTTGAAAATATGTTCGCACAAACTTAAGTTTCTCACCCTTGAATATTTAAAACTTCAATGAATGACAGCAGATTACCTGCAGCTAGATAAGAATCGGAAATTGCTCTGACTCATCGAAGATGGCACTAAAGGCTGCTTAAGTAAATCGGATTATTACTTTTAAACAAAACTACGACTTAAGCCCTGCTAATAGTTTTATTTCTAAATACTATTATGACTGTATCATGAGGGAATATGTAACATTTCCATTGATGGCACAGAACTCACCGAAGCGAACGCAGGAGAGGAATTCGAATATGGTAATTGTGAATCCTTTATTGCGATCCTCCAGCGAAGGCCCGCACCGCTCATATCATGAAAGTCTAAAATGGGGTGTAGTGTAAATTTGCAGAAATTGAATTTTTTTTATGTAGAGAGCGAACATCTTATGAAACTTGCAGCACCCTTCCGTCTTATAGTGCTACTGTTATTATCTAATCCTCGTAACTCGTATTATCTCTAATCGCAGACTTTTTGTGAGCTTGTATATGCATATGCGAGATTGCATATATTTATTTGTCATTAGTCAAAATTGCACGCCCAAGAGTTTTCTTGAAGACCTGGTTCAGACAATTTGTAAGCGACAATGAGCATCGGTTGTTAAGGACCTGAGTATTTAAATAAATCCTCGAAAGACTTGCATCAACTTTGTACGTTTCACAATTGGTTACATTGACATAGGTGGTTTACATTGGTTGTAATCAATTTCTTCACTCCTCACCTTCTCGTTTTCAATCCTCACCTCGTCGTTTTCAAAAGAATAACGTTTTTCGTGCATCTACATTGTCGTGAGGCCTACGTTTTCCATTGCAGTCGGTTTTTGACGGGCTTCTCGACTCTTCAGGTCATTGTTCTTGGTTTTGGTGTATCCTCCATGTTAGCATGACCATAAGAACATCAACCACATCTACAATATTGAAGCAATTAACATTGGAAGAATTAAAAACTCCTTGCGGATCCCTCAAGATCAAGGTCTTGGTTTATATTTTTATATTCCAATATAGTTGGTTAGATGTTTATAGTTGCTAAGGTTTTTCGATTATAAAAGTCTTAGTGAATTCTGGTTTTAATGTGTAGAGTGTATTCCTTTAAATAGGTTTAGGTGGTCTTTTTTTCTATGGTAGAGTAGTTTTTTAAATTATTATTATTTTTTGGGGGTGTGGGTTTATTTATTTCTAGGAATTTGAGACAATAGGAATAGCTTTAAATTATTCACTAGCAAAAGCATTCAAAGATGTTTGTGGAATGCGGATAGGCATATACTTATTGTTTAGAGGGAAAACTAACAATAAAAAAGTCTCACATACATAAATCTATACCATAAATAAAGTTATATAATATTGATCATTTTAATTTGTAATGTTTCTTATATAAGTAAAATCTATTAGTTAAAATTTTGAATGATCAAAATAATATTATAATGAAATGTATTGCATATTTTGTAAAATAAACAAGACCCATTTGGTCACAAAAGAGTAACCTCTCGAATGAAGAGAAACAAGAGCATCTTAAGGTTATTACTCGTCCTTAATTAAAATACCTCACTCTTTCATAACGAGGTGCTCAAGAACTGACATATGATATAGTCGAAAGAGTAGTATCCCCCAAGATAGTACCCGCAGATGCTCGGTCGAAGGCCCTTTAGAACCTACCTCAAAGGAGACCATCTAAGAAGAGACGACATACAAGGATGCATGATTATTGCACAAGGTATTCAAATAAAGAATCTCATCCTTTCATCATATGCCCCAAGACCATTGAATGTATCTTGTCAACACGTTCCCAGGCAACGACCAACATGGCATTTGACTCTGACCATGGGTCCCGCCATGTTTTTAACGGAAGTTAACACCGAAAACAAACAAAAATCCTCTTCCCTTTCACCGATATGACCCACCATCGACCTTCCACTTTCCAACACCATGCGTCCGTTGTATCAACCTTTACTTGATGCAAATATTAACCTTTACTTGATTAATTAACAAGTCAAAGTATTTTATTTGATTATTTAGATGAAATAAAACTGAAAAAGTGATGCAAGAGCACCCTTCATGATGCTTGTAGAGCATAAGTAAGGTTGAATAAGCCTTGAAAGGCATGTAAAAATGTACTAGGGGTTGTTTTAGTCTTCCCTCTAAGTTCCTAGTTTGAAAATGTGAGTTGTAAGGAATTTTACTATGATGTAGGTGAGTATGAGTTGTCACCTCCATGTTGATAGAGGTTAAAAATTCTATTGTCAATTGTAATAGTTGTCATCAAGTCCAAAATAATGGATTAGTTCATAGTCTCAAGCAAAGAAGGAAGGGATATCCCATAAATCATGCACATTTGGTCAAAAAGAGGCTAAGTGATAACAAAATCATAGGCTAATAAAGGTGGATTTGAGCTAGAGGTCGAGTGTGTGTGTGGAACAAGGATAGAAGATGCAATTGCAGCTTTGAAAAGAACAGAGAGGAGTGAAGGAATGCAAAACTTGAATGATGTATGAAGAACTTATATTTTCAAGCTATAATAAGACAAATGTGAGTATTATGGATGCATGGATGGTGTCTAGACCTTCATTATTATTCGAATGAATGATTTATGAGTTTGAATGATGCATGCATGCCAATTTGATGAGTTCACGAGCTAAATTGTGTGTGATCCTGTTGATTGTGCACTTTGAATCTTGAGCATGCAACAAATTTGAAACCTTCAATCTACTAAATCTTAACCTTTTCTCTTGACTGTTAAAATAAAGTATTTTCCCAAGTGATAAGGAGTCACAATATATTTTTCTAGATTCTTGAAGATGCATACCAAGGAATTTATAGCTAAATCTTTCTCTCGGGCCATATTTAGGCCATCCAATAACTTTTTACTCCCCTAATGGAATTGCATGAATTTTTGGTAAACGTTTTGTCCTCATGTGTAAAAAAAGACCTCTAAAGTTGAATGTTAGTAAAGTTGTCCTTCAAAGTTTATTTATGACAGTATTCTGGACCGAGAAAGGGGTTGTAACAATGAACATATAATTGAGTATACATGATAAATTTCTTACAAATTCTTTATGATCATGATTTGTGGTTTGGTGGAGTGATCAAGGGAAGTGTAACCATGGTATTTAGTCACATTTAGAGGAATTACATGATGTAATCACTATTATCTAAGCAAAGAAAGTTGACTTTGCACAATATCAGACCTAACTAAGTCACTGTGAAGCTATGAAGAAGATGAACTGGGAAAAATGTCCATAAAACCAGGTCTTGAGAACTTAAGGACATCTAATCCTTGTCGAGAGACACCTAAAAACCCTAGTTACATGCTTGGATAAGTATTCATTTGCAATTTTGGTATTGGGTATGTATGTTGGAAAGCTACAAGTAGCTTGAATAGAATACTAAGGAAAGGCCAATGGTTGATCGCTCATAAGTAACTCTGAGTCTCTAAAATGATGCCTCTAATATGACTAACTCGTATGAATCCTCTCATAAACCATTTCAATTGTCATAAATCAAGAACAAAGGTGTATGCTATAAGAATATCAATGTGAGCTAAACTCCAAGCCTCCCATACTATGCTATCTTCCCCATTCTATGCAACTAAGGAAATAATTTGTCAAACTTGGTTGTGGATAATATCCCACTAGTGGAGTCTTATCTTGTGTGACATGATATGAATGAAGAACATGTAGATCAAGTATGAAATAGAGGTTGAGAATAAGAGCACTAGTAGGAAGCTATAACAGAGATAAGAGCACGAGTGTGTTGGATATTTGATTATAAAGGGGAAAGAGTGTCTAAGATCTCTCATATAAGTATGAACTATCACCTTCACAAGTAATGATAGAATGAAGTCTTGAACATACATGCTAGAGACCTACTAGATTGAACACTATAAGGATAAAGTCATATGAATGAACTAATAATGGGGAATGAGACTCGACTATTCATCTTGAAGGACTGCATATTTACTCCAAAGGCAAATCAGATCAGGATGAATGAAATTAAGTTGGGTTAGGACATCAAAAAGTAGTAAAACATGTTACAACTAAAAAGCCATTATTATTGTGACTGCCTTTCCAAATGCAAAAAATAGGCATGACTTTTATGAAATGACCCATAAAACTTGTGACATAAGAGAGATAATGTGTTCTAGAAAAAAATTTATCAGCATATCAGATATAGTGCTCAACATTTTAATTTTTTGTACACCAATATGCATTCTACGAAGGCAATAGGGGTGATTTTTGTAGATTGAGTCAATGTTTATTTACTAACATGTCTAACCTCTATTCTTGGGACTATCTGCTTGACTAGCTTTACTTGGCACTTTAGGTTGCTTAGAGCTTGAACTTACTTTATTGTCTCAATCATTTTCATTAGTTGGACCTTGTTTAGCACTCTTTACTCTTTGTAGGATTTAACAAGATGTTAATGTAGGCTCTTCGATTCAGTTGTTCTATAAATTTTAATAAATGTTTATACACAAATAAAATATGTATATAAAATACAAGACATATATTCCAAATATAAAAGTTGGAAACAAAAGTCATTGTGAAACTTTACCAATTTTATTTCATAAAAACATATAAATGGACATCAAATTAAAACCTATCCAATAAATCCGATGACTGATATTACATAGAGAAAAGTTAGTGTCACGTTCGGTAGCGAGACTGAATCCGGTTGTCTGGCTCTGGTGATGTTTAACATAAAATTTAAACCTTATCATTTGTTCGGTGGAAAATACTTACGTCTTCATGCGAAAAAGAGTAATGAAAACGTGATTCTACTGGGTATAGATGCAACAGTGTTTGAGCAAATGAAAAACAAGAAAGCTTCTGATGAAATACGATTATTGCAGCCTACAAAAGATATTGGTGCCCTCATGAGTAGTGCTGGATTTTGACGTTCAATGTTACATGTCATAATAAAACTATTTGACGGCCTAGAAAATTATTGCCAACTGAGACATGACTTTCGGCGTTAAAATCAACCCCCTTCAGTATACGATAGATGGTTTTTTCGATGCTATGAACTGAGCTATAGAATGTAGACATTGATAAAGCTAATGTTGCGATGTAAGTTTTCCTTGCACACTGCAAATATGTTATGCGATGTTTGTATTGATGGTTATACACAGTTCAGGAAACAGTGAGAAATAATAAACATAATTACTATTGCAACTTACAGCTATGTGAGCTCTCTCAATAGTTCGGATTACAATAGAAAATTCAACACATTTCTTTCCACCTTATTTCATCAAAGCTTATAAAAACTCGTGTGTCATATACCTGCTGAATTTGCTAAATACTTGATAACGGTCTTCTATTATTGAATAAGACAATCTGCCTTCATAGAAGGCGTTAGCCTTGGCATTAGCCACGCCAGTCTAGTATGCTGTTATTGTTTTTATTTGTTGTATTTGAGCTCACTGTGGACTTTATTTATCGACCCCTTATTGATTTAAGGGATCCAACAACTATTGGAACTGAAACTGCAATGCCAATCTGAATATATTCATTATCATTACACCACTCCAAATCAATTAAGAGTGGCAACAACTTTTCCTCTTTTCTGGTGGAACAGCACAACAAGCCCCTTGGCAACATTGGACGACCCTGCCCTTAGGCAACAATCTTTGTGCTCCTGCATGTTTTAAGTGTAGTCAATAATACCCTTCGAATATCAAGATTAAACTGACGAAATCAGCACTCCATTCCAAAAATTAATTAAAATATTGAATTAGTAAGAAGCTCTCCACATTGAAAATTAAATAAGATTGTATCCAAACACTTATTGTAGACCTCAACTCTAAATAATTACCTCTCATCTTTTGAGTATTCTCTCCATGATTGTAAGCTGAAGTATCTGTATAAGCTTGTGGCAGTATTAGTGCTTGTTCAGAAAGCAAGAATACTAACACCCATAGAACAAGCGGTTTATGGATTCTTAAAGACACCATATTTAGAGCTTTGTACCCGTAAGCAGATAACAATATGATAATCGAATACCGTTTTAAGCGGCAGTTTTAAGCCACACTTGTATGGATATTTTTCATTTGATCGAAGTCTTCGTCAAAGTCTTGGTAAGAGTATTTTGCCCTACAAGCGTGTGAAAATATTCGACCTTCATCGTACAAATACTTTAAAAACGCGTTTTCTTGTTCGCCATTAGATCGATTCAATTCATACGGCAGCACCTCCAGCGAAATGCAGAGCAGAAAACCGCCTCATTTGACATTTCATGAAAATTCTCAGTCAAAAAGTGTAAAATATTATATTAAATGGTCAAATTTTGAACTTGCATCTGATGGATACATTTCACGGTAACCAAATTAAAAAATAAAATTGTAATCCAAATAAAAATGTAACCAAACGATAATTAGATACCTTTCAATGTATACTGTAATCCATTGTCGTAAATGCCTGACCATAGATTTGACAGCCATGATCGATTCACTGCAGAAATAGTTAATCGACACGGCTAAGGAAAGCATTGCCTTTTGGAAAAATCGTTCAGATACGGTGTTTATTCTTGTGTGCACGGAAATTAACTAGGAAAAATATAATGGGTCAACAAATCCCATCTAATGAGAAAATGCGAGAGTGATTCTATTGAGAAGGCGGCCAACCAAATAAAATATTTGAAAACTCGTTAATAATACAATACTGGGACAGGGACTGGGCGTGAGGAGATCATGTTCACATGTAAACGTGATTGTAGTGAGATGGTAATGTTAGACTTTATAGGTGTGAACAAAAGGGGCTTATTATGTCTCTCTCGAGGAAAAATCGTGGAAGGGGTGTTTATACATGTTCGTAGGAAAATTAACAACACAAAAACATGAATTTTGGTTGAAAATGGTAGGAACCCAAGTTAATGAGTCAAACAATGCATGAGAATTAATGAGATGGCGAGGACAAATTAATTATTACGTCGGAGGGTTCCTTGTTGGAATGGCCTTGGATGATATTGACACAGGTCAGAATATAGACTGTAGAGATTGCAAGTTTCTATGATGCATTGAAATTTGACGGTCTAGCAGTACGTCCAATCAGATGTGTCATTTCCCATGCATAATAATACAGAAACTTTAATTGAGATACAAAACCATTATCTTAGGGTCACGATGACGCCAATATTCTGTCTCCCGTTCTGGTTTATTGCAGACTGACGTGGTGACTGTGAATTTGAGGATCGTGGGGAAGATACGCTGGAAGGTGGGCACGTGGATTTCCAGGCATTACCATTTGAATGTGAATTGTTTTGCTATGCTAGGGTTTATTTGTTGCTACAATGGCGTTCAAGTTCCTTTGCAAGATGGTACCAGGTGTGACGTGGACATCTGAGGTGAATATAATTGGAATTGTTATTATTGTTTTGTTAGGAATGTATGTGCCTACATTATGATTGCAGCATTTGTGAAATCGATTTCCGTTCTTTTTTTCATGGAAAAGAATTAAATTACAGGAGCCATGGATTATAAATTGATACAGGGGTTGGGATGTTATGGTGTAAACTGTGCAAGAAATTTATAATGTTTTTTAAATGTCACAGATTTTACTATTTATTTTTTAGAAACTTTTAAAATTATTTTATAACGCCCACATTTTACACACACAAATACAACAGTATAAATACCGAAATAATTATTTTTTGACTCATATTGTAGTTCACACGACACTACAAGGGATCACTTATGACAACACACAACACATGATCTGCTTGCACAAACACTAACCCACAAAGGCAACCTGATAACACCATATATATATATCGAAGTCACTGGTTCAAAAATGACAAAGTACAACAACGACCCAATACAATATACACTTACTCACAAGAACTTTCCACAACACATATTTTTCATGGTGAAATACTTATTGCAATACTAATTTTATTAGTTGGTTATAATTTTCTGAAGAACACCGAACATGGGACCCTTCATTTCTCTACAACTAGGCTACATGCTTTTGTTTAACATTTCACCTATAATAATCCCAGATAATTTTGCTTGCTTCCCTCATCACACCAGAATGTTGTAACCTGTTTATTGGTATGGACATATGTATATACATGATCCTTTTAGTATTTGTTCCTATTGGCATGTGTGTCCAGCGCTCCCCGTGAGTTTCGTGACATGGAATAATCACCTCTCGTAGATCCTAACTCTGACGATTGTAGCGGAAACTAATACCTATGGATTTTGGTCTAACGAAAATCGTGGTCCAATAAATGGTATCAGAGCAACAGGTCTTGAGTTCAAAATTCGCTCGAGTAATGCTAAGGGAGAGATTGTTTGCATGTGTGTCCAGCGCTCCCCATGAGTTTTGTGACATGGACTAAACGCCTCTCGTAGATCTAACTCTGACGATTGTAGCAGAGACTAATACCTATGGGTTTTGGTCTAACGGCAATCGTGGTCCCACAGTTCGAAGGATTCATTTTCTAAGTTGCATGTTCGATTGAACTTTCCATTTATCTTAGTTGCAACAAGGAAGGTTCTCATGAAGCAAATGAAGTTTATTGATTCAAGAGTAGATAGATTTCACATTATTTTCATATTAGCATTTAATCTCTAAGGTTAGTCTATTTTGTTTTACGTTATGACAACTAACCATGTGTCAGAACTACCTCACTTAATTACTTAGTCATCAAGGTACTAACGGGTATGATTTCACACTCCACTAGGTTTGGATTCCTAGACAATCAAGTATTATATATGCATTACAAGGAGACATTCCATTATAAATTTTACACACCTTACTATGGTAACAACTAGAGTGATTGAACACCCTTATCTCCAATAATCATCATGTAACTCTAGGCACATTCAATACTTCTTGTCAAGATGGAACTCTTCTTTGAGTGGGGTTTGAAGGGATTCACACTAATATTCTCATTTGTAGGTATCTAAAGAAATGGGCCCACTTAAATCAATTACATTAATCTTAAAATGATTTCAATTAATTTGATTTAATTAGCATTTTGAAATTTGTTGGGTAACTCATTTGGCAGAAGGAAATTTGCATGCTTGTGATCCTACTAGCTCTCATCCTAGGGAATTGCCTCAAGAACATGATTACTAGTTTCACAATGTACATTCAATACACATTAGGGAAAGTGGAGAACAAGAGGGAATACTCCTTCGTATAGAGGATTATGGTTTACCTTAGGGATCAAATGTCAAGAATTTTAATCCCTCGCCACAAGATGGTTTATGCACATTATATGAATGATCTAAATTTCACCTTTATCTAAGCACATCATCCTACATTTGAATTTTCACTAGCTAATCGTAACTTAATAAGTTGCTAAATTTCATAATTAGCCCTTAGTATTGCACCATTAAGCCCAATGATAAATGAAACTGTGTATTGAGTTCATTTATAATCCCAACTCTTAAAGTTGAATCTACACGTGTTTCGACCAAGAGGTTTTTAATTCATATTTAGAGTTGTTTTCCCCTAGAGTACTACCTTAATACAATCACATTCTCTTTACCACACACCCAACTATCAATCCAAAGAGGGAACGCCATACACTAGGACAAAGTTAAACTATGTCGTTCGTAACTGTCGAGTTCACGAAAATGTCGCTGAGCATAAAGGCTATGGCGATAAACTCAGACGTGGGCTCTTATCTAATTAAGCTAGAAGGTGCCATCGAATGTAAATACATACGCTCATTCTAAGTTTTTAGTTTTCTATGCTAAAAGAAATCACAAGAGGGTTAGTTATGCATAGTTTGTTTACTAGGGTTGACTATTTCGTTTAGATTTCTTTATTGCATTTTCAAGTTAAAGAACAAAACATACCAGTTATTCAATCCTCAATTGCACACTGGAATTGCACCATAGGCTATTAGATTCAATTTCATTTAATATATATATTCAATTTTTTTACCATACGTAAATATGAAGCGAAATGGCACCTATGATTAAATGCAAAGGCATCTCTAAATCTAGCATCTCATTCATATTACCAAATTTCAAATATAGACATTTCTGTAACATGAAAATACATTATACATATAATTTTTTTCCAAAAACATACAAAAATTATAATAATGCACAATGAATTTCAACCACGCCGTTTCACCATCCTTCTTGCATCTTGCAAAAACTTGTGAGCATGAAATCGGTGATAAATCATTGGCATGACATCCACACTAATCTAGCATAATTAATGTTATTTAGTCTCCCATTTAAATAATAATAATAATAATAATAATTTGCATTCAATAGGAAAAGGGTTAGAGACAAGTACTCATTTCATTTCACTTCATTTTGTAACCAAGGAGAGGGAAAGAAATAGGGAAGAGAGAGAAACACTAATTTTCCAAAATTTCAATTTAACACAAGTCACATGATAGAGATTCAAACAGTTATTTACAATTGCTAATAATTTTTCACAGTCGTTTGGTAAACTGGCATTGGTCATACAATCTTTTTTTACGTTTCCTACTAGTTGAAAAAATGTTCAATTTAGGCTCAGAGGCTAAGAAATTAGTTTCAAACGTTGTTCTGCGGTGAGCAAACACACCACATGTAAATTTATACATGTCCTCCTATACACAAATCATTCACAGAAACTGATGGAATTTAGAACTATTGAACAGTTTATGATTGGGGGCCAATTTTCTGAGGCCATCAGTTGTAATTGGCCAACTTGTAAATGATCAAAAGTTAGCTCAAGAGCTCAGAAAAACACGTCCCAAACTAAATTTTTATGGTTGGAATATCCACGGAAAGATTCCTACATTCCCTCTTATATACAGATAATACGTTGGAGTTGATGGAACTGAGAACTAGAAAACGGGTTACAAACAATGACAAGTTTTCTTGAGCCACCGATCGTAATCAACCGAGTTTGACCTAGTCAAACAATGAGCAGAGGCCTACGAAACCCCCTTCCCAAACTAACTAGGAAAGTAATTTTCTATAACCAAAGGTTATAGGAAATTGTCTAGTAAAAATAGTAGGGGTTTGTGAAGGCAAACAAGCATTTCTTTATTCAGGGTCCAAACGGCGAGCCGATACGATACACAACTTTTTAATTTTAACAACTTCCTAAAAGTGTAAAACGAGGTAATAGGGATCTTAGAGGAGCGTCAAAATGATAAAAGATGATCAATCGTGGCTGATCTACGGCTTGAAGTGACTCCTCACACAACAAGGAACGTGAAATAAACTTAACATCTCTTTTTTCGGATTTACGAAGGTTGTTTGGTGAGTCTGCAAAAATTGTGATTTACTGGTTTTAACAAGGAAAATGGTCAACATATTTACAGGGAACTCAACCTCAACCTGTAAATAAAAAGGAGTACTATAGCTATGAGTTAGGTAAACAAGAAAGTAAAACACTAACAATAATACCTCCTCCTTCGCGATTCCTTAGCAAACCTCAGAATGGGAAATGAAACATAGACGAGCCTTGATTGCATGAAATGTAGATGCTTTCCTTGAACCAGAGAAAGGCCTTCTCTGCAACAAGATCTACTTAATTTACACCAATGGGAAAAGGGATTATGGATTCTGGATGCTTTAAGGTGAAGTTATTTCCAGGCATTAGGATGAGGTGGGAAGGATGTTATTTTCTCAAATGATGCAAGAGTTCTGAAGGGGAATTCAAGCTTATTCTCTGTGTCTTAGAGGGGATGGGTAAGGTTGTATTTATAGCCTCAGGAAGTGATTAACTTAGAGTAATGTAAGTAGTTATGTTTTAAAAATATGAACAAGATTAGGTGAGTGGGGACCATGAAGAGTGGGTTGTAGGATGCAGATAGGAGAGAAGAATGTGGAGTGAAGTACTCTACACACTTATATTATTATGAAGAAGTGCGTACAATATATAGGAGAAATAATCAACTACATTCCCCTAAACTAAAGGAGGAAGATTTGGATGAAGGAGAGAGAATAATGGAATACACCAAGGAGGAGAAAATAAAAGGATAAAACAGAACAAACTCTCCTAAAAATATAAACTATTCAACATATGCTAACATTCCCCCCCTTATTACATTATTCTTGCAAATGTGACCCTTGAAAAATTCAAATTTCACTTTGCCAAGAGATTTAGTGAGAATGTCGGCAACTTGTGCTTCAGTAGGACAGTACTGGAGCTGAATTTGATGGTTCAAGACGTGCTCTCGAATGAAATGGTAGTCAATTTTAATATGCTTTGTTCATTCATGAAAGACTGGATTCTGCATGAGCTTCAACACACTATGATTGTCGTAATAGAGAATAGGTGACTATTTTTAAGGAATTCCCAAGTCATCCAAAATGTGATGTATCCATATCACTTCGCACAAAGCTCCTCGTGTGGCGTGATATTCTGCCTCTGTGGATGAGATAGAAACAACATTCTACTTCTTGCTTATCCATGAGATAGGTCCAGATCCGAGATGAAATATGTATCCTATAGTTGACTTCTTGTCATCAACAGATCTGGTGTGGTCCAAGTCGACGTATCCCTGTAAGAAGAATTGATCATTCTTCTTATATTATAGACCATAATCAGTTGTTCCTCAGACATATCTCAAAACATGCTTTGCTGCATTCCAGTGACATTTCTTCGACTCCTGCATGAACTTGGAAAGATAGCTAATAGTATAGCAGAGATCTGGTCTGGTATATGTCAAATAGATGAGCCCTCCGATAAATTACCTGTAGAGAGTAGCATGTACTTGAGGTGATTCCTAGAATCTTGAAAGTTGCAAGCCTTTTTCCATGGGAGCGGATATAGGTTTACAGTCAGACATTATATACTTTTCCAGGAGTGTCTTGGCATACTTTGTTTGGGAGACAAAAATGTGATGCTCTTTTTTCCATATCTCCAAGCCAAGATAGTAATGTAGTAGCCCCAAATCTATCATGTCGAAGGTTCTTTTGAGATCATTCTTTACAATATCAACCTGATCTTCTGAACTGCCAGTGATCGCAAGATAATCTACATATACAACCAGAATGACAATTTATTTGCCTACATTCCTTACATACAAATTTGAATCTAAGGGGTTACAAGTGAACCAATGTTGCAAAAGGTGATCATTGATCTTGATATACCATGCCCTGGGAGCTTGTTTCAGTCCATAAAGTGATTTGATGAGACGACATACCTTCTTAGGCTGCTCTTCAACAAATCCTTCACGTTGGGTCATGTATACTTCTTCTTTCAGATCACCATTTAGGAAAGCACTCTTGACATCTATCTATTGGAGTCTCCATCCTTTCTGTGCTGCAAGTGCGCAAACTACTCTGATGGTCTTCATCTTCGTACTGGGTGCAAACGTTTGTTCATAGTCGATGCCTTCTTTTTGAGCATATCCTTTTGCTACAAGTTGTGCTTTATGTTTGTCAATGGATCCATCTGCCTTATAAATTTTTTCTTGAAAACCCATTTGCAGCCTATGGGTTTCTTTCCTGTAGGCAGATCAACGTTCCCATGTTCAATTTTTCATGAGTGAGTCATATTATGTAACCATGGCTTTCTTCTACTGAGGTTGACTGAGTGCTTCATGAACATTATCTGGCTCATAGCTATTCATCAGTGAACTCATGAGTGAAAATTTTAACTCATTTCTTGTATGACTCCTTGCTTTGACTCCGGATGATGTATCTGGGAGTTGTTGCAAATGTGAGTCCTTGATAGTGTTTTGTACCCACTTCAGACGAAAACTTGGCTGATTTTGAGAAGAACTGTGTCGTTGCTGTGTGGATTGATGTGGAGTCACATTCTCTAGTTCTCTAAGGTCAACAAATAGTTCTCCTGGCAGCGTTTCTTTTCTCTTAGTAGTCTCCTCTGGCTCATCATCTAATTCAGAGACTAATCAGTGAGATGCGGTTGGAAGTGGATCTTCTGTTGATACTATTGAGTCAAAGGATGACTAGTCACAAACCACATTCCAAATCTCGTATATTTTCTTTGTCTGAGGATCCATGAGATGATACGCCTTCGAGGTAGTACTGTAACCAAAAAGGATACACGGGAGTGTTTTTGGCTCTATCTTCTTTCTCTTTTGAGCTGGGACATGCATGTATGCTGTGCAACCAAATACTCACAAATGGGAAATTGATAGCTTTCTACCACTCCATACCTCTTCTGTCATTTTTTTCTGTAGAATCTTTGTTGGTGCCCTGTTGAGAAGATATACATCCATTTGTACTGCTTCAACCCAATAGTGTTCTCCTATCTTTGCAATTGATAGCATACAACGAGCCATCTCCATCACTGTGTGATTGCGACACTCAATAATGCCATTTTACTGGGGGGTGTAAGGATCAGTCAGGTGCTACTTAATGCCACGTTGGTTCAGGAAGGCCAAGAACCTCTTTGATGTGAATTCCCCCCCTCGATCTAATTAAAGTAGAAGAAGTGGTTGTCCGGAATCTTTGAAAACACGATGATAGAAGTTCTGCAAGTGTTGAAAACCCTCACTTTTCTCCTTTAGAAAATATACCCACATCTTACAAGAGTGGTCATCCATGAACAGTTGGAAGTACTTGTATCCTGAAAATGAAGCAGGCTATGGGCCATTCAGATCGGTATGAACTACCTCCAGACACTTCTTGGCATGGAAGGTGCTCCCTTGAAACGGATCTCTATGTTGTTTTCCTGCAAGACAACTAGGGTAAATAGGCAAGGAACTGGACAATTTGGGTAGTCCACGAACCATTGCTTTTGAACTCATTTGGTGCAATGAACTGACCGAAAAGTGTCCATATCTAAAATGCCATAGGGCAGTTGATTCTATTGTTGAAGAAGATAAAGCTACTGCAAAAGATGAAACAATATCTAAAGTAAATAACTTATCTTTTACAAAATCTCTAGCAAGAACCATACCTTGTCGATATGTTAAGCATGATTTAATGCCATTTTGAACAAGAAATTCTACCTTAAGATGATGATTCAAGAGCTGAGTAACTGACAAGAGGTTTCTAGTTAAGCCAGGAACATATAGTACCTTTGTAAGTGTACATTTTCATGGTCCCAGAGGAATGGTGACATTCCCTATTCCTTCTGCAATGTACTCTTTGTCATCTGCTATCCGAACTCGATCTCCAGTTGGTTCTTCGTGTAGTGAATCAAAAAGCTTCTTATCACCTGACATATTCTTGCTTGCACCAGAGTCTATCAACCAGACTTTCTTCGTGGGCTGAGAATTTTGAGAGACGAGTACAAGATTCTTACTACAATGGGCTCCTTCTGATGTCTCCTCATCATATTCATCACCTTCTTGTTGGGCTGCGAGATGTCCCTTGTGCTTTCTCCAGCGGGGACATTGTTTGGACTTTTGAAAATATTCACGCCCGGATGTGCGTGTATGGCTTGAAGACCCCTATTTCAAGCTATTATGCCAGTAGTGATCAGTTTCGTGAGTATTGGTTCTACAACTGTGACACCATCTCTTTGACTTTTGATCTTTCTAATGTTGTTTGGGTTGCACTGGATTTAGCTTCTCTGGGGTACCCTTCCAATTCTTCTGGCCACGGTAAGGCTTTGAGAACAAGGCTTTATCCTGAGACTCCTCATGGGATGAAGTGATGGCCTCTTCTTGCTGCAGCAAATTCACAAGCTCTTCAAATGTCTCTGTTTGTTTAGACACATTCTGTGTCATAATGAACACTCAAAATTGAGAAGGGAGTGCTCTCAAGGTGATTGCGACAAGAATTTTATTATCCACCGAGTGCTAATAACTCTGATCTTAGATTAGCCACGCAACGTAAGAATTCCTCCACTTTCTCATCTGACCCCATAGAGAGGGCGTGCAGCTTTAACTGAAGATGAAGTATCTTCGTCTGATTTTTCACTTCATAAATGGTTGCCAACTTGTCCCAGGCCTCCTTGGGTTTCTCCGCATTGCAAACATCTAGTTGCACATCGTCACTGATACTGATCATTATCAGCATCAAGGCTTTAGCACTAGCCATTTCATATTTTATTAATTCATCGGTGGCTGTGGGAGCGGACATAGACCCTGTGACAATTCCCCATAATCCTTCAAAGAAGGATTGTCTTCATTTTTGTCTTCCAGGCCGCAAAATTAGACCCTTTGAGAAACTGAGCATCGGATAGAAGTAACTTTGGAGCAGACATCGTAATAACAAAAATATTTATTTATTTGAATAGTTATTACAACTTTCACTCACTGATGAGAATTACTTGCTCGTAGAGGCTCGTGATATTCGCGTGCTGTGAGATGGCGACGCTTTGTAGGGCGTTCTTCTTCATCATCACAGTCAGCATTGTACCTAGCTTCTAATTATTCCCGTACTCGTTGTGCTTGGCAGATGATGTCGAAAAGAAAGTATTCAAGAATTACTTCTCGAACTAGCTTGTCGAATGCTAGATTTCCGGTGCTCTGAAGCTTGTTCAGAAAATCAAAGTAGAACCCAAAGCTCTCAAGGGCTTCTTCACGGTGTTCTTTGACTGGCGAGTTGATATTCCAGCTTTCAGCTGAGGTGACTGTGTTATTGACGCTCTCAATCGAGTTGTCTACACTTGACATTCGACGAATTTTTGTATGATCTGCTTCTTGTCCTTCGTTGTCTTGGTGGAAAGGTCTATTCTAGACACTTATGGCACTATATATATATATATATATATATATATTAAAAATATGACCTTTAGGCTTCTCAATGCCAAATTTTTCTCTTCTCGAGCCACTCTCATGCTTCACGTGGGATTCTGCACATTACATGTAGCTTTCAACTTCCACTCAAGCTGAGAATTGTCTACACAGTAACACGCAACAACACAACCTTTTTACGCTGAGCTTTTGTATGGAAAAAAAAATGGCCTTCCATGCAGCTATGGTAAGTTTCCACACACCGACTTAATACTTCCACGCAGGCTGAAGGTTTATTCTTTATTTTTCACGCAACAATGAGACACATGGATGTGAATTTACACAATCTCCCACATAGCAGGTTGTAGAAGACTTCCACACAGATTTTATTTACTGTGGTTTTGCTAATACTCATCCATCCAGCAAATGTCTTCACCAAATGAAAAATATAAGCCACGTTTCATAATTGTAGGTTTATTTTCAGCTCACTGATCTCCACACATCTCCTATCCACACTGGTTGAAGGACTCTCCACTCATCTCCTGTCCATGTAGGTCCTCCTTCACGTATCCACGAGCAGGAAAAAAACTCCACGTAGGTGAATATTCACAGAGGAACACCTGATTTCCACGCAACAGCTTGTTTTGTAGTGGTTGCAGCAAAAAGATAAAAAACATACATAAAAAAACAAGTGGATTCCCATGTTTCCTTTACACAGCACTAGGACTCCTTTCAGGTAGCACCAGTAGAAAGATTAATATTATACTTTCACGCACAGTTCAACGACTTTAGGCCGCTCAAATTTCTCAATTCCTCCACGCAGGTGTTAAAGCACATGAGAGAACAAGAAAAAAATATAGGCTGACAGCAAAAAGAAAAAATAAAATGCAAGCTATTGTTTCTCCACCATGCAGGCTGCTGGAAACTTGTCCTTTCCACATATTACTCAGATGGAAATTCTTCTATCCACACCATGTAGTCTGTCCTTTCTCCAGATGGGCTTCTTGCAAATTGAAGACTACTTCCACGCACAGGCAGAGATCAAGAAATCTCTGATACCAAACTATAGGAGGTAGATAGGAGAGAAGAATGTGGAGTGAAGTACTCTACACACGCTTATATTATTATGAAGAAGTGAGTACAATATATAGGATAAATAATCAACTACATTCCCCTAAACTGAAGGAGGAATATTTGGATGAAGGAGAGAGATTAATGGAATACACCTAGGAGGAGAAATTAAAGGGATAAAATGGAAAAAACTCTCCTAAAAATATAAACTATTCAACGTATGCAAACATGGGTGAGGATTTGAATTAAATATATTTAATTCATAAGTGGAGGATTTAGGTGAGTGGGTACCGCGAAGATTGGGTGAGGATTTGATTTTGAATTTTGAATTCATGAGTAGAAAAACATGGAGAATAATGACATGTGGTGAGGATTAGGTCATTTTTATATTTGGAAGGGATAATTTATCAGATTATATTTGATTAATTCGAAGTGTATTTTTGTGGGAAATGAGGTGGGGGAATTAATTGATTTAAGATAGATGTGAAAATAGGGTGTCTACATTTGCCCCTCTTTGGAAGGGTGCTATGAATGTAGTGTCCTTTCAAATAAAGTAGACGAGATGGAGTGAATATGCCCTACATAGTAGGATTGAATATTTTGAAGAGATTCTTCTTGAAGAAGGTGTTCCTTCAATAAGAAGTTGTTAGAGGAAGAAAAGAGAAAGCATTCTTTAAGAAAGAAGTAGAACAAAATTTCACTTGTCAAAACATGGGAATAATTCAATCTATTTTTGTGAAGAAAAAAGTAGAGAAAATGTTTGTTGGGGAGAGTAGAAGGTGGTAGGTGATGGTTGTCATGGTATCCTCAAAGATAAAAAATTTCATGAGAATGTGTTATTATGGATAGATGTGATGATGCCCCCTTGAGAGGGCTGACGAGGATGGAATATACGACAAAACTCGTGAAAAGAAGAGAGGTTAATTCTAGGGAGAGGAGGACGAGAATGGGTTTTATGTGAAGGTAATAACCGCATGACACAAAAGGAGAAAGGATTCAATTGGCATTGAATTCTAGGTGTGAGGATGTGTGGAAGGATGCTGTGGGAAAGAAAAAAGGTAATGGATAGGAGGAGTGGTTGATTATGAGAAGAGCACAAAAATTCAAAGGTGAAGGAGACAAGGGCATGGAGACGGAGGAGGAAAAAAAAGGAAATGAAAGAGGTAGAAAAGAATAAGAGAGAGGGATGATAAGGGAAGACAGAAATGATGAAGGAAAAACATGAAGAAGACAAGAAAATGACTGAGCAGTTGGTGGAAGTATGAAATAAAAATGGGGGGAGAGTCAAAATAAAGGGAAGAAAAAAATTAAGAAGAGTGAAGGAAATGAAGGGAGAGAAATGATGGAAAAATGAAAGAGATGCTAGATCTGAGAAAAGAAATAAATAGTAGAAGTGGAAGATGAAAAGGAAAAGGGTATGGTGAATTGGGAAAGAGAAATAAGAAAGAGAGAACGAGATGAGAGTAGGGGGTAAAATCAGGAAAAAGGGAGAGAAGGATGGAAAAATGAAGGAGATGAGGACAATGAAGATTTTAAAGAAGATGAAAAAGGAGGTAGAACGGAGAAAGAAAAATAAACTACGAGGGACCAAGAAAGCATGAAAAATATCATAAAAAGAAGAGAAATTGGTAAAAAATGTGTGAAAAGGCAGGGGTAGTAGAGAAAAGGAGGGGAGATAAGAAGAAACGTGAAAATGATGGGGGAGGAAGAGAGGAAAGAGAGAATAAAGGGAGAATATTGAATAAACCCAGTCCTCGTGAGGAAGAACAATGTAAAGAATATGGAACAGACTGCATGTAGAGGGTGGGATGATAAAAATATGAGACAATGCTGAAGAGTTAGGTTATCAATGGGGAAGTAAGAAGGAAACATGAGGTAAAAGAGGGGAGAATATGATATTTAGGAAGTGAAATAAGAGGAGTGGGAGGGAGAAGAGTATAACAGAGAAAATGATGCACAATCAAAGAAATCAAGAATGAGGATAATAAGTTTAGAGTGAGTTGTATAAGGAGCACAAAGAGAAGAAAGAGGGGAGGAATGACGTAGATTGGAAAATATGTAGAGATGCATGAAAATAGGATACAAGGATTACGAGACAATAGATAGGAGGTGTATGATGAAGACAATAACGATATTGAAGGGGGTGAAGGGAAGATGGAGAGGTGGGTACAAAGCGAAAATAAAGGGTGGGGGTGAAGAAAAGGGATGGGAGGGAAAAGGGAATGAGAGATAGAAGAGGAAATTCTAGTGAGGGGAAGTTAGGGAAAGTGCACTGACAATGAGTGGTGGGCCTAGAGGAAGGAAGGAATGAAGAAAAATTGGAGAAGGTCAAAGGGAGTGAACAAGGCCATGTTGAATGTGGATGAGGGATTTTTAGGAAAATTCCATTGATAATTATTTGCATAGAAACATAAGATGATGAATGAAATAATGTTAGGGGATTGTCATCAAAAATGACTAGTAAGCGTGGAGTTAGATATGTGGGAGAACTCGAGAAGATGGAGTGGAAAGAATAGAGAAAAGGTGAGTGATGATTTGGGAAAAGGGGAAGGCAAGGAGAGGATGCAAAGGATGAGGATGAACGAGGTGAGGATGAAGAAACAAGGCATGGAAAGAATGGGAAGAGATCATATGAAGGATGATGGATCAAGAAGGGGAAAATGGGGGAAAGGAACATGATTATATGCAGAAGATAGGAGATGCACTCTGTGATATGATAGGTTGAGGAAGGATAATTATAGGAGAAAATTGTGATTGGTAGGGGAGATATTGTAGAAGAAGCAATCAACGGAGTGAATGAAGAATGAGGTGAGGGAGAATTCCAGAATGATGAGTTCAACTTAAGGGGCACCCTTAAGTGAGACTATCTTGTGACGGAAGTGGTTAAGTAAGATTTCCAAGCAGAGGATGGTGATAGTGGTGGTAAGAGGATGTGGGGATGGGGAATGAAGACAAAATGTGGATGGTGAGAATGTAGAGTGATGGGCGAGTGCAAGATGACAGGTCATACTTAAGAGGGACTCTTAAGTAAGATCACCATGCCACATGAGTGGCTAAGTAATATCACAAAACCAACAGTGATGATATGTAAGGAGAAAGACAAAATTTTATTGGGTACAGGGGTGAGATGGTTGGTTGAAATAGATGATTGCAATGAGAGGTGGGAGAAATAATATGGGGAAAATATGATGGGATGGGGGAAGGCCATATGGAAAATAAACCTTAAGAGGGACTCTTAAGTAAGATGGCCATGCAATAGGGATGATTAAGTACGATTTCCAAGCTAAAGAAGAAGAAGAATGATGATAGAGTTGATGGGAAGAGAGTATGACAAAATGCACTGAAGGGGGACCCTCTAGTGAATTTTCCATATTATGAGAGAATGTAAGTAGGATTACCAGGAAGAAGAATGATTTGGGGAAGGATGAGAATATAATGAGTGATGTATTCACAAATGGAAGAGGAGGTGATAACAATGAAGAAAGGAAACACATGAGTGTAACATGAATGGATGGAGGAATATATGTAGTGGAGGGTGGAGAGTGTGAAGGGAATCCTTAATTGGGATGACCGTGTGGTGAGGGTGATGATGCAAGAATGATAAGAATAAGAGGCCGAGTGGAAATGTGTGTGGTGGTGATTGTCGTTTGATGAGAGAGGAGATGGTGGAGAAGCTTCTACAACTGGAAGATCTTAGGAAGAGGGTATACCTCCAATGAGAGTCCCACATAAAAGGGGTGATTAAGTAAGATTGTCAAGCGGGAAGTAGGAGAGAAAAAGGAAAGAACACAAATGGGTGAGAGGGGAAAGGAATGGTGAGAATGTTAATGGGGGGATAAGTGGTGGATGAGTAGAAATTAGGAACGAGGATGAATAGATCAAATACATGGTGACCATAGTGGGGGAGGAAGAGTTGTTGGATAGTGAATGCTACTTGAGAAAGATCTTCAAGTAAGATTCCCAAACTAGGGAATGTATTAGTACGGGTGAATGGATGGGGTGCAAAGTAAGATTTTGATCATGCAAGAAGATACTCACGTGGAAAAATTATCTTAATTTTAATATAGCACATAACATGATGCATCATGATATAAAAGATCAGGATGACTAGACTGTAATATGTGTGGCAACATAGATAGGGGCCATAACAAAGGTTTGATTCCCTAGTGTGATATGAAAGTGTAAGAGAACATAGACAGAGGCCATCAAGAAAGTATGATGCCTCAGTATGATATGCAATCAAATAACATAAATATATTAGAGAGAACACTAGGATATAGAAAATCAAGATGCCCCCTATAGTATATAGAGATACAACAAAGCACTTAATAACTTGTGACTAATAATGCAACACAAGAACCAATAAACATGTCCCTAATGTGTTCCACAGTGAGTATTGATCGGATGTGACCCTAAGCATGGGTACAAGGACATTAAAGGGATTGGGTTATTGTCCTCAAAAAAGGAAACAATGAGAGCCATATTTGCCCCAAGTGAGGATTCACGTAAGGAGAAGTGGTTTGAATTTGATAGTCATAAGGTGGTTGGATCATTCGTTGGGGATAATAGTTAAAAGGATGAATTGTGTTGATTATTAAGTTTTTGGACTGTTTCTTCCCAAAACTGATCCTTCAAATTAGTGGTGGAGAGCATATAACGAGCCATCTCCATGACAGTCCTGTTGTGTCACTCAGAAATCCCATTTTTTTGGGGCATGTAGGGTGCAATTAGATGTTGTTGAATGGCATGCTACTTCAGGTATGCTAAGAACATCTTCGATACAAATTACCCCCTCGATCTGAGCAGAGGAGAAGGAGAGGCTTCCCACACTCCCTGGTGGCTTGCTAGTAAAAGGTTTGGAAATTGACAAATGCCTCACTCTTCTTTCAAAGGAAATATACCCACATTTTATGTGAGTAATCATTAATGATGAGCTAGAAGTATTCAAAAACTTGGAAGTTAGCTAGCAGGGGTCCACACAGATCAGTGTGTACAACCTGAAGATGCTCCATAGAATGATAAGAGCTCTGTTTGAATGGAACTCTATGTTGTTTGCCCGTAAGAAATCCTGAGCAAATAGGTAAGGAATGGAAGAGTGGAGGAAGCACTCTTACCATTTCCTTAGCACTGAGTTGATGCAGAGCCTTGGAAGAAAGATGACCATATCAAAAGTGCCATAGTGCAATGGACTCCGCCGTTGAAGAAGAGAGAGAAATGTTAGATGAAGTGACTGCATCCAGTGCAAATAGATGGCCCTTCATAAATGCTCGAGCAATAACTAAGTCTCCCTGGGAAATTATGTAGGACTTGACCCCTTTTTGAACAAAGAATTTGACCTGCATTCGATGATTAAGAAGCTGCCTCATAGAAAAGATATTTAAGGTCAAACCTGGAACATATAGCACCTTCATGAGTGTACATATTCATGTTCCAAGAGGAACGATGACATCACCAATCCCCACCGCAATACTCCTGATTATCTATGATGGTGATTCGATCTCCAGTGGGCCGGTCACTCAGGGTATGGAACAACTTCTTATTGCCAGTCATGTGTTTGTTGGCACCCGAATCAATCAACCAGACACTTTCTGATGGCTGCGATTTCTACGAGACTAGGAAAATGCCCGAATGAGTTGTTTCTGGAACCTCTTCATCGGAGGAGGCATCCTGTTGAGTAGCAATATGACCCTTCTGCCTCTGATTACGAGCACACCATTGGGATTTCCTGGAATATCCTTGGCCAGAAGTTCTCTCTTTACCAGAGTTGTCATGCTTGCGACCGTTATAATAACAGTTCGCAATCGTGTGCGTATTCATGGAGCAAATGTGGCACCATCGATCTGCTTTATTGTTCTTCTGCTTCTAGGGTGGCTGCTGAGAAGGTTACTGCTGTGGATCCTGCTTCTGATTCTTGGGGGCTGACTACCCTTTCCAAGGCTTGTTGCTATGCTTTTTCCTCGTGATGAGAGTCTTGTCTTCAAAGGCTTCTTGAAAATTCTAAATGGCTTCTTCCTGCTAGAGATAACTCACTAGTTTTACAAAACTCACCTCCTGTTGAGTGATGGTCAACGTGGTGATCAATGTCTAAAATTGGAAAGGAAGAGCTCGCAAGGTGAGTGGGACTAGCAACTTGTCATCCACCGTTTCACTGAGAGAAGAAATTTCTACATGTAACTCGGCCACATGCCGCAAGAAGGCTTCGACTGATTTTCCATCATGCATACTCATCGTGTGAAGCTTTGTTTGAAGATGCAACATTGTTGTCAGATTCTTGGCTTCATAGACTGTACACAACGCGGCCCATGCCATAGAGGAAGTGGTTGCTTCCCGAATGTGAGGTTAAAACTCATCAGAAAGGCTCAGAGTGATAAGCATTAATGCTTTTGCATCGGCCTTTTCATACTTAACCAACAGATCAACGTCTGTGGGAGGGGTGTTCGTGCTAGAAACGATCCCCCAAAGATCTTCAAACTAAAGAATCGTCTGCATATTGGTTTTCCATGTGGAAAAATTTGGCCCTTTTAGGACCTGGGCATTCGACAACAAAATGTGAGGTGCAGACATTTCCAAAAACTCAAAATTGTATTTTATTTATTGATTCTTCAAAAAGGGTTACAAATGCGTACTGAAGGAACCTGTCATGAAGATGGGATTTATAAGCTTGTGCAGTGAGACACGAACACTCATGTGGGAATTCTACTTCGCTTTCATCATCTGCATCATAGCCATGCTCCAATTCTTCGTGGATTCAGCACACTTGATAACACATGTCGAACCAGAAATAGTTGAACAATCCTTGACGCACCAATTCGTCAAATAATAAGTTACTAGTATTTAGCAATTCATTGAGTAAGGAAAAATATATATTGGTGGTGTCTCTTGGGCTCTCAGAGGTGACTTATCAAAATGGTTTCTCGTAACACTCTCGGCATGGGAAATGTGCGACATGTACATGGCGAGGTGATCTGGATTAGCCTCCACACGCCATATTTAGCCTCTCTCGCCAAGCTCTTCACGTTGGACACTGTCAGGCTCCTCACGCTGGGCAGACTGGGTAGACACTTCCACACTCAAGAAGACAAGACAAAACTGGGTTAGTCATGTTTTTCTTTTCTCCACGCAGGGCTGTAGGTCTCACACGGTCTCCAGCCTCCTCGTTGCTTCTACACTTCTCCTCTTGTTTTGATACCAATGTTGGTTTTACAGGTTGTGGTCACCATTGCTGTGTAATAGGTGTGCAGGCTTGGTATTGGTGGCATGCCAATCCAAAACTACATGTAGGCCTGGTGTTGGCTGCTCCTTCCTTGGCAGCACTTCCTCATGGCTCACCAACACTCCACGCTAGGCTTCTGCCCACACGGCTCACACAAATCTCCACGCACAACACAGGATCTTTACGGGCTTTGATACTAATGATAGTAGGAGATAAAATAGATTTATTCAATGTGTATCCAAAACAATGGACAAGAAGAATATAAAAGAATGGAATGGTTACACAAGGCAGGGATGGTTAAGGAGTAACCATATGCAGTGTAGGATGTATTAAATTAAGCTAACAAGAAATTTAATGACACTTATAAATAGCTATATGAAACTCTCTTGTGGCTTGTTGTGTGAAATCTAAATTTTGGAAAAAATAGTGCTCCTCTCTTCTCTCTCTTCCCTTAATTAAGAAATGAAATGAATATATGTCCCTAACCCTCTCTTTTTGTATGTGAATTATTCTGATTTTGTAAATGGAAAACCAAAAATATTAATTATGTTAGATTAGGGTAGACGCCATGCAAATAATTTTCGTTGATTCGTGCTCACATGGTTTTGCAACATGTATATAAGATGGAAAAATGGTGTGGTTGTAATTCATTCTATGTATTATTGTAATTTTTATATATTAAATGAAATTGAATTCGAATTCTCATAGTGCTTTCTCGTTGTGAAATTTATGATGAAATCTCTGGTGTGTTGTGTTATTTAACATTAAAATGTAGTAAGGAATCTAAACAAAACAATCAACCCTTGTATAGAAATTTTGCATAACTACTCTTCTCGTGTGATCCTTTTTAGCATAGGAAAAACTAAAACCTTAGGATGAACTTAAATCATTACACTTGATCTGACACCTTCTTGCTTAAGAAAATACGATCCCAAGTTTGAGTTTATCATCATAGATGGTATACTAAACAACATTTTAATTTATGAATAGTTGTGAAAAGGTAACTATGAGAAGATGTGCGAGGAGAAAAGTGAAATTTAGTTTCCTCGTAATGCGTTTAAATCATATTATTGTGAGAAACTAAATCCATGATGCGTAATCTATTTACTCTTGAACGAATAAAACCCCTTTGTTTCATGTGAACCTCCCTTGTTGCAATTGAGATAAATTACAAATCCAAACGAACATGCAACTTAGAAAATAAATCCTTAGAACAAACAGGTATAGGATCATGTGTGTACATATGTTCCTACTAAAACTTAGACTACATCTCTCTATTGCGATAAGAGAAAAAAGAAAATTCAGATAGAACCATTACAAGTAGAATGTTAAGGAAGATAAAGATAATGTAGTCTAGTTTAAACAAGAATGACAGACTGCATGATAAGTGATTTTAAAGTAATTAAGGTCAATAACGAAATATGACTATATTAAATACGTAAACCAAAAAAGTGTTGCGTTATGGATGGTGCCTATATGGAGGTTTATACTGTAGTTGAATCATTCTGTTGTGCCTTGTCATTTGGGAAAGGCAACCTTGATGTGCATCATGTACTTTTCATGTTATCTATATGGGATAATGTTTGTGCTAGCATCTCATGTGTTGTGCGCGTCCTAAGAAATTCCTTTTAGTGTCATGTATCTTTCGATGGGTAAACACATCACCCTTGATAGTTTGCAACTCGATAGATTGAAATTGTCAGTGTGATTGCATAACATGGAGTATTTCCCAAAGTGTGGGACTTTGCAATCGGAAAGGCTCTTCGGATGAAGGTCAGTTCCTATTCCTCTATTCTGATACAGACATTTAAATTGTAGAGGATCCATACTAAAATTTGCTCTAATTTGCCAAGGAGACAAGGTTGAAAAGATTCCAAGAAATTAAACATAATCTACAAGAGGTGACACACCGAAAGGAATGTTGAATAACTTGCCTTGCACGAAAATGAAAGTGAAACAAAATTGAAGAGGATGGGCATAAAAAAAATCAGTTCCTTATCATAAATTCATTCACCATTAAACAAAAACTTTCAAAACATGTAACACAACCTAACATGCATAGTTAACCGAAGTTGTAATGAGAGATCAGAAAGATGTAATGAACATAAAAGAGGGTTGAAATTCATCCACAGACTTATATTATTGCTCCATAGATATGATACAGTGTATTACAATGGACAAGAGACAAAATTACATTTACAGTTTGAATGAGAGGTTTGAATTCCACAAATTCACTTACAGACAAGGGAAGAAGGGAGGGTGCAAAGCAAGATTATCCAAACTTTTGAAATGATCCCCTCCTTAAGATATATAGGAAGAATGAGAGATGGGAGAGAAAAATTTTAAATCTTGCTTCAACCACGCTAAAATGCATTAAAATCACTTGGAACAATGATGGGTGCCACTGAAAAACCCATGCCTCTATATATTTTTCCTTGTTGGAGAAGAAAGGAAGCCCATACCTCATCATTTGGGTAGGTGAGAAATCTGGAAACACCCTCTAAAATGGTGGATTGTATTTCTTCATTTTTAAATACTTAGCCTCACTAAAAATAAGAAAACCAGTCGTAGTTGGGTAGAAGACACTCAGATATTTCCAAAAATTCCAATTTTGTGCAAATATGAGCTTCCAGTCAAAAGTTATGGTCATCTGAAGATGAGGGTGCCATACTGCAATAAATGCGGGTGGTTATCTCTACCTTTTCGGACTCCGAATTGCATCACATTATCCGAAATCTGAAATTTCAGACTTTCAAGATTCAGAACTTTGGACATTTTGATTTCGAAGTTCGATCTACTATTCATTGCTCAAGTCAGCTTGAGAGTTCTGAAATGCCGAACCTCTGATGTCCAAAATTCGGAGTTCGGAGTTCGGACTCTGAAACCTTGTTGTGTGACATTGTTCATCGCTCGAGCAAAAAGTTCCAAAATTCTAAAATTCAGACTTCGGGTTTTGGACCGTTTCTTTTTCGAGGGTTTCGGGTTTCAAACCTTTCTCCCTCCCACGTGGCATTGTTCACCCCGAGCTTCGAAGACTCCGAAGCTCCGAATTTGACCTTCGGCTTGCCTCCGAACACCCTCACCTCTGAAGTTCGAATTTCAGACTTAAGAGCTTCTTTATTTCCCGAACTCCTTTGTAATTTTCTCGGCTTGCTTCACTTATTTGCATGGTCTGAGCCCGAAACGTGAACTCTCGTGACTAAATTAATCCCTCATTTTTTCTCTGTCGGGACATGTTTGTCCAATTTCGCGCGAGGGTAAAATTGCATAACAATATCAAGTAATAATATTGTAAATTAAAAAAAAAAATTACTTTGAAATTTTTAGTGTTGTATTTGTTTGTCAAATTTGTGGGCGTTAAAGAAGGGTGGTATTTGCTGACACCATTTAGTGCTCTCTAATACCTATCATTGTCAAGGACTTTTGAGTCGTTAATTTTCCTGCATACCCAGTATATTCGCAGGGCGTCCATGGTTTGAAATTTGAATAATTAATGGACACCAATTTACTTTGGCGTTGAATAATTGAAGTGGTTGAATTGACGAACCCTTTCTACCCAGGAATTCCACGGCTTTTCGGAGACAGATTACGTAATAATTTTTCATTGAATTCCACAGCAAACACTTCGAATCGATCTACAGAAACCTGCAACACAACGAAAGTAGATAATTGACCGCTCGATATGATATTTAACAACTTTTAAATGATATTTTTCACTGGTCCTGTCAATTTATCGAATGATGTTTTAAATGAGGGGGGTTTTGTGGGATGAAGTTTTTCGTAGGAACCGACTTAGAGACTAATTTTTAGTTGAATTCAGCAACCAGCGCATTGAATTAATCTATTGGCGAACAAGGAAACGCGTTCGAAAAGAAAACTTTGTCAAAGTCTTTGATTCCTAAAAAAAAATCATACAACCGGGGCATAAAAATGAAATCATAATGGCAGGAGGATACATCCTCCTGCGTTAAATTACTATATTGTTCTCCCGTTAAGCTCTAAATATGGCGTTTTTAAGAATCAACAAACCAGTTATTGCGTTCATGTTAGTATTCTTGCTTTCTGAACAAACATTAGTACATGTACAAGCTTATACAGATACTTCCAATTGCAATGGAGTGTATAATAGCAAAATGAAAGGTAATTATTTGATTTTTGATGTCGGGATCTTGATACAAACTCAATATTTTGACTATTTATAATTTGATTATTAATTTTTCATATAGGGTGTCATTTTTTTTAGTTTAATACGTGTTTTTAAATTTTGTTCATAAAAATTCTAAATACGTATTTTAAATTTCTGGAGGGGCATCCATTCAATCGAATTCTAAACAAATATTAAGTAGATATCCAATCCTGCAAATTCTTACCACACTTTAACGTGCAGAAGCCGGAAGATTTCTGAAGGAAAATATCGCGAATTGTTGCCCAGGGCCATGCTGTGCTGTTCCAAATAATGAGAAGAAAAGTTGTTGCCATGAATAGCTTTAATTGATTTGGAGTGGTGTAATGATAATGGATTATATTGAGATTGACTAAGGAGTAGATAAACAAAATCTTATTCACCTCCAAAAACAATAATAGCCCACTGATTTGGGCAGGCTAATGTTAAGAGTAACGGCTTCTTCTATGATGGCTGATTGTACTATGCAATGAAATATGAGGGTTATCTGATTTTTTATAAGACAAGATAAGATGCAAATAAATGTGTTGAATTTTCTCTTGTAATCTGAGTAATCATGCTCACATGGCACTCTAAAGTTGCGACGTGATGTTGCAATTATGTTTACTAGCAATGGTTACATGGGCACGAGCATAGGGAGACAAAAGGAAATGATTGAAGGTCAAGCTCGCTAACAAAATGGTCTGGTTATACTGGAAACAAGACAGAGAAATCTAAACATGCAAAACATATTGACAGTGTGGAAGGGAAAAACTTACGTCACCACATTAGCAATGTCAAATATATCTACAATCTATGGATAAGTTCATATATACCATGGCCAAAACCAGAGTGGATACCAATGGGTGAATGCTTATATACTTGATTATTTCGCATAAATAACCTTGTTCAACCAGGTGTAAGGTGTGAAGATAGAGACATTCTTAGTCTCATGTGCTTGAAAAATAGAATATTTTTAAATATTTGTACAAAATTTATTTCTATGTACCATAAATTTCCTTACAATTTCCACTTGCAATTTTGAAATTCTAATATTCTAGAGATTTTCGTTAGATTTTTTCACAAATTTTGAGTCCACAGTAAGGTGGATGAGAGATGTGCGAAGGACAAATGGATGAGGGCGTACAGAAGCATTTTCACATGTAGCTTTTGCACTTTATTTGGGTACGAGTAATAATGATTTAAAAAAAAAAAATCATTAAGGATAATTTGTTAGGCATAATTTTCCCAAATTTACATCAAAATGATAAGATGAATGAAATCTATATGTTTTTTTTTGGTATTATATATACAGTTTTGTTCGCTGATTAAAATAAATTTTAGTCTATAAATACCTACAAAACAATTCTATAAAGACTTTGGCAATTGTTAGACTATAAGATCACATATGTTCAAGGAAATACGTATAGGAAACACAATCGGCCAAATAATCCAACCTGTTACTGCTAAGTCATTAAACAAGTACCCAGAACAATATTAACTAGACCCAGTTTAATCAAGGCATACACCTGGGTGACTATTAAATGGTAATCGAAAATAACGATAGAAAATTAACCTATTTTCTGCTGTAGACAATTCATAATATTTCCACGCTACCTAATGAAGGAATTTAACTGATCATTACTATATCAATTACACCCTATAAGTAGTCAATACTTAGTTCGATATCACAGTGATAAGGTATAAATCAACAACCCGGATAGGTGATATAAGGCTTGTCGTGATCTGCACTTTGTTTCCACAAAATCACACACTCTGTTCATTATTCTTTCTATAGCTCGAATACCCAAGCACATAAGTATTTATACATAACAGTGTTCAATATTCACACCACACCGAAGGCATCAAAAATTCCATGAAGCCCGACCCATATTCCATAACACCAATAAAACTATTCGATTATATTTTTTAAGAGAACTAGTATAGTTTATGGATTAACCCCTGACGACTCAATATGTGAATTCGAACTATTTCAATTTATATTCAAAAGACCACAATCATGCAAAATGATTCAACCATAGGGAAAATATTTATGCAATATTATTTTTCAAGGATAAGTTCAAAACCACCACACAGAGCCCAAGCAAAGATGCTCACACTCATAATAAATCAATTATGTAAACAACATTGTCATTCCATGCATGGAATAAAAATAGATAACAGAAGCAAGGTACGAATGATGCATGCCTATGGGTTTTATCGCTACTAGAATCCTCTCCACTATTCTGCCAAGAAACTGCTTCATCCGTCTTCCAAGAATTCCATCAAATGGTTTGTGTGCTTCGCCTATAAGAACGCACCTCAAACGACTTAGTTGAATTATCTCTCTTCTGATCCAATGGATTTCCTCCCCTTCTGGAAATGGAATGGAGTGTTTTGATTGTTGATTCAATGGCATAGCCCATTGTTTCTGATATATCTTCTAAAAACAACTCTTTGACAAGGAAATTCAATCCAGGTATATGGATCATTGTTGCAGGATGTAAAGGCACAAATAAGTCAAATGCCAGGATATTGTCAATGTAGCAAACCAAGCCAAATATTAAACCCACCAAGCTGAAGTATTAGATGATGAGTCCAGTAAAAAGAAACATTATGAGCTCATGAACTAGAACTCCCAATACACCAAATATAACTCTAGCTCAACTCAATGAGCCTGACAACTAAATAAACAAAACTACTTGTGCATATCCAACAATTATGTCTCATTCCATTCCATGAGACTATCTTTACTTGAGGCATTCTAACAAATAGTTGGCATGCTTTGTGTATGCACCCTCTCTTTGCATTCATGTCTTGCCATGGTAGAAGTACAGATTTAATTAAACCTCCATAGAAGAGCCAACCTTCTGCAAACCTTCCTAGGACACATACGCAGGACTTAGAAGGTTTGGCCATGAACCTGTCCTCTACAGATGCATCCATCTAGCATCTGATAAATGACTTTCCAACTTCTATCTAGCATATGGGAACTTTGTTTCACCATGTACAAGCCTATAGTGGTGGTTCATTCCTTTTGCATACCCGAAACCAACAAAATTTGGTGTAGAATAATTTTTGAAAAAAAATCGGTAAGATCTTCAACAAGAAGTGGTACATATACCCCATTGAATCTTATTTCTTGGAATTCCTGATTATTTATAAGCCTTTTCAACAAACCATTTTGTGTATATCCTACACTCAAAGCTACCTACAAAACCACACTTTTATTTATTTTTCTTTTTAAATACATTCTGTCAAAATGTCCACCTTCCTTGAGGAAGGTTCCACATTCTGCATTGACATCTACCCTCTAAGAATTTGCAACTACAAGATCTAACAAAATTCCTCTATCTTTTATGCTTTACTAGGCGTTCATACCCTATTCATGAGCTCACAGTTTGGCACAAGATGGGAGTACATGAGAAAATGTAAACCGATCTAGTTGGAGACCTATTTGTAGTGTACGGTGAATAGTCTGACTATCCTAAGAGATCTCCCATGTCTTTGCATGCTTCCACACTTGCCACACTCCACCGCCATGCCCATTTACTTTCCTTAATGGCCATCATTACTCCAACCTACTCACAATGTGTTCCCACTCACCGACAAAGCACGCCAAGTGCATTACGAGACACAAGGACAAGTTTGGGAGGCCCACATGTATTGTCATAAGCCTATGCGCCTTCACATGGAAATATTTACAATACTCACCCAGCTGCACCTTAAATGCATTCCGCCCTTTTTAAAAAAAATTATTTTGATTTCTATTTTTTCTTTACTGGGCACTACATTTCCACCCCCTTATAATAGTATCATCCTTGATGTGACACAATAACAAAGCTTGAAAGGTAAGTGGGAAAGAAAGTCAATAATGACACATGTCATTTAACAAAACAAATTTTTGGCACAACACGACCACAAGTGTAACACCCACATTTTACACACAAAAATACAACAATAAAAATACCTGAATAATTTTTTTTGATGTACATTTCTCACTACAAAACACCACAAGGGCTCCAAGTAGAGAAACTCAACAACACATAAGAGACTTACATAAACATGAACCCACTCATATAATAGGATAACATAGGGTACCCATCAACGTCATATTCAATGACATAAACCACGAAAATCACCCAGTTACAACAAAAATGTCGGACAAACATACTCCACGACATGGCTTTATCTTTTGATGGAAGGGGTTTTACATCTTTATTAATTTTATGTTTCCATTATATGACCTTATAGTTTTCAATATAATTAAACACATAACATTTAAAATATCCTACTTTGCAATATTCAATTATTTTAATTTGTAGGGAAAAAGTCTTTAAAGGAGAAAGCACGATTAATTCCTTTATCGAATCCCATTAATTATCCATAGACCATTTGTTAATTAAAGTCAATTTTAAGCAACTATGATTTTCCCCAAAAATCGTTCCTACATTAAAGGTTGTTTCTCATGCTATGGTTGTTTTAGTTCCAAATTTAGTTTGAGTCAATTTAACATTTACACGTCATAATTTTTCTTTTATTTTAGTGGACTCTATATTGGCTCAAATGCCTAATCCCACGAGGAATAATTTGTATCCATTCTTAACAAAAGTCAATTCTTAAATCAACCATAAAGGCTTCAAGTGAATTTTTTTTCCTAACCATTATCACATATACTCTTGTTTTTTTTCTTTTCATCTCATTTACATTATTTCTTAGGTCTCTTATTGGCCTCACTTTATAACAAAAAGAGGTAAGAAAGTACTTGACTAACATCTTGAAGAAGTACTTGATTGCAAGAATTATGACTACACATGAACCACAAGTGATTTGTTTTCAACGTAAGATTCCATGTTTCTACATTTCATGATTCCCCATGTGAAATATTTTTTATTCTTAATGTCATAAAAGGGCATAACAAGGGATTTTGGGACTAAGTTTTTAGTTTCCTAGTTTTTCTTAAGTCAAAAATATATTTCAAATCAATTTTGTTTGCAAGAGTTGAGAGACAGCCAGAGAAGGAGAAATAGAAGAGATAGTTTATCTCTAATTATTCTGTCTAACACAAAGCTCACGTACATAATTTATAGGACAGAAATTTGTACTGGACTCCCTAAAAGAATGGAGAAGATCCACAATAGAAGCAGAGAATAATGGAATAACATAAGAAGAAGATAAAGTGATAAGTTTGACACCTATTAACCAATGTATGCTAACATTCCCCCCCTTATTACATTATTCTTGCAAATGTGACCTCTGAAAGATTCAAATTTCACTTTTCCAAGGGATTTAGTGAGAATGTCAGCAACTTGTGCTTCAGTAGGACAGTACTGGAGCTGAATTTGATGGTTTAAGACGTGCTCTCGAATGAAATGGCAGTCAATTTCAATATGCTTTGTTCGTTCATTAAAGAATGGATTCTGCACAAGCTTCAACACACTCTGATTATCGTAATAGAGAATAGGTGACTGTTTTTCAAGAATTCCCAGGTCATCCATAATGCGACGTATCCATATCACTTCGCACATAGCTCCTCGTGCGGTGCGATATTCTACCTCTGTGGATGAGATAGAAACAACATTCTGCTTCTTGCTTATCCACGAGATAGGTCCAAATCCAAGATGAAATATGTATCCTGTAGTTGACTTCCTATCATCAACAGATCTAGCGTGGTTCGAGTCGACATATTCCGGTAGGAAGAATTGATCATTCTTTTTATATTCTAGACCATAATTAGTTGTTCCTCGGACATATCTCAAAACATGCTTTGCTGCATTCCAGTGACATTTCTTTGGCTCCTGCATGAACCTAGAAAGATAGCTGACAGCATAACAGAGATCTGGTTTGGTGTATGTCAAATAGATGAGCCCTCCAACAAATTGCCTATAGAGAGTAGCATCTACTTTAGGTGAGTCCTGGAATCTTGAAAGTTGCAAGCCTTTTTCCATGGGAGTGGATATAGGTTTACAGTCAAACATTCTATACTTTTCCAGGAGTTTCTTGGCGTACTTTGTCTGGGAGACAAAGATGTGATGCTCCATTTGCCATATTTCCAAGCCAAGATAGTAATGTAGTAGCCCCAAATCTGTCATGTCGAAGGTTCTTTTGAGATCATTGTTTACAATATCAACCTGATCTTCTGAACTACCAGTGATCACAAGATCATCTACATAAACAACCAGAATGATAATTTCTTTGCCTACCTTCTTTATATACAAATTTGAATCTGAGGGACTACGAGTGAACCCATGCTGCAAAAGGTGATCGTTGATCTTGATATACCATGCCCTGGGAGCTTGTTTCAGTCCGTAAAGAGATTTGATGAGACGACATACCTTTTTAGGCTGATTTTCATCAACAAATCCTTCAGGTTGGGTCATGTATACTTCTTCTTTCAGATCACCATTTAGGAAAGCACTCTTGACGTCCATCTGCTGAAGTCTCCATCCTTTCTGTGCTGCAAGTGTGCAAACTACTTTGATGGTCTTCATCTTTGCAGTGGGTGCAAAGGTTTCTTCATAGTCGATGCCTTCTTTCTGAGCATATCCTTTGGCTACAAGTCGTGCTTTATGTTTGTCGATGGATCCATCTGCCTTATATTTTGTCTTGAAGACCCATTTGCAGCCTATGGGTTTCTTTCTTGTAGGCAGATCGACAAGTTCCCATGTCTGATTTTTCATGAGCGAGTCATATTCTGTTTCCATAGCTTCCTTCCAATGATTTTGACTGAGTGCTTCACGAACATTATCTGGCTCGGAGCTATTCATCAATGAACTCATAAGTGCAAATTTTACCTCATTTCTTGTTTGACTCCTTGTTTTGACTTCGGATGATGTATCTGGGAGTTTTTGCAAATTTGAGTCCTTGATAGTTCTTTGTACCCACTTCGGATGAGAACTTGACTACTTTTGAGAAGAACTGTGTCGTTGCCGTGAGGATTGATGTGGAGTCACATTCTGTAGTTCTCCAAGGTCAACAAATAGTTCTCCTGGTAGCATTTCTTTTCTCTGAGTAGTCTCCTCCAACTCATCATCTGATTCAGAGACTAATCGGTGAGATGTGTTAGGAAGTGGATCTTCTGTTGATACTATTGAGTTAAAGGATGACTCGTCACAAACCAGATCCTGACTCTCGTATATTTTCTTTGTCTCAGGATCGATGAGACGATACGCCTTCGAGGTAGTACTGTAGCCAAGAAGGATACACGGGAGTGTTTTTGGCTCTACCTTCTTTCTCTTCTGAGCTGGGACATGCATGTATGCTATGTAACCAAATACTCGCAAATGAGAAATTGATGGTTTTTTACCACTCCATACCTCTTATGGCATCTTGTTCAGTAGAATCTTTGTTGGTGCCCTGTTGATTAGATATACAGCCATTTGTACTGCTTCAGCCCAATAGCGATCTCCTAGCTTTACAGTTGATAGCATGCAGCGAGCCATCTCTATCACTGTGCAATTGTGACACTCAACAATGCCATTTTACTGGGGTGTGTAGGGAGCAGTCACGTGCTGCTTAATGCTGTGATGGTTTAGGAAGGCCAAGAACTTCTTTGATGTGAATTCTCCCCCTCGATCTGAGCGAAGTAGAAGAAGTGGTTGTCCAGACTCTTTGACAACACGATGATAGAAGTTCTGAAAGTGTTGAAGAGCCTCACTTTTCTGCTTTAGGAAATATACCCACATCTTGTGAGAGTGGTCATCCACGAACAACTGGAAGTATTTGTATCCTGAAAATGAAGCAGGCAATGGGCCGTTCAGATCGGTATGAACTACCTCCAAACACTTATTGGCATGGAAGGTGCTCGCTTGAAACGGATCTCTATGTTGTTTTCCTGCAAGATAGCCAGGGCAAATAGGCAAGGAACTGGACAATTTTGGTAGTCCACGGACCATTGCTTTTGAACTCATCTGGTGCAATGAACCGACTGACAAGTTTCCATATCTAAAATGCCATAAGGCAGTTGATTCTATTGTTGAAGCAGATAAAGCTACTGCAAAAGATGAAACAATATCTAAAGCAAATAACTTATCTTTTACAAAAGCTTTAGCAAGAACCGTACCTTGTCGGGAGATTAAGCATGATTTAATGCCATTTTGAACAAGAAATTCAACCTTAAGGTGATGATTCAAGAGATGAGTAACTGAAAAAAGGTTGCTAGTCAAGCCAGGAACATATAGTACCTTTGTAAGTGTACATTTTCATGGCCCCAGAGGAATGGTCACATTCCCTATTCATTCTGCAATGTACTCTTTGTCATCCACTATCCGAACTCGATCTCCAGTTGGCTCTTCATGTAGTGAATCAAATAGCTTCTTGTCACCTGACATATGCTTGCTTGCACCAGAGTCTATCAACTAGACTTTCTTCGTGGGCTGAGAAGTTTGAGAGATGAGTACAAGATTCTTACTACAATGGGCTCCTTCTGATGTCTCCTCATCAGAGTCATTATCTTCTTGTTGGGCTGCAATATGTCCTTTTTGCTTTCTCCAGCGGGGACGTCGTTTGAAATTTTGAAAATCTTCGCGCCCGGATGTGCTTGTATGGCTTGAAGGCCCTTGTTTCAGGCTATTTTGCTAACAGTGATCAGTGTCGTGAGTATTGGTTCTGCAAATGTGACACCATCTCTTTGAATTTTGATCTTTCCGTTTGGGTTGCGCTGGATTTGGCTTCTCTGGGGGACCTTTCCGATTCTTCTGGCCACGATTAGGCTTTGAGAACAAGGCTTTGTCCTGAGACTCCCCATGCGATGAAGTGATAGCTTCTTCCTGCTGCAGCAAATTCACAAGCTCTTCGAATGTCACTATTTATTTAGACACATTCAGTGTTGTAACAAACAATCGAAATTGAGAAGGGAGTGCTCTCAAGGTGATTGGGACGAGTAGTTTATCGTCTACCATTTCACTGAGTGCTAATAACTCCGATCTCAACTCAGCCACACGATGCAGGAATTCCTCCACTTTCTCGTTAGACCCCGTAGAGAGGGTGTGTAGCTTCGACTGAAGATGAAGAATCTTTGTCTAATTTTTGGCTTCATAAATGGTTGCCAACTTGTCCCAGGCCTCCTTGGGTTTCTCCGCATTCCGAACATGCGGTTGCACATCATCACTGATACTGAGCATTATCAGCATCAAGGCTTTAGCACTAGCCATGTCATATTTTATTAGTTCATCGGGGGCTGTGGGAGCAGGCACAGACCTTGTGACAATTCCTCATAATCCTTCAAACTGAAGGATTGTCTTAATTTTTGTCTTCCAGGCCGCAAAATTAGGCCCTTTGAGCAACTGAGCGTCAGACAGAAGTAACTTCGGAGCAGACATTGTAATAAAAATAATATTTATTTATTTGAAAAAGTTATTACAATTTAGACTCACTGTCAAGAGTTACTGGCTCGTAGATGCTCGCAATATTTGCGTGCTGTGAGACGGCAACGCTTTGCAGGGTGTTCTTCTTTGTCGTCACAATTGGCGTCGTATCCAGCTTCTAATTCTTCTCATACTCGCTTTTCTTGGTAGCTGACGTCGAAAATAAAGTATTCAAGGATTCCTTCTCGAACTAGTTTGTCGAATGCTAGATTTCCGCAATTTCGAAGCTCGTTCAGCAAAGCAAAGTAGAACCCAGAGCTCTCAGGAGCTTATCCACGGTGTTCTCTGAATGGCGAGTTGATATTGTGGCTTTCAGCTGTGGTGACCGTGTTATTGACGCTTTCAATCGAGTTGTCTACACTCGACATTCGACGTAGTGTTTGAAGAAACTGTTGTAGACTCAAAACTACCTCGACAGTGCTACATAGGTTGAAGGTCTCCGCGCACGGAAATAAGTTCTCTCCCAGTGAGATCTCCACATTTTTCTTTCCATGCAGACAGTCTTTTTTTCACGCACGTGCTGCCTTCCTTCAGCAGGTGGTTGAGTAAGTCTCCACGTTCAGCTACAGTAGTCTCCAACACGCTCAGGCAGTCTCCATGAAAGAGTTGTCTTCAACACGATCAGGTTTCGAACATGGCTTGGCTGGCCGTGAGTTCGATGTAATTGATTTTAGTGCCACTACTCGCTTTTATTGCAGTTAATATGGCCATCGATGAATCCAAGCAAGTTACTCAATCTATTCAAAATATGATGAAACAGTATCCCAGCGTTTCAAATCTTAAAATGTGCTCAAAGCTATTAAATGATACAACGTACGAGTTTCGGTATTCAGTCTCAGTATTACGGCAATGGGCTGATCCCAATTTCAAGAAATTATTAGCAAATACTCAGAGATGGCTCGATTCTGCATTGGATAATCCCGATGCATGCGTGACTTGGTTGAGCCAATCGAAAGAACTCAAGCTGGCTTCTTCTGTTCAGCAGCAGTTTTCCACGCAGCAGAAGATCTCCACGCAGCAGCAGTCTTCCACGTAGCAGTAGTTTTCCACGTTTTGATTTCTGTCCAACGCACCAGAAAAAAAGAAAACAGTTTCTTCTTGTCTTCAATTCAGTCGGCGGAGGAACTGGATCTGTCGTTGAGCCATACAACCGTGTGCTTTCCACGCACTCACTCCTGGAACACACGGATGTGGCCGTGCTCCTCGACAATGAAGCCGTCTATGACATTGAACGTCCAACGCACACAGGTTAGAGGCTGAGTCGCTCTGATACCAAACTGAGAGACAACGAGAGAAGGAGAAATAGAAGAGATAGTTTATCTCTAATTATTCTGTCTAACACAAAGCTCACGTACAAAATTTATAGGATAGAAATTTGTATTGGACTCCCTAAAAGAATGGAGAATATCCACAACAGAAGCAGAGAATGATGGAATAGTTCAGAAGAAGAAGATAAAGTGATAAGTTTGACACCTATTAACCAACGTATACTAACAAGAGTTACTTATAATGTCCTACCCACAAGTTAACCTCCTAATCAACTAAGGTTTAGTTTAATTCCAATTTTTACTCAGGGCTATACCCCTTATTATAGATTAGATTAAGGTGTGAAAACACATTTACCATATAAACCCTCCATAAAATACCAAATCATTGTTATCTCTCAAAAGTGCACCCTTTTGAGAGATGATTGCAGGGGTTCTAAGCCTACTCTAGATCTCTCACTTTCGTAGATACAATGGAAACACCTCAGGTATGTGTCTATACCTATTTTGAGGTGATTCTTTAGTATCAAGGCCGGTTACTTTTTGATGTATCCTAAACTAATGTTTTTGGGGTTTTGAGGATAAAAATATGATTGTAATTGAAATTGAAAAGGGGTGATACACCAAACTTGTTGAGGGATTTGACTGAGTATATGCACAATCAAATTGAGAGTGAAAATTGGATGCACAAACTAATGGTTTTTAGCAGAATATTAAGGCAAAAACACTTATGTATTGAGGGATAAATCACAACAACAGAATAAGATAAACATGCACTCTAAGATTATGTAGAAAATACTGAATTTGCAGCAAGGTAAGATGATTAATCAGGGAATTAACATTCACAAGAATTAATGAAGATATACACAACACTGCAAGTAATTGGAAAGATAGAAATCAGTTCTCGTTCAACGGGATAAAATGGGAAAAAATACTTCAGCATTCCTATGTCCAAAAGTCCTCTTTTTTTCCTGGTAATTACACATAATGTATATCAAGTTTATTCACCCAACCCATCCTAAAAATAGACTAAAATTTATACTCTCCCATGCATCCTATTTTATCCTTTTTTCATACTAATAAAAGAGATAAAAATAGGCATGCTTATTACAAAGAGGCAATTTAAAAACTTGTGTTACAAAAATAATTTCAGTCAAAATATAGTGGATTGATCTATTTTTAATAAATTAGGATGAATAATTTAGGTAATAATAGCCCTTGTTTTATATGTAATTCTACTCTAATGTGCATGCAATATGTTTGATGTGACACTTGCAACTTGATCCATTTTAATGATAAATTTAGTATTCTTTAATTTTACCCCCTTAAATGCACATGCTAAAATCTAATCTCCATGTGTGAGCAAAAATAATTCCTTTAATTGCAATACCTTACAAAATATCCACCCATGTATTTTATCTACTGTGGGCACCACCTTGTGTTCTGATGCTTACATCTGTGCACATACTCCATTTTACATGCTGATAATGACATCTTTATCCTTCTGTGACTACATGCAATGTTATCTCCTGCAAGCATAATTTATTCAACCTATAAATTTCCCACTGTGGGGACCACCGTGATCATGATGAAAAAACACCTCCTTTGCATGAAAAAATCCCTTTTTTTCCTCCTTGTGCAATTCGAGGATGTTAAGGTAATTTGATTCTTTTAAGGAATATTGATCCTTTTGGATTTGCGTAAGCATGCATGTTGTCTCACCTTTTGGTGTCATCATGGGTTGAAAAGGGGTGACCACTTGATTAACTTGGTCTAGACTATAGTCAAAAGTCTTATTTGGCATGATAATATGGGATTGAGTACATAATATTGTCTAGGTATCCTCTTTTGAATATTCATGATATATATTGGCCTATCTATGCTAATAATGTTCCCTTTTGACATTTAATATATAGGTTATTTATTCATCCCCTCTTGCTGAATGATGGTTTCATAGCATTAGTATTGTTGTATGACCTTAATTAGCTCACTAGAATATAATTATTTAAGTGGAGAATAATGAGGTTGGCCCCCTCCTTCACAGTGTTTTGACCCTTTGAATGTGACTTTTTAGTTGGCATATAAATTCACTTTGCCTATGCCATTAATAAAATATAGGGTTTTAAACTATGTGACATGTGTATCGCCTGATTTATTTGTTGAGTTGAGGTTTTTAGCACCATTGATCTTTAATACCTAATGATAATCATTGTTGATGGCTCTGGATATTGTAGAGGGGTAGGTGAATCGTATAGATCTTGCATTGTGAGTCATCATCACCATTGGTACTTATGCAATTTGGTTGTATTGGAGTTATTGTAGTGATTAGAGGTTTCATGTCATTATGAGCCATTTTATTTCTCATGTGATTGATTCTTATATGTTATATCTTGGTATAAACTAGATCGCAGTCGTTGATCGTGAACATTGCTTTGATTGTGGTGGTTGGCTTTGGTTATCATTTTCATCATTGATTTTGTACCCACTATATCTATGTCATCGATGTTAACTCAGATGGGTTAGGTCTGATTAAAATCTCATTGAACTTATTGTTTCACCATTCTTGCATGCTTGTTTCGAGTGGCGAAACCTTGGCCATTTTTTCCTTCACCATCATTGTTGATTATCTAGAAGGTCAATTTTCTTCTACAAATCAATTTTATGAGCCTTTGAATATCTGTATTTTTATTATTTTTGTTCTGTTTAGATCTTGTGAGTGAGATTTGACCATGTTGGCCATCATTTTTGAAGCCTTGGAGCTCACTGTAATCATTTGGCTATCATTGATGAGCTACGAGGCTTGAACCTAGTCTCTGTGTGCACTTATTACCATCTATGATTTTCTTGACACCTTTTGATGAAGAAAATTAAGTTATTAAAATATATAAACACTTGACAATTCTTGATTCCTCAGTCCCCCTCTTGTTTTGAAATGCACTGATAGCTTTGGAATATTTTATTTTTCTACGTCTTCTTGTATTTTGGTATTACGAGCTTGGACCTTGTTATGTGCATTATTTGTTATTTTTTCAACCGAAGATATTTTAAGTGATTCAAAACCTCGAGCCTGAACGGTGAGTTCTTATTTCTCCTATTAAATGAAGAAATCTGTTGATTTTTTTTAATGAATAACCATGAAATGGTTGTTAAAAGAAAAAAATTTCTTCTTGCGAGTCTGGAAATATGATGCTTTTGGCTCTGTCATCAATGGGTATTCATATTTCATAAATATTCCTTCATTTTGCTTATATTTGATGTTCTGATTGCTCTTAAAATTTATATTTTTGAGCTCTATGAGGATTTGTAACTTTTAATACTTGCATCTCTGTACCATTTTTATCTTCTTCAATCCCTCCTTTTAGGGATGTTATTCGGTTTCCATTTTTTATCCATTCTCCAGCTTTGAAGACTACAATATCGGTCTATGTTGGGTTCACAGTATTCTTTAGTGAACTCAATTTGATGGTGTTGGGTGCCTGCTTTGTATGTCTTATCATTTCTAAAACTATAGCTCTGTTTTAAAATATTTACTTACTGTACCTTGCCACCATGGATCTATTTGTTTCTTAGATGCGCCAATGGAATATATTAGTTCGCCATTATACTTATTTAAACTTTGGTTCAAGCTCATGAGGGTAAGGAGTTCTGGTTCATCATTCTTCTCATAATCTGTAATTTTTTTCCAAACTTCTCTTAAAAAATTGGAAAATGACTTAATTCTTTGTATTTGTTATGGAACTATGAATACTTGAAACCCTCGGGTATTTATGAACATGAATCCTTATCTCTTCAAATCTCTAAGCAAGTAATTTTTTGTTTCTTTTCATTCCATTTTGTGGGTTTTCTGAGCACGACATTCGTGCTTTCATGGGCTCTTCTGGTTATCTGGTTATATGTCTATAATTTGCAACTTGTATTTAGTGGAAATTTATAAGAGGCTCATGATTTACTTTAAAATTTCAGCTCAAGATTTTGGCCATGTAAGTATATACTGAGATCTTCACTATTTTAACCACCCATTTCTCTTGCAAAAAATACACTATGTACTTTGTATTCCATGATTCATGCATTAAGTTGTCATGATTTTCTTTGTCTCCATTAACTGTACAGTTCGATTCAAGCCTTGCAATATTTAGCTTGAGTACATGAACCTTTATTTAAGTATGACTTCTTGGTTTTAATTTGTGCTGATTTGAAAGCTACTCTGCTTCCGTAGATCAGTTTTGAGAACTGTAAACCTTAGATTTTGAAATACCATGTCTACTCCTTGTTGTCTTGTGATATCCATATTGAAGACCAATGACCATTCACATTTTTTAGTACTTTGTGCTTTATAGAGCACTTTCTGGAAGTGTATTCTGGAGCTTGGAGCTTCCTTTGTTAGTCTATTTTGAGTTGTATCCGTATCAATCTAAGTTGATTTGATCTTTTGGGTGCTCTATGTAAATTTTTCTTTTATTTATATGAACGACTATAAATAATCTATGCTTGAAAATGTATTGGAGCATTCCATATTTACAATATGAACAAGTATTCAAAAAAGTCTATTATATGACTTATTCACCAAAATATTACATACTGGTGGCTTCTGTCTTCCTTTGATGACATGGCTTGATGTTGGAAACTATATTTCTAGAGCATAAAAGGATCACAAAAGAAATATTTTTCCCCCTTTTTAATCACTCCAAAAAATGAAAACATTCTGACTACAGGCTTGGAGTTAGTTCTTAAATGCTACTTGCATTATTATTTTCTAATTGATTGTACCATTGAAATTGAATTTTCTAAAACTTATAGTTTTCAACACCTACATTCAATGCATTCTAGCTGAAGTAAACCATTTCATTCAATAGTTCTAACATGACATAGACTGTACAACATGGATACTCCATTGTAATTTGTCTCTTCTTGGGCAATCTATAAATCTCTTTATTTAGTCAACTATCCGTACCTATCTCATTATGAGATTGTGATATCTAAATTGAAAGTTGATCATAAAACCTATATTTTGCAAACTGATACTATACTCCTTCTGAATCAATCGTACTTGATGTGATTTTTCTATTCATTTGTCAGTGCTTTGTAGGTTAATGGATTGAAACTCATGGAAAATCTTAATTTTTTCCATGTACCTTGGAATGAGAACTTGAGGGTTGACCTTTATTAAATGTTGGTGACTTTTTGAATGGCATTCATTGCTTCACTTGAGATTTATGAATCATGAAAAATTCTAGATATGAACCCCTGTATTGGTGACTTGACCATGTTTTGTAACATTTTCCCTCTGAAATGTGAATAGCTTGCATAGTGGCTCTGTTGTTTCTTGCAACTTAAGTATTGCATCTTGAATGGAGATTTGTATCTTTAAACTTGGATCTTGATCATAGTTGGAAATGCATTATTACATTCCCTTAAACTCTACAATTTGAGTGTATACTGTTCTATCTAGAAAATCTTCCTTACTGGAATGTTTTTCTAAAAAAAATTGTTGGACACTCTTGGTTATCAGATAAGTTGAGAATCTTTTAAGATGGGTTAGCTGTTGTAATTCTTGCATTTAATTTAAACCTGACACATATTCAATTGAATGAATTGGAAACATTGTAACATTACTGTTCTCAGTTCATACATTACATGGTCTACTTGTAGATTGGATGTGTAAATCTGAGCTGACATGAGGTTCTAAGTTGTTATACCCTTAATCCCCTTGCTAGCATGTTATGATTATCTTATGGGGTTTTATCTCAACTTTTACATGCTCGATTTGAGTAGTTTATATGCAGATTATGCTACTAATTATAGTACTATTCTTGACAATAGTCACGTACTGGACTTGATCAAATATTTTATCTTTGCTTGAATTTTCATTTTCTTTGAAACAACTCATGAACTTGTACCATCAAATTTCCCTCAGCAAGTATTTTGCAAATGAGTACAATAATCATATACAGCAAAATCATTTCTTTATTTCTTCATCTACTGCCTATACCTTCATACTTAAGAAAATAGTTAGAAAATTTTTTAGGTTTTTTTGGCCTCTCTTATGTTCTGTAGTTTTTCCTTTTCTCTCTTCTTTTCTGAAATGATTTTTGGAAACATATTTGTCTGATGTAGAACTACTGCTCCTTATCAAGTTGTGTAGTTGTATGCTTTTGTATGCCTTATGCTTTTTCTATTTAATAAATACATCTGTCATGTAGTTAGATAGTACATGAGTACAGATCAAACCCTTGAGCTCAATATTGATGCCTTCTTTTTGATTTTACTTTTTCAGGTACATTGTGACTACTCGGAGAGCTGGATGAAAGATGGATCTGGAGCTTGAAGTGAAGAAGACTTAGAAGAAAATCCCAAGGAAATGATGGGTTTCTTCTATACTCTTTTACTTTTAACTTCATGCATATGTACTTATTTCTTCAGTAGTTATGTAGTTACATCCCAAGGCTTGTGTGGGAAATATTGTACTTCTTCATGAATAAATAACATTTAATTTGTTGTACTTGAGTTGTATACTTCTTTCTTCTTTGAGCTTTATGACATGGCTATTGATTGTATAATGAAATAAAAAAACTCAATCACATAATTAAATGTATTTACATGCAGAAATAATGAGTTTTGAAATACATGTAACTTTAATAATGAACTCTCTTTCTTACTAAACTGCAACTATATTTGTTGTTCCCAAATTTAGCATTTCACCTAAACTGTGATTCCTGCCTTCATCAAGGAAATGCATTAGTCCTTCAGGGATTTTTTGTTTCCTTGCTGAAGATGAATATGGAATGGAAGTCTATGTGAGCTGTTACATTTTGTAACAACACACATAGTAGCAGATTACATGTAGCTAATCAATTACTATAACTGAAAAACATAATAAAACTGTAATCCATTCCCTTAGTTAGTTAGTCCACTTCATCAATGAATGTCCATCGTAATGAGATTTCGAGTTTCCCATTTATGCACAAGTGTCAAAAATTGTCAACATTTTTGGCAATTTTGTGGGGAAAAATTTCGTGCTAGCTTGTAGACCAGTGCCTTGCTCTTGTCCATTGGGCATGGAGTTAAAACATATAACCAAAAATATCTTTTATGAAAAACAAAATAAAGTTGGGAAAGGATCTGGAAACCAGATCACGTGCAAAAAATTTTTTTATTGAATTGAAAAAACATTGCAAAGTGCATGAAAGAACTTATTGAAAGGGAAATCCTACTCTAACCAGACATTGTAGGATTTTCAAGAACAATTTTTAAGAAACATACCATCCACAAGAATGGGAAGGTCCACTTCATTCAACCCTGAAAGATCAAAAGCATTGTGTTCTTTGCAAGTTGAAATCATGTAAGGACCACTCCACATTGTATCAAACTTCATGTGGTTTCCTGGGTTTGCACGATCAACATCCCATTTTAACACAATGTCTCCTTCATTAAAGACTCTGAACTTAGCCTTTTTATCAAATGTTCTCTTGATATTTATTTGATTCTTTTCCATGTTTAGATGAGTTTGAATTCTTATCTCTTACAACTCCATTAATTCTGCATAATGAACTTGCAATGGTTCATTCTCAAGTAATTTCATTTGGTGCAGATAAATCCAATGCAAGAAACTCAACTGAGATGGGCATTCTTGCTTCTCTTCCATAAACAAGCTTGTATGGTGAATTGCCAACTGATCTTTTAAGAGTCACTCTGTCAGCCCAAAGTGCTGAATTCAACATTAGATGCCAATCTCTTTGGTTGTCTTTGAGTATTCTTCTGATGATCCTTAAAATATTCTTATTAGTACTTTCATCTAATCCATTACCTTGTGGGTAATAATTAGATGATGTACTTAATTAAATACCATGCTTAATATCCCTAATCTAGTTACCTTTGCACCAAGAAACACTAAGGCATTATCTGAAATGATAGTTGCTAGAACACCAAATCTGCAAACTATACCTTTTTGTAAAAGGATAGAATTGAAGTTTCGTTATCTTATTTTAAGGCTATTGCTTCAGTCCAGTGTGTAAAGTAATTTGTAGTAGTCAAGATCCACTTGTATCCTTGTGAAGAAGGTGGTTTTATCATGCTAATGAAGTTAAGACCCCATTGCATGAATAGTTGATCCACTGAAATAGGTTGTAGGGACACCAAAGCTAAACGGTCCTTTTCAACAAAGAAAGCACATTTCTTACACTTTCTAATCCATTCGATGTAGTTTTTGAATATGTTGGGCCAATAGTAACTAGATTTGATAATTTTTAAGGTTGTAAGTACGTGCTGAAAAGTGACCTCCTCACAGGTCCTTCATGAAATTCAGATAATAGTTGATGAATTCTATCATAATCACTACATCGCATTGAAATTCCATTTATATCTCTTTTAAACAACACACTATCAATGAAAACATAAGGTCCAACTTGTAAACTAAAATATCTTTGTTTGTTCTTGTACATACCTTCTCGGATAAGTACCGTGTTGTAATTAGTTAATCAAATCAGTCATCCATCTAGATTCATAAACTTCTTGAATGAAGTTTTAGTTACTGAGTTTTTTGGTCGTGACCATGATGCCTTTCTACTGTTGAAACGTAATTTTAGCATGTTGTTCCGAATGTTCTAATTTTGTACCCTGATTGTTTTTCCATATCATCATTTATATGCTTATGCAAACCTTTTCCTCTGAACTAGTTTTGCAACACACATGGTTGTCAAAATCATAATCCATAACCTTCGTAATCCATCCTGATCTCTTTTCATTTAGCTATTTGTCTCAATAATAACGCTTTAACACTTGGATGAAAAACTAAGACATGTATCTTGTTATGTGAAAGCATATACTTGAAGTTCTATTCAATCATCTAACTACTGAAAGTACTTGTTTCTTAAAGAAAAGTTTACCTTTTCTCATAATCATGCAAACTCTTTCAAAATAAAGACAATTGGTTTCTCAAGTTTTTTAATCAGTAACCTGAGTTAATATGGTTGAAATTGTCTCAACTCATGTAAGTGCATAAATTGTAAAGTCCTTATCAAAGTTTGAATTTGTAAGAGTAGAATCTTGTGAAATAGCTTACTTGATCGCCTCAAATCATTTTTCTCCCTTCGATGGTCCAAGAGAAGGTCTCATATTTATTTAACATTGTTGTTAATGGCTTGACTAACACTACAAAATTTGGAACAAATATTCTTAACAAATTTTATTTTTCAAATAAAACTTTGTAGTGTTTTCTTATGATGAGGCAAAGAAAGTTGTGAGAATAGCTTTAATTATGAAAGAATCAATGGCTAAACCTTGTTCTAGAAACAATATGACCAAGCAATTTACCTCGATGTACCAAAAATATGGACTTTCTGGGATACAAAGATATTCCAAACTTGTCTATAAACCTGAAAAGTCTTACCTTAAATGCATTAGATTTGTTCATCATAATTATTTGAAAAATATGGTGACATCGTCTATGGAAACCAAAATGCATTTATTTAATAAGTTGTAAAAATCTGTGTTAGAAAATAAGGGATAAAATATGCAGAATAATCCCTCACAGAATTAGAAACTACATATGCAGAAAATATTACAGATCTCAACATAAAAGTGTAGAATAAAATAACACAACACAAAGAGATAGTATTTAATGTCGTTCACCACCAATTTGGGCTACGTCCACCAAAGAATTACTTGCTCAAATGTTATTACAAATCATCGCTCTCTCAATACAATACCTAGATATGTTTGGAGATATGCTCAACAAACACTACAGAATTCACACCTAAATTAAAAAGCACATCTGCAATGTTACATAATTACCATTGTATCCATATAAGTAGATAATTGGTTAAGATATTTTACAAAACCGTGGGTATCAAAACCATCGGCCAAAACCGTTCCATAAACCTATGGGTCAAAATCCCTTCCCATATGAGAAAATCATGTTTCTCGGTATATCAGATTCTAAGGCCAAAAGAGACAATTTGTTTGAACCTAGATCTATTCTTAAAATTTGATCCATATTGGGCAATGGATATTGATGTTTTAATGAAGCTTTATTAAGATCTCTAAAATTCACACATAACTTGATTTATCCATTCTTTTTCCAAAGAGGGACAAAATTAGCTACCCAAATTGAAGGCTTAAATGGAAAGATGAATACTTAATTCGATCAATTTAGATAACTATTTTCTCATCAGTGGTTCAATCTTTTGATTTACTAGGCCATTTTGTTTCTTCTTAAATGGCTTGGAATATGGCTGTAACTCTATTGTATGTTGAGCTAAAATGGAACCAAAAACTCTCAGATCTTGATATTTCCAAGAAGCCAAACATCTCTGAATTCTTTACATAAACTGAACAAATGACTATTTTTCAGCTAAAGAACATACCTTTCCGATAAATAGTTTCTTTTCATCATATACCAATATTTCTTCATAGTTATCTGCGTGAGTAGAAATCTTGCCTTTGTCTTTTCTTAACTGATCATCAGAACTAAAAATGTCTTCTAGTGTGACCAATCCTTGAGGCAAATTGTTTGTCTTTAACTGAACAATTTGGTCACCATAGAAGTGCTGCAATTTTTCTTGATTTACTACAAAAAATTAGCTTCTTGCTACAAAAATCTGTAGATTTGTTCATCATCTTCGAAAACTTGCCAATTTTCTTTCGTTATCAGGTACTGAAGGTCTGATAATCATATTTATATGTGGTTGTAATTTGCTATTTTTGATCAATTTCTAGTACATTGAAGCTAACACCAATTGCTGCAAGTCTATTTGCATGCTTGTTTTTAGCTCTTATGACAAATTGAATGTTAATAGCATCAAAATCATCTATTAATACTTAAACTCTATGTTTGTAAGATTTCAGTAGTGAATTATTACATACATTAAAGTTTTTCACTTGATCAATAACTAACTTTGAATCACCAAAAAATTGTAAAGTACTGATACCTCTCTTTCTGACCAATTGTTATGCATGAATTAATGCTTTGTATTCACCTACATTACAAGTACAAGAGAACTGTAGACTTAAATATAAAAACAATACTTTCGTTTGAAGGGGAAGTAAGCATTAAACCTGCACCTTTTCATTTCTTGTTTTTAGCTCCATCAAAGTGAAGCTTCCATAGCCATTTTGTTGTTTTTTCTATTTTGGATAGTAAGTGGATTCGTGCATTTTCTTCATGCAAGCAATAGACATCGAAAAAATCTTCTTATTCTTCTTTGAAAGGATCATAAACATGTTCTTCTTAAGTCTTTTCATCCATAAACAGATTAGAAACACTATCTAGTGTAAAAAATATGTGTTGTAACATCAAAATCAGATTGATCTAAAGTTACATAATTTGTCTGTAGCATTTGAAGCATGAGGCTCAATATGAAATCTAGCCAGAGGATCTGAATTTAAGGTAATGACTTAGTTCTATATCTTTTAGTAAATAAAAAAAATGACAAATCTAAAGAAAGATAACCTCCTAGTTTTGCTATAAAATCTTGTGATAAACATAAGGTAAAGTAGGGAGCTAAATCTACAATAGTAACATCTTGTAAAATAGTAACCTTGGGGCAAACATGTAAGGTTACATCAAGATTTCTGATAATGCCAACTATGTTAGTTGTTATTCCATCTAGCTACAACACGCTTTTCTCAGTAGGGTCATATTGTAGGCCCAATTTTTCTACAACTGACTTTAGCATAAATGTACTACTTGCACCACTATTGACCATACAGTTATGAAATAAATGATCTCTAATAATCAGAGATATATAAAATGGTTTCAACTTCTTGATATCATAAGCATTTAAGACTTTTTGAACCATCCATTTAACATCTTTCATGTAGTCTTTCTATATTGTTCCAAGGACCATGTTTACTTTCTAAGCTTCCTTTTATGCTAGTTTTGATGAAATCTGTAGCTTGGAAAGCTCATGAGAAAGTAACTCTTGTTGTCCTTGAATACTTAGAGAATCCGACAATGAAATAGTAATATTATTATTTTTCATTACCTCAACAATATTAAAAGAAGGACCCATTTTTGAAAAAAATTCTACCATTTTAACATAAGCTTTATAAAAAACTTACTCTTCTTCAACATATTTTGAAATATGAGATATGAAGATTCTTCTAGGATCATGCTACAATTGTTTTTGATCTTATTTTTGAGTTGAATTGCCTGCTATTTTTTTAGGAACAACAGAACTAGTTGTTGCTTTTTGAGGAACAACAAAACTGTTTGTTGTTTTTCTTTATCTTGAGCCTTTTCTTGAGACCTAGTTGTGACTATAATAAACTATTCCTCTTCAAATTTGACTAGATTTTTGTTTAGGTGGTTTTTGAATATCAAATTCTTGATTGCCATCATCCATTTGAGGCACGAATAATGCTTCAAGTTGAGGTTGTGCAACAAATCTTATATTTAGGAATGCATTTGGATAATTGGTAGCTGAATGAGGTTGATTACACGGTTGACACTATTATTCAGAAACCATGTTGAGTGGAACAAGAGCACTGGATGAACTAAGAGCTTTTGGGTCAAATTGCTTTGGTTGATATGACTATCAACATTGTTGACCATCGCTCAAGTTTTGGGACTTGCAAAACTTGAGATGGACCTCCAGAGAAGGTGGGTTCCTGCTTCCTAATCTACCTGCCACAAGCTACTCATGTGCAGGAAAAACCTATCTAACCTAATCTAACCATTCCAAGGGGACATGGATAGAGAGAGTGAAAGAGAGCCTACACTAAGTGGTGATACACTAGAAAAGGAAGTGGCTGATCACAGATCCTGCTGCCTAAAGTGGAGAGAGGTGAGTAGAGGACAGGGGTAGACAAGACACACCATGGTCCAAAGATGAAGTTCACATGGAACACCACTTAAAACCCCATTAAACACATATTCCAAAACCTACAATAAACATCTGAGTATGCACAATATACCCTGTAATGACGAGAGGAAAGAACAGACAAAAAAATAAGCCAAGGATGGACAAAATGCATCACGAAACATATTTTATTGCTCCAAAATTACATGGTACATCATCAATGGGCAAGGGGCAATAAAATGCCATTACAGAGCCATGAGAGGAGGCTTAGACTCCACATTCTACCCTAAGGAAAAAAGAGAGAGGGGGGAAGAGAAACCAATGACTAACCATTTGAAAATGCCCCTCCTTTACAATATATAGAAGAATGAGAGAGAAAGAGAGAGGGAAAATAACTAACCACCTTGCAATGCATTGAATTCCGCAACTCCAACCACTCCAGAAAACATTGAAATCCACCTACCACAATGAAGAGTCTTGCTGCAACACCCATGCCTCGTCAATGTCCCTTACTGGGAAAGAAAGAGGCCCATTCTTCATCATGGAGGTAGGTGGGAGACTTGACAGACCCTTGAAATTAGCAGGCCGAAACATTAATGGAGGCAGGTGAGAAGCTAGTGCCAAGATCTTTCCAAAAAGTCCTCTCCCACCCAAATCTAAGTTTCGAGTTGAAAGATATGGCTGTCTGAAGATCAGGGTCATGAATGCACAATATTTAAAGAATCTATCCATAAAGGGTCCATGTGGCAGCCTCACACATCTTGAAGATTCAGGCCCCTTCCTTTCACTCTTGAAATTGTGCTAGACTGACATGTGGCGGCTTCCGCGGGCTCCTTTGTTTCCTTTATATTCTTCCTAAGTCTCTCCTGTTGGCAGAGACATTGTGCCTGACCCGAGACATGTGGAGGCTTCACGCTCATTTGGAAACTACCCCCAAATTTTCTTTTGAAGTTGCACGGACAAGACACATGGAGGCCTCCACGGGCTTTTGGAATTTTCAACGGCCGACCTTATCTTTTCAGACTTTGACCACGTGGCGGGTTAGCACTTGTTTGGGGACTGCCTTTTCGGCCGCGCCTTTGAAATTGTGCCGATGAGACACATGGCACCTTCCACTGGCTCTTTCTATTTCTTTGTGTTTTGGTTAAGTCCCATTTGCTTACAGGGGCCATATGTCTGACCCTGGACACATGGAGGCTCAACGCACATTTGGGAACCTAGCATTATGAATTTTACCTTTGAAGTTGCTGCCATGAAGACATGTGGCTCCTTCCGTTGGCCTACCTCTGTTGACTTTTCAATGACCGCTTCTACCTTTTCAAGCTCTGGACACATGGAGGGCCAGTGCTTGTTTGAGAAACTACTTGGGTCATCACCTTTGAAATTGTGTTGATGCGACACGTGGCACCATCCACCTGGCTATCTATACTTAGCTAATTCAGGCCTCAATCCATTTGACTTCTATTGGACCCAAGACACGTGGAGAGTCTGCGCATGTTTGGGAACCCACTCTTTAGACCTAGCCTTAGAGTTGCGCCGATGAGACACGTGGAGGCTTCCCCCGATATCCTTATACTTAGTTGTTTTAAACGGTCGGATCTGTCCCCTTTGTTGAATCCGACCACATGGTGAGCCTACACTTGTTTGGGGAACCACCTTTAGAGTTGATCTTTGAAGTCACACTGAGTCAACACGTGGCACTTTTCGCTAGCTCTGCTCCATTTTGACTTTTCAATTGTTGACTTTGTCCCTTTTTAGACCTGAGGACACTTGGAAGCTTGGTGCTTGTTTGAGGGACCACCTTTTACTTTGATCCTTGAAGGTGCATGTTTGGACACGTGACCCTTCCGTCGATCTGTGATTTTAATGGCCGATGAGACCCCATGGGCTCGTGGGCCCACACTTGAAAACTGTGCCATTTTTGTGAAAAATTTAAAAAGTTCCAAAGTCCCCCACAAATCCGTCGGCCTGCTTTTACACATGGGAAAAATTTCCTCTGTGGCCCCGCAAACCCACTTTTGGCAAAAATTCATCCCCGCAGCCTACCGGTCCGCATTTTCCACTTGGGCAAAAGACATCTCCGGGCCCGCTGGCCCGCATTTTCTTCTAGGGAAAAAGACATCTCCGGGCCCCCGCAATTATACTTGTTTCCTTTTGCCTTTTGCGAAAAGTGTAAAAAATGTCAAAATTTCTCCCACCGTAGACCACCGGTCCACAATTTCCATTGGGCAAAAAATCTTCCCTAGGCCCGTCAGCCCGCTTTTGGTGAAAAAATCCTTCCTAGGCCCGTCAGCCCGTAACTTGAAAAATACGAAGAGTTAGAAGGACTTCTTTATATCTCTAGAAAGGGGAAGAAATTTCCTATCTGATGGAAATATTTTTAGGGGGCCTTAAGTGCTTAAAATATGTAAAAATTCAGATTGAAGCACAAAAGGGGGAAAATGGTGTCAGTTGACCCAAAATAAGTGTGAGCTTATTTTGGTCAACAATTTGGCGACTCATGGGGATCACCTGCCTACTAGGTGAAATGATCAATTTCCTTGAAGCATCCATTGGGCATGGAGTCTGCCTGGTAAACAAAAATCTGATCTGAAATTTGAAAATCTAATCCTTGAGCCACTTGGAAACTGTTGGAACTAGAGCTAACCCTGAACTCACCCTGCTGCTTCCAATGTCTTGTGCACGAGTAAAAAAACACCACAACACACTATGTACAAAACTGGAAATCATACATGCACCTACGTGGAATATGCAGATTGTGCACAAGCACTTATTCTGTTGAAAACAAACCTACTCCTACTCCTACACTAACCTTAGAGAAAGGGGACTCAAACAAATCCTGCAACTGGCAGGGAGAAGTAGCTTCCCTTTCTCAAAAATTGGGACCATGTAAATGATTTGACACTAGAATATGGTCTGAAATGTATGAGTGAAAAACTGACTTTATAAGCTGTGTCCTCCACCCAAATCATCAAGGTGTCAACTAAAACAAGACAAATGCCTCTTTTAGTTGTTCTTCATTTGGATTAAAGAGGCATCGCAACTGATCCTTGGTACTTTGGAGCTCATCCTCATGCCCTGAAGTGGGCATGACTGGTTTTGGCTTCTCCCTTGGCTCCAATGAAGCCAAGTACCTGATTAGGCATGGTCTGGTCCTTTGGATGTGCCCATTGGCTCTGAACTTCAACTCCAAGAATGGATTTTTCTTCTTGACCTTCCTGGATGGATGGTGTGAGAAGAGATGATGACATCCTCTTACTACTTTCCCTTCCTTCTCCTGTGAAGAACATGGAAGATTCATATCTTCCAACCTTGGTTCCAGAGATCTGTTGTGAAGTGCAGGTTGTTGTACTTGAATGCTCTCCTTCATGGTAGCAAGCTCATGTGCTTGGAAGGTGGATGATGGAGGAGAAAATGATGTTATCTCCTCAGGCTCCTCTCCATCAAAGCAATCTTCCAAGTCTGATAGGTATAGTTTTTCCTCCTTGTTGTCCTGTTGCATGTGCTCTACCTCCTCCATGGTGTCCTCCTAATCTACAACTTTCTCACCATGGTTCCCTTCATCCTCAAACATGAAGTTTGAAAGCTCAAACTCTTCTTCAACATTAGAGCTTAAAGGGGATGAAGTGGGAGGAAGAAATGAAGGTTCTTTTGTGGCCTACTCCACACTTGGAGCCTCTGAAACTATATGGTCCTCCTCCTTCATGAGTTAATCAATCAAATCAGGCCCTTCAAATGAAAGAAAAAATATCTTCAATCATGCTTTCTTCATAAGTGGCCTCAACTCTAATTTGATCTCTCCCAGCTGCTCCTCTTCAATGGGACTTGGAGCTGGTTGTTCTTCCTCCTTAACTGGTTGTGTAGCTTGGATTAGATCAACATCCTCTTCAGACAAAGTGCCATTATGGACACTGCATTCAGAGCAAATAGATTGTTGATCTTCTCCTTCTTGTTCTTGTTCTTCTTCTGCTGCAAACTCAGCCTCAGCCACCACTGGCTCTTCAACCTTGACCTCCTCTGTTGGCTTAACCATCAAGGGGATCTTTGTAAACCCAAATTTGGCAGCCCAACTCTTCAGATTTTCTATCATTTCTTCTCTGTTGGGTTCCTCTTCTTGTTGTTCTCCTTGACTGGTCTCTTGAGTCTCTTCCCAACATGGACTTGGGAAAGCAAGAGGAGTGGTAGGTTGGGGTTCAACCAGTTTTGCTATTGGTTGTGGTGGAGAGGGAAGTGGAACTTATCTTGTTTGTTTGGAGGGGATGACTACTTGGAAGGGAAAAGGGTAGAAGAATTGAGATGAGATGGAATATTAGGAGATGGAGAAGGGAAATCAACACTTGGGGCAGCAAGTGAGGGGCTTGACTCTTGATCATGCTGAAATGATAAGATTTGAGAAATAGAAAATGAAGGACAAGGAGCTAGTGACTGACTTAACCATTGACAAGGTTGCCTCACAATTTTCTCATATGCCTCAATATCCTCAATCCACTTTGTAAGTTGAGGCAACATTTCAACCATGAAGTCAAGCTTCTCCTGAGGGCTATAATGTCTTGGCATAGGGCCTTCCCATGGACAAGGTGTCCATATAGCGAATTCTGAATGCCTTCATTTGTGTTGTAGCCCTTGATTGACCATGCATGCCTCCATCCCTTGAATCCCTCCAGCCCTCAATTTTCCATGTAATAGATCAACATTGTATGTATCCCCTTTTTTTTGATAAGCTCCATTGCCAAACAAGTTTTGACAATGCTCATATGGGTAAGCATAATGGTTCTGGATTTGATCATAATGCTGATCTGGAGGAGTTGGGAAATACATTGGAGGTGGACTGCACTATTGTAGGTGTGAATTCCATGATGGAAATGAAGTCATGATTGCACAACTTCATGGAATGACAGAAAATGAAAGTTATGGAAATAAAGATGGATGAAGATGGGTGGAAATGGATGGAAAAGGTCTGCAACTCAAATATGGGTTGTTGACTAGATGGAGTTTCCAGATGTGCTTTGTATGTGCCTCAAAAGGTTGAATCTCAACAAGAACACATCAACTTGATGGAATGAAGTGGTAAGGTCTTGGACCTCCCCACTAGGAGTGCCAAAATTGTTAGTGCAAAATCACAACACGGTGGCTTATGATTTGTTGTTGATAATGAGACACCTTGTAAAGATGACAAAAATTTAACCTCAGTGTCCCACCGGGCATGCCAAAACTATTAGTGCAGAATCACAACACCCCTGAATGGCCTGAGTGTGAAACGGGCATTCAGTGTGATTGCAAAACATTGGACCATCTCTCAAGCTGTGGGACATGCAAAACTTGAGATCAACCTCCATGGAAGGTTGGTTCATGCTTCCTAATCTACCTGCCAAAAGATATTCCAGTGTAGGCAGACTATCTAATCCTAATCTAACCATTCCAAGGGGATAGACAGAGGAGAGAGAGAGAGAGAGAGAGAGAGAAAGAGAGAGCCTACACTAAGTGGTGATACACATAAAAGGAAGTGGCTGATCATGGACCTGACTACCTGAAGTGGAGAGAGGTGAGCAGAGTAGACGGTGGACAAGATGCACCATGGACCAGAGATGAAGTTCACACAAAACACCATGTCAAAACCCATTAAACATAGCTCCCAAAACCTATAATAAACATCAAAATATGCACAATATACCCTACAATGACGAGAGGCAATAAGAGACAACAAAATAAGCCAAGGATGGAAAAATGCATCACGAAACATATTTTATTGCTCCAAAATTCACACGGTACATCATCAATGGGAAAGGGGCAAGCAAATGCCATTACAGAACCAAGAGAGGAGGCTTAGACTCCACATTCTACCCTAAGGAAGAAAGAGATAAGGGGGAAGGAGAGAATTAATGACCAGATGTTTGAAAATGCCCCTCCTTTACAATATATAAAAGGATGAGAGAGAAATAGAGAGGGAAAATCAAACTCTGTTCCAACCACCCTTGCAATGTATTGAATTCTGCCTACTCTAACCACTCCAAAAAGCATTGAAATCCACCTTCCACAATGAAGAGTCTTGCTACAACACCCATGCCCTGTCGCTATCCCTTACTGGGCAAGAAATAGGCCCATTATTCATCATGGTGGTAGGTGGGAGACTTGACAGCCCCTAAAATTAGTGGGCTGAAACATTAATGGAGGCAGGTGAGAAGCCGGCGCCGAGATATTTCCTAAAAGTCCTCTCCCACCCAAATCTGAGTTTCCAGTTGAAAGATATGGCTATCTGAAGATCAAGGGTGCGGGCACACAATATTTAAAGATTTTTTCCATATAGTGTCCACTTGGCAGCCTCACACATATTGAAGATTCAACCCCTTCCTTTTGTTCTTAAAACTGCATCAGATTGACACGTGGTGGTTTCTGCGGGATCCTTTGTTTCCTTTGTATTCTGCCTAGGTCTCTCCTATTGGTGGAGACACTGTGGCTGACCAGAGACACGTGGAGGCTTGGCACTCATTTGGAAATTGCCCCCAAGGTTTGCTTTTAAAGTTGCATAGATAAGACACATGGAGGCCTCCACAGGCTTTTAGACTTTTCAACGGCCGACCTTACCTTTTCGGACTCTGACCATGTGGTGGGTTAGTACTCATTTGGGGACTGCCTTTTGGGCCGCACCTTTGAAATTGCACTGATGAGACACGTGGCACCTTCCGCGGCTCTGTTCTATTTCTTTTTGTTTTGGTTAAGTCCTTTTTGCTTGGTGGGGCCATAAGTCTGAACTTGGACACGTGGAGGCTTAGTGCACATTTGGGAACCCGCTCCAAAATTTACCTTTGAAGTTACTCTGTTCAGACACAGGGCTCCTTCCACTGGCCTGCCTCTGTCGACTTTTCAATGACCGCTTCTACCTTTTAGGGCTCTGAACATGTGGAGGGTCAGCGCTTATTTGAGAAACTACTATGGGTCGCACCTTTGAAATTGCATTGATGCGAAACGTGGCGTCATTTGTTGGCTCTCTATACTTAGCCGATTCGGGCCTTGATCCATTTGACTTCTATTGGTAAGTCTCTGCACTTTAGACCCATTCTTGATGTTGCGCTGATGAGACATGTGGAGGCTTCCATCAACACCCTTATACTTAGTCATTTTAACGGCTCACTCTGTCCCCCTTTTTGATCTGGGATGCGTGGAGGCCTAGCGCTTGTTTGAGTCTCCGGCTTTAGCTTCGACCCTTGAAGGTGCGTTGATCTGACACATGGCTCCTTCCACTGATTTGTGAATTTTTAACTGCCAATAAGACCCTATAGCCTCGCTAGCCCGCACTTGAAAATTGTGCCATTTGTGAAAAGTGAAAAAGTTTCAAAGTTCCCCGCAGACCCGTTGGCCCGCATTCACACACGGGAAAACTTCCCTCTGTAGCCCTGTAGACCCACTTTTGGCAAAAAGTCACCCTCGGTCCAGCTGGCCCGCTTTTTCCACTTAGGAAAACGACAACTTCAAGCCCGCCATCCCGCATTTTCCACCTGGGCCTTTTGCGAAAAAGTGAAAAAGCGACAAAATTTCTCCCACCGCCCCACCTGTCCCCAATTTCCATGGGTGAAAATTCTTCCCTAGGCCCGCCGGCCCACATTTGGCAAAAAATCCTTCCCAGGCCTGCCGGCCCATAGCTTAAAAAATACGAAGAGTTAGAAGGACTTATTTATATCTTTGGAAAGGGGAAGAAATTTCCTATCTGATGGAAATGCTTTCAGGGTCCTTAAGTGCTTAAAATATGTAAAACTTCAGATTGAGGCACCAAAGGGGGAAAATGGTTTCAGTTGACCCAAAATAAGTGTGAGCTTATTTTGGTCAACAACCATGTTAACTAGAACAAGAGCACTATATGAACTAGGGGATTTTGGGTCAAACTTCCTTTGCTGATATGGTTGTCTATAATTCTAATTTTGCTAATAAGGATGCCTATTCTATTGATTTTTCTAATTTTGCTGATAAGGAGCTTGATAAGGCTTGTTAAGCTGAGCTAATTTGTTTTCACTTGAGGTCAATTTATTACCCATAGCCTACAGAGCCTTGAATACATCATATTATGGAGCTAAAATAGTAGGTTCTATTATGGTAATAGGTTACGGAATATGTGACAAATATACTATAAGAGGTATTGAAGGCCTTGGTACCAATTTCCCAGCTTGAATAAAGCTTTTTTCAGCCCTGATGGAAATGTCATAAGCTACTGGGAGAGTCTCTCTTCTCATAGACTAAATCATATTTGAAATACCTCTATTCAAGGCTCTAAGATATTAAAGAAAAGAATGGTCATCTTGATGCTTAACACTAGCTAGAATTCTTTCTCAAGTTCTAGTAAAATGGATGTTGAAACTAGCCATAAAATCATGAGGGGATCTTTTAATTGTAGACAACTACTATATGAGGGATAAATGATCAGAATGGTCTTGAAATTTCTTAAGTATTTTCTCCCCTAACTCATCCCAAGTTCTTATGATCCCAATTTCTAAGGTTTTGTACCATTGCAAGGCTTGTCCTTTAAAGGATGCAACTAGAAGTCTTAAGGCTACATCTTCATGAGTTATATTATGGACAACAAAAAGGGCTACAACATATTTGATGTGCTCTGTAAGAGTAATATGATTTTCACCAGTGAATGAAGGTAAAATTTTCATGGCAGCATTTGGAATATCATGATAAACTGGAATTACTAAAGAGCTTCTACTAATAAAAGGCTATACAAATTACTAGGTGGTTGAATAGCCATTGGAATAATTGGGATTTGAACAAAAAGATTAATATGTGGAAAAGGAATATTAGGAGGAGTGCTACAAAAACTAGGCCTATTATAAGGTAAGGTATTGCCAACTCTTCTTCTTCTTACAGAATTCAAAGGTAAAGAAATAAACTCAGAAGGAATTCCTCTTACCGATGATCTTGTAGTCACTTTAGGCATGGAGCATGCTGTAAAATTGGTCTAAAATCAGCCTTGTAGAGCTGTGAAATAAATATTTTGATCTTTAGAATAAATTATTGCAGCTTGTTGCTCCAAAAGTAACTTTCTTTCATTGTAAATCTATCGTAAATTGTTATAATCTTGTGTAGATCATATTCGTTATCTATCGAAAGTGCACCATGTTGAGAGATTATTGTAGGGGTTCTAAGCCTACTCTATATCTGTCACTCTTGTAGATATAATGGAAACACCTCAGGTCTTTAGGTGTACCTATTTTGAGGTGAGTCTACGGTATCAAGGAAGGTTCTTTTTTTATGTATCCTAAACAATTTTTTTGGGGGTTTTGAGGATAAAAAGATAATTGTAACTGAAATTGAAATGGGGTGATACACCAAAATTGTTGAGGGCATTGATTGAGTATCTACACAATCAAATTGAGAGTGAAAACTAGATGCATGAACCAATGGTTTTCAGTAGAATATTAAGGCAAAAACACTTATGTATTGAGGGATAAATCACAACAACAAGGTAAGATGATTAATCAAGGAATTAACATTCACAAGAATTAATGAATATATACACACCATTGCAAGTAATTAGAAAGGTAGAAATTAGTTCTCATTCAAGGGGAAAAAGTGGCAAAAATTGCTTTAGCACTCCTATGTCCAAAAGTCCTCTTTTGTGCCTTGCAATTGCACACAATATATAGCAAGTTTATTCACCCAACCCATCCTAAAAATAGACTAAAATTTGTACTCACCCATGCATCCTATTTTTATCCCTTTTTTATAGCAATACAAGAGATAAAAATAGGCATGCAAATTACAAAGAGACAATTTAAAAGCAGGAGTTACAAAAATACATTTCAGTCAAACTGCAATCGACTTGTCTATTTTTAATAAAGTAGGATGAATAATTTGGATAATAATAGCCCTTGCTTGTTGTGTAAGTCTACTCTAATGTGCATGCAATCTGTTTGATGTGACACTTGCAACTTGATCCATTTCAGATGATAAATTTAGCATCCTTTAATTTTTCCCCCTTGGATGCACATGAAAAAATCTAATCTTCCTGTGTGAGCAAAAATAATTCCTTTAATTTCAATACCTTTCAAAATATCCACCCATGTATTTTATCCATTGTGGCGACAACAAGAGGTTCTGATGCTGACATCTGTACACATAATCCATTTTGCATGTTGATAATGACATCTTTATCCTTTTGTGACTGCATGCAATGTTATCTCCTACAAACATAATTTATTCAATTTCCAAATTTCCCACTATGGGGACCACCTTGACAATGGTGTAAAAGCACTTTCCATTGTAGGAATAATTTCCAATTTTTTTTCCTTCTGCAATTCAAGGATATTAAGGTAATTTGGTTTGTTTTACAAAATATTGATTCCTTTGACCTAGCATATGCATGCATGTTATTTTAACTTTTCGGTTTTATCATGGTTAAAAGGTGGCCACTTGCTTACTTTGGTTTAGACAATAATAACATGGTTTTATTTGGCATGATTGGCATATATTGTGTACACCTTAGTCTAGGGTCTTCTTTTGAATAATCACGATCTTTTCTGCCTTTCTAGCTAATCATGTATAACAACATTTAAATGAGGTAATGATTTACCTTTTTATAATGATGGTTGTATGCATTATTATGTTTTAGACCTTAATTAGGTCACTAGAAATGATTTTTTATGATAATAATTAAGTTGGCCCCATCTCCATGGGGAATCAACCCATTGTGACTTTTTCAGTGGCATTTAACTCACTTTGGTTTGCATTGATTCTAGGGATAATATCTGAACGTTGATCTTATGTCCTTTATGATATGGACCGTTGGTGATAGCTTTGTGGTTGGCATGTGGTGTTTTTTATGCATCATTGGATCTTGCACTATGATCATCCTCACCCTTGAATGCAGTGGAGTTAGCAATGACTACGGTTCTGTTTATGAGTTGTTTGATTTTGTACTGAGCGAATCTAAACCATCAATTTGGTAACATTGGTTGAGTTAGGTTACTTCATGTTGTGGTTGTGGTGAACAAAAAATATTGAGACCTAAGTAGTTATTCATTTCACTTACTCTCTCGAGCGGGGAAGCCCTGTCATTTGTTTTAATCACCATTTTCAATTTGTTTGAGCTTCAACTTTGTAATTTAGCTTCTATGAAATTTGAATATTATTGCGGGGTCACCATGAGAGTGTTTATTGGGATTGATGTTTTGTATCATCATTTGGAGCTCACTGTAATCATTTAGCTGCCATTACTGTGCTACGAAGCTCGAACCTGGTCTTTTTGACGTCTCTAGTCTACATTTTCTTGTTACAATCTATGATTTTCTTGACACCATTTGATGAAGAAAAAGTAAGTTATTACCATATTTAAACACTTGAAACTTCTTGCTTCAGTCCATTTGGTTTAAAAATGCACTGATACCCTGGAATATTTTCTTTTCTCTGTGTTTTCTTGTATTCTGGCGTTTCGAGCTTGGACCTTGTTATGGGCATTCCTCATTATTTTTACAACTAAAGGTATTTTAAGGGTTTTAAATATTCAATCCTGAATGGTGAGTTCTTGTCTCTCCATTAAATGAAGATCTGTTAAAAAATTTGTGAATAACCCTAAAATGGATGTTAAAAGAACAAAGTATCTCTTTGCGAATCTTGAAATCTGATGCTTTTGGCTATGTCATCAATGAGTATTCATATTTATTGGCTTGTATCTATAATTAATTTAAGAAACTGTTAGAAAAAATGTGAAGTCTATGGTATGTTTGTTCATATGTTCTCTTCATTCACTTTTAACTAGGCACCCAACTTTCAAGGATGTTATTCTATTGCATTATCTCCGTATGGGTATTTGCTTAAAAATATAACTTGTTAAAACTCAAATACTGAGTTTTTCAGTGTTGGGTGTCGTATTTTTATGTCTTAAATTTATCTTGAAGAATCGGTTGACGTCTCTAAGCTAGAACTATGTGTATTTATAAACTTATGCCTAGGAGAACTGGGTTGCCATTTTGGTATTGAAACTTTGGTTCAAGATCATAATGGGGAACTCTGTTTCATCTTCTCTTTGGCCTAGAAAATGATTACTCTCTATGTATTCTCTGAACTGTGAATACTTGAATCATGGGGAATTATGAACATGATTCCTTAACTCCATATTTAGGTGTTTTTGATGCAATACTATGATATTCATTAATGTTTTCCAACCTGAAATTTTTCCTGAGCTCTTCTTTTATCTGGTTAGAGGTCTTTATTTTCTACTTGTATTCACGTGTAACTTATAAGAACCTCATGATTTTTTTCGAAATTACCACCAATATTATGGATTTGTATTCATATATGTGGGTTCACATATTCTATGCATTGAATTTTGAAGCTATATTCACTTCTTGATATTATTTTTCTAGCTTTGAGTCTAAAGGTCAATCCTTGATTCTCTTGTTGAACTTGTACTGTGAATGAGAAACTAGAGGATGATAGTTGTTTTTTATTATAACTTTTGAATTTATTTTCAAATATGAAATATTACTGGAACTAATGAAAACTTAAATCTTACATATCAATTTCATGTGTATTCCTTTGTGGCATGTATATCCATACTGAAGAGCAATGACTTACATATCTAATCTTGTCTTTATGATCACTTTTTGGAAGTCAGAGCTAGAATATTCCTTTGTTAATCTAATCTGTATGATGAACTCGGTATCTGACTCCTTTTTTAATGAAGTTTTGATTCAGTCTTCAAAAATTATATGATATTGTTGGGTTTCTTTTGCAATATGAACAAGTATTACAATTTTTATTGTATCACTAGTTATTTAAGATTTTTGTGACTCATTTTTCTTGAGAATTTTGTAGCCCTTATTTATACATCATTGATAACTACTCTCTGATGAAAACTTGGATTTTCATTGTAACAAATGATCTTCCACTAATGTTTGGAATTAGTTGACATGATACTTGCAAGCTTTTATAATTAATTGAAATTGAAATTAAAGTTCTAATGATGCTTTCAAAAATTGCAACAATACATTTCCTGAAGCAAAGCATTTCATTTACTATTTTGATTCATGTATGTGAGAAATGCATTTGCTATATTTATTATTCTCGAGAAGCTATTTCAAAACATGCATTCTAGAATTTGTTAGTCTCTATTTCATTTTCTAATATTGGCTGATAGAGCTTCATCATTGAAACTATACTTTGATTCCTTTTGAAACATTCAACCTTATCTTGAAAGATTAATACATCCGGAGATCATTTTTTGAAAAGAAACATTATTGTTCTAGCGCTTTTTGCTGCACTTTGTAATATTTCCTTAAAATTTTATTTTCCTTCACTTGTTATGATATAATGAGTGCTCTAAAAGTCCGTCACTTTGACGACTTAAAGTCTAGTTTCCAATGGATGACTGAAACTGTTTCAATGTTGTATATGGTAATCTTTCATTCCGTTGTAATAGAATTTTAATAATTGTGAAGGAGACATGAAAGAAATACTATTACAATTTCTCGTTCATTATTTTGTATCAGCTGAAATTTGATAAGCTCTTGCATCATGTAATTTGGTTATCATTCATTGAGAATATTTGCAGTTTAGCTTTGAAAATCTGCTTTATAAAACCTGAAACATGTTCAACTAAATGACTTGAAAAATTGTAGCATTTCTTTTCCATTTCTATTCACTGTCAATGCATGTGCAAATCTCTTTGAGATGAGTTTTTACCCTTAATCCCCTTTAGCATGATTGTACTTTTTGTACCTGAACTTTTAACTCAATGATAATAGATGTATATTACTTTCTGGACTATCTCCAATTTTAAGTATGCTTATAATTAAACTCCATCTAATTCATTTTTCCATGATTTCTAAAGATGACATTCTGCATATTAATTCCATTATATACAATAATCATTTTTACGTTTCATCTGTTACCTGTACCTACACACTTAAGAAAATAGTTAGAAAATATTTAGGCTTTTTCGCTTCTCTTATGTTGCATAGTTTTTCCTTTTCTCTCTCTTTTTTGAAATGATTCTTGGAATCATATGTGTTGATGTAGAGTATTGTTCTTATCCAGTGTGTAGTTGTATCTGATGTATCTTATGTTTTTGCTTTTAATAAATCGATCTGTATGTAGTTAGATAGTACATGAGTACATATCAACCATGAGCTTGCTATTAATGCCTTCTTTTTTATTTTTAGGTACATTGTGACAAATAGGAGAGCTGGATGAAAGATGGTGCTAGAGCTGAAGTGAATAAGATTTAGAAGAAAATCCTAAGGAAATGATGGGTTTCTTCTATACTCTTTTACTTTTGACTTCATGTAGATGTACTTATTTCTTCTGTAGTTATGAGTTACATCCCATGACTTGTGTGGAAATATTGTACTTCTTCATGAATAAATAACATTTAATTTTTGTAATTAAGTTGTATACTTCATTCTGATTTCAGATTTATGACATATATATTGATTATATAATGAAATAAACAGCTCAATAACATAATTAAATGTATTTACATGTAGAAACAAAGAGTTTTGAAATACTTGTAACTTTAATAATGATCTCCCTTTCTTGTAAACTAAAACTTTATTTGATGTTGCCAAATTTAGCATTTCACTTAAACTGTGATTCCTGCCTTCATCAAGGCAATGAATTAGTCCTTTGGGGATTTCATGTTTCCTTGTTGAAGATGAACATGGAATGGTTGTTTATGTGAGGTGTTATACTTTGTAACAGTACACATAGCTATAGATTACATGTAGGTAATCATTTTCTACAACTGAAAACATAATAAAATTGTAATGCATTCCCCTAGTTAGGTCCATTTCATCAATGTCATCCATCATAACAAGGTTTTGAATTTCGCATTTTCTTACAAGTGCAAGAATTTTCGACATTCGTTATATTGTCACTAGCCAAGGTAACACACTTAGTTGTGAGAACCAAAGAGATCATTAACAAGATTTTAAGTCATAGTAAAACTATCTCACTACCTCCATATTATTCGTCTAGATGCCAGAAGGAATTCATTCAATGATGAAGTTAATTTCTAGATATAACTTCATAAGACTTGGTAGTCCACTAGGATACTAAGAAAGTGTTAGTTCTACATACCCCATATATGGTAAGGTTACACTGCAAAGTCATTTCTTCAAACAATGACTCTTAAGGTGACTTACAAGAAGGTGTTCACCACTCAACACTATGTCGGACTGGAATATAACACACTATCCTTACCACACACTCGGTTACGAATCCTAGAAGGGAACCACATACTCCAGATAAAGTTTAACCATGTCATTCCTAGTTGACAGGTTTAAGACAATGTCGTTAAACATACGGGCTATGGTGATAACTCAAAATAGTGATCTTATTTACTTAAGCTATAGGTCTCATCGAGTGTAGAGATTTCAGTTCATTATAACATTTTGGTTCCTTCTATGTTAAGAAAGATCATGTGAGAAGTGTAGATATGCACAAGTTTTAAACTAAGGTTGATTGTTATAATTAGGTTTCTTTTCTACATTTGCTAGTTAAATAACACAACACTCTGGAGATTTCATCATAAATTTCACCACGACAATGCACTGTAAGATATTACATTCAATTTCATTTAACATACATATCCAATTTTTTTACCATACATGAATCTAAATTAAAATTACACTATGATTAAATGCACATTTCCCAAGGCATCCCTAAAACTTGCATCTCATACATATTACCAAATTTAAAATATAAAATTTTCTATAACATGGAAATATATTTTACATACATACATTTTACAAAGACATGTATAGATTACAATAATAAACAATGAATTTCACGACGCCTTTTTGCCATCTTACTTCCATCCTGCAAAACCATGTGAGCATGAAATAATTGATAATCATTGGCATGACATCCACCTAGATCTAGCATAATTAACATTTTTTAGTTACCATTTACATAATAATAATAATTTTCATTAGAAAGGAGAGGGTTGATGGAAGACAAAATTTTTATTCAATGCGTTTTTGGAAACAAATATAACAGAGGCATATAAAGCCTACGAGAAGGAGGAAAGAGCAGTTATAACTGTATAACTGTCCACGTCCAATAACTAACGATGTATTAAGCACTTAACTAATGTGCTAACATTCCCCCCCTTAATACATTGCTCTTACAAATGTACCCCCTAAACAAATCAAACTTCACCTTGCTGAGAGGCTTGGTGAGAATATCTGCAACTTGAAAATCAGTAGGGCAGTACTGGAGCTAAATTTGGTGGTTGAAGACTTGTTCACGAATGTAGTGACATTCGACCTTAATAATCTTTGTTCTTTCATGAAAAATAGGATTCTTCACAAGCTTAAACGCACCTTGATTGTCGCAGTGAATGATGGGAGGTTTCTCTTCAGGAATCCTTATATCTGCAAGAATGTGACATAACCAAATCACTTCACACACAGCTCCTCGTGCATCATGATATTCAGCCTCAGTGGATGAGAGAGCAACAACAGTTTAATTCTTGCTAATCCACGAGATAGGCCCAGATCTGAGATGAAAAATATACCCTGAAGTGGATTTCCTGTCATCAACGGATCCTACATAGTCTGAGTCTGTATATCCCTATAAGAAGAACTGAGTGTTCTTCTGATACTCTAGAGAAAAGTCAACTATACCTTAGGCATATCTCAACACATGTTTTTCTGCTATCCAATGACATTTCTTCATCTCCTGCATAAATTTGGCGAGATAGATCACTGCAAAGAAAAGATCTGGTCTAGGATAAGTCAAGTAAATGAGACTCCCCACAAGCTGTCTGTAGTGAGTGCCATCTACCTGTGGTGAATCTTGGAATCTAGATAATTGCAAACCTTTTTCCATAGGTGTGGACATTGGTTTACAATCTGACATTCCATACTTTTCCAGGAGTGTCTTGGCATATTTCATCTGGGAGACGAAGATATAATTCTTCTTCTACCATATCTCTAAGAGAGTAGTGAAGTAGCCCCAAATTAGTCATGTCAAAGGATTTCTTCATATCATTCTTTACATCATCCATAAGATTGTCAGAACTTCCTCTGATCACAAGATCATCTACGTACAAAACTAGAATGACAATCTTTGTTCCTACCTTCTTGATATAAAAATTTGTATCTAAGGGGCTACAAGTGAATCCATGTTGTAATAGGTGATCTTCAATTTTTATATACCATGCCCTAGGTGCTTGTTTGAGTCCATAAAGTGACTTTATCAGATGACATACCTTGTGTGGTTGATGCTCATCTACAAACCCTTCAGGTTGGGCCATGTATACTTCTTCTTTTAGATCACCATTCAGAAAAACACTCTTGACATCCATCTGCTGAAGTTTCCATCCATTTTGTGCTGCCAGTGCATAGACAACTCTAATGGTTTTGATCTTCACAATGGGTGCAAACGTCTCATCATAGTCAATTCCTTCTTGTTGAGCATAACCCTTTGCAAAAATTCATGCTTTGTGTTTGTTGATTGAACCATTTGCCTTATATTTTATTTTGAAAATCCATTTGCAGAAAATGGATTTCTTACCTGGAGGCAGATTGACAAGTTCCCATGTCTGATTTTGAATTAGGGAATCATATTTAGCATCCATAGCCTATTTCCACTGTGGTTGGTCTAATGCCTCATGAACAATGTCAAGTTCGATGCTATCAATAACTGAACTCATGAGTGCAAAATTTACCTCATGTCTTGCTTGAATTTGTGTTCTGACTCCCGTAGAAGTGTCTGGAAGTGCGTTCACATGTGCATCCCTAATAGTATTCTGGACCCATTTCAGATGTTGGTGCTGGTGCTGTTGATGTGAAGATGTGTTTTCCAGTGTGCCTAGATCAATGAACAGGTCTCCACTCAACTCTTCTTCTCTCTGAGAAGAATTATCTTTCCCATCATCTAGATGTATGATAAATCTATGTGACGAGGTCGGTACTAGATCTCCATTGTGTGGTAGGGAGTCAAAGAATGACTCATCACACACCACATCTCGAATCTCGTAGATTTTCTTCATCTCAAGATCCATGAGACGATATACCTTTGAGGTAGTACTATACCCCAAGAAAATACATGGCAATGTCTTTAGATTGATGTTCTTCCTTTTATCATCTAGAACATGAATATACGCAGTACAACCAAAAACTATCGAATGATGAATAGAAGGTTTATGACCAGTCCATAACTCTTCCGGTGTCTTGTTCTGCAAGATTTTTGTGGGTGCCCAGTTGAGTAGATACACTGCTGTCTGAACTACTTCTGCCCAAACATGATCCTCTAACTTGGTGGTGGACAGCATACAACGATCCATATCCATGGCAGTCCTATTGTGTCACTCAAAAATCCCATTTTGTTGGGGAGTGTAGGGTGCAGTCAGATGTTGCTGAATGCCATACTGCTTTAGGTATGCGAAGAAATTCTTCGATACAAATTCCCACCTTGATTTGAGCGGAGGAGAAGTAGAGGCTTCCCAGACTGCCTGGTGGCTTACTGATAAAAGATTTGGAAATGGACAAAGACCTCACTCTTCATCCGAAGAAAATATACCCACATTTTTTGTGAGTAATCATCAATGATGAGATGGAAGTACTCAAAACCTTGGAAGCTATCTGGCACATATTGGTATGTACAACCTGAAGATGCTTTGTAGAATGATAAGAGCTCTGTTTGAATGGACCTCTATTGTTTTTTCCTGTAAGACATCCCGAGCAAATAGATAAGGAATGGGAGAGTGGAGGAAGCCCTCTTACCATTTCCTTAGCACTGAGATGATGCAGAGCCCCGACAGAAAGATGACCATATTGAAAGTGCCATAGTTCAGTGGAATCTACCGTTGAAGTAGAGAGAGCAATGTTAGATGAAGTGACCACATCCAGTGCAAATAGATAGCCCTTCAGAAATTTTTCAGCAATTACTGAGTCTCTCTAGGAAATGATGTAGGATTTAACCCCTTTCTCAACAAATAATTCAACCTGCATTCAATGATTAAGAAGTTGAATCATAGGCAATAGATTTGAGGTCAAACCTGGAACATAGACCACCTTCGTGAGTGTACATATTCACATCCCAAGAGGAATGATGACATCACCAATCCCCACCGCAATATACTCTTGATTATCTGTGATGGTGATCCAATCTCTAGTGGGTCAGTCACTCAGGGTATGGAACAACTTATTAGTGCCAGTCATGTGTTTGCTAGCACTCGAATCAATCAACTAGACACTTTCTGAAGGCTGCGAAGTTTATGAGACTAGGAAAATGTCAAGATGAGTTAGTTCTAGAACCTCTTCACTGGAGGTGGCATCCTGCTGAGCAGTAATGTGATCCTTCTTCCTCTTATTACAAACTCACCATCGAGATTTCTTGGAATATCCTTTTCTAGAACTGCTCTCTTCACTAGAGTTTCCATACTTGCAACTGTTGTGATACCAGTTCGCAGTTGTGTGCATATTTGTGGAGCAAATGTGGCACCATCGATCCACCTTGTTGTTCTACTGCTTTTAGGGTGTCCTTTGTGGTGGCCACTGAGAAGGTTACTGCTGAGGATGTTGTTTCTGATTCTAGGTGGCTGACTGCCCTTTCTGAGGCTTATGCTTTTGCCTTGTGATGAGAGCCTTGTCTTCAAAGGCTTCTTGAACATTCTACATGGCTTCTTCCTGCTGGAGATAATTCACCAGTGTGGAAAAACCCACCTCCTGTTGAGTTATGGTAAATGTGGTGATCAGTGTCTGAAATTGGGAAGGAAGAGCTCGCAAGGTGAGTGGGACTAGCCACTTGTCATCCACTGGTTCACCGAGAGCAGAAAGTTTTGTGCGTAACTCAACCACATGATGTAAGAAGGCTTCTACTGATTCACCATCATGCATACTCATCGTGTGAAGCTTTTTCTGAAGATGTAACTTCATCATCAGATTCTTGGCTTCATAGATGGTACACAACACGGTCCATTCCTGAGAGGAAGTGGTTGCTTCCTGAATGTAAGGTTGAACCTCATCTGAAAGGCTCAGAGTGATAATCATTAATGCTTTTGCATCGGCCTTTTCATGCTTAGCTAACAGATCAATGTCTGTGGGAGGGGTGTCTTTACCAGAAATGATCCCCCGAAGATCTTCAAACCAAAGAATCATCCACATCTTTGTTTTCCATGCGGTGAAATTTGGCCCTTTGAGCAACTGGGCATCCGACAATAGATTGCGAGGTGCAGACATTTTCAAAAACTCAAAATTGTATTTCATTTATTTATTTTTAAAAAATGGCTGCAATGCTTACTGAAGGAACCTATCCTGAAGATGGGATCTATAGGATCATGCAGTGAGACGTGGATGCTCCTGTGGGCATTCTACTTCGTGTTCATCATCTGCATCATAGCCACGTTTAAGTTCTGCATGAATCCACCATGCTTGACATCGAACGTCGAACAAAAAATACTCCAATAGTCCTCGGTGCACAATCTCGTCAAAGAGAATATTCCCATTGTTGCGGAGCTCATTAACCAAAGCAAAGAACAATCCAGTGGTGTCTTTGTTATCGCTCAATGCCAAATATTTGGTGCATTTCTCGTGGTGCTTTTTGCATCCAAAACTTGTGACATACGTGCACACACGATTTTGTAATTTGCAAGCTTTGCTGGTGTTGGCTTAAATAATGGCCACGTCCAGACAAAAATAGTGGCTCAAATGAAATTTTGGTCGATGCAATTTCAATGTTGTTCATTTCTCCTTGCCAATAACAACAAGTTTATACCACTGTTTCAAATGCAAAGGCAAGGCTGAACTTTCAAAAAAAGCAAAAATCAACAATTTCACCGCACGCCTCCATGCAGGTCACTTTATTTAGCATATATTTCTTATGCACATGCCAATGTCAGAATACAGCTCTAGTGTTCCTCTAGATTGCATACCAACATAAAGGATATGAGGGGCTTTTTACCCGCTAAAGCAAGTCATGAGAATTCTAACGCACAGGATGCTTTAGTCTCCTCACACCAAAGTGAAAACTTTACAGGAAATCTTCCCACATAGGTCACTCAGGAAGGCTCCTCCTTGGTGGCTTCCTTCCAAACAAACAACATAGGATAGCACAGGATGATGGCTCAGGAAAGGAAAGGAAAAAAACAAGTCATTTGAATCTCTACGCAGGCTCTCACGTAGGAAGGGAAACAATCATTCCAACTCAAGAGAATGGCGGCACTTCCTCACGGCTCACCAAAAATCCATAGTCTGGTCACTGCAGCCTTATTTCCAGCTCTCACTCCCATGCTCCCATATTCACACTGCTATGATACAAATGATGGAAGAAAGAGAATGTTTATTCAATGCATTTTTGGAAACAAATACAGCAGAGGCATATAAAGCCTACGAGGAGGAGGAAAGAGCAGTTATAATTGTATAACTGCCCACATCCAATAACTAACAATGTATTAAGCACTTAACTAATGTGCTAACAAGGGTTAGAGACACATATTTATTTCATTTCATTTCACTTCATTTCTTAACCAAGGAGAGAAGAAGTGATAGGGAAGAGAGAATGCACTATTTTTCCAAAAGTTTAATTTCACACAACAAGTCACATGAAATAGTTTCAAACAGTTAGTTACAAGTGTCAAGAGGTTTCCACAGGGGTTTCCACTAGAGGTTTGTGAAGGAGGATAAGCATTTTTTTTCTCAAGGTTCAAATGGCGAGATGAAATGAAACCCAACTTTTCACTTTAACAGCTTCCTACAACTGTAAAATGGTGTAACATGACTCCTAAAAGGGTGTCAAAAAGATCATATATGATCATTCGAGGTCGATCTAAGGATTGAAGTGACTCCTCACATAACAATGTATATAAATAAATATTAACATATCCTTTCCAGAGTTACAAATGTTGTTTTGTGAATCTCTGAAAATCATAATTTATCTATTTACAAAAGGAAATGGTCAATATATTTACAGGGAATTCAACTTCAACTTATCAATAAAAAGGGGTACTGTAGCAATCTAGTTTGGTTTGGAAGTTTTCTAGATCATCTTAAAATGAGGTTTTGAGTTCATGCTTGTCTACCAAGGAATATTTGGATTGTGCAAGTTACGATATGACGTCTTATGGTTTTTAAAAAAAAGTTTATTTAAAACTATCAATTCTATGATATTGCTACAATTTAAAATTTTATTTTGTTACAAGTGAAAAACTAAAGTACGAGAATTATGAAAGATAAGGAGATATGAATCATGCCTGAGAGAAAATGAATCATGCAAAGCTGTGGAGATCGATTTTGCATCCACACCAAACATTTGTCAATATTCTGCGAGCCTAATCTTGGCTCCCCTCCATTCGACGTGTTGGTATATAAATTGATTCTCACTTAGAAACTGAGCAGCATCAAATATTTAGCAAGACACTGAGAGATAGATAGATCATATTATGAGTCTTTTTGTAGTTGTTGAGGGTATTTTTTTGAATCTTTGTCACTTGGGCATTAGAGAAGTGGATAACACCTTCATTAAGGATTTAATCTATCCTTACTACTTTAGGAAATGCCTTTTGACTAGGGTGAGAGGACCCATTTTGTAAGCTCTGTTAGTGAAGGATAATGAATATATTCTTATTTACACATATATGAAAGGGTACCTTGAGAAAATATGATCAATGCAAAAAAATATAACTCTCACGAGTTATCACTTCTAAAGAATGGTGATATTTCCTAGATAGGACTAAGGTTACTAAAGACATTATGAAATCCTGATTACTTTTGCATATTTTGGTAGTAGAATTTATACATTTGTGGACACAGGGAAAACAAGGGTATTTCAGGATGGATTCATTGTTTTTGAATAATTTTGGTGGGAGATTAAGCATGATAAAATTGATTATTCTAGATCATTGAGAGACTTCACAACAATTGGAAAGATAAATGACAGAAAGCTTCAGGAATAGCTAAAATATTCCTTCAACTAGAAGTTGTGCATCAATGGAGGCCCCAATTTACATGGTTTCACACAATCTCTAATAATTTTAACATGAAGGCTTGAGCTAAAGACTCAATAAAACATCAAAGACCCATGGTTCTTCATGCCTAAGATACACTTCAAGGCTTACATACAATATTTATTAACAAATGATAGTGAAGTGATTTTAAATTGTTTATCTCATCACGGGATGAAGGATATTATTGAAATGAAATTGAAAATGCCAATAAATTATCACAGGGATGAGATCCTATGTGGTTCAGAGTGAATTTAACACAAGATTACAATAGGAATAAGAAAAACTACTTGCAAACATTTTGAAACAAAGTAGACAAAAATTGCTAGAAGATTAACACAAAATAACTCGAAATTGATTATATTCATTAGTAGGGGAAATTTTCTTTGAACAGTATCAGAGCTTGTTAATGGTTTTACACTCGCAACCAACTTGACGTGATTGAAATCTAAAACACAGGAAATTAACAGGTTTCTCAGATTGGTCTCTCAGGAAGATGGGATCTCTTAAATTTTCTCTTAATAATTCAACCCCTGACCTTTTACAAGAGTATTCTAATTGAATTTATACATTTCACTTCCTCACTCATCCCAAAATTTCCCCCCATAAATAAGAATATTCGAGGGACCTTTTCTTGTTACCAATTTGTCTTGGAAATCTGATGTTTAAAAAAATCGCAACATCTGAAAGTTTCCAGGTGGACCAATTATGAACTGATCACGTTTCTCAAACCCTTGAATAATGACTATGATGCCATGCCACAAATTTTTGGTATTCCTTCTAATAATTTTGATTCTGTCATGTGATAAATCCCCGTTTTAATCATTTTCCATAGGCTCTGTATAGCTGGATCTAACAAGTAATCCTTTTCACCCTTGAGGAAACACCTTTTTCATCTTTTACGCATGTAACCTCCATCATTTTATCCTTTTACCTCTTTCCTCTACAAAATTTCCCCACATCCATATACTCAGATAATTCACATTTTTGCAAATGCTTGAAAAATTTCAATTTCAAAATATTGACCTTAACAATTCTTGGACTCACAAATTAAGTTCAAAATCCAGTCAATGGCACTTTGCAGACAAAAAAAACAAGGAATTTCATCAAAAATGATGAAAAATAGTGCATGTTCACATCTCCAGGAGTCTTCCATAAAAAATGGTGGAAAAATAGGTGAAATGCACAACCATTGATTTTACCCCTTCTCAACTCTAGATTAGATACACCCACATGTTTTCTTTAGCACAACTGCAACGGTGAGGTATAGTGGGCAAGTTTAAAAACATGTGTGGGCATTGCGCGTGCCTTGGGCCCAAGAAAATTGCACCTTTTAGCATTTGAAAAAGTCCTCAGTATAAAAAGGAGCTAGTAGAAAGTCTCCACGTGTCTCAATGGCACACATTAAGGTATGGTCCCCCAAAAGTGGAGACCCCAAATAAGTGTGGGGTCCCTCACATGTGTCTTCAGTTTGACAGAGTTTGCTAAAAAAAAGTTGAAGCACCGGTGGAAGGCACTATGTGTATAGGGTTCGAGACAATTTTCCTTGGTCCATTGAAAAGTCTAAGAAAGGCCAGAGTGAGCAGAAGCCTCTAAGTTTCCTCCCTGGCACAACTTCAAGATAAGATTTAGGGGCTCCAAAAGTAGAGACCCTAAAAAAGTGCGGGCTCACCACGTGTCCCCTTAGCACAAGTGTTAAGGTGGGACCTTGATTCGGATCCTCAAATGAGCATCGGCCCTCCATGTGTCAATAGTTTGAAAAAGTTACATCAGCTGCATGAAAAAATTTCTAAGTCTGGGCAGGGCAACAAAAACCTCCACGTGTCTCCCCGACACAACTCCAAGCTCAAACCAAAATTTGAATTTGCATATGAGCACCTTCGGCCCTCCACATGGAAAAGCTTTGAATTGAAGTTAGGCATTAGAGTTTCAAAGTATCCACTCAGCGAGCCGCATCCAATCTAGAAAGGGCCACATTTCCATAGATGTTGAGATGTAAATTTGACAGGGAAAACACACCTGTCAAACTGTAAAATGCAGGGAAATCACCATTTGCGCCCAGAAATGGATATTTCTTGAAGGACAGAGAATTTAGAAATTGTATAAGGCCCAAATTTGATCTTCTAAGCTGCATCTAATCAGATAAGACCACGTTTCAACATAGATATTTGGGACAAAAAATTGATAGGGAAAACAAAACATGGCTATGGAAAAACAGAAAGGAAGGGAAAAAAACCTGATTTCTATGCCTAAGTTAAAAATTCTTTCACATGGATAGAGGAATGGAAAAGAAACTCTAGGACTTTAATGTGGTCCTCAACCAAAGGAAGGGACTGATTATGGAAACCAAATGAAGGAAAAAGATTTCATGCATCAACACATAGGAGATAGAAAATGATGAACTAAGCCCACAAATTGAATAATTTCAAGGACAAACACTGGTGAAGATCAAATTGATCACCAACAGAGTCTTCTTCATTCAGCTTGTACGGAATGACACTAACATTTGGATACTCCATTGAAGGATTAAACATATTCTTACCTTGGAATATCCTTCATAGATAACATGAAGCTTCTGGGGGACATCTTCTCTCTAAATTTGTAAACTTTACTTCAACCTTACAAGAAGTCCTATCTAATAGATTTTTAGACATTGCAATTAAAATTCTTGCTACCACATCAAGCATTTTCAGAAGCCACAAAATATGTTGCACCAAGAAGAATCACCTTACAGGTTATTAAGCCCACCAAGTGTAGGCCTAACTACACCATAACCCATTGATACAACCAACATGAAAATATGAGATATGAGTTTTCCTCACCTGCCCCAAAATGTAATTGAAAATCCAACAAACATGTGATTACCATGGGCCTAACTCTTATTGCATCTAAAGTTTCCATACTCAAAGGACCATTTCAATGTCATTTCAAACATTCTCCATGTAATAATAAGGGTAATGTAATTTTGTAGTTGCAGAACATCCTTCTAAGGAGATGCTTGGAGAGTGATGTAATGTACTAAGAAGACCAAATAACCCCACGTAATAGGTATGCAAGAGACATGAAACCATAAAATGTCATGATTGTAACCATCTTTCCTAGTAGATAACCCTTGGGATTCTTTTTTCCAAATTTCCTTTCCCTCCATTATCATTGAATTCCTTAAGGTTTGGTTCCAAAAAAATGTAAAGATACAAGTTATACATTCCCATCTTCGAATTTACTATTATATGTGGTGAAAAAGTGGTGGAAATTTCATCTCTATTAAAATAAATATTTACAACATTAGGCTAGCTGGGAACTATGAAAGATGGGTGTCGGATTACTTCACCTTGTTTGCATCATTCCATCTTGGCCACTTCTGGAGTACAACAAATGGTATGTTGAACCACCTAATATTATCTCAGTCAGATGCTCAAAGATAACATCGTGGACCAATCTGGTGTAGTGTTCTACAGCTTGTGTCCCATAATTTCTAGACGTGGCTTTCTTTGTTCAAACACAAAGTAATACTTTCAAACTTAATTATGCATTTTTTGGATGCATGTCTTGCCCTTGCTCCATAGCAGAGATAAATCATTTCCATTTTCCTTCAAAGTGACACATTATCTTGTGAACATGCACTGAACCATCAACTCCAACACCCACAAACATAGTCACCATTGAAAGAACCAAAAACTTCCATGACGAATAAATTCTATACATACGGGTAAAAATAGAGCTCAATCCTTCTTCCATGGAGGTCATCACTAAATTTGTAAGGTTTTATTTAAAAAGATCTTCCACAACACACTGCAGATTGCCTCCTTAAGCCCAATCTTCTTCTTCTTTTACACACAAAACATCAAATATTATCAGCTAGAAGATGATTTCTTATCAGAGAGAAATGATCCCACTTCAGATGCAAATACAGATCCAGATAGATCAATAGGTATTCTATTCAGTGAAATTATGCTTGAGACATATGAATAACTCCTTCATGATAGACACTTTCCCATCAGTATCTATCACTTTCATAAGTCCACAATTATTCATGGGTCTCTAATAGCACACCTGTAATTATCCAATTACTGTTAAATTACAACTTAGACCAGGGTTTCAATGTGGTAAATGCAAATAGAATTCATATCAAGTTCTTAGGATAATTATGCAAGGAAAATGACTAGTCAAAAAGGATGTTATAGGTTAGATTCATGCCCTGTCAAGAAGCCTCCTACATGAGAAACTTCACTTGTGACATGCTAACACCTCCTCCCAGTTTTTATCTCACCCACCAGTTGACGCAATTTCATTCCAAGTTTTTTTTTTAATTTGATTTTATATTATACTTATTTTCAGGAATTACATTTCCCTCCCCTTATAAGAGCATCATCCTTAATGCAACACAACACCAAAGCTCAAAGGGTATATAGGCAAGAAATTCAATAATTACACATGTCATTTGACAAAACAACTTATCAGTACAATGCCGCCACAAGGAAGCAACTAAATTTTGCAATATCTTAAATTTTAATTTTCTATGAAGATTGGCAGTTCTACTTTTCTTTATTACATAGTCATTTCCTTTAAAGTATTTACTAATCTCAACTCTCAGTATTTCGTTGTTTAAGATTTTAATTTTCTTATGTTCATAGGTGCCAAATAGAACTGACATCACATTACCACATCATGGACAAACACGACACTAATGGTTCATAAGACATATTTTTGTATGCTTCCACAACTATATCACATCACAAGAACTCAACTAACCCATGGGAGGAACATACATAGCCCTCACAACACAATAATTGTCACACATGCTTTTGACACAAAGGTACTCATAACATAACTAGACTACAACAACATGGAATTCCCAACATGTACACATATAGGGGTTTCACGTAACTCAACCATAATTGTAGCTATATAGGGTCAAGATGTAAACAACATCATACCATCAATAAGGAACATTAATCCTCAATCATAAAAAAAAACAAAAACGGACTCACAATAGTATACATAAATCATAACGCCAATACCATACACCTCCCAAATCAATATTTCCATATACCTCTCAAAGCATCGCCAAAAACTACATAAAAATAAAATTTCAAGTACATTAATCACAAACACAAGTCTCCTATGACTACCTCAAGTCTCTTATGCTTCCCTCAAGTCTCTTATGCCTCCCTCAAAGCATCATAAAAAAAATTCATATACCTTGCAAGCAATAAAACAAAGATAAATTTTCCTTTCCACTCCCCAAAAGAGGCTAGTCGCCCTATGGCCTTAGGCACATAAGGTAAAAAAACCTCTTAAAAAAGGGACATAATAACTCATGATTCAACAACCCATAATTTATCTGTAACTCCTTGGGAATACCCTTATACAATGAAGTGGTTCCATATGTTCTACAACTCCACAGAGAATCCCATGACCCTATTCCAAAACATTACACCATTAGAACCAACATAATAATCTGTGTCAAATACCAAGTGGAAAAAATTCCAAGCCTTGGGATAGGCCATTAAAATTTTAAACTTGATGCGAAAGTCCAAAACTAAGAAAATAAAATGGCTAATTAGCCATATTGAAAAAATCCACATGTTAGTGCAACAACCAAATAAAATGCCCAAAATATAACAACACATCAATCAAGAAAACTGCTAGTTCTAGCAAGAAAAAAGAAAATGCTTAATTTAAAAATAAAATATGTATATAGAAATAGCACATCATGATAACTATGTGGCCTTATACGGCCACCAAAGGGGTACTAAACAAGTTTCTAGCACTCAGACATTGAGCCTCATCTCATAAAATAACATATCAAATAACACAACTGTCAGCACCTCTATCTGAATCATCCCTCCACTACTTCCTCAAGGCTCAACATAGTCGTAACTACACTAAGGTTGAGTCCATATGATAATCATATAGGGAGAGAGAAAGGAGTATAAGTTGTCATCTAATATGTCTAAGGTGTCTGTGAAACACAATATGCATGACATCCGTTGAGTAAGTGTCATACATACCGAATGAAAAAAAGTGGACTTTCAGCCTATCTAAGACTCCAATTCCTAACTCATACTCGGCTTGAGTGACTGGTCAATGGTACACATTTCCTCAATCCAAACATACGTCTTTTACCGATTTCCCTTAGAAGCAGTTAGTGTAAGGTTCACAACAAAACATATAACTACATCAATAACACAATGGTGGTTCATGCACATTAACCATAGCGTCTATACATGGTATCTATACAGGGTAAATCACAATCATTACATTTACGTGTTACAATACATCATGTTACCACATACTACACCCAAAGTACAAGCACTATACAATAGGGATCATATGTTCACCATATTCCCGTAAATCATTAAATGAGCTATCACATATTACACGAATTATACCTATGAGGAAAACAATGTCTAACATCACAACATATGTTCAATTGCTTTTACAACATGGTGATACACATGATTCATCACAACACGGTGATGACATCACAATACAATCATATTCACTTTACACCAATTTTTTCATACAATACATCAATACACCATCATATCACATAATGCCAAAATGCTCCAACACTCCGTAATCCACAATAATATTATTTTCAAACAAAACAAGGCAGTACATCACCCATGAAATCCTTATTTAATCCATGAAAAGGAGAGCGAGTAATCTCATCACAAACACATCAACAAGATAGCAAATATGTACTAAGTGACATGCACAACATGTGCATTCATAATATCAAAATTACAACGTTGGTCACATAACAACATATATCTCATTACTATTCCAATCTCCACAACCACCATGCAGAATCATCACAACTCCAATCTATCCTAGAAGTTTGAGAGCATGAACCTTCACTCTGATACCATATGTAATGCCCATATTTTACACACATAAAAACAATAGTAAAAATAAAGGAATAATTTTTTTGACTTACATTGAAGTTTACATGACACTACAGGAGATTACTTAGGACAACACACAACCCATGATATCTTTGCAAAAACATTAACCCGCATAAACAACATGAAAATTTTTTGATGCACACCAAGGTCATTCTTTTTTTTTTTGTTCAAATGAAAATACATAACATAACGATTCAACTATAGTATAAATTATAGATAGGGTCTTCCCACAACGTGATATTTTTTTGATTACACATTTATTAAAATCATGTTTCAATATTTAACGTAAGTTCTAGGAATGCTCATAATGTGAGAATAGTACAATCCATTCCCTTTTGGTAGATTTCCTCTATACTGTTTAACATTTAGCTTACGGCGTACCTCATTAAATAAGGATTATCTTCATTATATTAATTACTTATTTAATTCACTGATTTGTTAAAAGGGAAATTACTTATAGATAAGGCTATTTACATACACACATGGCTACTCAAACTTATACCCAGGATTCTCTCCTAAGTGTATGCATCTTGATCTTATGTCATACCTTTGTTACACAACTGAACAAGTGTAACTAAAGGATGTGGAGTTCACCTTTTTTTCTTTAAGGATTTAGGGTCAAGCTCCCTTCATTCATTTATAAATTTATAATTGAGTTATTACAAAATAAGTATTATAAGAAATAGAATCTTTATCCATAGTGAGAGGGTTTAATCACATTTCAAGGAAGATCATGTTTCACTTTACCTGTGGGATAACATCTCACTATCACACTTCCCAAGGACAAGAATAAATTATTGTTTTATTATAGTTATGCTCCAAAAATTAATTAAGGATTCGACGACACTTAACATGGAAACATACTTACTTTGTTTCTAGATTAGGTTTAATGAGTATTGTTTTCTTCCAACTCAAGAGGGTTTTCCTTAAATATCTTTATATGCATTTTTCAATGTAGTGTGTAACCTATTTGATAGTCATAGTGATATAGGTATATAAAGAAGAAATAATCTTCTTCCTCTAACTCAATAGATTATGAATAATAACATTATGATTCACACCTTCAAAGGTAATTTATGTATCGAGTATTACGAACACTAATGAACAACATGCTTTTACTAATTCTTAAATGGATCTCAAACTAAGACTTATGTAGTGAACAATCAACCTTCATTTTACATTTAATACAAGTATCTCATTACGTAGAAGTAAAATCTTATTAAATCCATGAATAATCTTACAAACGAAAATAATAATCAATTTGCAAAATGTTCATCTATTAAATACAACATATGACTGGGTCATACAGATCTCATAAAATCCTACTATAAAACTGATATAATATTTATTCAACGCAAGTCCCGAAGAACTGGCATGACCATTTAAACCTTTCCCCTATTATAAGTCTATAATACATACATGCTATAACAATTTGAAAGAAAAGAAACAATATGCCTATAATGGTAGCACTACTTCTTTAATAATCTCTTTGTTAAATTCTCAATCAACTTAAAGTGCTTATTACATTGAAAACTAGATGTACACTTACTTTCAGTAAGTGACAAACAATGAAACATCACATCTCTAACTAACTTGATCACTTCAGTATTAAAGTAATGTTACCAAAATACCTTAAACCTTTCCCCTGTTATAAGTCTATAATACATCCATGCTATAACAATTTGAAAGAAAAGAAAAAATATGCCTATAATGGTAGCACTACTTCTTTAATAATCTCTTTGTTAAATTCTCAATCAACTTAAAGTGCCCTTTCTGCATTTTGAGGTATTATTTCCTAAAGGGAGAAAGTCAAAATTTTAGTCCGAATAGAAAGTCAAGGCGGAGAAGCGGGCCCCGTCAGGGAGATTTGAAAATTTGACCCTTATTTTCATTAAGGGGGCTTAAAGTTAAAAAGTGACCCGGAATCCCACCTGCGCCAAGGAAAAAGTCAAAGATTAAGCCCACATTGAAAGTCAAAGTGGGGAAGCGGGTCGGTAGAGAACTTTGAGGTTTTGAGACTTTTTGTAAAAAGGGCTAAAAGGCATAAAGTGGACCGCAGCCCCGATCATGCTATAAGAGATAAAGTCAAATATTAAGCCCACATTGAAATTCAAAGCGAGGAAGTGGGTCGGTGGAGAACTTTGATGTTTTGAGCCTTTTTGGAAAAAGGAATAAAAGGCATAAAGTGGCTCGTAGCCCTGCCCATGCCATGAGAAAAAATTCAAATATTAAGCCTACATCAAAGGTCAAAGCAGGCGGGTGGGCCGGCGGAGCAATTTATGTTTTTGAGCCCGCATTAAAAAAGGGTAAAATTATAAAAGTTGCCCGCGAATCTCTCTCCACTCAAGTGAGGCCATGTGCCAAGACCACATCAAAAGCAGGTGAGCGGGCCAAAATGTTCCAAAATGCCAAATCTCTATAAAGTCACAAAATGCAAAAGGAATCATCCATGCCTACTCCAGTAAATTTCTCCCATGTGGATGAATCTGGTTTAAATTCAAAGTTACAAAATGAGTGTAATGGCTGCATTATGAAAATTTTGGTTTTTCTCGCAATTGGTGTTTCTTCGCGAATCAAGAATCTGAACAAACGCGAATGATTGAAACGAAATTGTAAACCGTTTCTTGCTAACAAAGAATAAGTTGTAACTATTTCTTGCATGATATTTAATGGTTTCTTCACACCATTGTAACAGGTTGGTAATTGATCTTTTAAACCCACAAGTGCATTGTACTTAGAGAAAGCAAAGTTTATAGCCATTTTCTTCTACTTTCCTCCATTCTAAAATTTCTTCCATTCCCACATTATGTACAACTTCTGTTTAAGCATCAGTACAAGAAGAAGGATTTTGTAGCCTCTTTGATGAGGAGATTTTAGAAACTTTGAGTTCAAAATATTATCTCGTCTTATTTCCATTTTCAGGGTTGTTTCTTCTCATTAATGCATGTGTTGAAATTTCTAACTAGTGTGTGTACAAGAATCTAATTTTCTACCTGTAACATTAGTTCTCCTACCTCTATTCTCACTCCCTTTCCCACTTTCAGACAAAGTCTTCCCTAGCGAGAGATTGCTAGCTTTTCCGTAGGGTCAGTGGAGTGCCCCTTTTGGATCCTCGGTTGAAAGGCCATCATAGAAATCTACCTTTTCTCACACATGCATGCACGACAGTTGCACCAGTTAAGTAGAGGGACTTAGATTCATAGAGCATTGGCAAGGAATCTAGAAGATTGTCCACCCAACAAATTCCCTCACCAAAAATACCATTTATTATAAATGTTATGGGAAATACTATAGAGTAGTCATTACACACACAAAGATGTATAACATTATAATCCAAACAAGTAGAGTAATAGTCATACTATCCAAGAAGCGTATATGATAAGCCGAGTAACCAATGAATAAATGAATGGTCATATTCTATCTTCATTCACACAAAATAAATACTGAGTAGTTTATCTGAATGAGCGGTATGGGTGAATGGAAACTCAATAACTTAATACAAATCGATAACTTATAATACCTTATCAAACTAGAAGTGTATCTCTATAGACAAACCAACTAGATACATCACCAAACCACCTATTATTGTGACTGTCAAGAGTGACAGCCATGTAAAAATTATTCTAGCAGTTAGTAAGATTTTATTAACTTGAAACAACTATTATTATTCTACAATACAATACTTATTTACCATTAGTTACAATACTCCTACCTACGGATTAATTAATTAATTTACTATTTTCCTTACAACTAAAGCATTCCATGGTTACAATGTTTTACAAAATGTAATGAACAACCAGAAATATATATATCTATATGTTGTAGACAATTTACACAAACAAATATAGTTATTCCTGATTATTTCAAAATACCTACAAAGGAAAATCGAGCCCAACATAATAATCATTGACATACTATACACTTTTGCATGTTATATACTAAATAGATCAAAGATAACAGACAAGGCGTTAAATGCCGCTAAATTCCTTATAACCTGAAAGGGATTTGTGTATATTGAATAGGTCTTAAAATGCTTTTCCTCCTCGTATGTTTAAGGAAATACGTACAAGAAACACAATCGGCCAAATAACTGAATCCGTTACTACTAATTCATTAAACAAGTACCCAGAACAATACTAACTAGACCCAGTTTAATCAAGACATACACCTGGGTGACTATTAATTGGTAATCGAACATAACGATAGAAAATAAGCCTATTTTTTGTGGTAGACAATTCATAATATTTCCACGCTACCTGATGAAGGAATTTAAATGAATAATACTATATCAATTACACCCTTTATGTAGTCAATACTTAGTTCGGTATCATAGTGATAAGGTATAAATAAATAACCCAGATAAGTGATATAAGGATTTTCGTGATCTACACTTTGTTTCCATGAAATCACACACTCTGTTCATTATTCTATTTATAGCTCGAATACCCAAGAATATAAGTATTTCTACATAACAATGTTCAATATTCACACAAAACCGAAGGCATCACAGATTCCATGATATTTGACCCATATTCCATAACGCGTATAAAACTATTCGATTATATTTCTTAACAAAACTAGTATAGTTTAAGGATTAACCCTTGACAACTCAATATCAGAATTTGAACTATTTTTCAGTTTATATTCACAAGACCACAATCATGGAAAATGATTTAACCATAGGAAAAATATTTATGCAATATTATTTTTCAAGGATAAGTTCAAAATCACCACACAGAGCCCAAGAAGAGATGCCCACAATCATAATAAATCAATGATGTAAACAACATTTTCATTCCATGCATGGAATAAGAACAGATAACAGAAAGAAAGTATGAATTATACATCCTTGTAGGTTTTATTATTACTAGAATCCTCTCCACCATCCGCCCAAGAAACTACTTCATCCTTCTTCTAGGCATTCCGTCAAATGGTTTGCGTGCTTTGCCTATAAGCACGTACTTCAAACGACATGGTTGAATTATCTCTCTTATGATAAAATGGATTTCCTCCCCTTCTGGAAATGAAATGGTGTGTTTTAATTTTTTATTCAATGGCATAGCCCATTTTTTCTAATATATCTTCTAAAATCAACTCTTTGACAAGGAAATTTAATCCAGGTATATGGATCATTGTTATAGGGCGTAATGGAAAAAATAAGTCATGATGCCAAGATATTGTCAATGTAGCAAACTAAGCCGAGTCTTAAACCCACCAAGCTGAAATAGTAGATGATGAGTCAAGTAAGGAACAACACTATGAGATCATTATATAGAACTCACAATGCACCCAATAGAACTCTAGCTCAATTCAACGACTTGGTTGAATTATCTCTCTTATGATGCGATGGATTTCCTCCCCTTCTGGAAATGAAATGGTGTGTTTTTATTTTTCATTCAATGGAATAGCCCATTTTTTCTAATATATCTTCTAAAATCAACTCTTTGACAAGGAAATTTAATCCAGGTATATGGATCATTGTTGCAAGGCATAATGGCAAAAATAAGTCATGATGCCAAGATATTGTCAATGTAGCAAACTGAGACGAGTCTTAAAGCCACCAAGCTGAAGTATTAGATGATGAGTCAAGTAAGGAACAACACTATAAGATCATTATATAGAACTCACAATGCACCCAATAGAACTCTAGCTCAATTAAACCTACACAGAAGAGCCAAGCTTCTACAAACATTCCTAGGACATATACGTAGGACTTAGAAGGTTTGGCCACGAACCTATCTTGCATGGAAGCATTCATATTCATACATGCTTGCACATTCTAAACCCATTGAAATCATGCCAACCATGTATTTTCCTTGAGTGACTTGATAACTAAATTTCCAACTTCTATCTAGCATCTAGGCACTCTGTTTCACCATGTACAAGCCTATAGTGGTGGTTCATTCCTTTTGCATACCTGAAACCAAAAAAATCATGTGTAGAATGAACTTTCAAAAAAAGTTGGAAAGATCTTCAACAAGAAGTCGTACATATACCCAATTGAATCCTATTTTGTGGAATTCCTTATTATTTTTAATCTTTTTCAACAAACCATTTTGTGCATATCCTATAGTCAAAGTTTCCTACAAAAATATGCTTTTATTTATTTTTATTTTCAAATGCATTTTGTCAAACATTTTACCTACCTTGAGAAAGGTTCCACATTCTACATTGACATCTATCCTCAAAGCATTTGCAAATTCAATATCTGAAAAAAAAAATCCTCTATCTTTTATGCTTTATTGGACATCCAAACCCTATTCATGAGCTCACAGTTTGGCATAGCTCAGGAGCACAAAGGAAAATGTAAATCGATCTAGTTAGAGACCTATTTGTAGCATACAGTGAATAGTGTGACAATCCTTAGAGGTATCCCATTTCTTTGCATGCTTTTACACTTTCCACACTCCACCGCCGTGCCCATTCACTTTCCTCAACGACCAAAATCACTCCAACCTACTCACAATGTCTTCCCACTGGCTGAAAAAGCACTCCAAGTCCATTAAGGGACACAAGGATAGGTTTGGAAGGCCCACATGCATTGTCAGAAGCCCATGTGCATTCACATGGGAATATTTAAAAAAAAATCATTTGTCTTTTTCTGTACTGGGCACTACACTTTCCCCCCCTTATCATAGCATCATCCTCAATGGGAAACAAAACTGAATATTGAAAGGTAAGTGGGAAATAAAGTCAATAATGACACGTGTCATTTAACAAAACAACTTGTCGGTACAACACAACCACAAGGAAGCAAGCTAATTTCCACACTATCTTAAATTTTAATGTTCTGTGAAGATTGGTAGTTAGTTATCTTTTACTTTATTACTTAGTATTTTTCCTTTACAAAATTTCTAAATCACAAGCTCTTAATGTTCATTGTTTAGAATTTCATTTTTTTTATGTTTGTGGGTGCCCAACATAAATTTTGCATCACAATAGCACACCAGGGCCAAATACAATACTAATGGTTCATAAGACATCATGATATGTATCTTCAGGACTATATCACATTACAAGAACTCAATCAACCCATGGAAAGAACATACATGGCCCAGTCAATATAGTACTTTTCACACACACACCCCTTGCACATAAGTACTAGTAACATAAGCCGACTATAAGTACATGGAATTCCCAACATGTACACATATAAAGGTTTCACAAAACTCAAGACCATAACTATAGTTACATAGTGCCAAAGGGGATCAAAACATACCCTTAGTGAGGAGCATCAATCCTCAACATCAAAAAACATGACATGACTCGCATGAGTACACAAAAATCAAACTACCACCACCATACATCTCCCAAAACATCATAAAACAACTCCATCTACTTCCGAAAGTATCATCAACAACTACATATATCTCCCAAGGATCACAAAACAATCTCCATATACCTCCAAAAGCATCATAAAAAAACTATGGGTACCTCTCAAATCATCACAAGGCAACTCTATATACCTCCAAAAACATCACAGAACAACTCCATGTCCCAAATCATCACAAACAACTCTATATGCCTCCCGAGTAATAAAAAAGAGAAACATTTTCCTTTTTGATCCTCACAAGAGGTCAATCACCCTATGGATCTAGGTGCATAGATTCTAGGCACCTCTAACCTAAGTTACATAATAAACTCATTGTTAGACAATCTACGTTAGTTATCTCTGACTCCTTTGGGACGTAGCCACCATAGAATGAAGTGGGTCCATTGGTTGAACCACTCCATGGTGCATCCCATGACCTTATTCCACACCTTACAAAATTAGAACTAACATAACAATCCATTTCAAAGACCAAGCGGAAAAAATCCCAAGCCTTGGGTTAGATTATAAATGCTTTTAAACATAAAAATAAAATTTATATCTAATTAAAGAAAATGGCCAAATAGCCATAGTTAGTGTACAAATATTTTTCATGTTAGTGCAAAAACCAAATGAAATGCCAAAAATATAAAAAAACGTCAATCAAGAGAAATTGTTTATTCTAGTAAGAAAAAGGAAAATGTTTCAATTTAGGAATAAAAAACGTATAAATAAACAATACATCACAATAACTAGGTGGAATTATATGGACCACTAAAGGGGTACTCAACATGATTTATTGGTACTCGCGAACATCAAGCTTCAGCTCATAAAATAACATATCAAATAATAAAACTATCATCATCTCTGTTTGAATCATCCCTCCACCACTTCCATCAAGGCTAAACATAATTGTAACTATAGTTAGGTTGAATTGATGTGATAAAAATATAGGGAGAGAGAAAGGAGTACATGTTAGCCATTTACTGAGCCTAAGGAATCCACAAAACACAATATGCATGAAATCTGTTGAGAAAGTGTCCATACATACCAAACGAACAAAAGTGGGTTTTCAGCCTAGGTAAGACTACACTTCCTTTCTCAGTACTTGGCTTGAGTGACTGGTCAACGTTACACAATTACCTCACTCCAAAAATACACATTTTACTGATTTTCCTTAGGGTCAGTTAGTATAAGTTTCATAACAAAACACATAACTACATCACTAACACATAGTGGTGGTTCATGCACATATAACCATAGTGTCTATGCATGGTATCTATACAAGGTAAATCACAATCATTACATTCACGTGATTTCAATACATTACATTACCACCTATTACAACCCAAAGTTCAAAGCATTATATGATAGGTATCATATGTTCACCATATGCCCCTAAATCACGACATGAACCATCACATATTACATAAATTATACATATGAGGAACAAAATGTTTAACATTACAACATATGGTCAATTGTAATTACAATATGGTGACACACAGGATTCATCACAATAAGGTGATGAAATCACGATACAATCCAATTCACTTTACACCAATTGTTTCATAGCAATAAATCAAAATTACCTTCATATCATATAATGCCAAATTTATGCTCCAACACTCCACAATCCACAATAACATTCTTTTCACAAAAAATAAGGTGGTACATCACACACGAAATTCCTCATTGAATCCATGAAAAGGAGAGTAAATACTCTCATCAAAAGCACATCCTCAGGATAAAAAATATGCATACTAAGTGACATGTAACAACATGTGCATTCATAATATCACAATTATAACGTTGGTCACACAACAAAATATATCACATCACATCTACCAATCTCCACCACCATCTTGCCAGAATCATCACAGGTCAAATCCATCCCACATGTTTAAGAGAATGAACCTCTTCTCTGATAACAAATGTAACTTGCCCACATCTTACACACACAAATACAACTACTAAAAATGTACCAGAATAGATTTCTTTTACATACATTGTAATTTACACATGACACTATAGGAGTTCACTTAGGATATTGTACAACACATGATATGTTTTCTACAAACATTAACCCACATAGAACAACATGAAATACACTATGATGCATATCAAGGTCACTCTCTTTTTGTTCACAAATGAACAAGGAAAAACATAACGATTCAACTATATTATAAAATTCTAGGTACGGTCTTCCCATAACACGATATCTTTAGAATTACACAATTATTAAAATGATGTTTCAACCTTTAACATTAAAGTTCAAGAAGGATTCTCATAATATGTGAATCATATAATCCTTTTCATGTTTTCCTAAATTTTCTTTATACCGTTTATCATTTAACTGTATGATGTATCTCGTTGGATAAGGATCATCTACATTATTTCAATTACTTGTTCAATTTATTCATTTGTCCATAGGATATTCATTACACACATGGTCTAGTTACATACACACAAGGCCACTAGGGGTTATCCCTAAGATTCACTCCTAAGGGTATGCATCTTGATCTTATATCATACCTCAGTTACACAATAGAACAACTATAAGTCCAAAGGATGTGAAGTTCACCTTATTTTTGTTTAAGGATTTAGGGTCAAGTTCCCTTCATTCATTTATAAATTTATAATTGATTTATTACAAAATAAGTATTATAAGAAATATAATCTTTATCCATAGTGAGAAGGTTTAATCACATTATTTCAAGGAAGATGATGTTTCACTTTACATGTGGGATAACATCTCACTATCACACTTCCCAAGGACAAGCGTAAATTATTGTTTTATTATAGTCATGCTCCAACAATTAGTTAAGGATTCAAAGACACTTAACATGGCAACATACTTCCTTACTTTGTTTCTAGTATTTTTTTCGTCCAACTCAAGAGGGTTTTCCCTAACTAGCTTCATATGCCTTTTGTAATGTATTGTGTAACTTATTTGATGGTCACAATGATCTAGGTTTATAAATCAAGAATAATCACCTTCCTCTAACTCGATAGATAACAACTAATAACATTATGCTTCCACCTTTAGAGGTAAGTTATGTATCAAGTATTAACAACACTACTAAACAACATGGTTTTACTCATTCTTAAATGGATCTCAAAGTAAGACTTATGTAACAAACAATCAACCTTCATTTTACATTTAATACAAGTATCTCATTACATAGGAGTACAATCTTATTACATTCATGAATAATATTACAAACGAAAATAATAATCAATTTGCAACACGTTAATAAATTAAATACAACATCCAACTGGGTCATACTGATCTCGCAAAATCCCCTTGCAAAACTGATATAATATTTATGCAACGTAGGTCCCGAAGAACTAACATGACGATTTAAAACTTTCCCATATTATAAGCCTTGCATACATACATGTTATAACAATTTGAAAGAAAAGAAACAATGTTCTTATAATGGTAATACTACTTATTTAATAATCTCTTTGTTAAATTCTCAATCAACTTAAAGTGCTTATTACATTGAAAACTAAATGTACACTTCCTTTCAGTAAGTAACAAACAATGAAAGATCACATCTCTAACTAACTTGATCACTATGGGATTGAAGGAATGTTACCAAAATACCATTTGTTCTAACTGTTATGGGAAAAACTATAGAGCAATCATTACACACACAAAGATGTATTACATTATAATCCAAACAAGTAGAGCAATAGTAATGCTAACCAAGAAGCGTATATGATAAACCGAGTAACAAGTGAATAAATGAAAGGTCATATTCTATCTTCGTTCACTCAAAATAAATATTTAGTAGTTTATCTAATTGTGCGATATGGGTGAATGGAAACTCAATAACTTAATACAAACTGATAACTTATAATACCCTATCAAACTAGAAGTCTATCTCTATAGACAAACCAATTAGATACATCACCAAACCTGCTTATTATTGTGACCATCAAGAGTGACAATCATGTAAAAAATTATTCTAGCATGTAGTAATCTTTTACTAACTTACAAAAAATCTTATTATTCTACAATACAATACTTGTTAACCATTACTTTCAATACTCCTACTTATGGATTAATTAATTAGTTTACGATTTTCCTTATAACTTAAGCATCCCGTGGTTATAAGTTTTTACAAAATGTAATGAATATCCACAAATATATATATATATATATATATATATATATATATATATTAATATGCCGTAGACAATTTACAGAAACAATGACAGTTCTTCCTGATTAATTGAATTAACCCACAAAGGCCAATTAATCCCAACATAATAATCAATGGCATACTATAAACTTCTGTGTGTTATATACTGAGTAGATCAAAGATAGCAGATAAGGCGTTAAACACCACTAAATTCCTTATTACCTGCAAGGGATTTTTGTATATTGAATAGGTCTTAAAACTCATTTCCTCCTTTTATGTTTAAGGCAATACGTACAGGAAACACAATTGGCCAAATAACCCAACCCATTACTGTTAAGTCATTAAACATGTACCTTGATCAATATTAACTAGACCCGGTTTAATCAAGGCATACACTTGGGTGAATATCAAATGGTAATCGAAAATAAAGATAGAAAAAAAACATGTTTGTTGTGGTACATAGTTCTTAATATTTCCGCGCAACCCAATGTATGAATTTAACAGACGATTTCTATATCAATAACACCCTATATTTAGTCAATACTTAGTTCAGTATCATAGTGATAAGGTATAAATCAACAACCATGATAGATGATATAAGGCTTGTCATGATCTGCACTCTTTTTCCATGAAATCACACACTTTGTTCAATATTCTATCTATAGCTCGAATACCCAAGGACATAAGTATTTATATATAACAGTGTTCAATATTCACAACTCACTGAAGGCATCACAGAGTCCATGATGCTTGACCCATATTCCATAATGCCAATAAAACTATTCAATTATATTTCTTAACAGAACTAGTATAGTTTAAGGATTAACCCTTGACTATTCAATATAGGAATTCGAACTATTTTAGTTTATATTCACAAGACCACAATTATGGAAAATGATTCAACCATTGGGAAAATATCAAAATTATTTTTCAAGGATAAGTTCAAAACCACCACATAGAGCGCAAAACAGAGATTCCCACACTCATAATAAATCCAAGATTTAAACAACATTGTCTTTCCATGAACGCAATAAAAATAGATAACAAAAGGAAGGTACAAGTGGTGCATGTCTGTGGGTTTCATCGCTAGCAGAATCCTTTCGACCATCCTCCCAAGAAACCACTTCATCCTTCTTCCAGGCATTTTGTCAAATGGTTTGTGTGCTTCACCTATAAGCACGTACCTCAAACGACTCATTTCAATTATCTCTCTTTTAATCCAATGGCTTTCCTCCCCTTCTGGAAATGGAATGGGGTGTTTTTCTTTCTGATTCAATGACATAGCCCATTGTTTCTGATATATCTTATAAAAATAACTCTTTCACGGGGAAATTTAATCCAGGTATATGGATCATTGTTATAGGGCATAAACGCACAAATAAGTCAAGACACTAGGATATTGTCAATGTAGCAAACTGAGACAAGTTTTAAACCCACCAAGTTGAAGTATTAGATGATGAGTCGAGTAAGGAGCAACACTATAAGCTCACGAGCTAGAACTCACAATCCACCAAATAGAACTCAAGCTCAACTCGGTGAGGGACAAATAAATAAACAAAACCACTTGTGCATATGCGTCAATTAGCGTATTCCACGAGACTATCTTCACTTGAGGCATTTTGACAAATAGTTGGCGTGCCTTGTGTATGCGGCCTCTCTTTTCATTCATGTCTTGCTAGGGAAGAAGTACAAATTCAAGTAAACATGTATAGAAGAGAAAAGATTCTAAAAACCTTCCTAGGACAAATATGTAGCACTTACAAGGTTTGACCACGAACATGTCCTGCATAGATGCATTCGTATTCATACATGTTTGCACATTCTAAACCCATCAAAATCATTCCAACCCCTGATTTTCCTCGAGTGACTCGACAATTGACTGTCCAACTTCTATCTAGCATCTGGGCACTCTGTTTCACCATGTAAAAGCCTATAAAGGTGGTTCATTCCTTTTGCATACCTGAAACCATCAAAATATGGTGTAGAATAAACTTTAAAAAAAAATCATCAAGATCTTCAACCAAGAAGTGGTACATATACCCCATTGAATCCTATTTCTTGGAATTCCTTATTTTTTCTAATCCTTTACAACAAACCATTTTATACATATATCCTACTGTTGGCTAATTTTTTTTGCACAGCTAAAAACATAGGTAGTCATGATATAAATCTCCCTCATTTACCGGTGAGGCTCCGATGTAAGATGTTTATCAATTTAGTGGGTATGAATCCTAATAATTATTTGTGGGGTTTTATTTTAATCACAAAGCTCATGAACCATAGCTAAGTAATGTTGCAGCAAGTAAGTAGTTGTTTACAAAGTATTTGTAGAAGGGGGAAATAATGGAATTTGGGAAAGAAGAAAGGAAGATATGTAATTCAACCAATAGTTTACAGAGTTGGTTTCATACACATTGGTTAAAAAAAAAGTAGATATCATAATATTCAGAAGTAAAGGAAAAGAAAAGCTTCTAATATAAATATCTGATAACACAAAATTTATCTAAATATCCACATAGAAATAAGAAGTAAATGCACTATGGACACAAAGTTCTCTAGAAATCCGCCTTTATTCAATTCCTTGGCTTTCAAAAAAATGACATCAAGAGTTGCAGTACAAATTCTGGAACTCAAGAATGTTGATTAAAAAATTTTGATCCTTTAACTCGAATGATCTTCCTCTATTTATAGTGTATAGAGGGAAATTACAAATAGGAAGCTTTCAATGAATTACCACATGTGGAAGCTATGAAAAGGGGAAACAACTTCCAATATTATTCCTGGAATTCCTCTTTACATGACATGCATGATTTATAACTAAAAATAGAACCTTCTATTGTACATGTTTACCACCTATTTCCAAGTAATTGACTTCTTCAACTAACTTGAAGTAACAGATTTTATAGCCAATTACGTAATTTTTACAATTTTAATTGATTTCTTGATTTTTTTTGTCAGAGAAAATAAATTTGCAACACTCTTAGTCTTGTTCTTCTTCTATACTATGCATCCTGATCCAACCTATATTGAATTTCTAGTTCATTCACTTTAGCAATGAATGATCTGAATGATATCTCTTCCTTGAATATGAGATGACTTTTTCTCTGATATGTTGTTGAATCCTTTACTTCGATTCTCACCAAACTAGATCTAGAAGCAGGTGACTAAGATTTACTTACGGGTGTTATCTCTAACCTATTTTCCCTCTTATCCTTGAAGATTTTACAGTTCTTCTCTAATACGTGAACTAGTGTAATGTTTTTTGTAAATAATTCAACCAAAACTCATCACCATTCATCATGCCTGAATCAACCTTTGTTTGAGAAAATGTAGCAACAGAAACTTGCAAGTTCCATAACTTTCACTCTGTGGCTCCATTTTAGGTGTCATTTTCTCAAGCTCTACACATTAATGGCAATATTTTCCTTATTTCCATCAAATCCATTTTTGCACCTTTTTGGACCAAGCAACTTCTTACAATCTCCTAAAAGAATCATGAGCTTTGATCACCTTTAGAAAAATTATTAATTAAAAATAATAGATAGATTTTTGAAACCCTAGGCCTGGGGAAAGATCTAGAAGGAAGAATGAATAGGATACAAGAATTTCTGAGAAAACAAACCAAAACACAAATAAAAAGAAATAAAACAAAAAAATAAGCTATGGGTAATTTCTCGAAAAAAATCTCCGATTTATTAATCTACAAAAATGCTTCCCCTAGGTGAATGTTCTATAGTAATAATGTTGGGGTGAAGTGCTTTATATAACCTAAATCCTCTAATTTGAGCTCAATCTATTTTTAAAAGAATTGTATTTATATAATAAATAAATAAATAAAATTATTTAAGACAAAACCTGGTGAAGGGATAAAGTGAGTTTTAGCATGTGGGTACTTGGAAAATTTAGCTTTTATGTCTCTTTGGGCATACCTTAGAGCAATGAAAACAACTGTAGGAAAAACAAACACAAAATGACCCGTTAGGTGAAAAGAATGGATTTTTGTTTTTAAAGTGGTAGTCCCATATTTCAGGTTGAAATCTTGGGGTCACCACCTAAATTTGAAGCTGGATAAGAAACCACGGTTTTATTTATTTTTATTTTTAAATACATTCTTTAAAATAGTCCACCTACCTTGAGAAAGGTTCCACATTTTGCATTGACGTCTACCCTGTGAGCATTTGCAACTACAATATCTACCAAAATTTCTCTATCTTTTATGCTTTGTTTGGCGTCCATACCCTATTCATGAGCTTACATTTTGGCATAGGCCAAGAGTACACAGGAAAATGTAAACTAATCTGGTTGGAGACCTTTTTGTAGCATACATTGAATAGTGTGACAGTCCTTAGAGGTCACCCATTCTTTTGCATGCTTCCACACTTGCCACACTCCACTATTATGCCCATTCACTTTCCTCAACGATAAACAATACTCCAACCCACTCACAATGTCTTCCCACTAGCTGAAAAAGCATTCCAACCACATTAAGGGACACAATGATAGGTTTGGGAGCCCCACATGCATTTTTAGAAGCCCTTATGCCTTCACTTGGTAATATTTACTCCACTCACTCAACTGCTTCTTAAACCCATTCCAACCTTTTTTTTATAAAAATGGCTTGTTTTTTTTCTTTACTGGGCACTACAGAGGCCTTGGTTGATTGTACAAGCTCTACACATCTTGTTATTGCTTCTACAAGTCAAACAGTTCTCATTCAGTCACAAAATAAATCCCACCTAGCTTGTATCACCTTTCCCATTATAATATGTTACATTTAGTATTCAAATTATTGGGGTAATATAGCAGTGTAGGTAACCATATTACATACATAATATTTCATTGGTTGTGGGACACTTATGATTGTTACCTTGTTACTCACATCAAATATGCATCTTCAATAGATATTTGAATTGCATTTTCAACCCTATAAACCTTATGTACAATACTATTAAGAACGACCATACCACTTTATTGTTCTATTCACTAAATCAGGCAATCACTACGTACATCTAGCCTCTAAATATATCGTTTATTTTCATGATGTCTAAGTAGGAGAATTAATCATTTAGACCTCTTTACATTTCTTTGACATTGGGCTTATTCTGTTCATTTTTATCTCTTGTTGTTTATGATTGAAAACTTAAATTTTTGCATACTAGTCGAAATATTACTCAAATTTGACTTCATTATTTTATCCTTCTTATTATTTTTATAGGAATGCTCATTAGGGAATAGAGTTCTTGGGTGCTATTATCCCATCTGCATTCTTTTTTCATCTTTCATTCTCTTTCCTATGTATCATATGTTACTTCTTTATTGTCTTCTCTTATCACCCTTTTTCCACCTTTGACTTGTTAACGATGAAACCTAAAAAAATGAATCATTTATATATACGTCTTATTAACCTCATAAGGGGGAAGCACATAAGAATCAAAAGGCACGTAAATCAAAGACTGAATTTTAGACTACATTACTCACTGCACATGGGAAATTACACAGAATTCCATACAAAAACTTTTGCATTTGGAAGAAATTAGTTATATCCCACTATCTCTTTGTGTGACTGGTACTAGGGAAACATGGCTCAAATGACACTATTCCAATAATTCACACACACGCGCGCGCGCACACACACACACACAGAGGAACGACAAATTCTTGAATGTAGTGAAACAATTAGTGACAATCACATTAAGGTGACCTCTAAATTCATTTTGAGCCATGCATATATCCGTATTTTTATTCATCTAATGTGTTCTTAAGTATTATACAGATGTCTAGGGTTTATTTTTGAAGTACAGGTCTAGCAAAGTGAATCTAGCAACACACAAAAAATAATGAGTAATACTAAGAAACACTGAAAGCACGAGATTATGAGCCACTCAATAGACACAAGGGCCCAAGAGGCCTTGTCCCAGTATAGGTGTTCATGTCCTTTAGATTCGTAGATCATAGTTACAATTACAAACCTTAAAAATCTTGGAATCTACCCTTCTCGACAAATCTCTAGTCCAAAATAAGTCTAGACCTATAGATAGAAGTTGGATCATTCTCAAAACCATATCTATCTCTCTTTCTTGCATTTACTTTTCTTAATCTTGTTTACTTATTTGTTTTCTATTTGATCAAAAGTTTCCTTCATAAGGTTTAATTTCCTTAAATCATTTGGTGAACCTGATCTCCTTCATGCTTATCTTGTCAAATACCTTTTGATCATGACTAGTACCTTTCATGAATTTCTATTGAGTATCTAAATGAACCAAATTATTATCTTGTTGAGCATCTTGAAAATATCGATCTATTACTTTATGCTAGTCATGAGGAACCTTAGAGAATCAATTCATCATCTCCTCTTGGTAAAAATATTTCTATTATACTTCAGATATTATATTCCATTTTCTTCCTGCATTATCAATATACGCTCTTCTACTTCTCATATTCCTACCTCCACACCAAATTACAAGTGTGTCCTACTTGGTGGAAAAAATATTTTAAAATATGACAAGTAAATAAATATTTAAAAATACTATTAAAACTTTTAAAAATATTATAAATTATCGATGCCATGCACCTTGGTTTTTATAAGCTCTTAAAAATACATATTTGGACGTTTTATATGTGTTTGGTCATGTTTTGGTTATTAGACATATTTTGCTGGAGGTATCAAAATTGCAAAAAAGTGGGACATAGTTATATGCTTTGACATAAATCCTAATGTTTCTATTATTATTATCTCACACATTTAGCCTAATTCCTGTCTAGGAACTCAAGCTTTAGATTCTCTTTATAATCATTTGCAAGCACAAATATTTCAATTACAACATGCTACTTCTTCTTCATATCCATCCCTTGAGTCTTCACTTCTTCTTCATAGTTCCCTTTCACATGAAGTATTTTCTTATCCAATCCCTCCCAATTTTACTCCACAAAATTTTCCCCTATTCGATGGCCATGGAAATCCTCAAGAGATGCGTAGATATATTCATGTTATTTTCCTAGACTATGCATTTGATGAAACCCTCTTGACAAAGTAGTTTCAATGGAGCTTACATAATTATGTTTTGTGATGGTTCTATGAATTTCCCTTGCATTATATTAAATCATATAATACTTTTTAATTGTTTCTAACTCATTTTTTCTATGAATATCAGAACCAAAATAACTTGTGCCAAAATGGCTAAAATTAAAAAGGATATAATGAACATCGTATTGATTATGTATTACATCACAAGAATAATCTTTCTAAAATTAAAATTGTATTAGGTAAATCTTAAATAAATAAACTATTTATTCAAATTATTCCCTCCATTTTTATTAATGATAAAAAAAAATTGACTGGGGCCCTACCATGATACATAGAGTGATTGAAAGCATAGATAAAAACATTAACATACCAAGTTACAAAAAGAAGTAGCTGCCCAACACCAAAAGAGACTACTAGGTAGGAGAAACAGTTTTGTTATGAATCGATTTTTTCTTCTTATGTACCATTTTCCACAGTTTTGAAACGTCCTCAACAAGAAGTATAAATTTTAGTTCATCTATTGGAAGGTATGTTCCTTTATTGAAAGGAAAGAGAGGAGGGACATTTTCCTTAGCTGCTTTACAAAATTTTGGTTCAACATTTTTCTTCATCTAAATTTCACCATTAAATTTCCCCTTGTTTCCATCAGTTGTAATTTCCCTAAGTGGAGTTATTGGGACTAATTTGGCCACTTGCTATGAATCTGTATTCTAATCTAAATCTCCCTTAGTATTAAAGACTAAATTATTTGGGAGGGAATGTTTCCACTAATTGGCTCTTTGATTTTTATGCTTTGCCATCCCTTAATCAACAGTACTATGTCCTAAAGTAAAACATCTTCTGTATCTAAAAAGTAAACCTTCATACTCTAAAGGTTGTGTCCATGTTCTGTTTTGAAATTTAAGCTCAATGTATGTAGAAAGGTTCCTACAGGTGTCAAGTCCAACTAAAATTATGGCATAGGTTGTGTGTGTAAAATTAGTAGTTGGGGAGTCAATGTTTAAAATGTATCCCAAAACATTGCCAATGGAGATCATACAGTCATGATCCCCAAATTGAAAGGTAAATGCGGTAGTCTAAAGAATGGTTTCTTTTTTATTCATATAATTCCTTTGACCATCTATTATATACATCGAAGATTGATGAGACTAAGTTACTTTTTTTGTTAAAACTCAAATACAGTTATAATACTTTCAATCATTCCTCTTCTAAATTTCCAAGCAAGGTTACCAGTAGATCCAATTATAATGATTCTAACGGTATTATAAATGTTTTCCTTCAACATCCTAAGATTCATATCGAGCCTAGTTAGCAAGTTTTTACTCGATTTCCTTGCCCTCCACATATGTTGTTTCCCAAAATCATTCAAAGAAACTTGATGTCTCTTCTGCCTAATCTTGAGTATCTCCTAACATGCCCCATGGAAGAAAGTTTGATGAGCACGATGAAGGCAAAAAAAATAGAAATTATTGAATGTCTTGATCAAATATTCATTAATCATGCAAATATATACAACATTGAAGGGAAGGTTGAATGGCAACCGTCACTACCACACAACACCAAAGAGTAACCAACCATGATAATTAATAATGTATTAATTTTCTAACATTACCCGCCTTAATACATTATTTTTAAACATCATATTTCCAAATAGTGGACCCCCCTTATTTCAAACATTGTAACAAGTTTTTTTACACTCTCTGTGTAGCCTACTCACCTTTGAGGTGGCATGTCATCTTTGAGGCTTCACGGTCTTGTTGACACCTTGGTTTTTCCTTACAGGATTACCACAAATCTAGAAGCAACATGAGTACATCTCTTTGCTAACACCTACAGTGGTTTTCAGTTTCCTAGATTACCAAGAACCCGTATGGTTTTTAGTCTACATGTTGACCACGAACCCGAAGGTGATAGGATGTTTCAAATATACACTTCGGTGGTTTCTCATATTTCCACAAACCCTTTAACAAGAACCAAACACTACTTTGTGTTTTTTATCCTCATAAGTCTCTTCATCAGGATGTACCATACTGGAAAGTATTGCTCAGCATTTAATTGAAAAATACACTGCACACAACAAAACCACATTACGCACAACAAAAATAAACACACTAACAAAAATGTCACCATAACAATGATGCGACCCCGTCGTAGGTGTCTAACAAGAGGATGTCAATCGTCTTCCAACCGTCGTGTATCCTCCACCTCGCGTAAGTTGCTACTTAGTTAACAAATATGTCTTTAAGGCTCGTTTAACAAATGATTCAAAACTCTACTACATCTCTTATGTATGTTTAATGTTGAATATCTTTGCAATTCGTAAACAACCACCTAATAGGTATCCTTCTCAATTTTAAAAACCTTTGTCAAAGATCTATCAACCCAATATTGCTTCTGATCCTCGAGGGTTAGACTCTCCATCATATTTTCATTGATGTGAATATCAGGCTCATACATGAAGGTAACTGCTTTAGCGGGTGACCACTTTGCATGGTCCTTACCGATACCTTTTCTAGCTATGGCACGAAGCTTTAACTCTTGACCACAATAGAGCTTCACAACAATTATACGCCTTTTCTCGTTGGGGTTGAAATCGTTAGCAGATTAAGAGGTTGCGTGGGAGGTGACATCGACTGGACGGACATGAAAATTGAAGGATATGAGGTCTAAGCTGGTGACGTCGACAGAGAAAGACAAACATGTTTGAAACAGGCTGCCACGTTTGAAGTAGAAAAACGCCAAATTTAAATACCAAGCATAGGTATTACTCTTATACGCTGGTCGTCGTGCTAAAGAGGTCGTTTGGGCGCTGCAATTATTCACTCATATCCACGCCAAATCCAAACACGTCCTGCCAAACTCGTTCTCCTGATTACTGCACAACAACAGGACAACAGGTCTTTGGATTTATCTTTCGTTTCTTTATTCTGCACGTCTCCCGTAAAAACGAAAGTGTCTGATTTCAAGACAAGTTGCACCAGAAAGTGTCTGATTTATGGTCCATGGATCCAATAGATCACAGTTTGTGTCAAAGACAAAAAAATAAAACAAACTCCTAAGCGACAACAAACTGCCACGCTAAAGGTCGCACCAAAATCTAGAATGATGAATCAACGCCAAAGCTTTTCCTATATTCGTCGTTGCCACGTCCAAGAGGTCTTCTCAAGGTTTCCACATACGCTAAGATAAGAGATGCTGTGATGCCAATGAAGGAAAATACAAAATAAGAACGAATTGAATGCCTTGATCAAATATTCATTAATCATTCAAATATATACAACACAAAAGGGAAGGTTGAAGGGGAACCGTCTACTAGTTGGAGATGCCAGGAAGGCAGGAATAACTGCCACATAACACCAAAGTGCAACTGACCCAGATAATTAACAATGTATTAATTTTCTAACACATGCATGTTGTGATTACCATGGATGCAAGGACAATTCTACCGACAATTGTTTTAAGCTTATTTATTTGATTTAAGATCTCACTAAAAATAATGATATCCAATATCTTCGGGCAATGTTTTCTACTATCAAACCTACTATGACAATGGAAAGTTATAAATATAAAATTACTTATTACCTGAGCATTACAAGTCATCTCATGATTCATATTTAATCATACCTACCACGCGGTACCTCCTCTTGATTCTTTGGATGATCCGCTTGAATTCTATTTGGTCCCAATAATTTCTCGTCACTTGCTATCAATCTACATGATGTTTATTTACATGCCTCATTCTCCTCCCATAGACTACAAATCGATGTTTCTATTAGGCCTTGTACTATTAACAATGTTATGGTAGATCCTACATTAAAATCTAGTGCATTCTCATTATCGTTCTTGTTGTCGATTTGCTTCCCTCTATCCAAGAAGACACACATGTCTCCCACTTCTGATGGCCATGTTATTCTACCCATTACTATTGGGTCATTTTCTATTTATATGACATTTACTATTTCATCTATTATTACACGTTGTAATATTATCTTAGGACTCCCTTTATTCTGAGTTGTAAAATTCATTGATTCTATTGTTCATTTGTTCTTTACGTTTATCCACAAGTGAAATCTTATAACTATTCAAGGCATTCCACAATGGACACCTTTCTCCCTGGTTGTGATAGCCATTCCATGTTAAGTTGCTCCTACTCCTAGTGTATCTTCTCCTATTCATGATGGTTCCTTACTCTTGACATCTCCTATGCTATGTGGAGCCCTTGCTTCTAGTTTAACAACTCTTACGCATCCATCTTAGTTTACTTCACATATGACTATTGTCTCTATTAATAAAAGAAAATGAATAACATTATAATAATTTACTGAAGTCTTATATATACGTGTGTGTGTGTGTGTGTGTGTGTGTACATGCATGGTGCTGTAATATATAATAATATAATCTAAATATATATATATATAGAATAGATATATATGTGATATGTATTATATACATATAGTGTATATACATACATATATATGTAGATACAATAGCTATAACATCTATATATATCTGTATCTATATATCTATATATAGTTATGTATACATATATATATATATATATAATATATATATATATATATATTATCATGTCATGTATGGATACATATATAATGTATATTCATTAGATATAACCTATATATATGATATGTATATATAATATATACAACATATTGTCTATAAATGTATATATTATATGTATGGATATAGATATAATATATATATATATACATATATATATATATATATATATATATATATTTAATGTATATATACATACAATATATTAACATATATACATACAACAAACATAATATATATATATGTATGTAATTGTAACGAGAGACATAGCCGAGAATGTATATATAGGAAGATGTAGATGATGATGTAGTATAGGATAGAATGTATATATTATATATGTATTATATATATATACTATATATATATATATATATGATATGTTATATGTAGATGTTATGTATATGTATATATAGGTTAGATAGTATAGATATATGTATATATACATATATACCTATATAATATTACATATACATACGATATATATTATATATATATGTATAGAAGATATAACATATACATTAAGATATATATATATATATATATATATATATATAGATAGAATATAAAAACACACATACATATATATGCATTGGAAGGAATGGAGCCCAAACAGATAAGCTTGGAGGTGGAAGGTCAAGAGACAACCCAAATAAGGAGATAGAAACACAAACAATGGAATATGCTAACATTCCCCTCTTATTACTTTGTTTTTACAGTGGACCCCAAAACATCATCATCTTCTTTTTTTATTCTTGTACTTCTTCTTCTTATGAGTCATCATCTTCTTAAATCGTGATGTGTCCATTCTTCTTCTTTTGGTGAGGAAGGCTAGAATCTAAAGGTTTCCATATCTCCTCTCATTTTCACATGTGCCATTTAGGAATATGTAGACATGAAGCTAATAGATTAAAAAAACATAACAAAAGAAAATCCAATAGTAGAATGCACCAAACCACATCTCAAAATTGTTCTGTAAGTTCAAATAAGAAAAAAAATAATTGATGGAGAATTGATGTAGTTTTATTAGTTAATTAGAATTGGAGAAAGATAACATTCTTTGGCTTCTGAGATAAAGCAAGCTAAACGTGACAAATGTTTATAAATTTTATCAAATGTTCTCAAATTTATCTTCAAATAATTGAGTAGAAACTCAGCAACACTATTGCAATCATGCCAATACTCGATAATGATTAGTTAATAATATTATAAATGATATAAGTGGATATGTTTTCTTTACTATTAGTCCCTCAATGTTATTATACATTTAAGTTATTTTTAAGCATGTTTTGTTTTTTTTAGGATATGAGTAAAGTTATGTTTTGTTTTTTGGGATAAGAGTAAACATATTTTCAACTAATATTTGTATTTTTTATACTGATTTTTTATGTCTAAAATTTTGGGCTTTACATAGTTGTAACTTTTCTACTATGATAAACATTGACATTAAATGAATTGTTAGTCATTACTTTGACTAATGTGAAAGTAAAGAGTAAAAACTTTTAATGACTTAATTTTGTAAAACTTATTTGAGGGGAACTCCTCTTCCATAATAGTAGTTGGGCTAACCAACCACATGATTGTTTGTATCCACTCCATCTGGGCCGAATGATTTCTCATGAAACACATGGATTTCCATAGTATTAGTTGGCCCAACCAACAGCATGTTCTTTGTATCCGCCCCATCTTGAATATTGGTATATTTCAATTGAGTGAAATATTTGAATTTTTTTTACTTTCAATAGGGGACAAGTGAGATTCCATTGATTGTAGCTTAGCCCCCAAACGCAAGTCAACAACAACACATTCCACCAAACCTCTTGTCACCATCACCCTCTCTAGATTTGAACATCAACTCGCAGCGATTCGGTTTCAAAATCATTATGATTATTAAACATGTTTTTAACTAATTTTTAAATTTTAATACTGATTTTTTTGTTTTAAGATTTTGGCTTCACATATGACTATTTTATGTGTGTGTGTGTGTGTGTGTGTGTGTGTGTGTGTGTGTGTGTGTGTGTGTGTGTGTGTGTGTGTGTGTGTGTGTGTGTGTGTGTGTGTGTGTGTGTGTGTGTGTGTGTGTGTGTGTGTGCATTGGAAGGAGTGGAATCCAAATAGATAAGCTTGGAGGTGGAAGGTCAAGAGACAACCCAATTAAGGAGATAGAAACACAAACAATGGAATATGCCAACATTCCCCTCTTATTGCTTTGTTTTTACAATGGACCCCAAAACATCATCATCTTCTTTTGTTATTCTTGTACTTCTTCTTCTTATGAGTCATAATCTTCTTAAATCATGATGTGTCCATTTTTCTTCCTGTGTTGAGGAAGGCTAGAATCTAAAGGATTCCATCTCTCCTCTCATTTTCACATATGCCATTTAGGAATATGTAGACATGAAGCTAATGGATTAAGAAAAGATAAAAAAAGAAAATTCTATAGTAGAATGCACCAAACCACATCTCAAAATTGTTGTGTAAGTTTGAATAAGAAAAAAAATATTTGATGGACAATTGATGTAGTTTTATTAGTTAATCAGAATCAGAGAAAGATAACATCCTTTGGCTTGTGAGATAAAACGGGTTAGACATGACAAAAGTTTATAAATTTTATCAAATGTTCTCAAATTTATCTTCAAATAATCAAGTAGAAACTCAGCAATACAATTGCAATCATGCCAATACTCGATAACGATTAGTTAATAATATTATAAATGATATAAGTGGATATGTTTTCTTCTTTACTATTAGTCCCTCAATTTTACTATACATTTAAGTTATTTTTAAGCATGTTTTTTTTTTAGGATATGAGTGAAGTTATGTTTTGTTTTTTGGGATAAGAGTACACATATTTTCAACTAATATTTGTATTTTTTATGTTTAAAAATTTGGGCTTTACATAGTTGTAACTTTTCTACAATGATAAACACTAACATTAAACGAATTATTAGTCATTACTTTGACTAATGTGAAAATAAAGAGTACAAAATTTTAATGACTTAATCTAGTAAAACTTATTTGAGGGGAACTCCTCTTCCATAATAGTAGCTGGGCTAACCAACAACATGTTTTTTTGTATCCACTCCATCTGGGCCGAATGATTTCTCAAGAAACACATGGATTTCCATAATAGTATTTGGGCCAACCAACAACATGTTCTTTGTATCTACCCCATCTTGAATATAGGTATATTTCAATTGACTGAAATATTTGAAAAATTGTTTACTTTCAATAGGGGACAAGTGAGATTCCATTGATTGTAGGTTAGCCTCCAAATGTGATTCAACAACAACACATTCCACCAAACCACTTGTCACCATCACCATCTCTAGATTTGAACATCAACTCGCAGTGATTCGCTTTCAAAATCATTGTGATTATTAAACATGTTTTCAACTATTTTTTTTTAATACTGATTTTTTTTTGTTTTAAAATTTTGGCTTACATATTTGTAACTTTCCTACTATGATAAACATTGACTATTAAAGGAATTGGTAGTTATTACTTTGACTTATATGAAAGTATAGCAAATAAAAATTTACTATTAAAGGAAGTTTCTATAGTGAACGTAATTCAAAATTTACCTACATCTGATTTGTCTATCAAACAAAGTGTAGTGTATGTATTGGAATATCTCTTCCTTCAGGTGTAACGTTTCAGTAATATATCTCTAAATCTAGTGGAAAATGTTAGGGTTTTTCTTGTTTAAAAGATCCTTAAAAGTAAAGGTCATTCGTAATGAAACCGTGCAAATAAATACTAGAAATCGTACATGAAGTGTACGATGGAGATATCGAATGGGATGGAGTGAATCATAAAGACATGAGGAATGGAAAAAGATGAAAAGGATGAGAGGTTATCAAGAAGGTGTTCAATGGAGGGGGAGGGGAATTTTGTTCCAGTGTATCATGGAATTAACCAAGACATAAACACTTTCGATAATCATCTCAGCTTAGCCAATTCTCTAACAATTCACACTAAATGTGGAAGAGATATCACAAGCGAGACAAAAAATTAGTCAACAAAGTTTTGTCCTATGTAAGAAAACTGTCAAGTGTGAAGCAAAAGAGATGGAAGAACTATTAGTGGGAGGCGGACACTGGTAGACCAATTAGAGGGTGCCACCTAGTGATGATTTAATGAACAAAATTGGACACATGGCAGCATTCTGCCATACTTTTGAGAGATGGCTCTAGGGAGACGTGAAGTCTCAGAAATAAGCCAAATTTTAAATATTTTTAGCTTTAGCCCTCTATTCGCAAAGAAACCATAGAAAGACACGTGTCAAAAAATTTCTTACCTCACAACAAAAGGTATTCCAAGGACTTATGTTCACAAGATAAACTGAGATTTAAAACAAGCTTGACATCCACAACGACACAAGCTGCAGAATAAGCCACAATTCATATAAATAATAATATTATATATTATTAATATTATTTATAATATTAAGTAATCAATAAATTAATATAATATATGGTATAAATATGATAATATATACACATTTTATTTTTATTAATACTATTAAATAATATTTAAAATATTAATGATAAATTTATATAAATATATACAAATAGTAAAGTATGTATTTATTTTCAAATTATTTATAATATAATAGTTTATAATTATATATTAATATGTTAGTAAAAAGTGTGGGATCAATGTATATGTATGGTGTGTGTGTGTGTGTGTGTGTGTGTGTGTGTGTGTGTGTGTGTGTATTAATATTGATAATATTAAGTAATATTAGTATATTCATAAATTATTATAATATTTGATATAAATGTGATAGTTTACATACATCTTATTTTTAATTAATACTAAAAAACTAGAAATCGCATGTGTTTCATGCGATGTGAATGCCGAATGGTATATGTTATTTGTTTTAGAGGTATAATTATTACTTTTGTAGTTGATGTTGATAAGGGGTGTGATTGATTTTGTAAGTGTAGAAATATAGATGGGACAATTAATTTTAAGGTTGTTTCTACATTTCAAACTTGTTAAAAATTCATACATGAATACATTTGATACCGTTTTTGATAGTTAGTTTATTTTATAGTTGATGTTGTATGTATTTAATTCAGGTTTATTGTGTTAGTTGTGCATCATTTGTTCGGTTGGTGTTTTGTTGGAAAAACATTTATTATATAGTTGATAATGTGTGTGATTGGTATTTGTAGTGTAGGAAGTTAGTTGAAACATTACATTGAAATGTTGTATGTGTACATTTAATTATGTTACAGATTCATACATTTAAAGTTGCATATCATATTTCAAAACATCAAATAAATGTAGATCTGTGTGCACATAATGAGACATGTATACATTTGCAGTATTTATATCATAAATGGTAGCCTTTAGTGGGTAATTTTAGTTTCAATAAACATGATTACATTTGGCACCCCTTGAATAATAGTTCTGATTTGGATAGAAGAAGTGTTGAGTATAGTAGTAGTGGAGGTGCTATCAAAGCAGAGGGTAGTATTTAGGATAGTTTGAGTGATATTAGTCTTGCTTCCTCCTTTCTCTTGCTCCAAGTGTTGGTACATGCGCCATATTTCAGTATCTCTCGAATGAAGAAGTATGTGAAATGCGTAGATTTACAAGCGAGGGATTTCTAGAGAAAGTTGTGAATGTCAGACCCTGCCTTTCAGGGGTTCCAATTTCTATTGATTCTCTATGCAAAGTAAGTCCCTGCGACTTGTGGATAGTTAATACCCAGGAAATTTTAATCAGCAATTGTTTTCGATTAACTCTCCAAATAGGGGATATGTGAGGCCTGCGTCAACCCATAGATTTGTAATAAGCATGATTTTTTGTTGTTTGCACAACAAAATGTTTTGTTCAAACTGATCATCATCAGGATTTCCTGGTCCAGTCCACCTGTTACTTTTAGCATTGGATTAGGCGATCGGACCGTTCAATGCCTTCAACATATATAGGTTGTTGGAGTCCACCTGATCATTGTTTGCAAACAAATTTGTTGTGTCCTTAAAAATGTTGAGCTCTTACTGAGTTAGGTGTGTGTCTGTGTGAGACATTAAGATTTACCAATCCTCAATTAGAGGGGTTGAATCTCACATGTGGAACAGTAAATTCTGAAATGAAACGTGTGCATTGGTTGTTCCTTGTTGTTGAAATATTGTTTACAATGTAATGGAAGTCTGAAATCCCTTCCAAAGGGTTTCTCTGTAGGAATTACTTTTATAAAGAGGACTATCCAAAACCGGCGGTAATTGGTTGAGGTTGCTGAGGAGGATGACTGATTTGTTCCCAAATTTAGATGTTCTTGAGTGTGGGAAAGCTTCGTGGAGCCTACTGTCAAATTTTATTAGTATCTTTGGGCCAATGAAACTCAGTTCATCAATAAGAACATATTTTATATGTTTCAATGACTCCTGAAAAGATGATAATGCACTACCTTCAAGGGGTTTGATCTTTGATTGGAATACGTATGGTTGCGTGGATTGTGGATGTAGACATGTTGAATGTTGAAACACCGATAGGGGTGAGAAGAAGTAGAGGTGAGGGATATGTCGTTAGTGATGTGAATGAATTATAGTTTTATTTATCAAAAATGATTTGCTTGTGTGATATGTTCCTTGAATTATCAATCTTAGTGGAGGTAGAAGGGTTTTATTTACTGAATGGTGTAGTATGGTATCAAGAGCTAGTTGTTGTTCTAGAGACAAAGGAAGTGTGGAAGATGGTGGTGTGGTCTGCATGTTGTTGTTAATTGTGTCTGCCTTCTCTCTCTCGATGAATGATGAACCAGTTATCTGGAAATCATGCGGAACGCCATGTATGTTCCGATTATTTTGTATATCGAAATCTCGTTTCCCCAACATGTCAAGATTGTCTAGACCCGTGTTATTTTTCAGGTGAAGTTGTGCAAAGACCTGCCATGCTTACAATGGTTCGTGTTGAATACTGCATTCAAGCTTAGAGTTAGAAATAACATCTGTAACAACTCCTGTGTCTGCAGTTATGCGTAAAACGTGCCACGATCTATAGTTGTGCTTGAACATGTCCCAAGTGCCGTTGATGTCAAGTGGGATTGAGCCAAATTCAGACGCAATATTTCTGAAAGGATTTTATAAAAGGAGTTCTGACTAATAGAAAAGGTCATATGACGTTGAATATTGAGTTGGAACATCCACAAATCACGGGTGGACCCAAAGAATTGCTTGTGTCAGTCATTTTTTCCATTTATCGCCTTTACGGTTCTTGTTGTAGCTCCAATATCAAGCAAATTTAATAAGTGGTAGGTGTTCCATGGTTGTTGGATGAACTTTATATGCATCCAAGAAAGTGGTTGTTTGTTGTGCATCAACGTCACTTTCAACGACACGCGTTAGAAATTTTTTTCCAACATTTAATGATACAAATGGAGGACTGCAAAGAACAAGTGGCATGTTATTTGTGTGCTTATGTCATGTTCAACAATGATTTTTGTGAGCATTTTATGGATCATGATATGTTCTAGAGAATCTGCGTTTGCGTCTCTTGAAAATCTGGATACCATTTGGTGATATTTTTCTGAATGTTGCTCGAATTTCGAAGCATATTTTGTAATATACTTAAGAATAAAATGGTGGAAAAGTAAAGATTGGAAATCAACATTTTCTCTCCTTATGTATATCATAGTTCAATTGTGGACATTCAATCTGTCATCATTTATGCAAGGGAGGTACTTAATTTTCCCATCACTTTCAATGTGCAAGGAATAAGTAGGTTACGTGGCCTAGGGGGCATTGTACCACTACTGCAGTTGTGATTACTTTCTACATAGGCATGTCTTCACTGAGCATTTAGTGTTGCGCTGAGCTCGATTAAGCAGTTCTTCAAGGACTACATGAGGGGAGGAGGATATAATTTGTGTTTTATCTAGCAAGAAAGGGTCATCTAGGAGTGACCTGTGAACAAAATCCAAGCGGTTGCAAGCTGGGCGAGGGTTCTAGGAAGACACAAACTTATCAAAGTATTTTTGTGGCCTCAATTACTGTTGTATCCTCCTAGTCCATTTCGTCAACTTTAGGCACATTCTCAAGCCACAATAAACTATGGAAATGTGCAGAGCCTCTATGCTTCTATTCATACCTGCGAGACAAGGGAACATAAATATTAGCTATGTAGTTTGGAAAAAACTTTGAAATAAGGAGATTTGATTACATGTACCAAAATTCTATTGTTCCAAGTTCCTTCTGCAATATTTCTTCACGAAATATTGTGAATCTGTGATGTAGGTATGTTGACACTCGATGAGGCTTAGAGATAATGTTAAGTTTTCTCCAATGTTGTGTGGCTAGAGGATCAGCTGGGCACTCACCCAGCATATTATTGTGGAGATCTGGCCATTTAGTGTCTGCAATAGTTAGAGTGAAGAATAAGGCTGGTGTCCCCAATTGCTCCACCATATCTGAAAGCTCACTTCTAATTTTTTCCCAGAATTAACGTGTCCCTTGAAGGCTCAATCCAAAGCCCATTAAGTTATCTGGGAGGTTGTCTTCGGGATATTTCAGTAGTTGTCTTCACAGATCTCTAATTTTCAGAGGGATTCCATTTTTTATTTTATGTTTCACAAAAAATGATGATGTGGACTAAATTTTGTGTCGCATTATGAGGTTTAGATGGAAATAATGAAATCTTGGGAGGGAATTGAAGTGCCCATCATGGTAACACATCATATGAAGTGTGTATTCATGGATTGGAACTTATTTTATGTGGAGTTGTCGCCACATTGCTTTTCTTATGGGAAATAAAGTTGGGAAAGACATTGAGAACAGGCCCTCTGCATGGTAAATGGAATGTTACCATCGTGGTTGAGTAGGAACTGTTCGATTTCCTCCTTTTTTTCTGTATTGTAAGGTGTTGGCACGAAAGATGATGAGTGTTCATACGTTTCATCAAAGTGAGTGGGAAAATCAATACCATGAGCTGTAGAGGCACTTTACATTTAGGGTAGTTTCACTGTGGCTATGTTATTAGAGGAGGAAACATTTTATGACTCAGATGGTAGAGAGGAAATGGCATCATCGTCAATTAATATATCTTTGTAATAGGGATCGTGTTGGATTTTATATGTGTATTGGAAGGGGTGGGGTGTTCTGTTTCAGTAATTTTTGGATTTTAAGGTGGAAAATGGTCAGAAGGAGAGGAGAAATTGGTTGTATATGTGTGATAAACTGAAGAAAGGTCAGTACTTGAGACAATTTCATGTGGCATCCTAGTCATTTGGGGAAAAGTGGTAGTTGTCAGTGAAGATGGGTTCGTACGGAAGGAAATGGTGTGCTCATGAAATTTTCTTTCCATGGAAGTTACATGCGGAATGTTGGTTGGAAATTCTTAAGTAGTTGTATTTGATGGAAAAGATTGGAATGTTAGGGAATCATAGGTTGTTGGTTGATGTAAGTTGTAAGATATTAGAGATTTTCATTGTTCTATGCTCTAATTTACAACGTCGTTGCTTAGTAGTTAAGTGTACTTTTGTTTTTGCATAGTTCTCTCTTTGTTGGGCTCATTTCAAAGGAGTTGACATGATTGTGAGGTCACAGGGTTATGGAGTACTACCTATTGAAAATAATAATGCGGGTTAGCAAGTAACGATACATTGTTTGATGACATACAAATGCATAAATAAGTCAAAATATAAAACTAAATACAATTGTAATTCATATGGAGTTCCAATGGGAAATACACGTAAGAGTTAACAATTTGAGTATCGAGAAACTACATTTTTTCTTAAGGAAAAGAGTATTAGATATATAGAAACATACAGTGTGTTCACATAGTACACAAGGATGCAAATACTTACCTAACAAAAGTGCATGTATTTTTTATTTATTTTCTTAAAAGTACTAACAATCCACATAGTATTAGGAGACAATAGTATGTCAGTGTATAACGGAATACAACTGTTTTCTTTTGAAACAGGAAAAAAGAGAAATATAGATATGAAATAAGAAACATGGCGATGATAGTTCAAAGTATAGAATGGAATGGGTGAGGGTGTAATGTTTGAAGGGACAGGTGGGTTGGAAATCCTTACATAAAGGTTATGGAGGATTTGCACTGTTTTCTGCTTTCTTTGAATTGAGGATGACACATTTCAATCTATTTTTCTGCAATATGTTTCTTTTTTCAATGAAAGTCTAAAGTAGTATTCGTTGTCGATGACATTAGTTACAATTTCACTAGTTGCATCTTCATCTAAAGAAAATAAGTGGAGGTCGCTAGCTGCAACACCCATGATTAAATCAGATGTCTAATGAAAAGCGGTAACTGATTGAAGTTCTCATGTCAGGTCCTTTAGATCGATCCTTAGTGTGCATATCTATAATCATAGTTTTGAACTTGTATGTTGCAACTCAAACATAACCATGAACCCTTACCATTCTCTCTCACCTTTTTCCTTCATTTTTTGTCACCTTTTTTAAGAGGACATGCCTTGTAAAAAAATTTGTCCATGTTGATATTCGTGATTTCTACAGTAACCATGGCCGATTCATTTTTCTCAGTGTTCCCCATATTTAGTACCTTCGAAATCATTGTTACAAAGGCCAGGCTTTTTGGAGGGCCTATAAATAAGCTTGTGATAGAGGGCACCAGAAGGTAGTAGTCATCGGAATCTACACAACTATGAAGTGTATTAGTTTTTGAAATTTGAGGGTTGACATAAAATTTGGCACTGGAAACAATGTCAATTGAGCTCCCATTAAAACTGGATATGCGAGCAGCTTTCAAGGCAAGGACCGAGAGAGGCGATATAGAAATCATGTCTTCAATTTCTTTGCTTATCTCATCTAAGTGATGTCCCCACAATGTGACACTTACACTGAAACCCGACATGTCCTTTAATTATAGAGTTATCCTCTTAGCCTCTGATTTGTCATGCCTATGAATCATTGAGCATGGTGACATTGCAAGAACAATGCCAATCAAATCTGCTTTATAACGGTCATCAATTGTAGGTATGTCCTTAATTTTTGTGAAATGAAATTGATGGGAAGGTATTATATCCTCATATTCTAAGAGTGGAATTATGGTTGAGGACGCTTGCAGGGAAATCTCTAAAGCATTGTTCAAATGGCTATAACATAGTTTTTCATCGGGAATCCTCGCAATCATCCCAATGGAAATTGTATATAGCTTCGCATTTTCAATATGCTCATAGAATGCTTCAACGGCCTCATTGAAACATGTGACGTGAATTTCCCCTCTTTCTTGATCTACAAAATCAAACCCAAACACGAAACCATCTCCCCTTGCATTGTGATATTGGCGAAGGGTTTTTTTGGCTAGGGAATGACCCTCTACAGACCATATGCACATAGATGTATTCAAAGCACTTATTTTCGTTGGTGTTCTCACAAAATATTTGTTAACCTGGTTTGCACTTGCATCTGTTCGCGATAATTGACTGTGTTTCGAGAGCATTTGTTGGTAGTTGGATTGGAGCACTGATTACCAAATGTGTTTCGATAAAAACATTCATTTCAATGATAAGAGCAGTCCTACAATGGAAAAGGAAATCGGGATAGAATTAAAACTGAGTAACATATCGAAAAAACAAACATAAATAAATTATAATTAATATAGGGAGTTTATGTACATTGGTAATTGAGCGGGAGATGAAGCTTATAGTTCAATTTTGATCATTCTAATGAGGGATTTGTGTAAGCACACAATGGAGCCTTCTTGTATTGATTTTTTGGTTACACGACTTGCAAATTTGGAGGGTAGAAGTGTTGTCTGAAAATGTATCCCATCTGAAAGGTCAACATGATGTTGGGAACTAGTGTTGAGAATGGACCTTAGGGAGGACAAGTGCAGTATCTGAAATGTGGGGGTCAACATTGGAACCACCCTCAATCAATTGAGAAAATGCCTTCACGTGTCAAAGTTATTTCCATAACAACTAAAAGATGCTTGAGATAGTGGGAATTCTGCAAATATATGGTGGAAAATGTAAACTTGTAGGCCACTTAATCATGAAATGAAGGATGTGTTCAGGAAAGCATGCATTTGTAAAGAATTAGAACCTTTAAAGTTGGCTTCCTTATTATTTTATATTTTCTACAAAGCGCAAACATGAAGTCTAACCCTTTAACAATGCAATATGCAAAAAAGTGATATAATGTACAAAGCAAAAGAACCCTAATTGAACTCGTGCACGAGATATTATTGATATTAGATTGCGTAGCTTGCAAGTTAGATCATTAATAAACAATTATTATCACATATGGATATTTGATTACGTAGCTTGTAAGATATAGTTTAAAAATATCTCATGCATGTCGTAGGTGTTAGAGGGTTAGGAAATTTTTGAGTCTTTGGGTATTCATAAATAATAAAAACAAATTGTAGGAATATACAAAGAAACCATTTCCATGCGTAGATGATACCGTGAATGATGATTTGGTCCATCTCCTTATGTAGAAAATTTGGGTGGAAAGGATGTCTGTGTTTAAACTTTTACTGACTCATGAATGTGTTCAATATTGATATGATACAGATGTTTTACCATATATCAGCTCGCCATCTATTTGTCCAAATGACCGAACAAGACCTCTTCTCATGGAACATCATAATTGTAGCTTACAGTAGACATGAGTATCCTCACAAAGCATTGACACTATTTCAGAAAATGCAAAAAATAGGTGTTCCACTCAGATCAGTTCACTTTTTCCAACATACTCCCATCCTGTACCAAAATAAGAGGTTTGGAACATGGTATGAACGTTCATCAAAGCATAATAGAAAGGGGTTTTTTTTTAGATGATGTAGTTTCCAGTGCCTTACTAAACATGTATCAAAGCATAATAGAAAGGGGTTTTTTGTAAGAAATTCATAGTCATTGTTGATAAGATCTATCAATATCCTAGAGTTCTTCTAACTATGTTTTTTGTTCTATTCTGGAGTACCAGAAATTTCAACAATGCCTATCCATACCACCAGGATTTGAATCATGCAGCTTCACTTTTGCTCCTGATATCTCACGGATATGCGCTATATTAGATACACCTCTCCCAGATTAAAAAGGGGATTTTCTTGGAGTTTTATTCTGAGAGATTTGGGGTTTCTAGAGTTTTTTGCTTTTTGTGCTCTTTGCTTTTGGGTAGATGAGGAAACCATGTGTTCTGTGTCACACCCAAAGTCCTTGTGGATTTGAGGAGCATGAAGTGTGGTTAGAATGTGTGACAATGTTTTGCTTCCATGTTCAAAGAGCAACAAAGGTGCTTACTCAAGTTGAAGTGGGCAATCACTTGTCTCACTTTGTATGTGTTCCTGTGGTTTGATTACAAGCTACGACTTCTATGAATCCATAATATGGTTGAAGCTAGTAAACACTATAGAATTAAATGGTTTTCTTACAGCGAACAAAAAGCCCTTTTTTCTGGAGTGGTTGTATCAAGCATGTAAGCCTACTGTTACAACATAAATATCTTGTTGCGGTTTTGAGCATGCTAGTGTGCTTTCAATAAAAATAATTGAGATAAGCTAATTCACGTCCATATTTTTTGTAAATGAAAATTCCATTGACCTGCAAACAAGTTCATCATTGTTTAGACCATTCATACCCAAAGTAGAGCATGTCCCTGAATATTCACCTACGCTACATATACAGTATGGCGCCATACTAGTGCATACAAAAAGAAAATTATTTTAAACAACAAAGATTAAACCCTAACAATATCATCCACAAATTCTTAAATGAACTGTGTCAAGGTGTTTGGAGCTGGATAATTTATTGCCGAAAAGCTTCAGTATTTGCAGAGCACTTAGCATTCCCAATTCTTGAGCCACCACACCACTTAACTGGTTATTACCCAAAATAAGACGTGAGAGCTGAGAACAATTTCCTAGAGACTTTGGGATCCTCCCACTGAATCAATTACATGCTGCATCAAGTTCTTGTAGCTTGGTGAGCTTGAAGCCAATTTATGCCAGAACAAAGACCACAAACTGGTTGAATTCCAACCCAATGGTTTGCAACTTTGTACATTTCAAGAGAATGGAAAAAAACATCTCCCTTCAGATTGTTATTGACAAACATCAGTTGTTGTAGGCAGCCCATCATTCCCAATTACTAGGGTACCATTCTGTTTAATTGGTTGTCTTCTATTTGAAGAAAATTAAGCGCCGAAATATTTCTTATGGATTTTGGGATGTTGTCGTTTAGTTGATTGATGGACATGTCCATCAGTCATAATTTGGCTAGCTTATGGCCTACATCCTTTGGAATTGTCCTCACCAACTTGTTGTGATATAGGTTTAAGTTTTTCAATTCTGTACAATTCATGAGAGAATATAGAATGGATCCTCCTAGGTTGTTATTAGCCAACGACATTTCTCTTAATTGGGAAAGTGAACCCAATTCTTGTGGAATATAGCCATACAAGGAATTAGAAGATATATTTAACTCCTCCATGAAAGAACCAGTTTCCTAGCGCCTTGGGAATGCCACTTGTAAGGATATTGTTCTTCAACTTGAGCTCTCTCAGTTTCCATAATTGACCAATCTCTTACGGGATACTACCATTGAGTTTGTTGGAATTTAGAAGCAGGATGTTCTAATATGGTCAATGTTGTTAATATCTCAGATGGACTTGGTCCCTCTAGTGTATTATTAGACAATGACAAGTGATGCAATTTTGTGCAGTTATTCAGAGAATTGGGAATTTGTCCAGAAAGCAAGTTATTTTTTAGATTGGGCACTATTAAACGCCTGAGAGCACCTAGTAAATAGAAATAATAAGATAAGCTACTTATTCCCTATAAAATAGAAATATTTGAGATAAGCTAATCCACATCCATATTTGTTGTAAATGTAAATTCCATTGACCCGCAAACAAGTTCATCATTGTCCAGCCATTCATACCCAAAGCAGAGCATGTCCTTGAATATTCACCTACGCTACAGATATAGTATGGCGCCAGACCAAGTGCATACAAAAAACAAATTATTTTAAACAACAAAGATTAAAACCTAACAGTATCATCCGCAAATTCTTAAAGGAACCGTGTAAAGGTGTCTGGAGCATAACTTACCAATCTAGAAGAAGTGTTTGCAAACATCAATTTGACTTCTTGGTTTTATTCTTCGCTTGCATGCCCTTAGTTTTTGTGCTATGACTCCAGTGTATCTGCAATAGCCGATTCATTATGACCTGGGTATATATGGGCTTGGCTGGCTTAGTGATTTTCTATTTTTAGCTCAAACAACTATCTTAACTGCACTTATTGTTAATTAAAAACAAAAACAAAAATTGTTAATTATTAAAATCTAAAATTGTTAATTAAAAACAAAATCTAAAATTGTTGTTAATTAAAAACAAAAGCTAAAATTGTTAATTATTTAAAAACAAAAATTATTAAAATATAAAATTGTTAATTAAAAACAAAAACAAAAATTGTTGTTAGTTAAAAACAAAAGATAAAATTGTTAATGTTAATTAAAAATAAAAGCTAGAATTGTTAATTATTAAAAATAGCTAAAAGAGGGAGGAAAAAACACAAACGTCAAGACGACCGTTAAACTGTCAAATTTAACACAATCGTAGAAAACGTCTGAAGGGGCCTTTCCCATAGGAGGAACACCTTCGGCGTAATTACAATATTATTTACAAATTTATATAAATGTTATAATAAGTATCTATTCACTTTATTTATAATATATTTTAATATGTCAAAAATTATTACAATATATTATAATAATGTAGGAAGTTATATTATATGAAATTAATTTATATATTTTTGAAAAATAGTAAATAATTATAAATATATTAAATACATAAATAGTAGATTATAAAATATATAATAAATTAATTAATATTATATTATATTATTAATTTGTTATATTTTAATTATACACTATTATTATACATTACTAATATACAATATAAAATATAAAATATTAGAATATGATAATATGCTATATGTATTAAAAAATTGTATTAAGAATATTAATATATTATTCGTATATAATTATAATACATATTTTCATTATATTTATTTATAAACTCGAGTTTGTGGAACCAAGCAAATGATGAACGATGACTTTTGTTCTAGGTAGAGGTCAGCCGAGTTAGGGGAAAAGTGAGGACATGCTGTGAGTAAAGAGCAAGATAGGCGGTGAAGATCAAGAAGTCAAAGGTGGACACACAACGCTATTTCGATGACCCTTAGGACGATGGGCTCATCCGGACTTCAACCCCTAGAATGATCCATATTTTTATAACTTTTTTGGTCCAGAGTGCAAAGAGGCAGGAGACACGTAAGGAAAAAGGGAAATACATTATTATTATACATTACTAATGTACTTTTTAAAATATTATAATATGATCAGTATGATCCATCAAAGTATGCGGTCATTATGGTAGGGTTTGGATTGCATGGTTTTGGGGAGATTGCAACTAGTAATGAAAAACTGATTATGATTAAGGAGATAATGGTGAAGTTTAGATGTGGTGAAGAAGATAACGCAATATAGATTTTCAGCTTCATTATGGCAGGTTTCATAACTAATAAAGGTGTGACCAATGTGGTAGACAACCTGATCCCTATCATATTCATCGTGATGCGCCAACATGGCACCTAGAGTATGATTTGAGGTAGAGATTTAGAGATAGAAAGGATCCCCTTCGTGTGGAGGTGTGAGGATGGGTGGGGATAGAAGGTACATGTTGAGATCATCGAAGGCCTTCTAATAATTGATATCTCAATTGAATTGGGTGTCTTTGTGAAAGATATGATGGAAAGGTTAACAACAGTCAGAAAGTTACGAGATGAAATGACAGACATATTGAAGTTTACCTTGAAGACTTCAAAGATGTTTAAGATTAGAAAGAGGAGTAATCTCAAGGATGGCTTTAATTTGGTGGGTTCGACATCAATATCCTTGATAGAAATGATGAAGGAAATAATTTTTCTGGTCAGAACTTCGAAAACACACTTGGCGGGATTAAGATGGAGGAGGAACTAGATAAGATGTAAGAAGAGGATGTCAAGGATAACAATATGGTCCTATCACGTTGTTTATATTTTCCCAAGAGGTCATAGATGTAAACCTCTACGGTTTTATGGATAAGGTCATAGAAGATGTAGGTCATAGCTCCCTGATAATAGAAGGTCCCCAAAGGGGTGATGAAAGAATTTTTATGTTGGTCTTTTTGTGTGATGAGAAACTGATTATAACCATACAAAACATCCATAACAGAGAGCATCTCATAGATGGCCATGAGATTTACTAGTTGATCGATGTTTGGAAGGGGCAAGTCATTGTTAGGGAAGGTGATATTTAAATCTTGAAATTTGGTATAGATGCAGAGCTTTCTAGATTATTTATAAATGGGCACAATATTTGAAACCCGTTGTGGATAGTCGATGGCTTGGATGATGTTAGCAGAGAGAAGACGTTACAACTCATCTTTGATAAGGAGAGCAACTTGAGGGTACATGCGATAAAGATTCTACTTAACTCACTTGGCATCAAGAAAGGTCAAGGCTCATAATTTTGGAGTATGACCACAAAAAGCCTTGACTTTATTTGGAAATAAAGAAAGTGAAGGCCTCGAGTTCTTGTGGATCAAGATACTAGCTGACTTTAAAAATACAGGGCTTTTCGGAAGTCCTGAGGTTGTGTCAAGAGTGGATTCATTATTAAGAGTGGATGTGTGAGATGGTAAGGTCTTATAAAGATAGGAATCTTCTGACCCCATGTACGAAAGGATGGTGTCATCATCGATGCACTAGAGAATGTCAATGGTAAAGATTTATTCCTTTACCATGTGAGGAAATATGAGAAGAAGGGACCTAGTTTCACCCCTAGTCTGGTAAGTGACCCATCCCAAGGTGATGGTGGAGACTAGAAAAAACATTAAGAGGAAGGGACACAAGCTCATCCATGTCCATGGAATCATTGGAAGAAGGAGGGGGTGATGAATTGATATGCATGAGAGATGTAGGAGATGGGGGAGGTAAGGATGTTATGTTGAGATGGGATATAAGTGTGGAGCGGTTGAGAGTTGTGATTTACTTGCTATGTAAAAATGTGGTGGAGGACATTCTAAAGAAGGGGCTGATGGGCTTATGTTGGTTTAGACAGATGGGATTGTGAAGTGGTGACACTAGTATGAGTTTGAAATGTGGAGATTGAAATGGATTTTGTAATGGTGTTCAGATGGAGGATGGAGAAGACAAAATTCTTGTAAAGATTAATTAGGAGTAAAAATAACAAAAGAAGATGAAGAGATGATATTGATGACAGAAGAGGGGGAAGTAATTATTCAATGAAGATTAGGTGGGAATTGGAATGAACAGTTGAGTGGACCGGTGATTCTGAGGGAACAAAGCTGAATTTTGAAGGGAAACAATTTCACATTGCATCACTACAATCCATTTCATGGATCAAGGTAAGAAAAGGGTGACTTGATATGTGAGGTCCTAGGAGGTTTCAGGATGATAGGCAAAGACTTGTTGAAGTGGGGGTCTGTCAATGGGAAGGTTGGTAGATAAACGGAGAAGATATACATAAAGAGTGATGGGGATAATGTCTAGGATATCTTGGAACACTGAGTATCCACAGTGAATAACCCGATGACCAAAGGTATCCAAGGAAATGATAGATGGAGGTGTATATTGTCTCGAATGGATTGAATGACTTTATAAGAAGTGATTATTTTTAATGTGGGAATGACTCTGGACAAAAAAGGAGTCGGTAGAAGGAGACATGGAAGTGAGGGGCTGGGGACCCAAGTAGGATGTAGGTATAGGAATGGAAGAACAAGTAGCAGTGGTAGGTGTGTGCTGGAAGAAAAAGACAAGAAAAATTATTTTTTAATTATATTGCTTATTAAAAGATGTGAAAAAGAAGGAGAAAAAGGGTTTAGGTGGATCCTAAGAAATGCCTGATCTAAGGCTCGTTTTAGGATTTTTTGGATGGATTAATCGATATACTCGAAGGTACATGAGGCACAAGTATGTGATGACTACTGGTATGGGGCTTGATATTGGAACCTACCCCCACACTTCATACACCGTAGTGATAACGATGTTAGGTTCTTAGCCAATATACAGATAGCCAAAAAAATTATAACGTGGTCAAAACACCATTGTGGCTTTCCTACTAGGTGATGTAATACCAATAGTTCCACCTGGTAGATGTTTTATCAGATGTTTAAGTTGGTGCATGAATTTTTTATTGTGTGGATGTGAATGTGAATGCAACAGATTAACCTCTTACTTAATCTAGATGATGAAGCAAGAATGAAATGATTACTTTTAGATAAGAAAGTGAAATGTGAGATTCGATGAGAACACGCATAATAAGATACATAAAGGATAAAATAGGGAATAAAAATAAGAATACCCCAATACACTTTTTCCTTTCTATTTACTTGTATTTTAGTTTTAATAAGCTTGTCCTCAATCCAAGCAAGAAAACTATCACGTGTACGAGAAAATAAAGCCCTCACCTATAAGGTTAGAGGAAAGAAAGGAATACAAAGAAAGTTAAAAATGAAATAAGTAATTAAAAAGATACTCACAAAAAGCTATTGAAAGTGGGTCCCAATAGGGGTTCCAAAATGTTTCGTGAGAGATCCTGGTTATGTTTCAGATTAGTGAAAGTACGCAAGAAATCAAAGAACCTCATAAATATGGGAGGGTTTAAGTGACCTCCTGATGCAGATGGTGATAAGGGATGGAATTGGCACAAAAGAAGAGATATTCCCTCCGCTGCGAGATGAATGATCAACACAACAAAGGAAACAAACACAAAAGAATATTAGTAATAGAGATGGAGGGTTGCCTGAAGAGGTTGGTCCTGAGAATTATGAGCTTCCTAGGATGGATGTAAACCCTCTTTTCATAACAAAATTTTATAAATGATGATAAGTAAATGGATGCAGATAATAACCCAAATTTGAGATCTAATACAAGCTAAAAGATGCTAAAGTAAATGCCAGATAATGGTAAAATAATGATAACAAGGAAAACCTGAGTGGGTTGATGATGACCCTGATTCAACTGGTACGATTGACAACAACTAGTGCAAAGTTGATGAAAGATGTGTAGGAAATGACTTGAAATCTTATACGATGACTGAAGAAGGGTATACAATTTTTCTAGATTAATGAGATCATTGGATGGATTTGAGAAATATCATTGGTGGTTGGGGATGGGTAGAGCTCCAGAGAAACTTGGAAAACTGTAAAATACAAAAAGAAAGACACAAAGGGTTCTCCAAGATAATATCCAATATGCTTCATACTTCAATGATCAACGCTAATGGATGTAAGGTGAACTAGGTTGTTCACAAAGGCTTCAGGCATGATACAAAAGGAAACAAAAAATCAATGGTGTTTAAGATCTCCAATTTTCTAGGGGTTAGAAGGGAGGGGAGAATGTGAATTTATGGGGTCAATAGCAATCGGATGAGTTGCTGGTGACTGGGACAGTCAGAAAATTGAAGTTTGGATTGAAATGGCAAGAAGAGGGATGATGGGTTCATTTTAAATTCGGGAAGGTAAGCATAGAAATAGGAGGGAAAGGGTATGATGAATTTTTTTGTAGAGAAATTAGGGAAACTAATGGGGGATTATTAAGGGTAGGTGAGTAATTTTAGAGATGTTAGGTGGGGGGTTAATTAAAATACATAATAATAATATAATGTGGAGATGGTGATAAGGGGTTAATAGGTGATTAGGGAGTTAATGTGAGGATTGGGTGATTTATGGGTTAATGGGCAATCAGGTGATTAATGCATATACTAATGGGATAAATGTTGGGATTTAAGGGTGAAAGTAAAATGAGTGATACGAGTGCTTAAAGTAAGGAAAAAGGAGTGTGGGGTGAGGGTTAGTGCACCGAAAGGTTGTGTCTACAAGGTCCACATTTAATGAGGCGCGGCACAATCAGCTCAAAATACACAACCAGCCAAAGCCTCCCATATTTCTTAAACCATTTCAGACCTGTCAGACCAAACATCCATATTTCTTTAGGACATTTGTCAAATAGCTCAGGTACCTAATCAAAGCTTCCAACTTGGCACTGAGAGGGAATATGATGGTGAAGGTTATGGATTTTGAGCTTTACACATGATAATTACCTTTTTCTTTAAATGAATCAAAAGTCTAAACGAAAAGTCCATTTGGTGTGCCTCTACAATTCCTTGCTGTCTAAAAGACCGCATTTTTCTGTTTTGACATTTTATCAAACAAATCACCTGCCTTGTATACAAGGAAATTTGTTTGTAAGTTTCCAAATTCTTCTCAACCAATCCCATCTTTTCCGTTTCCAATGTTCTTATTTTCCACAAACACCAATTTATTTGGGGTATTTTTTCAAACGGAAATATTTTTCCAGGTGTATGCATCCACATTTTTTACTACCCATCTACCAGCGCATTCATAAATAAATCATAGATGACCGTTACCAGCACGCATAAACGTGGTGGGTGCTACGGTCTATACCAATGGGAAAATGGAAATAAATTAACATTTTTTAATTAAATTTATGATTGGTCTAAACCATACGTAGGACCCACCACATTTCTGCGTGCTTATAAGGATCACCCTAAATCATTAGACAAAACTTCATCTTTACGGTCCTTTAGTGTGCGCCCATCTCCTGTTCTAAGAACAACTTGTTTGGGTATTTAACAAAACAATTTCTTCCTTTTACCACTTTAAAGATCTCATTCTGGCATGACCTGGAAGTGCTAATAAATGTATTCACGTCCCCACAAAGTAGATATACTATTTTACCAAATACATCCCACAAGCGTTCATTCTGCACCCAACACTCACACCTTTGTATCCCCATCTATCAGGAAACAATGTTTAAGATGAATGTCGACACCTTTTTAGATACCATTCCTCTTCCTCTTTGCTAAGATGGATGTCCATATCTGGTTCCAAAAAAATCTCCTTCTTCCATGGAGGTGGCCGCTCATACCGGGCAACCAGAGAAATAATTAAAACTAACATGGAACTCCTCTTGCCTAATTTTTTCATCTCACAGTTTTTCTATTATTTTTCTCTCTGATTTACATTTATTATTAAAAACCTTCTCTAAATCCTTCAATTTTAATACTAGCATTCCTTATATTATTAAAATCATTTATATAGATGGACTTTTTTTTCATTCTTTTTAAACCTCTCTTTCAACATTCCGATAGGACCTCTTTCATTTAGCTTACAATTAATATGGCACGCACCCACGTGGTTTCAGGGTATCTTCAATACGGACACACAATTACACCGAACTAGAACATTTCTCATGTGGGAGTGAGAAAGAAAAAGTGCAATGGGCACTACATTTACATACTCGACCCAATGCTCGTATTTTACCAAAGGCTGAGAGCATGCCAAAAAAGGTGAACCGAACATGTAGATACCTTTTGGTTTCATTTTCTTGAAATTTTCTAACCTAAAGTTTTTCCTTTCTACTCATATGAACCTTCGACATGTCACTTTATAAGCCTCCTCAACCCATTAGTTACAAGAATTTCTTCTAGTGTTATAATTTGAAGAATTGCTCACTGATTCAATCCTCTAATCTTGCAAACGATGTACATAGAGTAATCGTAACCCACTTGAGGGGATTCGGATGGGATTTTCGACAAAGTACAATAGATATGGGCACTACACAATGAGTTTCTTAGAAAATTACAAGAAAAAGCATGATACATAAAGTGATACATACCCACTAATACACACACACATACAACACAGAAAAAAACCAAACAACTTTTTTTTTTTTTGACTTTACTTGAAGATATAATGGCACACGAGAAAACTTAGCAAAATAGAGGGTTTTTTTTTACTTGTTTGAAACATAGCATGACACAACAGGTGGTCACAATGGCTACAACTAGCTCCATGAACAACTTGACACAACGATGACCACACAGACCGCAAGGAAACATTCAACACCCATCAAGGACAGTTCACTTTTCTCTTGAGAAGGCACCCCAAAGAAGACTAACCCATAATACCTAGTTACAGTTCAGGACACTCCACAGAAAAATCCTTTAAGGTTATGTATTCACTAAAATAGTCTTTCAAGGCCTGACTTTTTGGTCTAGAAGATTCGTGTTATGATTCCTACAATTCTTCTTTAGGGCTAAATTTATTTTCTTTTATACTATTGAGTAACTAGCTTAGGATCATCTCTAATACAACATCTACCAGCTTAAACGTTTACAAACAAGGATTTAATCAAATCCAAAAGGCTATCTATCCAAACCCACACTACTGAAACTTGTTTCATACCTCCATTGCATAAGGAGGCAAGCATAAGCTCGTTTAGGTTCGGAACCCTAATCTTCTTTGTTCAAGGAATTAAATTTTTATCATAACTTAGAAAAAAAGGTTACAAAGAACTATAGCAACAGTTAGAGAGAGAAGGTCAATTTATTTCATTATGATCTAATTAGTTATTAACCTGTCTTTCAAAAAAACTTAAGAGTTAAACCAGATTTGGGTAAAAGCTTCATTTAGAAATCATCTTGATTAAGTTTGACAAAGGATACACATGGGGTTCCTAAAATGGAAGTACAAAACTTAAGGTTTCACAAAAATGAGAATAAAGTTTAATCTGTAGTTAAGGTTAACGAGGGTAGGTTTCTTAACACTGGTAGAAAACTCATTTCGTTCCAAATTAATATTCCTAAATTTCTCAACAAGAACCCAATTTCATTGTTATTTTATTGATTGAATTATCTATGAATTCATTTTGTTTTATTTTTGTTTAACTTTAGAAGAAGGATTTCCACTCCCTAAAATATACAAAGGATTTCACCAATGTCAAGACCATGGAGGTTATTAAAGCACGAGAGTTTTATAACTCGAAAACAGAAACTGCCATTGCTAAACGGGAGAAGAAAACAAGATTACAACACTTCTATTCATCATGGCACACATAACAAAGACACCAAAATAATCGATAGAACTTGATTGAGAACCAGAAGCTAACAAGTTGGTCAAGCCATGCTAGGACATTTTCAGGACTGATAACTAATATTACTATAAGAATACTCATATCAATGTAAAGATTGAATATCATTTCTCACAAAGATAAATTAGAAGTTTAACTACAAAAGGACAAGACAAATTCATCTCAGAATTATCGAACAATCCAAGGCAAGAGGCCTTCCAAACTCCTTTCCAAGCACCATTACAAGATTACAACACATTTGACATTTGTACAAGAAACTTCATAAATCAATCCGATGAAACCTTTACAACTCTTTCCTTTTATCTACTCGCATAATCCATCTGCACAAGTATAACTCGAGTCAGTTCACAAGAACTGAGCATGCTAGGACTACCCACTGCAACAGTAAGCTACAATTTAACAATACCATGAAAGGAATGTTCTAAAAACAAGAATGGATCAAAGCACAAACCACTAATCAAAATTATTCACATGAGATAAAATATTTTCACCTGCCTACAAGGAGGAGGTCAAACATTCTAGTAAGATGATATCTCAAATAATCAAGTCAAGACCTTATTGTTTAGGAACAAAATGGTCAAGAGTATCAAGATTTCAATCATGTAATCCTATGGATTGCGTGATTGAAATCTAATACTCAATCCATCCATCTCAAAAGAAAAACTTGAGAAGTCACAACCATACTAGTTATGATCAATGACGCGAAACAAAACAAGGCTATCTGATCCTTCCAGGAGGGAGGTTTCATGGCAATATGGGTCCGCAACCTCCAAAAAAGAACAAATTATAGTTTCATTTTTAACCAAGAAGTTTACCACCTTCTTCTTACAAAATCTCTTAAAAATTAGTACTTGTTAACATAATCAAGACCACTCTTCCAATACATTTGAAAGAGTCACACAAAATTCATTAATCTTAACAAAAAATCCATTATAATTGTCAACTTATCTATAATATGAAAGACAACACCCAAATGCCAATAATAATTTTAACAAAAATTCCGATGTAATCCAAAAATGTGTTCATATATATGCAATTGTTTAGCAATTCTTACTTACTTCATAATTTCATTTGCACATGGTAAATACAACCAATCAATCTTTCTGAGAAACTAAAATTACTTATCAAAACAATAGTCAAACACTACTTGATAACCGCCCTTCCATTGTCAACTGCTAATGGCCAAAGTATCAAAACACATCACTCCAAGGTTAAGAAGAAGTGTTGGTTCCAACCCTCAGTCAAGGAATAATAAATAGTTTTGAACCTTTATTACTTTTTTTTCTTGCCCTTTCAGATTATCATTCATATCATCCTACGGTCGATGTCCACAATAGTTGTCTACACTTGGAAATGGTCTCTAGACCATATAATTTATTTATTAACATATACAACCCATACATCCATGCAATTAAATCCACATCAAAACCATAAAACCCAACACAACTGTGCTATGGTAGAAAGCATACGATAACACAAACCAACATATAACTTATCCAATTTCCTATGATACCCATTATGGGGTTTAGAGTAAAACGTCCTCAACTCAGATATCAAGAATCAACCTCAACCAAGTCAGCTGCGAAAACTCAAAATGGTATTCACGAACGGAAGTAGAAAATGCCCCTTTATTGTGTCAGGACAGATCTCGCACCCGTAAGGATTCTGGGTGGTATCCAGGATCTATATCATTTTCCCATAATACTTAAAACAAAAAACCTAAATATTAATTGAATTACCCTAATATAACTGAGTATTCATAATAGTAACTAGCTCAAGACAAAGAAGGGAAAAGCATGTTTACACAACCATGAATAATAGTATTATAGTAAACCATAAGGATCATATTTTTACACACATTAGAATCTCAGTCACAGACATTACACACATTATTTGTGAATTATTCTTTATGCAAATATAAAATGAACTTAGATTTAGGAGGAAAGGAGATTGTCTCAAGCAAGCAAAGTCAATAAAAAAACTAGAGGTTTGGGTGAAGAAAGGAAGGATAGCCAGTACACCCAAGGTGATTAAAATAACCACAATCCCATTCAATACGCCTTTGTAGGAAGGAGAAACATTCTTTTCATGCAATTATAAAAGATAGCTAAAAATTTTCAATGGTAATACTTAGCATGCCTAATTGGAGTTTCCTCAATGCAGCCACGTCAAACTAGGGCTGCAGCAGCTACAATGCGTTCTAAAAATTCATTTTCCTTAGCATGTTGATCTCTCCTACATGATTCATGGCAACGCCTTGGCACATTCAGGGAGAGGGCGGCCAGGACAGGAGCTCAAACATGTGACTTGCATTTGTTGGGAGTTTCAACACTCATCTTTCCACAACCTCCAGTCAATGAGCCTCCACATTACCTCATGCGGCTGGAGTCAAGGAAGACATGAAACACAAGTAATAACATTTACAAGGAAGTTTCAAATCCCCCGCTTTATTTCAACAAAACTTCAATAAAGCAGGTCTGAAGCGATTGCAGCCCATGCGGCCCCCAAGACTGGCACAAGTCGTACCAAAAGCATGAAAAGTTGTCTTCATTAAGAACATTAATGAATGGCAGTATGCCACCAAACACCATCTCTTCGCCAACACATACCCAAGATCCTTTTGTAGAAGGAAACAAGCCAACGTCCAATTAGCAATTAGTTTCATTTGATGACAGCCACATGACCGGACCAGGTCGCAGCTAGAGTGGTAAGGGGGGGTAGGTGGTAGTTGCAAAGATTAAGTTGAGTATTGAAAGTAGTCACCCCCACCAAAGCTTGTGCCACACACACACAACCTCCCTACGCCTGCACACAACATAAACCAAAGAAGACGGGAAACCAACACCCACGCCAACCAAGCCGGTTAACAACAAGGACATACACACTGGCATAGTGGAGAGAGTAGAAACAAAATCATATTTTCCTTTAATTAAACGATTAAAACCCCACACGAGCATGCCTAATCGTCCTAGGGAAGAAGACAAGGGGTTGACAATGGAAAGCAAACATGAATCAATGACTGTCCATGGCGCCACGACATGGAGAGCCCTTCTTCCACACGGAATGAAGTTCGACCTACGGGAGCAACTAGAACAATACAACAAAATGACATAGAGATAATTAATGTTAATAACGATTACAAATGACAATGAAATATAATAATAATAATATGAAATAATGGCCGATTGGCACATAACTTAATAATATCATTATTATCATTATTTTATTTTTTTTATTATATTTTTTTATAAAACTTACAACTTAAAAAATAATAATTATAATTCATCATAATAATGACGGACAGTCAAGATTGACAATCCAAGAACACGATTTTCCTTTAATAGGGAGATTGTAAAGGATGTTACAGGGGTCAGCAATAGAAAACATTGACCATGGCACAAGCAAGCATGACATAGAGGGAGAAAGATGATTATTCTCTTTGACAAAGGCGAAGCCCACCAATGATCGACGGAAGCACAACGACGTTCCATGCTTAGCAACACGGTCGCCGAAGAATGAACCGGTGTAATGATGAGTATGCTACACCATGGTAATTGTCTATTTTGAGATATTATATATATATATATATATATATATATATATATATATATATATATATATATATATATCTTTACAAAGATTAATATTCAATGTCTTTAATTCTAGCTGTCGAGTCCTCTTCAGTATCAACATCCACTTCAATATCAATTTCCCTCTTGACCTTCAATAACCTAAAAACTTGATTTCATTGTAAAGGCATTCATGGTTTTCATGGACACTTTGAGCTTCCCGTCAGACCGCATGCCCAAAAAAACCCATGCTTTTCTAGCCGGTGGAAGGGACGATGAACCTACACAAAAATATTAATTTAAGCAAAGAGAATAAAGAGTGAGAAATAAAGAAAATTACTTTATAACTATCGCATCCAAGGCTTGTTTAATGGTGAGCTCCAGCCGTCTAATTCTGAACATCCCAAATCTGACTCAACCTGAGAATGCACACTCGTGGAAAGATAAACAAAGAAGATGATGTTTAAGGTGGAGTCACACCATTGATTGAGAGGTGTCGATGAGCGACAAAAGAAGTGTACCATTAATGGATTAGTGGAGGGTGAAAATGATGCGAGTTTTGAAGGTGAGGGAGTGCAGAAGGGATCTTATGCTCTTTACGGCACGACCCCCCTCTAGCCCATCTGTGTTTATGATGTCGTCACCTAGATGAATGTCGAAGATAGATTTGTAGTAAACTCCTTTTGGATCGTAGCTGAAAAATAAGTAAAGAAAATAAAGAGAGAGCAACAAAGAAAATTACCTGAGCACTATCGCATCTAAGGCCTGTTTAATGGTGAGCTCCACCCGTCTAATTTCCAAACATCCCAAATCTGAGTCTACCCAAATGCGTAAAGTTATGTAAATATAAATGGAGAAAAATATGTTCAAAGTGGAGCGACAAGGCTTCTCAAGAGGCGTCAACAAGCAAAAATAATAGTGTATCATTAATGGATCGATGGAGGGTGAGAACGGTGTGAGTTTTGAAGATGAGAAAGTGCAGAAGGGAGCGTATTCTCTTTATGGCGTGCTCCCCTTCTAGCCCATTTGTATTCAGGATGTCCTCACCAAGAAAAATGTTGAATATGGATTTGTAATAAACTCCTTTTGCGTCGTAGTTGAACATGGTTTTTATAATGCGGTCATATTTTTGGATTTGTGGTGATCATAGAAAAAAATTTGGTCATCCATGAAGTCATTTACCGTAGCATGCAATGGAAACAAGAGACTGAGAAAAAAGAGGAGTAAAAAAGTTAGAGTGATGTCAAGTAGAAAAAATAAAATTAAAAATAACAAAATCCTGTATTTCCTAGCAAGTATGAGTATTGTTAGCAATTGATGATCAGTTGCACAACCACAACCTTCAATTGTTGAAATCCCTTTACTCTCACGTTGCTAATTCCACCGAGCATATGACTCATGATAAGTTGATTACGGTTTCCTTCGAACACAATTTTTCTCTGCATCGACCAAAAAGTCATTCTTTGTGTAAATTTGTAGGTTGAAAAATGTCTTCTGCATGGTGCTACTGGCTCTATCGCGAACATTGTTTAGGATATTCATTCCATCCACATTATTTTTCCTTTGTTTCTTGTCATTAAATTTGATCAGTACACACTATTTTTTTGTCTGTTAAAATTTCCTTTTCTACTTACCATTATTTCTCTTTTGACATTAACATCACACACCTAACGTGCAATTGCTAGTAAATAACACACATAGAATACGAACATAGTATAAAACCAAAGTATATTACTTTTAAAAGATATTATAATACAATTACTTAGAGGAAGTCACAAGCTCATAATAATATTATGATTATGTTTAGTGGAACGATTTTAGAAATGAGACATATACATTACAAATATAGTATAAATCCAAATTATATGTTATAGCTACTTGAAGAAATCACAAGTTCATAACAATACTATGATAATATCTAGTGGAAAGGAAAAATAATAATTTAACAACAAACACACTAAACGTACATTGAGTTCTAATTCAAAATTGAGGACAAACACATAGAATGCTTTCAATTTAAGTTTTTAATGAAAATTTATAAGATTTTTACAAGTGTGTATTTAAGTTAGGTTAAGATGACCATTTAGAGGTATCCATTATTATAATGAAACATTATGTTCATTTAATTATTATTTAAAATATATATTAAATTTCAACGATTTCACATTTGTTGAATATTTTAGTAGTACTATATCTAATTTATTTCTTTTTTTTCTTTTGTATTACAAAATTATTACTACAGTATTATTTTAAATTAATTATTTTCAATTAATAGTTATTTAATAATTTGTAACATTAAATCAATATTAGTAATTACATCTTAAATAAATCTATCTAAAATAAATTGATTGATATCAATTTAGAAGTGTCTTATTAGAATTCTCGCATATGTTAAATAAATATTTTAAGATTGACATCTCTCGATATTTTAAATAGATGTATCTAAGATATCTATGTAAGTTATTTATTTGATTAGTTTATCAGAATATTTATTTGTTATTTTTAATGTTTGTAATGAACTAAATCTATTTTGTATTTCTTTTTATATAGAGAGTTATATCTATAAAATTTTAGTTATAAATATACAAAAATTATTCATCAAGATAGATATAAAATACATCTAAAATAGATTCTATAGAAGTCAAAAATTACCTAAATATCTTACTTTGATGCATTTAAAATACATGTAAAAGTAAAAAACTAATTTAAATATTTTAGGTGATACATGGAAATATATCTAAAATATCTTAGCATAAATTCTAGATAATATATATAAATACTATTTTAATAATAAGTTTTAAAAAATTACCTCTCTCTCTCTCTCTGTCTCTGTCTCTCTCTCTCTCTCTCTCTATATATATATATATATAAGGCAGAGCCCCCACTAACATACTTTAAGGAGACCCCCAAGAACTAGGGCCCGATAGAATCTATAGAAATGGGAGGGGCGGAAGATTACGTCAATGGCCTGAACTTTATGATATGATCTCCGTAGGGGTGATCCCCTCTCTATTCTATGGATCGATCATAAATACTTCCTTCCCATATAGACATAGATGTGAAACCAACCTCATACCCATATAATATATAGGGACAGTGACGACCATATAAAATAGATATAAGGGGCCTTTTCTCTATAGATCTTGGAAACGAAAGATAAGATATAAAGATGAACCTGTCGAGCAGGTGCCCCACAGATGGATAGGGCCCTATTCATTTTTTTTGGTGCCTATGGATTTACATATATAAAGGAGGGGACTTGTAGCTAATATATACGATATATAGGGGGTTATGAGTGCCTATGCCTAGTTGGGGACCTAGATCTTTATATAGGGGTATTATTTGTGAGTCATTTCTCTATAAGGATTGGGCTGACCCAATCAAGGTATATATATTTTATTTTTATTTTATGTGATATATATGCATTATAACAATATATATTATTTTAGTAATTAAATACAATTATGTATTTTATTTTAATCATTAAACACATTAGTAAGATTACATATATTGTCAGCATTCTACTCATGCTTCAAAGGAATCATATGGTAAATTTACAATTACGAGTAATTGTACAACTAAACTAGTGATCACCTTCAACCTAACAAGGTCATAAATAGACCAAATTCCCTTAGATAATTACATTGAAAAGCATTCAACAAGTTAGCATAAATTCATCGAGGGTTTGACATGAGGTACACGTGTTGACTAGAAGGATTACAATTTTCATGTAGGTTGACGAATACGGATTTGGGAGAGCCACGGCCCACGAGATGGAGGAATGATGAAAAATCAAATAAACATCCATATGTTGTCACCGTCACTGTTTTCTATGTTGTGGTTTTGACAGCTGGCTCCTTTGTACATTCGTGTGAGGATGAGGCCCATAAATTCCACCACTTCCCCTTATTTTTTCATTTCTTACGTGTCATAAAAGGCGTAGAAACTTTTGAGGACGAGGCCCATAAATCCCTCCACCTCCCATAACAAAATTTTTCCCTACGTAAGATGTAGTGAAAAGAGGTGCCATTGTTTCAGCTTTACGTGCCACATTCTAGGAAGAAGGCATTGTTGAAGTGCTCCTTCACACATAATGAGGTTTACCTCTCTTATTCAAACTTTTATGCGGTGTGCTTGTGATTTCTTTTACTATTATTTTAAAAAGTTTTTGATGCCCAAACTCATCTTCACCTGGACTGAGCCTACATTTTTCTTTATAAAGAGTTCTCAGTGTTGGCTCATTTGGTCGTGACCACCACTTTCGGTAGCTTAGCTTGCGAGTTCTAATCTCAGGATTTACCTACAACATGCGTTGAGAGCTCAATGTATGTTGCTTCATATAAGGTTGTTCTGTGGTGCTCACCCTTTAGAGCTTCACTCCTCAAAACTCCAATTTGTTTGGTCTTTGTTGATTCCTCCAGATTACTAAAAACAAAAAACAAATCTCTATATAAGAGATCAATATTAGGTTACTCAAAAAGCACTCAGTAGACGATTAGCATAAAAACAAGAAACTATCAACAAAATCAAGGAAAAAATCACTAAAAAAGTCAACAAAGGAGGGGCCAAACCATCCCTAACAGGGATGAGATTTGACAGCTAACCCTAGCCATCAAGCCAAAAATATATGATGTTAAGAGGTTTTAAACAACCCCTCCATCTCTGTTAAATACCTTTTATTTATTTAGCAATTTAAAAAACACATTGTTTTTTATCTATATTTACAAGTTTTGACCAAGTTTAATGGATTATATGCTTCAGATAATACATTTTTCACAAAATTGTGTTACTCAAATATCTATGTAATGTTGCACATATATTTATATTGAATGGGTTCATAGTGATAATGATGGTTTTGCCAAGTTTTTTCACGTAAAATAGAGACGGGCTAACAATTTTGCAAAGTGTAAAATACAGTTTAAATAGGAAAAAACAAATGAGACGGGCATCAAATCTCAATTACGATCCCCAACCATTGATCTGTAAACTCTTCAAATTTGAAATTATTCAAAAATTAATCGTCGTTGTTTACTTTCTATTAGAAAATAATAGAGATAGCTAGTGAATGAATTACTATTGTGCTTAGATTCAACAATTATAGTAAAGGAAAGAATATAAGCTCATAACACCAACAATTTTATCCTGGAAAACCTCCAATGGAGGAAAAACCATTCGGGAAGGGCAATTTCTCTTTCTTCCCACTTCTATTAGCCAATTAAAATCAACAGGTACAGAATTTACAATAAGTAAGAAAGAGAAGTAGATAATATCTCAACACTTCCTTTCAGTTACTTGCTTGCTCTGTCTCAACACTCCTTTCTTCTACAAATACAATTTCTAGCACCAAGAATTCTTCCTCACTTTCTCACATGCTTCGATGATCTTCTACACTTCTACAATCATGTATTTATATCCTTTCTCATGTCCTCTTGTGCACTAGAGAATGGGAAAGGTCATGAAGGAGAAGAGAAATGGACATCCTTTCAAATTCAAAGGTTATTCGTTTCAATTTTAGTTTTATGTCCGTAATGGCCAGGACTGCAACCCTGTGCAGACCGACAGTCCTGGGACCGCTGCCCTAGTGGGCGGGAGTTTTGTAATCGCCACTCTGCACATGGAGGCAGTCCTGTTACTTAAAAGATAGAACCTCTGTTTCATTGTTTTCCTTCTTTGTGCTGACTATTTCTGATGAAGTATAGTTATTTCGGAACCCTATGGATCACACCTCTCCTTCTTAGTGGGATTTTTGTCCCACAAAATCTTAGTGGGGGAGTAGATGAGGGAACAATTTCCTCACTTTCTCCTTCGAGTACCACCAGGCCTGCCTTGGTGTCTTTCCTTTCAGCCCAATCTACCAAGACTCCTGCAGACCTCTTCTAGTCTCTCTGACTTTCTACTGTAGCACTACATCCTCCTCCAATTTACCTTGTGAGTTCAAGATGCAATCCTCAATGGAAGGTAGCAACTGTAGTTATTCATCTTCATTCAGCATGGATGGATCATATAGGTGCAAGTTCTCGCAGTTTACTACAGAGTACATCCTCATAAATGATGGAAAATCAAGTCGAAAAGCATTTTCCCCAACTTTCTCCAATATGGTGAAAGGTCCATATCGTAGTGGCTTGAGCATCTCTCCTTGCTCAAGTAAATCCAAACTTTGTCTCCAACATGAAGCTTGTGTTCCCTCCTATGTTAATCGAGCCTAGCTTTGTACTTTGCTTCAGATTTTTCTAGTTGTTCTTTAACCTTGAGATGGATTTTCCGGATCCTCTCAATGAAATTGTTGTCTCTAGTCACCTTTATGTCTCGTGTATCCTCCTCATCTTGTTATCCAACTACTATGTCTAGCGGATTTGTAGGTAGATATCCCAAGCATGCTTCAAATGGTGACTTCATAGTGGATGTGTGTACTACCCAGTTATAGGAATGTTGAATGTAGGTTAAGGACTCATCCCAAGTCCTTGGGTATTTATTGTTATACCCTCTGATCAACTGTACCAAAGTCCTATTTACCACCTCTATTTTTCCATTTGTTTGTGGATGGAAAGTTGTGCTCCTTTGTAACCTGGTATCCATCTTCTCCCACAAAGTAGTCCAAAAATTCCCCAAGAACCTGGAATCCCTGTCAGAGATAATAGACTTTGGCAAACTAAAATGCAGCCATACATTAGCAAATAAAAAATCTACTTCCTCATGTGCTTTTACTATCTTTTTACATGCCATAAGAATACACATTTTACTGAATCTATCCACAACAACATAGATATATTCATGGCCATGTTTAAACATAGGTAATCCTCCTACAAAATCCATAGAAATGTCCTCCCATGGACGAGTAGGTACTGGTAAAGGCATATACAAACCTTCCCTCCTAATTTTAGGCTTGCTAGTACAACAAAGTTTACATCCATGAATAAATTTTGATACTTCTTCTTGCATGTTGGGCCAATATAAATACCTTTTTAAGTGGACTAGGGTATTACCAACACCGAAATGTCCCGCTACTTTTGAGGTATGTGCTTCCCTCATCAATAGAAGTATTTCTTCTTTAGGCACACAAAGTTTCCCCCATCGGTAGAACAGCCTATCCTTGAGATAACAGTCTTCAATCCCCGTATTTTTAGCCCCTTGGGACCGAAACTTCTGAAATGTTACCCCAAAGTATTTCTCTTGGGCATATGCTTCTCCATAAGCTTCCTTCTTGAAGGGCTCGATCTGAGAGATAGTGGCCAAACAGGAGAAATTTTCTTGTGTGGGTGGCTTAGACAACATGTCTGCCACCAAATTTGTACTACCTTTCTTGTATTTGATCACTAGATGGAACTGCTGAAGAAACCGCATCCATTTGTAGTGCCTTGTCTGCTGCAATTTAGACTGTGCTTGTAAATACTGGAGAGGTTTGTGGTCAGTGTGCACAATAGTTTCTTTAACCAACAAATAATGTTTCCATTTTTTAATTTCTTGAACTAGTGCATACATTTTTTTATCATATACTAAATATCCTTTAACTGTTGAAGTGAAGGTTTTAGAATGATAACATATGGGTTTACCTCCTTGAAGCACCACTAGACCCATAGCATAATCACTGACATCTATCTCTACTTCAAAAGGTTGCTGCAAACTAGGAAGAGCAAGTACTGGAGCATAACTAATCTTGTATTTCAATAACTCAAAGGATTTGTCTTGTTCCTTACCCCAGTCAAACCCTTACTCTCTATGGCCACTGTGTGTAGAGGTGCTGCAATCACCAAGAAACCCAGAATGAACTTCCACATGTACTATACTACTCCCACAAAACATCTAGTCTCGGTGGCTCCTGTTGGTGTTGCCCAATTTGTGATGGCTTCCACCTTCTTTGGATGCACTCATAGCTCTCCTCCTCCAACAATGTGCCCAAGATAGACAAGTGACTGTTTGGAAAATTCACATTTCTTCATATTACAAAGCAGTTGTTTCTCCCTGAGAACTTGCAAGACTTGTTGCGAATGCGTTAGATGTTCTTCCCATGTGGCACTAAAATTAAGATATCATCTAGGTATACAATGACACATGAATCTATGAAATCCCGCAATACATCATTCATCAATCTCATAAATGTAGTGGGTGCATTGCATAATCCAAAAGGAAGTACTAACGAATCATACAAAACCTGTTTTGTTTTGAAGGAATTCTTCCATATATCCTCCTCCTTCATCCTGACTTGGTGATAACTTGACTTGAGATCCAACTTCGTGAAAAATTTGGCATGTTGAAGTTGGTCCAAGAGATCATCTATACGGGGAAGTGAATATCTGTTCTTTATGGTGATCTTGTTCAAAGTGTAGAAGTCGATGCACATTCTCTAAGAACCATCCTTCTTTGGAACCATCACAATAGGCGAACCGCATGGTGAGGTGCTCGGATCTATCACCCCTTGGTCTATTAGTTCTTGGAGTTGTTTCATTACCTCAGTACTCTCCAGCAAGGATTGCCTATACAACCTGATGTTTGGTAAGGTGAATCTAACAATAGCTAAATCTCATGCTCTACTTCCCATTTTGGTGGTAATCCACTAGGAGTCTGAAATACTTCCTGAAAAGACTGAATAATATTATCCAAATCTTGTTTTTCTTGGTTAGAAATCTTTGAAACTTCTACCCCATATTGTTTATCCTTTAACAAAATTAAACAAAACTAATTATGATTTGAATGAATAAGCCATTTTGCTTGGTTAGCACTTACCATAGTAACTCGTGTCTTACGCTGGTGTGCCCAGATGTTGTAGTTGATCCCATCCTTGACCCATCTGTACCAGTTTTCCCTTCTCATAAAGATAGCATCCCTAACATACAAGTAAGGACTCCTGAATACCACATCAAAAGCATCAAGTGGAATAACGTCAGCTTCAAAAACATCTATATATTGGGAATTTATCCCAAACTTGACCTTACATCTTCTCGTTACCTGAATTTCAACACCCTTCTTCACCCAACCCAAAGGATATGGGTGCGGATGCTCGTAAGTCTCAAGACCAAGCTTCTTTACAACTACCTCAGAAATCAAGTTAGATTGAGAACCGGTATCAACCAAAGCATTTACCTTAGTCCTCTTCATCTGGATTTTGATATGGAATAGTCTACTCATCTCCACTTCGCTGTCCATGTTGGTGGCCATGCATCCAAGCCTCTCATCTACATCAGAGTCATCTTTGATTTCCACTTCCCCTTCTGTCTTTACAGCTATCATGGACTTCTTGGAGTCCTTGGTTTAGTTCTTCGGATGTAACTCCGTATGCAACTTCCAACATGTAGCGTTAGTATGACCATTGATATCAAAATTCTTGCAAAAATTCTTGGGATCTTTAGAAGTATTTAAAGTAGTGACAGCTTGTTTATCTTTCCCTTTCCACTTACTCTTGTTACTTGTTTGCCAATAATCCTTTTTTTTCTATTTTTTTGACTGCTTTACCCTCGGCTCTGCTTCTCCTTGCTTTTTCTCATCATCTATGTAGTATGCATGTACACATGCTTCATTGAGATCCTTGGGCTTTGTGGAGATGAATTTCCTTCGAAGGTGAGTGTGAAGTCCTCCCAAGTATTTTGTTAGAATATCCTCGTCCTCCAAATCCATGTTTAGCAACATGGCTTGCCTCCAAAACTTCGTAGTATAGTCCTGCACACTTTGACCACTGTCTTGTCTAAAATACTGCCATTTAATCATTTGGTCAGTTTTATGGCCAATAGGATAGAAGTTAGCTCTAAGTAATTCCTTAAATTCTTGCCAAGATTTCACAATAGGACGTTTCTTATTTTTACAAGTAGTTAGATGAGTTTCCCACCAAACTAGAGCATGTCCCTCCATTTTGAGACGTGCAAAGGTGATCCTTTGTGCCTCAGTGACATTATGGATGCTAAAATAGACTTCTAACTATTTCAACCATTCATCCAGTAATTCTGAATCTACTTGTCCTTCAAAGCTTTTGATTTTGACTTTAGTCTCAACTTTAAAAGGAGTATGTTCAGATTTTACCTCTTCTCTTGTGTTAGAAGTATCTTCTTCATGCTCTTCCCCATAATCTTCCTCGTGGTGACTCTTGCATATACCAAACTTTTCAGCTAAGCCTCAAACCACCGAGTCCATGGAGTCTTGCTTGATGGAAGCTGTCTTCTGCAAATATGCAAGTTCCTCTTGCCTTCTAAACATCCTATCCATCATGGTCTCCAGCATCTCGATTCTACGGACCAAGTTCTCTTCCTCCATTTCTCATTGAATTCTATGTTTCCACTTCTTTGTAGAAATCTCTGGATTGCAAGGTAAAGCTTCTCCGCCTTTACATCTTGTCATTGTCATACAAATTCAAGAACGAAATACCACAGTCCTGGATACTTGTTAGCTCGATACCAAAATGATCTGTAAACTCTTCAACTTTGGAATTATTCACAAATCACAAATTACTTTTTGTTGTTTACTTTCTATTAGAAAATAATAGAGATAGCCAGTGAATGAATCACTATTGTGCTTAAAATCAACAACTGTAGTAAAGGAAAGAATATAAGCTCATAACACCAACAATTTTATCCTGGAAAACCTCCAATGGAGGAAAAACTAGTTAGAAATGGAAATTACTCTTTCTTCCCACTTCTATTGGCCAATTAAAATCAACAGGTACATAATTTACAATAAGTAGGAAAGAGAAGTAGATAATATCTCAAAACTTCCTTTTAGTTATTTGTTTGCTCTGTGTCAACACTCCTTTCTTCTACAAATAAAATTTCCAGCACCAAGAATTCTTGCTCACTTGCTCCCATGCTTCGATGATCTTCTACACTTCTACAATCATGTATTTATAGCCTTTCTCATGTCCTCCCATGCACTGGAGAATGGGAAAGGTCATGAAGGAGAAGAGAAATGAACATCCTTTCAAATTCAAAGGCTATTCGTTTCAATTTTAGTTTTCTGTCTATAATGGCCAGGACTACCGCCCTATGCAGACTGCGGTCCTAGGACCACCACCCTGGCTAGATGGCGGTTCTGTAACCCCTGCCCTACACAGGGCGGCAATCCTGTTACTTAAAAGATAGAACCTTCATTTCATTGTTTTCCTTCTTTGTGCTGACTGTTTCTAATGAAGTAGAGTTATTCCGGATCCCTATGGATCAACCATATAGCTGGAAGGAACTAACCATGAGTAGTACCCAATCTTATCCAACTAAAGGATTATTATTTTTAGATATTACAATTAAGCACAGTCTCCCATCCTTGGTAAGAAAAAGTTTCATACCACCTTCATTCAGTTGGAGCCTAGGTTTCATACTGCCTCTGTACAGCTCATGCACACTCATGGATGTTGGTCGGATTATTCCGTTAGCAGGCAAGGACTTCGGTCAGACTATTCCTCATGCACGGACATGCCAATGAGGTTTTAATTTTATAAATCCTCTTATTAAATGCCTAGAATTTACCAATCAACCAACACCCCATTGGCTTCTTCCACTAAAGGATTCAAGGTCCTCCATGGGCCACCAAGATCCACCATTCACCCTCTCTTTAGCTTCCAGTCTAAACGTTTTTGTTATCCCAAATTCACCCCTCAAAGTAATTTAGATAACTTGCATGATTTCTGATGTTGGAGAAAGAAGAATAGGTTCAAGGGCCAAAAATCACGTCTTGGGGGTCCCATTGGCTCTTCTCTAACTTCCCTATCCAAGGAAAAACTCAAGAAGTTAGAAAAAGTTGAAAAAATCACAAAATATGGCCTCTTTTAGTGTAGTGCGGAAAGAGTGGAAGTTTTTATCCTAGGTCGTACAAGTTCAAGCGGGACAGTTGGGACCCAAAAATTTGAAATGGACGCATTCCTTTGTTGTGTGGAAAAATCAGAAAAATATTTCCCAGATGGTCTGCGGGACATCCAAGACGCGCATCATCAAAATGGCCATAGGAAGTTCAAATCGGTGAAATTGGATATTTTTGTCTTGTGTGGTTCGCATGACACCTGGGACATAAGTAGGCACGGGACCTGCAAAGGTGAAAAAACTAATCAGCAAAGCAATGCGGTGAAAGTGGAGGTTAATGGCCCTCACAGCCCGGTCAATGTCGGGACAAGCAGAACACCAAATGCCAAAATTGCCGCACCAAGGGGGAATCAAAAAAAGTGGAGAAAGGAGGCCTAGATAGTCCAAGTACGCACGGGACATGAGTTCCCTGAAATACCAAAATGCCCACAATGAAGAGGAAGAGTCACCTTTTTCTCCTCGAACTTCAAATAGCCATAACTTTTGACCCTGATCTTCGATTTTCACAAAATTTGACTTTCTGGAATGAGCACGATGTCCTCTACGCCACAAAACTGAATTTATTAATTTTAATGAGGGTAGGAATTTGAAAATAAATGAAACATCTTCAGCTCCTATCAATCAGATGTTTATTCCCGTTAAATGACAGAAACGTCTGGAAGACGCAAAATAGCTTCCCACACTCAGAAGGCCATAACTTTTGTATATCTCAACAAAAACACACAAAATGTAGCGCCCACTTCCCTTCGACACCATTTTGTTTTGTTGTTTTCGAGACTAATTACTTCACTTATGGATTATTATGGCTTCTTGATTTAGCATGCTAGTAGATATCATAGACATTGGACTGTTATTGATTTGATCTTTATATGATGCATATGGTTTACTGGTGGACATTTGATGATGATATTTGTATACTTTTTGACATGGTTATTTATCTTTAATTATGACATGTGACATGTTTAATCATATTGAGTAGAACTTGATAATTGGACTAATGTGATGATCGTTTTGACATAAATGAAATGTGGAATAGAAATGTGCTAGAAAGTGTAAGTGATATCGTACTTGCATAGATGATAGTAAATCATGTGTCGTTTATTTTAGATTATAGTGTATATTTGGCATGAATGTTTTAATGCGGCCAATAGGCCGAAGGAGGTATTCTCTGTTCTGCAGGTATATTATAGTCACAACAATATTGGGGAGTGGAGACCAACCACATCGGAATTCGAGAAGAATCCAGCTAAGGTCACCATGGCAACAAGTAATTGTGTGTGTGTTAGAATTATTTGGTTAGGGAAAAATTGTGACCTAGGGGTTATGTGTTGTTTTGTTTTAATTTTCCCTTTTTATTATGTTAGTATGTGTTGCTCTTAGTAAGTGAAATTTTACTTGTGTTATTATTCATATTCTTTGGATTGGAGTTTACCCCTTTGTTAGCCATGGGTTGTAGTGGCTTAATTAAGCTAATTTGAATTTTTCCTAAACTAATTAAGGGATATGACCAAAAGAGAGTTCATTTATTAGTCTTGATTTACTTTGGATTTTGTGTGGATTGATGTGTGTTTGAGTTTTGAGTGTAGCACACTCTACCCCACATGGGAAACTCGAATTTGGCCATAGAGGCCAAATTTCAAAGCTTGTGGGACAAGTCAAACTTGTCCCACACCTCTTAAAACCCCATGCCAACCCTACCTATGGGTTGGAAGGCGAAATTTAGGGTCTTTTAGGTGTTTTGGGGGGATAAAAAGGGTAAAATATTAATTGCACTTTCTTTCAAAATTTAATTTTGTCCTTTGGGGGAGTGGGCTTAGATTGAGTGTGTAAGGTGCTTGCCTTTCTTTCAACCACTTATTAATGGTGCATTGGAATATGAGGTTGACCAAGTGATGTGGAGTGGAGGGAAAAGGAGGCGGCACCCTACTTAGAGCCACATCATCCCCCCCTCTCTTTTCTCTATGTATTTGATCCTCTTGTTTGTTTTGGGGGTTGGAAGTTTCATTTTTAGTCTTTTGTATTTTGGAGAGGAGAGGATTTTGAAGGAGTTTGTGGATTTTTGGAGCTTGTTGATACTTGTGGAAATTTTTTTGGAGCTTGTGGATGCTTGCTTGATCTTTGGAGGGATTTGAGACTTCATACTTGGAACAAGCTCTACCATGGAAAGGTAGGAGCTTCACCTTTGCTTGTATTATGTTTTCTTCTTTTTGTCATATGAATGAGTATATATATGTTGTGTTGAAAATTGTTGTTTGAAATGCTTGTTGGGAATGTGTAGAATGCCTAAGTTGGGAGTGGGAGGAGACTATGGGGAGTTTTATTTGAGGGAGGCATAAGAGATCATTTTCTTGAGGAGGGAGTTTGGGTTGGGTTCCCACCTTGTAAGAGAAATGCTTGCATTTTCTTCTTGTTTTTACTTTGAGGGAGCCATAATAGTTGAGGGAGGCATAAGAGTGGATGGAGGGATAAGGGGTACTTGAGGGAGGCATAAGAGTTGTTAGGGGTATTGTGTTTTGCATTGGAGGCTTTTAGGTGGCACCCATTCCCATTGGGAGGCATAAGTGGCCTCCCCATAGGTCTTACTCTTATGGCTTTCTTGATAAGCCTTGTGATTTTGTTGTTTTGATGGTTTCCCTCTTGTTGAGTTGTTGTTTTTTTTTTCAAGGATTATGAAATGAATGTGAAATTTTATGTTAAGTTATGTGGAAGCTAGTAGTTTCCATGAGTTGGATTTTCTCCCATTGTAATGTGGTTGGGACTCGGGGGCCAATGGAGAGGATGGCTTCTCTTCTCCATTGGGTATCTTGGTTGGGAGGAGAGCGTTGTCTCTCCCCTTATTTTTTTGTGAATCAAGAAAACGATTGGAGGAGCTAACTTGTTAATGTTTGAAGCATTGGAACCTTGTTGATGACAATGTGAAACCACCTTGTATTTTTACCCACCTTGAGTGGAGGAAAAGTGTAATATTGCTTTGTATTTTAGCTTCCATTATTGTAAAATTTTCCCACATTAAGTGGAAAATGTTGCAACAAGATGTTGAAGGAAAGTTGTATTGAACTTCATTAGTAAGGTTGTAATGTGGATGGAATTAAAAGTTAAAAAAAAAACGACAATCTATTTATTCTCCTTTAACGTGGCTTGGAACCTCATATGAGTGTATTGAACTTGTTGGGATGTTAGTAATTCTTACTCTAAAACTTATTGGAAAAGTTGGAATATTAGTGCATTTTCTCTTCTTGTACTGTTGATGGAAAGACTTAAGATTTTTTTAATAGCTTTCAATATGCCAATGAAGTAATTTAAGCTCTAGCCCTATTATGTTTTTCTTCATTTAAGAATCCATTGTAAAACTATTTGAAAATTGTAAAAGGAAATGAAATCAAATCCACTTGAAATCCCGTTCAAATGCCCCTATTAAAATATGTAGAAAGAGATTTTAATGCAAAAGTTTCTAAGCTTATTTAGTTCATTACCCACATTTCATTAATAAGGAAACTAATATTTTAAATATTATTCATATTTAAGTATTATTAAAACTAATGGATTTACTATTATTAAATTCTATTTATAACAATATACTATTAATATTCCCTTTATATTAAAAAAGTATATTATTATAAACTACAGGCAAGAAATAATATTAATTAAATATATGCAAAGGAACCTATGTATGTATAAGTGTTTATAGCGCTTCCCAAGGTCTTGAAACGTTCATATCAATGCCAAACAAACTGTGCTAAAATACATATAAAATCACACATACATATAATATAAAATAACTTAGATGATGATATATCTCTGTATAATCATCGTGTAATATGACTGTAATAAAATTCACGCTGAAATGCTCATATAATTGCAAAATAAATTGTGCTTCATGAATATTCTGATATGAAACAGATCCACCTCTGTGAGTCTCTCTTCCACGAGCTACCTCGTAAGACAGACAAGTTCTCAAATAGAAAATCCTTGTAATAAGTTTCACCAGGTCTTCTGGTAGCACTCTCACTGTTCCTTAATCGATTGATAAAATATCTTGGAGGCGAATCCCGAATTTAAGGATGCATTTGATACTGAACAGATAGCAACATAGTTGGACAACCTACTTGTTTTATGCGCTGAAAAAAAAAAAGAGGGATTTGTTTTATTGGTGCGACCTGGTTGTCTCCCTGTGCAAGCCATGGCCATGGATCCCAGCAAGAACACTCCTCGCAGCACCCAATGAAACTGGGGTAACCCCGCCTGCTCTAGCCTGTAGCTTCATCTCAAACCACTGTCTTCTCACCTATGCGGCTAGGCCAAATAAAACTGTGGGCAAACCAAACAAGGTAGGGAGGCATAAGATTTGCGAATCCTTTTACAATAAACAAATAAAGATGCGACCCAGCTGAAGTTGTTCGGCACACAAGGGGAGGGAAATTTATTATTTATGGCAGGTGGCAATTAAAGCCACCCACCCCAACCATGATTTCAAACTTAAGTTTGAATGCTTTCCCACCTTAAAAAAACTCTTGTCCCTTTTGTTCAAATTTCGAATTTATGTTTAAGTATATAGATTTACTTAATGAAATTTTTGATAATATATATATTTCATTTGTAATTTTGAGATTTGAATTCAATACTTTCATACTAAATTAAAAATTAATAGATAAAGACGAGTACCTAATCACCCCCCCCCTTAATGTTCGTTGTAGAATTATGATCATGACACGAGAATAATTATTCACCAACTCATGCTCTTAATGTTTTTTAGAGGCAAGATTAAATGACTCCTTGGATAATAACTGGCTCATGACGTCGAGCTATGACGACAATGCTAGCGCCGAGAAGAATGTTAGGGAGGCTCTTTGCGACCTAACTAGACTCTATTTCCAACATCCAGTCCTTGACACAATAACAAAGTGACCCGATTTAAATATATAGCAATTATAAACTTGTTCTCTTAAATCTTGATCCTCATGCAAAAAAAAAAAATTGGGTTATATGTTCATGGAAGCAAGTTCTTTGATCGTCATCTTATTATTTTTTTTGCGGCATCACACTTTGGTATCAGAGCCGGGGGTTCGAAGCTTGGACCCTTGGGCACACGTAGAAAACATGAAACGTGAACATTTAACCTAGTGCAGAGTTGACTTCTTTTAATAAATAAAACCACAATGTTGATAATTATAGGAAACAACAAATTTAGAAAACTGGCACAAGACCTAGAAAAATGAATTAACTCTCGCCTTGATCTGTGCAGGAGGCGCGGATTGGGCGAGGGGTCTCTTCATATAGACCTAGATATACCACCACCAGAGCAGGCTGTAGCAGCCATTCTACCTCATATCTTGTAGACACTCCAGGATGTCAATGCCGCTATATGCGGAGAGCCCTTGGGAGGATGACTTGCAAGACATAGTTTGGAGCCATTAGTAGATGCCCAGGCATCCCCTCGACACAGCGAGGAGCACAGGGCAGAGAACTTCCATGCGGAGTCGGCTAGGGTAGAGTCACCACAGAGAGGACATGGGGACAGGATCTTAGGACATAGGGACAGGTCTCGGAGCCCTAGACAGAGGGAGGAGCATACAGAGAGACCTATGATTCATCATACGTCAGCTGCAGACCATATCAGGGAGATCCTGAAGCTACGACCATCTCACTATTTAGGTGATACAAGTGGTTTTCAGGCAGAGGCCTGGTTGGTGAGCTTGAGCGGATGCTTCAAGCTCTGCCCTTGTACTAGAAACACAAAAGCTCGTGTTGCAATCCATCTTTTGAAGGATGGAGTAGGAGTCTGGTGGAGGACCGAGGAGCAGAAGCTCCATGTTGACTCGGAGACGATGGCCTGGGAGCTGTTTGAGGAGCGTTTCAGGAGTAGGTATTTACCCAGGAGATTTATAGAGCAGCGGATAGACGAGTTTCATGACCTCCGTCAGGCATCGATGATAGTAGCTGAGTATGAGAGTCGATTTCTGGACCTACTCCAGTACGTCAACTATATGCAGGATGAGCAAGTATGGATTCACAGGTTCATCCAGGGCCTAAACTTGGATTTAGGTGGCGCAGTGCGCATTCACTACCCACAGAAATTAGTAGAGGTCGTGCAGAAGGCCTATATTGTAGAGGAGACACGGGGAAGACGCAGCAGGCTAGAGACAGAGTTCAGAGCCGTATCCAGCAGATGTAGGATGGTAGGTCGAAGGGGTCAGTTTCTCCTCCATGGGGTGGACAGAGTTCAGGACAAGCTTCATTCAGGCTACCACAGCAGCAGCAGCAGTAGCAGACCCGCCCACCTTACCGACCTCCTCAGAGATTTGATGCGCAGAGAGGACGTAGTATGGGGGCTCCTCCTAGGGGTCCCATCAGGACACAGGGTGCGCCGAGAGCTCAATCAGCAGGATCTTGTCAGCAGAGACCTCGGCAGTCCATAGCCAGATCGTCAGGATCTATAGCTCATTCATCTAGAGTACCAGCTGGAGCTACTTCCCATTGGAGGGGACCAGGCAGCTGTTATGGTTGTGGTGTTGTGGGACATCATTGGAGAGATTGCCCACAGAACCCTAACAAGGGTAAGACATAGAGCTCAGAGCCTAGTGTTGGAGATATGGCATAGAGTCATCGGATCTACGCAGTGGTCGAGAACCGCCAGGCTGAGCATCAAAGTACTGTGATTGAGATGACAGGTAGTATTGGTGGTATTTCCACGTCTATATTATTTGATTATGGTTCTTCTGATTCTTTTATTGCACCATCCTTAGTAGAGCGTTGTAGGTTGGTGGCAGTTAGGCAAGGTCGTAGTTGGGAAGTTGAGATGCCTTCTGGAGCCAAAATTTATGTAGACTCCTTAGTCAAGGAATGTGTAGTGGATTTAGGACCCTTCACCACTACTTCTGATCTTCGGATCCTTCTATTAGGATCTTGTGGCATCATTTTAGGCATGGATTGGTTGTCTGCTCACAGAGCTAGAGTGGATTGTTACCATAAGACTATAGTTTGCATAGATGATCTTGGAGTAGAGTCAGTGATATCAGGAGTTATGAGGGCCGTATCCATTTAAACCATCTCCGCTATGCAGCTTAAGTGGTGTGTGCGACGGGGTTGTCAATTATTTGCTATTACGGTCAGTGACAAATCAGAGGATGAGTCAAGAGGACCTTCCCTCGATGACCATCCCATCTTATCAGAATTTTCTGATGTGTTCCCAGGGGAACTACTGGGGTTACCTCCCCCACGTGAGATAGATTTCCATATAGATCTAGTTCCGGGCGTAGAGCCTATCTCACGAGCACCTTATCGGATGACTACTCCTGAGTTATGTGAGCTCAAGTTGCAGCTTGAGGACCTTCTAGAGAAAGGCCTAATCTGTCCTAGTGTATCCCCTTGGGGTGCACTACTGATCTTCATAAAGAAGAAGGATGGATCTCTTCGGTTGGGTATTGACTACCGTTAGCTGAATAAACTAACGATCAAGAATTGTTACCCCCTTCCACGCATTGATTATTTATTTGATCAGATGAAGGGAGCTACAGTTTTCTCTAAGATAGATCTTAAGTCAGGGGTACCACCAGCTTGGGATTGTGGAGATGGATATTCACAAGACAACATTCCGTACGAGATATGGCCACTACAAGTTCACAGTGGTACCTTTCGGTTTGACGAATGCCCCCGCAGTGTTTATGAGTGTTATGAATGGGGTATTCAGGACCTTCCTTGATTGCTTCGTGCTCATCTTCCTTGATGACATTCTGATTTACTCACACACACGTGAGGAGCATGAGGAGCACCTTCACCAGGTTCTCCAGTGTCTTTGCAAACAGTGCCTTTACGGGAACTTGGAGAAGTGTGCGTTCTTTCAGCCTGAGGTGCAGTATTTGGGCCACATCATTTCTGGGAAGGTATCACAGTCGATCCTTCCAAGATTCGAGCTATCATGGACTGGCCAACACCCACTAGTGTGACCGAGGTGCGTAGCTTCATGGGTCTAGCAGGGTATTACAGGAGGTTTGTTCAGGATTTTTCACGAATTGCGCACCCCATCACTTCCCTTCAACAGAAAGGGAAGAAGTTTTTATGGTCAGATAGATGTGAGTAGGCTTTCAGTACACTGAAGGAGTGCCTCACAAGAGCACCTATTCTTGTAGTGCTGGATCCTCAGGGTGAGTTCTATGTTTGCACAGATGCTTCCTTAGCAGGACTTGGAGGTGTGTTAATGCAGGAGGGTAGAGTCGTTTCCTTTGAGTCTCGCAAACTCAAATATTATGAGCTCAATTATTCGACCCATGACCTTGAGCTTGCAGCAGTGGTACATGCCTTAGCGCGGTGGAGGCATTTTCTTCTTGGCTAGAGATTAACACTTAGGACTGATCACTTGAGTCTTCGCCACCTCTTCACGCAACCCCAATATCAATGCTCGTCAGCGGCGTTGGATGGAATTACTCTGTGAGTATGACATGGAGATAGAGCATGTGAAAGGGAAGGAGAATATGGTTGCTGATGCCTTGAGTAGGTAGAGAGATGTGGCTATGGCCACCTCAGTGGGCACAGATTTGTGAAGTAGGATCTTGCAGCAGCTTCCTCATGATAGTTTCTACCTTGTAGCCAGAGTAGAGATTAAGTCTCAGAGACCCCTTGAGGGGAGATTTGATGGATTTTCATTAGAGGTGGATGGTCTTCTCAGACACAGAGGTCGGATATATGTTCCTTTAGATGGAGGCTTGAGACATTATATTTTGATAGAGGCTCATCGTGCACCTTATTCAGCCCATCATCGGGGTGAAGAAGATGCACACCACCTTAAGACAGTTGTATTTTTGGAAAGGACTTAGGAGAGACGTGGCCTCATTTGTGTCAACACGTTGTTTAGAGTGCTAGAGGGTGAAGCCCGAGCATCAGCATCCAGGTGGCCTTCTCTATCCTCACGCCATACCGGATTGGAAGTGGGACACCATTTCCATGGACTTCATCATTGGGTTACCTACGTTGAGATACCATCATGACACCATCATGGTCATGGTGTATAAACTGACGAAGGTAGCTCATTTTTCTCCAGTGAAGACCACCTATACAGTAAGTGTTGTGGCACGAGTATACCTTGATAATATTTTCATACTACATGCGATTCCGTGGAAGATCATTTGTGACCACGACCCTTTATATACTTCCCATTTCTGGACCACCATGTAGTATGTTCTCGGGACGAGGATTAATTTTAGCATAGCTTATCACCCTGAGATAGATGGATAGACAGAGAGGGTGAATTAGATTTTGGAAGATATGCTCAGGGTGTACGTGATGGAATCATCAGTCGAGATGGGAGGAGTATCTGTATTTGGTGGAGTTTGCCTACAATAATAGTTTCCAGAGTTGTATAGGCATGGCTCCTTTTCAGGCATTATATGGTAGGGAGTGCAGGACACCTCTTAGTTGGGATAGGATTGAGGATAGGGTTTCCCTTGGGCCAGCATTATTACAGGACATGGAGCAGCAGGTTACCTTGATCAGACAGAGATTGCAGGAGGCACAGGATAGACAGAAGAAGTATGCAGACCAACATAGGACAGATCACAGTTTTGAGGTGGGGATGAAGGTGTTTCTTTGTGTCAGACCGCATAAGAGCCCTATCCGTTACGGAAAAGGTTCTAAGCTTGCTCCTATGTTTGTGGGTCCCTTTGAGATCTTGGAGCGCTTCGGTCCCTTGGCCTATCGTCTAGCATTGCCACCTAGCTTATCTCACGTCCATGATGTGTTTCACATTTCTGTGCTTAGGAGATATATTTCTGATCCTTCTCATGTGCTAGATTGGAACGCATTGCAGGTGCAAGATCAGGGGCAGATGATAGTGGAGCCCATATGCATTATAGAGTGCAGGACCCTGGGCCTTTGCGGCAGAGAGATTGATCAAGTTCGGGTCCAATGGGACAGGTATGATGAGACTGGAACTACTTCGGAGGATGCTACTTTGCTACGAGGATAGTTTCCACACCTTTTCCAGTGACTTCCAGGAGGAAGTCGAGTCTAAGGGGAGGGGGATGTAGTGCCCACTTCCCTTCGACACCATTTTGTTTTGTTGTTTTCGAGACTGATTACTTCACTTATGGATTTATTATGGCTTCTTGATTTAGCATGCTAGTAGATATCATAGACATTCGATTGTTATTGATTTGATCTTTATATGATGCATATGGTCTACTGGTGGAAATTTGATGACGATATTTGTATACTTTTTGACAGGGTTATTTATCTTTAATTATGACATGTGATATGTTTAATCATATTGAGTAGAACTTGATAATTGGACTAATGTGATGATCGTTTTGACATAAATGAAATGTGGAATAGAAATGTGCTAGAAAGTGTAAGTGATATCGTACTTGCATAGATGATAGTAAATCATGTGTCGTTTATTTTAGATTATATTGTATATTTGGCATGAATGTTTTAATGCAGCCAACAGGCCGAAGGAGGTATTCTCTGTTCTGCAGGTATATTATATTCACAACAATATTGGGGAGTGGAGACCAACCACATCGGAATTCGAGAAGAATCCAACTAAGGTCACCATGGCAACAAGTAATTGTGTGTGTGTTAGAATCATTTGGTTAGGGAAAAATTGTGACCTGGGGGTCATGTGTTGTTTTGTTTTAATTTTCCCTTTTTATTATGTTAGTATGTGTTGCTCTTAGTAAGTGAAATTTTACTTGTGTTATTATTCACATTCTTTGGATTGGAGTTTACCCCTTTTGTTAGTCATGGGTTGTAGTGTCTTAATTAAGCTAATTTGAATTTGTCCTAAACTAATTAAAGGATATGACCAAAAGAGAGTTCATTTATTAGGCTTGATTTACTTTGGATTTTGTGTGGATTGATGTGTGTTTGAGTTTTGAGTGTAGCACACTCTACCCCACATGGGAAACTCGAATTTGGCCTTAGAGGCCAAATTTCAAAGCTTGTGGGACAAGTCAAACTTGTCCCACACCTCTTAAAACCCCATGCCAACCCTACCTATGGGTTGGAAGGCCAAATTTAAGGTCTTTTAGGTGTTTTGGGGGGATAAAAAGGGTAAAATATTAATTGCACTTTCTTTCAAAAATTTAATTTTGTCCTTTGGGGGAGTGGGCTTAGTTGGAGTGTGTAAGGTGCTTGCCTTTCTTTCAACCACTTATTAATGGTGCATTGGAATATGAAGTTGACCAAATGATGTGGAGTGGAGGGAAAAGGAGGTGGCATCCTACTTGGAGCCACATCATCCCTCCCTCTCTTTTCTCTATTTATTTGATCCTCTTGTTTGTTTTGGGGGTTGGAAGTTTCATTTTTAGTCTTTTGTATTTTGGAGAGGAGAGGATTTTGAAGGAGTTTGTGGATTTTTGGAGCTTGTTGATACTTGTGGGAATTTTGTTGGAGCTTGTGGATGCTTGCTTGATCTTTGGAGGGATTTGAGACTTCATACTTGGAACAAGCTCTACCATGGAAAGGTAGGAGCTTCACCTTTTTTTGTATTATGTTTTCTTCTTTTTGTTATATGAATGAGTATATATATGTTGTGTTGAATATTGTTGTTTGAAATGCTTGTTGGGAATGGGTAGAATGCCTAAGTTGGGAGTGGGAGGAGACTATGGGGAGTTTAATTGAGGGAGGCATAAGAGATCATTTTCTTGAGGAGGGAGTTTGGGTTGGGTGCCCACCTAGTAAGAGAAATGCTTGCATTTCTTCTTGTTTTTACTTTGAGGGAGCCATAAGAGTTGAGGGAGGCATAAGAGTGGATGGAGGGATAAGGGGTACTTGAGGGAGGCATAAGAGTTGTTAGGGGTATTGTGTTTTGTATTGGAGGCTTTTAGGTGGCACCCATTCCCATTGGGAGGCATAAGTGGCCTCCCCATAGGTCTTACTCTTATGGCTTTCTTGATAAGCCTTGTGACTTGTTGTTGTGATTGTTTCCCTCTTGTTGTATTGTTGATTTTGTTTTGAAGGATTATGAAATGAATGTGAAATTTTATGTTGAGTTATGTGGAAGCTAGTAGTTGCCATGAGTTGGATTTTCTCCCATTGTAATGTGGTTGGGGCTCGGGGGCCAATGGAGAGGATGGCTTCTATTCTCCATTGGGTATCTTGGTTGGGAGGAGAGCGTTGCCTCTCCCCTTATTTTGTTGTGAATCAAGCAAACTATTGGAGGAGCCACCTTGTTGATGTTTGTAGCATTGGAGCCTTGTTGATGACAATGTGAAACCACCTTGTATTTTTACCCACCTTGAGTGGAAGAAAAGTGTAATATTGCTTTGTATTTTAGCTTCCATCATTGTAAATTTTGTTCCCACATTAAGTGGAAAATGTTTGTAACAAGATGTTGAAGGAAAGTTGTATTGAACTTCATTAGTAAGGTTGTAATGTGGATGGAATTAAAAGTTGAAAGAAAGACAATCTATTTATTCTCCTTTAACTTGGCTTGGAACCTCATATGAGTATGTTGATATGATAGTAGATCTTGTTGGGATGTTAGTAATTCTTTACTTTAAAACTTAATTTTTTTGAAAAATTGTATTGAAAAGTGAGAACATTAGTGCATATTCTCTTCTTGTATTGTGGATGGAAAGACTTAAGATTTTAAATGGCTTTCAATATGCAAATAAAGTAAATTATGCTCCTAGCTCTATTACGTTTTCTTCATTTAAGAACCCATTGTAAAATGTATTTGCAAATTGTAAAAGGGAAAGGAAATAAAATCTAATTGAAATCCCATACAAATGCCCCTATTAGATTGTGTAGAAATAGAATTTTAATGTAAAAGTTCTAAGCTTATTTAGTTTCATTACCCACATGTCAGTAATAAAGGAATCTAATATTCTAAATATTATTCATACTTAAAGTATTACTAAAACTAATGGATTTACTATTATTAAATTCTATTTATAACAATATACTATTAATATTCCCTTTATATTAACAAAGTATAATATTATAAACTTCATACCAAGACATAATATTAATTAAATATAAGCATAGGAACCTACAAATGTATAAGTGTTTACGGCGCTTCCCAAGGTCTTGAAACGTTCATACCAATGCCAATCAAACTGTGCTAAGAATACATATAACATCACTACATGCATGTAGTATAGACTGTCTAACTTTGATGATGAAATGTCTCACACTAATTCGTATAAGCAGGCTGTAATAAAGATTCACGCGGAAATGCTCATATAATTGCAAAACAAATTATGCTTCATGAATATTCTGATATGAAACAGATCCACCTCTGTGAGCTCTCTTCCACGAGCTCCACCTTGTAAGACAGGTAAGGTCTCAGATAGAAAATCACTTGTAATAAGTTTCTTCAGGTCTCCTGGTATGACACTCTCACTGTCCCTTAATCGATTATTGATAAAATATCTTGGAGGTGAATCCCAAATTTGAGGATGCATTTGATACTGAACAGATAACAACATAGTTGGTCACCTGCTTGTTTTAAGCGCTAAAAAAAAGGGGGCTTAGTTTTATTGCTGCGACCTGGTTGTCTCCCTGTGCAGGCCGCGGCCATGGATCCCGGCAAGAACACTCCTCACAGCACCCATTGAAAGTGGAGGTAGCACGCCTTTTACAACCTACGCCTTGAGTGGAATGAATAAAAATGCCCGCTCCAGCCTGTAGCTTCATCTTTAACCACCACGACTTCAGCAGCACGCGCGGCCAGGCCAAGTTAAAATGAGGGCAAACCAGTCAATCGCGGGAGCTTGTATTTAAGATTTGTGAATCCTCTTTTACAATAAAGGGCAGAATAAAGATGCAACCTAGCTGGAGCTTTTCGGCACACAGGGGAGGGAAATCTTAATTACACTTTATGGGCATGGTGGCCATTAAAGCCACCCACCGGGCAACCATGCATTTCAATCCTTCTTAATGTTTGAAGTAGCTTTCCCACCTAAAAAATCTCTTGTCCCTTTTGTTCAAATTTCGAATTTATGTTTAAGTATATAGATTTACTTAATGTAATTTTTGATAAAATATATATTTCATTTGTAATTTTGAAATTTGAATTCAATACTTTTATACTAAATTAAAAATTAATAGATAAAGACGAGTACCTAATCACCCCCCCTCCTTAATGTTCGTTGTAGAATTATGATCATGACACGAGAATAATTATTCACCGACTCATGCTCTTAATGTGTATTTGGAGGCAAGATTAAATGACTCCTTGGATAATAACTGGCTCATGACGTCGAGCTCTGACGACAATGCTAGTGCCAAGAAGAACGTTAGGGAGGCTCTTTGCGACCTAACTAGACTCTATTTTCAGCATCCAGTCCCTAGACACAATAACAAAGTGACCCGATTTAAATATATAGCAATTATAAATTTGTTCTCTTAAATCTTGATCCTCATACAAAAAAAAATTAAAAAAAAATTGAGTCGTATTGTTTTGGGTTAAATATGTTCATGGAAGCAAGTTCTTTGATCGTCGTCTTATTCTTTTTTTTGCGGCATCACACAAAATTGGTACCATTGGAATCGTGTTTCTGAGTCCGACGCACAACAATCAAGAAATTAAGATTTTGGCCAGTAATCGATGGTTATTTTGCAGAAAATGTGCCTAGTTCAGAACAATGATTTTATTTGGTAGTTGAGATGCATTAATGAAGCATGGGTTGGCATTTCTCACTGCTACAAGTTATGTGATAGTATGTGGGGCCTTTGCAAGCAATAGAACATCATTTCACTTCATTTACTACCTCTTGCAAGTGGTTGAAGGACAGATTTCAGGATTTCCATTTTCCCCTCTCTCTCTCTCTCTCTCTTTTCTCAAATTTCTATAAATTGGAGTGTTGGGCTCATTGTAAAGGGAGGCATTTTTGTGTAGAAAAACTCTGTCAATTTTTTTTTTGTGAAGCCAATGTGCTGCAGACCCTTGTAGTACACTCCTTGCATGGTGATCTAGGCCCTTATCTTGTAATAGATTGGATTGTGCATGCTCATGAAGCAATAGATGCAAGTTTGTGGATGTATCTTCCCATGCTGTGTTTGTTTGCATTCCTCTTCCCCCATTCAATCTTATTGCATATATATTGTTTCTATCTTATGATGTTGTAGGGATTCATTATCATTGTGTGTGCATGAAATATTGTTGAGAATGCAATTGCTAGATTGTGGAGAGTTGTTATCACCCCTTCTTGTATTCATTTTGCTCCTACTTTTCACACATTGGAAGACTATTCTCACTCTCCTTTTCTAGTGTATCACCACTTTAGTGTAGGCTTTGTTTTCATGCATTCTCTCTCCCTACTAGTCCCTTGGAAAGCTAGATTAGGATTAGATAGTTTTGCTTGCATTAGTGTAGATTGTGGCAGGTAGTTTAGGAGCAAGAACTAGCTTTCTTTGGAGGTCTATCTCAAGTAGCAAGTCCCACAACTTGGAGATAGTACCCATGTTATCCAATCACACCGTGAGCTCAAGCACACACACTTGTGCAAACCATAGGGTGTTTTGATTTGGTAATAACAATTTCTTTCTCTAATCTTTTACGTTTGTGTTTAGCTCTTGAGCCCAAATGTGTGAAGACATTGCCAAGCACCAAATCATAGAATTCTATGGGGAAGCCATTTAGCACCAGAGTCTTCATCGAACATTGTTTTCATGACATGTTAGTTCTTTTGGACTGTTGGTTTCTTCTCCAAAACTTCATTCACACTTGGATTTCATTCAAAAATAAGGTTTTGATCTTGTTCTAGCCCAATTCCTATACATTGAATATCCAAGTTGTCCCAAAGGAAATTGGTAGAACCAAAATAGATCATATATTCTAATTTTCAGAGACACCTTTTCTATGCCCATTGCTAACACAAGTTTAAAATTTTTCTTAAGCCCTTTCCCATGATAATTTGTTGAGAAAATTTTCTTATTAGAGCATAAGCCTCACAATTAAATTTATGTCATTTTAGTTATCCTCACAAGCGTTAAGCCATAAAGATGACCCCCTCACAGTTATAGAGGGTTCCTAGGATTGTTTATTGAGAAAAACCAATTTATTTCTTCTTTTTTTTTATCAAGGACTCAATGCAATCTTGCAGTGGAAATCTAATCAGCCTGAAAGGTCCTAGTCTTGGATTTAATCACCTTCATAATTCTGCATCATCTTTCCATACTGAATCAATGTCCTCAAACAAACTAGTTCACTATTTCAATATTTATTTTTCCTGGAAAGCCTTAGTCTTGGATTTAATCGCCCTCATAATTCTACAACATCTCTCACATAAAATTGAATGCGCTAATACAAACTAGTTCACTATTTCACAATTTATTTTGTGTCAAAGGCCTTAAGACGAGGTCCCATGAGAGGGGACAAACTAAATGCTCTCAACAAGTGTTGTTGACAAAGAAATAGGATTTTTTTGCAGTAACACAGTCCCATGCGATCCACGGTCCCATCCAATTCCTTATTTTGAAAGTTTTTTAGGAAGAACAGTAGCCCCAGCATGGGACCCCTATTTGGTCTTAGATTTAATAAGCCTCATAATTCTGCATGCCATCTCTCCGATACTAATTGAATGCCCTAATACAAACTATTTCACCATTTATTTTGCTTGAATGGCCTTAGTCGTGAAGTTAATCACCCCCATAATTCTGCATCATCTCATCCACACTGATTGAATGCACAAATTCAAACTAATAAATCATCTCACTCTTTATTTTTCGAAGCTTAATATTTAGATTGAACAGAATTGCAAGTTGGGGGTTATGGCGTTAGTCGTGAATTTAATCACCCTCATAATTCTGGATAATCTCTTCCATACGGATTGAATGCACTAACACAAACTAATTTACCATCTCGCCATATATTTTTCGAAGCTTAATATTTAGTTTAAACAGAGTTGCAGGTTGCGGTCTATCAACTCCTTGTGAAGTAGCACGAAAACAAATGTCGAGGTGAATCAAATATCCATTGTTGGGAGAGTTCTGAGCAAATCTGCTGCTATATTTTGAGATCTATATACCCTGTCAAGCCTCCTCTGCCACATACTTCTCCCCGTCTCATATTTGTCTCTTGTCACTTGTGGTGAGGCCCATACCAATCGATTTCTACAAGTTTGATGTATCCATTTCACTGTCAGGAATATTGAAATATCCCAAGCAAACTGAACTTGAAAGCGACAATTCAACGAGCACAATCAATTTGAAGACAAAGTCTAGTCATCCTTTAATAATCCAAACAATTGCTACAAAATTCCAGCCACTCCGTAGCAAGTGCACAGTACCTATTTATTAAAAAGAAATTTTAACTGATTGCAATTCGTCTATTAACAAGAAAAGTTTTTGCATCATTGTTATAAGTTTACAAGTATCCTCAGTGATCATGGTGTCTATGTTAGTTTTCTTAGTTTTTTTGAATTGGAAGAGCTTCTTGTTCGGGATGGTTAAGGGCAAGTGTAGTCTTCGGAAATCACTCCTCAACTTCAGTTTTAAGTCTAATAGTATGACCACCAGTGGGACTTGGTCTCTGAAACTCCTCCTCACAAAAAATATTGAGCAACATAAACCAGTTGATGATCGTATCTAACGATTACTATACTCAGCTAACAACAGCACACATTGCATGTCTTCCTCCCTAAGCTTCGCGCAGAGATAATGGGCTTGTGTGGCATATGTAAATACAGATAAACGCTGCAAGAAGATGATTATTATCCAGGACACACACATTCACTGGTGTGGGGGTCAAGATGACCACTTTATGGTCAGTTACAAATATTTTCCAATCAAAGCTTTCTTGTCTAATCTAAAAATAATTACATTTAACTTAGAAAGTAACAGTACTCAACAAAAATAACATTTGCATCAAGAAATTCACAAATAAACAATGATTCTTAGTTATTTACATATCTGAATACCAGTGACCACACCTTTTCTAATCTAAGAATAATGGCATTTAACATTAACTTAGAAAGTAACTGTGCTCAACAAAACTAACAATGGTTTCAAAAAATTTACAGATAAGCAATGATTTATAGAGATTTGCATATCTGAATACTGGAGACTACGCCTGCATTTTTTCAATACCACCTAGTAAAGATTAACTATGTGTACGTAGTCTGGCAATTTCAATGCTGTGAAGGAGATTCTTCCTCACAGTTTCAAGTGCTCCTGCCACCTCTTGTATTGTGGGTCGTTCCATAGGCGATTCATTTGAACACACCAAGCCAATGTGTATGAATGGAAAAAGAACCTCATTTATCTCATATTCCCCTAGTTCTTTTATCATTCTCTGGTCAACAATCTCTTCCACTCTTGTAGGAAAATGCATGCTGACCCACTTGTGGAGGTTTAATTCTCCCATAAACATATCATTAGTTGGACTCATTCTAGTTATCATCTCCAACAACACAATGCCATAGCTGTAAACATCACCCTTTGTCGATATCTTCCCACTCTCTCCATATTCTGCATTTAAGAAACAGAGTTTTTCTATCAGATATATGGCAATATGAACAACTATTATCCAATAGAGGCAAGAGCAGTACCTGGAGGAATGTAACGGATGGATCATTTGAGAGACAAAGTCGAAGTCAATGTTTCTATGGAGTCTGGTCCACAAATCAATCGGGCAATCCAAAAATCCGCTACATGGGCTGTCATATCCTCATCGAGGAGAATATTACTGGGCTTTATATCACAGTGTACAACTTGCACTGAACAATTATGATGCAAATATTTTAATCCATGGACAACATCTACTGCTGTACTCAATATCTCCCTTAGGTTCAATACGCCACCATCTGAAAACAACAGTTTCTTCAAATTTCCTCTAGACATCAATTGGAGAACCAACACTTTTTTTTCAAAGTCTGAACAAAAGGCTATGAGATTAACCAGATTTCTGTGCCTGGTATTGCCCAGAACTTTGCACTCTGCAGTAAAACTCTTGCGAGCCTGTACATTTTGCATGTCGAGGAGCTTGAAAGCTGCAACTGTGCCATCATTTAGAATACCCTTATAGACAGACCCAAAGCTACCAGACCCTAACAGGTTCTCCCCATGAAATCCATCAGTTGCTCTAACAATTTCTTGATATGAAATCCCCGTGTGACCAATGAGCTTTATTGTTGAAGTATCTTTATAAAAACCTGATTTCATCTTCTGCATTTGCAAGTGACGCCTCCTGTAAATTAACCCCCCAATTAGTAGAGAACACAATACAATGGCAACTGCTGCTACGGATAGTGCGATTTTTAGAACTTTATTGCTGTCTTTCTTAGCCGAAGTAATGACAATTGGGCATGAGGGAAGACGCATCCGCTCTCCACAAAGAAAGGAATTTCCTGTAAATGATGCTGCTGTCAAGTTTGTAAACACACCACCACCTGGGATTTTTCCACTCAAGTTATTGAAAGACAAGTTCATATACTCCAACATATTCAGATTTCTTAAAGACACGGGTATTGGTCCAGATAGCTTGTTAGAAGAAAGATCCATGTCCACGAGGGATTTTAAGTCGTCAAGCGAGTTGGGAATTCGGCCTTGCAATGAATTTGAAGAAAGATTGAGATACTGGAGTTGCTCACAGCTTCCCAAAGTGGCTGGAATCTGACCTTCCAACCTATTGCCAGAGACATCTATAGCTTGGACATGTATCATCTTTCCAATCTCCAAAGGCAATTGTCCTTCTAATGAATTCCTCAACAAGTTAAAATACAACTGTAAATTAGAAAGAGAGGCCACTTCAGGGGGTAGGCGTCCTGTGAATTGATTGTTGGAAAGGTCCAGCAACTCCAATTTGTCGCACTTCCCCAAACTAGCAGGTATGCTTTCTGATAGTAGGTTGTGATGGAGCATGAGCCGTCTGAGTTGTTGAAGTTGAGAAATGGTGTCAGGAATGATTCCAGAAAGCAAGTTGTGGCTCATTGATAGCTCCCCAAGGTCTGCTATTTCACCAATTTCAGTGGGTATGCTTCCTTCTAGCTTCTTGTTATCCAAACATAATCTTTGCAACTTCACAAGTTTTCTCAACGAGGAAGGGATCTGGCCGGTAAAGATCTTAGAAGACAAGTTAAGCTGAGTCAGATTGGTTAGGTTGGCAATCTGAAAAGTTATATGTCCTGTTATATTATTTCCATTTAGTAAAAGCACAGACAGATTTGTGGGGAGCTGCTCCGGTAAGTGTCCTGTCAAATAATTGTGATGGAAACGTAATTCTTTCAATTGGGTGCAATTGGCTAGAGCTGATAGAATGTGGATTGTGCTAGAACTGCCACTAACAAGCTGATTAGAAGATAAGCTCAGAAATTCCAGGTAGGACAGCTTGCTGATCTCCAATGGCACAATCCCTGTCAGTTGATTTAACTCTAAATCCAGGTGAGCCATTTGGGAACAATTGGCAAGGGAGGTTGGAATGGAACCTTTGAGGTTATTACCCCAGAGATAAAGCACTTGCAGCTGAGATAATCTCCCCAATTCAGGTGGGATCTCACCACTCAAACTATTGCTGTCGAGATCTAACTCGACGAGGGCAGATATGTTTGACAGCGAAGAGGGAACAGGGCCTGTTAAATGATTGTCTAATATAAAGAGTGAGTGCAACCCATTTAGCAGTCCCAATTCAGGTGGAATTAGGCCTCGGAGATTGTTACTTTCCAGATACAGCATCTTCAGAGAAGAAAGATTAGCTAAAGATGAAGGAATGGTACCTGTGAGGTTGTTGGATCCTAACATAAGCACTTGGAGTTTTGTGAGCAAACCTATCTGTGTAGGAATGCTTCCTGTCAAATTATTATATGCTAGAGACAATTGTACCAAATCTTGGCAATCAGCGAGATTCGATGGAATTGGGCCCTGAAGTTGATTGATTGATAGATAGAGTACCTGCAGGCGCCTTAGCCGACCTAATTCTTGGGGAATTCCCCTGCTGAGGCTGTTGTTATAGAGATAAAGTTCTGTTACAGAAGAGAGATTTCCAATTGAAGGGGAAACAGAACCCTGTAATTGAAAACTCTCAAGATTGAGAGACTTTACTCTCTGGGCTGCTGCATCACAAGCAACTCCTGTCCAGTTGCAGAAGTGAACAGTAGGGACCCAATTGGCAAAGACATTCAGAGAATCCACGGTGATGGAATTCTTGATAGCAAGAAGACTTTGTTCGTCAGAGCTGGATTGAGCAGCAATTGTCATGGGACTGCTTAAAAAGAGAAACAGAAACAGAAACAGATGAAACCACAACACTAACAAACAATTCATTTTTGGCAGGATAGATCAGAAGGAGAGTGCAACACCAAGCTAAATAAGTTTTTGGGTAAGCATGTTCTGTTTCTCTCACGTATACAATATTTAATGGAAATCAACTGTCCATATTCATACCAGTCAATGAATTTTAATTATTTAATGCATATCAACTGTCCAGATGTCCAAGTCCTAGCCGCCACTCACAGTATTAATGTAATCACCGTCATATTGACTTTACGAAGCATTAGCACTCTCTCCGAGTCTCCATCCATAAACTCATTTGCTCGACCCTTTGTTCATATCTGAATCGTTTGACTTGTGCAAAAATTGCCAAAAGTTTTGGTTCTCAATTTTTAAGAGCACTATATGAAAGTCAAATTGCCAAACCCGGTACCGGATAAATGGAAGTAGTACTCGCAATTCTTAAATTTTGTGAGGAGGATATGCAACAAGGTCCTTACATAAACCCATCACCGCAACCTAAATATTGGTAGGTGCCTCCTAAAGGCTGTATTAAAATTAATATAGATGGGGCATCTAGAGGAAATCCGCGACAAACTAGTATAGGAGGCATAGCTAGAGATAGTGCAGCTCAACAACACTTTTTTATATGGGCAGTAAATTGGAATTATCACAGACAATATGGTTGAAATCCTTGTCATTCAATATGCTTTGAAGGAAGTCGCCAAAATAGGGAGGACTAGAGTTATTTTTAAATCTAGCTCTCGAGCGAATATTCAACTGCTTAATAAGCAAGGCAGGATTCACTCTTCTAATTGGTGTATTTCACATATTCAAGAAAATATTTGTATTTTGGCTCAAGCTTTCCAGATAGTTCTTTATGCTCATACTCCTCGGGAGAGCAATAGAGTGGCGGATGCTTTGGCCTACTGGACTTTGGATCAGGGAAATGTTCATGGGATAGGTCATATTCTTACAGGGTGGTCCATGGAGAAAAGACAACCAATTCACTGAATTCTTCATATGGAGAATCACATGGATGACTTCTTCATGTTGTACTATACTTTAAATGGCTACCATAATATTGCTAACGATGTTTCTTGGTATATTAGGTACAATACTTGACACTATACTTATTTGTAACATGTTTCTTAATGATCATTAATAGAAGTAATATTATTCTTAAAAATAAAATAAAATTTGGGAGCACTATAATAACACTACCTTTGCTGATGTCTTTTTGGTATTCTTCCTTACTAATTAATATAATACCACGACTTTCAATTGACTTCTTATAAAGAAGGGAAGCTATATTTGTTTGGCTTGTTATGTTTGAATTAGAATCCACGTGGAAAGAGATTCCCACTAAGAAATGTCATACACTAATCACTTGTTAGGGGAAACAATAATGTTTAGTTAAGATTATAAACAATAAAATGAATTTCATTACAAAAAATTAGGGTATATTTGTAATACTAAGTAGTTTGCTAATGTGTTTAAAATGGTAATTTTGTAATTGATTACCTGAGTAGCCCAAAGATGTGAGAGAAGAGACCCTTATTAATGGTTGAGGTGAGTGTATTTTTATATGTGGTTGTTACAGAAGGTGTTTCCGCTCAATTAACATCTGGTTGATTGGGTTGACTTCTGCATTTGAAGAAGTGACTTTTAAGTGAGTGGAGGATAAAACCATCGACCTTATGACATAAGCACCGATCGGTTTTGTCCCTAAAAAATGATAGTGTCTTGCGAATGTATAACCTCAATTCTCATAGTGTGAGATGGTGGCCAGATGTCCAAAGATGTGTTACATATTCTAATCCAAAAATTGACTAAAATTTTTCCCTCGATCACAAACCCCTATAGGCATTAAATTCTTTTCCGAACTTACCCCATTAAAACCAACTTAAAACAATGCAATAATTCAAGTACACTACACACGGGTTGATAAGGGAGTTCGGCAGAATGCCTATGTCCCCGGGTTACTTTAAAGAACCGATATATTATCAACTTCAAATGATGGTAATAAATAATACAATTTAATCATGATAATACTGAATACATAAGAACAAGAATCTTTATACCAAGTAGTGACCCCGCCTGATAGATTTGATCCAATATTCTTCTTCAGGCACGATGTCATTTGGTTTGTCAATTGGTTTTCCGGATGGCTCCCCAGTCAATTCTCCAAGCTCTGCATTCTGAAATGTGCCTCGAATGTGGCCTATTGGGTAGTTTTGTAATAACTCCCAATTACAATTTTGCCTATCAAAATAGGTCTTATTTTCTCTCCATATTGTGTATATTAAAATAGGTTATACATCTCCATAATGTCGCCATGATCGCCATCAAACTTTACCAGTCGTCCTTCTCGGCTCAGGCTCAGAGTATGTCTTCTTGGAGGGAATTCAGAGCTACAAAATAATATTTCACCTATTAAAAATAATAGGACTTAAAAATAATAATAATTCCTATAATGATAGGGCTTACATATTTACATGCCTATAATAATAGGCCTTAGCTCTAAATGTGCCTATAATAATATAGGACTTATTTTCTCACAAATGTGGGCCTTCACTTTTTATTATGGCCACACATTATGCCACCACCATATTTGCCTATTCAAATAATAATAATAGAACTTATAAATATTTTTCCAAAATATTTCCCCCCTCCTTTGAGCTCCAAGAAAATAGCTTAGAGTTGTGTGTGTTTCCAATGTACATGGGTCCCCTATTTATATTGATTAGGAGCCCAAAATATAAGGACATTTGATAATATCCATGTCTTATTATTAAAAAGATCCCATAATAATCCTCAACGGATTAGGCTTAGCCAAATTCTCTGTGACATAAGAATAATTTAGCCACCAAATATTTAATCCACTTCAAATAATAGCCTTAATAAGCTTTGAGCGGGTTATAAGGGATTATTTCTTTTTTAAACTTGTAAATAATCTTAAGCCATTTTTTTTTAAAACCTCAACCCCATAATAATATTCACTCTTCAAGTGGATAGAGCAGCTTTATGTGGGGAAAAATCTCACATTATATGCAAGCCTTTTTAATAGGTTTTATCCACCAAAAGTTATTCTTAGATGGACTTTTCCTCTCTCTTCGTTTTGTAAAAGATTATAAAACCTTTTATGTGTGTAAAAACCATAAACCCACCTTTAATGCCACATGTATAAATAATAAATCCAAGTGGTCACATACAGAGTTTCCACGTGTCAAATGCAGCTATGCCACATGTCACCATGTCATTTGTTGATTTGGTGTATCCTTCGCTTGTTGACTACCAATTAACTGAACTTTGACCGATCATAACTTTCGCATAAGGACTCAAATTTGGTCCGTTCAAAATGCGTTGGAAAGATATTGACGAGCTCTACGTAATGGTGCTAACATTATATGATTTCAAAATCATTGATTTTTCTGTTGACCAATTGTTGACCAAACTTTGACTAGCCACCAGATGTGTATATGGACTCCATTTTCGATGTTCAAATAGTCGACAGAAATCTCTCGGAGTCATCTTCTACACTCTAGTTATCCTGGGAGATTCAAGGAAATTTTTTCCTCCGTAATGTCCTCAGATTCATATTCAATAAATAATGTTTTGAGTGGTGAAGGATGACAAACAAGTGCGACCTAGTGCTCAGGGAGTGCTAAATTGAGCAAGATGCATGTAGTAACTACTAATTTAAATGACATTGGTCCAATTTTAGGGAACCAAATTTTCCCTCATATTAATTACGTAATTGAAAATTTCTTGATTAAAATAAATGCAAACTTCTCATAAGGATAAGGTGTAAGCCCACAAAAATTGATGTTCTAGGAACACGCTAAAACCCTAAACACTTAACCTGAAAGATTGCGACTAATTTTTTTTTTGTTTAAGTTGAAAGGTTACAAAGGTGTCAACCCTTAGTGTGCATTAAATTTATTTTCACCAATAATCTTTACTTTACCAGGGATGAACCAAGTCTAAGTTAAATGATTAAATATTCTTAATTTATCTCTAAGGTCAATTTATTAACATTCAACTAGGAAGGTGCCATAATTTAATTTATCTCTCTACAGTATCAAACAAGTCCCTCGGGCTTGGTATGAGAAGATGGATTATTGTAACGCTCAAAATCACTAGAACTAGAAAATGAGGAATTTTTTTTAAACATACATAAAAATAGATTACACAGCTTCAATCGTATAGATTTATTTAATCAAATTCTTTAAATCATACTTGTTCTTTTGATCTATCTGATAACATCCATGTAAGCCATGTGCGGCTGAGAAGGGTTTATCCAGATCTCCACGAACTTCCTTTGCCACTACTTCGAGTGACAATGCTTACTAGCATTTTGGCTCAACCTTTTTCAAGTCATGGGAACCATGTGAAAGTCCTTGGGTCTACCATAAAGCTAGTTTTCCGACGTCGTATTCCAGTATCCGACCATTGCCTACCTCATGTTCATTTTTCAACTTCCCATGATCAGGTTACTAGCAATTTTAATTTAATCAGAGGAATAGGTGATCAGACAATGCACAGCCATCAATGCATTACTTTGGCCAAAGTTTTCTGCCATGCAGGTTATGGCTAAACTTAAGACAACACACTAGTCTTATGAGTTTAAGTCTTCCACCACCTCACAAATATCCCTTTCACAGTTATCTAGATTTTATAGTTTGTATTTACTTTATTTCCAATTTAACCTATCTTTCAAGAGTTTATATCAAGATAAATGCCAAAGGACAACTAGGATCATCATGAGATAAGTGCATTCGTTACACTGAAATGTATCTATTTCAACATTTCGCATGTACTTATCCCTTAATATGCCAAATAGATCTTTTCATCTATTAATCTTCACATTTTGTTTCTCTTTTTCTGATACTTGGTTTTTTTAACCTTAAATTACCTTTTACAACAATACTCTTCCATTCTCTATACAACAACATTTACAATCTTATCATATTAATACCAAGTTTACTGAAAGGCCAAATTAAATATATATTAAAACATGTATATTTAAGTATTCCTTCAATTAGCTACGCCACTAAATAGGTTATTTAATTTAGAAATTAAAGACAATAGATTGTTACAACAATTGCCCAGTTATCGGCTTCATACATTGACAAATATCAAATAAATATATTTAACAATTAATGATAAATAAGATTTCTTACTTCTAGTATTTATCATTTACTCATATTGAGATATTATTACATACAAGGTAATCATATCTTTATTAAAATCATAAATTACATATGCCATTAAGGTGAAATATATAACTATTACGGTAACTCTCACGTAGTGAGGTTTGAATATTAACAATGGGTCCAATATCCCAATAAATTTAGTCAAAATTATGGGATATCATCCTTATACAAATTGAAATTCAAGTATCTCATGTAGATCCACACTATGATAAAACTTCACAAGACATGAGTTTCCACATATCCGAACGTGACGGCTAACTATCCTACAAGACTAGAGTAGTGGTATGTTGTTGTAACGCACCAAAAATACCAACACAAGAACAACACAGTGAAATACAGGATAACTTTTTTTTTTTTTGACTTTCTTTGACTCAACACGACACAACATGTCGTCACAAGGTTACAACCAACACTTGGAACCATTTGTTACGGGGAAGACCACAAGGTCAGCACGGAAACATTCACACTTATCAAGGACAATTTATTTTTCTTTTTGACGAGACAACATAGAAGTCCAACCACATGACACACTCACGGCTAGGGCAAGCCACAGTAAGAAATGGTTAGGGTTTATTTATTTTGGTAAGACGCCCTTTAGCTCATGACTTAAGTTTTCAGAAGGAAATCAATATATGGTTTGCACAAATTCATCTCACCAACTGAGTTAATTTCTTATACACTGAAGAGTAGTTCACTTAAAGTCTTCTCCTACTTATTAAATCTTAATATCTTCCAGAAACTAACCATTGTTTTCCTTTAAGCTTGATTAAGAGTTCACCCCAAAGGGATAGTGTTCGCTAGTTTAGCTAGGGGTATCAATTTATAAATGTTTACTTCACAAGGATGTTTTCATTTTGATCACTCATGGAATTATTTGATTTCAAATAGATCACCTTTACATTTATTTGTTGAATATAAAATCATTATTTTTGTTTAGCTTCTTTAAGGGTTAACCGACTCATTTTTCTTTACTTATAAAATATTGTCGCTAAGTCTTGGAAAGATTTAACTTAATAATTTATTCTCAAGATCAAAGTTTTACAATACTCATATCAATGTAAAGATTGAATGCCATTTCTCACAAGGATAATTTCAAGCTTAACTACACAAGCACAAGACACTTTATTTCACCATTACCAAACAATATAAGGCAAGAGGTCATATCAACTCTCTTTACAAGCAATGTTACACAATTTACAACACATTGGACATTTTTACAAGGAACTTCATAATGGTAAAGATGAAACTTTTACACTCTTTTCTTCTAGTCTACTCGCATAATCCATCTGCACAAATATTAACTAAAGTCAGCTCGCAAGAACTGAGCATGTTAAGGCTACACAATGCAATAGTAAGCTAACAATTAACAATATCAAGAAAAGAATATTCTAAATTCAGAAATGGATTAAAACACAACTCACAACTCCAATATTAATCTCATGAGAGAGAAAACTAAATCATCCAACAAGAAGAAAGTCCAAATACTAGTAAGAACAACATTACATAAATCAAGGCAAGACCTTATGGGTTGGAAACAAGAAAGTCAAGAGTGTTGATATCTCCTTCATGTAATGCTATGGGTTACGTGATAGGAATCCAAAATTTACTCCATCCAACTAAAGGGGTCCAAGAGAAGACAAAGCGTACTAATTATGATCGTAGGCGCGAAGCAAAAAAAATGACCTTATCCAATTCTTCCAGGGGCTCCAAAGTAATATGGGTTCGATGCCCTTAAAAGAACACAACTATAGTTTTGGTTTTAACCAAGGATTTTACCACTACCTCCTTATCGGATTTCTTAAAACGTAGTACTAGTTAACCAAAACAATTCCACTTTTCCAAAAGCGTACGAAAGAGACACAGAAAGGGCCATTATTCTTCCAACAAACCCTATCCTAATTGTCAACTTCTCTACATAATATAAGGGAAGACTAAACCCAAAAGTCGTTAATAATTTTTATATAATTCAGACAATGTCAATAAACATTAAAATAAAAATTGATTTCCCTAACAAGGCCACAAAATGGGACCTTTTAGTAACCAAGTTTGAAGTATAAGGTATTCGAGTTCGAAAACAAAGGGATTCGATATGAAGAGAGAAAAACACCAACGATGCCCCAGGCTCAAAAGACCTTACCATGAGTACAAGCACAGACCAAGAACCAACGCACCTAGCTATCAGGAAGGTTACGCAGTGCGGTCAGGGCTAGAAGTTCTATGAACTCCTTGCCAAAGGTAAAGAAGATGGAAAATTTTACCCGATCCATGTGGGCTTATCGAGGAAAGGTCTTAGCAAATATCAAACAGATAAATAGAACAACCACCTATGATATTATCACTTAAATCAGCTGTCATCTACAGGAAACGAGTTCACAAGTCCAGTACCATGGATTCACCTACAACTTTTGTTTCAGTCTAGCTAGTAATAGCTTGCTTGCGACCCTTAATAAAAATTGTAAAGATTTCATTCAGTTAAACTTACAATGTTTCCCCTTGCTTTAATCATACAAGAGTTTACATCAAGAATTAGGTATAGTAATGCTCTCAACACGTGGAGGCAAAAATAGATGCCAGGTTATCCCTCATCTAGACTAGGTACAACAGTCAACAATGTACGGTTCTAAAACAAACCCCAAATGCCATTTTCTAATCAAACATAAAGTAAGGAATGCCCATAGGCTTAAACAAGTTTCAGACACAACGTCACTATTAATGTACCTTTTAGCAAAACAAGAGAGCCCTAAACAGGAAATGCGTATTTATTCAACCAAAAGAGGTATGTAGGTTTAACCTTCTATTTAGTAACCTTCAATTATAATTACCATCACAGAAATTCTTTTTAAAAGAAAGTCATATAAACAAACAAAACTCAATAGTGTTTCCTTCCCTACGAACTAGACTGCATCACTCAAAATTGCAGTAACCCATTTAGACAAATATGAAATGGAGTAAGCTATAAGAGAGGAAGGAACATTCCAAGCAAAATCAGCGAAATAGGAATAAGATTTAAAGGAACAACCACACAATCAGGTAGTGATATAAACAACCACGAAAACATCTAGTCTAGGTGCCATTCAAGAGGAAAGAAAATTCATTTCGAGATACTGAAAGAAGGTAGAAAACTATTACAGGGAGTAGATTTAACATGCCTGGTTAGGATTCCTCCAACCAACAACCATGTTGACCAGGGCTCGGGTAACAGCAACACAACCTACGCAACTTCTCGTCCTCCGCCAGTTGAAGATCCATGTCCTGTTAACGACCATGCTTGGCATAGGAAAGGGGGTGATTGAAACATGCCTTCTTGGAATCCTCGGGAGCAACTCCGGGAAGATAGACGCACTTTTTTCTGATACAAACCCAACACATCAAGAACTTTTGTATAAAGCATGCTTTCACCATCTTTACAATCATCTCTATAAGAAAGTGCATCTTGCACACCCCATATCTGAGCTACTGTTACCAAAACTTTGTCTGTGTTATCTAAGGCATGGCTATCCTGTTCAGTATGAAATGCTACAGATCCCTCAAGTATATCCTTTCTATCCCCTGCTTTGATTCCACTAACAAGAATGTCAACACCACCATCAATTTTGTCAGACTTTACTCTTTTGAATTTTTATTTTTTTTTCGTTTCAGCTTCCTTAGATTTCGTGGAAGAAGGGAACTTCCTCTTATTGCTTTTGCCAGCACTTTCAGTTAATCCAGACTTTGTGGACAAAAGCAAAGACAGTAAAACTTGTGGATCCGGCAATAATCCCTGTATTTCATCCTGAACTTCTCGTTGAAGAAAACACCACTTCTAGCTAGAGAGTTCATTAAAAGTATCAGTACAGCTTATGCTATTTTCTTCACCATGTGATACACTGTTTAAGGCTCTCAAAACAGTTATACCAGATAATCCCTTGACTTCCAATAAATGAATTTCAGATACGCATCTAGACAGATTTTCTTTCTTCATTTCAATAAAGTGTCCGTTCTTGGATGCATTTTCAGCTGCAGCATGCATTGCACTTAATAAGCATTCTAGAGAACTCAAGGCCTCTTTAAGTACTCACAAAGAGCCATGCTTCACCAATATGTTAGTGTGCAGGAGGCCCCTATTATTCACCTCCCGACTAAATGAGCGAGGAAGTATGCACTTCAATCTGCTACGCAATGTAGGATGCTCCAAAGAAGGTGGAGAAGACCCTTCTGTTGCAAGCGAAGAAAATGGTGGAGAAACCTTAGCAGCATGTACCAAATCGGATACAAGAGATATGGCTGCGAACCAGGTAGATGATGCCCGAGGCTCGAGTGAGTAAGGAAACGAGTCCAAGCATGCAGAAAATAGTGATGGCCAATTACTGACTATTGCTAGCAGCAAATTCCTATGCTTGTCTACATTGGTCGACCTTAATTTCAACATTAGTCTCAGTAACCTGGCAGGGTTACCTCTATGCGAATTTTCACTCCCCTTGGACACACCATATTGTTGGTGAAATTCTGGCAGAAGTTCGTGACTAGGGTCGGTGCAAAGCATCAGCAGAGTTTCATGAGCAATATCGGTCACTCTTCCCAAAGAACAATCCGCAGAAAGCACACTCGGTTCAAGGACTGCATCTCCAAACACCACACTGTGAAGCCCTGAAGGAACCATTGAATTCGAGCTCAACACCTTTTCTCGTATAATGCAAAGAACATACACAAATGTCTCTTCATCGATCTCCTAAAAGCTCTTGCAAAGCAAACTGTGCTTCATGAATATTCAGACAAGATACAGATCCACGCCTGAGAGATTCTCTTCCATGCGTTACAGAGTAAAAAAAGTAAAGTCTCAACAGAGAATCTCTGTAATAAATTTCATCGGGTCTCCTGGAAACACTCTCACTGTCACTTAATCGGATTTGATAAAAAAACTATCTTGAAGGAGAAATCCCGAATTGAGGATGCATTCTAACTGAACGGATAACAAGGTAGTTGGACAGCCTGCTCGATGGAAGCGTTCAAAATGGCTTCTTCAACTGCATCAAGCCCGTTGCCTGGCCATTTACTGCTGAAATCAGTTGCTGTGGATCCCACAAGAACACACCTTACAGCTCCTAAGGAAAGTGGAGGTAACACGCCAACTTCCCTAGCTTGTAGCTTCATCTAAAACCACAGTGGACGCAGTGATACAGCAGTGAAACAACACTAGAATAGCAGTGAAACAGCACTCTCAGCCTCATTGCAAAACTTGCCTCAAGGTTTGATCGAGCTTCTTCCATGTTAGATTCGCCACCTAGACAGAAGCGACTTCCCAAAATGAAAAGGAAGGACAACGCAACTAAAACTTTACCTCGTTCATCCACTATAGCTGCAAGATTTGCTACAATTGAACATGGTTGAGGTTGCGTGCATCTAGAACATCAGGATCAACACCGGCGGTGCCTTGGGATCACCCTGCAGCTCCCGGGATTAACTCTCACTGGAAACCACGGATTTTCTGGGATATGTTTTGACTTCTCTGCCCTGTAGCGGCTGCACAAAGACAGATACTTCTTCACGGCACCCTCACTGCAAGATTTCAGTTCCACGCTCCACGAGGTACAGGCATAGGCTAGAGGCGTGCTGGTCTAGCATTGCATGGTTTAATTCATTTGGTGAGACTGACAGCCACTGAAGCGCCCCATCTTTCATTTGGTCAAGAAAATAAAATATGGCAGGAGGCCATACACTCCTCCACGCACCCCCCACTTGCCAGGAAACAAATAAAAAAAGAAGCCTTCAACCCCACGCCAACCAAAGGAGATTACAGACATTCAAGAAGTGACATGATATGTCACCCATCTGCCAGCTCAGCAAAGTAAATTGCAACGAGGCACTACAGTTGTCAGTTCAAAATGAACTAGCATGAATATTGCCTCCATTTTCTGATGCAATTATTTAATAAAATATGAAACGATATACATGTTATTTTATCAACAAACGTATGGTAATATAGCGGAGGATGTATTATTACACGTTTTTCATCAAGATACAACTATGAATGTACACAAATAGAACAACCAATTTCTATTTCAGCAATCATGTTTCACTCTAATCACAAGGATCAAGACATAATCAAACCATAATCATTCAACATCTGAATTCTGATTAAACCACAAACAAGTCATGCTTCATATGGTACAGATTCAACCATTATTTTTTTTACCTTCCAATCAACAAACAGCTTAACAAAAATGTCTGAAATCATCATTTCCAAATACCAATTAGACATATTCCCTCTAAGTAATGAGCAACTCTATAAAACACACAATAACTTTATTTCAAACAATCATAATACACACACACACACACACACACACACACACACACACACACACACACATTCCAACTAAACAGTGTAAAAAAAACCCTCTATTAAATCATTTTAACATGTTCTTTCAGGTAACTGACAAATCAATGAAACAAATTGACCCACATACCACAGGATGATGATTTTGAAGTCTATTTGCATAGAATAACAATAATAAATTTCTAACAATTCCAATAACAAAATCATTTAAGAAAACTAAGTCATCTTACATAGATAGTTAACACTAATTTATTTTTCAATCCAGTAATAAAATTATACCTACAAGAAAATCAACTTGTACATATCCAAATCAATTCGTTCCAACATTAATTTCATTTCTGTTTAGAAATTATTAGAATCCAGAAGCAAATATATCAGGCAAAATGATGAAATACCTGGTAAAAACATTTTTCACACTACCTAGAAATCGCTTTGCTCATACAAATAAATTATTGCTTGACTGTAATAAAACCCAGAGGCAGGAATCGGTTTGGGTTTCCAGAAATCAAATTTAAATAGAAGATAAAATAAAATAAAAATTGATTAGGAACACCCATCTATGTTTTTTTTCTAGGTTTAGCTAAAACCACACAAAGGAAACTTAAGAGAATACATAATCCATCAATTTTCTTTTTAGATTTCATTTCCAAGCAATTAAATCAGAAGCTATCCAAAAATTGATTTAATTGCCATTGGTATTTCCTCATTATTTACAAATAATACTGCAAAGAAGGGAGAAGATATTCATGCCTAAAGTAAACCTAGAATCAACAACCTCTTACTCTTCCAGCTCCAACAAGTTGAATCCTTCCTTCCTCCGAAAACTCATCTAGGTATCCCAGAAGAGAAGAATGAAAACAGATAAAGGAGAAATAAAAGAAAATATAATGAAAAAACTATACTATAATGGAGAATTTTTGGGCTTCCCAATGTTGCTTCTTGTGTCAATGTATGCCACATACTGGGTGTCAAATGAAGGTGTGTCCCTTTCAAAACTCTCAGATTTTAAATATTAATATTATTATTATTATTATTCTTTTTAACTTTTGATTTACATGCCAAATCCTTTTAGGATTTAAATATATAATTTCACAAATTAATAATACATTTTTTTATTTTTTGTTAATTGATACCTAACTTTAATGGTAAAATTAATCATTATAATATAAGTCCACATATTACCAACAATATATTATCATAATAATTATTCGAATTCCCATGTTCCATATAAAACATTCAAACAAATTAAAATCACCAAGTCCATAAATAATAATTCGAATATTCTCAAAAAGATGGTTTGATATAGCATTGTCAAATAAAACATAGGTAGTATTCATCACAGTCATAGAATAAGTCGACCAAACCAAGTAAAATAAAGTAACCGGAATACAAAAAACTGAAAGATTCATTATCATTTATGAACCGTTTTACCTATGATTGAGGCCTAATCATGTTTTAGGAAGGATCATTAAGGTGGGTGCGGGGTTATTCGTTCCGCAATGTCATGCCCCGCAGTAGAAGTTGTGGGTCATGATACGATGAACCAAATGAATTTTACACCCAATGATGATCTCGTCTAATCTTTTTTAGACTTAACTGTAGTTAATTTAACTTACAAGAAATTTTGGGATGTTACAATTATTTTCTTCTATCTACTGGTTTTGTTCGTTTCCACTTCGATCATACAGTTTATCTCCAACATGTTGGTGAGGATATTGTGATAGTTATCTTGTATGTTGATGATCTGTTACTTACTGACAGCCCTTCTTCCCACATTTTGAGTATTCATAGGGGTATTTCTACACAGTTTGACATGATAGATCTTGGGTTATTGCATTATTTCCTTAGTTTGCAAATTTCTCAGATAGATTCAAGGATTCATTTGAGTCAACAAAATTACACCCATGATCTTCTTTAGCACTTTGATATGGCTCATTGCAAGCCAAGTCCATCTCGTTTTCAGTCTGGGGTTACTCTTACTTCCACATGTACCACACCGCTTTGTGATCCTACATTGTATAGGAAGTTGGTTGGGAGTCTCATGTACTTAACCCATACTCACCATGATTTTTCATTTGCATTAGGGCTTGTATCTCGGTTTGTAAATTCTCCTCGCAGTAGTCACTGGTCGGCTGCTAAAATGATTTTGTGCTATTTACAGAACACTTCCCACTTTGGCCTACACTACACTAGGGGTTCTACTCAGTTGATTGGGTATATAGATTCTATAACGAACCAAAAACCACATACAAACAACACAGTGAAATACATGATAAATTTATTTTTTTTGACTTGCTTGACACATAACATGATGCAACATGTCGTCACCAAGGATACCACTAACACTGTGAACAACTTGATACAAGGATGGCCATAAAGGCAGCACGGAGACGTGCACACCTATCAAGGACAATACATACATTTTTTTTAATTTTTTTATTTTTTGACAAGAGAACATGGAAGTCTAACCACTTGACACACTTACATTTAGGGCATCCCATGAGGAAATTCTTGTTAAATTTTCTTGTTTACTAAAATGTCTGTAATTCTTAACTTACGTTCTTATAAAATTTCATGTAATGATTCACACAATTCTTTTCACAAGGGAGAACTTCTTTCTTTTCAACTATTGACTAAATAGCTTAAGGCCAAGCTTTCTAAACTAGGATCATCAATTTTATGTCCAAGGCTTTTTATTCATTTGATTTTAGAACATTTTTCATTTCTTACAAGGTTAATTAAACTTACTCAAGCCACTAACACATGTTCCACACCTCTATTGCACAGGTGAAGGCATAAGCTCCAATTGAGTGGAAAGTACCACTTAGGGTTCATAACAATAACCTTCTTGTTTAAGGATCAAATTTTGACCTTGCTTAAGAAATATCACCATGATTCAAGGCAAGGGTTAACAGAACAGGACAACAAAATTTAGCTTCAGGGTCACATTGATTACTATCAGTCTTTTATTGAGGTTAAGAGTTTATCAAGATTGGTTAAATGTTCCATCTAGACTTTACTTAATTAAGTTTGACAAAAGAGAACATTTCGAATGATAGAGAGATATTTAAGGTTTTATTAATCAATTTCCCTCCTACTTATTAAATCCTATCATCTTCTAAAATCTAACCATTGATTTCACCATGAGATCATTTAAGGTTTCACCATAACAGGATAGTGTTTATTGGTTTGACTCGGGAAAAAAAATAAGTAATCATATTTCGTTACAAAAGGTAGTTTCCTCTTGATTGTTCCAGGTCTCAAAGGTTATCAAGTAGATCACATCTACATTAATATATTCATATATATAAATTTTAGTTTAACTTTTATAAGGACTATCCAGCTCACTTCATAGTGCTTACAAACTCATTGCTACTATGCCTTAGGAGGATTTACAACTCAACATTTTAACTCAAGAGCAAATTTTAACAATACTCGTTTGCGAAAACAAAACAAGGTTATATAAATTCATTCCAACATGATGCACAAATCAAAGGGACATACCATCTCTATTGAACCATGACTAGGGAGCACGAGAGTAATAACATGGGACATGCCCCGCTACTATTCTAAGGATTAAAATACACTAGAATATCCCGTAACCAAGCGGTAATCAAATTTCATCTTTCGCGTGATAACCAAACAAACCAAAGTTTCAACATTTACAACAACAATACTCTACAATACATTTACTAAGGCACTGACCCTTCTTCTAAAATGTCCAAAGGCCCTTTTCAAATTTTTATAACATAATACTCATTCGTACAAGGGAACATCATAACCAAGATTGATGCAATAATCTACAAGTCTTTCCATCATCTAACCACGTAAGCCATTTGCAAAAATTAATAACCTGAGTCAGTTCGTGAGAACTGAGCAAGATAAGACTATACATAGCAACAATAAGCTACTAGCTAACAATACCATGAAAGGAAACATTCTATTTCAAGAAATGGATCAAAGTTCTAACCTCTAACAACCTTTTGAAACAAGATATAATTTTCACCATATCAACTAAGAAGAGAGCCCTACGTTTTAATTATGAACAATATCTCGAAAACCACAAAAGGTTGACAACAAAAAAAAAACAATAGTTCAACAATCATTCTAGAAGGCCATAAGCCTAATAGGTTAGAAGTAAACAACGAGGGTAAGAAAAGAGTTCCATCATGTAAACAAAAGGTTAAATGGCTGAAAATATTATATTCAAACTCAAACCATTATTTCTTATCTAACAAGTGACTTCATGGCTTAATAAGGATGAGTGGAAAGGATGAAAAACAAAGAAAATCAATGTCTGGAATAGGTATTGCCTAGCAGCCTACCTACTAGACATAACCAAGACCGGAATAGAGACAAGCCTCATGACTAACCAAGTCCATTAAGTAAGCTAGAATTCTAAACACATCCATTCAATTTTCATAACACTATAAGGCCATAATATTATCAAATTTTACTCTTAAGGAGAGTAGGGTCAAGTGGGGATTCTATCAAAATCATGCCCTTTTAAAACAATAATAACAATCTAAGCGTTCATCCCATTCAGGACCTAACAACATAATCGAAAACACAGAGGTCTAAACCAAAATATATATATATAATTGACCCCAATATATATATATAATTGACCCCAAAGTTCTCAGTTTGGGTTTATGCAAAAGTGCCAATTTCTAAACTCGTAACAAAATCAAACTTGCACTTCAACTCGGCTTAGCCCACCAAGACAACGAAATGATACACATATACCCGATTAAGGGTGATTAAAAGATTAAGGCTCACTGAGTGAAAGTCGGAATACCAAAAACAATCAATATGAAGCCATACAACCCAGGAGGTTTAAAAATATCTAAAGCAAGATCAAAGATATGCCTTCTATCAACCCAGGACATATTTTCAGTCCAAAACTTCCTTCTTAACAACATATATATTGATATTCTAATTTCCAAAATACCCTAGTAATTTGCACAATACATGAAGTGCATAATCAAGCTTATCATAAAAAAAAAAAAATTTAACTGTATATTTTCCTCTAGGGCAATAACATAATAGGAACCCAATACTAGTCAAAGCTGCAACTTTCCAGGGGCGATTACATACCCAGGTTCACAAAAGAAACAACGACATTTTTATAGAAGGAAGTAACTTTAAGATTATATATATATATATATATATATATATATATATATAAGCCGACAAGTTGTGAAAACCAGCGTACCCAGAAGAATCAATTTCTAGCACAGGGTATTTTTATCCTTACAGTACCATTATATATATTTCCATATAATTAATCGAAGCATACACACCGAGAACATTTTTTTTTATATATGAATGGGTTTGATCACTTCAACAAGAACAACCAACGGAGGCAAATCCAGAACTAACAAACTATTACCCATATACTGAACACAAATCCACAAAATCACAATTTTATACCAATTTCTAGAAAGGAAATGTTTCATTTTAAGAGGTCTGTTAGCTTCTAGCATATTATGTATATGGTTAGTCTATCTTGCATGTTTTAACGCATCCACCAGTCATGAACATCCAGCAGGGACTACTACAGCCACACGCCCTCCGCTTTATCCTCTACTTCACTGGTCTTTTCTTGCAATATACCACACCAGGATTCCCTTTTGAAGGCACGAATAGAAGAATGCAATAGGTGGTTGTCCAAACACTAGATTGCTTCAATGCAGCTGCTTTGGGGGTGAGGGTTGAACTGCTTACCACTCATTCCGAGAGCACTTGCGCTAGAAAGCTAAACACCAACCATGGTTTGAAGCTCAGACACAAGACATAATGATTACATCACTCCTGGCTCTGAAAGGCATCTATCGTATTGATACATAAACCTTTTCCTTCATCAGATTTGGGGACAACATCAAACTCTTGATGCAAACATTACAGATGTAGCTTGAAAGGTATGATAATTCCAACAGAGACCTTTATGCCTGCCAACTCAGTGACTCATTGAAGAAGCCCATATCATTGGAAAGCAAAAAGTGCTTCATGAATATTCTGATATTAAACAGATCCACCCCTATAAGATCTTATTCCATGAGTTACATCGCAGAACAAGCAAGGTCTCAGTAGAGAATCTCTGGACAATTATCTCTCAAATTTCCCAAATTCTATAACCATTACCATTATTTCTGTAGAATTCTTTAATTTCCCCAAAATCTCCATAACCCAACAGCCACGGCTTCCAGTTCTACAATGTTATTATCTGCATATCTATTGCTTCAACAACCATACCTGAAGTCAAGGCTATGTCAAGGCTATGTCAATTGTCGCTTTAACTATATTTATTCAAATGCAGAAATAACTGTGTTGTACCAAGGAGTTGTCAATGGTTGTACACAGCCAGTACAAGGAGTTGCTATGTGAATGTAATTCAGATATCTGCACCCTCGACCCTTGTTTTGGCCATTGATGCGTCTGTTGCAGCAAATACCACAATAGCAACAAGTACCGAGCAATAGCAGCCAACTAAACATTTCCAGTGTTACATCCGCATTCAATGTGGCCATACGGCCTGACTTTTCCCTAACACTAGTTGAAACATCCTAGTATCTGTTGCTTATGGACCTGGTGGTTATAATCTTCATAGTTTTCTAATCATAGAAGCTAAGCAAAATAAGAGCGATGCTAATTTAATTCCCAATGTCATTGTGTGTGGTATCCCACTTTACCAACCTGAGAAAGTTCTGCCATAGATGAGTTTATAGAAGGTAACATCTTTGCCATTACTCAGGCTACTCCTCATGGATATCCAAGCAAGGTTTGCATCTCTCATATACAACAAATTCCTATGGATGTCAATCAATCCACTTCTGACCTTACCGATCCTTTACCTAAATATCCAAATCCAGCCAATAAGACTACAAAGAATCCAATGAAGTGGCCCAAATCACAACTTTATTCATCCCAATAATGCGTCACATCATAAGCTGTGTGATAAATGGCTCAACCCCAAAATTCCATTCCTTGCATTTGCACACCTTCAACTCAACCTAATCCTGATCTTTTGTTAGTCGTCCCCGTAGGCTACAAAGCGATAGCATTCCTCATAAGGACCCTGGAAATACAGAGAGGCCTCGAGCTACTTGGGATATCGCACAAGGTCACCCGCATAGAACCATGCGGCGTCATTTTCGCAGCCATTTGGAACCACCCTCACTCTTCTCTTCACAATGTAAACCTGCTGGTCAACATGCCATTCCCAGTACAGTTTGCATTTCCCGCTCTCCCATTTTGACCATCTCTCTACGCGGAGCTCCTCCAGGTGTTTCTCTGATACGCTCCTCTCGCAGCCTATGTTGTAGCACTCTTCCACTGGCCTCTATGTTCTTCTACTACAGCTGCAAGATTTTGCAACGAATGATCACGACTGTGGTCGCGTGCAACCAGAACATCAGGATCAACACCAACGGTTCCTTGGGATCACCCTGCAGCAGCTGTCGCACTTAACTCTCTCTAGAGGCAACTGATTTTCTGGAATAAGTTTACTTCTCTACCCTGTAGCTGCTGCATATATCCAATCACTTCCTCACGGCACTTTTAGGAGAATTTCAGTTCTATGCTCCACTGAAACTGTCTGTACAGCACGATTTTGAGAATCCACACCCACCCACGCAACATCAGGGTGACAGACCTTCATTTCACCATCAATGAATCCACTATCCAGAACACGCCAAAGCAAGCTACGCGGCCACCAAAGTTTCTTTGCGTGAGCAGGTCAAAATGAGGTGACAGGGTTATAAATTATGGTAGATTGGTGAACCAGTAGGCCTATCAAACAATGAAGATAGTTGGTGGAGGCGCCCAACCACACACCACTTGCCAAAAGGACAAAACAACAACAACTCATGGAACAGCTTCTCCCTTACGCCAGGCAGGTTGCATAGATGGCCATAAAGGATGGCAGGTTGGGTGGTTGGGAGGAGGCCAAGGTGGCAGTGGGGGGGGGGGGCAGGTAGCAGAAAAGGAATCCCATGCCCAGCGGGGCATTACAGATTTAGATTGGGCAAGTTCTATTGATGACAGTCGTTCAACTTCTAGCTATATTTTTTGTCTTGGTTCTTCTCCAATTGTTTGGGTGTGCAAAAAGCAACAAGCTATTACACTTTCATCTTAAGAGGCAAAGTACAAGGTAGCAGTTACATCAAGTCAGTAGATTCTTTGGCTTCGAAAGTTATTGACAGAGTTTTGATTCCCACAGGATTCACCGATTGTACTTTGGTGTGACAACCAAAGTGCAATTCACATTTTTCACAACTCGGTTGAGCACCAGTGGACCAAGCATATTGAGATAGACATCCACTTCATCCGTCAGCACATTCAGGATGGAGTTCTTTGCTTGGAGTACATTCCAACTTAGCAGCAGGTTGTGGACATCTTTACGAAGCCTTTTGCATCACCTTGATACCTTGAGTTGCATGGAATGCTTGGGTGAGTTCGTGAGAACATCTTCCTTCTTATTCTTCTTTCAATTTCCTTCGAGCAAGATTGTTTCCTTCTTTTGGTTCAAGATTTCTTCATGGATAAATTGTACATGAGTAACTCATCAGGCCTAGTTTCCAGGACTCATACTGTGGACATGCCACTTCTATTTTGGACCCTAGCTTCACTTGATGAGGGGTGTTAGAGTAGGTATTTTTCTTAGCTCATGTTCACCTAGGTAATTTATTTACCTTTATTGTATTTATCTTCACCCACTTATTTGTGTGGATATTTCTTTTTATTTATTTAGATATTAGGGGGATATTATCTAGTTGTTAGGTATAGTTCTATCCTTGATCTATGGTATTGACTAGTTCTTTCCTTGATCTATGGCATTGACTAGATCCTTGATGTCTAGTTCTTTCCTAAATCTATGGTCTTGACTAGTTCTTCCCATGATTTATGGTTTGATCTATGACCTTGAATGGTTCTTAGATTTTTATTCCTTGCCTATATAAGCAAGACCCATTCTCATTGAATTTCATTGAGCTCCATAATAATATATGATATTCTTGTTCATTTGTTTGCAAAGGTTTTATGTAGAGTTATTCTTGCAAATTGCTTCCATCTTATTGATCATGGTGTTTGATTAGCATCTGTGTTCTTGGCTTGGTACGATCTCGTTATTGTTCCTTTTAGTACCTAGACAAGATTCTTCACTTATGAAATCACCATGATTATCCCAAGAGGACAGTTAAGAATAGGACTGGAGATAGGTCTTCGCTTGAGATTACTGATGGAGTACATTTTCATGTTATTGATGAAAGGTTGAAACATGTAATTTAGCACAAAGGGTGCCTTGAAAACCATTAAATCTTATAAACGAATGCAAGTAAATGTTTCCAATATGATCATTTTCATTACATCAAAAACACCTCTAGAAGGACTGTGGTTTCTCAGGATAAACCATAACATGATAACAAAGTCACTGAGCTATGAGCTAGCATCATTGGTTGAGTAACTATGCTCAAAATGGGATGGTTGGTAAAGCCTTAGAAATTTTTAAGCAAATGCAATTAGAAGGTGTAAATCCAAATTCAACAAATTTCACCAACATCCTCCTAACATGTGCCACAATGAGAACTTTGGAATAGGGTATGGGGATCCATAAGTGTATAATCAAAACAGAATTTTGTCAGATATTATAGTCGTGACTGCCTTGATAGACATTTATGCGAAATGAGGAAGTATACAGAAGGCACATCGATTGTTTAACAAAATGACACAACGAAATGGGATTTCATGGAATGTTATGATTATAAGAGCGGCATAAAACGTTATTTAGGATAAACGCTAAGTTTTAATCTTTATTTTGTTGAATCATTGTGTGATTTCTTTTTCTCACCAACTTTCTATGTCTATCTTCTTACCCCTTTTGAGTGTTCGAGAAGATATACTCCAAACGTTGAAGGAAAAAGGAGACAGTGATTCCAAAAAAATGTAAAGCAACGTAGTTAACTTCAAGGATGTTCAAGAAGCTACGAATATCATTTTTAACAACTTTAAATCTCTGAAAGCAGTTATTGCGTAAATAAACAGTATCCAAGAATGTTCAAGAAGCTACGAGTATCATTTTTAACAACTTTAAATCTCTGAAAGCAGTTATTGCGTAAATAAACAGTATCATTTCATTTATCTACTTGTATATGGAAATTGTTTTTTCTAATCTGACTAAAAAGCTGCAGTTGCTTCACCAAAAGGAGTATAGACTGTTCTGCCAAAATAGATCATAGCAGTGGCTAGTAATTTCCTTATAATGCTTGTAAAATTACTTTACGAACCTAAAAACAATTGAATTTAGTGGAAGTGGAAGTTATCTGTAAAAAGAGTCCAAGAGCCTTGGTATTCTGGGAATAACCTTCGGTTTACCCAATCTTATTAAGCTTTTTTAGTTTTAGTGATTTGCCTTGCTTCTAGATTCAAGAAAATAAAAATTAAAACTTAGGGTTTAAACAACGAAGTTTTCCATATGCAACAAAAACACAACAATACGAGTACAAAATCTATGCAAACACAAAAACAGGAAAGCCTTTCAAAAAACACGAAAACTAAAGGAGTGGGTACGAGCGCTTACGTCTGGTGCAAATGGAAGAATATGGATCCTGCTCCTCTCTCCCGCTCCATGCCAAATTCCTTACCCTTCAAACTGTATACAATGGCGAGGGCGTCGAATGATATCAAGATGCCACAGATAACCACATTTTGTCACCGTTATTCTTCTTTGTATTGATTACAATGGAGTAAAAACATGATTACAATGGCAATCGTGGGGGGGAGCTTCTGGTTCTTCTCATGTAGGTGGAATGAATCACTTTGAATTATAGTTCTTCGTGCCCACCGGCCCTCTGCGCCAATGAATCATTCCCAGCGATCCGTCCACGTCAAGGTGTGTTCCATTCCATCACACACCTCAATCGCCGCATCAAGGGATGGGTCTTGGTAAGCGGTTTGGGTTTCCGGCATGCATGACATTGTAAACCCGATTGCGGGCATGGGGCATGGACTATGGGGACCATGACAGGCAGGGCACCATATATAGGTGCAAAATAGGTGGAGGGTAGCCACTGGAAACTTTTTGACGCCGATCTACACGAGGAGACATGGTTTTAATGTACCAAGATAAACATGCCTCCAAGGCTCCACACACACCCAAACCGCGGACCCTATCCCTCACGCAAGTTCGCAGGGGGTAGTGAGGTGGCACAGCGGCCTACGTGGCGTTCGCAGGGGGTGGCCCACGCTCCGTTTTCATTTCCGTCGACTTCGTCAACTCCGTCTCCGTTCCCCTCCTGACAAGATAATTAATACTGCAGCTTTTGCGCGGTGTTGTCGGCTATCATTTCAGCGACTCCTGTCTCCTCACCCGCAGCTGTCAATCGGTTCCACTTTGAAAAATCATAGCTCCGCCTTCATCAAAAACACATGACCCGCCATAGCCCCCTGTTCTTTTTTCCAGTTTCCAAGCGGTTTCGGGTCCGTGGTTTGAGCTGTATGGGTTTTGTTGAGCTGTCTCTGGATATCGGGTTTTACATGCTTCGTGGTTGTGACTGTGTGTCCTTTGAATGCTTGGCATCCGAAGTCCCTTGTTCAAGCCCCAGATCGACAATAATCTCGTTGCTTTTGGTTATCTTTTCCCTGAGCTTGCTCGCCTCCGGTGGTATGTTGAATATTCTGTCTCTGTCTCTGTTGATGTTGAATATTCATCTGTGTTCATTTGGTCGAAAGCAACTACATGTCAAGATTTGATGTAGATGGTTATCTTGATTTGATGCCTTGCGAATTGTTCTTTCTCTATATCCTTTCGATCTCCTTACTGATCTTTCCTTTTGCGGTTCACTTTCCTCTCTTAAGGTCATATGCTGTCCCTAATTACTACTTTACTGCCATTATGGTTGGCCAATGTAAGTCTGCACTGGGTCTAAATACGATAATGGTACAAGAGGGAAATAGAGATCAGCCATCTAGATCACATATTCACATCCATTCGCACACAAAAACTAGACAATACACAAAAGATAGAATGTTATATTTGGAGATAAAGATAGATGTGGATGTATACAAACCAAATGACGGCACTACGAGCCTCCATGCTGAAAGTTTTGGTGTCAACTCCACAAAATATGCAAGTTTTTAAATTCACAGTTCAAACTCCTATAGAGATCCTTTTTATGTAAATAAGCCGTCCTTGAGCATTCTCTGTCATTCTTGGCACCAATGAAAACATTGAAAAGCTTGAAAATCCTTAGGCTGGTATCCCCATGACTTATTGAAAGGAAAACTTTCTTCCACGATACCAGGGGCAATTTCTTGACATCTTCACAACCTTGCCACAAAAGAACTTGGAATAGATTGTACAGGCTTGTTTACTCCCAAGGACTTTAAGGACCATCACTATATTACTAGGATGTACTGAAGCACTGAGAGAGTCATACTAGTTTAATTGGTCTTTCTAGATAGCTCCATCTGAGTCATTCGATTATCATTTACCTTGGGGATTATGGAAAACCCCTCACCAGGCCCTCTGCTATTATTATTACTATGAGCTTATTATTAGATTGGAACCCTCCTGAAGCATGTGTTAATGGATTTTCTATGACCTTTACGAATATGTTATGCACGCAAGTCATAATCCTGTGTGGATAATTCTTTGGCTTAATTTTTTTGAGGCACTACTTGGACCTTTGGATCGGTTTAAAGTAATTGGATACATCGACATTCTTCAATTTTTGATTGATTTGTGATGCCCTCATGCATACGAATTCAGCAACGCTTGAAATATAAAATTATAAATTTATCTTATACTTTGACCTTGAAGCTTGTCGAAAGACTTTTGGTAGGAAACAGATGATGAATAGGGAAGTTAAGATAACTACCCTAAAATGGAGTCATGCATAGCCTTAAGTAAAGGTGACAGCTACCATAATGGAACTGTGCTTACCATGTATGACAGTAAGGATATAAGTCCACCTGAAATTATTTAACTTCATTTTTATAGAACAATTATTAATACCTATAGATTGGGGTATGCAAGTGGAGGTTGAATTAGATAACAGGGTATATTATGTTATCAGGTAACCGGTAAGGATAAATATGTTATTTCAATGCTTGGTTAACGAGAGGAATATTTCAGTTATTTACGATGATTATTATGTTTACCTAAAAGAATTGATACTCGCATCTTATTAGGAGTTGAGATAATGTTGATACTTGCATTCATAGTGGCTTGGGCTGCGCTTGCATATCTTAGCTAGTCAAATGTATCTTTGGCATATTACCAACAGATGACAGTATTGTCGGTCATAACTCATTCTTATGAGTTGGACTCTTTTACTAAGAAGAAATATATAAAAGACATGGAATAAGCAACCAAAAGGACACCTAAATAATACATGAACCTGTGGATTGGTGGAATCCTTGTTAATATAATTATAATCTTAAAATTGCGGGATAAATATCCAAACTATACTTACATACCACTGATTATCTATGAAGGTTTGATACTTGGGTATATCGATGAACAATGTAAGATTGATACTTGTATTTATTATATAAACTTAATGTCGTTGGTGCTTTTATTTAATTGAAAGATAGTCTTGTTAGACACTTATATATGTGAAGTAGGTCGAGGGTATTAGGTGAGCGTCATTATTATTTACTGTAATTTAAGTATGATTAATTGCATGATTAAGGTTGTATATCTAGTCTCTTGGAATGGTGTTCTTATGTAAGCAGATCTTAAGAAAGTGAACATTAATGAGTATGAAATGCATTATCATGAGATGTGCATTAAGTTTTAAATGTATGTTAGAAATTGTTTGATAAGAGTATTGCAAACTTTCATTTATTTAAATACTAGATGGCATAAGTTATTAGGAGAGGTTTATATCTTATCATGCTCAGTTCTAGCGAACTGACTCTAGATAATATTTGTGCAGATGGATTATGCGAGTAGATTAAAGAAAAGAGTGTGTAAAAGTTTCATCAGTTCAAATTATGAAGTTCTTGTAGAAAGTTCAATGCGGTGTAAATTTTGTAACTTTGCTTGCAAGAGAGTTTAGAAGATCTCTTGCCTTGGTATGTTTGGAAAAACTACGTGGTGAAGTGTTGGGGTAACTTGGGCATGTCCCATTTATTACTCTCTTCTTTGCTCCCTTTCTGGTTCAATAGAGATGGTATGTCCCTTTGATTTGTGCATCATGTTGGAATGAATTGATATAACCTTGTTTTGTTTCCGCAAACGAGTACTGTTAAACTTTTCTCTTAAGTTAAATGTTGAGTTGTAAATCCTCTTAAGGCTTAGTAACAATGAGTTTGTAAGTACTATGAAGTGAGCTGGATAGTCCTTATTAAAATTAAGCTAATAAACATTATCCTTTTATGGTGAAATCTTAAATGACCTCATGGTGAAAGTAATGGTTAGATTTTATAAGATGATAGGATTTAATAAGTAGGAGGGAAATTGATTAATTAAACCTTAAATCTCTCTCTATCATTTGGAATGTTTTCCTTTGTCAGACTTAATTAAGTAAGGTCTAGATGGAACATTTAACCAATCTTGATAAACCCTTAACCTCAATAAAAGACTGATAGTAAACAATGTGACCCTGAAGCTAAATTTTGTTGTCCTATTTTGTTAACCCATGCCTTAATTCATGGTGATATTTCTTAAGCAAGGTCAATATTTAATCCTTAAACAAGAAGGCTATTGTTATGAACCCTAAGCGGTACTTTTCACTCAATCGGAACTTATGCTTTCACCTGTGCAATAGAGGTATGAAACAGGTGTTAGTGGCTTGAGTAAGATTAATTAACCTTGTAAGAAATGGAAAATGTTATAAAATAAAATGAATAAGGAAGATTCGGACATCAAATTGATGATCCCAGTTTAGAAAGCTTGGCCTTAAGTTATTTAGTCAACCGTTGAAAAGAAAGAAGTTCTCCCTTGTGAAAAGAATTGTGCAAATCGTTACATGAAATTTTATAAGAACGTAAGTTAAGAATTAAGGGACACTTTAGTAAACAAGAAAATTTAACAAGAAATTCCTCATGGGATGCCCTAGCTATGAGTGTGTCCTGTGGATTGGACTTCCATGTTGTCTTGTCAAAGAAGAGTACATTGTCCTTGATAGGTGTGAACGTTTTCATGCTGACCTTGTGGTCTCCCCCATAACAAGTGGTTCCTAGTGATTGGTTGTAACCTTGTGATGACATGTTGTGTCGTGTTGTGTCAAAGCAAGTCAAAAAAAAATTTATCCTGTATTTCATTGTGTTGTCCTAGTGTGTGATTATTTGGGTCGTTACACTTTGGTATCAGAGTGTAGGTTCATGCTCTCGAACCTATGGGCCGGATTGGTGTTATATGATGATGTTACATGGTGGTGGTGGTGTTACATGATGATACTACATGGTGATGATATGTTACATGATGGTGGTAGATATTGGAAGAGTAATGTGCTTTAAACGTGATGTGATTATTGTCGTAATTGTGATATTGTGAACGCACATTATGGGTATGTCACCTTGTGCGTGTTTGTGATCATGTTGATATGTTTGGGGATGGGAGTATTCTCTCTCCGTCTTGTGGATTCTAGGAAGAGTTCACGTGTGAATTATTGTTTGTGATGTGTGAAAAGAATTCTAATGTGGATGACATAGTGTTGGAATATTGTGACATATTGTGATATGTAGGTGTATCAATGTGTTGTATGACTAGATTGATGTTAAAAGAGATGAGTTGTATTATGATGTTTTTACCATGTTTTGAAGAAATGTGTGTACCACCTTGTTATGTAGCAATGGATGCTATGTTGTGATGTTATTATGTTCATCGTATATCTGAGTTATGTGATATGTAATGATTCATGTCGTGATTTAGGGTCATACGATGAGAGTATGAACCCTATCGTATTGTGATTGCACTTTGGGTGCAGAATGTGGTAAAGTGATGTATTGTGCCCTGTGGATGTATGATTGTGATCTACCCTGTATACATACCATACGTGAGACGTTATGGTAGTTATGTGTGTGCCACCGTTATGTTAGTGATGTTGTTGTATGTCATGTTGTGAACCTTACACTAACCGAACCTGAGGGAAATCGGTAGAAGTGTATGTTAAGAGTGAGGAATGGTGTACCATGGGTCAATAACTCGAGTCAAAAACTCGGTTTAGTAGATAACATGTGATTCTTTCCTCTCTCCCTATGTGGTTGTATGTATGCAACCTTAGTATATCTATGACTATGTTTAGCCTTGTCGAAGGGTGGCGGGATGATTCAGATGGAGGTGATGACAGTTGTATTATTGATATGTATTTTACGAGCTAAGGCTCGATGTTCCGAGTGCTAGCAACTCGTTGAGTACTCCTTTGGTGGCTAGATAAGGCCACACAGTTATCGTAATGTGACATTATTATAAGTTGATTTTATTTGTAAATTGAGCTTTTACTTTATTTTGCAAGGACCAGCAACTTTTCTTGATTGCAATGCTTTATAATTTTGGGCATTTCCTTGGTTTGTGGCACTAACATGGGGATTTCGATACTAACTTTGGCTATTTGGCCATTTATTTTAGCTTGATTTGGGGTCTTCTTTTAAATTTGGAATTCTTACCGCCTTGCCCAAGGCTTGTACTTTGCCACTTGGCACTTTGATTGGATTGTTGTGCTGGTTCTATTGTCGTGATGTGTGGAATAGGGTCATAGGATGCACCATGGATTGGTTGGACCTATGGACCTGCTTCGTTGTATGGGGGTACGCCCCAAGGGGTACATATAACTAGCGGGTTGTTGAACCACGCGTTATTATGTCACTTGGGTTAGGAGTGTTCGAACTCTATGTGTCTTGGACCATGGGGACAACCGGCCTCCTTGAGGGAGGCATAAGAGTTTGAGGGAGGCATAAGAGTTTGAGGGAGGCATAAGAGTTTGAGGGAGGAATAAGAGACTTGAGGGAGGCATAAGAGTTTGAGGGAGGCATAAGAGACTTGAGGGAGGCATAAGAGTTTGAGGGAGGCATAAGAGACTTGAGGGAGACATAAGAGTTTGAGGGAGGCATATGATGTTTGTGTGTATGGTTGATGTTTCAGGATATATGTTGAGTTATTGTGATGTTTGGTAGTGGTCTTTTGATGTATGTGTTACTCATGTCAGATGGATATGTGTTGTGATGTTGTGGACATGTCATTGATCCCCTTGTGGACACTATGTACCTGTAGCATTTGTTTGGTGTTATGTGAGATTTTCATTGATGCAGATTGAGGAAATGTCTAGTGGATTGTAGTACTGTTTTGGTTAAGTATTTTGGTATGTCATTCATTGATGTGTGCCGAGTACTATGTTATGTGGAGTGTGCCTATTCTATTCCGTAATTGTCTAACCTTTTGTGGTGTAATACAATCATGAAGAATATACTTGTGTGCTTGTGAATCTGTAGTGTCTTTTGAACCTGATAGGGTGTTGTATTAGCTGTTCATGTTGGGCACCCACTATAAGGAACAAATCAAAACACTTCAATGATGATATTTTCTATAAGAAACTAAAACTAGAAATAATGATAATGGAAAGGGACTAATGAAATGGAAAACAAGAAAGAACTGCCAATCTTCACAGAACCTTAACAGTTAAAATTTCTGCCAAATGTTCCCTAGGCTACCCCATGGTCATTCTTTTGCGTCTGAAATATTAAACTTAGAGCGTACCTTCACCCTTATCTGATCCTTATTTCTTACCATTTCTTTTCCTTTGTGCTATGTCGCATCGAGGACGATGCTTTCTTAAGGGGAGGAGAATGTAATGCCTCGCTGGACATTGGAGTTTTTTGTTCTACCTACCACCTTGACCGCCTGTACTGGCTGCCGCATTTTCCTGTCTGTCCTTGCGTGAGGTATGGATGGAGACCCGTTTTCTTTGCCATAATCTATTTTTTTTATTCTCCTTCAATGCGTGCAGGTGGGTGGTGGGCGCGTTTCCTTCTTGGAAATTTTTTTTCTCTTCCCTGTCACCTCATTTTGACCTTCTCCTCCTTGGCGTGTTCTGAACAATGGATGCATTAATGGTGAAATGAAGGTTTGTCACCCTGGTGTTGCGTGAGAGGGTTTGGATCCTTGAAATCGTGCTGTGCAGGCAGTATCAGAGGAACGTTGAACTGAAATCCTCCTAGGAAAGTGCCGTGAGGAAGATTTTAGCTGTATGCAGCAGCTACAGGGCCGGAGGTAAACTTATCTATGAAAATCAGTGGCCTCCAGGGAGAGAAAGTGTGACAACTACTGCAAGGCTATCCCAGGGAGCCGTGGGTGTTGTTCCTGCTATTTCTTGTTGCACGTGACCTCAGTCGTGATCTATTGTTGCAAAATCTTGCAGCTGTAATGGAAGAACGAGATAAAGTTTTAGTCGACCTGTCTTTCCTTTTCATTTTAGAAAGTCGCTTCTGTCCAGGTGGCGGATCTAACATGGAAGAAGCTCGATCAAATCTTGAGGCAAGTTTTGCTAGTGAGGTTGAGATTTGCGTTCACTACTATTTCTTTTGGTAACTAGAAGTTTTCCGGTGCCTAGCCATGGGTTAGATATGGTGGTTTTAGATGAAGCCGCAAGCTAGTGTAACAGGCGTGTTACCTCCACGTTTTTGGGTGTTGCGAAGGGTGTTCATGTTCGAGAATCCAAAGTAACAGCCTGCCGCAATGATTAGCCAGGAAACAAGCATGTTGCAGTATAGTAGAAGCCCTTTTTGAGTGCTTCCAGCAAGCAGGTTGTCCAAATCTGTTGTTGTCTGTTCAGTATTGAACGCATCCTCGAATTTGGGATTCTCTGTCATGATATTGCTGTCAAAATCGACCTTGTGGCAGTGAGAGTGTTCCAGCAGACTTGATGAAATTTAATTTCTGAGACTCTCTATTGAGACCTTCTTGCTGTTCGACATAACTCATGGAAGAGTATCCCATGGAGGCGGATCTGTTTCAGATCAGAATATTCATGAAACACAATTTTCTTTGCAATCATTTGAGTTGCTTCAACGAGTCACCAACTTGGCAGGCATAAAGGTCTCTGTTGGTTTTTTCGCACCTTGCAAGCTACAGCTGAAATGTTTTACTGCACAAGCAACACACTTGATATTTTGTGGCAGCTTCTTCACAGGTGAAAATACATTTGGTTTGCTTTCTCGGGGAGGTCATGGGTTTTGACAACGAGAGTATCATAAATATACAATCACTCGTTGGAGAATATTTCTGTCCAGTTGGTAGGCAGCGTGTTTACCCTAATGAGGCTGTGCAAACCCAATGTACACATCCTTACTGCAAGCCTTGCCTAACTTATGTGCTGAGTACTACTAGGGCCTGCCCTTATGACGGGTATTTGGTTACTGATACAGATTCGAAGGCATTGCAAGAGGAAAATCCGGTACTGGCTAATGCTATAGGTTGTGTGACAGTTCATTGCCTGTACCCCCCAAAGCAGCTGCATTGAAGCAATCTAGTGTTTGGACAGCCACCTACTGCATCCTTCTAGTCGTGCCTTAAAAAGGGAATCCTGGTGTGGTATATTGCAAGAAAAGACCAGTGAAGTAGAGGATAAAGCGGAGGGCGTGTGGCTGTAGCAGTCCCTGCTGGATGTGTTAAAACAGGCAAGATAGACTTACCATATACATAATATCCTAGTATCTAATAAACCTCTTGAAATGAAACTTTCTCCTTCTAGAAATTGGTTTAAATATGTGATTATGTGGATTTGTGTTCAATATATGGTTAACAGTTTGTTACTTCTGGATTGCCTCTGTTGGTTGTTCTTGTTGACGTGATCAAACCCATTTATATATTTATATAAAACAAACAAAGGTTCTCATTGTATGCTTTGATTGATCATATGAAATATCTATATATATATATATATAAAATTAATTTTTAAGTTACTTCCTTCTGCAAAAATGTCGTTGTTTCTTTTGTGAGCCTGGGTATGTAATCACCCCTAGAACGTTGCAGCGTTGACTAGTATTGGTTTCCTGTTATGTTGTTGCCCTAGAGGAAAACATACAGTTAAATTATTATTATTATTATTATTATTATTATTTTTATGATAAGCGTGATTATGCACTTCGTGTTTTGTGCAAATTATTAGGGATTTTGGGAATTAGAAGTTCAATATATATGCTTGTTAAGAAGGAAGTTTTGGGCCAAAAATATGTCCTGGGTTGATAGAAGGGCATAAATTATTGATAGAACCCCATTTTGATCCTACTCTTTCTATGAGTAAAATTTGATAAAATTAATGACCTTTATGGTGTTGAGATATGGTATGTTGATGATTCCTTATGTGATCGATTTAATCATGTATAGACATAATGCCTTGATGGAGTAAGGTAATATCTTTCACGGTTCGTGAAAGTTAAGGTTTTCATCAACTGCTTAAGGTAACATGAAGTTCCTAAATTTAGTCAAACTTTTTTGTACTTCCTTCTTGATGAGTGACCTTTCATTGAAAATTTAGAATGATTGTGATGGAAGGTCGTGAATATATTTTGCTGTCAAAAAAGGAAAAGAAGTTATGGAATAGTTTGTTTATGTGTCGAACGTAATAATTGTGTTTACATCGTTATAGAAGTTTGTTATTGGAGGATATCTATCTTCAATGGTATATTATGTGTTTAATCTCTGCATAGGTTACCATAAACTTAGTGATGAGATGTAAATTAAGGAGATTTGAGAGACCTTTTTCGTTGTATACATCGTTTATGATATTAGGAAGTGAGTTGATTTCGGAAAAATTTCAACCAAGTTTAGATTCATGGCTATGTTCCTCTAAAACGGGAGGATTATAAATCTAAGGTATTATGAAAATTGCAAGGATGTGTTTAGAGTACTAGATTGCCTACTCAACTTGGGTATTAATGAGGCTTGTCACTATTCTGGCCCTAGTTATGTTCAGTAGGTAGGTTGTTAGGTAATGCCTATTCCGGACATTCTTACCGTCCTTTCCACTCATCCTTATTAGCTATGAAGTCACTTATTACCTAAGATATAATGGTTGTGGGTTTGAATATAAGATTTTCATCCTTTAAACCTTTCTGATTACATGATGGAACTTTGCTTTTACCCTCGTTGTTCGTTTATAGTCTATTAGGCCTATGGCCCTACGGAACGATTCCCAAAACTATATTCTTTTGGCAGCTAAGATCGGGTATGGTTTTTATCTTTTGACTTCACCTTGAGAATGTGGATTGATGGGTTACACTTTAGATTGCAATCACGTAATCTATGGGATTACATGATTGAAACCCTAATACTCTCAAATATTTTGTCTAATCATTTAAATTTCATAGTCTTGCGTATCTGGTTGTCAAACTTTTGTAGTTTTAGAGGTATTATCATAACTAAAAACTTATGGTTTTCTTCTTAGTTGATATGTTGAAAATTATATCTTGTTTCAAAAGGTTGTTAGAGGTTAGAGCTTTGATCCATTTACTGAAATAGAATGTTTCCTTTCATGGTATTGTTAGCTAGTAGCTTATTGTTGCTATGTATAGTCTTATCTTGCTCAGTTCTCGCGAACTGACTCAGGTTATTAATTGTTGCAGATGGCTTACGTGGTTAGATGATGGAAAGACTTGTAGATTATTGCATCAATCTTGGTTATGATGTTCCTTTGTACGAATGTGTATTATGTTATAAAATTTGGAAAGAGCCTTTGGACATTTTAGAAGAAGGATCAGTGCCTAGTAAATGTATTGTAGAGTATTGTTGTTGTAACTGTTGAAACTTTGGCTTGTTTGGTTATCATGTGAAAGATGAAATTTGATTACCGCTTGGTTATGGGATATTCTAGTGAAATTTAACCCTTAGTATAGTAGCGGGGCATGTCCCATGTTATTACTCTCTTGCTCCCTAGTCATGGTTCAATAGAGATGGTATGTCCCTTTGATATGTGCATCATGTTGGAATGAATTGATATAACCTTGTTTTGTTTCCGCAAACGAGTACTGTTAAACTTTGCTCTTGAGTTAAATGTTGAGTTGTAAATCCTCTTAAGGCTTAGTAGCAATGAGTTTGTAAGTACTATGAAGTGAGCTGGATGGTCCTTATTAAAATTAAGCTAATAAACACTATCCTTTTATGGTGAAATCTTAAATGACCTCATGGTGAAAGCAATGGTTAGATTTTAGAAGATGATAGGATTTAATAAGTAGGAGGGAAATTGATTAATTAAACCTTAAATCTCTCTCTATCGTTTGGAATTTTTTCCTTTGTCAGACTTAATTAAGTAAGGTCTAGATGGAACATTTAACCAATCTTGATAAACCCTTAACCTCAATAAAAGACTGATAGTAAACAATGTGACCCTGAAGCTAAATTTTGTTGTCCTGTTATTTTAACCCATGCCTTAATTCATGGTGATATTTCTTAAGCAAGGTCAATATTTAATCCTTAAACAAGAAGGCTATTGTTATGAACCCTAAGCGGTACTTTTCACTCAATCGAAACTTATGCTTTCACCTGTGCAATAGAGGTGTGAAACAGGTGTTAGTGGCTTGAGTAAGATTAATTAACCTTGTAAGAAATGGAAAATGTTCTAAAATAAAATGAATAAGGAAGATTCGGACATCAAATTGATGATCCCAGTTTAGAAAGCTTGGCCTTAAGTTATTTAGTCAACAGTTGAAAAGAAAGAAGTTCTCCCTTGTGAAAAGAATTGTGTGAATCGTTACATGAAATTTTATAAGAACGTAAGTTAAGAATTAAGGGACACTTTAGTAAATAAGAAAATTTAACAAGAAATTCCTCATGGGATTCCCTAGCTGTGAGTGTGTCATGTGGATTGGACTTCCATGTTGTCTTGTCAAAGAAGAGTACATTGTCCTTGATAGGTGTGAATGTTTCCGTGTTGACCTTGTGGTCTCCCCCGTAACAAGTGGTTCCTAGTGATTGGTTGTAACCTTGTGATGACATGTTGTGTCGTGTTGTGTCAAAGCAAGTAAAAAAAAATTTATCTTGTATTTCATTGTGTTGTCCTAGTGTGTGATTATTTGGGTTGTTACACCGACGTCCTAAATTTTTGGGAGATGCAGTTTGTACCTATCATGGATTTTGAGAATGATATGCTTTTCTCTAAAGTATGTGGACTTCAAGAGGATATTGTAATATTTGTGGAAGAAAATAGATCGTTCAAGAAGTGAAATTATCTTCTACAATCAATCATTCATGATAAGGATACAATAATACACTCTTTGCAGAACAAACTTGCTAGCCTACAACATCACCATCATACTGTGGACAGCCATATCCATGATCCTAGTCCACTTGCAGGTATTACTCATGAACCCACTGACATTGATATGTCATTCTTTGAGTCTGTTCCTGCTCTTGATGCTCATACACCTATGAAGCTTGTTACTACATGATCTTCCACATCTGTGCCTATTACAATACCACATGTTGTGTATCCTACTTCTGCTCAGCTACATGGATTTTTTGAGAAGCATACCACTACATTCCATTCTCGCATGCTCTGTTCTGTGGGTCTCACTAGCAGAGTCATTGGCAAACATTCACAGGGTATTTTTTCCTCTATTCCACATGTTAAGTGGAATTCTTGTCATAACATTGGTTTTTGAGAAGATAATTCATTGGGATCACATATTGACAGAGCTCCGTTTTTTGTTCGCTCGACTCTTTCTAAGGATCATGAGCAACACTTGAGTTCTGCACCTTCACTCAGGCTTGAGAAATCTGAGATTTAAGTTGTCAGACATGATCAACCTAATACACATTCTGATGTTCTTTTGCATTCACCCATTGTGCATTTTACACCAAGTCATATGCAGGCATCTTCTTCATCCATCTGTGTTGATTTGGGGTGGATATCTGATCACTCGTGGTGGTAACATAGGCATTCATTGAGAGGAATCTATAGGTGTGGCACCTCCACCATTAGGCCTCTTGCTCCACTTTCTATATCTTATGCATTGTGATGCTTCTTATTTTGAGCATTTTTCTGTAGCAGATGTAGTGTATCTCTCTTATTTGTTGAGATATTTTGTATCTGTATTTTTGACACTTTTGGCATGTTGACAATATCTCTTATGGGGATCTATTATGGTGCATTTCAGTGTTAGTATTTCAATGTTTGAGTAGTTGTTTTGACAACTCATACAGATTTATAGCTTCACTCCACCCATTCAGTAGTATGGGAGGGTGTGGTGTTGATCCTGCTTCTTCGGGTTTCGTGTCCTTGCTTTGTTACCTTGGCTTTTCTTGGATCGTGACACTATGGAGTTTGTGTCCTTGCCTTGTTGCTTTGGTTATTGTTCCTGGATCGTGGCACAACTATTTTCAGCAATTGATCAAATTATGTTTGGTGTTTTTTTACACTTTTGACATCACTCCATTGATAGTCTCCTTGTATGGAGCTATTCTGGTGAAGCCCAGTGTCAGTTATTTTTGAGTTCTATGATCGAGCCGTGGATTCAGACCACAATGCACACCAAAATTCTTCAGCATTGTATGATTTTTTTGAACCGAGATTCTTGGGATGCCTTGGAGCAGATCTTTACTCTCTTTACTTTGTTGTTACTAGTTTTGGATACCTTGCAGTGTCCCTTTTTCCTAGTTATTGTACACGAGTATCTCATCAGGCCTAGTTGCTGGGACTCATATTGTGGACATGCCACGTTTATTTTAGCCCATAGCTTCACTTGAGGGGGGTTTTAGAGTAGGTATTTACCTTAGCTCATGTTCACCTAGGTACTTTATTTACCTTTATTGTATTTATCCACACCCACTTATGTGTGTGGATATTTCTTTTTTCCTATTTAGATATTAGGAGATATTATCTAGTTGTTAGGTATAGTTCTTTCCTTGATCTATGGTATTGATTAGATCCTTGATTTCTAGTTCTCTCCTAAATCTATGATCTTGACTAGTTATTTGATGGCTAGTTATTTCCTTGATTTATGGCTTGATCTACAACCATGACTGGCTCAATGTCCCTATTTGGATTTAATTTCTAGGAATCCCCATACCACTTTAGGGTTTTACTGGGGACTTAGTCAAACCATTGAGGAAGCTCATCTTCAATGGGCAACCCAAATTTTTTCATGCTCATCCTCAACACCGTGTGTGCATTGAGATCGAGTTTTCAAAGGACTTTAAATAAACCATCGATATTCATATTGGGGACACCCATTTATCTCAAAGGGTGCTTTATATCAACTTACCTAATAGTTGTTTTCATTGTTAGTCATCTGAGAACATGATTTGTGATTCTGCTCTTATGGTCGACTCTCATTCTACACTAACTGATAAACCTCCAACAAACTCTAAATTTTTTACCATTTCTAATGGTTGGACCATCGTCACTAAAAAAAAGGGCACTTCACGGGGACCTTCAAAATCCCTAGCTCCCACTTATCATCAAGTTTCTAATATGGTGCTACTACATCCACGGCCCCTGTCAAAGAATCTGAGCCTATGAAATTCGAGCCTCTGCCTTCCCCTACGTCATTGGACGCGTTTTTTGTTGCCCCTATTAAAATTCCCCAATTTATTCCCATTTCTTCCTTCTCCCTACTTGAGTCTCCTTTTATGGATGACTTGTCTCAATCTCGCAAGACTTGGGTTACCCACTCTCATAGCCTATCCCCCTTGGAGGTTGGTGAGTATGTGCAAGACAAACATTGTCCTTGGAATTTAGGAGATCTTTCTTCATTTTTTACCTAAGTATCTTCTTCTCATAACCAGTTTTCTACCCTTTACGATATGGATGATGAGGGGAATATGTACTTAGATTCATCTCAATGATTGTGTATTCTTGGAATATATGTGGTCTTATAGAACTGACCTCGTGATATCTGGTTAGGGAAATTTGTCTTCATTTTCTCCACTTGAAAATTTTGTGTCTGCAAGAAGTCAAGCTAGCTAGAATTTTTTTGCACTTTGTGGCTCATACTATCTCTCCCCGTGCCATTTTTTATACCTCTAATCTTGATCCTAGCCATGGTGGATTCATGACCTTGATTTCTCTTGACATTGCTCAACATGTGATTTCCTAGGGCTTGGAACCCACACATCGAGTTGTGTGGTCTCTTTTTTATTTAAACGGGCATATTTTTGGGTTAGCCAACATCTACACTTCCAATAATAATAGAAAGCGGGCTCTTTTTTACCATTGCTTTTTGAATCCTTGTCGAAGGTTCTCTAGATCATTTGTTGTGATTTTAACATGGTTAAAAGCCTTGAGAATAAGATTGGGTTTCTTCCTATGCGTTAGTGTGTGGGAGAGCGGGAGGCTTGGTTTTATTTCAAGAACAAGCTTGTAATTTTTTAGCCCAATCTTCCCTTTCACCACAAATCATCTTCTTCCTGATTCACTTAGTCTATTTTTAGAGAAGGATAAGATCAAATTGTTCAGTGGTTGGATCGCTCCCTCATGACCAGTCGATATTTTTTATATCTTTCCCTTGTTTTGGGTTGTCATGTTGTTGTCAGTAACAGTTATTTTCTATCATATCACTATCCCATATTTTTTAATATTATGTGGTTTGAACCTATAAAAAATCACCAACTTACTTCTCAATTTTATCTTAACACCGCTCACCTTAAGCATTTTTTGACGGTGTCACACATACATCAAGTATGGAATCTCTTTGATCGGCCTTTTGATGGCTCTATTTGGATCAGTTGGTGGAATTATGTTATCAATCCCACCCCCACCTTTCTCTGTATATATGTGAAGCAAGCCTCCATCTTTAGGCAGCATGCCCATGAGGCTTCATATAGTGAATTCTCCAAAATATCACAAGAACTTAATGTCTCTCCTTTCAATTGAGCTTTGCAAACCCAAAATTCCTTTTGGCGAAACACTCTTAAAGTCCACAAATCTTACCAGGCCTGTGGGGTGCATCTTCGTGCTCGCCTAAATTGGCTTAAAATTGGGGATTAAGCTTCTAAGGAGTTCTTTGTCATTATGCACTCTAAACACACTTTAGAAAAGATCAAAGTGATCTCTCAGGGAAATGCTGGACTTACCACCTTGCTTGAGATTCTCTGAGATTTTGTGCATTATTATCATAGGGTTTTGTTGATCAACCTACCACTCAAGCTCGAGAGGTGACCCTTTTAAAATGTCTCTAATTGGTTCCCTAAAAAGTTTCTTGACCCCAACGGATGGCCTGTATTAGGCCTTTATCTCTTTTTGATCTTAAAGAAGCTTCCTTTCAAATGGCTTCAAATAAAGCTCCAAGAGTTTATGGATTTCATATTGAATTTTATCAATCTCTGTAGGACATTGTTGGTCCTTATCTCCACAATGTCTACTTGGAAGCTCTAGAGACTCGTTCTTTGGGTAACCTGATCAATCAAGGCAATATAAAATTCATTCCCAAAGCAGGAGATCCTGAGAAAATTTATAATTGGAGACCCATTACTTTTCCTAACATGTCTTATAAGATCATTGCTAAGGCTCTAGCTAATAGGATTTCTAATCTTCTACCTTTGATAATTATTAAGTGAGAAAAAATGGATTCATTAAACACATGTATATTCACGATAATATTGTAACCATATAGAAAGGTATGGAATGAGCTCTTCTTTCCTCTCAAAAAGCTTTATTTATCAAGATTGATTTTTCTAAAGCATATGAAAAAATTGAATGGTCTTTCATCTTAGCTATGCTTCAAGCTTTAGGGTTTGGTCCTCACTTTGTTAGGTCTGTACAAATGCTCTTTCAAAATTTTGGTGCCTATATTACTATCAATGGTGTCTAATCTTCCAATTTTGGTCTGTTCAAATCTATTAGGCAAGGTTTCTCGTAGCCCCTTCCCTTTATGTGTTGGTTGTTAAAGGATTTAGTTATCTTCTTGCTCACAGTGCTTCTCAAGGATTAATAAATGTATGTCTTTACTTTCTTCTAGTCAGCAGCTTATTAATGGTCATTTTTTCTATGATTCTTTTATCACACTCTTGGAGGACGAGAAATATGTTCATCATGCTTTTGATAGTCGTAACACTTTTTGTCTTTCTTCGGGTTTTGTTATTCAATGGGATAAAACTTGGTGCTATCAACAATCTCAATCTCCCATTCCTACTTGGTTATCTTTTATGAAATGGAATTAGATTCAACCTGGGGTGTTGTTTAAATTTCTTGTTATCCCTTTTGCTTTTCTGGCTATTTCAAGTCATCTTTGGTCTTATTTGGTCAAAACTTGTTGAACTTAAAATTTATTTTTGGATCACCAAACCACTTTCTCTAGCAGGGGAATTTCAAATATGCTCTTAGATTTTTGGATACCACACATGTGTATTACTCCTCATGTTGGGCTCCTTCCACTGCTACTTATGCCAAACTTGAGAAGATTCTTTGTGATTTCCTTTAGGCCAACACTGAAGGGCACAAGGGGTTCCACATGGTTGCTTAGGAAGTGTGTTGTTTTCTTAAAGAAGCTAGTGGTTTGGGGTTAATTGATATGAAATATAAGGGACACACTCTTTGTGTTGAATAGATCTTTTGTAGCCTCGAAGGAAATGAATCATGGAAAATTTCTCCTTCGGAGAGGCTCATTTGGAAGGGTCGTAACTTTCAATCTATCCTTTTCTTTGATGTTCCTGTTAAGATTAAGGGTATATTATTCTACAAAGTATTTGTAAGGCTTGTGAATTACTCAAACCACATTCTTTGGGTTGGAAATGGCTTTAGATTTGGCATATCTCTCAATTATTTCTTTCTCTAGTGGTCCTCTCTCTTTTATTTTCAAGATTCGCCCTTGGATTTGGCTCCTTGAGCTAAAGCTCTCATATTTTCAAAAAGGGTCTTAAATTTGTTTAGGGATTTTTTTTTCAAGAACTCTCGTTCTTGGCTTTCTTGGGAGACTCTGGATTTAAAATTCCACCTTTTTTCCCATAAATGATGCTCCTATCCGATAATTAATTAATTTCATTCCTAACTATTATTTAAAATAGATAGGACTTACCTCTAGAGTTCCTTGGTGGCGTGACTAGAATTGGCCTACTGATACTCCTTTTCGCAAATACAAACCTTCCCTTGGTTACTCTTTGTTGGCTCCTCATTCCATTGACAATGATATGCTTAACAAGCATTGGTCTCTTTCCTCCTCGGCTTCTAATTGGTCATGTCACTTTCATATGGTTTGGTCGGCCATTGTTGAGCCTAAAAAAACCATTTCCTTTGGTGTCTTCTCCACCAAGGTCTTTCCTCTAGTTAGCGACTCAAGCATTTTGGGCTTAACCCTGTTTTCTTTTGTTGTAATCAGTTGGAGTCTATCAAACATATTTTTTTATTTTTCCCTCATGCTTAGATGGATTGGAGATGTATTCACTCCCTTTTCCAACCCTTTTCTCCCATTTTTTTTCTTGGAAATTGGTTCTCTTAGGGGATTCATCCATGTTACCTGTAATTTACAACAATTTTGGGCACATCTTCATAACTGACATTTTGTTCCATTTATGGAAACACATAAATAATGTCATATTTAATAATTTTCCTCTTGATTATGATTTCTCTATTACTAATAAAGTGGATGTGGTTTCTATTGCTATGCTCCAGATTCGAAACCAAGATAAAAAAGTGCACTTAGATGTGGAGCATCTCTAGCGCCTCCTTGACCATTGGGGTTCAGCTCCTTATGTAGTCAGTTAGGTACCCTTGGATACACCTTCACACTAGGCCACTCTCTACCTTGATGTGACTATTTGCCACCTCCTACTTGAGGACAGGGGATCCTCACCATCTTCTATGGAGTCCTCCTCATCGGTGGAGGTCCCCTTGATTGAGGCTGCCTTCACCTATGTATGCTTCATGTAATGAAATTACTTGTATAATTTAGATTAAGAGAAACAATAGAACACCAAATAACACAATATTTTAGAATAATGATCTCAATATGTAATTAGAATAGCTTCGCCACTTCGAGGGGGCAACCTCCAAACCATATAATAAGACTCAAATGATAATGAAATACTACCTATAATCACCTATATATACTATTCATATGCTATGGCCATCACCAAGGCCGACCTATTAAGCATGAGAAAGTATAAATGATATAATAAAATGATATGGTAAACCACAAGCCGGCTACTCATATTCCTAATACAAGCAATAGGTTAAGGGCGTAGCATGCCCTTTCCCCCTTCAAACCAACGTTTTCCTCAACATTGAATAATCCTGGATGTTGCTACAAAAAACCTTCACCCTCCCAGGTGGCATAATTCTATGCTCAAATTCTTCCACTTGATCAGATATTCCTTAATGTCTCTAGTTCTCAGCCTCCTAGTACATGTTTGCAAAATCTTCTCTGGCTCCAAAATGATTCTTCCTTCCTCATCAAGTTCTGGTAACTCTGTCTGGGCTTCAAATTTTCTTCCAATAACATTCTTCAGGCATGAAACATGGAATACTGGGTGTATGTGTGAAGATGGAGGCAACTCTAGTTTATAAGCAACACTACCAATTTTCTATAGAACCTGATAAGGGCCATAATATTTAGGAGCAAGTTTGTTTTCCTTTTTCTGTTGCTTTAGGGACATCTGTTTATAAGGCTGGAGACATACAAAAACCCAGTCACCAATTTCAAAATGTCTTTCACTACAGTGTTGATCTGCTTGTTGTTTCATCCTGTTTTTTGCTAATGCTAAATTCTCCTTCAAACTAGCCAAAACTTGTTGTTGATGTTGAATGTGTTCCTCAACATCTCTGACCTTAGTTTGCACCCTCAAGGAGGAAGTGATAGAAGGTGGATGGTAACCATATAATTCTAAAAATGGGGTCATTTGAGAAGAGGTATGAAAAGATGAGTTATACCACCATTCTGCCTAATCCACCTTTCCTACTTATCTTATACAAAACAATGTAAATACCCCTCTAAGCATTTGTTGACCACTTCTATTTTCCCATCAGTTTGAGGATGATAATATGAACTATGAGCTATCTGAGTACCCAAACATGAAAATAATTCCCTCAAAAATTTACTTGTGAAAATAGGATCACAATCACTTACAATTATCTTTGGGGTTCCATGTATCCTTTGAACTATCTCCAAAAAATAGCTATGACTGTACTGGATGCAAATGTGTGTGATAGGGCACAAAAATGGGCATATTTTGTGAGCCTATCCATAATCATTAAAATAACATTCTTACCCTCTGAACAAGGCAATCAGGTTATGAAATCCATGGAGACATCCTCCCATATCTGGCTAAGAATTAGTAAGGGTTACAACAGACCTGGTGTCTTAATTGTTTTCCCTTTGTTCTGTTGGCACACTAAACACTCTGATACAAAATTTTGTACATCCCCCTTGAGTCCTTCCCAAAATAATTCTCTTTTTATTCTATGATATGTCTTCAAAAACCCAGAGTGTCCTCCAACAGGTGAGACATGTAGCTCTGCAAGAATCTTATGCTTCAACTCAAAATCTTTACTCAAGTATAACCTATCCTTGTACCATAGGGCATTACCTTTCCACTCAAATTTGTTAGATGTCATAGATCCTTGCTTGATATTCTGTATTAGAGATTGTGTATCCTTATCTTGATTCCATTCCAATCTTGCTTCATCCACCCAATCGGCTATCATCATGGACATTCCACATAGTAAGGCATCTGCGGATGTATCCCTTCTAGACAATGCATCAACTACTACATTTTCTTTACCATTTTTGTATATGATTTAAAAATCATAACCCAACATTTTTGTTACCCCAGTTTTGTTGTTCCTCAGATGATAACCTTTGCTCCAAAAAGTATTTGAGACTATCATGATTAGTTTTTACCTTGAAGTGTCTACCCATGAGATAGGGCCTCCATTGCTTGACCACATGAAGAATAGCCATCATTTCTTTCTCATAGACAGGTTTGAGTAGATCTTTTCCTTTGAATTGGTGACTCTCAAATGCAATTGGTCTTCCTTCCTACATTATAACTGCTCCCAATCCTGATCCTGAAGCGTCACATTCAACAATGAAGGTTTTTGAGAAGTTGGGAGTAGCCAAAACTAGGGTGTTGCACATGGCTTTCCTTCAGCTGCTTAAAGGATTTAGTGGCTACATCTGTCCAATGGAAGGCATCTTTCTTTAGCAATGCAGTGAGTGGGGTTGTTATTCTACCATATCCCCGCACAAATCTTCTGTAGTACCCTGTTAGTCTTAGGAACCCATGAAGATTTTTGATATTTTTGGGCCTTGGCCATTTCACCATAGCTTTGTTCTTCTGAGGATCAGCTTTGACGCCTTCATGGGATACAATATGACCCAAGTACTCTACCTCTTGTACACCAAAAGAACATTTGGATGGCTTTGCATACAAAGTATGTTTCTCCAAAACTTCCAACACGTTATTTACATGTTGTAAGTGTTCTTCCCATGTCTTACTATAAATCAATATGTCATCAAAGAAAACTAATACAAATTTCCTTTAAAATGACCTTAAAATAGTGTTCATCAAGCTTTGAAAGGTTGAGGGGCACATTTGTAAGACCAAAAGGCATTACCAAAAACTCATAATGGCCCTCATGAGTCTTGAAAGCCGTTTTATGAACATCTTCCTCTTTTATCCTAGTTTGATGGTACCCCCAAACGAAGATCTAATTTTGTGAAATAAATAGCACCATGCAATTCATCAAGTAAATCATCAATTACTAGAATAGAAAAATTATCTTTGATCGGTGTACTTGTTGAGTTCTCGGTAATCTGGACACATCCTCATGTTTCATCCTTCTTATGCACCATTTCCACTGGTGAAGAATATGCACTTTGGCTATGCCTGATGATACATGCCTTCAACATTTCCTCAACCATTTTCTCAATCTCACTTTTCTTGGAATATGGGTATTTGTAGGGTCTAATGTTAGGTCCTTAAGACCCCCAAGAAACAGGTCATTCAGATTCTCTTCTGGAATATTCTCCACCCTTAAGGATAGGTTTTGGAATTGATGCACATAATCTTTCACTGATCCTGTTTGCCGTAACTTTTCTAATTGACTAAATTAGTTCTTTGAAACACTGGAACTATAGTGCAATTGCAACTCCTTAGTAAAAATTGTCCAAGTGACACGTAGACCATTCTTCTACCTCTGAGTACATAACCAACGATACCAAACAAATTGGTCGGGTTCAAGATATAGGGATTCCAATGGCACATTTTGTCTTGATGGTGTTTGATGTAACTCAAAGAATTTCTCCATTTGATTTATCCAATTCAGGGGATCCTTACCATCAATTTTGTGCATATCCACTTTCGGTGTCATGTTTCATGGTTTCGAATAAGTTTGATTCTGATGGGACTGGAAAAGTTATCCAATGTGGTTAGTTTATCCATGATTTTGAACTGAAGGTCCTCCTTGGTTGATATGGGCCAGATTTGGGCCATACTGGTTACCCTTTACATGTTGCATGATATCATCCAACCGATGATTGATTTGGGCTATGTCTCCTTTAGAGGCCATCTCAGATTGTACATTTCGTAACTCATACTCAAGTTGGCTCACCTTATGATCAACTGAGGTAAACCCTAGTGCTGAGGAATCTGTATTTAACCCTTCTAACTCCATCTCTTCAATCACTACCCCATATTTATATGGGGTTTTACCCAGAGTAACCAGATTCTTTTTTGCTCTTGTGGAAGGCCCCGCCATGATGTCAAACCTTACGGTTTAGGGTTTCGATATAATTTTGGATAAAAAGGAAAAAAAATAGAGAAGATAATAATACTATTTGTTTAAGAGCTTTCAGAAAATGTAAAGAACTTGAAACTTTTCCACAATTTACACCCTAGGGAGTGATTTTATGAAAAACCCTAAATTTGTAATAACGTTTTCAAAATAAATCAAAAAAGTCTGAAATTTTTAGGGAACCTTAATTGAAATGCTTTACAACTCTGGTAAAAATATCTCCCACCAATTCACTGTGGTTCGTAATATATGGTGGAAACAAAAAATTAGGGTTTTTGCCCTAATTTCGGCCCAGATTGCAGCTCTGATACCACTTGTAATGAAATTACTTATATAATTCAGATTAAGAGAAACAATATAACACCAAATAACACAATATTTTAGAATAATGATCTCAATAGGAAATTAGAATAGTTTCGCCACTTCGAGGGGGCAACCTCCAAACCATATAATAAGACTCAAATGCTCCGATGATCATGAAATACTACCTATAATCCCCTATATATACTATTCATATGCTATGGCCATCACCAAGGCTGACCTATTAAGCATAAGAAAGTATAAATGATATAATAAAATGATATGGTAAGACACAAGTCGGCTACTCATATCCTAATACAAGCAATAGGTTAAGGGCGTAGCAGATGTAGAGCCCACGATGACCTCCACTTCTACTCGAAAACCCCAAATCAATGAATCCAAGTAAAAAATTATCGAGCGAGTAAATGCAAAAAATGGGGTGGAGCGTTTTGCATTTGCTAGCATATTAAAATTTTAAGATAGTTTAGATTTATCCTCATCATCTACGCCATTATCAATATTTTAAGTTTAATGTAGTTTAAATTCATTCAATATAGATATTCCTTAGATTGATAACGTATGAATCAAATAGCTTTAAAATTTTAGGATTTTTTAGATTTATCCTCATCACCTACGCCATTATCAATATTTTAAGTTTAATGTACGAAATTTAGGGTTTGGAGAGTAAGAACACATTTAAAGGGCATTCAATATAAATATTCCTTAGATTGATAACATATGAATCGTTTAACTTCAGAATTATCTACTATTTGTTTCTCCATGTATTTAACAACAAAATAAAAATTGAATGAGAAAAAAAACCCATGTCAAACAAACCCACCAACCGGGTTACACACTCTTCAAAACCCAGGGCAGAACATGGAGAGCGACGAACCCTAAATGGTCTTTTAGACCTGTCATTTTCCTTGCATAACAATACAAACACTTTATTTCAATTCCAAAGGCTTTAACCGAGACTCATCAATGTAAAATAATTTTAAGGCATGAGTGACATTTGTTGCAAACCTGAACAAATGCAGACTCTTGTAAAACTAAAGTGTGATCATAGCCTAGTTTACCCATTTTTATTGTTTCTTAAATTACAAAACGTTTTATAGCTGAACATTTGTAGTGTAGAAGGGTCATCATCAATATTTACTGTATCTACTTAATGAGATTTTGTGTGTGTGTGTGTGGGTAAATCGATTATACATATTATTTTGGAAAACATTGAGAAAATTCTAAATATTTTGGAAAATGTACACCAAGGGTGTGCCAAATTTAATAAATCATAATAGGAGTCCATTTTATTCATAAGAATCCACCACATTACAATAGCAAATGAAGTATGTACATATACTCCCATGATAGACACAGACACAATACAAACAATAAGACCAAATATACATCCACCATACACAAACACTAAGAAAACAAGTTTTTCCCTTTTCCAGTCACGATTTCGACCCTGAGGAAAATAAAGGTACCATTTAACGCTAGTTGAAGCTCAATAATCCTCAGTCGCCAATGGCTGATGGTGAGTGGGTTCAGATCAAATCATGAAAAACTCATCAATGATCGCAGCAAGGCGGGCTCCAACAAAAGGGCGTACTTGGTAAATCCAATGGTGCCTTCATGCCCAACTAACAAGAGTAGGGCCAAATGCTTCATGAAAATGGCCCTCCAGCTAAAATGTTTGCACTAACAATAAGCCCAATGGCGATGGGACCAATTGTGGCTAAATCCCCCTTCTTGGGATCATTAAGGGTTGTGGCATAGACAGTGTAGACTAGGCCAAATTTCATCACAATCTTGAACACAACAACAGTCCCTTCTCCTACACCATGCGACAACCTAAACCCCCCTATATTTTGCATATATACATAAACTCACGAATTAATATATACTTAAATATGTGTACACAAGTTAAAGTTTGTAGAAATTGACATTAACAACATGCTTGAAGAGTATACACAATGAGCACATTCATTTGTGAGTTGTGTTAAACTCACAAGTCAATATATACTCACTATATATATACTTCAATATAAGTACATAAATTCACATTAATAATGAGAGCATATACTCGTGTCCCAATCTATACTCACTGTATAATGCATGAATCACATTTGTTGCAAACTCGAACAAATGCAGACTTTGGTCGATCCCATCCCAATGTAGAGCTAGCACCGAGAGGTGTGATAGGGCGCAACAACAACGGCATCAGCATCAGCATTAGGCACTGGTTCTAACTTAGAACATGCCTTTCGGCATAATTATACTTAATAATATACATATTACTATTATACCTATATATATTATACTTAATAACTTTTAATAACATTATATATTATGTACCAAAATTATATTATAATATTAGTATATTTATTGTTATTATATTATATATGTATGACATATATTTCAAATAATATTAATTATAAAAAATAGTCTATACTTATTATGTATATGCTAATTATTTATTATATTAATATAATATTACATATTTAAATTAATATTAATTATAACAATAGTATATAATTATTCATGTTATTATATAAATCTAGTAAAAATGTTTCTTATTTAAACAATCATTTTAAATTACTCATTTAATTATTAAAGGCATGTGAATTGGTAAAATGTGAAGCACCCCTTTTCCCGAAATCTGAGCATTCGCAAAAAAATTGAGTATGTGAAAATCATACCAGATATAACAGAGGCTGCAAAATTAAAACATGACTGTATCATAACAAACAGAACAAAGGCTACAAAATTAAAAGTTGGTATGTTAAAATAACAAATATTTCTTGCTCCTTGGTAAACCAATTAGTGATTACAATATTACCTGTAATGTCCAATTAAAAATGCCAGCACACAATTAAAAATTAAAACCTGTTTATGGATTTGTACGAATAGGCATTGAAAGAGTAGAGAAACTGCAACTCTCAATTTTTCTTACGGGGTTTAAAAACTAAACAACCTTTTAAGAATGCATTTTGCAAGGACATTGATATGCAATAAATTATCACCCACTCTTTATGGAAAAGTTTTTTAATGAAAAAATAATATATATCGAGAAGAAAAGTAAGATCTGACTCAGTAATATTTCTGTCAGTGTAACAAAATGCCCATTTTAGAATTGATTCACTTCAATCATTATTTAGGGAACAATATAAGGAGATTAGTTGTACCAAAACAAAGAGAGACCACATTATACCTGACTAGATAATACCAAACAAAGCACTAATTAATCCATTTCTAACTGTATGTCAAACATATTAAGAACCATTCTCTCTACAAAATAAGCTATAATACACTACAACAAAGACTGCAGTGTATATAACAACTTTTGTAACCTTATGAAGAAATATCCTTAGCAAAAAGAATTTCTATTTCGCATGTTCAATATTAAACTAAATGAGGCCGTGAAGAAACTATAGAATGTGTGCTAATTTACCACATGTGTATTGACATATAATTCTCAAATGGACTAAAAGAAGCTAATCTGACACATTTCAAACCACTCCATCTACAAGAAAATATGGCGATTCTTTCACAGGAATACCCTAAGCTACCTCAAATACCCTTTAGGAACAGTAAAATAGTTAAAACTATTTCTGTCCACATTAAAAACCTAGTTCACAACAAAAAAATAAATTTATGCATTCACATCGAATTGGTGAAGGTCTTGTAAAATATCTAAAGTGTCATGCCGGTAGCTGTTCTCATCTCTCACAAACCTACGTACTCTGAAGGCAACCAATAAGAAATCAATACACAAAAAAAGGATGAAAAGAGGACTCAAATATTCAAACAACATTACCACACACAAAACAATATATAACCAGTTACCCTTTATAAATCCTACCCGTCATGGGAAAGATATGATGTAGCCTTTAACCAGAACTAAGCAGATATGATGCAGCCTTTAACTAGCCTTTAACCAGATCTAACTCTATGCTCTCACTTCAAGCTCAAAATAAAGACATATTAACAAATACTAGTGGAAGACTCTTACAAGATCTAAACAATTGATTTAAAATTGAGACATACCGTGGAGGCTCGTGCAGAGAAGGTTCAAAGACGAATATCGGAAGGGTGTAGCAAATACCACATGAAAACTAGAAGGATCCGCAATGCATTAGGCCATCACAGGTGGATCATTTATTCGAGAGTCAAAAAGTACATAATAACAACTTTATCAACCCTAAAGACAAAAATTACTCAACGAAAAAAATAAAAACTAGAAGACATAAACAACCACACAAATGCAAACAGATTCCGATCGCTGAAAACGATAAACACAAAAATAGTGTAAGCAGGAATGCCTAAGTTACACTTCTGCTGCTGAAGTTGCATATCTCCCCATTCAGTTCAGTTCTATCAATAATCGCATGCATTCCTCCATTTTCAGACATCACTGCATAGAAAAATCCATCTGTGTACCGAAAAAAAAATGTTTGATCTACCATCATTTTCTAAGCAATAACATACAAGGTCTCCTTTATAATTCTATTTGTCCCTCCACTGTAACTTTGAGTTTTCAATTAAAAAAATCTCCATAGAAAAGAAATCGACAGGAGTCTCTACTGGAATAGCTGCAATATATTTTGATCAGTATATTTTCCTTTAAATCCATGACATAAGAAAAGCAAATATACAGTTAAATTATTACGTCAATAAAGCTGTTATAATATAACTTTTTTGATCAAAAATACATATTTCTAGAATAAAGAAAGGCCAGATAAGTGAAAAAACAACAGAGCAAAAACAAAGAAAAATATCAAGAATACAGGGTTCTCAAGTATGTCCCTGTTAAGCGAGTTATGGTACAAACTACAAATAGTTTTATGGAGTTTCAAAGAGGGTATTCATTGACACTATACTTTTTTCCCTCCATTTAAGCGATGGTAGGAAGATCAAGGGAAAAATTGGTCGAAATTAATTGAAAACATACAGAGAGATGGATCAATGAAATAAAAACAGGGCTCAAGAATATAGTATTGCCCTGTTAGGCGAGTTACGGTACAAGCTACACAAAGTTTGCTGGATCTTAAAAGAGGGAATCAATTGGTGCTTTCAGTGTCCTAAACCCTAGCCTAATTACCTTTTTCACGATTGTAGGCATGTCAAGGGATAAAATGATCAAAATTAACTAAAATTATATAGAAAGCCTAATTATCTCACCATCATGGTGGCTCTGCTGAAACGTTCCTCTATGGATTTAAATAGTGAACTGGTCAGAGACTCGAAAAACAAAAAATGCAGCACAAATTTACAGACTAATAAGCAAACAAATTTCTGCCCACCGAAAAAAACATGAAACAAATTATAATTGCCTAGCAGAGCAAATAAAAGAATCAGAAATAAAATTTGTTATTTCAGAATGCTTGTTCACTTCCCCTCCTTTGTGGATGCCATTTAAGCCTTTTTCCAGCTGTTTTTTCACTTGTCATAACTCATCCAAAAAATTTAACAAAACTCTGTGCAGAAGATTAAAAAGATTCTGAAGACTAATTACATTAGTAAACCCTATTTTTTCACATTCAAAAGAGGAACTCAAATACCGTTGCGAAACCCTCATCTACAAATCTCACATGACACTAATAGTAACTATATATCTTATGCACTTACTAGACAAATCCTCCTAAAAAATTATAAGAACATACTCTAAAAAATTAAAGGACACTCCAACATCACAAAAACGTACTATGATATCTTATGCAAAAATAAAAAAATGTTTTTCAGTAACCTACAATTAGAAAATCTGTAACAAAAAATCAAAGAATAGGGTTCATCAATACTTGCCTTCTTAAAATTCCGATGAAGCCCATTTCATCTGGCTCGCTCCATTGTTCGACTAAAATATACAGATAGCTCCAATGTGTGTTTGTGTGTCTCGTGGGCAAAAAAATCACAAAAATTAAAAGAAAATACTCAGACCAGAATGATTAGGGTGAAAATAAGCATGGCCATGCTAAGCAGACATAAGACCTCAGGGAAAAAAAACAAAGAGTAGAAACTTAAGACGATAAAAAGTGTAAAAAATACAAATGCCGATTGCATTAAAAAAGTTAGTCATAAACATATCGGAGTGAAAAGAAGGTATGAGTTTGACCGAAATTACCTATTCTAGTAAAAACCTCAACCTGCATACCATTTGGCAGTGACACGTGTACGGCGGAAGATTGGACATACTTCATCGACCAAACGATCACGGCCCTTGCTGTCGTCGTCCGTGTCAGAGCCCCTCATGCTTTCTAACTTAGAACACACCTTTCGGTGTAAATATTAACAAACTAGGGACATTCTCAATGAAAAGTGGACCATTTAGAAATTTAATAATTACCCTAAGATTTGATCATCATCCACCGTAAATGAAAAGTGGGATATGAAAAACCCTAAATTTTATAGCCTACCATCTATTTCTCTCTTATATTTTTTTTTGCTTTTTTTTTTGTTGCTGCAAGTTTCTCACGGATGCACCCATGGAGGCAGCCAAATATTGTGAGGCTTAATACATGGTTTATCATCATTATTATTATTTTTAAATTTATCTGATTATCAAAATTTTTATTTTTGAGTGGAAGGTTCATCTCCAGGTGGCTGCCATAGAAGAGCAATAGGTTATTTTATAATTTTTTTTTTTGATCTCCCAATAGGGGTGGCCATGGAGGGGGAGACTCCTTTTTATTTATATATTTTTTTGGTTTGAAAAAACCAGGGTTTTCAAGTTACTAGTTATATATATAACATATATAATATAAAATAAAATAACCTTCACCGGTTTAGTTTAGGGCCGTGACCATTAATATACTAGTTCACAGGGTTTGGATAGGTCGTAGCGGCTGTGTGTAGAGTTTGGTAAAGGGCTGCATTTGGGCCATGCAGGGTGCGAGGGTGTATGGGTTGGGCAGGCTACAACCTGTCCGACAAAACAAACATATACCATATTATAAAGCAATTGCTGTATTTTTTTAATATGCAAACTTCATTCGCATAATCAATACGTATAATAACATTTAGTTTATATATATATATTATATTCATTTACTTGGATGAGAAAGTTATATATTATTTCAGTTTGAATACTATAAAATAAATAAGTTAATGAAGTTAATGATGGAAAAACAATTTAAGTTTTTGGTAGTATATATAGTTTTTTTTTGTTTAAAATTGACCACTCATTTCACATACTTTCTACTAGTAAAAGAATTGGATTTCTTTTGGAACCTGCTACACCATGTAGAGATAACATAATAGATGCCTAAACTTGAATATGAAAACATATATGTTTTATTTCTCTCCTTTTAAAACAAAATTCAAGAAGGAACCAATGAACCTTGAGTTACTAACTTAACCTTAAATTTTAGACTTTTAAACAACCTTATTTTTAATTATATTCAAATACTTTGACTTAGAAATCACAAGTAAATAGTCCAAATCAAATATTTCATTTTCTTTTTCTTTCCACAATAAATCACAACCAAGAAAGTAATTTTTCACTATTGAATGCTTGGTACATTTTAATGTTTCAAGTATTAAATGCATTTCAACTCAATGATAATACAATGATTATATATATGTAACGACCCAAAAATACCAACACAAGGACAACATAGTGAAATACAGGATAATTTTTTTTTGACTTGCTTGACACATATCATGACGCAACAAGGTTACAACTAACTCTATGAACAACTTGGCACAAGGATGACCACAAGGGCAGCAGGGAAACTTTCGCACCCATCAAGGACAATTCACTCTCTCTTACAACAAGGAAAGTCATAAAGGTACAAGAACAGAACACATTTATGGTTAGGGCATCCCACAGTGAAAATTGTCATAAGGATTATTTATTTGCTAACGATAACTAAATGACCCTGAATTTATTTATTTTTAACTTACATCCTAGGGGGTTCCGATTATCATCCAAAATATTTTTCTTAGAAGTTATATTCCCTTCCTTTTTGTGGAGACATTTAGCTTTGGGTAAAAAAAAATTCTTTGAGAAGGATCATCTTAAATGGGGAAAATATTTATTTGATTAGTTATAAGATTAAAGTTAAAAGATGTGGGGAGAACCAAATCCCACAAGATTATCTAAATGACTACAAGCTACAGAAACCTCGTTTTCAACCTCCATTGCAAAAAGGGGACAGGTGTAAGCTCCAAGGGAGAGAGACACCATTTTAGGTTTGGAACAAAATCTAATTTGTGCAAGGTTAAAGATTTTATTAATTCCTAAGAAGGTTTACAAAGTCTACGGCAAGGGTTAAGGGTAAGAGGTTAAGTAGAGTTCTTCATCATAATTTCATGGTATAAAGACTAGTCTTTTACTGGGGTAATAATTTATCAAGAGAGGTTCAAGTTTCATCTAGGCTTGACTTTATTAGATTTGGCAAGGTAATACAATTAGGTTTTTTTTTTTTTAAATATGAAGAACCAAACTTAAATTTCCTTAAATATTCCCTTTACTTACGAAGATCAAGAATTGTCCCAGGGTTAGATATTATTTACACTTAAATACCTTTTTTTTCATTTCACAACCATAAGGTTAGTGTTAACAATCTATCCTAGGGGTGGAAAACAATTCCTTTAGCATAAGAAGATAGTTCCTCTTCTTCCAGTTAAAGCTTGGGATATTATCCATGAGATCACCAATTCCTATATTTTACTTTATTTTAATTTTGTTTTATTTATTTTCTTGTTCATTTACTTATTTTTGATTAAATTTTATAGGGATTTTCAACCCGCTTAATTATGCCCAAAATTAAAACAATTTCAAGACCATGGAGGGTTATCATTCAAGGGGTTTTTATTGCTTAAAGGAAGCATTTAATAAATTGTTACTAATCAAGATACTAAGAAAGTGACACAATTTCATGAATGATATAATATCATTAATAAAAAAACAGATAACAAGGGTGATCGAGTTTAAATCATCCCAATAGTAATCACAAGATTTGTTACACAGGACAAAACAACTTTATTTCATCCAAACCGATAACCCAAGGCAAGGAGCCTTCCAAAATCCATTACCAACACCATTACAAGAATTACAACACATTTGACATTCGTACAAGGAACCACAAAAAAAAACAAACTGATGAAACCTTCACAAATTCTTCCTTTACCAACACGCACAAGCCATCTGCACAAGTATTAACTCGAGTCAGTTCACGAGAACTGAGCAAGATAAGGCTACACAAAACCACCATAACTATTATCTAACAATATCATGAAAAGGAAGCACCTTATTACAAGAATTTGGGTCAAACCTCTAAAACACTAACAAGCACATCAAGTTATGATAAAGTCTCCATAACATGCCAATCAAAGAAGGAGAAGACCTTGTACTTCAGTTAGGAGCAAAATGCCACAAAAGTAACAATCATATGAGAATGGCCCTTGGCCCTATAAGGAGCAAATAAACAATCTAGAAAATAACATAATCCCCATCAAGTAAGTGATTAAACAATAATTAAAAGATTGAGATTTGATACATAGACCAGTCATCTAGAAATTTATCAAAGGTACCATACACATAGACTAAAATACTATATTTTTCCAAGAACAAGAGTTGATCGGCCCAAGAAAGGGGAACCACGAGTTTAAAAAATTAACACAAAAAGTCCATGTATAATTGAGTTTCAAACCGAAAATCAAATAGAGTATACACACAACATAAGATTCGAAGCGAAGGCAAGGTATACTAGTTTTGACCATTAACTACAATATTTTGCAATCATCCGAGAAGGGTCAAAGTCTTACAGGTTAGTAGCAAGCATATGAGAGAAGAAGGGAGTTCCGTCAAACAAGAGTATACAATAATGTCATCAACAAATTTTATAACACTAAATATTTGTAAACCTCCACTACAATACTAATGTTCGGTTAATTTAAAATAATTTATCCATTTCTTAAAACAACCATATTTTAAGGCAAACCTTGGTAACACAGTCAACCGTCGCACAAATAGATAAAAACATAATTTCCAAGTGACATTATCAAAACAAAACATTTCACTATGAATCCATAAGACTATCAAATGAAAGCTGAATTTTTCCCGAAGATTAAACACATTTAAGGAAATTTCCAACACAAACTATTACGGTAATTACGTGCATAAAAACCGACCAATATTAATTAATAGCGTTAACGTTACAAGGGAGAAAATAATGCAAGTTAGGAAAAAAAAATAGGAGAGCGCCATCAACAATAATTTTGAGAGGGAGATTAGACCAAAACTATTCCAGTGTCAACGAAGGGTACCAGATTCGCACAAAGAAACCTCCAGCTTAGTTGATCCGTAAGGCTAGTTATGGTTCAAGTTGCCAGGGATGGTCAAGGTACTTCCTGAGGATGGCCTTAAAAGTCTAGAAACAAAATGAAAAATAGTATAAGAGTCTACACCACGCGAGGCGGAAAACACACTGCACACAACCCTTTTCATTCAACCAGTTTTAATACCAAAACTCTAAGTTGGTTAGCCCCACTCCTTGCTTACAAAATCCTACAACCTTTCTTTCTCGATGCCAAAATGTTCTCAAAGGAACTTGCGAAGGAGCTAACAAAAAGCGTCAAAAGACAACTTGGGTGCTAGGGAAGAGCTTCACAGTTATTGTAAACTTACTTCCATGATATCGAAAATACTAGTCTAATCAACATAACAACTTGCAACTCAATCGTAGAGAAGAATTAATACATAAGACAAACAGACGGAAGGTCTATCATTCAAGTAAGGGAAACATAACACCCAGAGGCAGAGGGCACACGCATCCTTTCAACCCACATACTGTCAACGATAGAAGCTAAAACAAGAAGGAACAAGCAGAAAGAGGAAATCTCCCATCATGACATCCAACTGACAAGTCAATGAAAGGAAAGAGTGGTTCGATTTCACAATAATTTTGAATAAAATAACAGTAGAGAAGGTGTAGAAATATCTTCCCTTTTTTCTCCAGATTCAACTAGGTCGTACATGGACATCTGCACGGGTCAGCAACAAGGACTGTAGGTACTGGAATCCAGGTGCATCAGTTCTAAGCGGTCCACATTCACGATCCGCGAGACCATGCAATTGAAGAGGATTTTTGTCAAAAAGTTCACGAGCATTGGGCGTATTCGAAGTGACTCCATCGCCCTTGTGCTCAACTATTGCTTTCCTTGAGCTTTTACTTCTTGTGGGATTCGACAACCAACTCACATACCCTATACGTGCTACCACAAATACAAGTGATCTACACAAGGCTGGTCTAAGATATATTCAGCGAAGAACCTAGCAAGGATGTCACGGAAAATGAAGCAGCTTGGTACTAAAGTCATACGCACCTCCATTCATCTCACTACCTGGGCTCTCATTCCCTTCTCTTCCGAAGTCCGAAACGGGGGAGGGCGTCTAGAAATATGTGTGCAGTGGTGTGTCGCCATCGATTGTCACTCTGGTTAATTAAAATAGAAGCTTCAACATCGTTCCGGAGAAGACATCTTAAAGCCAGGTTACCTATTGGCGACTCTGTACAGCAAAGTGCAAAGCATCTGATTGTTTATCTGATTACTTAACAGCTCCTATACAATCTTGGTGCGCTCATATTAAGAGCATCCCTACTTACTGATTTCCGACGGAACGCAAACTACTTGCTCTGTCCACGTAAACCATCTGCGCTGCTACCAAAATCGCTACCAATCCCTCTTCATTCAACCGGACACACATGTCTGAATATAGCTTCTACTAACTTTTTCACTACCTTCAAATCCCCATATTGTGTTGCTAGCATCCTCAGTGGAGAGTTTCCTAAGGCTGTCTACCTTTTTCACTAGGCGAGATCTTTTACTGATCAACAGGCATTAGCCAATATTCTCTACATTCCCATTCTGCTATTTTCTGTCTCAAGTGATGGAACCGATTTCCCTCTCTGTGAACAATATCCACTTGCAACAAGATCATACGACAGTTCTCTGGTACAAAAGGGTCAGGAAAAAGAATAGCTTTTAGCATTTCCCTGTTCACTCACGGCCGTCATGTCCTCTGAATCCGACAATATATAGCAGAAGGATATTGCTGCAGAATCTTCGCCATCTACACTCAGATGGCCTTCTTATACCAAGCTGAATAGAGTGGAGATTCACCGGCATCAGTACAAATTAGCGCAATACCCTGCACCTTCTGATCTGTCACCAACACAAACAATCTCTGCAAATCCATTTTCTTGCGGCACTATGCACCGATGTTGAGCACTTGCTACGGCGTTCGCACCCTAGGTCCCGCGCTGAGTGAAAGTATCAACGTAATAATTGATGGCAACCTAATTGTTTATCACATTTAGCATCACCAATATACAACTCGGTGGGCTATGGCCCAGCAAACCAAGATCTACCATTTCCACACTTAATTCCAGTAGCTGCAGCTCTGTGGTAGTGCACTATCTCCCGTCCACGTCTCTACTTATCAACATGCACGGTTGATACCGCCATCAATACCTGATAGGCCAACAAAACGAGCCAAAGTGTGACCCATGTCACTCGAATCGGCCACACGATGGAGAGCTGTACACTCATCTGAGGTGGAAGAGTGCGTTGTAAGAGAAACTGCAAGGACTATCTTTTGATATTTTCTCAACCTCTTCTGCACACCTCATCTTCAGGTACAGCCTTATACAGAGCCTATGTTCATTCTCATGAGATTCCAATTCTCACACATCCTTGAATTTTTCCTTAAAAAGACACTTCCCTTAGTTAATAAATTATTATCAAATCTCCTGGTAATACGTTTCACGTGTCACTGGGAGTTGATTTACCGCCAGGACGCTCCCTCCCTCTGCTAGGGGAATGACTCAAACTTTGATAGCTCCCATATGAGTGCCTGCGCATCATCTCCAACGTAGTTGCAAAACCTGGCAGGGGCTGTGAAGCGCCCACGCAAGGCATTCAGCCATACTGTAACTTGCCTACCGCCTGGTTGAAGCTCTTGTAAAAAGGCTGTTGCTGTGGATACACCGAACAATGAACACAGATCGCAGCGCCCAATGAGATTCATCTTCCATGAGTTTCATCATAGGGACAGGAGTAGCAAGCAAGTCAATAGAGGAATCAAACCTGCAAATGGCATCTTGCTGGAAGATCAAAGAATTGAGACCTAGTACCCACACACTCTTCACTGTCAACTCCAATCGTCCTGCAATGTTTGATAGAGAGAGAGAGTAGGTAAAGTAAGAGTAGTACAGGAGCAGGTTCATCTGAATGAGAGGATGTATTGATACCAAGTGAGCGGCCACCAAAATAAGGAATGCAAGAGCAGAACAACGTAGTTGGCCAAAACAAAAACACGTGGTCCACTTTTCCTGTAGCTTCATCTAAACCCCAAGAACATGTCAAGCACCTCCCAACCATACGCATTAAATAGAGGATCCAAAAGAGATCCACGGCAAGGAAAAACGAGACTCCACCGACTCCAATCTCCCTCACACAAGGACAGAAAAACATAAATATCCACCCACTTCCAGCTACCATACCAAAAAAAAACTGCATTCTTATCTTCAATTTTGGATCCCCACGCTTTGGGGACAGGCCGCCTGCTTATGAGCAACATTGAGACGGAAAGCATTGTATCTATCTAATAATCTTAGGCCAAATCACCCTGATGCGGTCATGATTAGGAAAATTTTGGTCCTACTTTGAGGCCAAGATCCTAATTGTTTATCTTGTCTATTTAGATTAAGTGTGTATGAGCTACATGTTGCAGACAAGTAGAAATGGACCATTAATGCTACACAAGAATAATGGTTAATGCAACTCAAAACTCATATATCTTCTCTGAAAAGGCATCTACCGTGATGCTTATACAATCTTTTCCTTCATCAGATTTGATGTAGACAATGATACAAACTTCGGTGCAAACATTTCAGTGTAGCTTAAGAGAGTAATTCTAGGAAATTTCCAACAGAAACTTCACTTATGCCTAACATTAGTGACATCGTTCAAGAAGCTTTCCAGTACTATAATTTTTTTGCAAAGCTAGGAAAGGGATAAAAATATCATGGCAAAATTGATAGTAGAAGAGTAATTATAAATTATAATTCATTCAGTTAAACGCAAACTATCTGAATAGCCACAATTAACTATATAGCCTTCAGAATGGTATCACGTAAAAGGATTGAAATTTCTTGTAATTTCAGAATGGCCACTTGCTAAGGTAGGGCATTAGGCACTTGGGAACATTATATGTAAATTACAAGGTAAGGATAAGATTAGCTCTACTTACAGTTGGGACATTTTTCAGGCACCCATTAAGTATTCAAATCATAAAGTATCTTCATACTTTAGAATTAAAGAGTAAATCACAACTACAGGTTACAAAATTTCAAAAATGAACTAAGTGAAGTAATAAACCCTTGGTAGAATTTGATCAAAAACCCCTAAATTTTCAATTGAAATTTTATCAACATATTCAACAATTGATAAAAGCATTACAGTAGACCGGTCAATTACTAAATCACCTGAACTCCAACAAAGAACTCATTATTTAGAAAACTCACATTAGTCTTAATAAGTTAGATATAATTGTAGTTAAAGAGTTCCTATAAAAATTATAAAATTCAAAACCTCTTAGGCCTCATGGCCATCATCAATTTGATCATGTCAAAATATGAATTCACATAAAATGTCAATTCAATCATTATTAATAATACTAAATATTCAACTAATGATTGAAGGAAAAGAATTTTGAGGCATCAAACTCTGAATAATTGACAAACTATATAGTCAATTACTCATATTGATTAGTAATTGCCTCATTCTCAAATATGATCTGAATTGTCCCAACAATTGACAAAGAAATAAATATGTCAAGGTAAGGATAGAAGTGGTACGCTGAAGAAAATCAATTGCTGGAATATCAAATGCCATACATGTAATCCATCATAAAATAATCACATACATATCAAACGTCTAAAAAGTTTTCAATTGTCTATCAAAGTGTAAAAAATATGTACATAATGTCCATAAATATATCAAAAGTAATCAAAACTAGTATAAAGTTGTGTTTTCAACATGGTATTGGGAATTAATATGGAACTTGGCCAAAGCAAATTAACTAAATGGTATAAATTTTAAAAGGCGACTAACATAAGAAATGATTCATGCGTTAGCAATCATAATTTATCAGTAGGTCCCCAGAGAACTTCATTACATTCAGTAATAAAATAGTTAAACACCATGTTTAAAGATTCAAAACTTTATAATTTTTAGCATTCACAAAGGAAAGTTACAATTTGAACTAAGGAACCATCAATGGTCTTCTCCCAAAGAAGACCATCTAATCAAAATTTAGAGATGACCTAGTAAGCCTCCAATTGTGTGGCCAAACAAAAGGTAAAAGAATAATTATCCTAATAATTCACAGTAGCTCTGACAAGGCTAGAGGGTCTAGTCTTGCCAAAAAATGAATCGAGCCCATTATCATAACCATCCCCAACTTGGCAAAATGTATTATCAAAGCTCGACAAAGTTAAGAATGACATCACGTTCCCAATTGGAACTGCGACGGTACAGAGCCAAGTTCGAATTCAATCCAATGAACCAATAAATTATATGTAAGGGATTCCAATCTGCAAGACTGAAAATACCACATATCATAGAATTCAAGTTAGGGCCATTGAACCATTTACCATGCATAGAATCTAGATCCACAGAAGTTAATAGAGTATCAAGGGGGTCACTGAACGTCATAGAATTGATCAAAATTAAATCATTACAAATTGATCTCAATGTTGAGGAATTAACTTTCAATGCAAACCATGTCTCTTTGAGCCAAGGACGAAAAAATATAAATTGTAATAACTCCATGTCAGGAATGGTTGTATGAAATCTTATAGGGATGGGCCCCTCGACGATATGTTCCTAGACGCATAGAGCCCCATTACACTAAGATCCCCAACGGAATCTCACAAATGTAAGCACCAAAATCGATGAGTTAGCATTTGTACCCCCATGGATGACAAGGGTGCCCCTCCATATGAAAACTGTAGTCAATTAGCTCAAATAACTCGAAATTGTCAATTAATTTCATAACAGGCCCATATGAAAACGATAATTTTGGACAAGTGTTGTCATTACTTAAAAAGTTAACGAAAAAGGTTAAGGTCAATAAAACTTTGATAAATTTCAATCAAAATATGTTAATAAAAATTCCAACAAATCTTGATAAAGCCCGACACCCTACATAGGCAAAATTCAACGGCAATATCATAAGTCAAAGCTAAAAAGTTGAATAAGTATATTTCAATAATTTTCAGTTAAATAAAATAAATTAAAATTTGTTTCTAAATATGAAGCCTGTAGGCATAATAAACGTCAGATGTAAATGATTAATTCATCACAAAAGGCCATGCAACCATCCATTTTCAAAGTCGCTCAAAACTTCATCAAAGTTTTTATTTCAGAAAGTAATTCAGTAAATGGACTCCAATAAGTCATAAAAAGTGACCTAATGCTTTCCGAATTGAAAACTAAGCCTCTAAAACTTCAAAATTGATCCCAAAATTGTAGCTACTATGTAAATAGACATAAAATTTCCATCAAATTGAGTGAAACAAATAAGGCCTCTAAAATTAATGAATTGAAGTTTAAATCTGTAGCCACTGTGCCAAATCCAAATTAAATTAAATAAACTGCTGATGATAAAATCTAAAAAAAAAATGAAATTATAATCCTATTAAATATTCAAATAAGTGTCACCCAAATATTAACATTATCCCAAAAGTTCATCCAAGCAAGTGCAAAATATTCTTTGTCCACATGGGTGACGTTCGTAGGTATCTAACAACATTTCTTTTGCCCATGACACAAAAGTTGAATTTTTACATGCAAATCCTAGAACATGATGATTAGACATAACAAAGGAAATGAGATAAAGTTGCATGTTCAAATGGCTAAGTGACCCTTTCCTTGCAAGCAAGGTCTTATTGCCAACAAGTATATGTTACCCACTATTCTTAAAATAGAACATGCCAACTTCAGTATTGAATGCAATTTAACAATAGGCTATATAATGTTTTTGATAATTACATATCTCTGATATCCAACTTTAATGCCTACTTATTATATAAAGAACCTAAAATAGCATGCAATGTTGCGAGTACAAGCTTTCAACCTATTTTTGGAGGGAATAAGAACTTTTTTTGCTATATATTACGATACTCGAAGCCTTTAACAGTACAAGAGAAACTTGGAGTCTCGAATTTTTAGGTATATAGGAGTATGAATACCAATTTTTGTCATTTTTTCCTATCTGAGTGTGAAGTATGAAAATCTTATTTATTCCAATTATTTTCAGTACTTGTGTTAACTGAGCATTCTATAAGAAAAAGGATTATAATTAATTCCTAATTAATCATCTTCACCATTGCAACTGCAATCTTAGTGTAATTGGATCACATGATATTTAATTGTGCAACTAGATGTTTTAGAAGAACTATGGGTTCATTGAACTAACGTGGTCATTAGACGTACAAATTTTATTGTATTTATACTAATCAAGGGTCCCTCCATACAAACTTGGCCAAGTAATTACCTTAGCGCACTGCTAAGGGGATTAGGTTTTATAGTTGATCGGTTTTATTCGAGGAATAGAGTTCCAAATTTGATTTAGGAGTGATACTTCTTAGATAAGGATCATTCAATCTTGGGAGACTCACCTCAAAATAGTATATGTCATGAAAATGAATGTTTTCCGTGTTACAATAGGAAATTAACCGTGATCATTTATGTTTGGTTAGATATACATCCATAGATTTATCTATAGGGTGCAAATTTAACAATGCGACTTCCACAGTAAATCCACTCTCAAGTATTGATGCCTATTAATTGTTCTATACGTTTTGTAGTGCTGAAAGGTTCAAATGCAACCACAATTAACGTGTGTTAACTCATTCCCTGAGATGAGTTACACGTACTATCGAGTTATGATCTCGAATACTATTCACCCTTGAACAAAATATAGAGTAACATAAACCATAATCAAGGGGGAAGCAAGATTTGACCCATATGACCATTCCTTCTCCCTAACTTGCAAGGTGCAACCAGTAGGTGTGTGGCGCATACGATTGCCAAGTGGTGACACCTGTATTATTTACACTTAGTCAAAATCCTCAAATCCTCGATCTGATACTGAATTGTTCGAATCTCATTTATGGGTACATGTAATGCCCAGCTGGGCATCGGATTCCTTTTTTTTTTCTACCTGCCTCCACTGCCACCTTGGCCTCCTCCCAACCACCCAACCTGCAAATTTTTTTAGACTGTCATGTTTGTCCTTGCGTGAGGAGTCGGTGGAGTCATTTTTTCTTCACCATAATCTCTTTTTGGATTCTCCTTCAATGCATATAGGTGGGTGTTGGGTCATCAAAAATTCTTCTTGGGTGTTTTTTTCTTTCCCTGTCACCTCATTTTGACCTGGGATGTCTGCAAAGAAACCTTGGTGTATCTGCATAGCTTGCACTGGGTATTGTTCTGGTTAGTGGATTACCTCATTGATGGTGAAATGAAGGTCTATCACCTGCTGATGTTGCGTGGGTGGGTGTGGATCACTCAAAATCATGTTGTACAGGTAGTTTCAGTGGATCGCGTAGAACTGAAATTTCCTGGGAAGTGTCGTGAGGAAGTGAGTTGCCTGTATCCAGCAGCTACAGGGTGAGAAGTAAAACTTATCTCAGAAAATCAGTGGCCTCCAGAGAGAGTAGGTGCGACAGCTGCTGCAGGGCGAGCCCAAGGAACCGTTGGTGCTGAACCTGATGTTCTGGTTGCACGCGACCACAGTCGTGATCAGTGGTTGCAAAATCTTGCAGCTGTAGTAGAAGGACGAGATAAAGTTTAGTTGAGCTGTCTTGCCTTTTCATTTTGGGAAGTCACTTCTGTCCAGGTGGTGAATTTAACAAGGAAGAAGCTCGATCAAATCTTGCAGGCTGGGTAATGCTTCTATGCCTCTTCTCAGTTCACCCATTTTCTACAGTTGGGTTTCTTGTTTTCTTCTGGGTATCCTCTGATTCGAGATTGGGGATCCACAGCAATTGCCTGCAACAGTAAATAGCTAGGAAACAGGCATGCTACAGTTTAGTAGAAGCCTTCTCTAATGAGCGCCTCCAACAGGCAGGTATGTTTTGAACTAGGTTGTTTTAACAGAGTTCTGTATCTCTGCATCCTCAAGTTCAACCGATTCTCCTACAAGATATTTTTATCAAATCGATTAAGTGACAGTGAGAGTGTTAGCAGGAGACCCGATGAAATTTATTACAAAGGTTCTCTACTGAGACCTTGCTTGTTCTGCGATGTAACTCATGGAAGAGGATCTCATTGAGGTGGATCTGTTCCATTTCAGTGTATTCATGAAGCACAATTTGCTTTGCAAGTATGAACTTGTCAGGAGATCTATGCAATGTTGGAGAAAATGTCTTGGGAGAGCTCTGGTCCCAATGTAGGATTCAAAACATTCTCTGTTAGAGTCCGGAGAAGATTACCTGATTTCTTACACTCTGTCAATCTCAGGCATGTCAAGTTGGGCTACCATTATTTGATTAGAAATTCTCTGTATTTCTTTGCTGTCCCTCTTCTGCTGGTGTTATTCAGTGCAGAGGTTGAAACGTTGGGGAGAAATAAGTTATGGAGTCCTTGAAAGAAGCCGTGCAGAAGCATCCCAGATGGTGATGTTTGGTGCCTTGGATGAACTGTTTGAAAAATGCTTCAAGAAATTTTTCTTAGCGTGGAGGATAAAAGTGATGTTAATTGAAGCAAGCTATAATGTGTGAGACTTCCAATGGTAAGCATGAATCAACTTTGATTTTAGTTTCTGGAATGTTTTCTTTGCGCACAAATTGATGGGTAAACTAATGTAATAGTGCGTCCTAATGGCTTTAAAAACTAATTGACAATGCCTTAAATAGGAAAGCAATTCATGAGTTGTTTGAATAGTTGAACGCAAGACTTTCCGATCTTGTTCTAGAATCTAGACCCAAGAGTAAAAGCATATTGCAAGGACATGCAAAACCCTGTTAATTATTCCAAATTTCTATTGCTGTTTCGTGGAATTACATACTGGGAATTGGGGTTAACTGCTCTAGAATGAACTTTCTCCTTCTGCCTGTGTCTATGCAGTTTACCGGAATGGTTATTGTGTCTTTTGCGTGATATTTGGGACGCCGAGTGGGTGAGAAGCGTGAATTTGGTGGAGAAATAATTTTGGGACTGCTGGGAGAAGGTGTCTGCACGTACGTGGCCATGAGATTTAGCATTTAAAACAGGCATGTTAAATCTACTCCTTGTAATAGTTTTCTACTTTTTTTTTCAGTATCTTGAAATGAATTTTCTTTCCTATTGAATAGCGCCTAGACAATGTTTTCGTGGTTGTTTATATCGCTGCCTGATTGTGTTGGTTGTCCCTTTAAATCTCGATCCAATTTCGCTGGTTTTGCTTGGAATGTTCTTTTCCTCCCTTATAGCTTACTCTATTTCATATTTGTCTAAATGGGTTACTGCAATTTTGAGTGATGCAATCTAGTTTGTAGGGAAGGAAACATTATTGAGTTTTGTTTGCTTATATGACTCTCTTTTAAAATAATTCTGTGATGGTATTTTGTAATTGAAGGCTTACTATATGGAAGGTTAAGCCTTCATATCTCTATTTGGTTGAATGAATACGTATTTCCTGTTTAGGGCTCTCCTGTTTTGCTAAAAGGTACATTAATAGTGACGTTGTGTTCTAAAACTTGTTTAAGCCTGTGGGCATTCCTTACTTTTTGTTTGATTAGAAAATGGCATTTGGGTTTTGTTTTAGAACTGTACATGGTTGACTGTTGTACCTAGTTCTAGAGGATGAATAACCTGACATCTATTTTGGCCTCTACGTGTTGAGAGAATTACTATACCTACTTCCTGGTTCAAACTCTTGTTTGATTAAAGTAAGGGGGAAACATTGTAAGTTTTATTGAATGAAATCTCTACAATTTTATTAAGGGTCGCAAGCAAGCTATTAATAGCTGGACTGAAACAAAAGTTGTAGGTGAATCCATGGTATTGGACTCGTGAACTCGTTTCCTGTTAGATGACAGCTGATTTCAGTGATAATATAATAGGTGGTTATTATGTTCATCTGTTTGATTTTTGCTAGACATGTCCTTGATAAGCCCACATGGATCGGGTAAAATTTCCATCTTCTATACCATTGGCCAGGAGCTCATAGAACTTCTAGGCCTGACTGCACTGCATAACCTTCCTGATGGATATGTGTGTTGGTTCTTATTTTTTTGTGCTTGCACTCGTGGTAGGGTCTTTTGAGTCTGGGGCATCGTTGGTGTTTTACCCTCTGCGTATCGAATCCCTTTGTTTTCGAACTCAAATATCTTATACTTCAAACTTGGTTACTAAAAGGTCCCATTTTGTGGCCTTGTTAAGGAAATCAATTTTTATTTTAATACTTATTGACATTGTTGGAAATATATAAAAAATTATTAACGACTTTTGGGTTTAGCCTTCCCTTATATTATGTAGAGAAGTTGACGATTAGGATAAGGTTTGTTGGGAGAATAATGGCCCTTTTTTGTGTCTCTTTTGTATGCTTTTGGGAAGAGTGGATTTGTTTTGTTAGCTAGTATTACGTTTAAGAAATCCTATAAGGAAGTAGTGGTAAACTCCTTGGTTAAAACTGAAACTATAGTTGTTTTTCTTTTAAGGGCGTCGAACCCTAATTATTGCTATGAAGCCTCCCCCTGGGAGATTTGGATAACGTCGTTTTGTTTCGCGCCTACGATCATAATTAGTATGTTTTGTCTTCTCTTGGACCCCTTTAGTTGGATGGAGTAAGTTTTGGATTCCAATCACGTAATCCATAGGATTACATGAAGGAGATATCAACACTCTTGACCTTCTTGTTCCTAACCCATAAGGTCTTGCCTTGATTTATGTGATTTTGTTCTTACTGGTATTTTGACTTTCTCCTTGCTGGATGGTTTAGATTTCTTTCTCATGCGAATAATTTTGGAGTTGTGGGTTGTGTTTTAATCCATTTTTGAATTAGAACTTTCCTTTCTTGATATTGTTAAATGTTAGCTTACTGTTGCAATGAGTAGCCTTAACATGCTCAGTTCTCGCGAACTGATTCCAGCTAGTATTTGTGCAGATGGATTATGCGAGTAGATTAAAGGTAAGAGTTGTAAAGGTTTCATCAGTACAATTTATGAAGTTCCTTGTAAAAATGTCCAATGTGAGGTAAATTTTGTAATAGTGCTTGCAAAGGAGTTTAGAATACCTCTTGCCTTGGGTTGTTCTGAAATTTCGTGATGATGTTGTCTTGTCCTTCTGTAGGTTAACTGGTAAATTACCTTTGTGAGAAATAATGTTCAATCTTGACCTTGTTATGAGTATTCTTTTGGTGATATCATTTACAGTCATGGAAATTTTGTAGCATGGCTTGGCTTATTTTGTTACCTTCTTGTTCTTGACCCAAGTGAAATCCAATCTCTTGACTCCTTTGGTTCATGTGCCATGTTGAATGGAAATGTTATAACCGTGGTTTGCGTTCTTGTTAAATAACGATAATTTCTTCTTTCAGGTCATAATGCTTAATGGATAGTAACCCTCCATGGTACTAGTATCAATGTTATTCTAGGCATATTTTAGTGGGTTGAAAACCCTTTTTTTTTTTTCTAAAGATAATCAAAGATAAAAGAAGAGGAATACATAGATGAATAAATAAAGAAGATAATAATGAAGTTGTATTTGGTTGATAAAATTAAGAGTCTTTAATTGGAAAGAAAGTGTTTATCTAACGATGTAAAAAAAAAAAAAATACCTACCATTGCTAACCTTAAGCTATGGATTAAACATTGTCCTCTTGTTGGGAAACGTTAATTAAATTTTAAAAGTAATATCACTGTTGGCTTTTGGGGATATCGGTAGATCTTATCTAGTACAGGAGTTTGAATAAAAACACATTAAGTATAATGCTTCCATGTTGGGAACCCCTGTGTATCCCCCGACGAACTTAATCAAGATGATTTCTAAATGAAGCTTTTACCAAAATTCAATTGAACTCTTAAGACTCATTAAAAGACCGGTTAATAACTAAATAGATCATAATAAAATAAATTTATCTTCTCTCTCTAACCATTACCATGGTACCTTGTAGTCCTTGTCTAAGCTATGATAAATTTTTAATTCTTGATCAAAGATGATTAGGGTTTTGAACCTTAACGATACTCCTCTCCTTTTGATCTTACGCTTGCCTCCTTATGCAATGTGGGTATGAAACGAGTTTCAGTAGTGGGGGTTTAGATAGATAGCCCTGTGGAATTGCTTACCTCCTGGTTTTGTAAACAAATTGATCAAGGAATTTTCATATTATAGGTGATCCTAGGATAGTCCTCAAGTTATATAAAAGAAAAGAAACTTAATCCTATAAGAAGAATGGTATGAAACATATCATGAACCTTCTAGAACGTAAGCTAGGAATTGTAAGATGTCTCTAGTAAATCAGTAATCTTAAGAATATTTTCAATGTGGGATGTCTTCAGCTATAACTATGTAATGTGGTTGGTCTTTTGCCATGCCCTTTCACAAAACATAAGTAAATTGCCCTTGATAGGTGTGAACGTTTTCGTGTTGCCTTTATGGCCATCCTTGTATCAAGTTGTTCACAGTGTTAGTTGTATCCTTGGTGACGACATGTTGCATCATGTTATGTGTCAAGCAAGTAAAAAAAAAAAGTTATCCTGTATTTCACTGTGTTGTTTGTGTGTGAATTTTTGGCTCGTTACAAATAAGAGATAAACTTATCATTAATTGTTTGACATAATTTCAACATGGTAGTTTTATTTAGAAACATTGTTCAAGGATGGCTTTTCGCTGCAGTAAAATGAGTCCTTGCTATGTCTGATGTGCAAGCCTTGTATGTCTTTGGTTATAATTTAGGAAATGATGGAGATAATTTAGTATGCAAATGAATTCCCGAATCCCAACTTCAATTTCATTTATTTTTCTCTGCAATTTTTTGTTTTTTTTTCAGTTATACTTTCCTATTTGTTTTAGTACTTGTCAATTAGCCATAGAATTTGGTCTATATGGTGCAGTTCGAGTAACATTTAACATTTGTTAAAGGGGTTCGTGATCTTGATGAAATTTAACTAGTTTTTGTTGTATGCATTCCATAATCATGAAATGCATATGAAATTTAACTGGTTTGGTTTCTTTAACCTGCAATCTCAAATTGCCAGTACTATATGCCCCATAACTTCTGTATTCACTATCACCCAAAATATTGGACTTATCATTGTGTGAGTGAGGTAGGTCACTTTTTAAAGGAACGATATCTCTAATCACATATGAGTGGGAAATATCAATACTAGCATTTTCCATTGTGAGGATTGAAGAGGGCTCTCCAATGTTCTCTTCTCCATGAAGCATTCCACTTTCTTCTACTTATGTGCTACTAATATAAATGATCCCTTCCTCGGCCCTATCCTCTTTCAGAAACATACTTGCAGAGTGAGTATGGTCCATAATATTACTAGATTGTCGATGTTGACTGTTTGTTAAGTTGCATTTTTGCATTGGATTCACCTGCATGCTTGGTGGTTTCTCAACATTGAAACTTCTGGAATCTTCTTCTATCCTGGAGTGACTTAGATAATGTTTTACACCATGATCATTTTTCATAAAATGAGTGGCAGCCAATGGCATTTTAAGTTCCTGAAATGCATTAGACATCATGGTAAGAGCTAAATTTCAACAACCCTGCAACCTTATCCAGCTGGTTATCATTGGTGTTCATTATTTTGCTCGAATTAACTGAGCTTCAATTTGGTGATAATATTAGAATAAAAAATGGGAATTTAACATTTTAGAGATGAGATGGGACGTGACAACTATATCTAACATCAACAATATGAATGGCCACAACATCAAGTTCAAATAAATCGCTTAATCCTTGTTTACCACTATTTAATTAAAGACATCATACAATTTTTAAATAATTGCCTTATGATCCTTTGAATTGCTTACGGCTTGTTCATTTCTATGTTTTTAACCATCCCTTTGCCCATGAAGAAAGAATAATGAACAGATGGAGTCAAAGATTCATTTCTTACATAGAGCTGAAAATCGTTTTTCTCATGGGCCAAAATTATTGGTAATCAAGCTATGCGATGAAAGGTTTTACTCATATAGACAACCTCTTTGTGACATAAGAATTCATACCAATCAAGATCTAGCGAGTAAAGATTTTTGTGAATGCAATATTCTCTCATTTTCCCTTACAGATGTTTCCAAATAATCATCTCCATAAATGAATTATCACCACTTTCTCATATTGTGCTGTGGTCATAAGCTTTATTTGTATGGTATTTGTATGACATATCTATGGTTATTCGTGACCTTCAGGTGGCTTTATCACCCTTTTGAGCCTAAGTAAATGGACATATATTTAGTTGAAATTTCATAGTGTATCTAGTCTATTTAGTAGACCACAATCCTCGTTTCCTTGGAAAAAATTCATTCAATTGAATGTCATGATGATAAATATGTTCTACATTAAAATTAATTATAAAAATTTGCCTCAAGTAAAAATGCTGTAACTATTAACATGGTTCATAATTTTTTATTAATCAGCATATTTGATTTAACAAAAGAGTGTGATTTGTTTCTATTCCTCTTTAAATTGCTTGCTGCTCCCAACCTTCTTTTGCTGGACAAAATTGATCGAAACTACATACTCATGATGAGTTATGGAGTGTGATAAGGAAGAAGTGGGCAGTAGCCAATTAGGGAGTGTGAATGGTTTCAATGGATTTTATTTAAATTATATAGAAGTATTAGAATAGTAAATTATTATATCAATTAATTATGTTCTTATATGCGTACTAATATTTTAATTTTGTGATTAAATAATATGGTGGTAAAAATGGTTGAAGAGTGGAGTAGAAACTTTTATTGAATAATTTATCAAAAATCTGAAGAGTTTATTTAAAATAGATTTTGAGGATGCGAAACTAATGTAGTATTTCTCATCATTTTATATGGCCATTCTCATCTAAAAAAATTAAACCGCTTACAAATATTTTCAATTATAACATATATATGTTGTAACAACAATTGATTGTTTTATATAACTAATAGTTTTATCCATAGTTTTACCATTTGAATGGTATACAATCTAAAGAGACGAGGTTTATTTTGGTTTAAAATTGGATCATGCACATCATTAAAATTAGTTGAGTTAATGCAAATATTAATGAGATTGAAAAGGGCTTGGGACATGTTATGATCTCCTAGGTTTATTGTGAAAGAAATATAACATAGAAAAATAATTATAATAGATTTTTTAACTACATATTTAGATTTTTCTTGAAAAGCTATCATTGTTGTAGTGTGTTGAATTAATAATCTATCATTAAGTTGTTGAAATTATTATATTTTTTTATTATTGAATTTTATATCTAATTATTGTTTTTAATTTCGGTTGTATAGGTACATTATAAGCTAAAATGTCTCAATCCAAAAAGAATCAATCTTCAATCAAATTTTTTTTTGCATGGTCAAACACATCACAAGCTTCATCAAGAGATGGTCATAATTTTGATTTGAATGAAGATTTAAATATATTAGGGTATGATGATGAGTGTGATGAGGCATTTGAAGGAGAAGAAGTTTTAACACAAAACAAAAAAGGGCTAGAGTAAAAAGAGGATTTAGAGATGAATGGAAAGTAGAATTCAAGTGGTTAAGGTGTGAAATGCATGAAGGGAAAATAGTCATGAAATGTATATATTTTGAAGAGCACAAGTCAATACTAGTTGTTGGACCATGGGGAACTAGAACTGGTTGTACTACTTTGCAACATGATGCAATAGTTACTCATGTTGAATCAAACAACCACAAAATTTCACAAGCAAAATGGATATGTGGAAATGAAGGCAAAGCAAAATCAATTATAGAATATATTGCAAGTATTGATGACACCAATAAGGAAAGAATAATCACAACCATGAAACTAGTTTATTGGGCAGTGCAAGAAGACTTGCCCCTCTCAAAATATGAGTCTGTTTGCTCTCTTGAAATGTACTTAGAAACACCAAACATGCCAAAAAACAAGGATTATAGATCATATACAAATCATATGGCTGCAAATGATTTCCTATTTTCCATATCTAAGTATCTTGAAGAGAGACAAAGTGCAAAAATGTTAGATAGTCCATTGTTTTCTTTGATGATGGATGAAAGTACTTATCGAAGCTTGGAGAAACACCTTGTGGTTTATGCTACTTTTCTAGAATCAAAAGGGTTGGGCCCACCAATTTAACAATTCTTAAAGCTCATAAATGTGTGATGGACAAGGAAAAACTATATATGATGCAGTCTGTGTTTTGAATAAAGCTAGGGGTCTTTCAATTAAAAGATTGATTGTAGTTTCTATAGATGGTGCTTCATCAATGGTGGGGAGTGAAAATGGATTTGTTACTCTTTTGAAGAAACACGTTGACAATATTATAGGAATTCATTGCATTACTCATTGTGAGGCTTTAGCTGCATCAGATGCTGCTAAAAAAATACCTGAATTGTTGTTTGTTGAGAAGCTGGCAAATAAGGTATATTCTTGGGTCCAAAATTCTACCAAAAGACATAATGAATTGTTTGCTCTTCAGGCACTCATGAAACTTGAAACACTTCAAGCTCTTCAAATTCATGGGGTTAGATGGCTCTCAAGAGGACAGGTTATTGAAAGACTTATTGTGTTGATGCCTCCGTTATTGACTTTGTGGAAAAATGAGAAGAGAGACTCATGGTATGATAAGGTTAGGATCTTCTCAGTACAATTTTTCTTACATATTTTTGCAGATGTATTGTTCGAGCTAAAAAAAATGAATAAAAAATTTCAAGAGGATAATGTGGATGTTACATCTTTAGGGGCAACCATAGATTCTACTATACAAACTTTGAGCAGGTGGTTTCTAAGGATTGACAATTTTGCAAATGGCACAAGTTACTTGTCTAAATTTTTGGATACCTCTAAATATGGTTATTTAGAGATTATTGATAAATATGGACACATTCATAGGCATGAACTTTGATTTGTGGCAATTCCAAATGTGTGTGATGATAATGTTGATGCACCAAAACAAACATTGAAGCCTCAAATTGATGGGTCACTAGAGAGTTGTAAGAAACTTGCAAAAGAATATGTTTAAAAGCTTGTAGATTGTTTAAATGAAAGATTCCTAGATATTTCATTTTTCAATTCTATAAAGTTGTTTAGCCCTTGTCATTATTCAGAGGATGCATGTACTAGAGAAGAAAACTCAAAGTGGTGGCTTCTTAAAATTTTTGAACACTTACAACATACTTTGTGTGAGGGAGAAGAAAAGCCTTTTTTTGATTTTGAAGGTTGTTCAAAAGAGTTGTATAATTTTTTTGATACTCTTCGCTTTAGTTGTGAAGGATTCCACATGAAGGAGGCTTGGAGGGTTTTTTGTGCTACGAATTCGCATACAAGCTTTCCAAACATGACAAAACTATGGCAAGCAATACTTACCATTTCAGCAAGTACAGTTGCATGTGAGAGAGGATTTTAAAGACAAAATATGATAAAAGATATAAGAAGAAAAAATCTCTCATTGGAATCATTGGATGCCTTGATGCGAGCTTCATTGACAGGACTTCATATTTCAGAGGTGGACTGGAATAGAGTTTATGAAATTTGGAAAGATGAAAAGCAAAGAAGCATTTGAAGTATCTTAGAATGTTTTGTGTTGACATATTTGTAATGATGGGGTATTTCATATGAACCCACGAACACTACATATTTTGTTTACACTACTTATGTAAATTGTTTAAGGGTACTTTCTCAAGTCAAAAGTGGTGAATCCATGATATACATTTGATATTTTTGAAGATATATGTGATATATGTTTGAGTTTTTTCAAATATTTATTAGTGTGTATTGAGGATGTTATAATAATTGTTTAAAATGTTTTCTTGAATAGGAAAGGATATTAGACATTTGATTATTTTGAATATACATTAACATGTATTGGGATGATATGATAGTGAAGCCCATCTAAGTATTGTCAAATCTGTTGCATTAATTGACTTCACCAATAGAAAATATATATTATCTTTAATCAAGTATCATTTAATTTTAAAAAAATTAATTCTTAATTTATGTATATTATTTTGTATTATAAAAATTATATTGAAAATTTAATTTTTAATGCTAAATTAGGCTATACATTTTATACAAATTATTTCGTTGAATGATTATGATCTTAAATTAAATGCGTCCACAATATTATGACATGTTAGTGTTTTATAGCTATGTTAATATATATTTATAATAGAATAAGATTTCGGTTTTGCGTACAATATCTCTATTTCATAGTGTTATTATATGAAAATATAAATTTTGATATTTATATGAAAATCATGAAAGTCAAAATTCAAAATGAAACGTCACATGCAAGGTGATATTAACTACAAAATTGTCACAAAAAAATTTCTTGACGGGTGGGGGTGACCGTCAAATTTAACCCCTAAATGAGAGGAAGGGCACTTTTTAAATGAAAATTGCACATTCACATGTAAACGTGATTGTAGTGAGATGGTAATGTTAGACTTTATAGGTGTGAAAAAATGGGCTTATTATGTCTCTCTCGAGGAAAAATCGTGGAAGGGGTGTTTATACATGTTCGTAGGAAAATTAACAACACAAAAACATGAATTTTGGTTGAAAATGGTAGGGACCAGTTAATGAGTCAAACAATGCATGAGAATTAATGAGATGGTGAGGACAAATGTATTGGAATTAATTATTACGTCAGAGGGTTCCTGGTTGGAATGGCCTTGGCTGATATTGACACAGGTCAGAATATAGACTGTAGAGATTGCAAGTTTCTATGATGCATTGAAATTTGACGGTCTAGTAGTACGTCCAATCAGACGTGTCATTTCCCATGCATAATAATACAGACACTTTAATTGAGATACAAAGCCATTATCTTAGGGTCACGATGACGCCAACATTCTGTCTCCCGTTCTGGTTTATTGCAGACTGACGTGGTGACTGTGAATTTGAGGATCGTGAGGAAGATACACTGGAAGGTGGGCATGTGGATTTCCAAGCATTACCATTTGAATGTGAATTGTTTTTCTATGCTAGGGTTTACTTGTTGCTACAATGGCATTCAAATTCCTTTGCAAGATGGTGTAGATCAAGAATTTCACGCTTGTTACATGTCCAAGTTAATGCATCAAACTAAACACAAAAACCTTGAAAAACTCAAAATGTAATTGATACCTGATGGACAACATCTGAAGATGCAGACGGATAAGGAAGCCGATATAGATGAGACGGGCGCACACGAGCAATTCACACAGTAGATCCGAGTAACCTACAAGACACCGATGCTTGACAGAAAAAGACCACGTTAAAAGGTATTTAGGTGGACTGCCTGAGAAGCGGGTCCGGGAAGCGATGAGCTCCCTCGGCGGATGTCAGTCAACGTTTTCAATTAAGTAAAGAAGCATACATGATAAAATATGTACGTACAAGACTAGATTTTCTGATCAAGGTAATAAACAAAATCTAAACAGCAGGCAGAAAGCAACAGAAGACAGGGAACTGTGAAAACAAAGCTAGATTTGTGTTACCTGTGTCCTTTTACCTATCTGCAGGATGATCGGCGTCGATTATGTAGAATCGGCGTCGACTGATGTGATCGGCGTCGGTTATGAAGAATTGGTGTCGACTGAATAAGATCGGCGTCGACTGAAAGCAGATCGGTCGATCGGGGACAGTGCGAGAAGATTCGGAAATTAGAAAGTGGAGGCCAGATCGTCAACGTCTGCTGGATATGCCGAAGCCGGTGAGATACTGGAACAGAGTCGCCAGAAGATCAATGGATACGTGCGATGTTGATGTGATAAGAACAGAGCAACGGTGCTCCTCTCAGGGATTGATTTGGACAAGATCCGTTCTCATTTGAAAGATAATGTTGACACTAGATGCGCAAAGATCTCTCGTTCTCTCTCTTTCACGGTCTGTGTTTCTTTCGCGATCTGTCTCTGTCTGTCCTTCCTGTTCGTGCGTGTGTTTTTCCTCCCTCAGAACTGAGTTCTGGGCTTCTATTTATAATCGGCGCCACTCCTAAAAATCGACGTCCACCGTACCGGTCGGCGCCGATCGCGGAACAGACTCCCGAGATGGCCAAAATGAACGATTTTTAGAAAGATAAGAGTTATCCCTCCACCTCAAATACGGGAAATATCCCGCTGCTTGATTGTGAGGAGGAGAAATAGGAGGGACACATGGATAGGATAGATATGGGGTAAATAAGTGGTTAGGATACATGTGAAAAGGTGTAATTAAATAGTTAATATTTAATTACTCATGGGTAAAACATAAAGGGGTGAATTAAACTTAGGATAGGTGTTTAAAATGCAAATTGAATAATATCCCAAGGGAATAGTGGTGATATAAACGTGCCCCAGGTTACCTGAGAGAGCAAACGCGCACGAGGGACACTAAATTGGATAATCAATTTTAGGTGTCTACATTTTTCCCCTTTTTGTCGAGTAACTTGTGATAAGCAAGGTTGTGAGACAAAAACAAGGGGATGGAAGAAGGGAAGAAAAAGTGATGATGTGATCCCCCTCAAACTAGGGATGGGATGGATGATAGAACAAACGATCCCAAGTTTGAAAAAAGGTAGATGAAAATGCGGGATGCCCCAGCTGGATGTCTGGAGTAGATCTGATCATTGATGACGCATAAAAATAAATAAAAAGGCAGCAACCTAAGGAACTCACATTGGTAGGACAAACTAGACGGTCTCCTCATGAGACGACGTTAGTACCTACAGACCCATGAGGGTAAGGAGGGCTGCAAAATAGTCAGCATCTAAAGAGAGACACATTGGTAGGGACAACTAGACGGTCTGCAAAGCAGACGACGTTAGTGCCTACGGACCCGTTTAACTCCAAGCTGCCAAAAAGTACGAGTGCCCCATGCAAAGGGAAAAAAATTGAAATGGACGGTGATATCGAAAATATGTGCCAAAAGGCAACATTCAGCGCACAATAATGATCAGATAGATAAATGAGCCAAGTATCAACACTAAGGCAAAGAGATGGAAAATCAGCGGCGATATAAACAAATCAGCGTCGACTTAAATAAACGGCGTCGACCAAGACAATCAGCGCCGACCTTGCACCACACACATAAATATGTGAACGGAAAACGTGAACGATTTATTCACTCCGTGACGATTGATTCAGAGAGAGTCAGAATTTGGATTTGAGCACCATGGAAGCCTCTGGGAGCGGTCAGAAGCGGAGGAGGACACGACCTGGGGTAAGTGGCTTCTCCTATTGCATTATTATTATTATTATTATTTTTTTTTGTTTGATTTTGCTTTGCTTCTTTTTTTTTTTGGAAGGCCGGGTTCTGATTCAAGTCCGGCCAGGAAATCGGCGTCGATTGTTATAATCGGTGTCGATTGTTGTTAGAGCGGCGCCGATTTAATGCAATCGGCGTCGAATTTTTTAGGTCGACGTCGATTGTGTATAATCGACGTCGATTGAACTGAAGTTTAAATGATGATGATAGAATTTTGTTTTGGATGTTCTGATTTGGGTAAATATGAGACTAATATTGCTCTTGATGTCGTGGATGCAGGCACGAGAGGTTCTACATATGAGGGATGCTATTCCCGAGTTACTAGAGACCATTCTCCCTGATGTGACTGATGCAGATTGGCGGCATTTAGAGTTAGCCGGGCTCGGGGGCTTCCGGTATTACAGACGAGTGCCGCGAGATGTAGAGTTGATGCGAGCATTAGTGTGACGGTGGGATAGCTAGACATGTACTTTTTGGTTCAGGACGGGTGAGATCACCATCACCCATGAGGATATATATAGGATTTTGAGACTGCTGATTACTGGGGACCCGATAGAGATAACACCGCGAGAGCAGCAGCAGAGGGCCCTAGTTCGATTGTATAAAGATAGGGAAGATGATTCAGAGATAGTGTCTGGGGCAGTGCGGATAGCCTCGCAGTATAGACAAGATAGCCCCCGGAGCAGACGAATAGTTTTGATTCAGATGGTGATATCCTATTTCACCCTGCCAGATTCAGGAGGTGGGAGATTCCCACTATTATTATTAGATTGCGTTTGCGACATTCTGCAGTTCAGACAGGTGTTTGCTTTCACTGATGCTTTGATAGCTCAGATATATCACGAGTTATGGATGTATACCACTGGCCGGAGGACAGGTATTGATGTTAGTTTTTTGCTCCACTGCTGGGCATATGAGCATATAGTAGTGATCAGGCCATCCGGGCTTCCGTGGATGCCAGTAGCAGTGGGAGCTATTGATTATGGATTCCGGTGATGGCGGGCTGGTATGGCCGCTGGGGATACATGGAGATCAGTTGATTGGTATACTGAGCGTTTCAGGATACTGACACCGGATCAGGTTATCTGGAGGCCATATCGGGTATTTTTGACATGGGCTGGTCAGGATGCTCACTTGGTGGCATTGAGACGGAGTAGGGTGGTTAGGGGCCGCAGACCTAATATGTGGGAGCGAGTCCCGTTTGTGCGGGTATTGAGACAGTTCGGCCTAGTGTAGACAGTGCCGACTACTTACACGCCTTATAGGCGAGATAACAGGGAGACTGATCTGCCGATTTTGATCCCGGCAGATCCATTGAGAGAGGCCCCACCCTCCACAGACAGTGATGATGACGCAGGGGTGGATGATGGTTATGCAGCATGGTATGCAACAGAGCTACCACGACATCTTCTGGCATATATAGATGTCGACGAGGAGGATATGGCTATGGTGCTGGAGAGACTGGAGGGAGAGCATGATACCCTGACGCAGACACACCAGGTGGCTCTTGAGGAGATCAGAGCTCTGACAGAGGAGAGGGATGCCCTAATTTTGCAGAGAGACACCGCTCGCCAGGAGCGAGATACAGCGATCCAGCAGAGGGATCACTATTATTGACATAGGGAGGCCCTCAGGGCCAAATATGGGGAGACAGGTACCATGTCAGAGTCTGGTACATAGGGTATGACCCTAGGAGGAGCACCACCAGCACCATTACGAGCACCAGGTACCGTGATCTTGAGCACATATCAGTCTCTCCTCGCTGAGGTGAGATACTATGAGGATGCCTTAGCGCAGCATGCCCCAGATGTGCCTCGGTATGGGGTGAGGAGGAGATCAGCGACGGCCACAGCGAGCGGGGCCTCAGGTGGAGGGAGCACCGGGAGAGACCGAGGTGGGCAGAGACCTCCAGCAGCAGGTGCATCTAGCTCGATAGGCGGCGGCCAGGAGAGACAGCCTGGTCCAGAGGAGAGTGGAGGAGATAGTGTCCTCCATACATCAGATTTTACTATATAGGGATTGATGTAGTGATGTGATGTAGCCTCGATTGGAAGGCATCCCATAGATGGCTTGATTGAAAGCCACCCATTTTTGTTGTACAAACACACATGTTTATATAGATTCATCATTTCATTTGTCATATAATTGTTCTCATGCTTTTGATTTTGATATACATGGATAGATGTAGAGTAATTGTGATGGATATAGATATAGACTGATAGATGATAAATAGATGTGATTGGATATATATAGACTGATAGAGGATAGAAATAGATGTGATTTGATGTGATTGATATGTGGATATAAGTTTGATGAAAAATAGAGATAGATAGATGTAATGTAACTTGGATGTATGAGTTTTTAGATATTTTGGTGTATAAATGGATAGATATGATTGATGTATGGATTTAATTTTGATGAAAAATGGATATAGATAGATGTAATGTAACTTGGATGCACAAGTTTTTAGATGTTTTGATGGGTAGATGGATAGATGTGATTGATGTATGGATTTTATTTTTGATGAAAAATGGATATAGATAGATGTAGTGTAACTTGGATGCACCAGTTTTTAGATATTTTGATGGATAGATAGATAGATGTGATTGATGTACTCGGCACGTTTGAGATGTTAATTTAATTTTGATGAAAATAGATGGCCAGATCCACATGTGTTGATAATAGATGCTTTGATAGGTAAGATGATATCAGACAGAGGATAAATTTTGATTGAAATGTGAATTTGACTAGATGAAAAACAAAGAATAATGGGGAATACTCTTTGCGAGAGCCAAGGAAGTAATGAAAACGACCTTGACTAGAAATAAAGAAAATATGCCCGGATAAGAAAGAAAATGATAAGTTGGACTCCCAACCGACCATAGATAGAATCCGGATAGGAAATCACAATATCATGCATGTAAGGCCCTACATGAGGTTAAAATAAACCTGACATTAACTAGCCGCAAACCAGATCTAGGATGGAAACGGAAAGGAACAGTAAGTAAGTATCTTATCGGAATTTACAAGGGACAGAATACATGTTCATAGTGGGAAAATATGATTCTCCATATGATCGACAAAAGGTCTAAAATCTCAGCTTCATGATTTTGGCAGAAGAGCAAACTGATCAATGCGGGAAGTTTTCTAGATATGGAAAGACTGATCAATACGGGAAGTCTTTCAGCGATGCTTAAAAAGTGGACAAACTAACGGAAAGGCTGATTAATTGCAAGAAGCCTTGAGTATGTCATTTGAAAAACAACCATCCTTCCAGGGAGCGGTCTGTATTTTGAATTTTAATGATAGCCATCCTTCGAGGGCAATGGTCTATATTTTTTTCTTTTTGATCTTTTTGATAATGTAGGGATAGCTGTCCTTCAAGGGATCAGTCTATCTTTTTTGGATAACATATCTCTCTCTCTTTTTTTTTTTTTTGAAAATCGTTTTTGGAAGAAGCTGAGTTTAGACCTAGATAGATCAGATGGAGGGGAAGAGAATATAGAAGAACATGCACGCACTCGTGCCCTGAGTATATCCGATTAAGATAAGCACTTGGGATAGATGAAGTGGTGATTAAGGTATCCCTACCATGAGGAGGAACGTATCCAAAAGAAACATGAAATGAGTAGAGCCGTGATATTCATATTTTAAGGTAAAAGAGGCAATAGGTAGAGAACCACATAGTTTCCGAATCACCATGAAAGTATATGACTGGTTGTTTAGATGGATGAAAGATCTATGTTGTGACTAGACTTGCGTAAGATAGATCTTAACAGTAGAAGGGTCATAGATGCAAGGCATTGAGAGGTTCCGCTTCAGGTATACCATCCATGGAAGATAAACGATAAGTCCCCAGACCCATATTTATGAGTGATAATGTACGGGCCCATCCAGTTGGGAGCAAACTTACCACGTTGAATTCTTTCGAGTGTAGTGACATTTTGGTTTTCTTTAAGAACAAGATCACCAATTTTGAAGTCACGGTGCTGCAAGTGCTTGTTATAAGCACGTTTGACATGCTCAAGATAGACTTGATGATGTTCAAGAGCGTTGAGACGCCGCTCATCTAATAATTCAAGTTGTGCTAGATGATTTTGACAATAGTCCTCATCAGAGACAAATTCTCTAAGAGAAACACGAAGAGATGGGATTTGGACTTCCAAAGGAAGGACAACCTCAGACCCATAGACGAGGGAAAAGGGAGTAGCACTAGTAGGAGTATGAATGCTAGTCCGATAAGCCCAGAGAGCAAAAGGGATATGTAAATGCCAATCCCTACCAGCTCGACTAGTTACCTTTGCGATGATATTATGCAAAGTTTTATTGGAAGCTTCGGCCTGGCCATTAGCTTGCGGATAGTATGGAGAAGAAAAAATGAGTTTGATATTGAAAGCATCGCAGAGATTCTGCAAATCAACGTTCTTGAAAGATTTTCCATTATCTGTGATGAGTTTGTGTGGAACACCAAAGCGACAAATGATGTGTTGATAGACAAAATCAACTATGGGCTTAGCTTTTGTTGAAGAAAGAGGGATAGCTTCCACCCACTTCGTAAAGTATTCCGTGGTAGTAATGATAGAATGATGACGCTGTGAAGAGCGGGGATTGATGAGACCAATGAGATCAAGACCCCATTGCGAAAAAGGCCAAAAATCCACTGCAGGTTGTAAAGCTTGACTAGGGATATGTGTAAGATTAGAATGTTGTTGACACTTGACACATTTCCTAGTGTATTCACAACAATCTCGATTAAGAGAAGGCCAATAATATCCCAAACGCAAGATGCGTTTAGCCACAGCCAAGCCACTAAAATGTCCACCACAGATACCGTCATAGACCTCCTGGATAGCTTTAGATGATTCACGGGTTTTGAGACATCGAAGCAAAATGCCGTCAAAGCTGCATTTGTAGAGGATCCCACCTAGAATAGTATAGCGATTAGCGCGTTGGATAAAAGATCTCCTACCATTGGAAGTCAGATCTGGAGGAAGCACCGAATGAGACAGATAATCAACAATCTGTCGATACCACTCATCCTGAGTATGGTTTGTGACAGCATGGATTAAAGTTAGTTGCCAGAGATGAGATGGTTGATCTAATAGTTGCACAGCCACATAAAGTCGCGAGTCTTTGGTAAAAGGTGGGATAAGCAAAGCTAACGAAGCCATTGTATCTGCGAATCGATTCGCAGTGCAAGGAATAGCTTGGATAGTGAATTTATCGAAAGATTGGAGTTGAACAAGAATGATATCATGATATTTTTGAAGGACATCATTCTTGCATTGATAGGCACCTGTGACTTGATTAACGATGAGTTCAGAATCACCAAAGATGTCAATATGACGAGCGCCGAGATTAATGGCATTTTGAAGAACCAAGACAAGAGCATTATATTCAGCCATATTATTGGTGCACTCAAAGTTTAATTTGTGTGTGATAGGGATAGGGGTACCCCAAGGAGGAATCATCACGAAACCTGCACCTCCCCCTTGCTGACATTTGGATCCATCAAAGAAGAGTTTTACCTTAAATGGAGATAGACCAAAATCAATTTGTTGGATATATTCATCGGGGAATTGAGCAAGGGGGTTTTGAGTGTCCGGAAGAGGGGCATCAGCTAATTGATCTGCAATAACCTGACCCTTGATAGACTTTTGTGGGATAAAAACGAGGTCAAATTCTGTCTTAAGCATGAGCCAACGAGTGATACGATCATTGTGATAAGGCTTCGCATGAATTGTCTTGAGTGGATTGACACTTGTGACAATGTAAGTTTTGTGATTAAGGAGGTAATGATGAAGCTTAGAAGTTGCGAAGAAGAGAGCACAACACAACTTTTCAGCTTCGGAATAACGTGTTTCATACTCATGGAGGGTGCAAATGATGTAATAAACAACTTGTTCTTAACCACAAGTGTCCCGATGCAAGATCATGGCTCCCAGAGCATGGTCAGTCACAAAGATATAAAGATAGAAAGGCTCCCCCTCGCGTGGAGGTGTAAGCACAGGTGGAGAAAGAAGATAAGCTTTGAGATCATCAAAGGCCTTTTAGAAATTCTCATCCCATTCAAAATGAACATTCTTATGAAGGAGATGATGAAAAGGTTGACAACAGTCTGACAATTGTGAGATAAAACGACGCACTGATTGAAGACGTCCTTGGAGACTGCGGAGTTTCTTTAAGTTAGAAGGGGGAGGCATCTCAAGGATAGCTTTTTTTTTTGCGGGGTCCACTTCAATACCCCTAATGGAAATGATAAAGCCTAAAAGTTTACTAGTGAGAACGCCAAACACGCACTTAGATGGATTTAGATGAAGACAAAAGTGAATAAGCCTCTCAAAGAGAGGTGCAAGAATGAAAAGATGATCTTGATGACGTTTTGATTTACTGAGGAGATCGTCGACGTAATCTTCCACAGTTTTGTGTAAGAGATCATGGAAGATGTAGGTCATTACTCGTTGATAGGTTGCTCCTGTGTTCTTAAGACCGAAGGGCATGACACGATAACAAAAGGTCCCCCAAGGAGTTATGAAAGAAGTCTTATGTTGGTCTTCTGGCATGATGAGAATTTGATTATACCCAGAGAAACCATCCATAAGAGAAAGCATCTCATGACCCGCAGTTAAATCCACGAGTTGGTCAATATTAGGTAGAGGAAAATCATCTTTTGGACAAGCAAGATTAAGATCCTGGAAGTCGGTACAAATTTGAATTTTCCCAATGGCTTTTAGTTACTGGTACTACATTGGAAACCCATTGTGGATAATCGATGGGTTAGATGAAATTAGCCGAGAGCAAGTGCTGTAACTCTTCTTTAACAAGCAGGGCTACTCTAGGGTGCATTTTACGCAATTTTTTGTTTAACCGGTTTAATGTCGGGTAGAGTAACGATATTTTGAACCACGATATCGGGATCGAGTCCTACAATATCCTCATATGCCCAAGCAAAAGCTTGAAGATGGTTGGAAAGAAAAGTGGTAAAATCTCCTAACTCCTGTGGATTAAGGGATTGGCCGACCTTAATGATGCGAGGGTCTTTAGCCAAGTCCCTATATTAAGGTCGACAGTGGCTTCGTTGAGAAGTGTATACGTGTCAGAGGAATGGTCTTAGGAAGATAAGAATCCTTTTCCCCCAGATAGGTGAGAACAGAATCATCATCCGCACAGTGGATACTGTTGATAGTAGGAGAGTCGTCTCCAACTATTTTAGGGAAAACTAACGGTATGGAAGTGGACCTGTCATTAGTCTTATAGGCTAGGGGACCTAAGGAAATGGTATTGACTAAAAAAAAAAAAATTAGACAGGATGGAAATGGCGTCGTCCACATCGAGTGATGCTTCTGACCTAGCGGGAGGAGATGGTTCCTCAATAGGAAGAGGCTCATCGAGAATAGTGATGGTGGCTTTTGAAAGAGGTTTAAATCCTAAACCAAATTTTTGATGTGGCATGAGAGTTGGAATGGATGCGAGGTCATGCACACCTTGTTCATATTTTCCCAGGCCAAAGCCCTTCCACGTGCATCGATATAAATAAGTTTTTGCAAACGTGGGATTCTGGACAATCAAACCCTATTAAATAAGGCTTGGTCCTAGGAGGAGAATCTGGGCGATAGTGAGGCGTATCAAGACCACCGTAAATGAAATTATTCTGTTGATTGGGTAGACCAATGGTGACGATGCGACCAAGACCAGGCTGATATTCAGGTTGTTTGTCTGGTCTACCATACTCATTAGGTTTGAGATGGGTGTCCAAAGAAAAGAGAGGAAGCTCTCCTAATGAGAAACGCTTACAATGTCTCTTTTAGATTTTGTAAATCTGGCAGTTTGGTTGCAGGTATGGAAGAAGATGAGGCCCCGTCAGGAGAACAAGCATTTTCCTTTAGAGGGGCAGACCCTGTGGTCATGTTGCATTGTGCCGAAGGAAAAGGATCTCCTGGATGAGTATAGATTTTTCCCTCATATTGATATTTTAAGCATCGATGGAGGGTGGACGGGACACAATGCATTGAACGAATCAAGGAGCGTACGAGGATCATATTATAGTGGAGTTTCCCTTCAACAATGTAAAAGAGTTCGTGAAGCAGCTTCTTACCTACTCGAATGGGTAGGACCACAGTTCCTAAAGTAATGGCTATCTGATCATTAAATGATCGAAGAGTGAAAGGCGGGGGTGACACTACGTTCTTTGGTAACTTAAGCTGCTCGAATGTGTGTGAGGAAATGACGTTAAGTGCAGCACCACTGTTGATCATAATGCGTTTTAATGTAGTGTTGTCGATCTGGACTGTGATAAAGAGGGGAGCCTCTAAATCCTCAGAAGAAAGAGAAGGAATTTCTAAGTATTCAAAAGAAATGGTGGTTGATGGTCTATTCAATCGAACAACCATCTTGAAAGGCTGGGGCTCATCTGAATTCATTGCGATGCGGCGCAGATTATCAATCATAGCCTGGCGATCTTGCAGAGAGGATTGAATGAGGTCAAAAAGAGACATTTTGACCAGAGCCTGGGTGAGTTGTTTCATAAAAACTCTCCTCAACTGATACGGGAACTTGAGCCCGAGGTGTAGCACGAAAGAGACTCGGGGTCTCGAGGCTAATGAGGAAGGAGAAATTCCTTCAGGGGCTGCAGAAATGAAAACCCGTGGTCGAGATGCTGTAGATGAGGATGGATCATCATAATGTTGGGTTCTAGTGGCGATATGAATTGTGTCGATTTGAGAAGGTGGAATATCGTTTGGAGTGGAATCACTAGAAGGAGAGGCCTGAGTAGATCGTTGGGGCTCAGATGGAGCTAAGATGACAGGAGATACTTGTTCCTCCTCCTCCAGCAAAAGATCACTTTCTTCCAAAAGGCTGTTGACAACAGATTGAAGGGCTTTACACCTCTCAGTATCATGACCCGGGGTACGGTGGTAGGCACAAATCAAATCAGAGTTAAACAAGGTCGGTTTAACTCCTTTAGGGTTATAGGGTTTAATCGGAGGAAGAGATATGGATGAAGATTGGATAAGTTGGTGAAGGATTTCAGTATAGAATCCTTTATTTGGGATTGGCCGACCTTAATGATGCGAGGGTCTTTAGAAGTCCCTATATTAAGGTCGACAGTGGCTTCGTTGAGAAGTGTAGACGTGTCAGAAGGAATGGTCTTAGGAAGATAAGAATCCTCCGCCCCCAGATAGGTGAGAACAGAATCATCATCCGCACACTGGATACTGTTGATAGTAGGAGAGTCGTCTCCAACTATTTCAGGGAAAACTAACGGTATGGAAGTGGACCTGTCATTAGTCTTATAGGCTAGGGGCCCTAAGGAAATGGTATTGACTAAAAAAAAAATTTAGACGGGATGGAAATGGCATCGTCCACATCGAGTGATGCTTCTGACCTAGTGGGAGGAGATGGTTCCTCAATAGGAAGAGGCTCATCGAGAATAGTGACGGTGGCTTTTGAAAGAGGTTTAAATCCTAAACCAAATTTTTGATGTGGCATGAGAGTTGGAATGGATGCGAGGTCATGCACACCTTGTTCATATTTTCCCAGGCCAAAGCCCTTCCACGCGCATCGATATAAATAAGTTTTTGCAAACGTGGGATTCTGTAGACAATCAAACCCTGTTAAATAAGGCTTGGTCCTAGGAGGAGAATCCGGGTGATAGTGAGGCATATCAAGACCACCGTAAATAAAATTAGTTTGTTGATTGGGTAGACCAATGGTGACGATGCGACCAATACCAGGCTGATATTCAGGTTGTTTGTCTGGTCTACCATACTCATTAGGTTTGAGATGGGTGTCCAAAGAAAAGAGAGGAAGCTCTCCTAATGAGAAACGCTACAATGTATCTTCTAGATTTTGTAAATCTGCTAGTTTGGTTGTCAGGTATGGAAGAAGATGAGGCCCCGTCAGGAGAACAAGCATTTTTCCTTTAGAGGGGCAGACCCTGTGGTCATGTCGCATTGTGCCGAAGGAAAAGGATCTCCTGGATGAGTATAGATTTTTCCCTCATACTGATATTTTAAGCATCGATGGAGGGTGGACGGGACACAATGCATTGCACGAATCAAGGAGTGTCCGAGGATCATATTATAGTGGAATTTCCCTTCAACAATGTAAAAGAGTTCGTGAATCAGCTTCTTACCTACTCGAATGGGTAGGACCACAGTTCCTAAAGTAACGGCTAGCTGATCATTAAATGATCGAAGAGCGAAAGGCATGGGTGACACTACGTTCTTTGGTAACTTAAGCTACTCGAATGTGTATGAGGAAATGACGTTAAGTGTAGCACCACTGTTGATTGTAATGCATTTTAATGTAGTGTTGTCGATCTGGACTGTGATAAAGAGGGGAGCCTCTAAATCCTCAGAAGAAAGAGAAGGAATTTCTAAGTCTTCAAAAGAAATGGTGGTTGATGGTCTATTCAATCGAACAACCATCTTGAAAGGATGGGGCTCATCTGAATTCACTGCGATGCGACGCAGATTATCAATAAGAGCCTAGCGATCTTGCAGAGAGGATTGAATGAGGTCAAAAAGAGACATTTTGACCGGAGCCTGGGTGAGTTGTTTCATAACACTCTCCTCAACTGATACGGGAACTTGAGCCCAAGGTGTAGCACGAATAGAGACTCGGGGTCGTCGAGGCTAATGAGGAAGGAGAAATTCCTTCAGGGGCTGCAGAAATGACAACCCGTGGTCGAGATGTTGTAGATGAGGATGGATCATCATAGTGTTGGGTTCTAGTGGCGATATGAATTGTGTCGATTTGAGAAGGTGGAAGATCATTTGGAGTGGAATCACTAGAGGGAGAGGCCTGAGTGGATCGTTGGGGCTCAAATGGGGCTAAGATGACAGGAGATACTTGTTCCTCCTCCTCTAGCAAAAGATCACTTTCTTCCAAAAGGCTATTGACAACAGCTTGAAGGGCTTTACATCCTCTCAGTATCATGATCCGAGGTACGGTGGTAGGCACAAATCAAATCAGAGTTAAACCAGGTCGGTTTAACTCCTTTAGGGTTATAGGGTTTAATCGGAGGAAGGGATATGGATGAAGATTGGATAAGTTGGTGAAGGATTTCAGTATAGAATCCGTTAGACAAAGATGAGGACAGGGGTGATGAAGATGCCTCTTCTACTTTAACAGACTGCCGAGGCAAAAGAACCTGCATGTTAGGTTTGATAGTCTTTTTAGGGATCATCTTATTTTTTTGGACATCTTGGAGGAGCAGCCTTGGGCACTTGAGGTGGAAGTAAGTGAGACATGATTGATTTCGATGGAGGAGGAGCCCCTAAAATAGATTTTGAAGATGATGGAGATGTGACAGGTGTCGCGGTCTTCAGAGGTAAAGGAGGTTGCTTGGTCGAAACTACTGATGATTTAGATAATGTCAATTTAGATGAGGAAGAAGCTCCCAAAGTAGGTCTAATTGGAGGAATAAAGGGTGCCCTAGCTTTTGGTAATGAAGATGATGATTTTGATAGAGGAGGTGACGTCCTTTTAATAGGTAAGTCCAGCTTTTCGAGGTGTTGGTGAAGAATGTGTTGTAGAAGAAGATGATGGTTCAGATAAGTTTGCAAGAGAAGATGCCTTTGTCAGCGGATAAATCCAATCTTTCATGGGGTGTAGATAGAGATTTTTGCGGGAAAGCACCTAGGGTCTTGAACACGTTCGAACTATAGGCTTTCCCTTTTCAGGGATGGTGACAATTTCAACGGCATAAGGTGATTGTAACCTTTCCGAAGATAACAAAGGGGGAGATGCTGATGATGCAATGTTAGATTTTGGTTGTCTCAGTTTAAGTTCAGGAACCGAGTGTATAGGTGTTGGTGCTACTTCTTTTGATTTTCCTTAATGGGCGAAGTAGCATTAGTGATGGAAGAAGTGAGTGATGAAGAAGTAGTTCTTTGCGAAGGGACTACTTCTGGTGCAGTAATTATGGGTGGAAACTACTGTAGGAAAAGAGACAGGAAGAGTCAAAATCGAAGACGCTTCCGTCGGAGTTGGCACAATTATAGGTACATTCACCAGGGGCATAGTTGCAGCGAGAATGGGAGCAACAGAAGTAGATGTATCTGCACGGTGGAAACTCGAAGGGATGTAATTGCCTCGAGCAATGAAAGAATGTTTGATGACGAGACAGATGAGGATGACACTGTCTCGGGTATGGATGGAAGGTCGGACAAAGAAGCGGACAGGGATGAACCCGTATCTAGCAATGTAGGAATATTTGAAGACAAGCTATCTGAAGATGGTGGAATTTCAGTGATTGGTGAAGCAGAAGGAGGTTCTGATTCGGTCGATGTGTTCGCAGATGTCTTGGTTTCAGAGGAAGATTCTTCAGTAGAGATGAAGTTGATAGTATGAGTGTTTGGTTTTTGAGAATCTAAAGCATTATGGTTCGGGGAATGATTAGGGAAAGGTTGTTTAAAAACATCCAGCGCCTGATTTGGGGGAGCATTTGGGTTATCCAGAACGAGCTCGCCTTTATCAATGAATTTCTAGACGATATTTTTGAAAGTCTGACATCGTTGAATGTCATGATCTTTGGTTCTATGATAGTGACAGAAATCATTTTTCTCTATACCAGAATGGATGTTCTTGGTTCTCATCGATATTCCTAATGGGGGGAAGTTCAATCATGCGAACTTCCAACATTTTCTCTAAGATAGCAGCATATGATTCTCCCAATGGAGCGAAAGAGCGAGATGATGAGGACCCTTTTCGAGAAGATGAGGAGTCTCTCCATGGTGTTTGGTTAGAAGTATTATTGGCTCGTGATGTTTTTAATACGATAGTAATGGTGGATCCCTGGTTCTTGTCTTTAGAAGTGAGAAGAATTTGGTTTGGTAAACCGAGAAAAATCGGGTTTAGATTTAGAGCGAATTTTTAACTTCCCTTGTTCAATGGCGCGAGACTCAAGTTTTCGTGCCATCGTAAAGGCTTCTTCAAATGTATGAAAGGTTTGGATCCTTAAAGTGGAAGAAATATGATTAGCACAAGATTGAGTAAACAACTCGATCTATTGGGGTTGAGGAAGGGAGAAAGACAATTGGTTTACTATCCCTCTCCAACGAGTGACAAAGTCTGTAATAGACTCATCATCGAATTGATGAATGTTATAAAGATCTGTGATCGAGATCTTATAGGAGATATTTATTGAAAAAATTTCAACAAACATCTGAGCCAATTGAGAGAAAGAAAAAAAGGAGTGTTGAGGAATGTTGTTGTACCAGTCTAAAGCAGGGCCTGCTAGAGACATAGGAAAAGTACGAAGCATAAGCTCCTGATCTTGGACTATGAGGTAGCAAGCATGTTTGAATGCTCACAAATGCTATTTAGGGTCCTCCCGACTATGGAATTTTGAAAATTTAGGAAGTTCCCATTGGGGAGGATAAGGCTTAAAAGCCACTGAGGGATGAATGGGTTCATTACACACTTCTTCAAAAGAGTATGAAGGACGAGCCCCTTTGGTGGAGGCTTCCAAGTTTGTGATCTTCTTGAAGATAGTTTGGACCACATCAAATTGAGGAGGAGGCACAATGGCATGTCCTACATAGGAAGCAAGTGGTGGATGTTGTTGAGGTGTCAACGGGGAATTCATTTGTTGATTGATAGGATGATAAGAGGAATAACCAGGCGTTCTGGGTGACACCAGGTGAGGTATTTGTTGTGAAGTAGCTTGTGTATAGGTAGGCTATGAGACAATAAGTGGTTGAGAAAATGAAGGTTGGATGACGGACGGAGCCTGTGATTGGTGGACTCATATGCTTATCGACTGAATCAGAATAGATTGAGGAACATGGGTGTCGATTTGATTTGACATGGTGGGGAAAAAGACCTAAAAGGGGCCTTTTACTACCGGATTAGTTATTAAGGGCACCGATACTAGAGGATGGGTGAAGGTCACTGTTGCCGGAATATTGGAAGAAAAACCAACTAGAGGACTGAGAAGCAGGAATCAACTGACTAGTCGAAGGGGGTTGGCTCATGAAGAGGTATTGACCCTGGGATATAATGGATGACATAGATGAATTAACAGCAATATATGGGTGCGCAGACGCACCCATGATAGCCAGAGAAGAAGACTTCTCAGAAGTAGGTTGTGGAATAGTCGAGGTAACTACGGCATTAGGAATAGGTAAGACTATTTGAGAACTAGTCAATATGGTAGGTGGAAGAGAAAAAGGAGGCACATGTTGCGCTTGCCCTTCTTCTGTGGCTCGAGGCAAGAAAAATGATGCAAACTATTCTACAAAATCCTGGGATGGTTCTACGAGGATAATCGTACACTTGTTGGATTGGTGGTCCCTGATCAGATATTTGAATAGATTTGTGTACTAGGTAGTCGATGAGGGCTACTGGGTTACGATCAAGGAACGCCTGAAATTCAGGATCCCCACGAGGAACATACTCCGAGTCAGAAGCAGATGATATCTCTGAAGGAGTAGGGGAAGCTGGACGTGATGGGGTTGCTTTGGCTTGATGGAAAGGATTGTATGACCAGGATGGGGAACCAACTAACAGCAGTCCTGTGGAAGATCTGGGGGGTGCTGAAACATCCACACTAGTGGTGATCTCAGAAGAAGAAGGAACCAGTTGAGCCATTCTTCTAGATTGCAACCGAGTGATGACCATCATAAACAAGCAGAAAAGAAGATTGACCTAACTAATGCACAGATAATTCAAGCAGCGTAAGTGATTATCTCCTTTAAATTTTGATGCTTTTTAAGAAAGAAAATATTAGGGAAGGATTTTTAGAACAGGAACTACTTAGATAGCCAAACTAAGGATGGTTTGGGAAAAGTTTGGTGAGGAATCCTGAAGGCACTTCAGTAAAAGATTGGTATGTGGCTTGATATAGGGGCCTACCCCCGCACTTCACACACTGCTACAATAAGGGAGTCAGGTGCTTTGCCAATATATTCCAAAACTTCTATGAATTTATAGCACGGCTTGAGTACTGCATAGGCTCTTCCTCTTGGATATCACTTCCAAGTAGGTGAGGCCAAGGAAGGAATTCTTGTTTAAATGCTTTATACCTAGTGATTTTGGCTTTGTGCGCAAGGGTGAAAAATAAAAATCAAATAGTGTCACTACTGATTTTGATCAATTTTTCAGCCTAATTAAAACTAGGTGAAAAACATACAACAACAATGACAAAAAAAAAAGAGTTCTTTTTAAGCACTTAAAAAAAGAAGTGTTTGATTTTGATGAAGACAAATCAAACAGATTCTTTCCAAAATGCAATTAAATTCCTTTTAAGCACCAAAAATTGAAATGTTTGGATGTGATAAAAAACAAACAAAGAAATTTATCTTTATTTATTTATTTTTAATTCCTAAAAAGGAGAAAACACCGTAAAAGAGAAATACCTGTAGATTTAGCTCTCCAAGGTATGTGGACTTCAAAAAGCGTGTTGTTGAGCTCTTCCCCTCGAACAATCCCACGAAAAAGCAAAGTGCTCTATAAGAAAAGGTTAAGCAAACACCGAACACAAGAAATCCAGAAAGATATATCCAGATAATGGTAAAATGAAAAATTTCTATTCTAAGGAAATAGAAAAATTTCAAGACAACGATTTCGCGTATAAAAAGCAAGATTGAAATGATGAAAAGAAATGCTCAAACAAAACTAATAAAAATCAGCGAAGGAAAAATAACCAAGCTCAAAACTAGAAAAAGAGATGAACTTACCAATAAGGGACTTTGGTTAGGTCCCACCGGGCGTGCCAGAATGTAGATCAACAATTTAGTGCTTGTTACCTGTCCAAGTTAATGTACCAAACTAAACACAAAAACCCTGAAAAACTCCAATGAAATTGATACCTGATGGACAAGATCCGAAGATCTAGATGGATAAGGAGGTTGATGTAGATAAAACGGGCACACACGAGCAATTCGCATAATAGATCTGAGTAACCTGTGAAACACCGATGCTTGACAGAAAAAGATGGCGTTAAAAGATATTTGGGTGGACTGCCCAAGAAGCGGGTCCGGGAAGCGATAAGCTTCCCTCGGTGGATGTCAGTCCATGTTTTCAATTAAGCAAAGAAGCATACATGATAACAGATGTACGTATAAAGACTTGATTTTCTGATTATGGTAATGAAGTAGAACCTAAACAACAAACAAACAGCTAACAGAAAATAGGAAACTATGCACACAAAGGCTGGATTTGTGTTTACCTATGACTTTTTACCTACCTGCAGGATGATAGGCGTCGATTATAGGAGGATCGGCGTCGACTGATTTGATCGGCGTCGACTATGAAGAATCGGCGTCGACTGTGAATAATCGGCGTCGACTGGAAGTAGATCAATCGATCAGGGACAGTGCAAGAAGATTCAGAAATTGGGAAGTGATGGACAGATAGTCGAGACGTCTGCTGGATGTGCCGAAATCGGTAAGATACTGGAACAGAGTCACCAGAGGATCGATGGATGCATACGATGTTGATGTGATAGGAGCATAGTAACAGTGCTCCTCTCAAGGATTGATTCGAACAGGATCTACCCTCATTTGATATACTTGATGCTAAGAGATCTTTCTTACAACCTGTGTCTCTTTCGCGATCTGTCTCTCTCTATTCGTGCATGCGTTCGATGTTTTTTCGGTCTTTTTTCCGGTCTTTAGAACTGAGTTCTGGACTTGCTTTTATAATCAGTGCCGCTCCTAGAAAATCGGCGCCGACCATATGGGTCGGCGCCGATCGCGGAACAGACTTCCGAGATGGCCAAAATGATTGATTTCTAGAAAGATGAGAATCACCCCAAATACAAAAAATATCCCGCTTGGGGAAGATGAAAAATAGGAGTGATACATAGATAGAGTAAATTTGGGGTAGGTAAGTGATTAGGATACATGGGAAGAGGTGTAATTAAATGTTTAATATTTAATTACTCATGGGTAATATACAATGGGGTGAATTAAACTTAGGATACGTGTTTAAATCAAAAATCGGATAATATCCCTAGGGGATAGTGGTGACATAACTGTGCCCCAGGTTACCTAAGCAGGTAAACGAATGTGAGGGACACTAAATTGGGTAACCAATTTTAAGTGTCTACAATTGCACTTAGGAATATTATCATTAGTTGCATGTTAATTCGTGGGGGATAAATAATCATCCATTTATAAACCCCGAAACACTTCGCCAACATTCCAATTGTTGGAAGGGCATATGGATAACGTCCATTTAATTAAGTCATTCGAACTATAAAAACAGAATCGTCAGAGAAATATCAATAGTGAATACCTACCTATTATTATCAATAAATCACTAGGATAGATCACGTAGTATGATTGAAAAGCCAATAAAGGATGATTTTTTACCAAAAAAAAAAGTCAAACTTTATTCATAGATTCATAGCTTAATATAATTAAAGGAGAACATTAAATTTGGTACAAACATTAAAGTCTATAGAGATAAAAAATATGAACAAATAGATTCACCAACACAAGACGTGAGCGCACACAGCTAGGCGGAGCACAGGGTTCTATAGAGTCACGTCCTTCGAATATAGGCATAGATTGGATTGGGGGTGAGGCCATTGGGCTGATGGGAAATGTTGAAATGGAGGTCCTCCCCTTGGACAGGGCAATGATGACCTCTTTGTAGGTAAACATTGGATTGGTAGAGGCCGTCCAAAGAACGTTGTTTTGGTTTTTATTTACTTCTCTACAAAACCCCCAATGGCAGTCCTGAGAAAGAATACCAAATAATGACTCTCAATGGAATATTTCTCAAATCTTAGTTTTCCATACAATGAAACAATCATAATCTTAGAAAAAGAAGAACACAGATTGGGAAATGGGCGATGAGCATTACATTTCTATTATCAGTAGCAATCATGAAAACGCATCGGAAATAAACAAGGATAAAAAAACCTTCCCGTTTGTTTGTAATTTGATATAACCTTTCAGATTATGCTCCAAATATTGTGCACATCTAGAATATGTTTAAGACATTTGACATAAATGAAATAAGCTTCACCTTATCTAAGATTAAACAAAACGGGAAGCAACATATACTAAAAAAACAATCTAGATCTGGATTTGGTGAAGAGATTGAGGAAGTGGGTGGATCCACAACTGGTCTCTCTAGGGTGCTTCAATGCTTGTTCTAGGTAAGCATGGGGTAAATAGTGTGTATCATCAAATCTAATAACAGTCATAATCCATTTGTAGATAATGCAAGGACGTTGGGCTTAGATATTCATTCTGCACTCGCACCTAACGGATTTCCTCTTAAATTCGGCATGCCTCTCAGGGACCAAAAATTCATCAACTCCCTTCTGTATAATAGGGAATCCCATGTCAAAGAATTCCTTGGTGATCTGTAATGAAAGGAGTCATGCATCGCCAACAATTTCTTTGTTTGGCCACGCTGCATAGCTAATTTTTTTAGATCTTCTATGTTTCCTTCTAGACAGAGTCAGCCATGGTGTTTTCGATAAATTATAACTTGGACCTTGTCATCAAGAATAGGCCCTCATCGCTTTACAGGAAAAGGTAAATGTACTACTCCATGGTTATTTCCCGTTATTAATTTATTTTAACAAAAAACATTGAAGAGAACTTTATGTTGCAGAGGGAGAGCTAATAAACTATATTGTGGGGCTCCCGCTTTGAAGCTAACCCGACCTTACATCATCTCTCCAACAATCTAGATGTCTCGATGTCTATACACACGCTTATACTCCAACAATCATCATGTCTCGATGTCTATACACACGCTTATACATCCGATAAGCCACGAAATTCCGCAACCAAGTGATACGAAATAGAAAAGTATTGAGTTATATTTGTCCTCGAGTAACAAAATAAATATATTATAGGGTTGGTATCAAATAGCTCACTCACCAAGTGTCTCACATGCTAAGTTTGAATGTGATGTGGAAAAGTATATTAATTAATAACATGGATGTAACGACCCAAAAATCACACACACGATCAACACAGTAAAAGACAGGATATATATATATTTTTTGACTTGCTTGACACATAACATGACGCAACATGTCGTCACCAAGGATAAAACTAACTCTGTGAACAACTCGATACAAGGATGGCCATAAAAGTAGCACGGAAACGTTCACAACCTATCAAGGAAAATATACTTTTCTTTTCTTTTTTTTTGACAGAACAACATAGAAGCCCAACCACATGACACTCTCACAGCTAGGGCAAGCCACAGTAAGAAATGATTGGAGGTTATTTATTTTAATAAGACACCCTTTAGCTCATGACTTAAGTTTTCAGAAGGATTCAATATATGATTCGTCGCACAAATTCATCTTACCAACTGAGTTATGTTCATATACACTGTAGAGTAGTTCACTTAAAGTCTTCTCCTTTATAACCATTATTTGTTTTATATATTTATTTGATAAAGATGGTAATTTAATTCCTTAAGGCCATCTATTCACACTTACGTTACTAGAACTCGTTCATTGCCCTTATGACGACATCGGTTCACGTTCAACAACATAAGAGAAAATTACAAGGTACCTTGGATAAAGTTAAAGGAAGAAGGTCAATTGAGTTCATCCTTTAGACATCATTAGTTCTTACTGAGGTTTAATTGGAGCTTGAGGTTTTATACGTAATTATTAACGCTCTTACTTAGGCTTCACTGAAAGAGCTTATCAAGAGGAAGCTACTTACTTTTAAATAGGCTGAGAGATAAATTGAGTGATTTCTTAATTTTCTTCTCTTTCTTGTTAAATCTTATTAGAAACTAACATTGTTTTCCTTTAAGCTTGTTTTAAGCGTTCACCAAAAAGAGTAGTTTTTACTAGTTCAGTTAGGGATAACATGCTATATAAAATCACTTTGCAAGGATAGTCTCACTCTTGATTACTTAAGGCATTGTTTTTTTTTCAAGGGGATCTAAACCACAACATATTTCTTTGAACAAAACTTTTAGGTAACTTCTGTAAGGAAAAGCCACCCCATTAAAGCTTACATATAACACATCAATACAAAGTCTTAGAAAGATTTAAATTAACACTTAATTCTCAAGATCAAAGTTTTACAATGCTTATGCTAGTGAAAATATTGAATAATATTTCTCACTAAGAAGAGTTACCAGCCAAATTACTAAAAAAAGACAAAACTTCTTCACAAATTTTTCGAACAATTCTAGGCAAGAGGTCATATAAACTCTTTGCAAGCAATGTTACAAAATTTACAACACATAGAACACTTTTACAAAGAAATTAATTCATAAGTTGCAACTGATGAAACCTTTACAACTCTTTCCTTTAATCTACTCGCATAATCCATCTGCACAAATACTAGCTAGAATCAGTTCGTGAGAACTGAGCATGTTAAGGCTACACATTGCAACAATAAGCTAACATTTAACAATATCAAGAAAGGAAATTTCTAATTAAAAAAATGGATTAAAACACAACCCACAACTCCAAAATTATTCCCATGAGAAAGAAATCTAAACCATCCAGCAAGGAGAAAGTCAAAATACTAGTAAGAAAAAAAATCACATAAATCAAGGCAAGACCTAATGGGTTAGGAACAAGAAGGTCAAGAGTGTTGATATCTTCATGAAATCCTATGGATTATGTGATTGGAATCCAAAACTTACTCCATCGAACTAAAGGGGTCCAAGAGAAGACAAAACATACTAATTATGATCGTAGGCGCGAAGCAAAATGACGTTATCCAATTCTCCTAAGGGAAGGCTTCATAGTAATATGGGTTCGATGCCCTTAAAAGAATAAAAGAAAACAACTATAGTTTCAGTTTTAAACCAAGGAGTTTACCATCACCTCCTTATAGGATTTCTTAAACGTAGTACTAGTTAACAACAAATCCACTCTTCCAAAAGCATACAAATGAGACACAAAAGGGGCCATTATTCTACCAACAAACCTTATCCTAATCGTAAACTTCTCTACATAATATAAGGGATGGATAAACCCAAAAGTCGTTAATAATTTTTATATATTTCTGACAATGTCACTAAGTATTTTAAAATAAAAAATAAAAATTGATTTCCTTAACAAAGCCAGAAAATGGGACTTTTAGTAACCAAGTTCGAAGAATAAGATATTCGAGTTCGAAAACAAAGGGATTCGATACATGGTGGGTAATACACCAGTGATGCCCTAGATTCAAAAGACCTTACCACAAGTACATAGCACAAAATAAGAACCAACACACATATCCATCAGGAAGGTTACGTAGTGCAGTCAAGCCTAGAAGTTCTATGAAATCCTTGCCAATGGTATAGAAGATGGAAATTTTATCCGATCCATGTGGGCTTTTCAAGGAAAAGTCTAGCAAATATCAAACAGATAAATATAACAGCCACCTATTATATTATCACTGAAAATCAGCTGTCATCTAACATGAAACGAGTTCACGAGTCCAATACCATGGATTCACCTACAACTTTTGTTTCAGTCCAGCTATTAATGGTTTGCTTCCGACCCCTAATAAAAATTGCAGAGATTTCATTTAATAAAACTTACAATGTTTCCCCCTTACTTTAATCGAACAAGAGTTTGAACCAGGAAGTAGGTATAGTAATTCCCTCAACACGTAGAGGCCAAAATAGATGTCAGGTTATTCATCCTCTAGAACTAGGTATGACAGTCAACCATGTACAGTTCTAAAACAAAACCTATTATCACCGAATCACAGCACCCCTGGATGTTGATCAAATTTCTAGTTTGATCACTCTAACCATCCAGTGTGATTGGATAACATGGAAACCTCTCTCCAAGCGTGGGGACTTGTGAAACTGAGAGAGGAATCTCCAGATTAGAGGCTGGTTCCTCAAACTCCTCTAGCTTAGATCTATATTTTGCAAAAAAAAACTACAGAGGTTTAGATTCTAATCCTGTTCTAACTTGCAAGGAGACAGGGGGGGAAGTGCAAAAATTGAAACTAACTAAAGATGGTGATGCACCAAAAGGAGTGGTGAAACATATTTTTCATGCAAATAGACACAGGCCAAAGGTCACAACATAAAACATACACAGACTGATAATGTATAATTTAGTATCTGAAATCAAGCAAATAATACAAACAGAGGATTGAAACCCATTCACAGAGCTTGCATTATCATTTCAATGTCAAAACATGCATTACACCCTCAGAGAGGTAAAACAAAACTGTTACAATCCTTGGAGAGGTCTCATCCTTCATCAATCACTTGCTGGAGGTGAAAGAAGAAGTTTTCTATGCACAAAAAATGTTTCCCCCTGTGAAATGAGCCCAAAACTGGCTTTTACAGTGCAAGGGTCGAGCCCAGGAGACAGAAAATGTACAAAGGCATGGGAACCCATTCTTTCTTGACTGCAGGTGCATTAAAATGGCATGGGGGACCTTACAAACCCATACCCTATCACTCTGACCGGATTACAGGAGAATGCAACCCATTCTGCATTAAATCTGGTCACTGGAATGTCATTTCTGGCCATGAACACATGTTAGAGCCGTTTCTTGATTTTCTCCCTCCAGACTGCTCCAAAATGCAAGATTGACCCTGGAATCATGTAGAGAATTTCACCAGCTTTCTGTTGATATAAAGAACGTGCAAATCCAAGCTTTGGATCGAAAGTTATGGTGATCTGAAGATTTAGGGCACAAAACAGGTGAAAACATGTTTTGAAAACTTTTCCCGCACTCTGCCACCTGGATGACACGTGGCACGTGCTGATTGGATGAGCAATTCTCTCTCCTTTGCCTTTCGTGGGATTTCCTTTGAAATTTCTTGTGGACGAATTAAACTTGGACACGTGGCGCTATTTCATTGGTTCGGGTTAGCGCTCGAAACCCTCGCCCTTTGACTTTTGGACTACCTCCCTTGCGACACGTGTCCATGATTTCATTGGTCCTCGGCCCTGCCAGCTCCTTCCCACCCTTCACGTCTTTTCATCCCATTTGCTTAGTGCCCCTTGTGCTGATTTCGGCCGAACCGGCCGGTTCGCGTCCTTGCGGCCCACTTGTCCCACTTTGCTTCGGACTGTTTGTGCTCATTTTGGCTGATTCGGCCGGTTCGGGTATTTTTGTCTCGAACGTCCCGAGCAACACTTGGTCATTTTTCTCCCTCTTTCAGCCGGATCGGCTTCTCACGCCTGCCTCGTACTTCTGTTCCATTTGTCCCAAATGCTTAGTGGGCTGTTTGTTCCCATTTCGACCAATTCGGCCGGTTCGGGTATTTTTGTCTCGCACGTCCCAAATGCTACCTTGAGCAGGACTTAGCCAATTTTCACGATTTTTCCTGGATCAACCTACTTTCCTTTCTACAACTTTTCCACATTTTCTTAGAGCTTGCTCCTTCCTTCTTTGGCCAGGGGAGTTAGAAAAGTATCTGAGGGAACCTCAGAAACATGATGTTTGCTCTGAATCAATCAATGTGCCTGGGACTTGAATATTCTGATGCATGTTATCAAAATTACCCAGGGGGGGTGAAATTTTGACAACAGTAGTTATGTTTTAAAAATGTGAGCAAGATTAGGTGAGTGGGGACCATGAAGAGTGGGTGAGGATTTGAATTGAATATATTTAATTCATAAGTGGAGGTTTTAGGTGAGTGGGTACCGCAAAGATTGGGTGATGATTTGATTTTGAATTTTGAATTCAATAGTAGAAAAACATGGAGAATAATGACATGTGGTGAGGATTAGGTCATTTTTATATTTGGAAGGGATAATTTATCAGATTATATTTGATTAATTTGAATTTTATTTTTGTGGGAAATGAGGTGGGGGAATTAATTGATTTAAGATATATGTGAAAATAGGGTGTCTACATTTTCCCCTCTTTGGAAGGGTGCTATAAAAGTAGTGTCCTTTCAAATAAAGTAGACAAGATGGAGTGAATATGCCCTATGTAGTAGGATTGAATATTTTTAAGAGATTATTCTTGAAGAAGGTGTTCCTTTGATAGAAGCTGTTAGAGGAAGAAAAGAGAAAGAATTCTTTAAGAAAGAAGCAAAACAAAATTTCACTTGTGAGAACATGGGAATAATTCAATCTATTTTTGTGAAGAAAAAAGTAGAGAAAATTTTTGTTGGGGAGAGTAGAAGGTTGTAGGTGATGGATGTCTGGTATCCTCAAAGATGAAAAATGTCATGAGAAGGTGTTATTATGGATAGATGTGATGATGCCCCCTTGAGAGGGCTGACGAGGATGGAATATACGAAAGAACTTGTGAAAAGAGGAGAGGTTAATTCTAGGGAGAGGAGGACGAGAATGGGTTTTATGTGAAGGTAATAAATGCACGACACGAATGGAGAAAGGATTCAATTGGAATTGAATTCTAGGTGTGAGGATGTGTGGAAGGATGCAGTGGGAAAGAAAAAAGGTAATGGATAAGAGGAGTGGTTGATTATGAGAAGAGCACAAAAAGTCAAAGGTGAAGGAGACAAGGGCATGGAGACGGAGGAGGGAAAAAAAGGAAATGAAAGAGGTAGAAAAGAATAAGAGAGAGGGATGATAAGGGAAGAAGGGAATGATGAAGGAAAAACATGAAGAAGACAAGAAAATGATAGAGTAGAAGGTGGAAGTATGAAATAAAAAGGGGGAGAGCGTCAAAATAAAGGGAAGACAAAAATTAAGAAGAGTGAAGGAAATGAAGGGAGAGAAATGATGGAAAAATGAAAGAGATGCTAGATCTGAGAAAAGAAAGAAATAGTAGAAGTGGAAGATGAAAAGGAAAAGGGTATGGTGAATGGGGAAAGAGAAATAAGAAAGAGAGAATGAGATGAGAATAGGGGGTAAAATCAGGAAAAAGGGGGAGAACGATGGAAAAATGAAGGAGATGAGGACAATGAAGATATTAAAGAAGACGAAAAAGGAGGTAGAATGGAGAAAGAAAAAGAAACTACGAGGGACCAAGAAAGCATGAAAAATATCATAAAAAGAAGAGAAACTGGTACAAAATGTGTGAAAAGGCAGGGGTAGTAGAGAAAAGGAGGGGATATCAGAAGAAATGTGAAAATGATGGGGGAGGAAGAGAGGAAAGAGAGAATAAAGGGAGAAGATTTAGGAAACCCAGTCCTCATGAGGAAGAACAACGTAAAGAATATGGAACAGACTACATGTAGAGGGTGGGATGATTAAAAAATGAGACAATGTTTGTAATTCCCCAACCCACTTTGTCGGTTAGCCTTATCTCCTTCTTGGTGTGGAGGGTGGAGTATTAAAGTTTGGCGCGTTGGATTCCTTGCTGGTGGCCACACTCAATTATTTTTCTGATTTGCATATCTTCCTGGTCTCTTGATTGACTACCTGTTATCCTTCTCTGACCGCGTGAGATATCCTTTGGTTGGACTACGCTTGGAGTGGTTGAGAAATGTGTTCTTCCTATTGCGTGGGTAGAGAGGCCATTGAAATCCTTCCTGCCAAGGCGTTTTCCTTCCCGGCTCCTCCTGGACGCCTTCCTTCCTCCCTGCTGGCTGCGTGGGTTCAATTTGATGGTTAGATGAAGCTACAAGCTGAAGAAAATGGTTTTCACCTGTATGTGCTGCTTCTAAGCTCGAGTAGACGTGGTTTTTTGTTGTTTCTGGATGCATTTGGGGGAGAAAGGAGCGTTGTCTTCTTCTGCTGGCCGTGCACAGCTGCAAGCTAGTGTAACAGGCGTGTTACCTCCACGTTTTTGGGTGCTGCGAAGCGTGTTCTTGTCGGGGATCCACATCAACAGCCTGTAACAGCTTTTAGACAGGCAGCAGGCATGTTGCAGTATAGCCGAAGCCTTGTGAGCGCCTCCACTAAGCAGGTTGTACAACTTTGTTGTTATCTGTTCAGTATCAATGCATCTTCAAATTCGGGAGTCTCCTTCAATATTTTTCTATCAAAATTGACTATGTGACAGTGAGAGTGTTACCAGGAGACCTGATGAAATTTAGTGCAAAGATTCTCTAATGAGACCTACAATAGGTCTGTAGGTACTTATTTTGTTTCCTGGAGGCAGAATATTCATGAAGCACTATTTGCTTTGAAATTTTATGAGCTTCTTCAGCGAGTCACTAAGTTGGCAGGCATAATGGTTCTGTTGGAATTATCACACCTTACAAGCTACCGCTGTAATTTTTGCACTGAGAGTTTGATGCTGTCCTGAAATCTGCTGAAGAAAAAGGTTTATGTATCATTACGGTAGATGCCTTTCAGAGCCAAGAGCGTGAGGTAATCATTATGTCTTGTGTGTTCGAGCTTCAAATCTTGGGGTTGGATTTGTAGTTGTTATTCACCGCATGAATAACCATATCTATCTCCTAACATAGCTTATTTCACCTAGTATTTGCATGAATAATCTTTTGCATTATAACCTGGGTCGATCTACAGTATTGGGTGAAATAGTTTTGGGTATTGTATATCCGTTTGAAGATATTATTACTGTCTGTGGCTTCTTGATGATGGATTAATGTATTGTTGGAAATGTTTGTGTTCTGCTGTTTTTGGATGAATAAATGTAACCTGTATTTTTTGGGTTCTTGTGGTTACTATTAATTTGTAATACCCATTCTAAAACCGGGTTTGTGGATTGCCTCAGTGGCCATTTCTTCTGCTCAATCATGACAATGGTGTTTGGAATGGTCTTGCACCAGGTGAGTATCTCACATCTCCGAACCAGAGAATAAGCTTGGAAATGGAAAGAGATTGTAATCTTATATTGATTGATACGCAGTACAGCCGAATGCTATGGCACAATAATACTACAGAAGATGTAGACCAGCGGTGTTTTATGTGCCTTCAGCTAGATGGGAAACTTGGCTATATATGATTCTAGTTCTAATTCTACACCTGTGTGGAGCAAGCTTTTCTATTGAGATAGTATCAACTCAATTTGAGGAGGATTAGGGCTTTAGCGGCAGGTAGGCTATGGGTATTTAATATCAAGAGCTCTTGCAACTACTTCATCGTCTGACAAATATCCTTTCCAATATTGGGCAATGTTGCTTCATGTCGCTGGAGTAGATTACGCGCAATCTGTTTGACAAAATGCTTCAAAGAAATTTTTCTTAGCGTGGAGGATAAAAAGCGATGTTAATTGAAGCAAGCTAATGTGTGAGACTTCTAATGGTAAGCATGGATCAACTTTGATTTTAGTTTCTGGAATGTTTTCTTTGCGCACAAATTGATGGGGTAAACTAATGTAATAGGTGCGTCCTAATGGCTTTAAAAAAAAACTAATTTACAATGCCTTAAATAGGAAAACAATTCATGAGTTGTTCGAATGGTTGATCGCAAGACTTTCTGATCTTGTTCTAGAATCTAGACTCAAGAGTAAAAGCATATTGCAAGGACATGCAAAACCCTGTTAATTATTCCAAATTTCTGTTGCTGTTTCATGGATTTATGTACAAGGAATTGGGGGTTAACTGCTCTAAAATGAATTTTTCTCCTTCTACCTATGTCTATGTAGTTTACTGGAATGGTTATTGTTTCTTTTATGTGGTATTTGGGACACCTTGTGGGTGAGAAGTGTGAGTTTGGTGGAGAAATAATTTTGGGACTGTGTGGAGAAGGGGTCTGCACGTGCGTGACCATGAGATATAGCATTTAAAACAGGCATGTTAAATCTACTCCTCGTAATAGTTTTCTACCTTATTTCAGTGTCTTGAAATGAATATTCTTTCCTCTTCAATGGCGCTTAGACAAGATGTTTTCGTAGTTGTTTATATCACTGCCTGATTGTGTGGTTGTTCCTTTAAATCTTGTTCCAATTTCGTTGGTTTTACTTGGAATGTTCTTTCCTCTCTTATAGCTTACTCTGTTTATATTTGTCTAAATGGGCCACTGCCATATTAAGTGATGCAGTCTAGTTCGTAGGGAAGGAAACATTATTGAGTTTTGTTTGCTTATATGACCCTCTTTTAAAAAAAATTATCTGATGGTATTTTGTAATAGAAGGCTTATTATATGGAAGGTTAAGCCTTCATATCTCTATTTACTTGAGTAAATACGTATTTCCTGTTTAGGGCTCTCCTATTTTTGGAAAAAAGGTACATTAATAGTGACATTGTGTTCTAAAACTTTTTTAAGCCTGTGGGCATTCCTTACTTTCTATTTAGTTGGAAAATGGCATTAGGGTCTTGTTTTAGAACTGTACATGGTTGACTTTTTGTACCCAGTTCTAGAGGAGGAATAACCCGACATCTATTTTGGCCTCTAAGTGCTGAGAGAATTACTATACCTACTTCCTGGTGCAAACTCTTGTTTGATTAAAGTAAGGGGGAAACATTGTAAGTTTTATTGAATGAAATCCCTACAAATTTTATTAAGGGTCGCAAGCAAGTTATTAATAGCTGGACCGAAACAAAAGTTGTAGGTGAATCCATGGTATTGGACTCATGAACCCATTTCTTGTTAGATGACAGCTGATTACAGTGATCATATAATAGGTGGTTATTATGTTCATCTATTTTATATTTTCTAGACATGTCCTTGGTAAGCCCACATGGATCGGGTAAAATTTCCATCTTCTATACCATTAGTAAGGAGCTCATAGAACTTCTAGGCCTGACTGTACTGCGTAACCTTCCTGATGGATATGTGTGTTGGTTCCCATTTTTTTTTTGTACTTACACTCGTGGTAAGGTCCTTTGATTTTGGGGAATCGTTGGTGTATTACCCACCCTGTGTAGCGAATCCGTTTGTTTTCGAACTCGAATATCTTATACTTCAAATTTGGTTACTAAAAGGTCCCTTTCTGTGGCTTTGTTAAGGAAATCAATTTTTATCTTTATTTTAAAATGCTTATTGACATTGTCGGAATTATATAAAAATTATTAACGAATTTTGGGTTTAGTCTTCCCTTATATTTTGAATAGAAGTTGACGATTAGGATAAGGTTTGTTGGAAGAATAATGGCCCCTTTTGTGTCTCATTTGTATGCGTTTGAAAGGGTGGATTTGTTTTGTTAACTAGTACTACGTTTAAGAAATCCTATAAGGAAGTAGTGGTAACCTCCTTGGTTAAAATTGATACTATAGTTGTGTTTCTTTCAAGGGCGTCAAACCCATATTACTATGAATCCCCCCCCCTAGGGAGATTTGGATAACGTCGTTTTGCTTTCATGCCTATGATCATAATTAGTATGTTTTATCTTCTCTTGGACCCCCTTTAGATGGATGGATTAAGTATTGGTTTCCAATCATGTAAACCATAGGATCACATGAAGGAAATATCAATACTCTTGACCTTCTTGTTCCTAACCCATAAGGTCTTGCCTTGACTTTATGTAATTTTGTTTTTTATTGGTACTTTGACTTTCTCCTTGTTGGATGGTTTAGATTTCTCTCTCATGTGATTAATCTTGGAGTTGTGGGTTGTGTTTTAATCCATTTCTGAATTTAGAACATTCCTTTTCTTGATATTGTTAAATGTTAGCTTACTGTTGCAATGAGTAGCCTTAACATGCTCAGTTCTCGCGAACTGATTCTAGCTAGTATTTGTACAGATGGATTATGCGAGTAGATTAAAGGAAAGAGTTGTAAAGTTTCCATCAGTTTAATTTATGAGGTTCCTTGTAAAAATGTCCAATGTGAGGTAAATTTTGTAATAGTGCTTGCAAAGGAGTTTAGAAGACCTCTTGCCTTGGGATATTCTGAAATTTTGTGATGATGTTTTCTTGTCCTTCTGTATGTAAACTGGTAACTTACCTTTGTAAGAAATGGTATTCAATATTTACATTGATATGAGTATTGTAAAACTTTGATCTTGAGAATAAATTGTCAAGTTAAATCTTTCTAAGACTGAGCGACAATATATTATAAGTAAAGTCAAATGGGTCGGTTAACCTTTAAAGAAGCTAAATAAAAATAATAATTTTATATTCAACAAATAAATATAGAGGTGATCTATTTGAAATCAAGTAATTCCATGAGTGATCAAAATGAAACCATCCTTTGTGAAGTAAAAATTGTATAACTTGATATCCCTAGCTACACTAGTGAACATTATCCTTTCTTTGGTGAATTCTTAAAATGATCCTAAGGTGAAACAAATTGTTAGTTGTTGTAAGATAATAAGATTTAATAAGTAGGAGGAATCAGTTTCAAAATCATGCAACCTATCTCTTAGCCATTAGATGGTAAATTGTTTTATTTTTATAAAACTCAATTAGTTAAGCCTAAGTAAAATCTTTAATAATTATGGTTAAGTTCTGAAGCCTCAATTAAATCTTGGTAATAAAAAATGAGGTCTTGAAGATGATTTCGACTCAACCTTCTGCCTCTAACATTTCTCCAAGGTGCCTTGTCTTTCTTCTCTTAAGTATGTTAAACACAAACCCATGTTGTCATATGGGCATGAACAAGTTTTAGTAGCGTAAGTGTTCTTAGATGGCCTTGTAAAATAAATTTACCCCCCCCCCCCCCCCTTTCTCTCCAAATAACGAATTAAGAAAATAAATGTCAAAATAGAGAAGATTTAAAGATGATTACTCAGTGTCAAAAGAATAAACTTAGCTTGGTAAAGATGATTTGTAAGAATCATATATTGAGCCTCCTTGAAAAACGTAAGCTAAGAATTGTAAGATGTCCTATAAAAATAAATAACTCTCAAAAATATCTCATTGTAGTTGGCCCTATCTGTAAGTATGTTTTATGATTGGACTTCTATGTTGTCTTGTCAAAAAGAAAAGTATATTGTCCTTGTTAGGTGTGAACGTTTCCATGCTGACTTTTATGGCCATCCTTGTATCAAGTGGTTCCCAGAGTTGGTTTGTAACCTTGGTGACGACATGTTGTGTCGTGTTTTTTGTGGAAGTAAGTCAAAAAAAAATTATCCTATCTTTCACTGCGTTGTTTGTGTGTGTGAATTTTTGGGTTGTTACACTTGGTATCAGAGCATAGGTTCATGCTCTCGAACATATGGTCCGGATTGGTGTTATATGATGATGTTACATGGTGGTGGTGTTGTTACATGATGATACTGCATGATGATGATGTTGCATGATGGTGGTAGATATTTGAAGAGTGATGTGCTTTAAACGTGATGTGATTATTGTCGTAATTGTGATATTGTGAATGCACATGATGGGTATGTCACCTTGTGCGTGTTTGTGATCATGTTGATGTGTTGGGGATGGGAGTATTCTCTCTCTTTCTTGTGGATTATATGAAGAGTTAACGTGTGAGTTGTTTGAGATGTGTGAAAAGAATTATAAAGTGGATGACATAGTGTTAGAGCATTGTGACATATTGTGATATGTGGGTGTATCAATGTGTTGTATGACTAGATTGATGTTAAAAGAAATTAGTTGTATCATGATGTTTTTACCAAGTTTTGAAGAAATGTGTGCACCACCTTGTTATGTAGTAATGGATGTTAAGTTGAGATGTACTATGTTCATCGTATGTATGATTTGTGTGATATATGTAATGCTTCATGTTGTGATTTTTGGTCATGCGGTGAGTGTATGAACCCTATCGTATGGTGATTACACTTTGGGTGCAGAAAGTGGTAAAGTGATGTGTTACACTCAGTGAATGTATGATTGTGACCCGCCTTGTATATGTACCACCGTTATGTTAGTGATGTTGTTGTATGTTATGTTGTGAACCTTACGCTAACCGATCCTGAGGGAAATCGGTAGAAGTGTATGTTGAGAGTGAGGAATGGTGTACCATGGGTCAATAACTCGAGTCAAAACTTGGTTTAGTGGATTACATGTGATTCTTTCCTCTCTCCATATGTGGTTGTATGTACACAACCTAAGTGCAACTATGACTATGTTTAGCCTTGTCGAAGTGGTGGCGGGATGATTCAGATGGAGGTGATGACAGTTATATTATTGATATGTATTTTATGAGCTGAGGCTCAATGTTCCGAGTGCTAGAAACTCATTGAGTACCCCTTGGTGGCTAGATAAGGCCACACAGTTATCGTAATGTGACATTATTATAAGTTGATTTTATTCGTAAATTGAGCTTTTACTTTATTTTGCAAGGACCAACATCTTTTCTTGATTGCAATGCTTTACAATTTTGGGCATTTCCTTGGTTTGTGGCACTAACATGGGCATTTTGATACTAACTTTGGCTATTTGGCCATTTATTTTAGCTTGATTTGGGGTCTTCTTTTAAATTTAGAATTCTTACCGCCTTGCCCAAGGCTTGTACTTTGCCACTTGGCACTTTGGATTGGATTGTTGTGTTGGTTCTATTGTTGTGATGTGTGGAATAGGGTCATGGGATGCACCATGAAATGGTTGGACCTATGGACCCGCTTCGTTGTATAGGGGTACGCCCCAAGGAGTACAGATAACTAGTGGGTTGTTGAACCACACATTATTATGTCACTTGGGTTAGGAGTGTTCGAACTCTATGTGTCTTGGACCATAGGGTCAACCGGCCTCCTTGAGGGAGACATAAGAGACTTGAGGGAGGCATAAGAGTTTGAGGGAGGCATAAGAGACTTGAGGGAGGCATAAGAGTTTGAGGGAGGCATAAGAGACTTGAGGGAGACATAAGAGTTTGAGGGAGGCATAAGATACTTGAGGGAGACATAAGAGTTTGAGGGAGGAATAACAGACTTGAGGGAGGCATAAGAGTTTGAGGGAGGCATATGATGTTTGTGTGTATGGTTGATGTTTCATGATATACGTTGAGTTATTGTGATGTTTGGTAGTGGTCTTTTGATGTATGTATTACTCATGTCAAATGGATATGTGTTGTGATGTTGTGGATATGTCATTGATTCCCTTGTGGACACTATGTACCTATAGCATGGTTTGGTGTTATGTGAATTTTTCATTGATGCAAATTGAGGAAATGTCTGGTGGATTGTAGTACTGTTTTGGTTGAGTATTTTGTATATCAGTCTTTGATGTGTGATGAGTACTATGTTATGTGGACTGTGCCTATTCTATTCCGTATTTGGGTAACCTTTTGTGGTTTAATACAATATTGAAGTATTTACTTGTGTGCTTGTGAATCTGTAGGGTCTTGTGAACCTAATAGGGTGTTGTGTTAGCAGTTCATGTTGGGCACCCACAATAAGGAATAAATCAAAACTCTTGAATGATGAAATTTTAAAGAAATTAAACTAGGAATAATGTTGATGGAAAGAGACTAATGAAATAACAAACAAGAGGGAACTGCCAATCTTCACAGAACCTTGAAAGTTAAAATTTCTACCAAATGTTCCTAAGGCTACTTTGTGACCATGCTTTAATCAACTAAAATTTTAAACCATAGGGTGTGTTTTTCTTCTTTATCTATCCCTTGTTGCGTACCATTTCCTTTCCTCTGTGTAATGTCGCATCGAGGACGATGCTTTCTTAAGGGGAGGAGAATGTAATGCCCCAACCTACTTTGTCATGGTCAACCTTATCTCCTTCTTGGCGTGGAGGGTGGAGTATTAAAGTTTGGCGTGTTGGATTCCTTGCTGGTGGCCGCACTCAATTATTTTCTGATTTGCATATCTTCTTGGTTTCTTTTTTGACTTCCTGTTATCCTCCTCTGATCACGTGAGATCTCCTTTGGTTGGACTGCGTACGGAGGCGTGTGAGAGACGTTCCCTGCCTATGCTAGTTGCATGGATTATTTTCTTACTTGGTGGTTGTTTGTCTGCACAGGCTATCCTGAAGGAGCTCTAACCTTTACCAGTCTGTACGCTGTAGTTTGTAATCACAGGGAGAAAATAGATGTTTTTTCTCTGCATTTTTCTGTCCTGGTTCCTCCCTGCGCGCGCATTTTTTTGTTAGACGAAGCTTCAAGCTAGTGAGGAAGGCACGTTTTCTCCATTTTCGTGGGTGCTGCGAGGTGTGTTCTTGCTAGATCTCCACAGCAAACAGCCTGTAACAGTTTCTAGCTAGGCTATAGGCATGCTACAACAAGGTTGAAGCCATTTTGAGTGCCTCCAACAAGCAGGTTGTCCAACTTTGAATGTTATCTATTCAGTATCGACTGCATCCTCAAATTCAGGATTCTCCTTCAAGGTATTTTTATCAAAATCGATTAAGTGACAGTAAGAGTGTTACCAGGAGACTCGATGAAATTTATTACAGAAATTCTCTATTGAGACCTTACTTGTTTTACGATGTAACTCATGGAAGAGAACCTCATAGAGGCCGATCTGTTTCATATCAGAATATTCATGAAGCACTATTTGCTTTGCAATTTTATGAGCTTCTTCAGCGAGTCACTAAGTTGGCAGGCATAAGGGTTCTGTTGGAATTATCACACCTTACAAGCTACCACTGTAATGTTTACACCAAGAGTTTGATGCTGTCCTCAAATTTGCTGAAGAAAAAGGTTTATGTATCATTACGATAGATGCCTTTCAGAGCCAGGAGCGGGAGGTAATCATTATGTCTTGTGTCTGAGCTTCAAATCTTGGGGTTGGCTTTGTAGCTGTTATTCACCGCATGAATAACCATATCTATCTCCTAACAACTTATTTCACTTGGTATTTGCATGAATAATCTTTTGCATTATAACCTGGGTCGATCTACAGTATTGGGTGAAATAGTTCTGGGTATTGTATATCCATTTGAAGATATTATTGTTGTGTGTGGCTTCTTGACGATGGATTAATGTATTGTTGGAAATGTTTGTGTTCTGCTGTTTTGGATGAATAAATATAACCTGTATTTTTTGGGTTCTTGTGGTTACTATTAATTTGTAATACGCATTCTAAAACCAGGTTTGTGGATTGCCTCAGTGGCCATTTCTTCTACTCAGTCATGACAATGGTGTTTGGAATGGTCTTGCACCAGGTGAGTATCTCACATCTCCGGACCAGAGAATAAGGCTGGAAATGGGAAGAGGTTGTAATCTTATATTGACTGATACACAGTACAGCCGAATGCTGTGGCACAGTAATACTACAGAAGATGTAGACCAGCTGTGTTTTCTGCGCCTTCAGCCAGATGAGAAACTTGGCTATATATGATTTTATTTCTAATTCTACACCTGTGTGGAGCAAGCTTTTCTATTGGGATAGTATTAGCTCAATTTGAGGAGGATTAGGGCTTGAGCAGTAGGTAGGCTGCGGGTATTTAATATCAAGAGCTCTTGCAACTACTTCGTCATCTGACAAATATCCTTTCCAATGTTGGGCAATGTTGCGTCACGTCGTTGGAGTAGATTACGCGCAATCTGTTTGACAAAATGCTTCAAAGAAATTTTGCTTAGCGTGGAGGATAAAAGTGATGTTAATTGAAGCAAGCTAATGTGTGAGACTTCCAATGGTAAGCATGAATCAACTTTGATTTTAGTTTCTGGAATGTTTTATTGCGCACAAATTGATGGGTAAACTAATGTAATAGGTGCGTCCTAATGGATTTTAAAAAAAAACTAATTTACAATGCCTTAATTAGGAAAGCAATGCATGAGTTGTTTGAATGGTTGATCACAAGACTTTTCGATCTTGTTCTAGAATCTAGACTCAAGAGTAAAAGCATATTGCAAGGACATGCAAAACCCTGTTAATTATTCCAAATTTTTGTTGTTGTTTCGTGGATTTACGTACTGGGAATTGGGGTTAACTTCTCTAGAATGAATTTTCTCCTTCTGCCTGTGTCTATGCAATTTACCAAAATGGTTATTGTTTCTTTTGCGTGGTATTTGGGACACCGTGTGGGTGAGAAGTGTGAGTTTGGTGGAGAAATAATTTTGGGAGTGCGAGGAGAAGGGGTCTGCACCTGCGTGGCCATGAGATATAGTGTTTAAAACAGGCATGTTAAATCTACTCCTCGTAATAGTTTTCTACCTTCTTTCAGTGTCTTGAAATGAATATTCTTTCCTCTTGAATGGTGCCTAGACAAGAATGTTTTCATAGTTGTTTATATCACTACCTGATTGTGTTGGTTGTTCCTTTAAATCTCGTTCCAATTTCGCTGGTTTTACTTGGAATGCTCTTTTCCTCTCTTATAGCTTACTCTGTTTATATTTGTCTAAATGGGCCACTGCCATATTGAGTGATGCAGTCTAGTTCGTAGGGAAGGAAACATTATTGAGTTTTGTTTGCTTATGTGACTCTCTTTTAAAAGAATTATGTGATGGTATTTTGTAATTGAAGGCTTACTATATGGAAGGTTAAGCCTTCATATCTCTATTTACTTGAATGAATACGTATTTCCTGTTTAGGGCTCTCCTATTTTTGGCAAAAAGGTACATTAATAGTGACGTTGTGTTCTAAAACTTGTTTAAGCCTGTGGGCATTCCTTACTTTTTGTTTGATTAGAAAATGGCATTAGGGTTTTGTTTTAGAACTGTACATGGTTGACTTTTGTACCCAGTTCTAGAGGATGAATAACCTGACATCTATTTTGGCCTCTATGTGTTGAGAGAATTACTATACCTACTTCTTGGTTCAAACTCTTGTTTGATTAAAGTAAGAGGGAAACATTGTAAGTTTTATTGAATGACATCTCTACAATTTTTATTAAGGGTCGTAAGCAAGCTATTAATAGCTGGACCGAAACAAAAGTTGTAGGTGAATCCATGGTATTGGACTCTTGAACTCGTTTCCTGTTAGATGAAAGATGATTACAGTGATCATATAATAGGTGGTTATTATGTTCATCTGTTTGATATTTTCTAGACATGTCCTTGATAAGCCCACATGGATCGGGTAAAATTTCCATCGTCTATACCATTGGCCAGGAGCTCATAGAACTTCTAGGCCTGACTGCAATGCGTAACCTTCCTGATGGATATGTGTGTTGGTTCCCATTATTTTTCGTGCTTGCACACGTGGTAGGGTCCTTTGAGTCTGGGGCATCGTTGGTGTATTACCCCCCTGTGTAGCGAATCCCTTTGTTTTCGAACTCGAATATCTTATACTTCAAACTTGGTTAGTAAAAGGTCCCATTTTGTGGCTTTGTTAAGGAAATCAATTTTATTTTTATTTTATTTTAAAATGCTTATTGACATTGTCTGAAATATATAAAAATTATTAACGACTTTTGGGTTTAGTCTTCCCTTATATTATGTAGAGAAGTTGATGATTAGGATAAGGTTTGTTGGTAGAATAATGGCCCCTTTTGTGTCTCATTTGTATGCTTTTGGAAGAGTGGATTTGTTTTGTTAACTAGTACTACGTTTAAGAAATCCTATAAGGAGGTAGTGGTAAAACTCCTTGGTTAAAACCGAAACTATAGTTGTGTTTCTTTTAAGGGCGTCAAACCCATATTACTATGAAACCCCCCCTGGGAGATTCGGATAACGTCGTTTTACTTCGCGCCTATGATCATAATTAGTATGTTTTGTCTTCTCTTGGACCTCCTTTAGATGGATGGAGTAAGTATTGGATTCCAATCACGTAATCCATAGGATTACATGAAGGAAATATCAACACTCTTGACCTTCTTGTTCCTAACCCATAAGGTCTTGCCTTGATTTATGTGATTTTGTTCTTACTGGTATTTTGACTTTCTCCTTGTTGGATGGTTTAGATTTCTTTCTCATGCGAATAATTTTGGAGTTGTGGGTTGTGTTTTAATCCATTTTTGAATTAGAACATTCCTTTCTTGATATTGTTAAATGTTAGCTTACTGTTGCAATGTGTAGCCTTAACATGCTCAGTTCTCACGAACTGATTCGAGCTAGTATTTGTGTAGATGGATTATGCGAGTAGATTGAAGGAAAGAGTTGTAAAGGTTTCATCAGTGCAATTTATGAATTTCCTTGTAAAAATGTCCAATGTGAGGTAAATTTTGTAATAGTGCTTGCAAAGGAGTTTAGAAGACCTCTTGCCCTAGGTTTTTCTGAAATTTTGTGATGATGTTATCTTGTCCTTCTGTAGGTAAACTAGTAACTTACCTTTGTGAGAAATGGTATTCAATCTTTACATTGATATGAGTATTGTAAAACTTTGATCTTGAGAATAAATTATCAAGTTAAATCTTTCTAAGACTGACTGACAATATATTATAAGTAAATTAAAATGGGTCGGTTAACCCTTAAAGAAGCTAAACAAAAATAATAATTTTATATTCAAATAAATAAGTGTAGAGGTGATCAACTTGAAAGCAAATAATTCCATAAGTGATCAAAGATGAAACTATCCTTTGATGAAGTAACACTTATATAACTTGATATCCCTAGCTACACTAGTGAACACTATTCTTTCATTGGTGAAATTCTTAAAATGAACTTAAAGGTGAAACAAATTGTTAGTTGATATAAGATAATAAGATTTAATAAGTAGGAGGAATCAGATTTCGAAACCACGCAATCTATCTCTCAGCCATTTGAAAGGTAAATTGTTTTCTTTTGTATAAAACTCAATTAGTGAAGCCTAAGTAAAATAATTAATAATTTTTGATAAATCCTCAAGCTTCAATTAAAACTTGGTAATAACTAATGAGGTCTTAAAGATGAATTCAATTGAACCTTCTCCCTCTAACCCTTTTCCAAGGTGCCTTGTCTTTCTTCTCTTAAGTATGTTGAACACAAACCCATGTTGTCATATGGGCATGAACAAGTTCTAGTAGAGTAAGTGTTAATAGATGGCCTTGTAAAATTAAATTACCCCTTTTCTCTAAATAAACGAATTAAGCAAATGAATGTCATAATAGAGAAGATTTAAAGATGATTACTCAGTGTAAAAAGAATAAACTTAGCTTGGTAAGATGAATTGTATGAATCATATCTTGAGCATCCTTGAAAACGTAAGCTAAGAATTTGCAAGATGTCCTATTAAAATAAATAACCCCCAAGAATATCTCATTGTGGTTGGCCCTAACTGTAAGTGTGTTTTGTGGTTGGACTTCTATGTTGTCTTGTCAAAAAGAAAAGTAAATTGTCCTTGAAAGGTGTGAATGTTTCCGTGCTGCCTTTATGGCCATCCTTGTATCAAGTTGTTCACAGTGTTAGTTGTATCCTTGGTGATGACATGTTGCGTCATGTTATGTGTCAAGCAAGTAAGTCAAAAAAAAATTTTCCTGTCTTTTACTGTGTTGTCCGTGTGTGAATTAATGGGTCGTTACACCATCTACCATACCATGAGCACTCAAATTATTCAAAAGGATAACGTGAGATGTCCAAAATTTAATGCCAATATGATTACTCTCTGAATCTGCCTGAGAAACCAATCATTTCCCTATAGAGAAGTGTCATAACAAACCCTCAAAGTGATGTATTAAGAAATAAATCAACAAATTGAGGATAATAAGTTTATAAGGCTCCAACAAGGAGTGTACTTCTTCCCCGTGTGGCAAGAAAGAACATCATTGGAAAATTCCTTGATGCATGAAATGACAAATTTTGATATACAACAGATAGAATTTGTTGTGATGAAGACAATAATGCATCTTAGATAAGGGCCACCAAAGGAAGATGTACCTGGGTCCTTTAAGCATAAATAAAGGAATGGGGGTCCAACCTCAAGGGATGGAAGTAGAACTCAGGGAACTTAGAGATAAAAAGAGGAATAAGTCTATGTGATGAGAAGCACCAAAAGTACTAACAATGTCTGCATGTGGTGACTGAAATTTCCTAGTAGGAATTAAGTGAATGACCATGCTGATTAGAAGGTCAAAGTGGAGATGAACATGAATTTGTGGTTTGCGGATGAGGGATCCTTTAAGGCTTATATTCTCTTACTAACACCTATGTTATTCATGCACAAATACCCCCAAGATGAAGAATAAAATAACTTATTAAGGGATTTCAGAAGAAATGACTTGTAAGTTTGGTGTTAGATTTCTTTGGGTTTAGAATTACTTTGAGATGGATGGAAAGAGTAAAGATTTGGTGAGTGATTTTTTGGGATTTTAGGGGAAGCCCTTATTATTAGGATGCAACTAATGAGGATTGAACAACCGATGTGAGAATGACTCAAACAAGACAATTTGGAAAGGATCCTTAGAATCTTTCACAAAATGATTCTAAGTCAAGAATTTTGAATGTGTCACCTAAGGCATCATGATTACAGGTTGAAGGTAGGAGATGCACTTTGGATATGGTAGGTCTCATGAAGGATAAAATCAAGTAAACACATCTTCATATTTAGGGGATCTCTTAGACTCCCCAATCAATTGTGTCAATGAAAATGAGGTAAGGGTAATAAGTCCATAATGGAAAATGATTCATGTTTAAGAGAGGGATCTCAATTTCAAGTTGCATGGACTCTCTTATGATCCAAGTGGTACCAAATAAATCCTGTGATTTCTCTCATAGTGGTGGTAAAGGATGAGACACATTTTTCCAAAAGAGAATAAAATGGATGTCAGTTACATAGAGTGATGGGCTAGTCAAATCCACAGGTCATCAAATTAAGTAGGGACTTTCTTAAGTAAGATCTACCATGCTGCATTGGTTGTTCTGAAGTAAGTTCGCAAGCCCAACAATACATTCCACTTAATGTAAGTTTCCATTCTTGACAAAATTGTATTGGGTATATGAATGTGTTGGTTGAAATAGATGATTGCAACATGATGGGAGAAATAATATGTAGAATAGATAAAGGCGTCATTCTCAAGGGAATCACCATAACAAATCAAGAACTTAAGAGCTCTTAAGTAAGATGTTCCCATGCGATAGGGATTGGCATTAATAATGATTTGCAAGTAAAGAAAAGAACTGATAATTATAGTTCGATTCTCAAAATAGGGTATTTTTAATGGAAAGATGCATAAACGGGAACCATCAAGTGAATTTTCAATATTATGAGAGTTGTTGCAAGTAGGATTCCGAGGAAACTAGTATGATTTGGGGAAACATGAAAATAACCTAAGTGACTGTATTCCCAAGTGGAAAGGAGGTCAAGGAGGTTTACAGAATCAAGAGAATTTTTCCATGAGTGTAACATCCAATGGATGGAGGCTCTTTTCTACAGAAAAATGCATGGAGAGTGTGAGGGGTATCCTTAATTGGGATGCCCCAAATATGGTGAAAGTGAAATGTTGCAAAATGAAAATTACAGAAAGGTAGAGTCAATAGAAATATCTTGTTCTTGATACCCATTTGATGAATGAGAACTAGATTGTACCAAGCCAAGAACTTGCTAATCAAACTGGAAGATCTTAGGAAGATGAAATACAATTCAACTAGAGTAACTTTACATAAACCTTTGATAAAGTAAATTGTCAAGCGGGAACAATATCATATATTATTATGGAACTCAAATGGGTGAGAGGGGATATACAATGAGAATGTTAATGGGGGGATATAGTGGTGAAGGAGTAGACAATTAAGAGCTAGTCATGTCATAGATCAAGCCATACATCAAGGAAACCACTAGTCATCAGGAATAACTGTTGGATAGTGACCATGATTACTTGAAAGAAATATCTTCAACTAGATGATATCCTCAAACTATCTAATGTATTAGTAAAAGAAATGGATGGGGTCGCACAAGTAAGTTTTGATGAGGCATAGAAGATAATCACAGGTAAATAAAGCATCTTAATTTTAATATGATCAAGATAAATACCTACTGCTAACATGAATAACAATTGATCTAGGAAACTAGCCTGTAATAGTGAGACCAATAGTACGACGTAGGTGCCATAACAAAGTATGAGAATCCCTAATGAGATATGAAAGGAATAAGAGAACATAGACTTGAAGTCCATCAAGAACTTAATGAGGCATTCTTATGTTGTAATCAAATAACGAATATGAATATCTTTAGAGAGATCAAGGATTTCAAGAAAAAGTCAAGTTGCTTATAATTTATATAGAGATACAATAAAAAAATTAATGAACTTGTGACTAATGTTGAATTCACTATGAACCAATAAATCATATCAACTAATGTGTTCCATAGTGAAAATTGAAAGTGCACCTGAGCATGGGTACAAGAATTTTTATGGGAAGAGGTATTTGAATATTATTCTCAAACAAGGAAATAATGATGATTTATATCCTTGACTTCAAGTGAGGATTCACTTGTGTAGGACAAGTGGTTTGAATTTAAACATCGAATAAACTTGGTTGAGAAGCATTCCTTAACATAAGAGATAAATTAGGAATTTTGTGTTGCATTATAAGTTTTTGCAAATAATTTTTAATAATTGAAATTATCGTAATTTTGTAATGAGCCACTTTTACTGAAGTGTTCGTTTGTATTTTAGATATTTTCTAACTTTTTTATGTTTGGAATTTTGGAGATTTTTATATTGCATTTCGACAAAAAATTTTCTTGATGTTTTAATCGTAACTAAGATTTGACCATGGTACTATTAATGTTTTGTTTTGGATTTTTGAATTTTTTTAAGGTTTTTTCTGGGGGGGACTTTTGATTTTCTATTTTTTTTGGGAATTTTGAGATTTTCTAATGTTTTAGGGAATTTTCTGATTTTCTAATGTTTTTTTTCTTTTTTTGGATTTTAGAGATTTTCTAATGTGTTTTTTTTGGGGGGCGAGGGATTTTGGGATTTTTGAATTTGATTCGATGATAAGATCATACTCATGATCACAATTGTTCCTCAATACTAGAATAATCATAATATTAAGAGAATGATTAAGTAAAACTAAGAAAGGAAAAGTTTGAATTAAAAATTTAACTAAATAAAATAAGAATTAAAAAATTAACAAATTTAATATGATAAAATGAAATATATATGTGTATATATATAGTAAAAGAGGATGGTGTAGGGTAGGGTGGAGAGGCATGTGTGTTTGGAAAAGCTCGAGCATTAATGAAAAGAATGTGGAGGAAATGACATACCTGACAAGGAGTAATGGCTTTGGAATCTTCAATCACACGCAATTGACTGGTATTAAGCTAAACTACATGACCTCTTTCAACACCCCCTACCATTGTCCAATTGGGAGTTGTATGATAGTTGTTGAGACAATACTTTAACACCAAGTTAGAGGGAGTTGTCAGTTAGGTAGCTATAATTTCCCTGAATGGAATTAAAGAATATATTGGAGTGTGAAAAATCATAAATGTCCTTCCAGACATGTCATTTCCTTGCGTAATAATACAAGCACTTCATTTGAGATCTAGATGTGTTTACCATGGCGAAACCCAAGTTAACATTGTAGGTTTAACAATAATTGGATAGTTGCAGCGAGTGAAAAAAAAGGAGCTCTTCTTTACTAATGATGGTTAAGTAGGGGTTTTGTGCTCCCATATTTAAATAAACAAAAATTTAACAGGAACTGTGTTATATGAAGTTCTCAATAAAATTCATCCCAAAATCAGTCCCATTATGGGTAAAATTAGCCTTACTCATGGAGGTGAATTTGTAACACAAATATATCCTCATTCTACTATATACAAAAAAAAAATCTAGATCAATATTTGTATTGAAGTGGGACCATTTGTCTCTGAGAGGAAACATCTGTCTGGTGCTATTTTGTTTGTAATATGGAAAAGAAGAAAGATTGAGGATTTGATGTCACTACTTTTAGGCGTAATGTCTTACTGTATTAATTTGCTTCTTCTGATCCTAAGCATATTTGCTATGTTCACTGTGACATTTCTGCACTGTTATCATGGTAGATAGTGGATACAATGTCATTTTCGTACTCCTTATATTTATTTTGAGTAGTTAGTGCATTAATTAAGACATTGAAAGCTTCATTCTTGTTATTCCACTTATGTCTTTGCAAGACATTTCCCTTTCATCCTTCTTGGGCACAAATGGGAGCTTAGAGTAGTGTTTTGGCATGAAGAAAGAATATCAAGGGATTTATCCCCTCATAACAACATCATGAATAAATATGGCATCTAATGGGTTGAACAAAGTTTTGTTGATGATTTGGCAGGTTTTGGGGCAGAGTGCTTGCTCATTTTCTGCAATCTTTGTTTTTGATCTATCTCTTGTTTGGGGAATATATGTGTGGAGTAAATTATGCCTTTTTGGTTTGGGGACTTGAGTTACTTGTAAAAGGTTTGGAAACTATGAATAGATTTGTGGAATAAAGTCATACCTTTTTAGTTTTTTAGGAATCTTAGTTAGTTGTAACAGGTTTGGGCATTAGGAGTAGATTCAAGATTGGCTTATGAAAGATATATTTCAACCTGTAGTCTTTCAAATTTCTCCTCAAAAAAGAAAGGAATCTTATTCATTTGATAGTAATGATTTGTAAATGATTTGAATTGTAGTTGTCTAATAAGTGCTCAAAATCTTATGCTAGGTTGGTTTTATATTGTATTGGGGCATATTCAGGTTTTTTAACAGCGGTGAATTGGTTTCACCATGCTTAGAGTGAAGAAAAATAGAGATTTACCTTTTCTCTAATAGTTTCTTCTCAAAGTAGCATTAATTGTCTCTATTTTTCAAGATGTTATTCTGAAGCCTCATGCGTTGGGCCTATGTAGCTTGTTTTCGAAGGAAATCAGATTAGTTGGATTGACTATGGCCGCATTGCCTTTATTCAATGAAAAAGACATTTACCCTTGGATTCTTCAGTCCAGAAAAATGTGATGCCTGCTTTATGTTAGTAATGCATGTAAATGGTGGTTTGATTGTCTGGTCTACCAAATGAGACACCCCAATATCATTTTCTGATCAATTTTTGTGCTAAAACAAATGGCAATGCATCCTTGAATAAAGATGAATTGTTGTGTGGTACACTGAAACAAGAGGCAAGGGTGTTCAAATCATGAAGTTAATAGAATATGGTGATTTGGTTTTGTGGGATAACTCCTTGAACATCATATGGGAAAGTTTTTACCACCCAAAATATACACTTCTCTCTAATCAGACCCTCAAGGTTGGGATGAAGTTGGTAAGCAGCTCAAGTGGGTAGAAAATCTCCTCTATTAGTTAAATCCTTGAAATACAGGAAGGAAATATGTGTAAACACAAGGAAAGATACCCATGTTACTAATGCATGAGTGAGATACGTGGCCTCATGGAGAATGTTAATTGCAATGTCTACAGGAAATGGTTTTTTTATAGGATCGTGGGTAGAAATAAATTTCAGTATTCAAAGAAAAGATGTCCCCCAAAACATCTCGCATCTGTTCAATCATCTCTTGATATAGACATCTTCACAAGTAGACCAGTAGTGAGAGGCATGTGGAAGATTTATTATCTCTTGTTGGACTACAGAATGGAAGGGATCTGAGAGTAGGCTTGCAGAATGTTGGCAAATGTTTAGTTCAGATGTGAAATCGAATGCCACAGCTTTGGCAGATTCATTTCCCCTCAGGCATAGCCTCCCTTACCTGCATCTTTCATAATTTCCGTAAAATTTTTTTCATTTTCAATATCATAGAAATATTAAACCCTTAGATTATTATACAATGGGATATTTTAACAAAAAATTTAGTGTTAAACAATAAAACTCCACCTTATGATTTACGCATCTGAGTTACACTTTGACCATAAATTGTTCTTGCTACCACAACCTTTTACATTGCTATACATATGGTATCAAAATTAAGTGCTCGTGTCCATTGGTATTGATGAGAGCTAGATGATTTGTCAACTAAAACAACCATTTAGAAAATCACAATCTTTAGAGACTCACAAAATAACGTTTTGAGCCTCGAAAAATAAATTTCAAGCTTCGTTTGTGTTCCTTGTTATGTGGGGAGTCACATCAAGCCTTACAGCATCCCCGATCGACAATTTTTTCTATTTTTTCCGCCCCTATAGGAGCCCTGTTATCTTGTCTTGCAGTTTTAGGAAGCTGTTAAAAGTGAAAAGTTTGTTTTTCATTTTGGCTCACCGTTTGGACCCTATGCGAAGAAATGTTTTTCCACCTTCGCAAACCTCTAGTATTTCTTCTAGAAAATTTCTTGTAAACTTGAGTTTGTACAAAAAACTTTTGTAGTTAGTTTGGAAAATGTGTTTTGTAGACCTCCGGTTATCATTTGACTAGTTCAAACTGGAGCAACTACGACCGGTGGCTCCAGAAAACCCATCTTCGTTTGTAACCTATTTTCTAGTTCTCAGTTATGTCAACTCTGATGAATTCTCCATATATGGGAGGGCATGTAAGAATCTTCCCATGGGGAATCCATCCATTGAGAGTCATTTTTTGGATGAGATTTCTTAGTCTTCGAGGTAAAATTGGTTGCTATTGTAACTAGCCCAACTATGATCGATGGCTCTAAAAAATGAGCTGCCAATTATAAACCATTAGTTAGTTCTGAATTCCAAAAATTTCCATGAATTCTTGTTATATAGGAGTACATATAGAAATTTACTCGTTGTGCATTTTCTTTTCGGAAGATAGTTTTTGAACGTGGTTTCTTAGCCTCCGAGCCAAAATGAGACATTTTCACAACTAGTAGAAAAATGTAAAATAAGGTTCTAGGACACTAGTCAAGACAATAAACCATCGTGAAAACCTAACGACACTTAAAAATAACTATATGAAACTCTCTTGTGGCTTGTTGTGTGAAATCTAACTTTTGGAAAAAATAGTGATCCTCTCTTCTCTCTCTTCCCTATCTCTATCTCTCTCTTCCCTTAATTAAGAAATGAAATGAATATATGTCCCTAACCCTCTCTTTTTGCATGTGAATTATTCTGATTTTGTAAATGGAAAATGAAAAATATTAATTATGTTAGATTAGGGTAGACGCCATGCCAACAATTTTTGCTGATTCATGCTCACATGGTTTTGCAGCATCTATATAAGATGGAGAAATGGTGTGGTTGTAATTCATTCTATGTATTATTGTAATTTTTATATATTAAATGAAATTGAATTCGACTTCTCATAGTGCTTTCTTGTTGTGAAATTTATGATGAAATCTGTCGTGTGTTGTGTTATTTAACATTAAAATGTAGTAAGGAATCTAAACAAAATAATCAACCCTTGTATAGAAATTTTGCATAACTACTCTTCTCGTGTGATCCATTTTAGCATAGGAAAAACTAAAACCTTAGGATGAACTTAAATCATTACACTCGATGACACCTTCTTGCTTAAGGAAATATGATCCCAAGTTTGAGTTTATCATCATAGGTGGTATACTAAACACCATTTTAATTTATGAATAGTTGTGAAAAGGTAACTATGAGAGGATGTGCAAGGAGAAAAGTGAAATTTAGTTTCCTCGTAATGTGTTTAAATCATATTATTGTGAGAAACTAAATCCATGATGTGTAATCTATTTACTCTTGAACCAATAAAACCCCTTTGTTTCATGTGAACCTCCCTTGTTGCAATTGAGATAAATTACAAATCCAAATGAACATGCAACTTAGAAAATAAATTCTTAGAACAAACAGTTATAGGATCACATGTGTACATATGTTCCTACTAAAACTTAAGCTACATCTCTCCATTGCAATAAGAGAGAAAAGAAAAGTCAGATAGAACCATTACAAGTAGAATGTTAAGCAAGATAAAGAAAACGTAGTCTAGTTTAAACAAGATTGACAGATTGTATGATAAGTGGTTTTAAAGTAATTAAGGTCAATAAAAAAATATGACTATAATAAATATGTAAACAAAAAAAGTGTTACGTTATGGATGATTCCTATACGAAGACTTATACTGTAGTTGAATCGTTTTGTTGTGCCTTGTCATTTGGGAAAGGAAACCTTGATGTGCATCATGTACTTTTCATATTATCTATATGGGATAATGTTTGTGCTAACATATCATGTGTTGTGCACGTCCTAAGCAATTCCCTGTGTTTTCATGTATCTTTCGATGTGTAATCACATCACCCTTGATTGTTTGCAACTCGATAGATTGAAACTGTCAGTGTGATTGCATAACATGGAGTATTTCCCAAAGTGTGGGACTTTGCAATAAGGAAGACTCTTCGGATGAAGGTCAGTTCCTATTCCTCTATTCTGATACACACATTCAAATTGTAGAGGATCAATACTAAAATCTGCTCTAATTTGCCAAGGAGACAAGGTTGAAAATATTCCAAGAAATTAAACCTAATCTACAAGAGGTGATACACCAAAAGGAATGTTGAATAACTTGACTTGCATGGAAATGAAGTGAAACAAAATTGAAGAGGATAGACATCAACAAAAATCAATTCCTTATCATAAATTCATTCACCATTAAAAAAAAACTTTCAAAACATGTAACACAACCTAACATGCATAGTTAACCGAAGTTGTAATGAGAGATCAGAAAGATGTAATGAACATAAGAGAGGGTTGAAATTCATCCACAGACTTATATTATTGCTCCATAGATATGATACAGTGTATTACAATGGCCAAGAGATAAAATTACATTTACAGGTTGAATTCCACGAATTCACTTACAGACATGAGAAGAAGGGAGGGTGCAAAGCAAGATTATCCAAACTTTTGAAATGATCCCCTCCTTAAGATATATAGGAAGAATGAGAGAAGGGAGAGAAAATTTTAAAATCTTTCTTCAACCATGCTAAAATGCATTAAAATCACCTGGTACAATGATGGGTGCCACTGAAAAACCCATGCCTCCATATATTTTTCCTTGTTGGAGAAGAAAGGAAGCCCATACCTCATCATTGGGTAGGTGAGAAATCAGGAACACCATCTAAAATGGTGGATTGTATTTCTTCATTTTAAAATACTTAGCCTTACTAAAAATAAGAAAACCAGTTGTAGCTGGGTAGAAGACACTAAGAGCTTTCCAAAAATTCTAAATTTGTGCAAATCTGAGCTTCCAGTCAAAAGTTATGGCCATCTAAAGATGAGGGTGCCATACTGCAATAAATATGGGTGGTTATCTTTGCCTTTTCGGACTCCGAATTGCATCACATTATCCGAAATATGAAATTTCAGACTTTCAAGATTCGGAACTTTGGACATTTTGATTTCGGAGTTTGATCTACTATTCATCGCTCAAGTCAGCTTGAGAGTTTTGAAATGCCGAACCTCCGACGTCCGAAATTCGGAGTTCGAACTTCGAAACCATGTTGTGTGACACTGTTCATCGCTCGACCAAAAAGCTCAGAAATTCTAAAATTCAAACTTCAGGTTTCAGATCTTTTCTTTTTTGAGAGTTTCGGGTTTTGGGATTTTGGGTTTCAAACCTTTCTCCCTCCCGCATGGCACTGTTCACCGTGAGCTTCGAAGACTTTGAAGCTCCGAATTTGACCTTTGGCTTGCCTCCGAGCGCCCTCACCTCTGAAGTTCGAATTTCAGACTTAAGAGCTTCTTTATTTCCTAAACTCCTTTGTAATTTTCTCGGCTTGCTTCACTTATTTGCACGGTCTGAGCCCGAAACGTGAACTCTCATGATTGAATTAATCCCTCATTTTTTCTCTGTGGGGGCATATTTGTCCAATTTCGCGCGAGGACAAAATTGCATAACAATATTGTAAATTTGCTAAAGAAAAAATTACTTTGAGATTTTTAGTGTTGTATTTGTGTGTCAAATTTGTGGGCATTAAAATAGGGTGGTATTTGCCGACACCATTTAGTGCTCTGTAATATCTATCATTTTCAACGACTTTTGAGTCGTTAATTTTCCTGCATACCCAGTATATTCGCAGGGCGTCCATGGTTTGAAATTTGAATAAATGGACACCAATTTACTTTGGCGTTGAATTACGCAGCAAGTACAGAAGAAGATGCTCTTCTGTTTGCTAGTGTTGAATAGTTTAAGTGGTTGAATTGACCAACTGTTTCTACCGAGGAATTCCACGGCTTTTCGCAGACAGATTACGTAATAATTTTTCATTGAATTCCACAGCAAACACTTCGATTCGATCTACGGAAACCTGCAACACAACGAAAGTAGAAAATTGGCCGCTCGATATGATATTTAACAACTTTTAAATGATATTTTTCACTGGTCCTGTCAATTTATCGAATGATGTTTTAAATGAGGGGGGTTTTGTGGGATGAAGTTTTTCGTAGGAACCGACTTAGAGACTAATTTTTAGTTGAATTCAGCAACCAGTGCATTGAATTAATCTATTAGCGAACAAGAAAACGCGTTCGCAAAGAAAACTTTGTCAAAGTCTTTGATTCCTTAAAAAAAATTATACAACCGGGGCATAAAAATGAAATCATAATGGCAGGAGGATACATCTTCCTGCGTTAAATTACTATATTGTTCTCTCCTTAAGCTCTAAATTACTATATTGTTCTCTCCTTGAGCTCTAAATATGGCGTCTTTAAGAATCAACAAACCAGTTATTGCGTTCATGTTAGTATTCTTGTTTTCTGAACAAATATTAGTACTTGTACAAGCTTATACAGATACTTCCAATTACAATGGAGTGTATAATAGCAAAATGAAAGGTAATTATTTGATTTTTGATACAATGTAATTTGATTTTTGATGTCGGGATCTTGATACAAACTCAATATTTTGACTATTTATAATTTAATTAGTAATTTTTCATATAGGGTGTCATTTTTTTTAGTTTAATACGTGTTTTAAAATTTTGTTCATAAAAATTCTAAATACGCATTTTAAATTTTTGGAGGGGCATCCATTCAATCGAATTCTAAACAAATATTAATTAGATATCCAATCCTGCAAATTCTGACTACACTTTAACGTGCAGAAGCCGGAAGATTTCTGGAGGAAGCAATCTGGTATTGTTGCCCAGGGCCATGCTGTGCTGTTCCAAATAATGAGAAGAAAAGTTGTTGCCATGAATAGCTTTAATTGATTTGGAGTGGTGTAACGATAATGGATTATATTGAGATTGACTAAGGAGTAGATAAACAAAATCTTATTCACCTCCAAAAACAAATAAAAACAATAATAGCCCACTGATTTGGGCAGGCTAATGTTAAGGATAACGGCTTCTTCTATGATGGCGGATTGTACTATGCAATGAGATATGAGGGTTATCTGATTTTTTATAAGACAAGATAAGATGCAAATAAATGTGTTGAATTTTCTCCTGTAATCTGAACAATCATGCTTACATGGCACTCTAAAGTTGCGACGTGATGTTGTAATTATGTTTACTAGCAATGGTTACATGGGCACGAGCATAGGGAGACAAAAGGAAATGGTTGAAGGTCAAGTTCGCTTACAAAATGGTCTGGTTATACTGGAAACAAGACAGAGAAATCTAAACATGCAAAACATATTGACAGTGTGGAAGGGAAAATCTTACGTCACCACATTAGCTCTGTCAATATCTACAATCTATGGATAAGTTCATATATACCATGGCCAAAACCAGATTGGATACCAGTGGGTGAATGCTTATATACTTGATTATTTCGCATAAATAACCTTGTTCAACCAGATGCAAGGTGTGAAGATAGAGACATTCTTAGTCTCATGTGCTTGAAAAATAGAATATTTTTAAATATTTGTACAAAATTTATTTCTATGTACCATAAATTTCCTTACAATTTCCAGTTACAATTTTGAGATTCTAATATTCTAGAGATTTTCGTTAGATTTTTTCGCAAATTTTGATTCCACAGTAAGGTGGATGAGAGATGTGCGAGGGACAATTGGATGAGGCCGTAGAGAAGCATTTTCACATGTAGCTTTTGCACTTTATTTGGGTACGAGTAATAATGATTTTAAAAAAAAGTAATCATTAAGCATAATTTGTTAGGCATAATTTTCCCAAATTTACATCAAAATGATAAGATGAATGAAATCTATATGTTTTTTTTTGGTGTTATATATACAGTTTTGTTCGCCGATTAAGATAAATTTTAGTCTATAAATACCTACAAAACAATTCTATGAAGACTTTGGCAATTGTTAGACTATAAGATCGCATATGTTTAAGGAAATACATACAAGAAACACAATCAACCGAATAACCCAACCCATTACTGCTAAGTCATTAAACAAGTACCCAAAACAATATTAACTAGACCCAGTTTAATCAAGGCATACACATGGGTGACTATTAAATGGTAATAAAAAATAACGATAGAAAATAAACCTATTTTCTGTGGTAGACAATTCATAATATTTCCACACTACCTAATGAAGGAATTTAACTGATGATTACTATATCAATTACACCCTATAAGTAGTCAATACTTAGTTTGGTATCACAGTGATAAGGTATAAATCAACAACCAGGACAGGTGATATAAGGTTTGTTGTGATCTGCACTTTTCACGAAATCACACACTTTGTTCATTATTCTTTCTATAGCTCGAATACCCAAGCACATAAGTATTTATACATAAAAGTGTTCAATATTCACACCACACTGAAGGCATTACAAATTTCATGATGCCCAATCCATATTCCATAGCACCAATAAAACTATTCGATTATATTTCTTAACACAACTAGTATAGTTTAAGGATTAACCCTTGACAACTCAATATGTGAATTCAAACTATTTCAGTTTATATTCACAAGACCACAATCATGCAAAACGATTCAACCATAGGGAAAATATTTATGCAATATTATTTTTCAAGGATAAGTTCAAAACCACCACACAGAGCCCAAGTAGAGATGCCCACACTCATATATAATAAATCAATTATATAAACAACATTGTCATTCCATGCACGAAATAAAAATAGATAATAGAAGCAAGGTATGAATGATGCATGCCTGTGGGTTTTATCGCTACCAGAATCCACTCCATTATCCTCCCAAGAAATTACTTCATCCTTTTTCCAGGAATTCCGTCAAATGGTTTGTGTGCTTTGCCTATAAGCACGTACCTCAAACGACTCTGTTGAAATATCTCGCTTCTGATGCAATGGATTTCCTCTCCTTCTAGAAATGGAATTGGATGTTTTGATTTTTGATTAAATGGCATAGCCCATTGTTTCTGATATATCTTCTAAAAACAACTCTTTGAAGGGGAAATTTAATCTAGGTATATGGATCATTGTTGCAGGGCATAAAGGCACAAATAAGTCAAACTCTAGGATATTGTCAATGTAGTAAACCGAGCCAAATATTAAACCCACCAAGCTGAAGTATTAGATGATGAATCCAGCAAGGAGCAGCATTATGAGCTCACGAACTAGAACTCCCAATACACCAAATAGAACTCTAGCTCAACTCGGTAAGCCTGACAACTAAATAAACAAAACCACTTGTGCATATCCAACAATTATCGCATTCCACGAGACTATATTTACTTGAGGCATTCTGAAAAATAGTTGGCATGTTTTGTGTATGCGCCCTCTCTTTGCATTCATGTCTTGCCATGGCAGAAGTACAGATTCAAGTAAACCTCCATAGAAGAGCCAAGCTTTTGCAAACCTTCCTAGGACACATACGTAGGACTTAGAAGGTTTGGCCACGAACCTGTCCTACACGGATGCATTCATCTAGCATTTGAAAAATGACTTTTCAAATTCTATCTAGCATTTAGGCACTTTGTTTCACCATGTACAAGCCTATATTGGTGGTTTATTCCTTTGCATACTCGAAACCAACAAAATTTGATGTAGAATAATTTTTGAAAAAAAATCAGCAAGATCTTCAACAAGAAGTGGTACGTATACCCCATTGATTCTTATTTCTTGGAATTCCTTATTATTTATAAGCCTTTTCAACAAACCCTTTTGTGTATATCCTACACTCAAAGCTACCTACAAAACCACACTTTTATTTATTTTGATTTTTAAATACATTCTATCAAGATGTCCACCTGCCTTGAGGAAGGTTCCACATTTTGCATTGATGTCTGCCCTATGAGAATTTGCAAATAGAAGATTTAACAAAATTCCTCTATCTGTTATGCTTTATTAGGCATTCATGGAAGTACACGGGAAAATGTAAAACGATCTAGTTGGATACCTATTTGTAGAATACGGTGAATAGTTTGGCTATCCTGAGAGATCACCCATGTCTTCGCATGCTTCCACACTTGCCACACTCCACCATCATGCGCATTCACTTTTCTCAACGACCAACATTACTCCAACCTACTCACAATGTCTTCCCACTCGTCAAAAAAGCACAGAAAGCGCATTAAAGGACACAAGGACAGGTTTGGGAGGCCCACATGTATTGTCATAAGCCTATGTGCCTTCACATGGAAATATTTACAACACTCACTAGTTGCACCTTTAATGCATTCCACCCTTTTTAAAAAACAAATTTATTTTGATTTGTATTTTTTCTTTACTGGGCACTACATTTCCACCCCCTTATAATAGTATCGTCCTTGATGCGACACAATATCGAAGCTTCAAAGGTAAGTGGGAAAGAAAGTTAATAATGACACATGTCATTTTAAAAAACAACTTGTCAGTACAAGACGACCATAAGTATAACACCCACATTTTACACACACAAATACAACAATAAAAATACCAGAATAATTATTTTTTTGACTTACATTGCTCACTACAAAACACCACAAGGGCTCTAAATAGAGAAACTCAACAACGCATCGGAGAATTATATAAACATGAACCCACTCATACAATAGGATAACATAGGGTACCCATCAACGTCATATTCAATGACATAAACTAGGACAATGACCCAGTTACAGCAAGAATGTCAGGCGGGCATACTCCACGACGTGGCTTTATGTTTTGGTGGGAGGGGGTTTACATATTCATTAATTTTAGGTTTCCATTATATCACCTTATAGTTTTCAATATAATTAAACACATAACGTTTAAAATTTCCTACTTTACAATATTCAATTACTTTACTTTGTAGGGAAAAAGTCTTTAAAGGAGAAAGCATGATTAATTCCTTTATCAAATCCCATTAATTATCCATAGACCATTTTTTAATTAAAGTCAATTTTAAGAAACTACGAGTTTCCCAAAAACTTGTTCCTACATTAAAGATTGTTTCTTATGTTATGGTTGTTTTAGTTCTAAATTTAGTTTGAGCCAATTTAGCATTTACTCGTAATAATTTTTCTGTTATTTTGGTGGACTCTATATTGGCTCAAATGCATAATCCCACCAGGAATAATTTGTATCCATTCTTAACAAAAGTCAATTCTTAAATCAACCATAAAGGCTTCAAGTGAATTTTTTTTCCTAACCATTATCACATATACTCTTTTTTTTTTCTTTTCATCTCATTTACATTATTTCTTAGGTCTCTTATTGGCATCATTTTCTAACAAAAAGAGGTAAGAAAGTACTTGAATAACATCTTGAAGAAGTACTTGATTGTAAGAATTATGACTACACATGAACCACAAGTGATTTGTTTTCAAGGTAAGATCCCATGTTTCCACATTTCATGATTCCATATGTGAAATATTTTTTATTCTTAATGTCATAAAAGGACATAACAAGGGATTATGGTACCAAGTTTTTAGTTTCCTAGTTTTTCTTAAGTCAACAATATCTTTCAAATCAATTTCGTTTGCAAGAGTTACTTACAATTTCCTACCCACAACTTAGCCTCCTAATCAACTAAGGTTTAGTTTAATTCCAGTTTTTACTCAGGGCTATACACCTTATTATAGATCAGATTAAGGTGTGAAAACATATTTACCTTATAAACCCTCCGTAAAATACCAAATCACTGTTATCTCTCAAAAGTGCACCCTTTTGAGAGATGACTGTAGGGGTTTTAAGCCTAATTTGTATCTCACAAAGTTGTAGATGCAATGGAAACACCTCAAGTCTATGGGTATACCTATTTTAATGTGATTCTCTAGTATCAAGGCCAGTTACTTTTTGATGTATCCTAAACTAATGTTTTTGGGGTTTTAAGGGTAAAAAAGATGATTGTAACTGAAATTGAAAAGGGGTGATACACCAAACTTGTTGAGGGATTTGAGTGATTATATGCACAATCAAATTGAGAGTGAAAAATGGATTCACAAACCAATGGTTTTTAGTAGAATATTAAGGCCAAAACACTTATGTATTGAGGGATAAATCACAACAACAGAATAAGATAAACATGCACTCTAAGATTATGTAGAAAATACTGAATTTACAGCAAGGTAAGATGATTAATCAGGGAATTAACATTCAAAATAATTAATGAAGATATACACACCACTGCAAGTAATTGGAAAGACATAAATTAGTTCTCGTTTAAGGGAAAAAACTTGCAAAAATTGCTTCAGCACTCCTATGCCCAAAAGTCCTCTTTTTTCCTTGCAAGTGCACACAATATATAACAATTTTATTCACCCAACCCATTCTAAAAATAGAATAAATTTTTTACTCTCCCATGCATCCTATTTTATCCCTTTTTCGCAGTAATTAAAGAGATAAAAAAGGCATGCTAATTACAAAGAGGCAATTTAAATGCCCGAGTTACAAAAATACATTTTAGTCAAACTGTAGTGGACTGATATATTTTTAATAAAGTAGGATGGATAATTTAGGTAATAATAGCCCTTTCTTGCTGTGTAATTCTACTCTAATGTGCATGTAATCTGTTTGATGTGACACTTACAACTTGATCCATTTGGAATGGTAAATTTAGTATTCTTTAATTTTACCCCCTTAAATGCACATGCAAAAATCTAATCTCCCTGTATGAGAAAACATAATTCCTTTAATTGCAATACCTTACAAAATATCCACCCGTGTATTTTATCTATTGTGGACACCACCTTGGGTTCTGATGCTGACATATGTGCACATACTCCATTTTACATGCTAATAACGACATCTTTATCCTTTTGTGACTACATGCAATGTTAACTCCTGCAAGCATAGTTTATTCAACCTCCAAATTTCCCATTGTGGGGACAACCTTTACCATGGCGTAAAAGCACTTTCCCTTGCATGAATAATTGCCAATTTTTTTTCCTTTTGTAATTCGAGGATATTAAGGTAATTTGATTTGTTTTATGGAATATTGATTCCTTTCACCTGACATAGGCATGCATGTTATTTTACCTTTTTGGTGTCATCATGGTTAAAAGGTGACTAATTGATTAATTTGGTTTGGACTGTAATAACATGGTCTTATTTGGCATGATTGGCATATATTGTATACACTTTAATCTAGGGTCTTCTTTTGAATAATCATGAGCTTTTCGACCTTTCTAGCTAATAATGTATAACGATATTTAAAAGAGGTAATGATTTACCTTTTGCTAATGATGGTTTTCGGTATTACTATGTTTTAGACCTTAATTAGGTTACTGACAATGATTTTTTTGGATAATAATGAGGTTGACCCCTTCTCCATGGTGACTTGATGCATTGTGAATTTTTTGGTGGCATTTAACTCACTTTGGTATGCATTGATTATGGGGACAATATCTGAACATCAATCTTATGTCCTTTATTATCTGGACCATTGGTGATTGCTTGATGGTTAGCATTTAGTTTTTGTTGTGAATTTTTGGATCTTGCACTATGATCATCCTCACCATTGAATTATGTACCTTGACTGCAATGGAGTTAGCAGTGAATGTGGTTTTTTTTATGAGCTGTTTTATTCTGTACTGAGTGAATCTGAACCATTGATTTGGTAACCCTAGTTGAGTTAGGTTACTTCATTTTGTGGTTGAGGTGAAAAAAAATCGAGACCTAAGCAGTTATTCATTTCACTTGCTCTCTCTCTTGGCGAAGCCTTGTCATTTATTTTAATCACCATTTTCAATTTATTTGAGCTTCATCTTTTCAATTTATCTTCTGTGAAATTTGAATTTGATTGCGGGGCCACCACAAGAGATTTTATTAGGATTGATTTTTTGTATCGTCATTTGGAGCTCACTGTAATCATTTGGCTGCCATTATTGTGCTACGAAGCTCAAACCTAGTCTCCATGACGTCTCTAGTCTAATGATAAAAAGTAAGTTATTACCATTTAATTTTCTTGTTACAATCTATGATTTTCTTAACACCTTCTGGTGAAAAAAGTAAGTTATTACCATCTTTAAACACTTGAAACTTATTGCCTCATTCCAATTGGTTTCGAAATGCACTGATACCTTGGAATATTTTTTTTTTCATGTTTTATTGTATTCTAGTGTTTCAAGCTTGGACCTTGCTATGGGAATTCCTTGTTATTTTTGCAACTAAAGATATTTTAAGGGTTTAAAAAATTCGAGCCTGAAAGATGAGTTATTGTCTCTCCATTAAATGAAAATCTGTTAATTTTTTTTTGTGAATAACCCTGAAATGGTTGTTAAAAGAACAAAGTGTCTCTTTGTGAGTATAGAAATCTGATGCTTTTGGATATGTCGTCAATGGGTATTCGTATTTATTAGGTTGTATCTGTAATAACCTTAAGACACTGTTAGAAGAATTCTGAACTCTCTGGTAAGTTTGTTCATATGTTCTCTTCATTTTCCTTTATCTAGGCACCCAAATTTTAGGGATGTTATTCTATTGCATTTTCTCCTTCTGGGTATTTTCTTAAACCTAAAATATCTTGATAAAATTCAGATCTGCAATTTTTTAGTGTTGGGTGTCTACTTTGTATGTCTTTCATTTATCGTAAATCCTCTCCTGAGGTCTCTAAGCTAGAACTTTGTGCATTTATAAACTTATGCCTAGGAGAAATGGGTCACCATTTTGGTTTTGAAACTTTGGTTCGAGCTCATAATGGAAAACTCTATTTCATCTTCTCTCATAATGGGGAACTTTGTTTCATCGTCTCTTTGGCTTGGAAAATGATTACTCTTTGTGTATGCTCTGAACAGTGAATACTTGAAGCCTGGGTAATTATGAACATGAATCCTTTTCTTTGGATTTGGGCATTTTTTGAAGCAATGCTATGATACTCATTAATGTTTTCCAACCTAAAATTTTTCTTGAGCTCTTCTTTTATCTGGTTGGATGTCTCTATTTTCTACTTGTATTCGGTTGTAATTTATAAGAACCTCATGATTTTGTTTGAAATTTCCACCAAGATTATGGCTTTGTATTCATATCTGTGGGTTTTCATATTATGTGCATTGAATTTTAAATCCATATTCACTTCATGATATTATTTTGGTAGCTTTGAGTCTGAAGGTCAATCCTTGATTCTCTTGTTGAAATTTTACTGTGAATGAGCAACTAGAGGTTGATAGCTATCATTTTATTATAACTCTTGAATTTATTTTCCAATATGAAAGATTAATGGAACTAATGAAAAATGAAACCTTACATATCAGTGTCATGTGTATTCCTTATTGGCATGTATATCCATATTGAAGAGCAATGACTTACATATCTATTCTTGTCTTTATGAGCACTTTCTGGAATTTATCTGGATCTAGGAGCTTCCTTTGTTAGTCTAACCTGAATGATAAACATAGCATTTGAATCCTTTTCTAATGAATTGCTTTGATTCAATATTCAAAAACTATATGAGATTGTTGGGTTTCTTTTCCAATCTGAACAAGTATTAAAATTGTTATTATATGATTGGTTGTTCATGGTTACTATGAATCATTTTGCTTGAGAATTCTATAGCCTTTAATTATACATCATTAATAACTACTCTTTGATGAAAACTTGGCTTTTCACTGAAACCCATGATCTTCCATTGCTGTTTGGAGTTAGTTGACATGATACTTGCAAGACGTTCTAATTGATTGAAATTGAAATTGAGGTTTTAATGATGCTTTCAAAACCAGCAACAATGCATTTCCTGAAGTAAAGCATTTCATTTACTATCTTGATTCATGTATGTGAGAAATGCATCTATTGTATTTATTATTCTTGAGCAACTATTTCAAAACATGTATTCTAGAATATGTTATTCTCTATTTCATTTTCTAATCTTGGATTTGATATAGCTTCGTCATTGAAGCTATACTTTGATTCCTTTTGAAACTTTCAACCTTATCTTGAAAGATTAATACATCTAGAGATCTGTTTTCGAACAGAAACATGACTGTTCTAGGTCCATTTTCTGTACTTTGTAATATTACATTAACATTTTATTTTACTTCAGTTGTTAAGCTATAATGAGGGCTCTAAAATTCCTTCACCTTGATGACTGAAAGACTAGTTTCCATTGGATGACTGAAATTGTTTCAATGTTGTATATGGTAATATTTCATTCCTTTGTGAGATAATTTTAAGAATTGTGAAGGAGACATGAAATCAAGATTATTACAATTGCTCGTTCATTATTTTGTATCAGTTGAAAATTGATAAGCTCTTGCATCATGTAATTTGGTTATCAGTCATTGAGAATATTTGTAGTTTAGGTTTAAAAATCTGCTCGATAAATCCTGAAACATGTTCAACTGAATGACATGGAAAATTGTAACATTACTCTTCCTTTTCTGTTCACTCTGAATGCATGTGAAAATCTCTTTGAGTTGAGTTTTTACCCTTAATCCCCTTTAGGATGATTGTACTTTATGTACCTCTGCTTTTAATTGGATGATAATAGATGTAAATTAGTTTCTGTACTATCTACAATTTCAAGTATGATTATTAATAAATTCCATCTGTTTTATTTTGTCATGCTTTCTAAAGATGAAATTCTCCTTACGAATTCAATTCTTTACAGTAATCATTTTTGTGTTTCATCTGCTACTTGTACCTACACACTTAAGAAAATAGTTAGGAAATAGTTAGGCTTTTTGGCCTCTCTTATGTTCCATAGTTTTTCCTTTTCTCTCTCTCTTTTCTTTAATGATTCTAGGAATCATATGTGCTGATGTAGAATATTGCTCTTATCCATTGTGTAGTTATATCTAATGTATCTTATGTTTCTGCTTTTAATAAATCCATTTGCATGTAGTTAGATAGTACATGAGTACAGATAAAACCCTAAGGTCAATACTGATGCCTTCTTTTTCATTTTTAGGTACATTGTGACTAATAGGAGAGCTGGATGAAAGATGGAGCTAGAGTTGAAGTGAAGAAGACATAGAAGAAAAGACAAAGGAAATGATGGGTTTCTTCTATAATATTTTACTTTTAACTTCATGTACATGTAATTATTTCTTCAGTAGTTATGAGTTACATCCCACGGATTGTGTGGGAAATATTGTATTTCTTCATGAATAAAAAAAAATTAAGTTTTGTACTTGAGTTGTATACTTCTTTCTGCTTTGAGCTTTATGCCATATATATTGATTGTATAAAAAAATAAAAAACTAAATCACATAATTAAATGTATTTACATGAAGAAATAATGAGTTTTGAAATACCAGTAAATTTAATAATGAATTCCATTTCTATAAAATTGCAACTCTATTTTTTGTTCCCAAATTTAGAATTTCACCTAAACTGTGATTCCCGCCTTCATCAAGGAAATGCATTATTCCTTCGGGGCTTTCATGTTTCATTTCTGAAGATGAGCATGGAATGGCACTTTATGTGAGGTGTTACACTTTGTAACAACACACATAGCTGCAGATTACATGTAGCTAATCCATTGTTGCAACTAAAAAACATAATAAAACTGTAATGCATTCCCGTAGTTAGTTAGGTCCACTTCATCAATGCCATCCATCGTAATGAGGTTTCAAATTTCCTATTACACAAGTGTAAAAATAGTCAACATTTCTAGCAATCTTGTGGGGAAAGATGCCTACTAGCTTGTAGACCAGTACCTTGCTCTTGTCTATTAGGCATGGAGTTAAAGTATATAACCAAAAATACTTTTCTGAAAAACAAACTAAAGCTGGGAAAGGATCTGGAAACTAGATCACATCCATGAAAACACTTTATTGAATTGAAAAACATTACAATGTGCACAAAATCACTAACTGAAAGGGAAATCCTACTCTAAATGAACACTGTAGGATTTTCAATAATAATGTTTAAGAAACATACCATTCACAGGAATGGGAAGTTCCTCTCCATTCATCCTTGAAAGGTGAAATGTATTATGTTCTTTATAAGATGAAATCATGTAAGGACCACTCCAGATTGTATCAAACTTCATGTGGTTTCTAGTTTTGCACGATTAGCATCCCATTTTAACACAATGTATCCTTCATTGAAGACTCTGAACTTAGCCTTCTTATCAAAAAATTTCTTGATTTGTTTTTTATTCTTTTCCATATTTAGATGAGTTTGATCTCTTAGCTCCTGCAACTCCATTAATTATGCATAACGAACCTGCAATGGTTCATTCTCAAGGAATTCCATCTGGTGTAGTAAATCCAATGCAAGAAACTCAATTGAGATGGGAATTCTTGCATCTCTTCCATAAACAAGATTGTATGGTGAATTGCCAACTGATCTTTTAGGAGTCACTCTGTTGGCCCAAAGTGATGAATTTAACATCAGATGCCAAGCTCTTTGGTTGTCCTTGAGTGTTCTTTTGATGATCCTAAAAATATTTGTGTTATTTCTTTCATCTAATCCAGTACCTTGTGGGTAATACTTAGATGAGGTACTTAAATAAATTCCATGCTTAATAGCCCAATTTGTTACCTTTACACCATGAAACGCTAAGACATTTTCTGAAATGATAGTTGCTAGAACACCAAATCTGTAAACTATTCCTTCGTAGAATGGTAAGATTGAATTCTCGTTAGCTACTTTCAGAGCTATTGCTTCAGTCCATCATGTAAAGTAATTTTTAGTAGTCAATATCCACGTGTGTCTTTGAGATGAAGGTGGATTCATCATGCCAATGAAGTCAAGATCTAGCTACATGAATGGTTGATCCATTGAAATAGGCTATAGGGGACACCAAAAAGATAAATGTTCCTTTCCAACATAGAAAGCATGCTTCTTACACTTTCTAATCCATTCAATGCAATCCTTGAATATGTTGGGCCAATAATAACTAGCTTTCATAATTTTTAAAGTTGTAGTACGTGTTGAAAAATGAACTCCTGCAGGTCCTTCATGAAATGGAGATAATAGTTGCTAGATTCTATCATAATTAATACATCACAACAAAATTCCATTTATATCTCTTTTAAACAACACACCATCAATGAAAACATAAGGTATAACTTATAACCTGAAGTATCTTTGTTTATTCTTGTCCATACCTTTCGTATAAGTATCGTGCTGTAAGTATTTAACCAAATTAGTCATCCATCTTGATTACTGAACTTCTTAACTGAATTTGGGTTGTTGATTTTCTAGTTGTATCATGATATCTTGTTGCTGATATGTGATTTCAGCATGTTGTTATGAATATTCTAATTTTGTAGCCTGTTGTTCTTCCATATCAACAATTAGATGTTCACAAAAATATTTTCCTCTAATTGTTTTTACAACACGGATGTCAACATTATACTCCATAACCTTCGTAATTCAACCTTCTCTCTTTTAATTCAACTCTTTGTTCAACAAGAATGCTTTAACACTTGGATGAGAGTCTAAGACTTGTATCTTATTATTGGAAAGCATGTACTTGATGTTTTTTAATCATCTAACTACTAAAAGTACTTGTTTCTTAAGAAAGGTGCACCTTATCTCGTAGTCATGCAAAATCTATCCAAAGAAAGCAATTGGTTGATCAGTGTTTTCATCATTAAACTGAGTTAATATGGCTGAAATAGTCTCATCTCCTACAAGTGCATACATTGTAAAATCTTTATCAAAATTTAGATTTACAAGAGTAGGAACTTGTGAAATATCTGACTTGATGGCCTCAAATAATTTTTTCCCTTCGCTAGTCCAAGAGAAGGTCTTATCTTTCTTTAACATGGTTGTTAATGGCTTGACTAACACTGCAAAATTTGGAACAAATCTTCTAACAAAGTTGATTTTTCCAAGAAAAAATTGTAGTGCTTTCTTATGATGAGACAAAGATAATTGTGTAATAACTTCAATTATGAAAGGATCAATAGCTAAACCTTTTCTAGAAATAATATGACCAAACAATTTACCTTGATGTATTGAAAAATGGACCTTTTGGGATTCAAAGATATTCCAAACTGTCTACAAAGATAAAAAGTCTACCTCAAATGCATTAGATGTTCATCATAATTATTTGAAAATACAGTGACATCATCTATGTAAACCAATATTCATTTATTTAATAAGCTGTGAAAAGCCATGTCCATTGCACTTTGAAACATTGCATTGAAATTTGAGAGTCCAAAAGGCATTATTTTGTAAGCATAAGTACCCCACTTTATGGTGACTGTTGTTTTGTATCTATCTTCTTCACGTACAATGATCTGATTGTATCCACTACAACCATCTAAAAGATACAATCTTTCTGTACCTGAAATTGTTCTTAAAATTTGATCCATATTGGGTAGCGGACAGTGATCTTTTAGTGAAGCTGTATTAAGGTCTTCAAAATCCACACATAGCCTCATTTATCCAATCTTATTTTGAACAAGAACAAGATTATCTACCCAAATTGAATGCTTAACTGGAAAGATGATACCTAATTTGATCAGTTTAGACATCTCTTTTCTCAGTAATGGCTCAATCTTTGGATTTACAGGCCTTTGTTTTTACCTAACTAGAGTGGAATTAGGTTGTAAATCTATTGTATGCTAAGAAAAAATGGGATCAAAACCTCTCAGATCTTGGTATTTCCAAGAAAAAACATCTCTGAATTCTTTGCATAAATTTATAAATGACTATTTTTAGCTGAGGAACATACCTTTCCGATAAATAGTTTATTTTCATCATCCACCGAGATATCTTCATAAATATCTGCATGGGTTGAAATATTGACTTTTTCCTTTCCTAACTGATCATCACAACTGAAAATATCTTCTAGTGTGACCAATCCTTGAGGTAAATTGTTTGTCTTTAAGTGAGCAATCTGGTCACCATAAAAGTGCTGTAGTTTTTCCTGATTTACTGTAGAAAATTTAGCTTCTTGTTGCAAAAATCTACATATTTTTTATCATCTTCAAAAACTTACCAATTTTCTTCATTATTAGGTACTACAGGTTTGATAACCAGCTTAATATGTGGTTGTACCTTTCTATTTTGGATCTGTTCTAGCACATCAAATCTAGAAACTATTGTAATTCAGCCTACATGTTTGTTATAAGCTCTTGGAACAGATTGTATGCTAATAACATCAAAATCATCCATTAAGTTTGAAACTCTATGTTTGTAATATTTTAGCAATGAATTCTTACACACATTAAAGTATTTCACTTGGTTAATCACTAACTCTGAATCACCAAAAACTTGCAAAGTGTTGACAACTCTTTTTCTGGCCCATTGCAAACCATGAATTAATGCTTCGTATTTAGTTACATTACAAGTACAAGAGAACTGTAGACTTAAAGATGAAAATTACCTTTCATTTGAAGGGGAAGTGAGCATCAAGCTGATGCCTTTTCCTTTCTTGTTTTTATCTCCATCGAAGTGAAGCTTCCATAGCCCTTCTACTATTTTTTCTGTTTTAGACAACAAGGGGATTGGTGCATTTTCTTCATGCAAGCAATAGACACCAAACAAATATTTTTTTGCTTCTTTGAAAGGATCATAAGCATGTTATTATTACGTCTTTTCATCCATAAATATATTAAAACACCGTCTAGTGTAGAAAAATGTGTTGTAACATCAAAATCTAATTGATCTAAAAATCGATAATTTGCTGTAACATTTGAAACATGTGACTCAATATGAAATATAGCTGGAGACTCTAAGTTTAAGGTAACTTTAGTTCAATATGTCATGTAGTAAAGAATAAAAATTACCAATCTGAAGAAAGATAGCCTCCTATGTTTATTATAACATCTCTTGATAAACATAATGTGCAAAATAAGGAGGTAGATCGACAATGGTAACATCTTTTAAGATAGTAACACTGGGGATAAGCATGTAAGATTACCTCAAGATTTCTGATTAATTCCAACTATGTTGGTTACTTTTATGTCTCGCTACAACATGCTTTTCTCTGTAGGCTCGTACTGCAGGACCAATTTTTCTGTAATCGCTTTTGGCATAACTGTGTTACCTGCACCACTATCAACCATGTAATTGTGAACTAAATGATCTCCAATAATCAAAGATAGATAAAATGGTTGCGGATTCTTGATATCATGAACGTTTAAGACTTTTTTAACCACCCATTTAACCTCTTTAATGTGCTCTTGCCCCATTGTTCTAAGGACCATGTCTTCTTTTTGGGATTCCTTTTCTACTATTTTTAATGAAATTTGTAGCTTAGCAAGGTCATGAGAAAGTAAATTTTGTTGTCCTAGAATACTTAGAGCATCCCACAGTGAAATATTAATATTATGCTTCTTCATTACCTCAACAATATTGAAAGAAACAACTGTTTTTAAACAAATTCTACCATTTTAGTAAAAACTTACTCTGCTTCAACAGCTTTTGAAATATGAGATATGACGTGTCTTCTAGGATCAGGCTGCAATTGATTTTGTTGGTTTTTTTGAGCTGAACTAGCTATTTTTTTAGGAACAATGGGACTGCAAGATGTTTTCTAACCTGCACTTGCTATTTTATCGGTAACTGTGGGTAGAACAGGCTTGTTTTTTTATTTTTCTCTCTCTTAAGCCTTTTCTTGGGACCTAGTTATGACTGTGATAAAATATTCCTCTTTAAGGCTTACTAGATTCTATTTTGGTGGCTTTTGAGTATGAGATTCTTGCTGCACACCCTCTATTTGAGGCATGAATAATGCTTCAGGTCGAGGTTTTACAACAAGGGAATGCATTTGGACAATTGGCAACTGAATGAGGTTGATTACAAGGTTCACACCATTCTTCTAAACCAATGTTAACTAGAACAAGAGCACTATATGAACTAGGGGCTTTTGGGTCAAATTTCCTTGGTTGATATGGTTGTTTATAATTCTAATTTTATTAATAAGGCTGCCTATTATGTTGATTTTGCTAATTTTACTCACAAGGAGCTTGGTAAGGCCTGTTAGGCTGAGCTAATTTATTTTTAATTGATGTCAATTTATTACCCATAGTCTACAGAGCCTTGAATACATCATATGATGGAGCTAAAACATTAGTTTTATTATGGTAATAGGTTGCGGAATATGTGACAAATATACTATAAGAGGTATTGAAGGCCTTCGTACCAATTTCCCAGCTTGAATAAAGCTTTTTTCAGCACTAATGGCAATGTCATAAGCTACAACGAGAGTCTTTCCTCTCATAGACTAAATCATAGTTGAAATATCTCTATTCAAGGCTCTAAGATATTAAAGAAAAGCATGGTCATCTTGAGGCTTAACACTAGATAGAATTCTTTCCCAAGTTCTAGCAAAACGGACGTTGAAACTAGCCATAAAATCATGAGGGGCTCTTTTAGTTGTAGACAACTACTCTATGAGGGATAAATGATAAGAATGGTCTTGAAATTACTTAAGTAGTTTCTCCCCTAACTCATCCCAAGTTCTTATATTCCCAATTTCTAAGGTTTTTTACCATTGCAAGGCTTGTCCTTTAAAGGATGCAGCTAGAAGTCATAAGGCTACATCTTCATGAGTTATATTATGGACAACACAAAGGGATGAAACATATTTGATGTGCTCTGTAGGAGTAATATGATTTTCACTAGTAAATGAAGGTAAAATTTTCATGGCAGCATTCAGAATATCATGATAAACTAGAATTACTAAAGAGATGCTATTAGTAAAGGCTACGAAGTTCCTAGGTGGTTGAATAGCCATTGGAATAACTGGGATTTGAACAAAAAGAATAATACGTGGTGAAGGAAGATTAGGAGGAGTGCTACCAAAACTAGGCCTATTATAACGTAAGGTATTGCCAACTCTTCTTCTTCTTGCAAAATTCAAAGGTAAAGAAATAAAATCAAAAGGAATTCCTCTTACTAATGATCTTGTAGTCACTTTAGGCATGGAACATGCTGTAAAACTGGTCTAAAATCAGCCTTGTAGAGTCACAAAATAAATCTTTTGATCTTTAGAATAAATTATTCTAGCTTGTTGCTCTAAAAGTGACTTTCTTTCATTGTAAATCTATCGTAAATTGTTGTGATCTGCTGCAAATTAGATTCGTTATCTCTGAAAAGTGCACCCTATTGAGAGATGATAATAGGGTTTCTAAGCCTACTCTAGATCTCTAAATTTTGTAGATATAATGGAAACACCTCATGTGTGTGGGTAAACCTATTTTGAGGTGAGTCTCTAGTATCAAGGATGGTTCCTTTTTTATGTATCCTAAACTAATTGTTTTAGGGTTTTCAGGATAAAAAGATAATTGTTACTAAAATTGAAATGGGATGACACACCAAACTTGTTTAGGGCTTTGATTGAGTATATGCACAATCAAATTGAGAGTGAAAACTAAATGCATGGACCAATGGATTTCAGTAGAATATTAAGGAAAAAACACTTATGTATTGAGGGATAAATCACAACAACAAAATAACATAAACATGCACTCTAAGATTATGCAAGAAATACCAAATTTGCAGCATGGTAAAATGATTAATCATGTAATTAACATTCAAAAGAATTAATGAATGTATACACACCATTGCGAGTAATTGGAAAGGTAGAAATCAGTTCTCATTCAAATGGGGGGAAATGGCAAAAATTGTTTCAGCACTCCTATGTCTAAAAGTCCTCTTTTCTGCCTTGCAATTACACACAATATATAAAAAGTTTATTCACCCAACCCATCCTAAAAATAGACTAAAATTTGTACTTGCCCATGCATCCTATTTTAATCCTTTTTTCATAGTAATACAAGAGATAAAAAAGTTATGCAAATTACAAAGAGGCAATTTAAAAGCATGAGATATAAAAATATAGTTCAGTCAAACTTTAGTCGACTGATCTATTTTTAAAAAATTAGGATAAATAATTTGGCTAATAATATCCCTTTCTTGTTTTTTAAGTCTACTCTAATGTGCATGCAATCTATTTTATGTGACACTTGCAACTTGAGCAGTTTGCAATGATAAATTTAGTATTCTTTAATTTTTCTCCCTTGGATGCACATACAAAAATCTAATCTCCCTATGTGAGCAAAAATAATTCCTTTAATTGCAATACCTTGCAAAATATCTACCCATGTATTTTATCTACTATGGGGACAACCTTGGGTTCTGATGCTGACATCTGTGCACATACTCCATTCTGCATGTTGATAACGACATCTTTATCCTTTTGTGACTACATGTAATGTTATCTCTTGAAAGCATAATTTATTCAATTTCCAAATTTCCCACTGTGGGGACCACCTTGACCATGGTGTAAAAGCACTTTCCATTGCATGAATAATTTCCAATTGTTTTTCCTTCTATAATTCAAGGATATTAAGGTAATTTGGTTTGTTTTACGGAATATTGATTCCTTTGACCTAACATAGGCATGCATGTTATTTTAACTTTTCGGTTTTATCATGGTTAAAATGTGATCACTTGATTAATTTGATTTGGACTATAATAACATGGTATTATTCTCAATGATTGACATATATTGTATATACCTTAGTCTAAGGTCTTCTTTTGAATAATCATGATCTTTTCATCCTTTATAGCTAATCATGTATAACAACATTTAAAAGAGGTAATGATTTACCGTTTTATAATGATGGTTGTATGCATTAGTATATTTTAAACATTAATTAGGTCACTAGAAATGATTTTTTTGGATAATAATGAGGTTGGCTCCCTCTCCATTGTGAATCAACCCATTGTGACTTTGTCAGTGGCATTTAACTCACTTTGGTTTCCATTGATTCTGGGGATAATATCTGAACATTGACCTTCTTTCCTTTATAATCTGGATCATTGGTGATAGCTTTGTGGTCAGCATGTGGTTTTTGATGTGCATCATTGGATCTTTCACTATGATCATCCTCACCATTGAATTATGTACCTTGATTGCAGTGGAGTTAGCAATGACTATGGTTCTGTTTATGCGTTGTTTGATTATGTACTGAGTGAATCTAAACCATTATTTTGGTAACCCTAGTTGAGTTAGGTTACTTCATGTTGTGGTTGAGGTGAAAAAAAAATCTTGAGACGTAAGCACTTATTCATTTCACTTGCTCTCTCGAGCGAGGAAGCCCTGTCATTTTTTTTATCACCATTTTAAATTTCTTTGAGCTTCAGCTTTGTAATTTAGATTTCGTGAAATTTGACTATGATTCCAGGGCCACAATGAGAGTTTTTATTGGGATTTATTTTTTGTATCATCATTTTGAGCTCATTGTAATCATTTGGCTACCATTATTGTGCTACGAAGCTCAAACTTGGTCTTTGTGACATCTCTTGTCTACATTTTCTTGTTACAATCCGTGATTTTCTTGACACTGTTTGATGAAGAAAATTTAAGTTATGACCATATTTAAAAACTTGAAACTTCTTGCTTCAGTCCATTTGGTTTCGAAATGCACTGATACCTTGGAATATTTTCTTTTTTCCGTGTTTTCTTGTATTCTAGCATTTCAAGCTTGGACCTTGTTATGGGCATTCCTCATTATTTTTGCAACTGAAGATATTTTAAGGGTTTCAAAACTTCAAGCCTGAATGGTGAGTTCTTGTCTCTCCATTAAATGAAGATCTTTTCAAAAAATTTGTGAATAACCCTGAAATGGTTGTTAAAAGAACAAAGTATCTCTTTGCGAGTCCTGAAATTTGATGCTTTTGGCTATGTCATCAATGAGTATTCGTATTTATTATCTTGTATCTATAATTAATTTTAGAGACTGTTAGGAAATTTTCAAACTCTCTAGTAAGTTTGTTCATATGTTCTCTTCATTCGCCTTTAACTAGACACTCAACGTTTAAGGATGTTATTCTATTGCATTTTCTCCTTTTGGGTATTTCCATAAAACTAAAACCTCTTGTTAAAACTCAGATATGGAATTTTTCAGTGTTGGGTGTCTTCTTTGTATGTCTTGAATTTATCTTGAAGCCTTTGATGTGGTCTCTAAGAGAGAACTATGTGTATTTATAAAATTATTCCTAGGAGAATTGGGTCGCCATTTTGGTATTAAAACTTGGTTTGAGATCATAATGGGGAACTTTGTTTCATCTTCTCTTTCGCATGGAAAATGATTACTCTATATGTATGCTCTGAACTATGAATACTTGAATCCTGGGGAATTATGAAGATGATTCCTTTTCTCCAAATTTGGGTGTTTTTATGCAATAGTATGATATTCATTAATGTTTTCCAACCTGAAATTTTTCCTGAGCTCTTATTTTATCTAGTTATAGGTCTTTATTTTCTACTTGTATTTGGTTGTAACTTATAAGAACCTCATGATTTTTTTCAAAATTACAACCAAGATTATGGCTTTGTATTCATATCTGTGGGTTCATATATTCTGTGCATTGAATTTTGAAGCTATATTCACTTCCTGATATTATTTTTTAGCTTTGAGTCTAAAGGTCAATCCTTGATTCTCTTGTTGAACTTGTACCATGAATGAGCAACTAGAGGCTGATAGTTGTTTTTTTATTATAAATCTTGAATTTATTTTCCAATATGAAATATTATTGGAACTAATGAAAACTTAAACCTTACATATCAATGTCATGTGTATTCCTTTTTGGCCTCTATTTCCATACTGAAGAGAAATGAATTACATATGTAATCTTGTCTTTATGACCACCTTTTGGAAGTTATCTGGAGCTAGGAGCTTCCTTTGTTAGTCTAACCTATATGATGAACTTGGCATATGAATCCTTTTTTAATGAAGTTTTGATTCAATCTTCAAATATTATATGAGATTGTTGGGTTTCTTTTCTAATCTAAACAAGTATTACAATTTTTATTGTATGATTGGTTATTCATGATTGTTGTGACTCATTTTTCCTGAGCATTCTATAGCCCTTATTTATACATCATTGATAACTACTCTCTGATGAAAATTTGGATTGTCACTATAACAAATGATCTTCCACTACTGTTTGGAGTTAGTTGAAATGATACTTGAAAGCTTTTCTAATTTATTGAAATTGAAATTAAATTTTTGATGATGCTTTAAAAAAATGCAACAATACATTTCCTGAAGCAAAGCATTTCATTTACTATTTTGATTCATGTATGTGAGAAATGCATTTGTTGTATTTATTATTCTCGAGCAACTATTTCAAAACATGCATTCTAGAATTTTTTATTCTCTGTTTCATTTTCTAATATTGGCTGATAGATATTTTTCATTGAAACTATACTTTGATTCCTTTTGAAACATTAAACCTTATCTTGAAAGATTAATACATTCAGAGACCATTTTTTGAAAATAAACATGACTGTTCTAGCTCTTTTTCTGCACTTTGTAATATTACCTTCAAATTTTATTTTCCTTCGATTGTTAAGATATAATGAGTTCTCTAAAAGTCCGTCACTTTGATGACTAAAAGTCTAGTTTCCATTGGATGAATGAAACTGGTTCAATATTGTATATGGTAATCTTTCATTCCGTTGTGTGATACTTTTAAGAATTGTGAAGCATACTTGAAAGAAAGACTTACAATTGCTTGTTCATTATTTTGTATCGGCTTAAAATTGATAAGCTCTTGCATCATGTAATTTGGTTATTAGTCATTGAGAATATTTACATTTTAGCTTTGAAAATCTGCTTTATAAAACCTGAAAAATGTTCAACTGGATGACTTGAAAAATTGTAGCATTACTTTTCCTTCTCTGTTCACTATGAATGCATGTGAAAATCTCTTTGAGTTGAGTTTTTACCCTTAATCCCCTTTAGCACGATTGTAATTTTTGTACCTGAACTTTTAACTCGATGATAATAGATGTATATTACTTTTTGTACTATTTGCAATTTCAAGTATGCTTATCAATAAGTTCCATCTATTTGATTTTGTCATGCTTTCTAAAGATGAAATTCTGCTTATGAATTCCATTCTATACAACAATCATTTTTGTGTTTCATCTACTGCTTGTACCTACACACTTAAGAAAATAGTTAGAATATATTTAGGCTTTTTGGTTTCTCTTATGTTCCATAGTTTTTCCTTTTCTCTCTCTTTTCTAAAATGATTCTGGGAATCATATGTGCTGATGTAGAATATTGCTCTTATCCACTATGTAGTTGTATATGATGTATCTTATGTTTCTCATTTTAATAAATCCATCTACATGTAGTTAGATAGTACATGAGTGCTGATCAAACCATGAGCTCAATATTGATGTCTTAATTTTCATTTTTAGGTACATTGTGACTAATAGGAGAGTCGGATGAAAGATGGAGCTGGAGCTAAAGTGAAGAAGACTTAGAATAAAATACCAAGGAAATGATGGGTTTCTTCTATACTCTTTTACTTTTAAATTCATGTAGATGTACTTATTTCTTCAGTAGTTATGAGTTACATCCCATGGATTATCTAGGAAATATTATACTTCTTAATGAATAAATAAAATTTAATTTTTGTACTTGAGTTGTATACTTCATTTTGATTTTGTCTTTATGACATATATATTGATTGTATAATGAAATAAACAACTCAATCACATAATTAAATGATTTACATGCTGAAATAATGAGTTTTGAAATACCTGTAACTTTAATAATGATCTCCCTTTCTTGAAAACTACAACTATGTTTGATGTTCCCAAATTTAGCATTTCACCTAAACTATGATTCCCGCCTTCATCAAGGAAATGCATTAGTCCTTTGGGGCTTTAATGTTTCCTTGTTGAAGATGAACATGGAATGGTGATTTATGTGAGGTGTTACAATTTGTAACAGTACACATAGTTGTAGACTACATGTAGCTAATCATTTTTTGCAACTAAAAACATAATAAAATCATAATGCATTCCCCTAGTTAGGTCCATTTCATCAATGTCATCCATTGTAACAAGGTTTTGAGTTTCCTATTTTTTCACAAGTGCAAGAATTGTCAACATGCGTTATATTATCACTAGCCAAGGTAACACACTTAGCTGTGAGGAACTAAAGATATCATTAACAAGAGTTTAAGTCATAGTACAACTATTTCACTACCTCCATATTATTCGTCTAGATGCCAAAAGGAATTCATTCGATGATGAAGTTAATTTTTAGATATAACTTCGTAAGACTTGGTAGTCCACTAGGATACTAAGAAAGTGTTAGTTATACATACTCCATATTTGGTAAGGTTACATAGCAAAGTCGTTGCTTCAAACAATGACTCTTAAGGTGACTTCCAAGGCAGTGTCTACCACTCAACATGGTTTTGGACCTGAATAGAATACACTATCCTTAAAACACGCTCGGTTACCAATCCTAGAAAGGAACCACATTCTCCAGATAAAGTTTAACCATGTCATTCCTAGTTGACAGGTTCACGACAATTTCGTTAAACATACGGGCTATGGAAATAACTCAAACTAGTGATCTTATTTACTTAAGCCAGAGGTGTCATTGAGTGTAGAGATTTAAGTTCATTTTAAGGTTTTGGTTCCTTTTATGTTAAGAAATATCATGCGAGAAGTGTAGATATGCACAAGTTTTAAACTAAGGTTGATTGTTATAAGTAGGTTTCTTTTCTATATTTGCTAGTTAAATAACACAACACTCCGAAGATTTCATTATAAATTTCATAACGAGAATGCACTATAAGATATTACATTCGATTTCATTTAACACACCTATCCAAATTTTGTTACCATACGTGAATCTGAATTAAAATTACACCTATGATTAAATGCACATTTCCCAAGACATCCCTAAAACTAGCATCTCATACATATTACCAAATTTAAATTATAAACATTTTTATGACATGGAAATATATTTTACATACATACATTTTACAAATACATATATAGATTACAATAATAAACAATTAATTTCACCACGCCTTTTCACCATCTTACTTCCATCCTGCAAAACCATGTGAGCATGAAATAAGCGATAATCGTTGGCATGGCATCCACCTAGATCTAGCATAATTAAAGTTTTTTAAGTTACCATTTATATAATAATAATAATTTTCATTCGAAATGAGAGGGTTAGAGACACATATTTGTTTCATTTCATTTCACTTCATTTCTTAACCAAGGAGAGAGAAAGTGATAGGGAAGAGAGAATGCACTATTTTTCCAAAAGTTCAATTTCACACGAGTCACATGAAAGAGTTTCAAATAGTTAGTTACACGTGTCAACAGGTTTCCATAGGGGTTTCCAGTAGAGGTTTGTGAAGGCAGATAAGCATTTTGTTTCTCAAGGTTTAAATGGTGAGACGAAACGAAACCCAACTTTTCATTTTTAGCAGCTTCCTACAGCTGTAAAATGGTGTAACAAGACTCCTAAAAGGGTGTCAAAAAGAGCACATATGATCATTCAAGGTCAATGTAAGGATTTAAGTGACTCCTCACATAACAATGTATACGAAGAAATATTAACATCTCCTTTCCAGAGTTACAAAGGTTGTTTTGCGAATCTCTGAAAAATCATAATTGATCTATTTAAACAAGGAAATGGTCAACATATTTACAGGGATTTCAACTTTAACTTGTCAATAAAAAGGGGTACTATAGCAATCTAGTTTGGTTAGGAATTTTTCTAGATCATCTTAAAATGAGGTTTTGAGTTCATGCGTGTCTACCAAGGAATATTTGGATTGCGCAAGTTATGATATGACGTGTTATTATTTTAAAAACAAGTTTATTTAAAACTATCAATTCTATGATATTGCTACAGTTTAAAATTTTATTTCGTTGCAAGTGAAAAACTAAAGTATGAGAATTATGAAGGATAAGGAGATATGAACCATTCCTGAGAAAAAATAAAACATGCGAAGATGTGGAGATTGATTTCACATCCACACCAAACATTTGTCAATAGTCCATGAGCCTAATCTTGGCTCCCCTCCATTCGATGGACCAACAAGAGATAATAAACCATGTATATGCCTCTCACTACCTTCCTATTTGTGAAGATGTCTGTACCAAGAGATGGTTGACCAGATGCGAGACATTTTGGGGGACATCTTCTCTCTGAATCTAGAAACTTTTTTCAACCCACGGTCCCATCTAATAAATTTATAGAAATTGCAATTAACATTCTCAACCACATCAAGTAATTCAGAAGCCACAAAATATGTTGCACCAAGAAGAATCAAATTAGAGTTAAACCCACCAAGAGTAGGCCTAACTACACCATAACCCATTGATACAACCAAATTGAGAAGATGAGATATGCTTTTCATCACTGCCTCAAAAGTTACTGCCCAAAATGTGATTCCCATGGGCCTAATTCCTATTACATTAAAGTTTTCATACTCAAAGTACCATAATGTCATTTCAAACATTCTCCATGTAATAACAAGGGTAATGCAATTTTGTAGTTGTAGAACTGTTATCCCGTAAAATTGACAAGGGCAATTTTACAGATAACCATACCGAAATTTTGTCCCGATCCCTCATTAGGGATCCCTTGCGTTCGAAACGTTGTAAAATCCCTTCCCGAGAAACCTGGTTTTTTGAACTTAGTCTTTTGAGCCTTTTTTGGCTGGGTGCATGAAATTTCTATGTAACACCAACGTTTGGTGCGCCCCCTTTAAAACCTTTGGCGCGTGATTTTCTGTGTTAACACGACTTTCGGTGTGCCAAAGTGTGTTGAGCCTTCCCTGCGTGCGCCAAGACGCATGCACCATTGTGTTGGCACAACGTTTGTTGCACCACTTTTTGCTGCGCCAAAGGGCACACATAATCTTATTGTAACACAATGTTTTGGTGCGCCAAAGGGCGCACATAACTTCATGTCGACATAGCTTTGGGTGCGCCAAAGGCGCGCTTAATTTCCTGCTGAAAAATGTTTTCATGCGCCCTTTAAAAAGTGGGTGGCGCATTGATGACCAGCTCGCCTATATATATGTGTGTTTACGCACCCAAATGTCATTTTCACTATTCGCAGAGCACGTGATTTCCTTTCTCTGAGCCTGTCAGCCCCTGCCTCATCATTTTCAACACGTTGTGGACCCGTTCTCAAGATTTTTTCTATTTATCCAGGTAAGTGCTCTCGTCTCTTCCATGTGTTTTTATTTCTAGTTCTTCTTGCTTGCGGGTTGGTTTTTGAGTGCATGTGTTGAGCTTTTTCCCCTCCCGCATGCTGTCTTTCCCTACCTTCCTCTTTCCAGATCTGCTGGAGGAGGGCGTTATCTTGAAACAATGGTTTGTAACCCTCCTGGTTTTAACCATTTCATTTACCCAAATGGCCTTTCAAAAAGCAAAAGAGGAGAAGAAGAAATCTAAACCATGTGAAAACCCCCTTTGAGAGTGATTTAGTTCACTGTTTCCCTCTTACCTTCGGCGCATCTGTCACCCCTGCAACATGAACAAAACCCACGCTAATGGCGCACCCATCATACTTGTTGCGTCATGAACTCCTGCGCCCTCAAGGCGCACCTCTTTCACATGCTGCAAGTGCTAAACCTATGCCCCTTTGGCGCACCATCCTTCTGTGCTGCATCACATTTCCATGCGCCAATGGCGCACCCAGCATCCATGCAACACAAGCTTCATCTGCGCTAAGTACAAGTCTTTGAAGGCACAGGCGCATCCCTAATTACAATAACATCATGTTGTGTAAACCTTTCGTGCGCCGCGCCATGCTCCCTTTGGCGCATGAAAAGGTCTTGTTACACGAACCATCCATGCGCCAAAGGGCGCACCAAATTCCAATGCAACATGAAAATTCCATGCGCCAAAGGGCACATCCTGTCTCTATGTAACACAATGTTTACGTGCGCCCTTTATAAAATGCAATCTGCAGTAGGCATGCGCCATGCGCCTTTGGCGCCAGTTTAACCTTTGCAACAACCCTTTCCTGTGTGCCTTACCTATTTAGCCCTGTAAGCTGCAATTTTCATGCGCCCTGAGCCTTAAAATCTATAACTCTTTCTTCTGTTAACATTCCAATGGAAGATCAAATGGCTAATTCAACCTTTTCGGATTGGGTCTTGCTTCTTCTTCATGCAGATCAGCAACTGAGTTCGAAAGAACCTATGTCTACATCCAGCAAGAGACCCACCAAACCGAAAGGAAAGGCTAAGCTTAGATAGGAAGAGATGAAGTATAAATATCAAAGGGTCAAAATGCCTGAGTCACAAGCATGGACGTCAGAGACTAAGAATTGGGGCATATCGACATGGAGGAATTCTGGTCCAGAACTCAGAAAGTTACAAGGAGTCCATGGATGGACAAACTAATAGGCAGTGCCCTGCACTTCACCGGAGGAATCCCCATCAGTGCTGTCAACAATGAATTTATGATGGTGGTTGCCCAGTGTTACAACAAAGACACAAGATGTGTCGAAAACAGTAAGGGTGAGGTAGTCATTAACCTCACTGCCCGTCATTTTGAGATGATACTTGGCATCCCTCACCACCGGCACTTCGTGGCCGTCAGCCAAGCAGAGTGTATCAAGGCCTGGGAAGATAATGAAGACCAATGCATGTAACTAATGAACGAAGTCTACTTGAAGAACAAGAAGGTGGTAACACGGTGGCCCCAAATCATCCACCGCAGTGACTTCTCAGAAGAGCTCAGCGATACCATTACTTTCTTGAGCAGGGTCTTCAGGCTCTCTGACACCCATTACTTCCATAAATGGATGCTGTGCTACTTGGAATCAATGAATAAGAATGTGCCTGAGCAACGCTTTTACTGGGGGGAAATTATAAGCAGCACCATTTCCGAGCAGCTACAACAGTTCAGCACAACGGGAGTGTTCCATATGAACTCCTACGTGGTATATGCTGCAACATCAAAGAGGGACTATCCGGGCCTAGCACAAAGTGGAGTTTGGCATCAAGTCAAAATATATGAGTATTATCCAGAGTTGAAGCTGGAGAATAGCATCGCCCAATTTGCCAAAATCAACGATGCATTCTTTTATCACATCATCTACCTATTGAGGCCAAATCTGACTCATGGTCGTACGACCAAAAAACATAGTGGCAGCCACGGAGAAATGGGGAGGGCCTGTTCACCCAATTTCCTACATTCACCTATCTGAGGGCTGCCAAATTTTTGGGAGAGCCAACCAGGCTACCGAGGTATGCTGGGCCTAAGCTGATTCTACTGGAACTATCAAGGCAGCTGGTCACATACCACAAAAAATGCCTGAAAATAAAGAAGGGTGAAACTCCTTTCCCCCTCACAGTGGGCCGATACACATGCTCCACCCACCATAAGGTGAAGGAAATGTTCGCAGAGCTAGAGTTACTCAATTTGAAGCATGACTTCCCAGCTAGGCCCACCTTCAACCCAAGGGGCTGCTTGCCAAGGGCAAAGCTTGATCCAATCCACGTCCCTCAAATTGATGATATTTATATTGACCTCATCCATGAGGTAGAGCTCAGAAGAAAGGATCATTCTCACCTAGCATTGGCAGAAATTATCCAGTATGGGGTAGCCATTGTCCCCAAAGGCTACCAAACAATACGGAAGATGAAGTGGACAAGGTATATAATGATACAGATGGGGACGATTGGCCCTTTCCGGCCGTTGACAGAACTAAGGCTCCTCAGACAATTGAGGAAAGGGTCAAGGAGACTCTACGTAGGACAGAGCACTGGTGCCGCATGAATGGGCTGATCTACCTTGGGGTAGATTTCACAACCTCCCCATTGGGTAATGCAACTTCACAGGTCCAAGAAGCAGCTTCAAGGCAAAGGTGTAGAGGGTGAATCTAGCACCATTCAGGAAGAAGCCCCTGAAAGTCCTCCTTCCACAGCGCCAAAACAGGTAATAACTCTGGATTCGCCAGAGAAAGAAGCAGCAGGGGATAGTCCAATTGGCCCATCCACTCAGGATGTCGGCATTGCTACCACAATAGAGGTCCCTTCTATCCCTTCTTCTTCTCTTCCTTCCCCTCCTCGAGTGACTCAAGCAACCATCCCTTTGGTCGTGTCCTCCGCCCCTTCTTCTACTCTTTCCCCTGCTTCTTTGTCTATCTTATCCTCCCTCACTGATCTGTCCTCTTCCATTTCTTCCCTCATCTCCAGGATCCCTTCCCTTCCTATCTCTTCTGCAACTACAGTTTCCCTTCCTCCCGTGGACACTTCTTTGGCTATTCTCTCAATGCCGCCTCCGCGTGTCTCCATGTTTTTCCCCTCTTCTACTGCAGCTGCCCCCTCCTCTGTTTCTGGTCCTTCTTCCATAGGACCAACCTGGATCTCTTAGCAGCTAAGCCAGCAAAAGAGGAAAGTTCCCATCGCTCCGATGGTCTTTTCAGTAATTCCAACCAAAGGGGAAAAGAAGCTAGAAGCCTGTTGCATGCTTCTCTCAAAAGTACTGTAGGTGAGAAAATCATGGAAATTGCATACCCCAATCCCCTCAAGGAGAAAAAGAATCTGTCTCTGACTGATTTTACTGTGACCCAAGTCACAATGGGGACGTCTTTTGAAAGTCTCCAGGGGGAAGCTCTTTCCGTGGTCGACGCCCTCTATCAAAAAGCTTCAAGAAATGAAAGAAGAGAAAAGGCTACTAAAAGAGCAAAAAAAATATCTGCTCCAAGTCTTACAGAAGATGGGTAATGTGCCACCCACGACTGCCGCCGAAACTTCTGAGCTTCTCAGCCAGGAGAAAATCATCGAATATGTAAAGATTGGCGAGCAAGGTATGGTCGTTTCTGCGTGGAGGAGCCAGATCCTCAAGGACAGTGAAAGAGTGATCGCCGAGTTTGTCAATTTGTATCTGAGCATCGGAAAGGCAAACAAAGAGCTCCAAGCATTAGCGGGGCCCATATCAGAAGAGCTAGATCATGCTAGACTCCAACACGAGACCTTTCAATAGATGTTCGACTGTTCAGTCAAAGATCTAGTCAAGTTCAGTGTCTTCAGCCATCCAAGGGCCCTCAACAAAACCATGTCCACTCTGGACTACCGGATAGATCAGATTGAATTTATTCTGGAAAAAAATAGACAAGGTAAAGGAAGCAGGCCCTGGATGCAATGCACCAAATGGAGCGAATTGTTTCTCAACATGTCTCCAGGGTTGCTCACTCCTTCCTTTATCTTAAGATCAGCTGATGAAAACATCCGGATCTTCAAGGAGATCGCTTCTCAAAGAACAGGGCTAGAGGTCACATTTGACACTGAATCTATCAACAACTTGCTGGCCTACAGGGACTTCATCGGGTTCCTCATTGAGGAAGAAAAGGATTATTCCAAACTCCCAGAGAAGCTCATAGATGAGCGGGAGACTTGTGAAGCAATCAGCGAACTGCATAAAGATCCTTCTCAGGATCAATTTGGGCCAATGATTAACAAGTTTTTTGAATACCATACTCAGTTCCATATCTCATCACCTGAGCAGCATCAGAAGCAGGCTACTCCCCTTTCGGCCGCAGGACGATGACGACGAGTAGCTGCTTCTCCTTCTTCTTCTTCTTCTTCTCTCTATTCTTCGACTTTATTTTTGGGAATATTTGAAGTATGTTGATGCAAATGATGACATCATCAATGTTGCATCATGAGATGATGTCATCCATCAAGTTGTAAAAAGTCAACGTGACTTTTAGATATTTTGTAAATATCTTTGTAAATAATTGTTGGCTCCTTTTTTGCCTTCTTTCCTTCTCATCTTTTTCTATAAATACCCCAACACCTGTTGTGTTCAGATGGATGGATGAATATCTTTCAGATGAGAAATAGGAGTAAGGAGAGAAAGACTTTGAGCTTTCTTGTAATAGAACAAATTAGTAATACAAATATTTGAGACTTTGTGCTGAATACCTTGTGTTATATACATTAGATCTTTCTTATGTTAGATCTGTGTGAGTTTATTCTGTTGGATTCATGCTTCTACTTTTATGTCATTTATTTATCATCAATATTGCTTTGTTTATTTATGCAAGTAGGTTTGTCTCTGTTTACTACCAACCCAAAAACATAAATCTTCTGACCTTTCTGCTTTGGAATTCATTTCTTTTCTCCCTTCGGATCTGCTCCTTCTCTTCCTCCTCTCTTTCATTCCTTTCTCTCCGCAGTCTGAAATACAACCTACTAGGATGAGATCCCAAACCCCCGAAGGCAGAATACTGCGAGACTTGCATAAGATTCCTACTGGTAGAATAGCAATAAACCAGTTTCACTTTGCTGACTCAAAGAGGGGCTATGCTCTGCACACTGTTGGCTCATTTATCCATAGATCTGCCCAAGACGACAGATTTTCGGACCAACAAGATTTTGGCAACATAAACTGAGGCAGATCGACATGTGCACCTATGCATTGATCTATCTTTAGGTGGATCAGAATAGAAGAATTTTACATGGAGAAAAAAATCGAGCTAAGAATCAGGACCTGTCACTTGCAAACTTTAACTGTAGGAGGTATATAAATAGCACACTTTTGCAAAAAATGGCTCCATGTTTGTAAATTTTCGTGTGAGCTATTAATAACATGCAGGCCTATTTTTGGAGCTTTAGATAACTGAGTTTTTATAGGGAAAGTCCCCACCATATATATATCCGTAGATCTAAATTTTTGACCTGTTTTCCAGAAGAGAGATTGAGACCCTCTGAGATATAAGTCATATGTAGAGCTGTAAGAGGCAGCTTGCATAAAGAGATATGTGCGTATAATCCTGGCTGTTACTGTATCATATCCATGTAACCGCAATCGGTTTTCTGAAGAGGATTGCCATTAAATATGTAGAAAAGTACATGCTTATGAGTTTATTAATAGAAAAACTGGAAGATCATTAAGTACTGCCAATAATAAGTGTCAAATCTGCGCTACAATGTCGTAGATCGGGAGGGTACACTGGCGGGTGAACCTTGATTACACGCAGCATGAGAGCTCATTGTTTAAGTTTGATCCGACTGTTGATCTAGACCTGAATATGGCACAATTTCATTGTAAAATGCTGGCACATTAGTTCATGGATCTATATGCTTTTCCGACCGGTCGATCAGGAGTGTCTAACATCCTGCTAAGGAACAACCCTTCACAGAGGGCATCCTGGTACCTTTGTAGCATCTTACTGCTTAGTGTGAGCGCATAAGTCTAGGGTGAGTGATGTTTCCAGCCTGTGACTAGGGTAGTTATCATGGGGAAATTCTATGGGTCCTGCATCGCATTGCCACATCCAGTTGTCGAGCACCCTCACGGAAACTGAAAGTTATTTTCCCAGGATGATTTGACGGGAGTGGAAGATCGTAGCACGGATTAACTCTAACAAGTATCTGCATTCATTATGTGGATACACGTATTTTAGATGTGACTCACGAATATGCACGGCGGTTCAACATTGGATCTGGAAACTCTACACGGGCACGCAGCTGAATGGGTTCAGAACATTTTCCGGTCGGATGTATGACCAGGTTATATGAGAGCTTTTTTGCGGGAGGCTTTCCAGTAGACATTATACGAGCCTTCAGAGTTGATTGCATTATGCATCTAAGTAGAATTGGAGGTCATCGCACACTTGTCTGGACAGGAGGCCAATGAATTTCAGGCCCGATTTATGATCGTCCGATCTGATCTGGACTCATCGATCGCGGCTACGTGGTTTCCATGGCGTTCTAAAACCAGTTATATTTTGGAATATTCAATTTCTTACGTGATTCTTACTTGGAGGTAGCTGAATTCTAGTTTTTGTGGTATCCTAGTGGAGCGAGTATCTACCTAAGGTATTACTCAGGCTGCTGCCATTCAAGATCTTGATGGTAACTTGATAATACCTGAAGAGTTGAAACCGGAATGGCATCCAACTCCAAACCTTCAGACCCTTCGCCTACGAGGGCAGTCTGAACAGGCATTGGTGAAAGATGGCAGACCTAGTTGACTAGCATTAAGGCAGAGAGCAGGAAAGGCGGCTTAAGTATAATGAGTTCACGCGAGACCAGGATGATAGACGAAGTAGTTTCGTTCCCAATAACGTTTCAGAAAGTATGCCGCGCCTACCCGCAACTACTCCACGAGATAGCTCATGAAGGATCCTCCGGTCAATGCTTTGGCCGTAGATTGACGTGAAGCTAGAGCAGTATTATGAAGAACCTCCATCTCATATTGGCAAAGCATGATCAAGATGATCGGTGAGCCGACTTGTGACTCTACTATTGAATACATGGAAGTTGATGCCAGGACAGAATACTGACCTGAGGCCACAAGTGTACTCAGGGCTTAATCCAACTAGTGACCTAGCCTTTACGCTTGGTTTTACCAGTATCGCAGTATGACAAGTAATCAACAAGTGAATGCCCATGGGAAGACAGGAGAAGGCCGTGTCAAACGTGCCTCCAACCATTGCTAAAACAGGTAATCCATCAATGGTAGGACAGACTAGCTGTCAATGTATATTTGGAAAGAAATGTTTTTAGGCACATCATCTGCACCAGAATCAGCCCCCTCATATTCACTATCAAGATCAGTAACCCTGGATTCCACCATCGCGAGGAGAGTGGACTCATTCCCTCACCAGCACAGACCCTATAGGCCATGTTTGATATCATAGTACCATGCTAAAAATACCAAGAGCCACATGTCTGAAGCTGAGTACCTGTCAGTCACCGAATCCCAGAACAACTGGATGTTGATCAGATTTCTAGTTTGATCACTCTAAGAATCCAGTATGATTCAGAGTCAAGCATGGGTACTATCTCCAAGCAGTGGGACTTCCTACTTGAGATAGGAATCCTTTCCAGAGAAAGTTCCTCCTTGAATCTCGCATAAATGTTGCCTGCAACATTCTGCATCTAATACAAGAGAGAACTAGCTATTCTAACCTCTCCCTCCTAGGGACCAGAGAGATGAGAATGCATAATTTGAAATCCTACACTACATAATTGATTCACCAGAAAAGGAGGGTTCGAGAGTAGTCGTCCAAATGCCGTGAAAAATTCGCCCATGCTTTAGGTCTCACCCTTACCAGAGCCTTTTGGCAGATGTTATTCCTTGGAAACTAGCAAGCAAGTGCCGTTGATTGGCAATAATATTTCAAGCACGCGCAATTTGCATTTGTGGAATTCCCTGATAAGAGGGTAATAGAATAGACACAATATACTTGTCGCTGACATTAAAGGGGCAAGCCTAATGCAAGGAAACACAGCTGGGAAGAAGTTATATGCAGCGAAGTTGATGGATTCTATCGCATATGGACTGATCTGCACAGCTCAATCTATTCCAAGATCAAAGGCCTGGATCACCATGTAAGGAGTCCATTAGAAGGGCCAGCAACACACTGGCTTCACAAAGAAATACTTGGTCACTAGCTCCGAAGACCCCAAAGCTCAGATCCTTTTTTAATCATCAGGGATGGGAAACTACTTCATTGTCTAGAAAAATGAGACGGATAAGAGACGGGAAAATGGAAATCTCGAAATCAGTCCTTCAAGGATCTGTAATGAGGCATCTGGACCTTGCAGTTTGAATGGGTAGTTGCGCGACTAGTGGATGTGGCGCCCCATACTGTGCTGATATGCTCCTGAAGAGGAGGTAATGATGACCATGCTCTCTTTCAAATTGTAGTCCCAGCTAACAAATAACAATACTGTTCTGAGTATGAATCCACTGTTACTCGGTATGCAATCCGCAAAGGAATTTAGGAATTAAAAATCCAAAAGTTCAAGGTGATTGCTGTGAATTGGTTGCTCAGAAACAAGATTCCAACGGTACTGATTTTGTGCAATTTCGTAAAGAAATGCAGAGGCTCATGGCACTATCATAATGCAGTATGGGACAGCTATCAAAGAATTTGGCATGCGTTTTCTGTCAATAGACGGCAATTCCAAGAGCATCAAAATGACATGAGCCGATTCATGTGGCCATTTCATTTATCTCTCATGCTCCCACACCTTAGGTTTGAAAATTAGACAAATACCAACATTTTGAGGCGTAGTTTTCCGCCCGAGCCCGTGCCAGACAACTCTCAGCATTGGCATCAGTATCGGACGATCGATAGTCAAAAGTCATTGCCGTTTTGGAAAAATCGGAAAATTTTGACCAAACGTTGTACTTTTGAAGGATCCACTGACACGTGTCATGATTTGATTGGCCCTCGGCCTCTTCAGGAATCAATCACCGGTCAAAACCACGAATCAAAAGAGAATGACGGCATATGTCAGCTCAAAGGAAATAAAATTCCGAAGGGCCTGGTTTCTCTGGAACGATTGTTCGACAGGCATGACCATTTTGTGAAAAAGAAGAGGCGAGATGATCCTAACTCATCCCCAGAAACCGAACTGGTTAATTTAGGTTCGGAGACACATCCACAATTTGTGAACATTGGGAAATGTTGCGCCCCAGAAGAAAAGCGGAAATTTGTCAAGCTGCTGAAGAAATGTACATGGATGTATTGGCATGGTCCTATGCCGATTTAAAGTCCTTCAAGCCAAAGGACGTTCAACATGATATCCCATTAAAAGAAGACGTCAAAGCCTTTCGCCAGAAGTAGAGGCACTACAATCCTAAGATCTCGGGCACTATCCAGGCCAAAATTCAGAAGATGCTGGATGCAAGAATCATCTTCCTGATCCATCATAGTACTTGGGTAGCAAACATTGTACCAGTACGCAAGAAGAACGGTGAAATACACATAATGCGTAGATTTTCAGAATCTGGATCAGGCGTCCTTAAAAGACAACTACCCACTTCCAATAATGGATACATAGTTCTGCAAGGAGTGACTGGATCCGAGATGTTATCCATGCTTCATGGTGATTCAGGCCAATTTTCTTAGAATTTGTAGTCTTGATAACACTGAACAATCAATTCAAAAATATGAAGCCCTCCTCATGATGAATATGGTTAGGGTACTATAGGCATCAAACAATTTTGGTGATGCCGAGGTCGGTTGTCAAGAAAGTAATAGATTAATTTTAGGTGCCACTTTTCAGCTTGAGGCTCAAGCACTATAGGCATTCAAAGGTATGATGGTACTACAGGTCGAATCCTTTAATGATTTTTCTGACTTCAACTGATGTTCTCTCATGAGTAAAATGAAGTGAATCATTGTGACTCATCTTGTAGCAAGCATCTGGCCTTGACGACTCTGCAGCCTATGGGATTTCAATAAAGACAAAAAAGTTTGATTTTTGGAGTCACAGAAGGTAAGCTTCTGGGGCATGTCGTAAGCAAGATAAGGAACAAGGATAGATATTGGAAAGTATTTAATGATGCTATTTAGAGCCTTACTTTGTTTCTTGGAGCAAAGCAATTACTGGTAGTTCAATATCTTTCTATGGAGGGAAGTGATAATCTTCGAATCGGGAGTATTTTGTGGATGACTTTGCTAAAGAAGGGACTCGTTGGAGTCACCGAATCTCAGAACCCCTGTCATCAAATTGAAAAGATTTCTAAGATCCTGATCAATTTCTTGTGTCTCTCAAGTGTGATTGGATAACATGGGTACTATCTCCAAGATGAAAAAAAAATTGTTGCTTGAAAAAGACCTCCAGAAGAGTACTCTTGGTGTCTTGCTGATTTTAAGAAAAAAATACCTGGTACCAATCTGAACAACTAATGCAGGATAAGCTAAACTGTTCAAAAGTGTTAAATTTACTATAAGAGGACCAGGGAAGAGAGAATGCATCACTATTGAAAAAATAATCTAAATTGGTTGGCATATTCACTAAGAAAAGAGGATGGGAGAGTATCTCCAAATGTGTGAAATACAGAGGCATCAGTGCACTACCACTAATGCAGCCTATGACAGTTCACAAGCATCTTAAGAAAAATTTGATGGTAGTATAATATTTCAATACCAGGCAATGATAATGAGCCCTTTTAAAATGCTAAATATACAGGATATCATTGTAGCCCCATTCAAGGGGCATCTCTGACATGCAAGGAAACACAGCAGGTGTGAAGATAAATACACAAGACTGATAAGGTTTTCCGCTTCATAGACTATGCCAGTTCAATTATTACAAGCATAAGGGCAAGGACTCATTGATGCAAGGATCAACTACACTTGCCTATCTGGAACACACTAGCTTCACAAAAATTTTGATAGGAGCTACATTTACCCAAAAATCTCTCCTCACTTATACGATGAGCCCAATCACCAGGTCCAATTTAACCAAAAATAGATGTAGAGAAGAGAAGATAGATATGTCAAATCAAATCTGTCCTTCAACCACTCCTGTAAGGGCCTTAAATTCCTATGGAATGGTTGTCTCATCACTTGCAGGAATCCCCATACGTTTGTGCTGCAAAGAAAAGAGGCGATGATGACCTGCACTCAAATACCTCCCAGCTACCAAATAAAACACTGTCAATATAGCCACGTTTTCTTAATTTCACATCATGTATCATTTGTGAACATAATCTGGAATTTATCATATTATTTGCACGGGCTCTAGAAACACGAAGCGCTAAATTTTGTGCAGGTTGCTGAAGAAATACATGGATGTGTATGGCCTGGTCTAAATGCCGATCTAGAAGTGTTTTGGTGCCTAGTGAATGGAAATTTCTTGGACATGATCATGACGTTAAAAGAGACGTCATAATCCTTTTGACATAAGCAGAGGATACTATAATCCTTAGATCTAAGTGCACTATGTCATGCCGAAATTCAGAAGATGCGTGGATTTAAGAATCATTCTTCCTGTTCAAGGTAAAGTTCCTTCGTTACTTTGTCAAACATTTTTTGAGATGCCAAGCACATCAAGAAGTTATGGCCGTGAAGTTCCCGGAAGCAAGATTTAAGTGGACTTTTCGAAACTGTGAATCAGGTGTCATTCAAGGATTGGTCCTACGGCCTCTTCCAATCAATCGATCTAAAGTCCCACGCAGTGACTATGTCCCAATTTGGTTATCCATGCTTCATATTGTATTGGTATTTTAGGCGACACTCAGATTCGGCAGGTCCTCGCCTAGAAGATCGAAGAAGGCATTGAAGCAGCCCATTTATTTCATTAGACTTCCCTTAAGACTGATTTCGTCTACAGATTCGAATGCCGGTTTCGGTCCATCTAACCAACTTGGTCCCATTTTTCAACGGAATAAATGGATTTGGCTTTACATTCTCAACTCTCGTATGATGGACGGTATCGTGCATCTTTGGTTTATCTAGTGAGCATCACTTAACTGTGTTCCTCTAAAAAACGAAGGATCATTGTGATCATTTCGAGAGCCGCAAATTGTTGGCCAGATTGTCCAAGAGTATGCAATTTGGATTGTCTAACCTTCAAACCCAAGGGAAATGGCCGTTTTTTGGCTGTCCCACACGTCCCAGAAAGCGACCTGAAGCAAGACGTTAGCCAATTTTCGCGAAGGATACAAAGGATTGTCCTATTGCTAACAATGTTAATAACATTTTCTAGAGGACTTACTCTTTCCTAAATACAAGTTAGAATGAATATGGTGGACCCTTGAAACATTTCCTACTTTCTTATGTATCAAGGTGAACTTCCTGGATCATCTTAATTATAAGAAAATTATAATTCTAAAGCTTAATTTGCTGGATAATCACTCGCCACATATTAAACATGATGAAGGGGACACCAACTTTCAGATGGAGTGAAGAGGGGAAAAGGTCGTTTGAGGAAATAAAAGCTTCTATTGCTCAGGCACCGGTCCTGGTATGTCCCTGATTTCTCCAAAGATTTTATCATGTATAGTTATGCATCTGAGCATACCCCATGTGTCTGCAATATTAATGAAAAAGAATTCAGAAGACGTTGAATCCCCGATTGCATTCATGAGTTCTCCTCTAAAGCCTCAGGAAAGTAAAAATGACTCAACTGGAAAAGCATGCCTTTGGGTGATTGTCAAAGCAGTTAAGAATTTCAGGTACTATATTTTAAATTCTCATACAGTAGTACTAGTTCCTGACACGGCAGTGAAGTCAATCCTAACTCAACAGGAGTTAGGGAGCTTGCGAGGAAATTGGATTGCAAAGGTCCAGGAGTATGATCTGGATATAAAACCAACCAAGCTGGTGAGAGGCAAGGGCCTATGTCAGCTTATGGCTGAAAACAAAGGTTCCAGAAAGCCCTAAGGATAAAGATGACTGTACTTGACATGAAGCGCAAAGCCCTCTAGATGAAACTCATTCTCTACCTCTGGTCATTATTTTTTGCAACCAGCGATGAATGGTATTCAAATAGGATTGCTTTCTTTCTCACTTACGGTGAGTGTCCAATTCACCTAACCAAGCATTTAAAGGAGAAGCGCACTACAAAGCTCAGGGTAAGCACAAGTATGTCATCTGGGATGACGGTTTATACAAGCGTGGAATAGATGGTGTCTTCCTGCGATGTGTCGACAAACCCCAGCAGGTGAGACTGCTGGAAAGTAATTTCATAATTCAGCCTGTGGAGGCCATTTCTCTTCCTCTGTAACTGCACACAAGATCATTCGAGCCAGGTACTATTGGCCGAAATGCTCTTCCAAGATACAGCTACCTAGGTAGCAAAGTGTGAACCTTATCCAGCAGTTCGTCGGCAAGCCCAAGCTGGATGACCTTTCCCCTAAGGCCGGTTATTATCAACGAGCCATTAAGGAAATGGGGAATTGATTTTATTGGCGCACTCAACCCCCAATCGAGTGCCGAACATACTTATGTCCTATACAGCAACAAATTACTTCACTAAATGGGTGGAAGCCATGCCTGTCAAACATGCCACTTCTGAGGTTTTTTGCAATTTCATTAAAGAAAATATTATTGTCAGGTTCAGCGTGCCCAACAAGATTGTTGCTGATAATGCTTCTAACTTCTCCTCACGAGAAGTTATTAGTTTTTGTCTATGAATATGGAATAACTTTGGCTCATGCTTCAGATTATTACCCTCAAGGAAATGGTCAAGAAGAATCCATACAATAAAAACTTGGTAACCATCATACGAAAGCTGGTGGAATGTTCTTACAATCAGTGAATCCTGGCACAAGTCATTCAATAATGATGCTTTGTGAGTAGATCACATTACTCCTAAGAGGTCTCTCGGTATGTCACCTTTTCAAGTGTTATATGGCACTGATGCCATAGCTTCCCATTTCTTAGTTGAACTCCCTGCTCTACGCTTGGCACGAGCCATTGAAGATGAAACTTTCCAGAATTCTATAGAAAAGAGGATCATGTATCTGACAGAACTTGAAGAAAAGAGAGTAAGGGTGGTCAACAGGATCACCGAGCATTAGAATCAAGTCAAGAGACTGTTCGATAAGAAAGCCAAGGAAAGGGATTTCCAAGGTGGGAGATCTTGTTCTTGATTCTGGGACAAGCGAAGAGAGCCAAAGGGCATGCACGGAAAGTTTGATTCCCTGTGGAGAGGACCCTTCAAGATCAAGCAGCTCAACGGAGAGAATAGTTTCTATCTCTCATATCTGGATGGGACTGAACTCCCGCTTCCCTATAGCGGGCGGCATCTGAAAATACATTTTAGGAAGTAGAGCTTTCTCTCTTCTTTGTACAGTTTGCTTTAGGTTATGTGTTTGTTTTCGTCATGTGTTTGCTTTTGGTTTTCTTGCGTGTTTCCATTGTCCTCCCTCCGGTCCCCCCTTGTTTTTGACTCTGTTACCCAACGGATAGGAACAAGTGATCTGGGATTCTCTACCCCCCGAGTTTGAGCTCAGGGATAGTCCCCAGAAAGAGCCAGCTGTTATCCCGTAAAATTGACAAGGGCAATTTTACCGATAACCATACCGAAATTTTGTTCCGATCCCTCGTTAGGGATCCCTTGCGTTCGAAACATTGTAAAATCCCTTCCCGGGAAATTTAGTTTTTTGAACTTAGTCTTTTGAGCCTTTTTTTGGCTGGGCGCATGAAATTGCTTTGTAACACCAACTTTTGGTGCGCCCCCTTTAAAACCTTTGGCGCATGATTTTCCAGTGTTAACACAACTTTCGGTGCGCCAAAGTGTGTTGAGTGAGCTTTCCTTGTGTGCGCCAAAAGCGCATGCACCTTCGTGTTGACCATAAAGTTTGTTGCACCAATTTTTGGTGCGCCAAAGGGCGCACATAATCTTATTGTAACACAATGTTTTGATGCGCCAAAGGGCGCACATAACTCTCATGTCGACATAGCATTTTGGTGCGCCAAAGGGCGCGCTTAATTTCCCCTGCTGGCAAACGTTCTCATGCGCCAAAGGGCGTACGCTTTTCCCCTGTCGACAGCAACTCTCATGCACCCTTTAAAAAGTGGGTGGCGCATTTATGACCAGCTCAGATTTATATATATATATATATGTGTGTGTGCGCGCCCAAATGTCATTTTCATTATTCACAGAGCACGTGATTTTCTTTCTCTGAGCCTGTCAGCCCCTGCCTCGTCATTTTCAACAAGTTGTGGACCCGTTCTCAAGATTTTTGGCTATTTATCCGGGTAAGTGCTCTCGTCTCTTTTCATGTGTTTCGTTTCTGGTTCTTCTTGCTTGCTGGTTGGTTTTTGAGTGCATGTATTTGAGCCTGGCTTTTTCCCCCCCCGCATGCTATCTTTCCCTACCTTCCTCTTTCTAGATCTGCTAGAAGAGGATGTCATCTTGAAACATTGGTTTGTGGAAAAGGGAGGGATGGTTTTAGACCGTTTTTATTTGCCCTAATGACCTGTCAAAAAGGAAGAGAGAAGATGAAGAGATCTGACACCATGTAAAAACCCCCTTTGAAGAGTGATTTAGTTCACTGTATTCTCTCTTGCGCTTTGGCGCATCTGTCACCCCTGCAACATAAACAAAATCCCGCGCCAATGGCGCACCTATCATGCTTGCTGCATCAAGTTTTCATGCGCCCTCAAGGCGCGCCTCTTTCACATGCTGAAAGTGCTAAACCTTGCGCCCCTTTGGCGCACCATCCTTCCCCTGTGCTGCATCACATTTCCATGCGCCAATGGGTGCACCCAGCATCCATGCAACACAAGAGCTTTATCTGCGCTAAGTACAAGTCTTTGAAGGCGCAGGCGCATCCCCGATTACAATAACATCATGTTGTGTAAACCTTTTGTGCGCCGCGCCATATTCCCTTTGGCGCACGAAAAGTTCTTGTTACATGAACCATCCATACGCCAAAGGGCGCACCAAATCCCAATGCAACACGAAAATTTTCATGCGCCAAAGGGCGCATCCTGTCACTATGTAACATGCAATTTTTGTGCGCCCTTTATAAAATGCAATCTGCAATCATCCATGCGCCATGTGCCTTTGGCGCCAACTTTATCCTCTGTTGCAACACCTTCTTCCTGTGTGCCTTGACCTATACAGCCCTGTTATAGCTGCAATTTCTCATGCGCCCTGCGCCCCGAACCTTAAAAGTAACTAACTCTTTCTTCTGTTAGTACTTCCAATGGGAAGATCAAATGACTGATGCAAGCTTCTCTACGGATTGGGTTTCGCTCCTTCTACGTGCAGATCATCAGATAAGCCTTAGAAGAACACATGTCAACGTCAAGCAAAAGACCTATCAAACTGAAGAGGGAAGGCAAAGATAACGGAAGAAGAAATGAAATACAAATATCAGAGGGTCAGAATTCCTAAATCATAGGCAGAGTGCAGATATGGATGTAAGGGATTCTGAACTAGGTCACATTGACATAGAGGAATTCTGGGTAAGAACTCATAAAGTGACAAGGAGTCCATGGATGGATAAATTGATAGGCAGCACCCTGCACTTTGCCAGAGGAATCCCTGTTAGCGCCATGAATAACGAGTTCATGATGATTGTTGCACAATCCTTACAACAAAGACACGAGATGTGTCGAGAACAGCAAAGGCGAGGTAGTTATAAACCTTAGTGCCCGTCATCTTTGAGTTGATGCTTGGAATCCCTCACCACCGAAACTATGTGGCTGTCAGCCAAGCAAGAATGCCTCAAGGCTTGGGAGGATAACGAAGACCAAGTGCATGCAATTGATGAATGAGGTCTACCTTGAAGAATAAAAAGGTAGTGACCCAGTGGCCTCAAATCTATCCACCGGAGTGATTTCTCAGAGGAACTCAGTGATACAATCACTTTCCTGAGCAGAGTCTTCGGTCTTTCAGATGCTCACTACTTCTATAAGTGGATGCTGTGGTACCTGGAAACAATGAATAAGAATCTACCCGATCAACGCTTTCTGCTGGGGGGAGATAATAAGTAGCACAATATCTGAGAAACTGCAACAGTTCGGCTACAACAGGAGTGTTCCATATGAACTCCTACGTAGTGTATGCTGCTAGCGTCTGAAAGGGATTATCCGGGGCTAACCCCGAAGCGGAACTTGGCCTCAGGCCAAAATATATGAATACTATCAAGAGCTGAAGCTGGAGAACAGCATCACAACACTTCGCTAAGATCAATGATGTTTTCTTCTATCACATCATGTGCATGTTGCGGCTGAATTTGACTCATGATCCGTACGAACCAAAAACATAGTTGGCAGTCACGGAGAAGTGGGGGGCCTTGTTCACCCAGTTTCCCACGTTCACCTATCTGAGGGCGGTCAACTTTTTGGGCGAACCAACCAGGTTGCCGAGGTATCCTGGACCTAAAGCTGATTTTACTGGAACTATCAAGACAGCTCGTCACATACCATGAAAAGTGCCTCAAGATAAAGAAGGGCGGAACTCCTTTCCCCCTTACAGTAGGCCGTTACACATGCTCCAGCTATCACAAGGTGAAGAAGATGTTCGCTGAGCTAGAATTGCTTAACCTCAAGCATGATTTCCCAGCAAGGCCTACATTCGACCCTAGGGGCTGTCTACCAAGGGCTAAGCTTGATCCGATTCGTGTCCCTCAAATTGAGGATATCTACATTGACGTTCTCCATGAGGTAGAACTCAGAAGAAAGGATCACTCTCACTTAGCATTAACGGAAATCATCCATTATGGGAGTGGCTATTGTCCCAAAAGGCTTCGAAACCACGGAAGACGAAGTAGACAAAGTATATAATGACACATAAGGGGATGATTGGCCCTTCCCGGACATTGACAGAAGCAAAGGCTCCTCAGACAATCGAGGAAAGGGCCAAGGAAACTATGTGTAGAACAGAGCACTGGTGCTGCATGAATGGGTTGATCTACCTCGGTGTAGATTTTATAACTTCTCCTTTGGGTAATGCACCTCCATGGTCAAAGAAGCAGCTAAAAGGCAAAGCTGCAGAAGGTGAATCCTAGCACCATTCAGGAGGAAGCCCCTGAAATTCCTCCTTCCTTCAGAGCCTGAACAAGTAATAACCCTGGATTCGCCAGAGAAGGAATTGGCAGAGGACAGTCCTATACGCCCATCCACCCAGGATGTCGGCATCGCTACAACTACAGAAGTCCCTTCTATCCCTTCTTCTTCTCTTCCTTCCCCTTCCTCGAGATGACTCAAGCAACCATCTCCTTTGGTTGTGTCTTCTGCCCACTTCTTCTACTCTCTCCCGTACCTCTTCGTCCATCTTATCCTCTCTCACTGATTTGTCTTCTTCCATTTCTTCCCTCATTTCTGGGCTCCCTTCCCTTCCCATGTCTTCTACAGCTGCGGTTTCCCTTCCTCCCGTGGGCACTGTCCTCGGCTGCTCTTTCAATGCCGCCGCCACATGTCTCCACGTTCTTCCCCTCTTCTACTGTTGCTGCTTCCCCCCCTCTGTCTCTGGTCCTTCTTCAATAGGACCAGCTTGGATCTCTTAGCAGCTGATCCAGCCAAAGAGGAAAGTCCCCATCGCCCCGATGGACTTTTCAGTCATTTCAGCTAAAGGGGCAAAGAAGCACAAGCCGGTTACACGCTTCTCCAAAAGCGCTGCAGGTGAGAGAGTTATGGAAATAGCCTACCCCGATCTCACTCAAAGAAAAAGAATGATCTTTCTCCGGCATATTTTACAGTGACCCAAGTCACAATGGGGACATCCTCTGAAAGTCTCCAGGGGGAAGCTCTTTCCGCAGTTGATGCACTCTGTAAAAAGCTTCAGGAAACGAAAGGAAGAAAAGAGGCTACTGAAGGAGCAGAATAAATACCTGCTTCAAGCCCTACAGAAGATGGGAAGTGTGCCTCCCACAATTGCCCGCCGAGACTCCTGAGCTGCTCAGTCAAGAGAAGATCAATGAATACTGCAAAGATCGGCGAGCAAGGTATGGCTGTTTCTGCTTGGAGGAGCCAAATCCTTAAGGACAGTGAAAGAGTGATCGCCGAGTTTGTCAATTTGTATCTAAACATCGAAAAGGCGAACAAGGAACTCCAAGCATTAGCGAGGCCTATATCAGAAGAGTTGGAACATGCCAGACTACGACACGAGACCTTTCAACAAATGTTTGACTGTTTAGTCGAAGATCTAGTCAAGTTCGGCGTCTTCGGCCATCCAAAGGCCCTCAACAAAACCATGTCCACTCTGGACTATCGGGTGGATCAGCTTGAATTTGTTTTGGAAAAGATCGACAAGGTAAAGGAAGAGGCCCTGGATGTAATGCATCAAATGGAGCGAATTGTTCTCAATATGTCTCCAGGGTTTCTCACTCCTTCCTTTACCATGAGGTCAGCTGATTAAACCATCCAGATCTTCAAGGAGATCACTTCTCAAGGAACGGGGCCAGAGGTCACATTTTACACTGAATCTATCAACAACCTACTGTCCTGTAGGGACTTCATCGGGTTCCTCATTGAGGCGGAGAAGGACTATTCCAAACTCCTAGAAAAGCTCATAAACGAGCGGGAGACTTGTGAGGCGATCAGTGAGCGGCACAAGGATCCTTCCCAGGATCAATTTGCGCCAATGATTAACAAGTTCTTGGAATACCACGCTCAGTTCCATATCTCATCACCTGAGCAGCATCAAAAGCAAGCTACCCCCTTTCGGCCGCAGGATGATGAAGAAAAGTAGCTGATCCTTCTTCTTCTTATTCTTCTTCTTCTTCTCTCTCTTCTCTGAATTTCTTGTTAGAATGTCTAAAGTATGTTGACACAAATGATGACATCATCCATGTTGCATCATGGGATGATGTCATCCATCAAGTTGTCAAAGTCAACATGACTTTTAGATATTTTGTAAATATCTTTGTAAATATGTGGTTGGCTCCTTTTTGCCTTCTTTCCTTCTCCTCTCTTCTATATATATTGGAATACTTGTTGTATTCAAAAGGGTGGACATTTTTTAGATGAAAATAGAAGTGAGGAGAGAAAGACTTTGAGCTTTCTTGTAACAGAAGAAAACAGTAATACAAATATTAAGACTTTGTGCTCAATAGCTGTGTTATGCATCAGACCTTTCTTATGTTAGATCTGTATGTGTTTAATCTGTTAGATTCATATCTACTTTTCTGTCATTTGCTCATCAGTATTGCTTTTTTTATTTATGCAAGTAGGTTTGGCTCTTTTTACTACCAACCCAAAAACATAAATCTTCCGACCTTTCTGCTTTGGAATTCATTTCTTTTCCCCCTTCGGACCTGTTATTTCTTTCTCCTCTCTTTCATTCCTTTCTTTTCGCAGCCGGGAATAAATCTACTGGGATGAGATCCCAACCCCCGAAGGCAGAATACTGTGAGATTTGCACAAGGTTCTTGCTGGTAGAATAGCAATAAACCAGTTTCGCTTTGCTGACTCAAAGAGGGGCTATGCCCTGCACACTGTTGGCTTATCTATCCATAGATCTGTCCGGGCAACAGATTTTCGGACCAACAAGAACATCCTTCTAAAATATAATGTATTGATAAAACCAAATAACCCCGCGCAATAGGTATGCAAGAGACATGAAAACATAAAATTTCATGATTGGAACCATCTTGCCTAGTAGATAACCCATGGGATTATTTTTTCCAAATTTCCTTTCCCTCCATTACCAAACCCTTAAGGTTTGGTTAAAAACAAAATTAAAATACAAGTTATACATTCCTTTCTTCAAAATTACAATTGGATGTGGTGAAAAAGTGGTGGAAATTTCATCTCCACTAAAATCAATATTTACAACACTAGGCTAATTGGGAACTATGGTAGATGGGCGTCAGATAACTTCACCTTTTTTGCACCATTCCATCTTGGCCACGTCTGAAGTACAATAGATGGTATGCTAAACCAAAAATATTATCTTAGTTATATGCTTAAAGATAACATCTTGGACCAATCCGGTGCAGTGTTTTGTGCTTGTGTGTTTGGATGTGGCTTTCTTTGTTCACCACAAAGTAATATTTTCAAACTTAATAAGCATTATTTGGACACATGTCTTCACTTCCTCCATAATTGAGATATGCATTTCCATTTTCCTTGAAAGTGACACGTTTTTAAACATGCACTGAACCGTTAACTCCAACACCCACAAACATAGTCACCATTGAAGGCACCAAAAACATCCATGACGAATCCATTCTATATGCAGGGGTAAAACTAGAGCTTTCTCCATTCTTCCATGGAGGTCATCACTAATTTTTCAAGGTTTTATTTAAACAGATCTTCCACAGCACAATGCAAAGTGCCTCCTTAAGCCTAATATTTTTCTTATTTTACACACAACAGAAAGCGATGGCTAGAAGATGATTTCTTCTTAGAGACAAATGATCCCACTTCAAATGCAAATACAGATCCAAATAAATCAATATGTATTCTATTCAAAAATTATGCTAGAGGCGTATGAATAAATCCTTCTAACAGAGGCTTTCCCATCACTATCTATCACTTTCATGTCCACAATTGCATGGGTTTCTATCAAAGCACATGTAATTATCCAATTACTACTAAATTACAACGTAGACCAGGGTTTTGATGTGGTAAATGTGTCTGGAATTCAGATCAAGTGCTTGGATAATTATGCAAGGAAAATGACTGGTCAAAAAGAATGTTCAGGTTGGACATGCCCTGTCAAGAAGCATCCTACATGACAAACTTCACCTACCACATGCTAACACCTCCTCCCAATTTCTATCTCATCCACCAGGTGACATAATTTCATTCAAAGGTTTTTTTTTTTATATTATACTTCTTTTTAGGAATTACATTTCCCTTCCATCATAAGAGCATCGTCCTCGATGCAACACAACACTGAATATCGAAGGGTGTGTAGGAAAGAAATTCAATAATGATACATGTCATTTGACAAAACAACTTATCAGTACAATGCGACCACAAGGAAGCAGCTAAATTTGGTAATATCTTAAATTTTAATTTTCTCTGAAGATTGGAAGTTCTTTTTTTTCTTTATTACATTTCATTTCCTTTAAAGTATTTATTAATGTCAACTCTCAGTATTTCATTGTTTAAGATTTTAGTTTTCTTATGTTCGTAGGTACCCAACATAATTGACACCACATTACCACATCAAGGATAAACACAACACTAATGGTTCATAAGACATATTTTTATATACTTCCACAACTATATAACATCACAAGAACTCAAATAACCCATGGGAGGAACATACATAGCCCTCACAACATAATAATTGTCACACATGATTTTGACACAAAGGCACTCATAACATAATCAGATTACAACAACATGGAATTCCCAACATGTACACATACAGGGGTTTCACATAACTCAACCATAATTCTAGCTATATAGGGTCAAGATGTAAACAACATCATACCAACAATAAGGAACATTAATGGTCAATCATAAAAAAAACACAACCAGTCTCACAACAGTATACATAAATCATAACACCAATACCATACACCTCCCAAATCATCACAAAACAACTCCATTTACATCTCAAAGAATCACCACCAACTACATAAAAATAAAAATTCAAGTACACTAATCACACAAATACAAGTATCTTACGACTCCCTCAAATATATTATGCTTCCCTCAAGTCTCTTATGCCTCCGTCAAAGCATCACAAAAAAAATCCATATACCTCATAAGCAATAAACAAAGATAAATTTTCCTTTCCGCTCCCCAAAAGAGGTTAGTCGCCCTATGGCCTTGGGCACAAAAGGTTTAAACACCTCTAAAAAAAGTGACATAATAACTCATGGTTCAACAAACCATAAGTTATATGTGACTCCTTGGGAAGTACCCCTATGCAATGAAGCGGGTCCATAGGTTCTACAACTCCACACTGAATTCCATGACACTATTCCAAAACATTATGACATTAGAACCAACATAACAATCTGTGTTAAATACCAAGTGAAATAAATGCCAAGCCTTGGGATAGGCTATAAAAATTTTAAACTTGATATGCAAATCGAATACTAAGAAAATAAAATGGCTAATTATCCATAATTAGTGAAAAAATCCACATGTTCGTGCAACAACCAAATAAAATGGCCAAAATATAAGAACACGTCAATCAAGAAAAATGCTGGTTCTAGCAAGAAAAAAGAAAATGTTCATTTTTAGAACAAAATACGTATATAGAAATAGCACATCACGATAACTATGTGTCCTTATACGACCATCAAAGGGGTACTAAACAAGTTGCTGGCACTCGGACATCGAGCCTCAACTCGTAAAATAAAATATCAAATAACACAATTATTAGCACCTCTGTCTGAATCATCCCTCCACTACTTCCACAAGGCTCAACATAGTCATAACTACACTTAGGTTGAATCCATACGATAACCATATAGGGAGAGAGAAAGGATTACAAGTCACCATCTAGTAAGCCTAAGGTGTATACGAAACACAATATGCATGACATCCGCTAAGTAAGTGCCATACATACAGAATGAACAAAAGTGGATTTTCAGCCTATGTAGGACTCCACCTCCTATCTCATACTTGGCTTCAGTGACTTGTTAATGGTACACATTTCCTCAATCCAAACATACACATTTTATTGATTTCCCTTAGAATCAACTAGTGTAAGGTTCACAACAGAACATATAACTACATCAATAACACAATGGTGGTTCACGCACATTAAGCATAACATATATACATGGTATCTGTATAGGGTAAATCACAATCATTACATTTATGCATTACAATACATCATGTTATCACATACTGTACCCAAAGTACAAGCACTGTATAGTAGGGATCATACATTCACCATATGCCCATAAATCATTAAATGAGCTATCATATATTACATGGATTATACCTATGAGGAAAACAATGTCTAACATTACAACATATGGTCAATTGAAATCACAACATTGTGACACACATGATTCATCACAACATGGTGAGGACATCACAATATAATCATATTCACTTTACACCAATTTTTTCATACAATACATCAATACACCATCATATCACATAATGCCAAAATGCTCCAACCCTCTGCAATCCACAATAACATAATTTTCACACACAACAAGGTAGTACATCACCCATGAATTCCTTATTTAATCCACGAAAAGGAGAGTGAATAATCTCATCACAAACACATCAACACGATAAAAATATGTACTAAGTGACATGCACAACATGTGTGTTCATAATATCAAAACTACAACGTTGGTAAAAAAACAACATATATCACATTACTCATCCAATCTCCACAACCACCATACAGAATCATCACAACTCCAATCTATCCCAAAATTTCGAGAGCATGAAACTTCACTCTAATACCATATGTAACGCCCACATTTTAGACACACAAAAACAACAGTAAAAATAAAGGAATAATTTTTTTGACTTGCATTGAAGTTTACATGACACCACATGAGATTACTTAGGACAATGCACAACCCATGATATGTTTTCACAAACATTAACCTGCATAAATAACATGAAAAAAAATGTGATGCACAACAAGGTCGCTCTTTTTTTTTGTTCAGATGAAAAGGCATAACATGATATTTTTTAAATTACACATTTATTAAAATCATGTTTCAATATTTAATGTAAGTTCTAGGAAGGATCATAATGTGAGAATCATACAATCCATTTCCTTTAGGTAGATTTCCTCTATATTGTTTAACATTTAACTTACGGTGTAACTCATTAAATAAAGATCATCTTCATTATATTAATTACTTATTTAATTATTCATTTGTTAATAGGGAAATTAGTTACACACAAGGCTATTTACATACACACACGGCTACTCAGACTTATACCCAGGATTCTCTCCTAAGGGTATGCATCTTGATCTTATATCATACCTTTGTTACACAACGAAACTAGTGTAACCAAAGGATGTGAAGTTCACCTTTTTTTTTTAAGGATTTAGGGTCAAGCTCCCTTCATTTATTGATAAATTGATAATTGAGTTATTACACAATAAGTATTATAAGAAATATAATATTTATCCATAACGAGAGGGTTTAATAGAATTTCAAGGAAGATCATGTTTCACTTTACCTGTGGGATAACATGTCACTATCACACTTCCCAAGGAAAAGCATAAATTATTGTTTTATTATAGTTATGCTCCAACAATTAATTAAGGATTCGATGATACTTAACATGGCAACATACTTACTTTGTTTCTAGATTAGGTTTCCAGAGTATTGTTTTCATCCAACTCAAGAGGGTTTTCCCTAGGTAGCTTTATATGCCTTTTGTAATATAGTGTGTAACCTATTTGATAGTCATAACGATCTAGGTATATAAAGCAAAAATAATCTTCTTCCTCTAAATAAATAGATTACAAATAATAACATTATGCTTCACACCTTCAAAGGTAATTTATGTATCAAGTATTACCGACACTAATGAACAACATGCTTTTACTCATTCTTAAATGGATCTCAAACTAAGACTTATGTAGCGAACAAATGACCTTCTTTTACATTTAATACAAGTATCTCATTACATAGAAGTAAAATCTTATTACATCCATGAATAATCTGTTATCTCAAAATTTTCCATCGAATAAATTATTCGAACACGACGCTACATAGGAGATAATCGAAGGGTCGGCTCAGTATTGCGAGCCCAAATTTCAAGTCCAACAGTCAGGTTGCAAGTGGGACTCTACAATGAAGGAGTAGGGTCGGAAAAGGATCAAACGAGGTCAAAGAAACCAGAGGCTCAAAGAAGGAAAACGAAGAAAAGCTCAAAGTTTTTGAAATTAGCCACATACGAGTCAACTCAGGGCTGAATATCAGACTCACGGAAGGTTCCACGCATCATCCTGGCACAACTACGAAAGGACATGTCAAAACAAAGACCCCAAATGTGCATGGAGCTTCCATGTGTCCCAAGTCAAAAACAGGATAGAGTCGGCCGTTGAAAAGTCCAAACGAGTGGAAAGAACCACGTGTCATCTCAGTGTAATTTTAAAAGTGAGAGCCCAGGAAGGAGACTCAAAATAGCACCAGCTCTCCACGTAGTCAGGGTCTAACAGAATTCAAATGGTAGCGGGCCCAAATCAGCTAAGTATAGGAAGATCGGTGAAATCCCCCACATGTCTCCATGATGCAACTTCAAAGGAAGGATCAAAAGCGGAGGCTCTAAATTTGCGTCAGCCCTCCACATGTCTAAGAGTCAAAAAGTGGATAGAACCGTCCGTTTAAATCAACTAAGTATGAAAGGATCGGTGGAAGCCTCCATGTGTCTCAGTGGTGCACCTTCAAGGGTCAAATCCAAAGGTGGTCCTCCAAATGAGCACGAAGCTTCCATGTGTCCCAAGACCAAGAAAGAAGAAGTCAAGGGGAAGAACTGACCATTAAAAAGTCTAAACAGAGCAGAGAGAGCGGAAGGTGCCATGTGCCTCAAAGACACAAATTCAAAAGGTGTGACCCAAAGTCTAGTCCCAAATGAGCACGAACCCTCCACATGTCTCATTGGCCTGACTTCAAAAGGCATGGCCCAAAGAAGGACCTTGAACTAATGCCAACCCACCATGTGGTCAGAGCCTGAAAGTTGAACCACCCCCAAATCGGTTATGTATAGAAGAGCCAGCGGAATTCTCCACGTGTCTCCTTGACCCAATTTTAATGGATGAATCAAGAGCGGGTTCCCAAATGAGCACGGTCTCGCCATGTGGTTAGAGTCAAAATGGGGCAGATCAGGCCCAAATCGGCTAAGTATAAAAGAATCGGTTGAAGGTGCCACATGTCGACTCAACGTAACTTCAAAGGTAAAATCTGAAGGGATAGTCCCAAACAAGCGTTGAGCCTCCACGTGTCTCGGGTCAGACATATGTCCCCACCAAAAAAAATGGAATTAGCCAAAATACAAAGAAATAAAGAAAATCCACAGAAGGAGCCATGTGTCTCTTCAGCTCAACTTCAAATGAAAAATCTAAAAGTAGTCCCCAAACGCATGCTAGCTCTACACATGGCCATGTTTCAAGTCAAAGTAGGAAGGCGAGTCACCGGAAGTAGTTTGAATATTTTGGATTTTGTTTCGAAAAGGAACAAATTATAAAATTAATCCACACCTTCACCTGTGTCAGGCCTAAATTACATGCGGGGAGGCGTGCCTTAGAATGATTGTTATCCAAAAGAGTGCTGACGGGCTTGGGGAAGACTTTTCGCCAAAGTGGAAAATGCGGGCCAGCGGGCCTGAAGATGACTGTTGGGAAATGTAAACTTACGAGACTGAAGGAGTTTTTTGCATTTTTTTGCAACTTTCATAAAAGTGTAGTTTGCAAGTGCGGGCCTGCGAGCCCGAGGAGGTTCATTCACCAAAATGGTAAATGAGAAGGTTGCGGGCTTATGCGGACTTTTGGGTAAAAGTTTATTTTCAGTCCTACAGGGCTGTGGGAAGTTTTTTTATTTTTGTGTCTTTTCAAAAAAACTGCAGTTTGTTTTTTTGATTCCATGGATCTTCTTTGCTAAGATTACATTTTCACCATTTTGCATAGTCTCAATGCAGAATCTTCAGGTGACCATATCTTTTGATTGGAAGCTTGGATTTGAGAAAGAGAAGAATTTTTGGAAAGGTATTGACATCTTCTACACCATGGAATCCTAAAAATTTAATTTTGACAAGGTTAGGTGGGTGAAAAGTAAGAAAACATATTTCATGCCATCAATGAAGGATCTGATTGCTTCAACTACCCAGATCTGATCTGATTTTCCATCTTTTCTTCTCCAACACGCCAAATAGACCGAGGGAACCAGAATTGATAGATTGTAGGTGGATTTACAAGTATTTGATGGATGGTGGTTGAGATTTAAATGAATAATCTAGGTTCTCTTCTTTCTCTCTAGTTTTCATCATCTATATATTGTAAACACTTCTCATTTGAGAAGGGAGACATTCTGGGATGTGGGGAAACTCTATAAATTTGTTTCCCAACTCCATTTGAGATGTAATCCTTCTCCTACACTTTTCAAGTGTATTTGTGCCTCTGAGCATCCATGTAATGGTCCATGCACCTCATAGAGCAATAAAATCATTGTTTTGTGGTGTTCTACAACCATTTCTCATGTTTTGTTGTTTCTCTGTGGCTCTCCATTTCATGTTTTTTTCCTGTGCATGTATTTCAAGTTCAAAAGTGTAAGATGTCATGCTTCATGGAGTTTTGATAGAAGATTTGGATCTGGGTTTGTGTCACTTCTGTCTGACCTCTCTCATCTCTTTTTCCCCCTATTTCATCCTCCCTCAGTAGAGTATCTCGCCACTTCCTTTTCTGGTGTATCACCGCTTAGTGTAGGCTCTCTCTCTCTCTCTCTCTCTCTCTCTCTCTCCTTGTCTCCTTAGAATGGTTAGATTAGGATAGATAGGCTTTTCCTGCACTAGAGTAGCTTTTGGTTTCTCCTGAGGTTTATCTCAAGTCTGTAGGTCCCACCGCTTGAGAGATGGTCAAATTTTGTGTAATCACACTGAATTCCCTACCCATATCGAAGGCCATTTGGGAGTGCTATGATTTTGCATTAACAATTTTGGCACGCCCGATGGGACAGATCCAAAGCACCTTACCACTTAATTTCATCAAGTTGATCTGTTCTTGGTGGGATTCAACCTTTTGAGGCACATGCAAAGCACATCTGGCAACTCCATCTAGTCATCGACCCATTCTTTGAGTTGTAGACCTTTTCCATCCATTTCGACCCATCTTCATTCACCTTTATTTCCACATCTTTCATATTCTACCATTCATGAAGTTGTGCAATCATGACTTCATTTCCTTCTTGGAACTCAAACTTACATCAACAGCAATGTAGTCCACCTTTAATGTACTTTTCAACTCCCAAAAATCAACATTATGATCAGATCCTGAACCATTATGCTTACCCATATGAGCAAGTTCAAAAACAGTTTGGCCATTGATCTTATCAAGAACAAGAGGACGCATAGAATAGTAATAACTACACTGAGGATGTTGATTTAGAAGAGTAGATTCAAAAATTGGAGGCACGCATGGTACATTCAAGGCCTACAACACAAATGAAAGCATTTAGGATTGGTTATAGGGAACTTTTTCCATGGACCGGCCCAATGCTAGGACATTATAACCCTTAAGAGAAGATTGAATTCATGGTTGAAATGTTTCCTCACCTTGCATAATGCATTGAGGATATTGAGGCATATGGGAAAAGTGCGAGACAACCTTGTCAATGGGTAAGTCAGTCACCGGCTCCTTTTCCTTCCTTTTCTCTTTCTCCAACTCTGTTATTGCAACAGTGTTATGAGTCTAGCTTCCCATCTACCACCCCTAGCATTGAATTCCCTTCTCCATCCCCTAGCCTTCCATCTCACCTCAATTCTTCTTCCCTTTTCCCTTTTGGATTCAAGTAACCCCTGCCTAGATGTACCATAAATGAACAACCCCCTACCAATTCCCCTTCCCCAACCAACATCATCATGTTCTATGAATGTAGGATAACTAAAGAATGGTGTGAATCATGCAACAATGCCTGGGAAGAGGATATCATATGGGAAGCTATTTTAGAGAAAAATTAGTTAGTTCCAAAAGGCACAATTCTGAAGAAGACTAAGTTACTTATAGAGGCAAAACCATGTGTGCCACAACTTTGCATGCCCCAACATGTAAGCACTCCCCTTCAGAAGGAGAACCATATACTTCTAGAGGCTCCAAGTGTGGACCAGGTCACATAAGAAACTTTAGTTCTTCTTCCTACTTTATCCCCTTCAAGCTCTAATGTCGAAGAAGAGTTTGAGCTTTCAAACTTCATGTTTGAGGAAGAGGAGAACCATGGTGAGAAGGTTCCAAATTAGGAGGATACCATGGAGGAGGTTGAGCACATGTAACTAATCAACAAGGAGGTAGATTGTCTGTCAGACTTGGAAGATTACTTTGATGGAGAGGAGCTTGAGGAGATAACATCATTTTATCCTCCATCATCAAGCTTCCAAGCACATGAGCCTACTACCATGAAGGAGAGCATTCAAGTACAACAACCTGCACTTCATAACAATCCTCTGGAACCAAGGTTGGAAGATATGAATCTTCCATGTTCTTTACAAGAGAAGGAAGGGAAAGGGAAAGAGAATGTCATCATCTCTCTCACACCATCCACCAGGAAGGTCAGTAGGAAGACTCCATTTTTGGAGTTGACATTCAGAACCATGGGAAAATTCAAAGGACCATACCTTGCCCAATCAGGTACTTGGCTTCATTAGAGCCAAGGGAGAAGCCAAAACTAGTCATGTACACTTCAAGGCATGAGGATGAGTATCAAATTACCAAGGATCAGCTGCAATGCCTCTTCAATCCAAATATAAAGCAACTAAAAGATGTATTTGTCTTGTTTCTAGTTGACACCTTGATGATTTTGGTGGAGGATCAACTTATAGTCAGTTTTTCACTCATACAAGAAGCCATATTCAATGTCAAATCATTTGCATGGTTCCCCTTTTGAGAAAGGGAAGCTACTTCTCCCTGCCAAGTGAAGGATTTGTTTGAGTCCTCTCTCTCTGGTTAGTGTTGGAGTAGGATTATATTTGTTTTCAACAAAACGAGTGCTTTTGCACACTTTGTATGTCTCATTCGAGGCATGTATGATTTTACCTTTGTATATAAGTTTTTTTCGTATTGCTCCAGAGGTACAAAGGCCAAGCCCTTCAATATTCATGGTAGAGAGACCTATAGTTTCATGTAACATTTGCTAATTTAAAATGATCCAAATACAGAGAAACTAAAATCAGATTTCGATGGAGTCCAAATGCAGGCAGTCGGGATCACGGTTTTTGGGACAAGATCAGTATCAAGATATCATTCGTGACTCCATGTAAAATGGATACTTCAAGGCCACCTATCATTTCATCTAGTAGGTAGATGTCCCCATGATTCACCAAATTATTATCCCAATATTTCCCCCTGGAAAAATTAATCAAGCATGACCCTGCACTGGAGATAATCAAAGGGTCGGCTCAGTATTGCGAGCTCACATTTCAAATCCAACAGCCAAGTTATAGGTGAGACTCTACAAAGAAGGAGAAGGGTCAGAAAAGGATCAAACGGTGTCAAAGAAACCAGAGGCTGATAGGAGGAAAATGGAGAAAGGCTCAAAGTTTTCAAATTTAGCTACATATGAGTCGACTTGGGGCAGAACAGTAGACTTGCAGAAGGTGTCACACGTCAACTTGGTGAAATTCTAAAAGGGCACATCAAAATGGAGACCCCAAATGTGCACGGAGCTTCCACATGTCCCAAGTCAAAAAGGGGACAAAGTTAGCTGTTGAAAAGTTCAAACGAGCAGAAAAAACCACGTGTCAGCTTGGTGTAATTTTAAAAGTAAGAGCCCAGCGTAGAGACTCAAACTAGCGCCAGCTCTCAACGTAGTCAGGGTCCAACAAAATTCAATTTGTAGAGGGCAGACTCTATAATGGTAGCACTACTTATTTAATAATCTCTTTGTTAAATTCTCAATCAACTTAAAGTGCGTATTACATTGAAAACTAGATGTGCACTTGCTTTCAGTAAGTGACAAACAACGAAACATCACATCTCTAACTAACGTGATCACTCTAGGATTGAAGGAATTTTACCAAAATACCATTTGTTATAACTTTTATGGGAAATACTATAGAGCAGTCATTACACATACAAAGATGTATAACATTATAATCCAAACAAGTAGAGCAATAGTCATACTAGCCAAGAAGCGTATATGATAAACCGAGTAACCAATGAATAAATGAATGGTCATATTCTATCTTCGTTCACTCAAAATAAATACTGAGTAGTTTATTTGAATGAGCGGTATAGGTGAATGGAAAATCAATAAATTAATACAAACCGATAACTTATAATACCTTATCAAGCTGGAAGTGTATCTCTATAGACAAACTAACTAGATACATCACCAAACCACCTATTATTTTGACTATCATGAGTGACAACCATGTAAAAATTATTCTAGCATGCAGTAAGCTTTTATTAACTTGAAACAACTATTATTATTCTACAATGCAATACTTGTTCACCACTAGTTACAATACTCCTACCTACGGATTAATTAATTAGTTTACTATTTTCCTTACAACTTAAGCATTCCGTGGTTACAATGTTTTACAAAATGTAATGAAAAACCAAAAATACATATATTTATATGTCATAGACAATTTACACAAACAAATACAGTTCTTCATGATTATTTGAAATAACTTGCAAAGGCCAATCGATCCCAACATAATAATCATTGACATACTATACACTTTTGCATGTTATATACTAAGTAGATCAAAGATAACAAACAGGGCATTAAACGCCACTAAATTCCTTATAACCTGAAAGGTATTTGTGTATATCGAATAGGTCTTCAAACTCTTTTCCTCCTTGTATGTTTAAGGAAATATGTATAAGAAACACAATCGGCCAAATAACCCAGCCAATCACGACTAATTCATTGAACAAGTACATAGAACAATACTAACTAGACCTGGTTTAATCAAGGCATACACCTGGGTGACTATTAAATGTTAATAAAAAATAACAATAGAAAATAAGCCTATTTTCTATAGTAGACAATTCATAATATTTCCATGCTACCTCATGAAGGAATTTAACTGAAAAATACTATATCAATTACACCCTTTATGTAGTCAATACTTAGTTCGGTATCACAATGATAAGGTATAAATCAACAACCCAGATAGGTGATATAATGCTTTTCTAGATCTGCACTCTGTTTCCATTAAATCACACACTCTGTTCATTATTCTATTTATAGCTCGAATACCCAAGCATATAAGTATTTCTACATAAAAATGTTCAATATTCACACAAAACCGAAGGCATCACATATTTCATGTTATCTGACCCATTTTCCATAATGCCAATAAAACTATTCGATTATATTTCTTAACAAAACTAGTATAGCTTGAGGATTAACCCTTGACAGCTCAATGGAAGAATTTGAACTATTTCAGTTTATATTCACAACACCACAATCATGTAAAATGATTTAACCATAGGAAAAATATTTATGCAATATTATTTTTCAAGGATAAGTTCAAAACCACCACACAGATCCCAAGCAGAGATGCCCATAATCATAATAAATCAATGATGTAAAAAACATTGTCATTCCATGCACGGAATAAAAATAGATAACAAAAAGAAGGTATGAATGATGCATTCCTGTAGGTTTTGTCACTACCAGAATCCTCTCCACCATCTGCCCAAGAAACTACTTCATTCTTCTTCTATGCATTCCGTCAAATGATTTGTGTGATTTGCCTAGAAGCACGTACTTCAAATGACTTGGTTGAATTATCTCTCTTATGATACAATGGATTTCCTCCCCTTCTCAAAACGAAATGGGGTGTTTTTATTTTTGATTGAATGGCATAGCCCATTGATTCTGATATATCTTTAAAATCAACTCTTTGACAAGGAAATTTAATCCATGTATATGGATCATTTTTATTGGGCATAACAACATAAATAAATCAAATGCCAGGATATTGTTAATGTAGTAAACCGAGCAGAGTCTTAAACCCACCAAGCTGAAGTACTAGATGATGAGTCGAGTAAGGAACACCACTATGAGATCATGATATAGAACTCACAATGTACCCAATAGAACTCTAGCTCAACTCGGTGATGGAAAACTAAATAAAAAAAACCACTTGTGCATATCCAAAAATTAGCGCATTCCACCAGACTATCTTCACTTGAGGAATTTTGACAAAAAATTGGCATAATTTTTGTATGCACCCTCTCTTTGTGTTCTCGAACCTTCCTAGGACATATACGTAGGACTTAGAAGGTTTGGCCACGAACCTGTCCTGCATGGATGCATTCATATTCATACATGTTTGCACATTCTAAACCCATTGAAATAATTCCAACTGCCTATATTTCATAAGTGATTTGATAACTAACTTTCCAACTTCTATCTAGCATCTAGGAACTCTGTTTCACCATCTACAAGTCTATAGTGGTGGTTCTTTCCTTTGGCATACCTGAAACCAACAAAATCATGTGTAGAATAAACCTTCAAAAATTTTTGGAAAGATCTTCAACAAGAAGTAGTACATATACCCAATTGAATCCTATTTCATGGAATTCCTGATTATTTCTAATCTTTTCAACAAACCATTTTGTGCATATCCTATAGTCGAAGTTGCATACAAAACCATGCTTTTATTTATTTTTATTTTTAAATGCATTTTGTCAAACATTGCACGTGCCTTGAGAAAGGTTCCACATTCTGCATTGACGTCTCTCTTCTGAGAATTTGCAACTACAATATCTGAAAAAAAATCCTCTATATTTTATGCTTTGTTGGGCATCCATACCCTATTTATGAGCTCACAGTTTGGCATAGGTCGGGAGCATTCAAGAAAATGTAAAACGATCTATTTAGAGACCTATTTTTAGCATATGGTGAATAGTGTGACAAACCTTAGAGCTCTCCCATTCCTTTGCATGCTTTTACACTTGCCACACTCCACCACCATGCCCATTCACTTTCCTAAATGACCAATATTACTCCAACCTACTCACAATGTCTTCCCACTTGCCGAAAAAGCACTCCAAGCACATTAAGGGACACAAGGTTAGGTTATGAAGGCCCACATACATTTTTAGAAGCCCATATTCCTTAACATGTAAATATTTACTCCACTCACCCAACTACTTCTTAAACACATTGGACCCTTTATTTTTAAAATCATTTTTTTTTCTGTACTGGGCACTACACTTTCCCCCCTTGTAATAGCATCGTCCTCAATGGGAAACAATACCGAAGATTGAAAGGTAAGTGGGAAATAAATTCAATAATGACACATGTCGTCTAACAAAACAACTTGTTGTTACAACACTACCACAAGGAAGCAAGATAATTTCTGCAATATCTTAAATTTTAATGTTTTGTGAAGATTGGTAGTTAGTTATCTTTTACTTTTCACTTAGTATTTTTCCTTTATAAAATTTCTATATCACAAACTATTAATGTTCATTGTTTGGAATTTCAATTTTTTTATGTTCCTGGGTGCCCAACAAAAATTGACATCACAATAACGCACTAGGGCCAAATACAATACTAATGGTTCATAAGACATCATGATATGTATCTTCAAGACTATATCACATCACAATAACTCAATTGAACCATGGAAAGAACATACATGACCCACTCAATATATTACTTTTCACACACATGCTCCTCACCCAGAAGTACTAGTAACATAATCTGACTATAACTACATGGAATTCCCAATAGGTACACCTATAAAGGTTTCAAAAAACTCAAGACCATAATTGTAGTTACATAGTGTCAAAGGGGATCAAAACATACCCTTAGTGAGTAGCATCAATCGTCGACATCACAAAACATGACATGAATCACATGAGTACAAAAAAATCAAACTACCAACACCATATATCTCCCAAAACATCACAAAAAAACTCCATATACCTCCCAAAACATAACCAAAAACTACATATACCTCCCAAACATCAAAAAACAATCTCCATATACCTCCAAAAGCATCATAAAATAACTACATGTACCTCTCAAAACATCATAAAGAAACTCCATATACCTCCCAAAACATCACAGAACAACTCCATATACCTCCTAAGAAATAAAACAAAGATAGATTTTCCTTTTCACTCCCCAAAAGAGGTCGGTCACCCTATGGCCCTAAGCATATAGAGTCCAAACACCTCTAACCCAAGTGACATAATAAATCATGGTTCGACAACCCACTATTTATCTGTAAATCCTTGGGACGTACCACCATACAATGAAGCGGGTCCATAGGTTGGTTCAACCACTCCATGGTACATCCCATGACCCTATTCCACACATTATGAAATTAGAACCAACATAACAATCCGTTTCAAACACCAAGTGGAAAAATACCAAGCCTTGGGTTAGGTTATAAAACTTTTAAACATGAAAATGAAATTTAAAACTAAGTAAAAAAATGGCCAAATATCCATAGTTAATACGAAAATCCACATGTTAGTGCAATAACCAAATAAAATGCCCAAAATATAAGAACACATCAATCAAGAAAATTGTTGGTTCTAGTAATAAAAAAGAATTTTCAATTTATGAATAAAATATGCATATAGAAATAACACATCAAAATAATTGTGTGGCCTTATATGGACACCAAAGCGGTACTCAACTATTTATTGTCACTGTGACATCAATCGTCATCTTGTAAAATAACCTATCAAATAACACAACTATTAGCACCTCTGTCTAAATCATCCCTCCACTCCTTCCACAAGGCTCAACATAGTTGTAACTACACGTAGATTGAATCCATACGATAACCATATAGGGAGAGATAAAGGAGTACAAGTCACCATTTATTGAGCCTAAGGTGTCTGGTAAACACAATATGCATGACATCCGTTGAGAAAGTGCCATACATACCAAATAAATAAAAGTGGGTTTTCAACCTATGTGAGACTCCACTTCTTATCTAGTACTCGGATCGATTTACTGGTAAATGGTACACATACACCTTTTACCAATTTCCCTTAAGGTCGGTTAGTGTAAGTTTCACAACATAACATATAACTACATCACTAACATAATGGTGGTTCATGCACATTAAACATAACATCTATGCATGTTTTCTATGTAGGGTAAATCACAATCATTACATTTACGGATTACAATACATCACGTTATGATATACTACATCCAAAGTTCAAGTACTGTATAATAGGGATCATATGTTCACCATATGCCCCTAAATCAGGACATGAGCTATCACATATTACACAAATTATACGTATGAAGAACACAATTTCTAACATTACAACATATGGTCAATTTCAATTACAACATGGTGACACACATGATTCATCACAACACGGTGATGACATCATGATACAATCTAATTCACTTTATACCAATTTTTTCATAGAATACATAAATAAACCTTCATATCACATAATGCCAAAATGATCCAACACTCCACAATCTAAAATAACATTATTTTCACACACAACAAGGTAGTACATCACACAAAAATTCTTCATTGAATCCATGAAAAGGATAGAGAATACTCTCATCACAAGCACATCAAAAGGATAACAAATACACACTAAGTGACATTCACAACATGTGCATTCACAATATCACAATTACAATGTTCATCACATAACAAAATTTAGCACATTGATCTTCCAATATCCACCACCACCATGCAAAATCATCACAACTCCAGTCCATCCCATAAGTTCAAGAGCATGAACCTCCACTCTGATACCATATGTAACACCAACATTTTACACACACAAAAACAAATATAAAAATATAGGAACATTTTTTATTTACTGACATTGAAGTTTACACGACACTATAAGAGATCACTTAGGACAACGCACAACACATTATATGTTTACAGAAACATTAATCCACATAGAAAACATGAAAAACACTTGATGCCCAACAAGGTCACTCTTTTTTTTGTTCAAGTGAAAAGGCACAACATAACGATTCAACTATAGTATAATCTTATAGATAGGGTCTTCCCATAACACGATATTTTTAGGATTACACATTTATCAGAATGATGTTTCAACCTTTAACATTAAAGTACTAGAAAGGCTCATAATATGTGAATCATATAATGCTTTTCCTATTTCCTAAATTTCTTTTACACCGTTTATCATTTCATCCCACGGTGTATCTTGTTGAATAAGGATCATCTACACTATATTCAATTACTGGTTCAATTTGTCTCATTCGTCCATAGGTATATTCATTTGCACATTGGGATAATTACATATACACACACGGCTACTAGAGTATTATACCTTCGGATTCACTTCTAAGGGCATGCATCTAGATCTTTATATATCATACCGTCTGTTACGCAACGGAATAAGTATAAGTCCAAAGGATGTGAAGTTCAATGTTATTTTTTATTTAAGGATTTAGGGTCGAGTTACCTTCATTAATCTATAAATTGATAACTCAGTTCTTGCACAATAATTATTATAAAAAATAGAATCTTTATCCATAGTGAGAGGGTTAAATTACATTTAAAGGAAGATTATGTTTCTCTTTGCTTATGGGATAACATATCACTATCACACTACCCAAGGAAAAACATAAATTATTGGTTTATTATAGTTATGGTGCAATAATTAGTTAAGGATTTGAAAGCAATTTAACATGGCAACATACTTCGCTTAATTTGTTTCTAGATTAGGTTTCATGTAAGTATTGTTTTCATCCAACTTAAGAGAGTTTTCCCTAACTAGCTTCATATGCCTTTTGTAATGTATTGTGTAACCTATTTGATAGTCACAATGATCTAGGTTTTTAAAGGAGGAATAATCTTCTTCCTCTAATGAGCAATAAATTACAAATAATAACATTATGCCTCATACTTTCAAACGTAAGTTATGTATCAAACATTAACAACATTACTAAACAACATGGTTTTGCTCATTCTTAAATGGATCTCAAACTAAGACTTATGTAACGAACAATCAACTTTAATGTCACATTTAATAAAAGTATCTCATTACATAGGATTACAAACTTATTACATCCATGAATTATCTTACAAATGAAAATAATAATCAATTTGCAACATGTTCATTAATCAAATACAACATCCAACTCGATTCATACCAATCTCGCAGAATCCCTTTATAAAACTGATATCATATTTATGCATCGTTAGTCCCGAAGAACTGGCATGACCATTTCAACCTTTCACTTGTTTTAATCATATAATACATACATGTTATAACAATTTGAAAGAAAACAAACAATCTACCTTTAAAGGTAACACTACTTCTTTAACAAACTCTTTGCTAAATTCTTAAACAACTTAAAGTTATTATTACATTGAAAACTAGATGTAAATTTTTTTTCAGTTAGTGAAAAACAACGAAATATCACATCTCTGACTAACTTGATCACTTCGGGATTGAAGAAATGTTACCAAAATACCATTTTTTCTAATTATTATGGGAAAAACTATAGAGCATTCATTACACACAGAAATATGTATTACATTATAATCCAAAGAAGTAGACCAATAGTCACACAAGCTAAGAAGTGTATATGATAAACTGAGTAACCAGATGAATGAATGAAAGGTCATATTCTATCTTCATCTCCCTCAAAATAAATATTGATTAGTAGTTTATCTAAATGAGCGGTATGGGTGAATGGAAACTCAATAACTTAATCCAAATTAATAACTTATAATACCCTATCAAACTAGAAGTGTATCTATATAGACAATACCAACTAGATAAATCACTGACCCTGCTTATTATTGTGACCATGTCAGAAGTGACAACTATTTAAAAATTATTCTTGCATATAGTAAGCTTTTATTAACTTTCAACAATTGTTATTATTATACAATATAATACTTGTTTATCATTAGTTACAATATTCCTTCCTATGGATTAATGAATTATTTTACGATTTTTCTTACAACTTAAGCATCCCGTGGTTATATTTTTTTTTACAAAATGTAATGAACAACCACAAATATATATATATATATATATATATATATATGTATATATATATATATATATATATATACATATATACATATATATATATATACATATATACATATATATATATACATGTATATGTGTATATATATATATATATACATATATATATATACATATATATATATATATACATATATATATATATATACCATATATATATATATATGTCCTAGACAATTTACACAAAAAATATAGTTCTTCTTGATTATTTGAATTAACCTACAAACGCCAATTGAGGCCAATATAATACTCATTGACATACTATACACTTCTATGTGCTATATAATAAATAGATCAAAGATAATAGAACATGGCGTTAAATGCCACTAAATTTCCTTATAACATAGAAGGGATTTTTGTATAACAAATTGGTCTTAAGACTCTTTTCCTACTCGTATGTTTAAGGAAATCCGTATAGGAAACACAATCGTCCAAACAACCCAACCCGTTATTTATAAGTCATTAAACATGTACCTAGAATAATATTAACTAGACCCAATATAATCAAGAAATACACCTAGGTGACTATCAAACGGTAATCCAAATTAACAATAGAAAATAATCTTGTTTTTTGAGGTACATAGTTCATATTATTTCCACTGCAACCTAATGTAGGAATTTAATTAACGCTTACTATATCAATTACACCATTTATGTAGTCAATACTTAGTTCAGTATCATAGTCATAAGGTATAAATCAACAACCCAGATAGGTGATATAAGGCTTGTTGTGATCTGCACTTGTTTCCATGAAATCAGACACTATATTCATTATTCTATCGATATCTCGAATACCCAAGCACATAAGTATTAATGCATAACCATAAATAATATTCACACCACACAGAAGGCACAACATATTCCATGATGCTTGAGCCATATTCCATAATGCCAATAAAACTATTCGATTATATTTCTTAACAAAACTAGTATAGTTTAAAGATTAATGCTTGACAACTCAATATAGGAATTCAAACTATTTCAGTTTATATTCACAAGACCACAATCATGAAAAAAGATTCTTCCATAGGGAAAATACTTATGCAATATTATTTTTCAAGGATAAGTTTAAAACCACCACACAGACTCCAATGATAGAGTTGCCCACACTCATAATAAATCAATCATTCAAATAAAATTTTCATTCCATGCGTGCATACTAAAAACAAATAACAGAAATAAGGTATGAATGAAGCATGCCTGTGTGTTTTATGGCTACCAAATTTCTCTTCACCATCCGCCCAAGAAAACTACTTCATTCTTTTTCTAGGAATTTTGTCAAATGGTTTGCATGCTTCACCTATAAGCACGTAGCTTAAATGACTCGGTTGAATTATCTCTCATCTGATCCAATGGATTTCCTCTACCTTCTAGGAAATGAAATGGTGTTTTTTGATTCCTAATTCAATTACATAGCCCATTGTTTCTAATATATCTTCTAAAAACATCTCTTTGATGGGGAAATTAAATCCATGTATATGGATCATTATTGCAGGGCGTAAAGTCAAAAATAAGTCATGACACCATGATATTGTCAATGTAGCAAACCGAGCCAAGTCTTAAACCCACCAAGATGAAATATTAGATGATGAGTCGAGTAAGGAGAAACACTATGAGCTCATGATCTAGAACTCACAATGCACCAAATACAACTCGGGATAAACTCGGTGAGGGACAACTAAATAAACAAAACCACTTGTGCATATCCAGTAATGAGCATATTCCATGAGACTATCTTAACTTAAGGCATTCTGAAAAATAGTTGGCATGCCTTGTGTATATGCCCTCTCTTTGCATTCATGTATTCCTAGGGAAGAAGTACATATTCAAGTAAACATGTATAGAAGAGCCAAGCTTCTGGAAACCTTCCTAGGAAAAATATGTAGCACTTAAAAGGTTTGGCCATAAACCTAACCTGCATGGATGCATTCATATTCATACATGTTTGCACCTTATAAACCTATCAAAATCATTCCAAGCCCTGATTTTCCTTGAGTGACTTCACAAGTGACTTTCCAACTTCTATCTAGAATTTGGGCACTTTGTTTCACCATGTACAATCCTATAGTGGTGGTTCATTCCTTTTACATACCTGAAACAAGCAAAATCTGGTGTAGAATAAACTTTCAAAAAAATCGTCAAGATCTTCAACCAAGAAGTGGTACGTATACCCCATTGAAACCTATTTCTTAGAATTCCTTATTATTTCTAAGCCTTTTCAACAAAGCATTTTGTGCATATCCTATTGTTGGCTAAATTTTTCTGCACAGCTAAAATCTAGGTAGTCATGATACAAATCTCCCTCATTTATCGGTGAGGCTTCCATGTAATATTTTTATCAATTTAGTGGGTATGAATCCTAATAATTATTTGTGGGGTTTTAATTTAATCACAAAGCTCATGAACCATAGCTAAGTAATTATGCAGAAAGTAGTTGTTTATGAAGTATTTGTAGAAGGGGGAAATAATGGAATCTGGGAAAGAAGAAAGGAAGATATGTAATTCAACCAATATTTTACAGAATTGGTTTCATACACATTGATTAAATAAAAAAGTTCATCTCAAAATATTTTAATATAAACCTCAGATAACACAAAATTTATCTAAAGATCCACATAGAAATAAGAGGCAAATGCAATGTGGACACAAAGTTCTCTAGAAATCTGCCTTTATTCAATTCCTCAGATCTCACAGAAATGACATCAAGGGTTGCAGTGCAAATTTTAGAACTCAAGAATGTTGATTAATAAATTGTTATCCTTTAAAACGAATGTTATTCCTCTATTTATAGTGTGTAGAGGGAAATTACAAATAGGAAGCTTTCAATGAATTGCCACATGTGGAAGCTATGAAAAGGGGAAACAACTAGCAATATTATTCCTGGAATTCCTCTTTGCATGACATGCATGATTTATAACTAAAAATAGAACCTCCTATGGTGCATGTCTACCACATATTTCCAAGTAATTGACTTCTTCAAGTAACTTGAAGTAATGGATTTTATAGCCAATTACCAAAGTTTTACAATTTTAATTGATTTCTCAATTGTTTTCTCAGAGAAAATAAGAGAAAGAAGAAGAAAGAGGAGATGAAATTAGAAGAAAGATGCAACACTCTCAGTCTTGATATTATTCCATACTATGTATGCTGATCCAACATGTATTGAACTTCTTCTTCATTCACTTTAGCAATGAATGATGTAAATGATATCTCTTTCTTGAATATGAGATGACTTTTTCTCCGATATGTTGTTGAATCCTTTACTTCGATTCTCACCAAATTGGATCTAGAAGCACATGACTGAGATTTACTTGCAGGTGTTACCTCTGACTTGTCTTCTCTCTTATCCTTGAAGCTTTTGTAGTTCTTCTCTAATACATGCACCAGTGCAATGTTTTCCATAAAAAATTCAGACAAAACTCATCACCATTCATCGTGCCTGAATCAACCTTTTTCTGAGAAGATGTAGTAGCAAAAACTTGTAAGTGCAAGAACTTTCACTCTGTGGCTCTGTTTTAGGTGTCATTTTCTCTAAAAGTGTATATTTTCTCAAGCTCTACACATTAATGGAAATATTTTACTTGTTTTCATCAAACACATTTTTGAACCTTTTTGGACCAAACAACTTCTTACAATCTCCTGAAAGAATCACAAGCTCTGATCACCTTTAGACAAATTAGTAATTAAAAACAATAGATAGTTTTTCAAAACCCTAGGCCTAGGGAAAGATCTGGAAGGAAGAATGAATAGGATACTAGAATTTTTGGAGAAAACAAACCAAAACATAAACAAAAAGAAATAAAACAAAAAAATTTGTGGGCAATTTCTCGAAAAACTTTTCCAATTTGTTAATCTACAAAAATTCTTCCCCTGGGTGAATGTTCTATGGTAATAATGATGGGTTGAAGTGCTTTATATAACCTAAATCCTCTAATTTGAGCTCAGTCTATTTTAAAAAGAACTATATTTATTTAATAAATAAATAAATAAAACTTGTTTAGATCAAACTTGAAGAAGGGATAAAGTGAGTATTAACGTGTGGGTACTTGGAAAATTTAGCTTTTATGACTCTTTGGGCATACCTTAGAGAAATGCAAACAACTACAGGAAAAACAAACAAAAAATGACTTGTTAGTTGAAAAGAATGGATTTTTTTTAAAAGGGGTAGTCCCAGATTTGAGGTTGAAATCTTGGGGACACCACCTACAATTGAAGCTGCCTATGAAACCATGATTTTATTTATTTTTATTTTTAAATACATTATTTAAAACAATCCACCTACCTTTAGAAAGGTTCCACATTTTGCATTGACGTCTTCCCTCTGAGCATTTGCAACTACAATATTAACAAAATTTCTCTATCTTTTATGCTTTGTTGGGCATCCATACCCTATTCATGAGCTTACATTTTGGCATAGGCTAGGAGTACATGGGAAAATCTAAATTGATCTAGTTAGAGACCTATTTGTAGCATACATTGAATAGTGTGACTGTCCTGAGAGGTCACCCATGCCTTTGCATGCTTCCATACTTTCCACACTCCACTGTTATGCCCATTCACTTTTCGTAATGATAAACAATACTCCAACCCACTAAAAATGTCTTCCCACTTGCCAAAAAATCACTCCAAGCACATTAAGGGACACAAGGATAGGTTTGAGAGCCCCACACACATTTTTAGAAGCCCTTGTGCCTTCACTTGGTAATATTTACTCCACTCACCCAACTACTTCTTAAACACATTCCACCCTTTTTTTTTAAAAATGATTTGTTTTTTCTTTACTGGGCACTACAGAGGCCTTGGCTGATCCTACAGGCTCCACACATCTTCTTATTTTTTCTATGACTCAAACACTTCTCATTCAGTCACAAAATAAATCCCACCTAGCTTGTATCACCTTTCCCATTATAATATGTTACGTTTAGTATGCAAATTATTAGGGTAATATAGTAGTGTAGGTAACCCTATTACATACATAATATTTCATTGGTTGTGGGACACTTATGATTTTTACCTTGCTACTCACATCAAATATGCATCTTCAATGCATATTGGAATTGCATTTTCAACCCTATAAACCTTATGTACAATACTAGTAAGAATGAACATACCACTTTATTGTTCTATTCACTAAATTAGGGAATCACTACATACATCTAGCCTCTAAATATATCATTTGTATTCATGATGCCTAAGTAGGAGAGTTAATCATTTAGACACCTTTACTTTTATCTGACATTGGTCTTATTCTATTCATTTTTATCTCTTGTTGTTTATGATTGAAAACTTAATTTTTTGCATACTAGCCGAAATATTACTCAAATCTAACTTCATTATTTTATCCTTCTTATTATTTTTATAGGAATGCTCATTAGGGACCAGAGTTCTTGGGTGCTACTATCCCATCTGCATTCTTTTTTCATCTTTCATTCTCTTTCCTATGTATCATATGTTACTTCTTTATTGTCTTCTTTTCTCACCCTTTTTCGATCTTTAACTTGTTAATGATGAAACCTTAAAAAATGAATCATTTATATATACGTCTTATTAACCTCATATGGGGGAAAGCACACAAGAATCAAGAGGCACATAAATTAAAGACTAAATTTTAGATGGCATTACTCACTACATAGGGGAAATTATACCGAATTCCATACCACAACTTTTGCATTTAGAAGAAATTAGTTATACCCCACTATCTCTTTGCGTGATTGGCACTAGGGAAACATAGCTCAAAGGACACTATTCCAATAATTCACACACACACACACACAAACACACACACAGGAACGTCATACTCTTGAATGTAGTGCAAAACTTAGTCAAAATCACATTAAGGTTACCTCTGAGTTCATTTTGAGCCATGCATATATCCATTTTTTTATTCATCTAATGCTTTCTTAAGTATTGTGCAGATGTCTAGGGTTTATTTTTCAAGTACAGGTCTAGCAAAGTGAATCTAACAACACACAACAAATAATGAGTAATACTAAGAAAAACTGAAAGCACCATATTATGAGCCACTCAATAGACACAAGGGCCGAGGAGGCCTTGTCCTAGTATAGGTGTTATGTCATTTAGATCCGTAGATCATAGTTACAATTACAAACCTTAAAAATCCTAGAATCTACCCTTCTTGATAAATCTCTAGTCCAAAATAATTCTAGACCTATAGATAGTAGTTGGATCATTCTCAAAACCATATCTATCACTCTTTCTTGCATTTAGTTTTCTTGATCTTTTTTTCTTATTATTTTTCTATTTGATCAAAAGTTTCCATACATAAGGTTTAATTTCATTAAATCATTTGGTGAACCTGATGTCCTCCATGCTTAGCTTGTCAAATACCTTTTGATCATGACTATTACCTTTCATGAATTTCTACCGAGTATCTAAATGAAATAAATTATTATCTTGTTGAGAATCTTGAAAATCTTGATTTATTACTTTATGTTGGTCGTGAGGAACCTTAAAGAATCACTTCATCATCTCCTCTTGATACAAATATTTCTATTATACTTCAGATATTATATTCCATTTTCTTCCTGCATTATCAATAAATGCTCTTCTACTTCTCATATTCCTACCTCCACAGCAAATTACAAGTGTGCCCCCCTTTGTGGAAAAAATATTTTAAAATCTTACCAGTAAATAAATATTTAAAAATACTATAATTTTTTTTTTAAAATATGATAAATTATTGATGCCCTGCACCTTCATTTTAATAAGCTCTTAAAAATAAATGTTTGGGTGTTTTATATGTGTTTGGTCATGTTTTAATTATTAGACATATTTTGCTGAAGGTAGAAAAACTACAAAAAAGTGCGACACAGTTATATGCTTTGACATAAATCTTAATCTTTCTATTATTATTATCTTACACATTTAGCCTAATTCCTGTCTAGGAACTCAAGCTTTAAAGTCTCTTTATAATGATTTGCGAGCATAAATATTTCAATTACAACAAGCTACTTTTGAAAAGAGTTTGCGAGAATTGAATCGGAAACGAGGCACCACGAAGTAGTTGCACTCCAACAAAATCCTGATAGCTCCAGCGAAATTGCAAGAAGGAATTGATCAGTGATGGAAGAACTTGCTCAACAGAAACAAAGCTTGCACATAGAGGAAAGACATCGGAGTGTCTTGGCATGCTCATAAATGAATAGTAAAAGGGTACATATAGGGTGATGAGTAACCCTAGTGCATGACACAAATGTAAACCCTAAACCTAACCCATATGAGCTGACCCTCCAATATGAGAGGAGGACATATAGGATAACTCACACTAACAACTTATTCTTCATATCCATCCCTTGAGTCTTCACTTCTTATTCATAGTTCCCTTGCACATGAAGTATTTTATTATCCAATCCCTCACAATTTTACTCCATAAAATTTTCCTCTATTCGATGGTCACGGAAATTCTCAAGAGATGCTTAGATATATTCATGTTATTTTCCTAGACTATGCATTTGATGAAACCCTCTTGACAAAGTAGTTTCAATGGAGCTTGCATAATTATGTTTTGTGATGGTTCTATGACTTTCCCTTGCATTATATTAAATCATATAATACTTTTTTATTTTTTTCTAATTCATTTTTTCTATGAATATTGGAACCAAAATAACTTATGCCAAAATGGATAAAATTACAAAGGATATAATGAACATCTTATTGATTATGTATTACATTACAAGAATAATCTCTCTAAAATTAAAATTGTATTGGGTATATCTTAATTAAAAAAACTATTTATTCAAATTATTTTCCCTCCATTTTTATTAAGGATAAAGAATTTTTGAATGGGGCCCTATGCTAATACATAGAGTGATTGAAAGCATAGATAAAAACATTAACATACCAAGTTACAAAAAGAAGCAGTTGCCCAACACCAAAAGAGACTACTAGGTGGGAGAAATGGTTTTGTTATGAATCGATTTTTCTTCTTATGTACCGTTTTCCACCCTTTTGAAATGTCCTCAACAAGAAGTATAAATTTCAGTTCATCTATTAGAAGGTATGTTCTTTTTTCGAAAGGAAAGAGAGGAGGGACATTTTCCTTAGTCACTTTCAAAAAATTGGTTCAACATTTTTCTTCATCTAAATTTCACCATTAAATTTCCCCTTGTTTCCATCAATTGTAATTTCTCTAAGTGAAGTTATTTAGAATAATTTGGCCACTTTCTATGAATCTGTATTGTAATCTAAATGTCCCTTAGTATTAAAGACTAAATTATTTGGGAGGGAATTTTTCCACTAATTGGATCTCTGATTTTTATGCTTTGTCATCCCACAATCAATAGTACTATGTCCTAAAGAAAACCATCTTTTGTATTCGAAAAGTAAACCTTCATACTCTAAACGTTGTGTCCATGTTCTGTTTTGAACTTTAAGCTCAATGTATGTACAAAGGTTCTTATAGGTATTAAGCCCAACTAAAACTATGGCATAGGTTGTGTGTGTAAAATTAGTAGTTGGGGAGTCAATGTTTAAAATGTTTCCCAAAACATTGCTAATGGAGATCATACAGTCATGATCCCCAAATTGAAAGGTAAATGAGGTATTCTAAAGAATGTGTTCTTTTTTATTCATATAATTCCTTTGACCATCTATTATATACATTGAAGATTGATGAGACTAAGTTACTTTCTTTGTTAAAACTCAAATATGGTTATAATACTTTCGATCATTCCTCTTCTAAATTTCCAATAAAGGTTACCAGTAGATCCAATTATAATGATTCTAGCAGTACTATAAATGTTTTCCTTCAACATCCTAAGATTCATATCCAACCCAGTTAGCAAGTTTTTACTCGATTTCCTTTTCCTCCACATATGTTGTTTCCCAAAATAATTCAAATAAACTTGATGTCTCTTCCACCTAATCTCTAGTATCTCCTAACATGCCCCATGGAAGGAAGTTTGATGAGCATGATGAAGGAAAAAAAATAGAAATGATTGAATGTCTTAATCAAATATTCATTAATCATGCAAACATATACAACGTCAAAGGGACCGGTGAATGGGAACCATCATTGCCACACAACACCGAAGTGTAACCAACCATGATAATTAACAATGTATTAATTATCTAACATTACCCGCCTTAATACATTATTTTTAAACATCATATTTCCAAATAGTGGAGCCCCCTTATTTCAAACACTGTAACAAGTTATTTTATACTCTTTGTGTAGCCTACTCACCTTTGACGTGGCATGCCATCTTTGAGGCTTCATGGTCTTGGTGACACCTTGGTTTTTCCTTACAGGATTACCACAAACCTAGAAGTGGCATGAAAACATCTCTTTGTTAACACCTACAATGGTTTTTAGTTTCCTAGATTACCAAGAGCTCGTATGGTTTTTAGTCTACATGTTGACCATGAACCCGAAGGTGATAGGATGTTTCAAATATATAGTTTGGTGGTTTCTCATATTTCCACAAACCCTCTAACGAGAACCAAGCACTACTTTGATTTTTTTATCCTCATAATGCTCTTCATCATGATGTACCATACTGGAAAGTATTGCTCAGCATTTAAATGAAAAATACATTGCACACAACAAAACCACATTACGCGCAACAAAAATAAACACACTAACAAAAATGTCACCATAACAATGATGTGACCCCGTCGTAGGTGACTCACAAGAGGATGTCAATCGTCCTCCAACCATTGTGTATCCTCCAACCTCCAATAAGTTTCTACTTAGTTAACAGATATGTCTTTGAGGCTCATTTAAAAAATGATTCAAAACTCTACTACATCTCTTATGTATGTTCAATGTTAAATATCTTTGCAATTCGTAAGCTTCAGCATCGTAAACAACCACCTGATAGGTATCCTTCTCAATTTTAAAAACCTTTGTCAAAGATCTATCAACCCAATCTTACTTCTGATCCTCGAGGGTTAGAGTCTCCATCATATTTTCATTGATGTGAATATCAGGCTCATACATGAAGGTAACATGGTCCTTACCGAGACCTTTTCTGGCTATGGCACGAAGCTTTAACTCTTGACCACAATAGAGCTTCACAACAATTATACGCCCTTTCTCGTTGGGGTTGAAGTCGTTAGCAGATTAAGAGGTTGTGTGGGAGGTGAAATCGACTGGATAGACATGAAAATTGAAGGATATGAGGTCTAAGATGGTGACGTCGACAGAGAAAGACAAACATGTTTGAAATAGGCTTCCACGTTTGAAGTAGAAAAACGCCAAATTTAAATACCAAGCATAGGTTTTAATCTTAGGGGAAAGGACCCCATCTCCGAGTAGGGCCCTTTGACCGAGACTATTTTGGAACAAATAAATATTATTGTCTATACACAGTTAACCAAATACTCAACCAAAAAAGTACATAAAACTGTACATGCTTTCCTTATTCTTTGCCAATTTTAAGATGTGCAAATGTTCTAATTTTTAAACATAAATAAATTTCATTCCCTACAACTTGAGGGTCACATTTAAAGTTTAGAAACTCCCACATGAATATAATAATATCATCTCCATTACTATTCTGACCCCATTTACATTGCTGATGGGCTTCAACATGTACAAATATTATTATTTTTTGCACAATTATACATCCATTCCTTATCAATACACATATCCTTGAGCAAACATTGTTCATCTATATTTATCCAACCTCCACTGCCTTTTCTACAATTAATAGGGGTACCTGCAAACATAAGAAAATCATTAAGACTCACCATTTACAAGAAAAAGTCACCATTATTACAGATTTTAGCAGATTTCAAAAAACAACATTCAATAAAACAACTGTAATTCAAATTTTTTAAAATAAAAATGATACATTTCCCTCCCAAATTCCCAATTCCCACCAAAATCTCTCACATCCACTTTAATACAAATCCATTGATCAACAGGAGTTTTAAATCCAATGGCTCAAATTTCATTATTTCTCAATCAATTCGTGCCAACCCCTCTCAGCCAATAGAAACCAATACCAGATTACCAAAAGATAAATTCAAAGCAATAAAATCTATAAATTGAGATGAGTCATATGCATATTTGTTACTTTCTGGCTGCCCTTTTCCATGTTCAATTTTCTTGCTACACAGATACAGACTCACTCTTTTCCACCATCATTTTTCTTGCTGCACAAATACAGATCAGCATCTCTACCATCATCAATTTTCTTTCTGCACAGATATAGAAGAACAGAGTACTTCCAGGACTGATTTTATTGCTCCACAAATACAAAATAGTAAAATATTTCTGAAATTTCCAGGTGCAATAGTTGTTTACCTTTTGTATTAAGCACTATTTTTTAAAAATTGTCTCTTTTTTTCTCCAAACATTTTTAGATCTCACATTTAACCATTAAATTTGTTATGAACATTAGGAAGTTTGAATATGTAGATAGTTTACAAACATCATTAAATTTGCAAGAATGAACAACTTCATTATTGCAAATTCATGTTGTTTATACTCTATCTACAAATTTAAACTCACTTGTGCGCATAATTAATTTAATGTTCACTTGTCCCTCCAAATATGATTTTTTTGTGCTAAATAAATCATAATTTTCTTAAATTTTGAACACATTTTTAGAAATGTATGGGAATCTGTAGAAGTAATGATTTTTGTGTTTCTCTTTGCCGTAAACAGATAAAATCCAGAAATAGCAATTTCTTTTATTTTCTGAAATAGCCATATTGCTTTTCCAATATTCAAAATAAAAATTTATTTATTTTCTGAACTAGCCACTACTTCTTTCGCAGCCTCTAAAATTCTACATGCATAGTATTAGATGTACACATTCATACGGTGTTAAATTTACCTCCATATACATAGTGCATCCAAATTTGCTAAATAGTCTCGGTCAAAGGCCCCTGCATATGTTACACAGTGATGTAGACTGCTAACTAGGACTCCAAATCAGCATGCTGGATTTGTCAATGTTTTATGAATCTTAAAATGTATCATTGAAACCTGTTCACATTTTGTATGGAACATGGAAATAGAATTCCATGCATACTATTAGAAATGACCCAATATAAATATCAGACCCATCACCATTGTTTTTAAAATGGTATGACAACACGTATTTTAGTGGGAAGCCGCGCATTTGAGGTGACAGTAAATGTACATTGGTTGCTATTAAAGCGGTAATAGGTGGATTAATATCTCCACTGAATCACCATAGTTTTCCATCACCATCCCTGTAATGGTGCATTCAACCCCCATTAACTGTGCATTCAATCCCCATTAACTGTGCATTCACTCGTAGTTTTCATTGTAATGCAGGCAGGTCCATTTTTCTACAGCGGTTATTTTTGTCAAAGTTCCTTCTATTTCATAATGGCACGTGCAAAGAAAACATCCAAAGGACCAGTGAGAAGGTTGAGAAGCAACTTGTAAAGAAGGGAAATGTTTACAAATCTATTTTTTGATGAAGATAAAATTGCTGGGACACAAGCTCAAAAAACCAAAACTTCCAATAGAAAGAATAATCCTTCAAGATCCAAATCACAAGATTCAGGCATGGATAATGCTGCTCAATTACAATCTCAGAAAAATATGTCTTCCACTCAAAGGAGCAATTCATCAAAAGGAAAAGAACAATTTGTGGATGAGAATATCAGAATTACAGATGAACCTGAATTCAACACTAGTATGAACCCAAATGTTGAAGTAACTGGAGGGTCTTCTATAACAAAGAAAGTATACATAAGAGGACAATGGACAGAAGCAGACATGAAGGCTGCCATGAGGGACGTGGAGGAGAATTGAATGTCAACAAGAAAAGCAGCATCTAAGTGGGGTATCCCTACCACAAACGTGACTGATTGGTTGTATGGAAAAAGAACCACTAAGAGGCTAGGACCTCCAACAGTTCTGACAGAGAATGAAGAGCAGGAAATAGTGACATGGTGCAAAGATATGGCTGAACTTGGCCATGGTCTTGAATTCATTCAATTAAAGGCTTATGTAGCTCATATATGTCAAAGTAGACCAAATCCATTCAATGATGGTCTACCAGGAAAATCATGGTGGTATGGGTTTCGTAGGTGCCATCCTGATTTGACAATAAGAGTTGCGGAGGGTCTTGATAGAGATAGAGTAGTCATGTTATGACCAAGAATCGTTGTTGCTTTCTATGATAACTTGCAAAAAATGTATACAACAAATCAATATGGGCCCAATAAAATATGGAATTGTGATGAAACTGGTGTACAAGCAGGAAGGAATTGTGGCATGTGTGTGATTGCTAAATTAGGTTGTAGAAGTGCTCCACACATTATGTCAAAAAGTAGAGAATGGATTACTGTATTATTTTGTGTTAATGCAACAGGACAAAGCATTCCTGGATTTTATCTTTTTAAGGCAAAGAGATAACTTAAAAACTATATAGCTGGATGTGAACCTGGAGCATGCATGGCAGCGCAACCACATGCGTGGATGACAAAGGAGCTGTTTTTGAATTGGCTGCATCATTTTGCAAGATTTGTGCCTGGCGGAGTTTCACCAACAAATAGGCATCTTCTAATATTTGATGGTCATGGAAGCCATGTAGCTTTTGGCACAATCCAAGAAGCTAGAAATCTAGGAATTGACCTTGTGACTTTTCCAGCTCATACCAGTCACAAACATCAGCCATTAGATGTTAGTGTTTTCTCTCCATTCAAGAACTACTTCAAATCAATGAGGTCCAAATGGATGGCAAAGAACTCAGATCTTGAAATCAGGAGGACAGAATTGGCAACACTTAGCAGTCAAGCTTTCCAACTCGCACTTACTCCTAAAAACATCAAAGAAGGTTTTCTTAGGACAAGTATATGGCCACTTGATCGTAATGTTGTTTCTAATGATATGAGGCCAAGTGAAGCCTTTCATGTTGAAGAAGACGAGGTGGCATCTGTTGAAAACATATTGAGGATGGCAGGAATAGAAGATGGATATGTAGAACGATGTTTAGAAGAAATTAGGAATAATGTGTCAGATAATGAGGATGCACAAAAAACAAAGGAAGTGCATGTTGAGGCAGAATTTTTTGGCATGCCTAAAGATTTAAATCAGGCACATACAATCAATGAAGAAGATGATCACGTTAGTTCAAAAAATCATGTGAGCCAAACACAAGAAGCCACAGATGTTGATGATATCTTGACTTTTCCAACACATCTTAGCCCACCTCAATGGGTTAAAGAAGGGGCCATAAATCTCAACATGTAAATTGATTTCAATAATGAGGAAGTTTCTCTTTCAATGCCATCCCCTCCCCTGCCTCTTCCAAGTGAGGTGGTACACTATTATGCTGATAATTTGGAGTGGGAGGCACATGATACATCCCAATTAGATGCCCCAAATTTATCCACACAACATATGGATAAAGGTAACTTCGAAGTTGCTGATTTCATAGCCACACAAGACACTGAAGAGGTGGTCTGCACCCAAAATGACAACCAATCAGTAAGTAAATTCTTAAAGCTACCAATTGAGAGGGTTCACAACAACCCTGTGTGGCTAAGTGATGGTGCAATTAGAATTGGTAGGCAATCCTGTAACAACCCAAAAATTTCCACACACGAACAACACAGTAAAAGACAGGATATATATTTTTTTTGACTTGCTTGAAGATAATACGACACTACACAATTTCTCTAGGGAATAAAATCAACTAAAGACATGCTTTCCACAACACGGACCCACACTGGTTACGAATAAACATGAGGCACACACTTAGGACACAATGGTTCATCTAAAGTATGTAATTTTACAACAAGGTTTTCCCACAGAAGGTTTCTTTAGAATCATGTTTTAGCTGTAAGTGCTTTTACATTCTTTACTTTTCCCAGAGAAATCATGATAGGAGAATCTAAAGTTCATGTATCCTTCGAAGAATTTTCTCCTAACTTGTTAATGTTAATATAAAGTGTGAACCAATTATTGTATGGTAAGAGGTTACTTCATTTACTTGATTAAATTATTCATTTGTGAGGAGGTAGTTAATTTCTCAAGGCTCTTAACTTCATCAATTTGTTTTCGACATTGTGCTTTTGAACATATATGTTTTATCTTTTCAAGCGGTCAATTTTATTTTATTTTAATTTATTCCAGTACATGACTGTCTAAATCTTGGATTCATCATTAAGATCTTATTAGTTGCTAATAAGGATTCATTGGAGTCAAGAGTCTAACCAAAAATATTAAAGGTTTCACTTGGGCTTCACTTGAAAAGATAGACATAAGTATATTGTTTACATTTTCAATGGGTAAGATAGATCAAAGAGTTTCTTAATCAAGTTCCTTCTATTTATAATAATTTTATTATCTTCCAAGATTTAATCATTGATTTCACCTTAAGACTGTTCTAAGGACTCACCACAATAAGAGATTGTTGATTAGTTTATGTGGAATCACAAGGTATATTTGTTTCTCTTGTTTTCTTTTTGCTAGGTTCAAAACATAGTCCTCTACCAAACGACACATGACAAAAGGTAACCAAAGTGATGTAAGTTGATTCAAGTTTAGATAATTATAATTAGGTTGAAAATTCAAGGATAAATCATATTCTGAAAAGTGAAAATTCAACGAAGGATACGCATGTCAAAACAAGTTCATATAATCTTATTGACAATAATATTTCTCAAATTTACTTTCAAAAAATAACAACAACCTACATGAGAACAATACAAAATTATAATGCAATGCCTTCTATATAGTCTCCAAAATTTCCATAACAATGTTTTAAAACAAAAGAAAAACATTCGTACAATAGCAGTTCCTAAGAAGGCTGGAATCCACTTTCTACACGTGTTTCTTTTTCTCTCTCTCTTTTTTTTTCTTTTCTACTTAGGAAATCCTCCTGCACATTTGTTAGCACATGTCAGTTCGCAAGAACTAAGCACGATAAAAGATACAACATTAAGACAATATGTTGTTATCTAACTGTTTCAAGGAAGAAAAGAACCGTTGATGAAGAAAACAATAATCCACGAGTCTAAACAAGAGCAATTAAAGAGTTGTCCAAAAGCATAAAATGTCTAAATAAAAAGGGAGGCACTAACTCTATTTAATTATCATTTTCTCATAGGATAAGTTAATAAACATCATGGTGAATTCCACCCATATCACAATAATGACCATCATTTTATCAAAGATAACATTTCGAAACAAAGACAATTACAAGAAGATAATTAATTTCAAATGTGATATGTCCCTATTTTTTTAAGTTAGTTCACCAAGCCAAGGATTCACTATGCCACTGGAAGATCCCAAACAATCAATCGACATGAGAATATCTAAACCAACATGACTTATTAATATTAAGAAGATGTTCCTATAACAGTTGATTTTATGTCAGTACCGAATAAATAAATTGGAAAGAAAAGGGATGAAACGCACAAATGACCTCGTATGGGTCACATCCTATCCTAACAATCCTTCTATTAAACTTTCTTCTAATCAAGAGAATGTCTTAAGAAAAAGGACAAAATTGGCAAGACCAAACATAACCATTATAAATCTTACAGGAGGGTTACTCAATCATTCACAAGAACACAACACAAGATACATAGCTTCCAAAGGATCTATCGTCAACAACAAGTTGACTTAAACCTTTCTGGTCAATACATAACCATTCTACTACAACGACAGCAAGGAGGTCGCATCACAACGATCATCACAAAAACCAGTCAACCAATGAGTTTCCAAACACACCAACCTCTAAGTCACAGGAGAATGAAATTTAAGCATCTTTACGGAGCAAAATGTAGAGTAATTTCTTACGCATAAAACCAATATCCCAATTTTAAGATTTGAAAACTTCCTCACTAATGATCAAGTAGATCTCGTATCCTCCAACATGTGTGAAACAAAATCAAAGTAAGAAAAGAGTATTTCCTCTGACATTTTAAGCTATCCAAAATAAATGTGAGTATCATCAAAAGAAGACATTCCATAGGATCATCTACATTCCTCAAAACATACAACAGTCACCAAGGGAGAGAAGGTGATTCCAAAGACAACAATCTCCAAATGGTGAACATGAACTGATATCAAATTACGACGATCAACCATGACACTCGAAGAATAAAATTATTTCTTCGAGTGATTCAAAACAAATAACAAAAGCAACTAACCTAGTTCAAAGTAATATCAACTTGGCTCAATTCAAAAATCATTCAAGCTAAGCACACACCAAGCCAACCGGGAAGGGTTACTAGAACCTAAAAAAATGAAAGAAAAGGGTAGAGACAGGAATAGCATCATTCACCTATACACAATGCACTCGCAGTACTCAATCACCAATTCACAAATACCCAACATAAACCAGAACTACAGATCTCGAACCGAAACAAGAATAAGAACAAAGTTCACCTAACTAATATTTATTAAAACCTAGAAACAATATAAAAGGCTTCAACCAGCGCAATCATTTCTAATGCCAAAAAGAATACAAACGAGCAAGGGAAGTGGAAACCAAACAGCATACCATCAAACGAGACATTTATATGAAGAGTAGAATTATTTAATGATTCAGTTAAATAACAGCATAAGAATCAATGGTATAGAGAATATCATGCCTGATTAAGCTCCCGCAGTCGATAACAAGATGGACAAGGCCTGCAACAGCAACCCAAGCCTAATTCCATTTTCTTGAAGCTCGTTGGGCGCCCAAACATCGAACATCTTCACGTTGGCACAGGTAGGAGTTCACGGCCAGGGTGGGTGGTCTAAAATACTTTCCAACATCCTCCCAACGCGTGTCAAAAGGGAAAACTACAGCGGAACATGGGCAGCCATCCAACACCATGGAAAATCCACTTTTGGAGCCCATTTAAGAAGCTGGAACTAAAATCTGGTCTCTTATTTATCACTCAATACCTGGCACAACGTGCCTTGATATAGTGTCAGACTATGTCTGCAGATTGCTTCACCTGGCATTACCAAAAATCTTTACAAGAACATTTTCCTTTTTTTTTTTTTAAAGTGATGGAACCGCTTTGCATCTCTCACAACAATTTACTTTGCAACAATCTTGGACAAAACCTGGTACAATGTGGCAGTCAACACATACATTAAGGTTCTGAATCTGAAAGATATCCTGCTACCTTCATCTCCCAAGACATTATCTCCAACATTGCATAGATCTCTTGTGCCCATTGGTGTGATCTGCCACCTGCCTTTTTTCCATCTCTGTGAGTCTCAGTGGCAATCTCAGCTGCTATAATGGGCTTGTGAATAGCATTTGCAACGGGAAACCAATGGAAACAACAATTAAAGGTGTCACTTTCTGAAGGAAGGTTGTCGTGATTCCAGTAGGTTATATTCTCAAAAGATGCAGTTGCTTTCCAAGAATCAACTCCCCCTTCTTTTGAGTTAGAAGCTTTAGAAATACCATTATGGTCCTCGAGTTTCATCTTTTCCAGGAAAAATCCACAATAACTTCCTAATATTGACAAAGTAGCTCCGGCTAACTTCCTTCCTCTGAAAGAAGCTTCCTTCAACTCAAGCTCGTCCACTACCACACCTGTTATCTTGGGCTGAAAGTAATCAGAAACAGGGCATTGACCATTGTATTTGATGACACATGGAAGCTGGTGAATTTTGTCTGTCAAATCAATACACCCATCAGAAATCCTAATGACTCCACTCACTCCCGTGGAAGATACAGAACAACCACTCTTTGTAAAACCGTCCATTGTGTCTGTGTGGAAGTAAAAGGAGCTAATAATGACTGGTAATGGCCAGATACAAATCAGATGACAAAGATTCCAAGGAGAAAGGCTCCTCTAATCAGTAAGCGGGAGAATCTTGAATTTGAGGATGCGTCTGATACAAAATAGGTAACAACATAGCTAGACAACCTGCTTGTTGGAGGTGCTCAAAAAGGCTTCTACCTCACTGTATGTGCCTTCTACCTGGTTGTCGGAGTTGGCCCTGGCTAAGAGGCCCTTGGCCTTTCTGTAACACAGGTTGGGAAGCGTAACATCAACAATAGCCCCGTTCTGTTGGAGGAGATCATCAATGGATCTCCACCAGGTGCATCACTGTAACTAATGGCCAGCTGCTTCATCGAGGCCTGGACATGGCTCCAAACTTGTCTCAGCCAGTCCAACAAGAGCGGGACACCAGATCTCTTCGAGGTGAAGATCAACCCTTTCGTGCTTGCATTCTCTACAGATTAGCCCGGGGACCTTCCTCGGTCTCCATTAATTGGGACGGTCGAAGCACCTCGCCACCGTACCCCTCAATATGTTGTAGCATGACTGACAATTTGAAGCAGGAGAAACTGAAGCAGAAATAGAAGAGACAAGAAAAACCACGGCAACAGAAAGCCATCTACAGCCCGGGCTAAAACCCATACACATTTAATAACAGAATCAAAATAAGATCATGGTGGATAAAAACGGGACTCCACGGACTCCCACTGTCTCACACCACCTAGGTAATTATAAGTTCATTAAAGAAGTGACAGAAATGTCACCCATCCGCCAGCTAACCAGGGAGAAAAATGCGCTTCAACCGCTGCCAAATAGAATAAACAAATACAGTCTATTTAAAAATGCCAAATTAAGTATTATAGCAAGTAAAACCTGCACTAATCCATGCAATGTCAATTTTTCCTCATCATCAACATATGTCTCCATGGGCTGTAAATGGAAACAAGCGCACAGAAATATTAGGTGAGGTGATTGGTAAAGAAAGCCTCCATCGCATTTGCTTCTTTGGTGTACAAGAAATAAATGTTCACAGCATCTCCGTCCAATTTTTCTCTATACTCTGAATCTAATACTTAACAATTGTAGCTAGTATATCCTTCAGATGTGCAAAGCTAATTGGCAACTCATGGAAAATCTACCTCTTTGCAAGCCCTGAAGTAGATATTTGTGCTTGGTAAGGATTATATTAACTTTTATTAGCTGACTATAGAGCTACATTTGAGCAGTTCACTATATGTTTGATGAAAGTAGGTTGAGATGCATGTATCTAGGAATAATCTGGTAGAACCTACAACCCAGATTTACACCCCCGCAATTCTTCGACATATCCTCCACCATTGAATGTCCCAAAAAAAAAACACTTTCCACTTTGATGACGAAACAATAACATATGACAGTATACCATGAACACTACTGTTTATTAATAATAAGTTGTAGTGTCAAGAAAGGCTACAGTGACTTGTGAAGCTTGGACAAAGTACTTAAGACATGGGACATTACATTCTCCTCCCCTTAAGAAAGCATCATCCTCAATGTGACATTACACAGAGGAAAGGAAATGGCACGTAACCAAGAACAGGTAAAGGAGAAATTACACCCTATGGTTTAAAATTTTAGTTGATTAGAGCACGGCCACAGGGTAGCCTTAGGAACATTTGGTAGAAATTTTAACTTTCAAGGTTCTGTGAAGATTGGCAGTTCCCTCTTATTTATTATTTCATTAGTTCCTTTCCATTAACCTTATTTCTAGTTTTAGTTTCTTTTTTTTCTTTTCTTTTTTAAATATCGTGATTGAAGAGTTTTGATTTATTCCTTATTGTGGGTGCCCAACATGAACTGCTAACAAAACACTCTATCAGGTTCACAAGACCCTACAGATTCACAAGCACACAAGTATATACTTCAAGATTGTATTACACCACAAAAAGGTTACTCAAATATGGAATAAAATAGGCACAGTCTACATAACATAGTACTCTTCACACATCAATGACTGAAATAAAAAAATACTCAAACAAAAGAGTACTATAATCCACCAGACATTCCTCAATTCCACGTATGGGGATTTCCCATGACTCATAAAAACTACATGTACATAGGGTCCACAAGGGCATCAATACCATAACCACAACATCACAACACATATCCATCTGACATGAGTAACACATACATCAAGGACCACTAGCAAACATCACCATAACTCAACATATATCCTGAAACATCAACCATACAGACAAATATCATAAGCCTCCCTCATACTCTTATGCCTCCCTCAAGTCTCTTATGCCTCCCTCAAACTCTTATGCCTCCCTCAAGGAGGCCGGTTGACCCTATGGTCCAAGACACATAGAGTTCGAACACTCCTAACCCAAGTGACATAATGACGCGTGGTTCAACAACCCGCTAGTTATCTGTAACTCCTTGGGGCGTACCCCCATACAACAAAGCGGGTTCATAGGTCCAACCATTCCATGGTGCATCCCATGACCCTATTCCACACATCACGACAATAGAACCAGCAAAACAATCCAATCAAAGAGCCAAGTGGCAAAGTACAAGCCTTGGGCAAGGCGGTAAACTTAAAACTTAAAAGAAGACCCAAAACTAAGCAAAATAAATGGCTAATTAGCCATAGTTAGTATCAAAATCCCCATATTAGTGCCAGAAACCAAGGAAATGCCCAAAATTGTAAAGCATTGTAATCAAGAAAAGTTGATGGTCCTTACAAAATAAAGTAAAAAGCTCAATTTACAAATAAAATCAACTTATAATAATGTCACATTACGATAACTATGTGGCCTTATCTAGCCACCAAAGGGGGTACTCAACGAGTTGCTAGCACTCAGAACATCAAGCCTCAGCTCATAAAATACATATCAATAATACAACTGTCATCACCTCCATCTGAATCATCCCGTCACCATTTCAACAAGGCTAAACATAGTCATAGATACACTAAGGTTGCATACATACAACCACATAGGGAGAGAGGAAAGATTCACATGTTATCTACTAAACCAAGTTTCGGCTCAAGTTATTGATCCGTGGTACATCATTCCTCACTCTCAACATACACTTCTACCGATTACCCTCAGGGTTGGTTAGCGTAAGGTTCACAACATAACATACAACAACATCACTAACATAATGGTGGCACACACATAACTACCATAACGTCTTGCATATGGTACATATACAGGGTAGATCATGATCATACATTCACTAAGTGTAACACATCACTTTACCACATTCTGCACCCAAAGTGCAATCACCATACGATAGGGTTCATACACTCACCGTATGACCCTAAATCACAACATGAAGCACTACATATTTGCACAAATCATACATGCGATGAATATAGTACATCTCAACATATCATCCATTGCTACATAACAAGGTGATACACACATCTCATCAAAACAAGATAAAAACATCATGATACAACTCATTTCTTTTAACATCAATCTAGTCAAACAACACATTGATACACCCACATATCACAATATGCCACAATGCTCTAACACTATGTCATCCACTTTATAATTATTTTCGCACATCACAAACAATAATTCACACGTGAATTCTTCATAGAATCCACAAGAAGGAGAGAGAATACTCCCATCCCCAACACATCAACATGATGGAAAACACGCACTGAGTGACATACACATCACGTGTGTTCACAATATCACAATTACGATAGTAGTCACATCACGCTTGAAGCACATTACTCTTCCAATATCTACCACCATCATGCAACATCATAATCATCATGCAGTATCATCATGTAACACCACCACCACCATGTAACATCATCATACAACACCAATCTGGCGCATAGGTTTGAGAGCATGAACCTACACTCTGATACCAAGTGTAACAACCCAAAAATTTCCACACACGAACAACACACTAAAAGACAGGATTTTTTTTTTTGACTTGCTTGAAGATAATAAGACACTACACAAGTTCTCTAGGGAATACAATCAACTAAAGACATGCTTTCCACAACACGGACCCACACTGGTTACGGATAAACATGAGGCACACACTTAGGACACAATGGTTCATCTAAAGTATGCAATTTTACAACAAGGTTTTCCCACAGAAGGTTTCTTTAGAATCATGTTTTAGCTGTAAGTGCTTTTACATTCTTTACTTTTGCTAGAGAAATCATGATAGGAGAATCTAAAGTTCATGTCTCCTTTGAAGAATTTTCTCCTACCTTGTTAATGTTAATATACAGTGTGAACCAATTATTGTATGGTAAGAGGTTACTTCATTTACTTGATTAACTTATTCATTTGTGAGGAGGCAGTTAATTTCTCAAGGCTCTTAACTTCATCAATTTGTTTTCGATGTTGTGCTTTTGAACATATATGTTTTATCTTTTCAAGCGGTCAATTTTATTTTATTTTATTTTATTCGGGTATATGACTGTCTAAATCTTGGATTCATCATTAAGATCTTATTATTTGTTAATAAGGTTTCATTGGGGTAAAGAGTCTAACCAGAAATATTAAAGGTTTTGTTAGTGCAAAATCACAGCACCCTTGTATGCAGATCAGGCTTCTAGGTTGATCACTCTAGCATTCAGTGTGATTGCACAACATTGAATCCTTTCTCCAGGTGTGGGACCTGTAAAATGAGAAAGGAATCTCCAGAGAAGGTTGGTTCCTGCTCCTAAACTACCTGCCACAAGCTATTCCAGTGTAGGAAAGCTAATCTAATCCTAATCTAACCATGCCAAGGAGATAGAGAGAGGGAGAAAAGGGAAAAACAGCAAAAACCTACACTAAAACGGTGATACACCAGAGAAGGAGAATGTTGTACATCTATCAAAACTGCCATGGAACAAAGAGAGGTGAGCAATGGGAAGGATGGACAGATGCATCACAGGCCCAAGGATAGATTTCACACAGAAAATGTCCCAAAACTCCATGAACACAGCTCCAAACCTGCAATGAACATTCAAACATGCACAAATACCTGCAATGAAGAGAGGCAAGAGGAAAACAAGCAAAAACGAGCAAGGATGGACAAATGCATCACAAAACACGTTTTGTTGCTCCAGAAGTTTGCACAGAACATCATTTCAATAGTAAAAGGCAAAAATGCCATTACAGAGCAAGGGAGTAGGTTTGAGCTCCATTTTCAACCCTAGAGAAGAAAAGAAGGGAGGCCAGAGCTGAAAAATGAACAACTTGTAATTATTTGAAAGAAGCCCCTTTGTACAATATATAGGAAGAATGAGAGAGGGAAAAGAGAGGAAATTCATATCTACCCCAACCACTTCTAGGTTGCATTTAACTCATTTCATTATTGCGGCAGGTGAGAACCCTGGCAAAATGGCAGACTGTCTAGCAGAAACGGCGAGCTGTCTGTTGTATTAAATTTGGTCGCTGAAACGTCACTTCTGGTCATGAACACGCGTCAGAGGCATTTCTCAATTTTCTCTCTCTAGACTACACCAAAATACAAGATTAATCCTGGAATCGTGTAGATAATTTCATAAGCTTTCCGTTGATATAAAGAACGTGCAAATTTGAGATCTGGATCGAAAGTTATGGCGATCTGAAGATTTAGGGCACAAAACAGGCGAAAACGTGTTTTGAAATCTTTCCCGCGCTCTGCCACCTGGATGACACGTGTCAAGCATTGATTAGATGCACAATTCTCTCTCCTCTACCTCCTGCGGGTTTTTCTTTTGAAATTTCCTTGTGGGCCCCTTAAACTTGGACACATGTCCTCTTCTGATTGGCTCAGGCTGACCCTTCAAAACTCGCCCTTTGACTTTTGGACTCTTTCCAATGCGACACGTGTCACGATTCGATTGGTTCTCGGGCCTGCCGGTTCTTTCGCATCCACCGCGTCCATTTGTCTCGGATGTCCCAATGCTGTCTGGGACAAAAACCTCCGATCTGCCCGAAATGGGCTTCCTTGTCCCTGATTTGGCCGATGACACGTGGCATGCATTGATTGGCTTTCGGCTCCTTCAGCTATCCGCGTCTGCCACATACTTTTGTCCCACATGTCCTAAACTTCCTGGAACAAAATCTTCCAGTTCACTCGATTCGGCCGGTTCTCGTACCTTTGTCCCAGATGTCCCTTTGCTGCTTGGGACAAATTCTTTCGAACCGCCCGAAATGGGCTTCCTTTGCTTCACCGTTTCACCTTTTCACGCCCTTCACGTACTCTTGTCCCACTTGTCCCGGTCAAAGACTTGGGCAAATTTTTCTTTCTTTCGGCAGATTCGGGAATTTCGCATCCCGCGCGTACCTGTGGCCCAGATGTCCCAGTTGCTTCCGGACTGCCTAGAGGCCTTTCGGCCGATCCGCGTCTTTCTGTCCCACACATCCCTACTATTGCAAGGACTAGGACTTAGTCATTTTTAATGATTTTTCCTGGCCCAATCTACATGCTTGGAACTGCAAAACTCTGATGCATGTTATCGAAATTTACCCTGGGGGGGTGAAATTTTGACAACAGTTTGGCGACTCAGTGGGGTCATTTGCCTGCTAGATGAATAATCAGTAGCCTGAGGCAATCCATTGGGCATGGAGTCATAAGCAAGCCTGAAAACTGATCTGAACTTTGAAAACTTCCCTCTGAGCCACTTGAAACCCACCGGACATGGAGTTGTTCTTACCAAAATGCCACTGGAACAAACTGTGCAAGAGCAAAACCAGCACAACAAAAACTATGTACAGAACTGAAAATCATACATGCTCCAAATGGAACATGCAGAGTGTGCACAAGCACTTCTTCTGCTGAAAGCAAACCTACCTACTCTACTCTAACTGGAAGCAAAGGCAAGCTAAACAAACCCTGCAATTGGTTTTGAGAAATAGCTTCCCTTTCTCAAAAGTGGCAGCCATGCAATTGATTTGGAGCTGATCATAGATGTTAGGATGAGTGGAAAATCAACAAGAAGCTGGTATTCCACCCAAATCATCAAGGTATCAGCTGAAGGCAAATTCAATACCTCTCTTAGTTGCTCTGCATTTGGATTGAAGAGGTATGACAGCTGATCCTTGGTACTTTGTAGCTCACCCTCATGCTCAGAAGAAAGCATGACTGGTTGTGACTTCTCCTTTGGCTCCAATGAAGCCAAATACCTGATTGGGCAAGGTATGGTCCTTTGAGTATGCCCATTGCCCTGATTTTCAACTCCAAGAATGGAGTTCTCTTGTAGACCCTCCTGAATGGATGGTGTGGAAGAAATGGTGAAGTTCCTTTGTCCTTTCTCTTCCTCCAATGAAGAACATGAAAGATTAAAATCTTCCAATCTTGATTCCGAAGAGTTGTTATAAGATGCAGGCTACTGCAAATGAATGTTCTCCTTCATGACAACAGACTCTTGTGTTTGGAATGTGGATGATGAAAGAGAGAATGGTGGAAACTCAACCGGCTCTTCTCCATCAAAACAGTCCTCCAAATCTGACAGATAAACTACCTCATGGCTGTCCTGCTGCAAATGTTCAACTTCCTCCATGGTGTCCTCTTGATCTGTAACTTGACCACCATGGTTTCTTTCTCCCTTCAACATTGAGTTTGAGAGGTCAAACTCCTCTTTAGCACTGAAACTTGAGAGAGGTGAAGTAGAAAGAAGAATTGAAGGTTCTCCTGTAGCCTGCTTTGTGCTCAGAGCTCTTGGATCTGCACTTTTCTCTCCCATAGCTGGAATGTGCTCTTCTTCTTTTGGATTTGGAGCAGCTTCTCCTTCCTCCAATGTTTGAAGACAATCTTGCTCTTGATTGAACTCTTCCTCCAGCATGAAGTTTGTCAAGTCAAACTCTTCAATCTGCTGCTCTAGAGGACAAGTTGGGACTGCAAGATCTTCTTCTTCTGCTGCAACAAAATCAGTCCTAACCACCACCTATTCAACCTTAGCCTCTTCTATAGGTTTGACCATCAAGGGGATCTTTGTCATCCCAAATTTGGCAGCCAAACTTACTAATCTCTTAATCATTTCTTCTTTTCTTGGCTCTTCCTCTTGCTGTCCTTGATGACTGATTTTTGCAATTTCTTCTTCCCCACATGGAATTGGGAATGCAAGAGGAGGGGTGGGTTGCAACTCAATTGATTTGGAAATTGTTTGTGGTGGTAAAGGAGATGAAATCTCTTGTTTCTTTAGAGGAGGGGGGATTTCTTTTAGCTCTTGTGGAGAGGATGACTGTTTGGAAGGAAAAAGGAAAGAAGAATTGAGGTGTGGTGGAAGACTGAGAGGTGGAGACATGGGATCAACATTTGGGACAGCAGATGGAGAGTTTAAAATTTTCAAGTCCAAATGAGATGATGTTGCTTGAGTAATGGGAAGAGAAAAACTAGATGATGGTGTAGAACTTACCCATTGACAAGGTTGTTCAACACCGGATGTATAGGCCTCTATTTCTGTTGTCCATTGTGCAAGTTGGGGTAGCATCTTTATCATGAAGTCCAGCTTCTCTTGAGGGCTGACGTGTCTTGGAAAAGGGCCTCCCCATGGACAAGGAGTCCTGTAACCGATTCCGAAAGCTCTCATTTGAGCTGTTGCTCTGGACTGCACCATCTTTACCTCCATCTTTTGGATCTTCTCCAACAGACCAGCATCTTGGATCTGATGGTCTTCATTATATGCACACCCTTGTTATAGGAAAGCTCCATAACCAAACTAACTTTGGCACAGCTGCTCATATGGGTATGCATGCTGATCTTGAATCTGCTCAAAATGCTGATTTGGAGGATTTGTAAAACATGTTGGAGGTGTGATATCCTGCTGTTGTTGATGTGAATTCCATGATGGAAATGAATTCATGATTGCACAACTTCATAGAATGAAAGAAGATGGAAGAGATGGAAGGAAGAATGGATAGAAAAAGAATGAAAATGAATGGAAAGGAAGGTCTGCAACTTTAGAGATGGGTTTTTGACCAGATGGAGTCGCCATATGTGTTTGCAAGTGCCTCCAAAGGCTGAAATATTCACAGGAACACATCAACCTGCAAAAGATGAAGTGGAAGACCTCTAAGGTCCCACCGGGCGTGCCAAAACTGTTAGTGCCAAATCACAGCATCCTTGGATGCAGATCATGCTTCTAGGTTGATCACTCTAGCATCCAGTGTGATTGCACAACATTGAATCCTTTCTCTAGGTGTGGGACCTGTAAAATGAGAAAGGAATCTCCAGAGAAAGCTGGTTCCTGCTCCTAAACTACCTGCCACAAGCTATTCCATTGCAGGCAAGCTGATCTAATCCTAATCTAACCATGCCAAGGAGACAGAGAGAGGGAGAAAAGGGAAAAATAGCAAAAACCTACACTAAAACAGTGATACACCAAAGAAGGAGAATGTTGGACATCTATCAAAACTGGCGTGGAACAAAGAGAGGTGAGCAATGGGAAGGATGGACAGATGCATCATAGGCCCAAGGATATATTTCACACAGAAAATGTCCCAAAACTCCATGAACACAGCTCCAAACCTGCAATGAACATTCAAACATGCACAAATACCTGCAATGAAGAGAGGTAAGAGGAAAACAAGCAAAAACGAGCAAGGATGGACAGATGCATCACAAAACATGTTTTGTTGCTCCAGAAGTTTGCACAAAACATCATTTCAATAGTAAAAGGCAAAAACGCCATTACAGAGAAAGGGAGTAGGTTTGAGCTCCATTTTCAACCCTAGAGAAGAAAAGAAGGGAGGGCAGAGTTAAAAAATGAACAACTTGTAATTCTTTGAAAGAAGCCCCTTTGTACAATATATAGGAAGAATGAGAGAGGGAAAAGATAGGAAATTCAAATCTACCCCAACCACTTCTAGGTCGCATTTAACTCATTTCATTATTGCCGCAGGTGAGAACCCTGGAAAAATGGCGGACTTTCTAGCAGAAACGGCGAGCTGTCTGTTGTATTAAAGCTGGTCGCTGAAACGTCACTTCTGGTCATGAACACGTGTCAGAGGAATTTCTCAATTTTATCTCTCTAGACTGCACTAAAATGCAAGATTAATCCTAGAATAGTGTAGATAATTTCATAAGCTTTCCGTTGATATAAAGAACATGCAAATCCGAGCTCTGGATCGAAAGTTATGGCGATCTGAAGATTTAGGGCACAAAATAGGCGAAAACGTGTTTTGAAATCTTTCCTACGCTCTGCCACCTGGATGACACGTGTCAAGCACTGATTAGATGCACAATTCTCTCTCCTCCGCCTCCTGCAGGTTTTTCTTTTGAAATTTCCTTGTGGGCCCCTTAAACTTGGACGCGTGTCCTCTTCTGATTGGCTCGGGCTGACCCTTCAAAACTCGCCCTTTGACTTTTGGACTTTTTCCCCTGCGACACGTGTCGCGATTCGATTGGTTCTCGGGCCTGCCGGTTCTTTCACGTCCACCGCGTCCATTTGTCCCGGATGTCCCAGTGCTGTCTGGGACAAAAACCTCCGATCCGCCCGAAATGGGCTTCGTTGTCCCTCATTTGGCCGATGACACGTGGAATGCATTGATTGGCTTTCGGTTCCTTTGGCTATCCGCGTCTGCCACGTACTTTTGTCCCACATGTCCCGAACTTCCTGGAACAAAATCTTCCGGTTCGCCCGATACAGCCGGTTCGCGTACCTTTGTCCCAGATGTCCCTTTGCTGCTTGGGATGAGTTCTTCCGAACTGCCCGAAATGGGCTTCCTTTTCTTCACCACTTCGCCTTTTCGCGCCCTTCGCGTCCTTCGCGTACTCTTGTCCCGCTTGTCCCGGTCAAAGACTTGGGAAAATTTTTCTTTCTTTCGGCCGATTCGGGCATTTTGCGTCCCGCGCGTACTTGCGGCCCAGATGTCCCAGTTGCTTCTGGACTGCCTAGAGGCCTTTCGGCCGATCCGCGTCTTTCTGTCCCACACGTCCCTATTGTTGCAAGGACTAGGACTTAGTCATTTTTCATGATTTTTCCTGGCCCAATATACATGCTTGGAACTGCAAAACTCTGATGCATGTTATCAAAATTTACCCTGGGGGGGTGAAATTTTGACAACAGCTTTCACTTCAGCTTCACTTGAAAATATAGACTTAAGTATACTGTTTACATTTTCAACGAGTAAGATAGATCAAAGATTTTCTTAATCAAGTTCCTTCTATTTATTATAATTTTATTATCTTCAAAGATTTAATCATTGATTTCACCTTAATACCATTCTAAGGACTCACCACAATAAGAGATTGTTGATTAGTTTACGTGGGATCACAAGGTATATTTGTTTCTCTTGTTTTCTTTTTGCTAGTTTCAAAACATAGTCCTCTACTAAACGACACATGACCAAAGGTAACCAAAGTGATGCAAGTTGATTCAAGTTTAGATAATTATAATTAGGTTGACAATTCAAGGATAAATCATATTCTGAAAAGTGAAAATTCAACGAAGGATACGCATGTCAAAACAAGTTCATATAATCTTATTGACAATATTATTTCTCAAATTGACTTTCAAACGATAACAACAACCTACATGAGAACAACACAAAATTATAACGCAATGCCTTCTATATAGTCTCCACAATTTCCATACCAATGTTTTAAAACAAAAGAAAAACATTCGTACAATAGCAGTTCCTAAGAAGGCTGGAATCCACTTTCTACACGTTTTTCTTTTTCTCTCTCTCTCTCTTTTTCTTTTCTACTTAGGAAATCCTCCTGCACATTTGTTAGCACATGTCAGTTCGCAAGAACTGAGCATGATAAAAGCTACAACATTAAGACAATATGTTGTTATCTAACTGTTTCAAGGAAGAAAAGCACCGTTGACGAAGAAAACAATAATCCACGAGTCTAAACAAGAGCAATTAAAGAGTTGTCCAAAAGCATAAAATGTCTAAATAAAAAATGAGGCACTAACTCTATTTAATTATCATTTTCTCATAGGAGAAGTTAATAAACATCATGGTGAATTCCACCCATATCACAATAATGACCATCATTTTAACAAGATAACATTTCGAAACAAAGACAATTACAAGAAGAGAATTAATTTCAAACGTGATCTGTCCCTATTTGTTTAAGTTAGTTCACCAAGCCAAGGATTCACTATGCCACTGGAAGATCCCAAACAATGAATCGACATGAGAATATCTAAACCAACATGACTTATTAATATTAAGAAGATGTGCCTATAACAGTTGATTTTATGTCAGTACTGAATAAATAAATTGGAAAGAAAAGGGATGAAACGCACAAATGACCTCGTATGGGTCACATCCTATCCTAACAATCCTTCTATTAAACTTTCTTCTAATTAAGAGAATATCTTAAGAAAAAAGACAAAGTTGGCAAGACCAAACATAACCATTATAAATCTTACAGGACGGTTACTCAATCATTCACAAGAACACAACATAGGATACATAGCTTCCAAAGGATCTGTCGTCAACAACAAGTTGACTTAAACCTTTCTAGTCAATACATAACCATTCTACTACAATGATAGCAAGGAGATCACATCACAACGATCATCACAAAAACCAGTCAACCAATGAGTTTCCAAACACACCAACCTCTAAGTCACATGAGAATGAAATTTAAGCATCTTTACGTAGCAAAACGTAGAGTAATTTCTTACGCATAAAACCAACATCCCAATTTTAAGATTTGAAAACTTCCTCACTAATGATCAAGTAGATCTCGTATCCTCCAACATGTGTGAAACAAAATCAAGGTAAGAAAAGAGTATTTCCTCTGAGATTTTAAGCTATCCAAAAGAAATGTGAGTATCATCAAAAGAAGACATTCCATAGGATCAGCTACATTCCTCAAAACATACAATAGTCACCAAGGGAGAGAAGGTGATTCCAAAGACAACAATCTCCAAACGGTGAACATGAACTGATACCAAATTATGACGATCAACCATGACACTCGAAGAATAAAAGTATTTCTTCGAGCGATTCAAAACAAATAAAAAAAGCAACTAACCTAGTTCAAAGTAATATCAACTTGGCTCAATTCAAAAATCATTCAAGCTAAGCACACACCAAGCCAACCAGGAAGGATTACTAGAACTTAAACAAATGAAAGAAAAGGGTAGAGACAGGAATATCATCATTCACATATACACAATGCACTCGCAGTACTCAATCACCAATTCGCAAATACCCAACATAAACTAGAACTACAGATCTCAAACCGAAACAAGAATAAGAACAAAGTTCACCCAACTAATATTTATTAAAACCTAGAAACAATATAGAAGGCTTCAACCAGCGCAATCATTTCTAATGCCAAAAAGAATACAAATGAGCAAGGGAAGTGGAAACCAAACATTATACCATCACACGAGAAATTTATATGAAGAGTAGAGTTATTTAATGATTCAATTAAATAACAACATAAGAATCAATGGTATAGAGAATATCGTGCCTGATTAAGCTCCCACAGTCAATAACAAGTTGGACAGGGCCTACAACAGCAACCCAAGCCTAATTCCATTTTCTTGAAGCTCGTTGGGCGCCCAAACATCCAACATCTTCACGTTGGCACAGGTAGGAGTTCACGGCCAGGGTGGGTGGTCTACAATACTTGCCAACATCCTCCCAACACATGTCAAAAGGGAAAACTACAGCGGAACATGGGCAACCATCCAGCACCATGGAAAATCCACTTTTGGAGCCCATTTAAGAAGCTGGAACTAAAATCTGGTCTCTTATTTATCACTGCAGACCTAGCACAATGCGCCTTGTTATAGTGCCAGACTATGTCTGCAGATTGCTTCACCTGGCATTACCAAAAATCTTTACAAGAACATTTTCCTTTTTTTTTTTTTTAAAGTGATGGAACCGCTTTGCATCTCTCACAACAATTTGCTTTGCAACAATCTTGGACAAAACCTGGTATAGTGTGGTAGTCAACACATACATTAAGGTTCTGAATCTAAAAGATATCCTGCTACCTTCATCTTCCAAGACATTATCTCCAACATTGCATAGATCTCCTGTGCCCGTGGGTGTGATCTTCCACCTACCTTTTTTCCATCTCTGTGAGTCTCAGTGGCAATCTCAGTTGCTGTAATGGGCTTGTGAATAGCATTTGCAACAGGAAACCAATGGAAACAACAATTAAATGTGTCACTTTCTGAAGGCAGGTTTTCGTGATTCCAGTAGGTTATAATATCAAAAGATGCAGTTGCTTTCCAAGAATCAACTCCCCCTTCTTTTGAGTTAGAAGCTTTAGAAATACCATTATGGTCCTCGGGTTTCATATTTTCCAGGAAAAATCCACAATAACTTCCTTATATTGACAGAGTAGCTCCGGCTAACTTCCTTCCTCTGAAAGAAGCTTCCTTCAACTCAAGCTCGTCCACTACCACACCTGTTATCTTGGGCTGAAAATAATCAGAAACAGGGCATTGACCATTGTATTTGATGACACATGGAAGCTGGTGAAGTTTTTCTGTCAAATCAATACACCCATCAGAAATCCTAATGACTCCACTCACTCCCGTGGAAGATACAGAACAACCACTCTCTGTAAAATCGTCCATTGTGTCTATGTGGAAGTAAAACGAGCTAATAATGACTGGTAATGGCCAGATACAAATCAGATGACAAAGCTTCTGAGGAGAAAGGCTCCTCCAATCAGTAAGCGGGAGAATCCCGAATTTGAGGATGCGTCTGATACAAAATAGGTAACAACATAGCTGGACAACCTGCTTGTTGGAGGTGTTCAAAAAGGCTTCTACCTCACTGTACGTGCCTGCTGCCTGGTTGTCGGAGTTGGCCCTGGCTAAGAGGCCCTTGGCCTTTCTGTAACATAGGCTGGGAATCACAACATCAACAATGGCCCCGTTCTGTTGGAGGAGATCATCAATGGATCTCCACCAGGTGCATCACTGTAACTAATGGTCAGCTGCTTCATCGAGGCCTGGACATGGCTCCAAACTTGTCTCAGCCAATCCCACAAGAGTAGGACACCAAATCGCTTCGAGGCGAAGATCAACCCTTTCGCGTGTGCATTCTCTACAGATTGGCCCGGGGACCTTCCTCGGTCTCCATTAATTGGGACAGCCGAAGCACCTCGCCACCGTACCCCTCAATATGTTGTTGTGCGACTGAGAATTTGAAGCAGGAGAAACTGAAGCAGAAATGGAAGAGACAAGAAAAACTACGGCAACAGAAAGCCATCTACAGCCCGGGTAGAAACCCATAATAATTTAATAACAGAATCAAAATAAGATCATGGTGGAGAAAAACAGAACTCCACCGACTCCCACTATCTCACGCCACCCAAGTAATTATAAGTTCATTAAAGAAGTGACAGAAATGTCACCCATCTGCCAGCTAACCAAGGAGAAAAATGCGCTTCAGCCGCTGCCAAATAGAATAAACAAATACAGTCTATTTAAAAATGCCAAATTAAGTATTATAGCGAGTAAAACCTGCACTAATCCATGCAATGTCAATTTTGCCTCATCATCAACATATGTCTCCATGGGCTGTAAATGGAAACAAGCGCAAAGAAATATTAGGTGAGGTGATTGGTAAAGAAAAGCCTCCATCAAATTTGCTTCTTTGGTGTACAAGAAATAAATGTTCACAACATCTCCGTCCAATTTTTCTCTATATTCTGAATCTAATAATTGACAATTGTAGCTAGTATATCCTTCAGATGTGCAAAGCTAATTGGCAACTCGTGGAAAATCTACCTGTTTGCAAGCCCTCAAGTAGATATTTGTGCTTGGTAAGGATTATATTAACTTTTATTCGCTGACTATAGAGCTACAGTTGAGCAGTTCACTATATGTTTGATGAAAGTAGGTTGAGATGCATGTATCTGGGAATAATCTGGCAGAACCTACAACCTAGATTTACACCCCCGCAATTCTTCGACATAGCCTCCACCATTGAATGTCCCAAAAAAAAAAACACGTTCCACTTTGATGACGAAACAATAACATATGACAGTATACCATGAACACTACTATTTATTAATAATAAGCTGTAGTGTCAAGAAAGGCTACAGTGACTCGTGAAGCTTGGACAAAGTACTTAGGACATGGGACATTACAAATCCCAAATACTTACCTCTGATGAATACTTGCATTTACTTCAAGATCAAGAAGCAAGAAAAAGAGAAATTGAAGATTTGAAGGCAAAGAGAAGGGAGCGGGCAGAAGAAAGGAAAGCCCACATGTTGGTAGAAAAAGAAAAGAAGGGGCAACTTAAAATTGAAAGAGAATTGAAAAGGCAGAAAAAAGAAGAAGATAAGTTGCAGCGAAAAAATGAGGAGTTGAAAAGGGAACAAGCCAGATTGTCAAAAGAACATGATATAAGGATGAAGGAATGGCAACAAGCATAGAAGGAGCTTGATCGACAAAATAGACGTTTGAGTAGTCCCTTTAATCCCCTTCCTGATCAGCATCACATTTTTTTGGACATGTATAACACATTCATGCCTGCTTTTTCTTCCATTATCAATAACCAATCCAGTTGCCCATCTTCTCCTTCAAACAAAGAGACATTTTCAGGAAAATTAGAGCAAGCATTGTTTGGTCAAATTGGCCAACTTTCAAGAACTTTGACAGATGTTCCAGGTAAGCTTGCTACTATGCTACCTCATGTTCTCCAATCTATGAATGCTAGCACATCAGACAGTCATGAGGAAGAGCAGTCTCAAGCATTTCCAGGATTTTGGTCCAGCGGTTGAGTTTGGATTTACAAATTTTGTCCAATATTAGAAAGAATTTCTAAAAATCTGCCCATTTAGTAAGTTTTGGCTGATTTTGTCAAATATGTATATATGATTTTGATAAATGTTAGACTGACTTTAATCCTTTGGAAGTCAGATTTAATGTAAATTTTTGTAAGTCTATCGAAATGAATATAAAATAATATATTATTTCTTGTGTGTGAAGTCAGGACCATCCATATATGTATGTTTTATGCTGTCTCCCATTTTATGGGTCCTTGCCAACATTTGTAAACATAATTAACGCATGCAAATAAAATATACCATATAAAACTGGAATACAACTCAATCATCTCACAGACAAACAATTGTAGACAAAACATTTTGGATTAAGATAAACAGATCATTGCCTTAGTAAGGTCACAGATGACCTTACCTGTCCAATAAAATTGTGGTCTTCATTCTCATTCACGTATCACTGGCATTGTCAATCTTTTCTACCCTGCATCAAGAACATTACAGGAAAAATAAGAACTTATCACTGACATTGTGGTAAACACTGTTAGGCAAAATAATAATGAAATGAAAGGATTTTTTTTGCAGGATATAATACCCAAAAACAGTAGTGAAAAACTCCTTCCGCATCCATTCCAGCAGGTATTATTCAAAGGAGTATAAAACATTATTGAGTTTAGTAGATACAACTAAAACCATTTCATTTCATTTCAAAATATTACCATCTTCTCATCTTACATGTAGAAAATATGACTCATTTACTTTATATAAACCTATATTATTTTAACAATACTGTAATAATGGAACTGCTGCACAATTTGATGGGCACTATTGAATAGTTGCAATGCAACACTGAAAACTTTGGTAGATAAACTTAAACCCAGATGGCATGAAAATATTTTCTCAGAAACAATAGATAACATCAACATTATACAACATAAGAAAACGTGGAATATTTAGTTAGTGGAGAGACGTACATGGAATAGTAACAATATAAGCTATGAAATGGAGTTTGACTATAGATCTTATGCCCACCATTATCATAGACTAGCTCTCCTTCGACTGTTGAGAGGCGAGTGATTTGGGTACTATCGTTCCTCTCCATAGGACCAGCATAGCCAGTTCCTCTCCCATATTTGTGCAGATTTGGCTATTGACACAGTAAGTACCTGCGCAGTATATAAAACAAGGATACTAAATCATAGTCTAAGCTAAATTAAATAGAGTTAACATATTCTCAAACCGAAGAAGATTGAAGATTGGAAAGCAAATCCAAGAACTAAAAGGAAATTCATTCTATTTGCTTGAACAAGATTGTGTAGAAGAAGCGCAGCGAATACCTGCAACCTGAGCAACAAGGTTCGGCTTCAAGTTCCATGTTCGATGACAGCAAACACGTACAATGGAAAACCAGACCTGCCTGCAAAGCCCTGTGAAATGGGGGTCGAATGCACAGTTATGGGGGTTGAATGCATAGTTTCTGGGCGGATGAATGCACAGTTGCATGGTCGGTGGTGGAGTATAATGGCGAGTCGGTGGAGGCATTAAACCACCTGTTCGAGATTTTATTAAACAACATTATCAATACATTCAATACAAACTGCGCGCCGTCCCACTATTCTACGTGTTGTCATCGGGTTGAATAAGCCGCGGTGATGGGTCTGTCCAAAATTCGGACTGATTTAATGCGTTGCATGGAATCCGTCCCACACGTGTCAATCAACTATGTGCACAGGTTTAAAAATTACATTTTCAGATTCATAAGACCCATGCTGATTTGGAGTGCTGATTTGGAATGCTGACGGGCAGTCTACGTGACTGTGTAACCTGCGGAGCTTATGGTGCTCGGAGATGGGGTCCTTTCCCTTATACGCTGGTCGTCGTGCTAAAGAGGTCGTTTTGGGAGCTGCAATTATTCACTCAAATCCACGCCAAATCCAAACAGTACGTCCTGCCAAACTCGTCCTCCTTCTGATTACTGCACAACAACAGGACAACAGGTCTTTGGATTTATCTTTCTTTTCTTTATGCTGCACGTTTCCCATGAAAAGGAAAGTGTCTGATTTCGAGACAAGTTGCACCAGAAAGTGTCTGATTTATGGTCCATGAATCCAATAGATCACAGTTTGTGTCAAAGACAAAAAAATAAAACAAACTCCTAAGCGACAACAAACTGCCACGCTAAAGGTCGCACCAAAATCTAGAATGATGGATCCACTGCCAAAGCTTTTCCTATATTCGTCGTTGCCACGTTCAAGAGGTCTTCCCAAGGTTTCCCCATGCGCTAAGATAAGAGATGCTGTGATGCCAATGAAGGAAAAAACAAAATAAGAAAGGATTGAATGCCTTGATCAAATATTCATTAATCATTCAAATATATACAACACAGAACGGAAGGTTGAAGGGGAACCGTCTACTACTTGGAGATGCCAGGAAGGCAGGAATAATTGCCACATAAGACCAAAGTGTAACTGACCCAGATAATTAACAATGTATTAATTTTGTAACACATGCATGTTGTGATTACCATGGATGCAAGGACAATTCTACCGACAATTGTTTTAAGCTTATTTATTTGATTTAAGATCTCACTAAAAATAATGATATCCAAATATCCTTCGTCAATGTTTTCAACTATCAAACCTACCATGACAATGGAAAGTTATAAATATAAAATTATTTATTACCTGAGCATTACAAGTCATCCCTGCATGATTCATATTTAATCATACCTACCACGCGGTTCCTCCCCTTGATTCTTTGGATCATCCGCTTGAATTTTATTTGGTCCTAATAATTTTTCATCACTTGCTATCAATCTACATGATGTTTATTTTCACGCCTTAGTCTCCTCCCATAGACCACAAATCGATGTTTCTATTAGGCCTTGTGCTATTAACAATGTTATGGTAGATCCTACATTAAAATCTAGTGCATTCTCATTATCTTTCTTGTTGTCGATTTGCTTCCTTCCATCTAAGAAGACACACATGTCTCCCACTTCTCATGGCCATGTTATTCTACCCATTACTGTTGGGTCATTTTCTATTTCTATGACATTTACTATTTGATCTATTATTACATGTTGTAATATTATCTTAGGACTCCCTTTATTCTGAGTTGTAAAATCCATTGATTCTATTGTTCATTTGTTCTTTACGTTAAATCCACAAGTGAAATCTTATAACTATTCAAGGCATTCCACGATGGACACCTTTCTCCCTGGCTGCGATAGCCATTCCATGTTAAGTTGATCCTACTCCTAGTGCATCTTCTCCTATTCATGATGGCTCCTTACTCTTAACACCTCCTATGCTATGTGGAGCACTTGCTTCTAGTTTAACAACTCTTACGCATCCATCTTAGCTTACTTCACATATGACTATTGTCTCTATTAATAAAAGAAAATGAATAACATTATAATAATTTACTGAAGTCATATATATGTATGTATGTATGTATGTATGTATGTATGTATGTATGTATGTATGTATACACACACACACATGTGTGTGTGTGTGTATGTATATATACATACATACATATATTATACATACATATATACATATATGTATGTATGTATAATATATGTATGCATACATACATACATACATACATACATACATATCTGTGTGTGTGTGTGTGTGTGTGTGTGTGTGTGTATCTCTGTGTGTGTGTGTACACACACACACACACACATGCATTGGAAGGAATGGAACCCAAATAAGCTTGGAGGTGGAAGGTCAAGAGACAACCCAAATAAGGAGATAGAAACACAAACAATGGAATATGCCAACATACCCCTCTTATTACTTTGTTTTTACAATGGACCCCAAAACATCATCATCTTCTTTTTTTATTCTTGTACTTCTTCTTCTTATGAGTCATCATCTTCTTAAATCATGATGTGTCCATTCTTCTTCCTTTGGTGAGGAATGCTAGAATCTAAAGGATTCCATCTCTCCTCTCATTTTCACATATGCCATTTAGGAATATGTAGACATGAAGCTAATAGATTAAAAAAATATAACAAAAAATATAACAAAAGAAAATCCAATAGTAGAATGCACCAAACCACATCTCAAATATTTTGTGTAAGTTCAAATAAGAAAAAAAATAATTGATGGAGAATTGATGTAGTTTTATTAGTTAATCAAAATCGGAGAAAGATAACATCCTTTGGCTTGTGAGATAAAATAGGCTAGACATGACAAAAGTTTATAAATATTATCAAATGTTCTCAAATTTATCTTCAAATAATCGAGTAGAAACTTAGCAACACTATTGCAATCATGCCAATACTTGATAACGATTAGTTAATAATATTATAAATGATATAAGTGGATATGTTTTCTTCTTTACTATTAGTCCCTCAATGTTATTATACATTTAAGTTATTTTTAAGCATGTTTTGTTTTTTTTAGGATATGAGTAAAGTTATGTCTTGTTTTTCGGGATAAGAGTAAACATATTTTCAACCGATATTTGTATTTTCTATACTTATTTTTATGTTTAAAAATTTGGGCTTTACATAGTTGTAAATCTCTACTATGATAAACATTGACATTAAACGAATTGTTAGTCATTACTTTGAATAATTGATAAGTAAAGAGTACACACTTTTAATGACTTAATCTAGCAAAACTTATTTGAGGGGAACTCGTCTTCCATAATAGTAGTTGGGCTAACCAACAACATGTTTTTTTGTATCCACTCCATCTAGGCCCAATGATTTCTCAAGAAACACATGGATTTCCATAATAGTAGTTGGCCCAACCAACAACATGTTATTTGTATCCGCCCCATCTTGAATATTGGTATATTTCAATTGAGTGAAATATTTGAAAAATTATTTACTTTCAATAGGGGACAAGTGAGATTCCATTGATTGTAGGTTAGCCTCCAAACATGAGTCAACAACAACACATTCCACCAAACCTCTTGTCACCATCACCATCTCTAGATTTGAACATCAACTTGCAGCGATTCGATTTCAAAATCATTGTGATTATTGAACATGTTTTCAACTATTTTTTTTTCTAATACTGATTTTTTTTGTTTTAAAATTTTGGCTTACATATTTGTAACTTTCCTACTATGATAAACATTGACTATTAAAGGAATTGGTAGTTATTAATTTGACTTAAATGAAAGTAAAGCAATTAAAAATTGACTATTAAAGGAAGTTTCTATAGCGAACGTAATTCAAAATTTACCTACATCCAATTTTTCTATCAAACAAAGTGTAGTGTATGTATTGGAATATCTCTTCCTTCGGGCATAACGTTTCAGTAATATATCTCTAAATCTAGTGGAAAATGTTAGGGTTTTTCTTGTTTAAAAGATCCTTAAAAGTAAAGGTCATTCTTAATGGAACCGTGCAAATAAATACTAGAAATCGTACATGAAGTGTACGATGGAGATACCGAATGGGATGGAGTGAATCATGAAGACATGAGGAATGGAAAAAAATGGAAAGGATGAGAGGTTATCAAGAAGGGGTTCAATGGAGGGGGAGGGGAATTTTGTTCCAGTGTATCATGTAATTAACCGAGACATAAACACTTTCGATAATCATCTCGGCTTAGCCAATTCTCTAAAAATTTACACTAAATGTGGAAGAGATATCACAACAGAGACAAAAAATTAGTCGGATCAACAAAGTTATGTAATAAAAATTTCAAGTGTGAAGCAGAGGAGATGGAAGAACTATTAGTGGGAGGTAGACACAGGTAGACCAATTAGAGGGTGCCACCTAGCAATGATTTGATGACCAAAATTGGACACATGGAAGCATTCTACCATACTTTTGAGAGATGGCTCCAAGAAGACTTGAAGTCTCAGAAATAAGCCAAATTTTAAAGATTTTTAGCTTTAGCCCTCTATTCGTAAATAAACCATAGAAAGACAAGTGTCAAAATTTTGCTTACCTCGCAACAAAAGGTATTCCAAGGACTTATTTTCACAAGATAAACTGAGATTTAAAAAAAGCTTGACATCTGCAACGACACAAGCTGCAGAATAAGCCACAATTCATATAACTAATAATATTATATATTATTAATAGTATTTATAATATTAAGTAATCAATAAATTAATATAATATATGGTATAAATATGATAATATATACACATTTTATTTTTATTATTACTATTAAATAATATTAAAATATTAATTATCAATTTATATAAATATATACAAATATTAAAATATGTATTTATTTTCAAATTATTTATAATATAATAGTTTATAATTATATATTAATATGTTAGTAAAAAGTGTGGGATCAATGTATATGTATGATATATATATGTATTATTATTAATATTGATAATATTAAGTAATATTAGTATATTCATAAATTATTATAATATTTGATATAAATGTGATAGTATACATACATCTTATTTTTAATTAATATTAAAAAACTAACAATCCCATGTGTTTCATGAGATGTGAACATTGAACAGTATATGTTATTTGTTTTAGAGGTATAATTATTACTTTTGTAGTTGATGTTGATAAGGGGTGTGATTGATTTTGTAAGTGTAGAAATATAGATGGGACGATTAATTTTAAGGTTGTTTCTACATTTCAAACTTGTTTAAAATTCGTACATGAATACATTTGATACCGTTTTCTATAGTTAGTTTATTTTATAGTTGATGTTGTATGTATTTAATTCAGGTTTATTGTGTTAGTTGTGCATCATTTGTTCGCTTGGTGTTTTGTTGGAAAAACATTTATTGTACAGTTGATAATGTGTGTGATTGATATTTGTAGTGTAGGAAGTTAGTTGAAACATTACATTGAAATGTTGTATGTGTACATTTAATTATGTTACAAATACGTACATTTAAATTTGCATATCATATTTCAAAACATCAAGTAAATGTAGATCTACGTGCACATAATGAGACATGTATACATTTGTAGTATTTATATCATGAATGGTAGCCTTTAGTGGGTAATTTTAGTTTCAATAAACATGATTACATTTGATACCCCTTGAATAACAGTTCCACTTTGGATAGAAGAAGTGTTGAGTATAGTAGTAATGGAGGTGCTATCAAAGAAGAGGGTAGTATTTAGGATAGTTTGAGTGATATTAGTCTTGCTTCTTCCTTTCTCTTGCTCCAAGTGTTGGTACATGCGCCATATTTCAGTATCTCTCGAATGAAGAAGTAGGTGAAATGTGTAGATTTACAAGTGAGGGATTTCTAGAGAAAGTTGTGAATGTTAGAACCTGCCTTTCAGTGGTTCCAATTTCTATGGTTTCTCTATGCAAAGTAAGTCCTTATGACTTGTGGATAGTTAATCCCCAGGACATTTTAATCAGCAATTATATTCGATTAACTCTCGAAACAGGGGATATGCTAGGCCTGCGTTAACCCATAGATTTGCAATAAGCATGATTTTTTGTTGTTTGCACAACAAAACGTTTTGTTCCAACTGATCATCATCAGGATTTCCTGGTTCAGTCCACCTGTTACTTTCAACAATGGATTGGGCAATCTGAACATTCAATGCCTTCAACATATATAGGTTGTTGGAGTCCACCTAATCATTTTTTGCAAAAAAAGTGGTGTTTCCTTTAAAATGTTGAGCTCTTGCTGAGTTAGGTGTGTGTTTGTGTGAGACATTAAGATTTACCAATCCTCAATTAGAGGGGTTGAATCTCTCATGTGGAACAGTAAATTCCGAAATGAAACTTGTGCATTGGTTGTTCCTTGTTGCTGAAATATTGTTTACAATGTAATGGAAGTTTGAAATCCCTTCTAAAGGGTTTTTGTATAGGAATTACTTTCATAAAGAGGAGTATCCAAAACCGGCGGTAATTGGTTGAGGTCGCTGAGGAGGATGACTGATCTGTTCCCAAATTAAGATGTTCTTGAGTGTGGGAAATCTTTGTGGAACCTACTGTCAATTTTTATTAGTAACTTTGGGCCAATGAAACTCATTTCATCAATAAGAACATATTTTATATGTTTCGGTGACTCCTAAAAAGATGATAATGCACTACCTTCAAGGGGTTTGAGTTCTTTAATTGGAATATTTACTTCCCCAAGATTTTTTAGAATCATAACTGAGAACCTCTAGATTAGTAATCCTAACTCTAGAATGTAGTTCAAACTAGGTTACATTTGATCCTTTTCCTCCAAAATATCTCTTCTTTGAGAATTTATTATGATTCTTCTTATGGAAATAGGGGTTTGTACCATAGGAAGTTATTTTGAAATACTTATTTTCTTCTGGGTTGGTTCAACAAGAGGTGGTTTCAAAATTCCTCTTTCTTTCATGGTATGCACAATAAGAGGTGTTACGGTGACACAACTCTTATTTTTATGTTTATTACTTAAAAAGTAACCCCATTTCCTCTCTCCATTAAGTTTTCTCATAAAGTGATGTTTGCATATTAATCGAATCAAACAAATAGTGTTTCAAAGGCCTTGTTTTTAGTCTAATATTGACGACCATAAACTATAAAGATGAATATAGAAATTTGGGAAATTTCATCTTCAATTTAGGACGCTCAATCCCATACCTATGATGAGTTAGTATTTTCATACCAAGGCCTATGGTAGTCCCATATTTCCTATCACATGTAAAGTATTTCATAACCCATACAACCATTACATTTTCATACTAAGGCACATAATAGTCCCACATTTCTCTTATCACATGTAAAGTATTTTATAACCCATACAACCATTGTCTACCAAGGTTTGGGAAAACTATCCCTAGAAATGCTCTTATTATTTTGAAGTATTTGAGGGATTGACTTCCCTTCCTTGTGAAATATTTTGAATAATTATTGGTAGGGAGTCTTGGTATGAGAAAAATATTTTCCCTCCTCAAGAATATAATAAATTTTGCTAATAATAGAAAATATTACCTAAATTTGTACTCCTCTCACTGTGGAGTGTTCTTCTTTTAGGTTCTGCACAAATTATTCAATAATCCTCTCATCAAAACCCTTGAACTGCTATAAGAATTCAAACCATCATACATATTTGAATATTTGTGAAACCCCAACATCATTTTGCAATCCATGAAAAGAGTTTGGTTTTGACTTATTTTTAATCCCCATGCTTACAAACTACTTTCAAAATATGTGTGACCAATTTTGCATGCAAAATGTGGAGTGTTAAATACTAGTGCTAATGAGACAATCAACCCAAAACAAAGTACAAAACACTTATTTTTACAATGTAGGGTGATGTAAAGGTACTCTAGCTAATAATCATGACCAAAAATTTGGAATGCATATAGCACACTTTTGTCATTACTACATATCGCCTCAACATCACCTTCTCATTAGAAAATTAGATTTTGTCTCACCGATTTGTAACGGTCACCTATCCTAATCAGATCACGAGTTATTAGGGGTTAAATTTGACGGTCACCCCTATTCGTCAAGATTTTTTGTGCCATTTTTTGAATGAATACCACGTTGCACATGACATTTATTTTTCATTTTTCACTTTCATGATTTTCGCATAGATACAAAAATATATTTTTCATATAATAAAACCATATAAAATAGCGATATTCTTGACATAAATGAAATCATATTATTTTCTAAGTATATGTTGATATATCAACAAAATGAAATTAAATTTATGTTGTCCACTTGGAGGTCCAAAGCTATGGCTTTAGATATGTATTTTAAAGTAGGCAAACATTTATAAGAAGACACAATCTTTCCTTGGGAATTTTTAATAGGATTAAATGTTTTAATTGTATTCTTGATAAATTTTGTGCAAAATATGTAAACCCATAAAAAAAGAAAAGATATTAAAATACACTTGAAGAGGGAACATATGGTTATTATTTTTATAGAATAATATTTGTACAATATTTTCAATAAAAACCCTTATTTTCTTTATCTAAATTACAATGGTGCAACTCAATCAGAGGAAATCATTGCATGCATATATGAGAAAAAAGGAAAAAAAATAAGAAACTAATACATTAATCTAAGTTTGAAGTAGATACGTGTTGATAAAACGGGGGCAAGGAAAAAACGAAGCACAATTTGTTAAAAGATATGTTGCAAAATAAATAAAGATTGAAGGAGAAGCCGAATGAAGGCTTTTGACAAATTTGTATAGCTCTATAAATTCCCAAGCTCCTTGTTAGGTGTATTTGATCTCAACATTGAAAGTTAATCTTCCAAACGAGCTCGAATCAACATATTCTCACATGGTCACACCTAATGCAACAATAATTTATAGTGTTACAATGACTCGCCCTTGACTAGATTTTCAAAACAACGTCATCGAAAAATACATAAATCACCTTTCCATTATGCTTTGACCTTCGTCCATGCTCTGTTTCAAAACTCCCCTTTTTTTGGCAGGTTGGGAGATTAGATATTTGCTCACAGCTACATCCACATCTATTTATTGCCTGCTGGATTCACAATAACTTATCCTTCAACAGTTAAATGTATTAAAATTTTAAAAGTTCATGTCTTACGGATTCAAAAGATCAAACTTTGATGTCTTATTGCTATGTGCTCGACATTAAATATAGCACAAATAAATGAATTAAATTCCAAGACTTTAATAGATTTTCACATCTTAGTAAATAACAAAATTTTAATAAAAAATTGCATAAATCGGTATCCATCTTTACAAAAGGATTTACTTATATAATCTACATTTATTTATATGGTATGATATGTATATCACTTTTTCACATTTTTTTATTGAGCATTAAGAATTAAACATATCATTTTTTTTATACAATTCGCAGTTGGGACGCTTGCATTTTAATTAATAATAATAATTATTATTATTATTATTACGTCGATAGTGCCCTTTCATTATTATTATTACTAGCAATCGTATGTGTTTTATGAGATGTGAACGCCGAACGGTATATGCTATTTGATTTAAAGGTATAGTTATTATTGATCCACTTAATTTGAAGGTTGTTTCTACATTTCAAACTTGTTATAAATTCGTACGTGATTACTTGGGATACCGTTTTCGATAGTTAATTAATTTTATAGTTGATGTTGTTAGTTGTGCATCAGTTGTTCAGTTGGTGTTTTGTTGGAGAAACATTTATTATACAATTGATAATGTGTGTGATTGATAGTTGTAGTGTAGGAATTTAGTTGAAACATTACATTAAAATGTTGTATGTGTACATTTAATTATGTTACAGATTCGTACATTTAAAGTTGCATATCATATTTGGAAACATCAAATAAATGAAGGTATACCTACACACAATGAGACATGTATACATTTACAGTATTTATATCATGAATGGTAACCTTTAGTGGGAAAATTTAGTTTCAATAAACATGATTACATTTGGATATCCCTTGAACGTCTGTGTCGCTTTGGATAGAAGAAGTGTTGAGTATAGTAGTAGTGGAGGTGTTATCAAAGCAGAGGGTAGTATTTACGATGGGTTGAGTGATACATTTTTCACATACTACAAAAGGATGTAAATACGTACATAACAAATTTGCATTTTTTTAATATTTATTTTCTTAAAAGTACTAACAATCCGCATAATAGAAGGAGACAATAGTATGTCAGTGTATAAGGGAATTCAATAGTTTTGTTTTGAAGTAGGGAAAAAAGCGAAACATAGATATGAAATAAGAAACATAGCAGTGATAGTTCAAAGTATAGAATGGGATGAGTGAGGGTGTAATGTTTGAAGGGACGGGTGGGTTGGAAATCCTTACGTAAAGGTTATGGAGGAGTTGCACTGTTTTCCACTTTCTTTGAACTGAGGATGACACATTTCAATCTGTTGTTTCTGCAATATGTCTCTTTTTTCAGTGAAAGTGTGGAGTAGTATTCATTGCCGATGAAATTACTTATAATTTCACTAGTTGCATCTTCGTCTATAGACAATGTATGGAGGTCACTAGTTGCAACACCCATGATTAACTCAGCTGTCTCATCAAAAGCGGTAACTGATTGAAGTTCTCTTGTTGGGTCCTTTAGATTGATCCTCAGTGTATATCTATAATCATAGTTCTGAACTTGTATGTTGCAACTCGAGCAGAACCATGAACCATTACCATTCTCTCTCACCTTTTTGCTGCAGTTTTTTTCACCTTTTTGAAGAGGACATGCCTTGTAGAAAAAGTTGTCCATGTTGATATTTTTGATTTCTGTAGAAACCATGGCCCATTCATTTCTCTCTGTGTTCCCCATATGTAGTACCTCTGAAATCGTTGTTACAGAGGTCAAGCTCTTTGGAGGGCCCATAAATTGGCTTGTGATAGAGGGTGCCGGAAGGGAGAAGTCATCTAAATATACCTAGTTATGAAGTGTATTGGTTTCTAAAATTAGAGGGTTGACGTAACATTTAGTACTTGAAATAGTGTCGATTGAGTTCCCATTGAAACTGGAGATGCAAGCAGCTTTCAAGGCAAGGACCGGAAGTGGTGGTATAGAAAGCATGTCTTCAAGTTCGTTGCTTATATCATCCAAGTGTTGTCCCCACAATGTGACACTTACACTGAAACCCGACATGTCCTTTAATTGTAATGTTCTCTCTTTGTTTCAAACTTGTCAAACTGACGAATTTTTGAGCATGGTGACATCGTAACAATAATGCCAATCAAATCAACTATAGAACTTTCAGCGCTTGCAGGTAAGTCCTTGATTTTGGTGAAGTGAAAGTGATGGGAAGGTATTGTATCTTCATTTACTATGAGTGGAGATATGGTTGAGGAAGGTTGCAAGAAAATCTCCAAAGCATTGTTCAAATGGTTGTAACATAGATTAGCATAAGCAATCCTTCCATTAGAAATTGTATATAGCTTCCCATTTTCAATATGCTCATAGAATACTTTAGTGGCCTCATTGAAATAGGTGACGTGAATTTCCCCTCTTTCCTGATCTACAAAATCAAACCCAAATATGAAACCATCTCTCCTTGCATTGTGATTTTCGCAAAGGGTTTTTTTTGCTAGGGCATGACCCTGTATGGACCACATGCACATAGATGTATTCAAAGAAATTATTTTTGTTGGTGTCCTCATAAAATATTTGTTAACCTGATTTGCACTTGCATCTATTTGTGACAGTTGACTGTGTTTGACAGCATTTGTTGGTAGTCAGATTGGAGCAGCGATTATGAAATGTTTTTCGACAACAACATCCATTTCAACGATAAGTAAAATCCTACAATGGAAAAGGAAATCAAGATAGAATTAGAATTGAGCAACGAATCGAAAAACAAACAGAAAGAAATTATAATTAATATAGGGTGTTTATGTACATTGGTAATTGAGCAGGATATGAAGCTTACTGTTCACTTTTGATCATTCTAACCAGGGATTTGTGTAAGCACACAATGAATCCTTCTTGTATTGATTTTTTTGTTACACTACTTGTAAATTTGGAGGGTAGAAGTGTTGTCTTAAAAATGTATCCTATCTGAATGGTCAACATGATGTTGGGAACCAGTGTTGATAATGGACCTTAGGGAGGACAAGTGCAGTATCTAAAATGTGGAGTTGACATTGGAACTACACTCAATCAATTGAGAAATGCCTCCGTGTGTAAAATTTATTTCTATGGAAACTAAAATATGCTTGAGATAGTGGGAGTTATGCAAATATATGGTGGAAAATGTAAACTTGTAGGCTAGTCAATCATGAAATGAAGGATTTGTTCAGGAAAACATGCATTTGTAAAGAATGAGAACCTTTAAAATTGGCTTCCTTATTATTTTATATTTTCTAGAAAATGCAAACATGAAGTGTAACCCTTTAACAATTCAATATATAAAAAGGTGATATAATCTAAAAAGAAAAAGAAACCTAATTGAACTCGTGCATGAGCTATTATTGATATTAGATTGCGTAACTTGCAAGTTATATCATTAATAAACAATTATTATCACATATTGATATTAGATTACATAGCTTGTAAGATATAGTTTAAAACTATCTCATGCATGTCATAGGTGTTAGAGGGTTTAGATATTTTGAGTCTTTGGGTATTCATAAATAATAAAAATAGATTGTAGGAATATACAAAGAAACCATTTCCACATGTAGACGATACTGTGAATGATGATTTGGTCCATCTCCTTATGTAGAAAATTTGGGTGGAAAGGATGTCTATGTTTAAACTTTTATTGACTTGTGATTGTGTTCAATACTGATCTGATACAGATGTTTTACTATATTCATCTCACCATATATTTGTCTAAATGGTTGAACGAGACCTCTTCTCATGGAACACCATAATTGCAGCTTATAGTAGACATGAGTATCCTCACGAAGCATTGACATTGTTTCAGAATATGCAACGAACAAGTGTTCCACCCGATCAGTTCAATTTTTCTATCATACTCTCATCCTGAACAAAAATAAGAGGTTTGGAATAGGGTATGAACGTTCATCAAAGTATAATAGAAAGGGGTTTTTTATCAGATGATGTAGTTTCCAGTGCCCTACTAAACATGTATCAAAGAATAATAGAAATGGGTTTTTTTGTAAGAAATTCATATTCATTTTTGATAAGATCTATCAATAACCTGGATTTCTTCTAACTGTGTTTTTTGTTCTATTCTAGAGTACCAAAAATTTCAACAATCATATCCATACCACCAGGCTTTAAATCATACAGCTTCACTTTTTCACCTAATATCTCATAGATATGCACACTATATTAGATCCACCTCTCCAAAATTAAAAAGGGGATTTTCTTGGAGTTTTATTATGAGAGAATTGGGGTTTCTAGATTTTTTGCTTTTTGTGCTCTTTGCTTTTGGGTAGATGAGGAAACCATGCGTTCTTTGTCACACCCAAAGTCCCCGTGGTTTTGAGGAGCATGAATTTTGGTTGGAATGTGTGACAATGTTCTGCTTTCGTGTTCAAAGAGAAATAAATGTGCTTACTCAGGATGAAGTGGACAATCACTTGTCTTACTTTACATGTGTTCCCATGGTCTAGTTATAGGATACGGCTTCTATGAGGCCATAGTATGGTTGAAGCTAGTAAGCACTACAGAATTAAATGGTTTTCTTACAGCCAACAAAAATCCCTTTTTCTAGAGTGGTTGTATCAAGCATGGAATCCTACTGTTACAACACAAATATCCTATTGAGGTTTTGAGCACGCTGGTGTGCTTCAAATTAGCATAACTATTAGGCTTATATTCCCTATAAAATAGAAATAATTGAGATAATCTAATTCACATCCATATTTGTTGTAAATGTAAATTCCATTGACCCATGAATAAGTTCATCATTTTCCAGACCATTCATACCCAAAGCAAAGCATGTCCCTAAATAGTCACCTACTCTAAAGATAGAATATGGCGCCATACTAGTGCATATAAAAAACAAATTATTTTAAACAATAAATATTAAACCCTAACAGTATCATCCATAAATTATTAAAGGAACTATGTAAAGGCATCTAGAGCTAGATAATTTAATGCCAAAAAGCTTCAGTCTTTACAGAGTACTTAGCATTCCTAATTTTTGAGGCACCACACCACTTAACAGGTTGTTACCCAAATAAAGACATGAGAGCTGAGAAAAATTTCCCAGAGACTTTGGGATCCTCCCATTGAGTTGATTACATGTTACAACAAGTTCTTGTAGCTTGGTGAGCTTGAATCCAATTTCTACCAGAACAAAGCCCACAAACTAGTTGAATTCCAACCCAATGGTTTGCAACTTTTTACAGTTCAAGAGAATGGAAAAAAAATCTCCCTTCATATTGTTATTGCCAAATTTCAGTTGTTGTAGGCAGCCTAGCATTCCCAATTCCTGGGGTACCATTTTTCTTAATTGGTTGTCTTCTATTTGAAGAAAATTAAGCGTTGAAATATTTCCTATGGATTTTGGGACGCTACCATTTAGCTGATTGATGGACAGGTCCATCAATCGTAATTTGGCTAGCTTATGGCCTACATCCTCTGGAATTGTCCCCACAAACTTGTTTTCATATAGGTTCAACTTTTTCAATTCTGTACAGTTCATGAGAGATTATAGAATGGATCCTCCTAAACTGTTATTATCTAGTGATAGTTCTCGTAGTTGGGAAAGTGAACCCAATTCTTGTGGGATATAACCATACAAGGAATTAGAAGATATATTCAACTCCTCAGCAAAAGAACAATTTTTCATCACCTTGGGAATGCCACCTATAAGGATATTGTTCTTAAACTTGAGCTCTCTCAATGTCCATAATTGACCAATCTCTTCTTTGATACAACCATTGAGTTTGTTGGAATTTAGAAGTATATGTTCTAATTTGGTCAATGTTGTGGATATCTCAGATGGAATTGGTCCCTCAAGCGTATTATTAGACAACAACAAGTGATGCAATTTTGTGCAGTTATTCAGACAATTGGGAATTTGTCTAGAAAGTAAGTTATTTTTTAGATTGAGCACTATTAAAAGCCCGAGAGCGCCTAGTAAATAGAAATAATAAGATAATATAATTATTCCCTATAAAATAGAAATAATTGAGATAAGCTAATTCACATCCACAGTTGTTGTAAATGTAAATTCCATTGACCCGTGAACAAATTCATCATTTTCCAGACCATTCATATCCAAAGCAGAGCAGGTCCCTGAAGATTCACCAAGGCTACAGATATAGTATGGTGTCAGAATAGTGCATACAAAAGATAAATTATTTTAAACAACAAAGATTAAACCCTAACAATATCATCTAAAATTCTTAAAGGAACTATGTAAACGCATCTGTTGCATAACTTACCAATCCAGAAGAAGTGTTTGAATCATCAATCTGACTTCTTGGTTTTTTTCATCGCTTGCATGCCCTCAGTTTTTGTGTTATGACTCTAGTGTATCTGCAATAGCCAATTCATTCTGACCTGGGTATATACGGGCTTGGTCGGCTCAGTGATTTTCTATTTTTAGCTCAAACAACTATCTTAACTGCACTTATTGATGATTAAAAACAAAAGCTAAAATTGAAAATTATTAAAAACAAAAATTATTAAAATATTAAATTTTTAATTAAAAACAAAAGCTAAAATTGTTGTTAATTAAAAATAAAAGCTAAAATTGTTATTGTTAATTAAAAACAAAAGATAAAATTGTTAATTATTAAAAACAAAATTATTAAAAATAGCAGTGAAAAGCAAAAATAGGGAGGAAAAACCCAAACGTGAAGATGGCCGTCAAACCGTCAAATTTAACACATCCGTAGAAATGTCCACAGGGGCCTTTCCCATAGGGGGAACACCTTTGGCGTAATTACAATATTATTTACAAATTTATATAAATGTTATAATATGTATCTATTCACTTTATTTATAATATATTTTAATATGTTAAAAATTATTACAGTATATTATAATAATGTAGGAAGTTCTATTATAAGAAATTAATTTATATATTTTTGAAAAGTAGTATATAATTAAATATATATTAAATACATAAATAGTAGATTATAAAATATATAATAAATTAATTAATGTTATATTATATTATTGATTTGTTATATTTTAATTATACACTATTATTATACATTACTAATATACAATATAAAATATAAATCATTAGAATATGATAATATGCTATATGTATTAAAAAATTGTATTAAGAATATTAATATATTATTTGTATATAATTATAATACATATTTTCATCGTATTTGTTTATAAACTCGAGTCTGCGGAATCAAGCAAATGATGAACTATGACTTTTGTTCTAGGTAGAGGTCAACCAAGTTAGGGGAAAAGTGAGGACATGCTGTGAGTAAAGAGCAAGATAGGCGGTGAAGATCAAGAAGCCGAAGGTGGACACGCATCACTATTTCAATGACCCTTAGGACAATGGGCTCATCTGGACTTCAACCCCTAGAATGATCCATATTTTAATAACTTTTTGGTCCAGAGTGCAGAAAGGTAGGAGAAACGTAAGGAAAAAGGGAAATACATTATTATTATACATTACTAATATACTTTTTAAAATATTATAATATGAGTATAATCCATCAAGTGATGCGGACATTATGGACATTATGGTATGGTTTGGATTGCATGGTTTTGAGGAGATTGCAGCTAGTAACGACAAACTGATTATGATTAAGGAGATAATGGTGAAGTTTGGATGTGGTGAAGAAGATAACGCAATACAGCTTTTCAGCTTCATTGTGGCAGGTTTCATAAATAATAAGGGTGCGATTAATGTTGTAGACAACCTGATCTCTATCATGTTCATCATGATGTGCCAACATGGCTCCTAGAGTATGATTTGACGTAGAGATTCAGAGATAGAAAGGATCCCCTTCGCGTGGAGGTGTGAGCATGGGTGGGGATAGAAGGTACAGATTGAGATCATCGAAGGCCTTCTAATAATTGATATCTCAATTGAATTGGGTATCTTTGTGAAGGAAATGATGGAAAGGTTTGAAACAGTCAGAAAGTTGCGAGATGAAATGATAGACAGATTGACATTTACCTTGAAGACTTCAAAGATGTTTAAGAGTAGAAGGAGGAAGAATCTCAAGGATGGCTTTAATTTTGGCGGGTTTGACATCAATATGCTTGATAGAAATGACGAAGAAAATAAATTTTTTGGTCATAAATCTGAACACACACTTGGTGGGATTAAGATGGAGGAGGAACTAGATAAGATGTACGAAAAGGATGTCAAGGATAACAATATGGTCCTATCGTTGTTTATATTTTCCCAAAAGGTCATCGACGTAAACCTCTACGGTTTTATGGATAAGGTCATAGAAGATGTAGGTCATAGCTCCTTGATAAAAGAAGGTCCCCAAAGGGGTGATAAAAGAAGTCTTATGTTGGTCTTTTGGTGTGATGAGAATCTGATTATAACCATACAAAACATCCATAATAGAGAGCATCTCATGGATGGCCATGAGGTTGACTAGTTCATCGATGTTTGGAATGGGCAGTTCATTGTTATGGAAGGTGATATTTAAATCTTGAAATTTGGTATAGATGCAGAGATTTCTAGATTATTTATAAATGGGCATAATATTTGAAACCCATTACGGATAGTCGATGGCTTGGATGATGTTAGCGGAGAGAAGACGTTGCAACTACTCTTTGATAAGGAGAGCAACTTGATGGTACATGCGACAAAGATTCTACTTAACTCGCTTGACATCAAGAAAGGTCAAGTCTCAAAATTTTGGAGTATGACCACAAAAAGGCTTGACTGTATTTGGAAAGAAAGACAGTGAAGTCCTTGAGTTCTTGTGGGTCAAGATACTAGCTAACTTTAAGAATACAGGGCTTTTGGGAAGTCCCGACATTGTGTCAAGAGTGGATTCATCATTAAGAGTGGATGTGTGAGATGGTAAGGTCTTATAAAGATAGGAATCTTCTGACCCCGTGTACGAAAGGATGGTGTCATCATCGATGCAATGGAGAATGTCAATGGTAAAGATTTATTCCTTTACCATGTGAGGAAATATGAGAAGAAGGGACCTAGTTTCACCCCTAGTCTGGTAAGTGACCCATCCCAACGTGATGGTGGAGACTAGAAAAAACATTAAGAGGAAGGGACACAATGTCATCCATGTCCATGGAATCATTAGATGAAGGAGGGGGGTGATGAATTGATATGTGTGAGAGATGTAGGAGATGGGGTAGGTAAGGATGTTATGTTGAGACAGGATATAAGTGTGGAGTAGTTGAGAGTTGTGATTTAATTGCTATGTAAATATGTGGTGGAGGACATTCTAAAGAAGGTGCTGATGGGATTAAGTTGGTTTAGACAGATGGGATTGTGAAGTGATGACACTAGTATGAGTTTGAAATGTGGAGATTGAAATGGATTTCGTAATGGTGTTTAGATGGAGGATGGAGAAGAAAAAATTCTTGTAAAAATTAATTAGGAGTAAAAATAACAATGGAAGATGAAGAGATGATATTGATGATAGAAGAGGGGGAAATAATTATTCAAGGAAGATTAGGTGGGAATTGGAATGAACAATTGAGTGGACCGGTGCTTCTAAGGGAACAAAGTTGAATTTTGATGGGAAACAATTTCACATTGCATCACTATAATCCATTTCATGGCTCAAGGGAAGAAAATGGAGAGTTGATATGTGAGGGCCTGGGAGGTTTCAGGATGATAGGCATAAATTTATTGAAGTGGGGGTCTGTCAATGGGAATGTTGGTGGATAAACAAAGAAGATATACATAAAGAGTGATGGGGATAACATCTCAGAGATCTTGGAACACTAAGTATCCGCTGTGCATAACCCGAGGACCAAAGGTATCTAAGGAAATGACAGATGGAGGTGTATATGGTCTCGAATGGATTGAATGAATTTATAAGAAGCGATTATTTTTAATGTGGGAATGACTTTGGATAGAAAAGGAGTCGGTAGAAGGAGACATTGAAGCAAGGGCTTGGGGACCAAAGTAAGATGTAGGTATAGGAATGGAAGAACAAGTAGCAGTGGTAGGTGTGTGTTAGAAGAACAAGACAAGAAAAATTATTTTTTAATTATATTGCTTATTAAAAGATGTGAAAAAGAAGGAGAAAAATGTCTCAGATGGATCCTCAGAAATGACTAATCTACGGCTCATTTTAGGATGTTGTGGATGGATTAATCAATATACCCGAAGGTACATGAGGCACAAATATGTGATGACTACTAGTATCAGGCTTGATATTGGAGCCTACCCCCACACTTCACACACCGTAGTGATAACGATGTTAGGTGCTTAGCCAATATACCGATAGCCAAAAAAATTATAACGTGGTCAAAACACCACTATGGCTTTCCTACTAGGTGATGTAATCCCAATAGTTCCACCTGGTAGATGTTTTATAAGATGTTTAAGTTGGTGCATGAATTTGTATGTGTGTGGATGGGAATGTGAATGCAATAGATTAACCTCTTACATAATCTAGATGATGAAGCAAGAACGAAAGGATTACTTTTAGATAAGAAAGTGAAATGTGAGATTTGATGAGAACGCACATAATAAGATACACAAAGGAGAAAATAGGGAATAAAAATAAGAATACCACAATACACTTTTTCCTTTCTATTTACTTTTATATTAGTTTTGATAAGCTCGTCCTCAATCCAAGCAAGAAAATTATCATGTGTACGAGAAAATAAATCCCTCACCAATAAGGTTAGAGGAAAGAAAGGAATACAAAGAAAGTTAAAATTGAAATAAGTAATTAAAAATATACTCACAAAAAGATGTTGAAAGTGGGTCCCACCAAGTGTTCCAAAATGTTTCGTGAGAGATCCTACTTTTATTTCAGATTAGTGAAAGTATATAGGAAATCAAAGAACCTCATAAATATGGGAGGGTTTAAGTGACCTCCTGATGTAGATGGTGATAAGGGATGGAATGGGCACAAAATAAGAGATATTCCCTCCGCTCTGAGATGAATGATGAACACAACAAAGGAAACAAACACAAAAGAATATTAGTAATAGAGATGGAGGGTTGCCCGAAGAGGTCGGTCCTGAGAAGTATGGGCTTCCTAGGATGGATGTAAACCCTCTTTTCATAACAAAATTTTATAAATGGTGATAAGTAAATGGATGCAGATAATAAACCAAATTTGAGATCTAATACAAGCTAAAATATGCTAAAGTAAATGCCAGATAATGATAAAATACTGATAACATGGAAACCATGAGTGGGTTGATGACGACCCTGATTCAACTAGTACGATTGACAACAACCACTACAAAGGATATGAAAGATGTGCAGGAACTGACTTGAAATCTTATATGATGACCGAAGAAGGGTATACGATTTTTCTAGATTAATGAGATCGTTGGATGGATTTGAGAAATATCACGGGTGGTTGGGGATGGGTAGAGCTCCAGAGAAACCTAGAAAACTGTAAAATAAACAAAGCAAGACACAAAGGGTTCTCCAAGATAATATCCAATATGCTTCATACTTCAATGATCAATGTTAATGGATGTAAGGTGAACTAGGTTGTTCATAGAGGCTTCAGGCATGATACAAAAGGAAACAAAAAATCAATGGTGTCTGAGATCTCCAATTTTCTAGGGGTTAGAAGGGAGGGGAGAATGTGAATTTATGGGGTCAACGACAATCAGATGAGTTGTTCGTGACTGGAACAGTCAGAGAATTAAATTTTGGATTGAAATGGCAAGAAGAGGGATGATGGGTCCATTTTAATTTCGGGAAAGTAGGAATAGAAATAGGAGGGAAAGGGTATGATGAGTTTTTTGTAGATAAATTAGGGAAACTAATGGGGGATTATTAAGGGTAGGTGAGTAATTTTAGGGATGTTAGGTGGGGGGTGCTAAAGAAAGACAAGATGATACAGAAAATAGAAATTCAGAGATTACTTTTAATCTTACATAACAGAGCTGTCCATAAGAGGAAGAAAAACAAAATACAGTACATGAAAAAACAGATTTGTATTATATTTCACAAATTAGATACACTAAGACAAAAAGGATTGTATTTTCCAAAGAACAGAGTTGCATGTGCTCTAGTTTACATGCCTTCTTCTTCTTTCTAAAACAGATTATTCCCTCTTCTTACAATGCAAAAAGAAACAGAGTTTTTATTATTTAAAATGCAGAAGCTTCCAGATTAGAAAAATGGAAGTGTCTAGATGCATACGAAATAAGTTAGGAGAAGGAATTAAATGCAGTGGGAGGAGTGGTTTGTCAGCAAAAAAGGTAGAGTAGATTAGGTATGCATACGTGGATGTCCACGTCTACCAACACTCCCCTTTAATCTTCACTGCCATGTATATCAACTATGCCTATGCTTTCCTGGAGATGATCAAACACATTCTTTGCAAGCAGCTTTGTGAAGATGTCTGCTAGTTGCTCTTTGGACCTGCAAAACTCAAGATGAATGTCACCATTGTTCACCAATTCTCGAATAAAATGATATCTTGTGTCAATATGCTTGTTGCATTTATGGAAGACATGATTTTTAGACTATGCTATAGCTGCGTTATTGTCACAATAAATATTTGTAGCTCCTTTTTGTGTATGCCACAAATCTAAAAGTATTCTTCTCATCCAAAGTGTCTGACAAGCTGCTGATGTGGCTGCAACATATTCCGCTTCAGCTGATGAGAGTGTCACAATTGGTTGTTTCTTTGATGCCCAAGAGATAGCACCTGATCCAAGATGGAAAATGTAACCGGAAGTACTCTTCATATCATCCAAGCTACCTCCCCAATCACTATCCATATATCCAATCAGCTTGTAGTCATCTGAAGATGTATACAAAATCCCAAAATTCTTTTCTAGCCTTCCAATGTGATTCCTTTGGTTTTTCCATGAATTTAGAAATAAGACTAACCCCATGCATGATATCCAGTCTTGTGGTGGTTAGATATATGAGGCTGCCAACTAATCTTGTAAATAAAGTTGCATCAACACTAGGAATTTTGTCGTCCTTACTAAGTTTTAAACCTAGTGCAACTGGTGTAGGGGCTGCATTCACATTTCTCATCTTGAATCTTTTCAACAAGTCACTAGCATATTTACTTTGACATATAAAAATGCCTTGATCACTATGAATTACCTCTATTCCAAGAAAGTATCTCATGATCCCCAAATCAGTCATATCAAATTCACTTTACATGGCTTCCTTGAATGATTTAATTGACATGCTACCTGTGAATATCAAATCATCTACATGCAAGAAAACTATCAAGATTTCTCCTTCATCATTCACTTTGACATATAAAGTTGGTTCATTGCCACTCTTGCTAAACCCATTGTTCACAAGGTAAGAGTCTATCCTGCAGTACCAAGCTCTAGGAGCATGCTTCAAACCATATAGTGCCTTTTTTAGTTTGTATACCTTATGTTCTTCTCCCAAAACTTGATAACCAAGTGGCTGTTTTATATAGACTTCTTCTTCTAAAATGTCATTCATGAATGCTGATTTGACATCCATTTGGTAAACCTTCCAATTATTTTGAGCTGCTATGGATAAACCATCCTAATGGTATCCAATCTTGCCACTGGTGCAAATGTTTCATTGTAGTGTATGCTAGGTAGTTTTGTGAAGCCTTTAGCTACTAGTCTTGCCTTGTGTTTCTCTAGTTTTCCATCAGAATTATACTTTGTCTTGTAAACCGACTTAACTCCAACCACATCCTTTCCTTTAGGAATCTCTACTAGTTCCCGAGTTTGATTTTTTTCAATTGATTGAATTTCTTCATTCATGGCTGCAATCCAATTGTCATCTTTAATGGCATCCTCAAAATAAATTGGATCAGCTTGTGTTAAGAATGCAAAATTAGAGCATAAATCATCATTTTCAGCCTCTTGTATTTCATCATAAATCTCTCTTAGACTACGTAACTTCTTTGAAGTGTTTATAGACCTTGATCTTATTGATGCAAGTGTTGGACTGTTGTTATTACTTGGTGGAGTAGTTGGGTTTGGAGTGGTAGGTGCCTTAGAAGGCATTGTAGGAACATTTCTTGGAGTAGTGTTCTCCACTCAAAATTCCCTGCTCTTATGAAAGTAAAAATTTTCAAAATTTTGAGTTTTAGTGTCTTCTTTGTTGTGCTGAAAACATACTGAAGTCGTGAAATTGAGAAAATATATGTTTTGGGTCATTTTGTATGTATTTCGGGCCTGTCGGACATTTTTGTCCCACGTGTCCCAAGTTCAAAAATGCGTCTTGTTCCCCGATCGGCCGAAATCCCCGAACCGTGTACTTCACTCTTTCATGTTCCAAGTGTCCCAAACTTTCCGTGCGAGCTGTTCCATTTTCGCCCGAACCGGCCGAGTCGCGTCCTTCGGAACTTTTTGTCTCAAATGTCCCAAAGTTAAAAAGTGCAGGTTGTTCCATTTTCGGCCGAAACACCCAAACCGCGTACTTCGCGCGTTTTCGTCCCAACTGTCCCAAAGTTCAAAAGTGCGCTCTGTTCCCCGATCGGCTGAAATCCCCGAACCGCGTACTTCGCTCTTTCATGTTCCAAGTGTCCCAAACTTTCCGTGCGAGCTGTTCCATTTTCGCCCGAACCGGCCGAGTCGCGTCCTTCGGAAATTTTTGTCCCAAATGTCCCAAATTCAAAAGTGCGAGTTGTTCTAATTTCGGCCGAAACACCCGAACCGCGTACTCCAGAACTTTTCGTCCCAAATGTCCCAAGTTCAAACGGGCCTTTTGTTCCAATTTCGGCCAAAACGCCCAAATCGCGCACTTCGCGCATTCATGTCCCGCGTGTCCCTAAAGGCATTTTTGCGTCTTCTCCCTGTTTCGCCCGAATCGGCCAAGCCGTGTGTTTCGCGCATTCACGTCTCACATGTCCCTAATGAACCAATGCCATTCATACCTAGTTTTTCCCGCTCTACCCGAATATGTTGTTTTTGAAACTAAATATGAATTTAAGTTGTGGCTCTGATACTATCAATCTGAAGACCAAATTCCAAGGACAGCTGGCAGAAGGATGAAGTTTTCAAGACACTGGTCATCTCTGTTTTCAAAGACATACGCCGTCATCTTTAGGATGAGACTTCTGAGACATGGCTGAGACATGAAGGAAATTCAAACAGCGGATTCTGAAGTCGGTGGGTCCCTCCAAGTGACTGGCCACCTGTCTTCTTCTCCTCATTCCTTTCTCTTCTTCCATTTCTTTTGCCATTTTCTTTGTAACGAGTTGAGGTACTGCGATAGGCGGTTTTTAACTGTTCTTGTTTAAAGAAACGGTTACGAAGAGTAACTGATTTGCAAGCTATATAATGGCCTTCTTCACGCCATTCAAAAAGATAGAAAAGGAAGAACTTGGCCTATTTTCTAAAAAGTGTAAATATATCATAAAGAAATCAATACAGAAGGACTTTTCCATTCTTTGTCTATCTGACCTCTGTTATTCCTAAGATTTCATTTATTTTCTTTGTGAAGATCATTTGTCTCAAACTCGTTAGTCTTACCGATTGCATACTCTTCAATTTTGCAAGCACGGTGATCTTGTATAACCAAGAAGGAACTTTGTGTCCTTGATTAATGAATCTGTGTTATGTTAAGAAACTTTGTGTTCTAAGTAGATGTTATTTACAGAACTTTGTGTCTTTAAATTCCATCTTATTTATTCAATACGAATGATCTTGTTTCAATTCACTGTGACTTTGCATACATAAAGAATTGCTCTGATATCTATAATTCTGCATGTTGCCTTTCTGCTCTTTCCCGTACTCTCATTTCCTCAGTCCTTTTGTAATTGATGATCTTCATAGAAAACACTTTCGTGATATCCAAGTTTAACCAACAAATTATGTCTTGTACATTTGTAAATAAGTTTGTTTCTGAATAAGGGAACCTCTCCCATTAAAGAGGAGGGACTTCTTGTCCCCTGACTGTTGCTCTTCTTAAAAGTCCTATTTGATGACCAACAGTTTTTGGCGACTCCGTTGGGGAAAATCGCATTCCAGTTCTGCAATTTTTGATCATCCTTTGATCTGGCGACTCCGCGTTTTACTCGAGGGAGAAGGACCCTTGGTATTGAAGATTCTTAGTTCCAGATTTTGGAGCAGCAGGGTTTTCCTTTTCCTTCAACAAGAAATAGGACTCGTTTGACAAGCACTCCACCTGTTCAAGACAGAATTCCTACGGGTGGTTTTCCTTCAGGGCCAGCTAGCCCAAATCTTCAAGCTTTGATTCTTGTCGGTGTTGCAGTCCCTCTCCAGGCCGTTTTTCCAAGAATGGCGGCACCATTACCATGGGGTCATCGTGTCGGGCCCCTAGCCCTCGTTCAGCCTTTGCATGAATTACCCAGAGGTAACCGGAAGAACTTTCCTAAGTTCAAAGGTGATGGCAAAGTGCAGCCTGACGAACACATCACAGCCTTCATTGTTGCATGTGGAGTTCTAGGAGTCGAACATGAAGACGTCTCCGTGAGACTTTTCGTTGAGACTTTGCAATATATAATGCAGCGGATTGGTTCTACCACCTTCTGGCTGGTGCTATCACCGACTGGGACACAATGAGAACTCAGTTCGAAAACTGTTTCAAGCCGGTGGAAGATGTACATGCCTTGCTTGCCCAAATCTCTCAGATAAAGAAAGATTCACAAGAGACCATGAGAGAATTTGTGGCCCGGTTCAACAAATTAATCAATAAAATTTTGTAGCCTACCTGACCTGTTGATCAAATTCAAAAATGTTTCTTCCTAAATGCTCAATCATCCAAAGTTAGTTATGCACTAAGAAGGGCTAATCTCGCAACATTGGTCGAGGATCAAACTCTCGCTGTTAGTATCGAGGATGACTTGATCATGTCAGGGAAGTTGAGAAGAGACCCTCCCAAATCTAAGTCTGCTGCTTTTTCCTCTTCCACCCCTGGACCTAATACTAATCCATTAGTTCAGAAACTTGCAAATGATCTTCTTGCTATAAAGAAACAACTGGCTCAGCATGCTCCTTATGCAGACGTTCCAAGGAGAAATTTTCAGCCCAGAAATCTTTTTCCTGCTTCTCAGACAAGATTAGCACTTGAGGGACCTCCTGTTAAAGTCCCTGTCAATTCTACCTGCGAGGTGGAAGAACTAGATGATAATGAAGCTTGCGAGGAATTTGCGAGAGAATTTGATGATGAGGCAGGAACTTGAGGGATCTCGAGTAAATTTCTTCACCACTGAGGGCATCGATGATGGAGATGACTATGATGAAGTAGTAGCGGACATGAATAGCGAATCATTCGCTGTCATGACTCGAGAACAGACCAGTCAGAGGGAGAAAGTGACACAGCCTATCAAGAAATCTAAGGAGCAGTCTACAACTATTCCCGTGGTTGCAAAAAGAGGATCTCCTATCCCTACTTCGTCTACGCCAAAGGTGAGTCCTATCAATCATGCTACTAAAATTGCTTCTTCTTTTTCTCCTAAAGTTGATAAGCCTAGAGTACCAAATTATGATGGCCCGTCCACTTTTGGATCCTTTGACATTGTTGATCACCTGAAAAAGACCAAGGTCCAAATCTCAGAAGCTGATTACTATCAAACCCATCCCAAAGCTTTTGCCAAAATGATCCACTTTGTCAATTCCCACTCTAAGACCACCTCTAAAGGCCTTTTTCCCACTCCTCCTTCTGCACCACAGCCTAGTTTGGTAGCCGCTGTCACCTTGCCTATTGACAAAATCAAACCTTTTTATGTAACACTTCTTATAGCTGGTCATAGGCTCAGCAATTGTGTCATAGATTCCGGGGCCTCAGATAATGTGATGCCTGCTAAAGTAGCTCATGCTTTAGGCCTAACTCTCACACGCACTTATGGATCCTGTTACTCTATGGAGAGTAAGGAAGTGCCCCTGGTCGGGAGAATTAAAGATGCACAAGTAGCTTTTGCTGCTTTACCCGAGAAGAAAGTGTTGGCTACCATCTTAGTGGCAGATATTCCCCCTTCATACCGGATGTTGTTAAGTAGGAACTTCTGCAAAGATGTGGGTGGGGAAATCCAAATGGACTGGTCACATGCACTCATACCTGTCAATGGACACATGAAGAAGTTGCTGCCTGAGAAGCAGTCTGAGTATATTGTGCAGAAAACGGATGACCCTAGAGCACAAATACTGTATGAGGATATGGGGCATGGTAACTACATGATTATGTCCCCTGATGAAATCTAACCCCCCAAAGTGTCTCCTAAGGATCCTAATGGGGTTTGGATTTTAGAATTTGATAGAAGTTGTTCTTCAGCTGGTTCTGGAGCCGGTGTCCTGCTGGTGTCACCTGAAGGAGGCCTACACCCCTTTTCATTTAAGTTGTAGTTCAAGAATACTAATAACATAGCAGAGTATGAGGGTCTCATTCTCGGATTGCAAATGGCCAAAGAACGAGGTGTAAAGAATCTTCTGGCTCATGGTGATGCAGAGTTAATTGTAAAGCAGGTCAGAAACCTTTTTCAAGTTAAAAATGGAAGGATGAAACATTACCGGAATCAGGTTTGGGATTCCATTGAATTCCTTGATGCTTTCTCTATCGAGGCAGTACCTAGGGAAAAGAACAGCAGGGCTGACTCACTAGCTGTCTCGGGATCACTGCTGATTCCTCATCCTGATTTCTCTCAGGACAAATTCACCATCGAGATGGTCCATCGGCCCAGTGTACCTGATAACACCAATAACTGGTAGGTTTTCAATGATGATCAACATTTGCTTTCCTTCCTGGAGCTCAAGGGGAATTTCGAACAGCTGTATTTTAAAGGAAGTGACAACCTACCTCGCGAGAGTGTGCCATTTGACAAAGCAGTCACCCAAGGGGAAGAAACAGATCAAGATGGATGCATCAATCTCAAAGGAAACAAGATTCCTAAAGGTTTGGTGAGTTTGGAGGAATTATTTGATAAACATGATAGGTATGTGAAATCTAGAACTTCTTCTGGGCCTCAACAATCAGCTGAGTATGATAAGATTGATATTGGGAGTTCTAATGACCCTAAGCTAGTGAATATTGGAAAATGTTGCACAGCAGATGAGAGGAGAAAAGCAATTGATATTCTAAGGAGGTATAAGGATGTTCTTTCTTATTCTTATGAAGATTTGAAAGATTTCAAACCAAAAGATATGCAGCACTCGATTCCTCTCAAACCAAGAATTAAACCTTTTAAGCAGAAACAGAGGCAGTATAATCCCAAAATAGCTGACACCGTCTTTCAAGAAATGTAGAAGTTGTTGAAAGCTAAAATCATTTTTCCCATTCACCATTCAACATGGATTGCAAATATTGTACCTGTTAGGAAGAAAAATGGTGAGATCCGCATCTGTGTTGATTTCAGGAACCTGAATCAGGCTTCTCTAAAAGATAATTATCCTTTGCCTATGATGGATCAAGTATTGCAAGCAGTAACAGGATTTGAAATGTTATCTATGCTTGATGGATTTTCTGGATATAATCAAGTAGAGGTAGATACTGCAGATCAACACAAAACAGCTTTCACTACTCCTTGGGGCACCTTTTCTTACAAGAGGATGCCTTTTGGGCTCATTAACGCTGGTGCTACTTTTCAGAGAGCCATGGATCTGGCTTTTGGAAGCTTGAAAGGGAAGTGTATTGTCATATATCTTGATGACCTGACAGTGTTTTCCAAGACAAGAGCGGATCATTTTGATCACCTAGAGACAGTCCTGCTGAGATGCAGGGAGCATGGGATCTCTCTGAACCCTAAAAAATCTGTCTTTTGTGTCACAAAGGGAAAGTTATTAGGGCACATCGTTTCCAAGGATGGTATTAAGATTGATCCTGAACGAGTTCAAGCCATCCAACAAATTCCTCTCCCAACCAGCAAAAAGGGCGTGCACTCCTTCTTTGGTAAGATAAATTTCTTGAGGAGATTCATCCCTGATTTTGCAGAGTTAACTTTGAATATTTCTCAGATGATGAAAGGGAAGCAAACATTTGGTTGGTCTTCTGAAGGAAAGTAATCCTTTGAAGGTATCAAGAGAGCTATTGCTAGAACTCCTATTTTAGCCTGTCCTGATTTCAACAAAGATTTCATCATCTATTGCTATGCTACAGATAATACCTTGGCTGCTGTCTTAACTCAAGAAGACTCTAATGAGCATGAACTCCCAATTGCGTTCATGAGCTATATTCTGAAGGATCATGAGTTGAAGTACACCATGATGGAGAAGCATGCTTTTGCAGTGGTCAAAGCTATCAAGCAGTTTCACCTTTACATCCTCAACTCTCATTCCATGGTGCTGGTTCCAGATACAACTATCAAGTCAATTCTCTCACAGCAAGAATTTGGATCCAAGAGAGGGAACTGGGTTGCTAAGGTCCAAGAGTATGACATTGATATCAAGCCAACCAAGCTGGTTCGCGGAAAAGGCCTTTGTGAGCTCATTGCTGAAGGAGCTAAGCATGAGTTGCTGGAGGAGAAAGATGACATTCCTACCGTTCTGTTCCTTAGCTCAGTTGATGAATTGTATGCTGACATCACCCATTTTCTCACCTATGGGGAATGCCCCTCTCATTTAACTGCCGAAGAAAAGAGGACTGTTAAATTGAGGTCAGTTCAATATGTATTGTGGGAAAATGCCTTGTTCAAGCGTGGATTAGATGGGAGATTTTTGAAGTGTGTGGACAAGGAACAGCAGAGAAAGTTGCTCTCATCTTTTCATGATCAGGTATGTGGAGGGCACTATTCATCAATGGTTACAGCTCATAAGATACTCCGTGGAGGATACTATTGGCCTTCCTTGTTCAGGGATGCATCCAAGTGGGTGGATAAATGTGAGGCTTGTCAGACCTTTGTGGGAAGACCTAAATTGGCTTCTTTGCCTCTCAAGCCAGTTGTGATTGAGGAACCATTTCAACAGTGGGGTTTGGACTTCATTGGTACACTTAATCCTGCTTCTCGTGCTGGTCACACTCATGTGCTAACTGCCACTGACTATTTCACCAAATGGGTGGAAGCTATTCCATTCAAGAGTACTACTTCTGAAGTGGTGTGCAACTTCATTAAAGAGAACATCTTGGTAAGGTATGGTGTACCTAGTAAGATTGTAACAGATAATGCTTTGAATTTCTCTTCAACTGAGATAATGGATTTTTGCTACGGGTATGGCATCTCCCTGGCTCATTCTTCAGATTACTACCCCCAGGGAAATGGGCAAGCAGAATCCACTAACAAAAATCTGGTGACTATCATAAGGAAGTTGGTCAATGAGTCTCAGCAAAACTGGCACAAGAAGCTCTATGATGCTCTTTGGGCAGACAGGATTACACCAAAGAGAGCTACTGGAATGTCTCCTTTTCAAGTGGTATATGGAGTAGAAGCCCAATTGCCAGTGACAGTGGAACTGCCAGCCTTGCACCTAATGAAGGCCATTGAAGATACTAGTTTCAGAGATGCTTTGGACAAGAGAATTATGTACCTGCACAAACTGAATGAGGACAGATTGGAGGTTGCTGATAGGATATTTGTTCACCAGCAGAAGGTAAAGGTCCTGTTTGACAAGAAATCTAGGTTCAGATATTTTCAAGTTGGAGACACCGTGCTGTTATGGGACAAAAGACATGAACCTCGTGGCAGCCATGGAAAGTTTGATTCCCTGTGGCTCGGACCCTTCAAGATTAGACACTTTGCTGGTGAGAATTCTTTCTATCTTGATTACATGGATGGTTCTTTTCTCCCACTTCCTTACAGTGGGCAGTATCTCCAGTTGTTCAAGTCCTAGGTGATTAGGAAGTCCCTTGTATATTCTGTACAACGTTTTTGCTTGTCTTCCTTTTTGTTTTGGTGTGTTGTCCTCTATATTGGTCTGCTTTTTGACTCCGTTGCCCAATGGATAAGGTACTGGTCTGCTTCCCCTGAGTTTGTCTAAGTTCTTGCCTTGTCTCATTCCTTGAATTCATGCCAAGTCATCCCCAGAAGGAGCCAGCTATTGTCCACTCAAAATTCCTTGCTCTTATGAAAGTAAAAATTTTCAAAATTTTGAGTTTTAGTGTCTTCTCTATTGTGCTGAAAACGTACCGAAGTCATGAAATTGAGAAAATCTGTGTTTTGGGTCATTTTGTATGTATTTCAGGCCTGTCAGACATTTTTGTCCCGCGTGTCCCAAGTTCAAAAATGCGTCCTATTCCCCGATCGGCTGAAATCCCCGAACCGCGTACTTCGCTCTTTCATGTTCCAAGTGTCCCAAACTTTCCGTGCGAGCTGTTCCATTTTCGCCTGAACCGGCCGAGTCACGTCCTTCGGAACTTTTTGTCCCAAATTTCCTAAAGTTAAAAAGTGCAGGTTGTTCCATTTTCGGCCGAAACACCCGAACCGCATACTTCACACTTTTTCGTCCCAACTGTCCCAAAGTTCAAAAGTGCGCTCTGTTCCCCGATCGGCCGAAATCCCCGAACCGCGTACTTCGCTCTTTCATGTTCCAAGTGTCCCAAACTTTCCGTGGGAGCTGTTCCATTTTCGCCCGAACCGGCCGAGACACGTCCTTCGGAAGTTTTTGTCCCAAATGTCCCAAACTCAAAAGTGCGAGTTGTTCCAATTTCGGCCGAAACACCCGAACCGCGTACTCCGGAACTTTTCGTCCCAAATGTCCCAAGTTCAAACGGGCCTTTTGTTCCAATTTCGGCCGAAACCGCTGAATCGTGCACTTCTCGCATTCATGTCTCGCGTGTCCCAAAAGACATTTGTGCGTCTTCTCCCTGTTTCGTCCAAATCAGCCGAGCCGCGTGTTTCGCACATTCACATCTCACATATCCCTAATGAACCAATGCCATTCATACTTAGTTTTTCCCGCTCTACCCGAATATGTTGTTTTTGAAACTAAATATGAATTTAAGTTGCGGCTCTGATACTATAAATCTGAAGACCAAATTCCAAGGACAGCTGGCAGAAGGATGAAGTTTTCAAGACACTGGTCATCTCTGTTTTCAAAGACATACACCGTCATCTTTAGGATGAGACTTCTGAGACATGGTTGAGACGTTAAGGAAATTCAAACAGCGGATTCTGAAGTTGGTGGGTCCCTCCAAGTGACTGGCCACCTGTCTTCTTCTCCTCATTCTTTTCTCTTCTTCCATTTCTTTTGCCGTTTTCTTTGCAACGAGTTGAGGTACTACGATAGGCGGTTTTTAACTGTTCTTGGTTAAAGAAACGGTTATGAAGAGTAACTGATTTGCAAGCTATATAATGGCCTTCTTCACGCCATTCAAAAAGATAGAAAAGGAAGAACTTGGCCTATTTTCTGAAAAGTGTAAATATATCATAAAGAAATCAATACAGAAGGAATTTTCCATTCTTTGTCTATCTGACCTCTATTATTCCTAAGCTTTCATTTATTTTCTTTGTGAAGATCATTTGTCTCAAGCTCGTTAGTCTTACTGATTGCATACTCTTCAATTTTGCAAGCACGGTGATCTTGTATAACCAAGAAGGAACTTTGTGTCCTTCATTAATGAATCTGTGTTATGTTAAGAAACTTTGTGTTCTAAGCAGATGTTATTTACATAACTTTGTGTCTTTAAATTCCATCTTATTTATTCAATATGAATGATCTTGTTTCAATTCACTGTGACTTCACATACATAAAGAATTACTCTGATATCTATAATTCTGCATGTTGCCTTTCTGCTCTTTCCCGTACTCTCATTTCCTCAGTCCTTTTGTAATTGATGATCTTCATAGAAAACACTTTCGTGATATCCAAGTTTAACCAACAAATTATGTCTTGTACATTTGTAAATAAGTTCGTTTCTAAATAAGGGAACCTCTCCCATTAAAGAGGAGGGACTTCTTTTCCCCTGACTGTTGCTCTTCTTAAAAGTCCTATTTGACGACCAACAAGTAGTAGGAATCACAACTTGATTTTCATTCTCCTCATTCTCTTGTGGAACACTAGCTGCAATTGTAGTTGTGTTGTCTATACTGCCATCCCATGCTTCTTCTTCAACAAAATCAACATCACGGCTTATTATGACCTTCTTTGTGATAGGATTATATAACTTATATGCCTTGGATTGTTCACTATATCCCACAAATATGCACTTCTCTCCTCTATCATCTAGTTTCTTTCTCAACTCTTGAGGTATCAAAGAGTATGCCACACATCCAAAGACTCTCAAATGTGTTATATTATGCTTCCTTTTGCTCCAAGCTTCTTCTACAAATTTATTTATCACTTCTTTTGTTGGACATCTATTTAATATGTATACCAAACATGCAACTACTTCAGCCCAATACTCATTTGGTAGGTGTTTTTCTTTTATCATACTTCGTGCCATTTCCATAATTTTTCTATTTTGTCTCTCAGCTACTCCATTTTGTTGAGGAGTATATCTTGTTGTAAGTTGTTTCTTTATGCCGTTTTTCTTACAAAAATTATGAAAATCATTTGATATATATTCACCACCTCTATCGGTTCTCAATACTTTGATATAATGTCCACTTTCCTTTCCAAATCTTTCCTTGAACTCTTTAAAAATAGAAAATGCTTCTGATTTGTCTTTTAAGAAATAAACCCAAACTTTCCTACTGAAATCATCAATAAATGTCTAAAAATAAATACTTCCACTTATGGATGGTGTTTGCATCACTCCACAAAGATCTGAATGCACTATCTCAAGTGGATACTTTTCCCTATAAGACTCCCCAACTGGAAATTTATGTCTATGTTTCGTTGCAATATGCAACTCTCACATGTTGTTTTAAGTGGCTCTATTGGTGGATACCCATATACCATTCTTTTCTTATATAAAAGTTGTAATCCTTTGAAATCTAAATGCCCAAATCTTAAATGCCATAGCCAAGATTCATTTTTGTATGAAGCTTTGAAGGCTAATTCAGCAACCTTTTGCAATTTGTGTGGCTCTAGGAATAGTTCACTTTGGATTCTAAGTGGAGACATCCTAATGTTTGTCATTTCAACTTTTGCAATCAGCCTATTGCTTTGTTTCTTGTCTAGAATCACACATTCACCATTTTCAAAGTATATTCTATATCCTTTTTTCACTAGTTGCCCAATGCTTATGAGATGGTGTTGCAATCCAGGAACATAGTATACATCAGGGATATGCTTCTTCTCACCTTGCTTGGTTCTTATATTAATTGATCCTTTTCCCATGACTAATACTTGGTGATCATTCCCCAATTTTACCTCTAATTTTACCGATTCATCAATTTTTGCAAACATCTCCTTACTCCCACTCATGTGATTGCTACATCCACTATCTAGGAACCATACCTCTTTAGAACTCTCTTGTGCTACATTGCATGTTATAAACATGGTGTTTTACTCACTAGTGTTGGGCTGGTTCTCATTTGTGAAATGTGCCTTTTGCTTATTCATGTCATATTGTCTTTTTCTACATTCAGATGCAAAATGCCCAAATTTATTACAATAATGACATTGAATGTTGGATTTATCATACCTTTCTCCTTGATGATGGCTATGAGAGTGTCTGCCGCCTCTTCCTCTTGTTGGTGTAGAATGAGTATGTGGGCTTGATACTAGTCTTCTGCTTTCAAGTTGTGTATTTTCTCTTCCTCCTCTTGGTGTAAAATGTCCTCTGCCTCTACTGTAATTTGATATCCCTCTTGTTCTGAAAAATGGAAGTTGAGCTTTTAATGCATTCTCCAATGATGATGCCCCTGAGCGATTTAATATTTGCTCATGTGCTAAGAGTGATCCCATTAATTCATCTACTGATAGTTGTGTAAGATCCTTGGATTCCTCAATGGCTACTACAACTGAATCAAATTTTAATGGTAGTCTTCTAAGTATTTTCTCTTCAATTTTTTTATCTTCAAGAGTTTCTCTATAAGATCTAATTTGATTAACTATTGTCATTGCATGAGTGAAGAATGAATCTATTGAATCTAAATCCTTCATTTGTAGATTTTGAAATCCCTTCTAAGCATTTGTAATTTCACTGTTTTTACCTTGCTTGTGCCTTGGTATGTTATTTGCAAACTATCCCATGCTTGTTTTGATCTTGTGGCAGTTGTTACTCTTGGAAAGATTGATTCCTCCATTGCTTGTTGAATGAAGAATAATGCCTTTGCATCTTTCTTTTTGTTTTCCTTCAATAAGTCCTTCTATGCTTGTGAAATAGCTTGATGTGCTTGTTGGTCTGCTGGTTCATTAAATCCATTCTTAACCATGTCCCAAATATCCTGGGAGCAAAATAGAGTTTTCATTTTTATTCTCCAAAAATCACAATTTTTGTTATTGAATGTTGGTATTTGAGGTTGTGCAATATTTCCACTTGTGATTCCCATTCCTCAAAATATTTTTCTCTGCTAACTTGTTGTTCTAGTATTTCTTCCTCTTTTAAAAAAAAATGTTTCACCTACACAGATAGATGAAAGCACAAAATAGAACAAACCTAAATCCTCATGGAATATCTATCTGCTCTTCTTCGAATACAAGTTGCTGCTAGTGGCATTTACAAAGATATCCTCAAGTCTCCAAATGCCAAGAGAGATCTGCACAATGCTCTAATACCAGTTTGCTAGAGAAAGACAAGATGATAAGAAAATAAAAATTCAGAAATTACTTTTAATCTTACATAACAGAGTTGTCCATAAGAGGAAGAAAAAGAAAATACAATACATAAAAAAACAAATTTGTATTATATTTCACAAATCAAATACATTGAAACAAAAAGGATTGTATTTTCCAGAGAACAGAGCTGCATGTGCTCTTGTTTACACGCCTTCTTCGTCTTTCTAAAACAGAGTATTCCCTCTTCTTACAATGCAAAAAGAAATAGAGTTTTTATTATTTAAAACGCAGAAGCTTCCGGATTAGAAAAATGGAAGTGTCTAGATGGATATGAAAGAAGTTAGGAAAAGGAATTAAATGCGGTGGGTGGAGTGGGTTGTCAGCAAAATACGTAGAGGAGATTAGGTATGTATACGTGGATGTCCACATCTACCAACAGGGGGTTGATTAAAATACATAATAATAATATAATGTGGAGAGGGTGATACAAGGGTTAATGGGTAATTAGGGAATTAATGTGAGGATCGGATGATTTATGGGTTAATGGCCAATCAGGTGATTAATGCATATACTAATGGGATAAATGTGGGTATTTAAGGGTGAAAGGAAAATGAGTGATATGAGTTCTTAAAGTAAGGAAAAAGGAGTGTGGGTTGAAGGGTTAATGCACCGAAAATTTATGTCTACAAGGTCCACATTTTTAATGAGGCACGACACAATCAGCTCAAAATACACAACCGACCAAAGCCTCCCATATTTCTTCAACCATTTCAGACCTATCAGACCAAACATCCATATTTCCTTAGGGCATTTGTCAAATAGTTTAGGTACCTAATCAAAGCTTCCAACTTGGCACTGAGAGCGAATATGCTAGTGAAGGTTATGGATTTTTGGCTTTACACATGATAATTATCTTTTTCTTTAAATGAATCAAAAATCTAAATGAAAATTCCATTTGGTGTGCCTCTACAATTCCTTGTTGTCTAAAAGACCATATTTTTCTATTTTGACATTTTATCAAACAAATCACCTGCCTTGTCTATTCTCCCACATTGGAATACATGTAGAAAAGGAAATTTGTTTGTAAGTTTCCAAATTCTTCTCAACCAATCCCATCTTTTCCCTTTCCAATGTTCTTATTTTCCACAAACACCAATTTATTTGGGGTATTTTTTCAAATGGGAATATTTTTCCAGGTGTATGCATCCACATTTTTTACTACCCATCTACCAATGCATTCATAAATAAATCATAGATGACCGTTACTAGCATGCGTAAATGTGGTGGGTCCTATAGTCTACACCAATGGGAAAATGGTAATAAATTATCGTTTTTAAATTAAATTTATGATTTGTCTAAACCATATGTAGGACCCACCACATTTCTCTATGCTTGATAAGGATCACCATAAATCATTATAAAAAACTTCATCTTCATGGTCCTTTAGTGTGCGCTCATCTCCTATTCTAAGAACAACATATAATCATTGTTTTTCCATGCAACCACAACTTGTTGGGGCATTTAACAAAAAAATTTATTCCTTTTACCACTCCAAAGATCTCATTCTAGCATGACCTGGGAGTGCTAATAAATGTATACACGTGCCCACAAAGTAGATACACTATTTTACCAAATACATCCCACAAGCGTTCATTCTGCACCTAACATGCATACCTTTGTATCCCCATCTATCAGGAAACAATGTTTAAAATGAATGTCGAAACCTTTTTATATACCATTCCTCTTCCTCTATGCTAAGATGGATGTCCATATCTGGTTCCAAAAAAATATCCTTCTTCCATGGAGGTGGCCGCTCATACCGGGCAACTAGAGAAATAATTAAAACTAACATGGAACTCCTCTTGCATAATTTTTTTGTCTCACATTTTTTTCTATTATTTTTCTCTCTGATTTAAATTTATTGTTAAAAGCCTTCTCTAAATCCTTAATTTTTAATACTAGAATTCCTTATATTATTAAAATTATTTATATAGATGGGCTTTTTTTTCATTTCTTTTTAAACCTCTCTTTCAACATTCTGATAGGACCTGTTTAATTTAGCTTACAATTAACATGGCACACACCCACGTGGTTTCAGGGTTTCTTCAATACAGACACACAATTACATCGAACTATAACACTTCACATGTGGGAGTGAGAAAGAAAAATTGCAATGGGCACTACATTTACATACTCGACCCAATGCTCGTATTTTACCAAAGGCTGAGAGTATGCCAAAAAAGGTGAACTAAACATGTAGATATATTTTGGTTTCATTTTCTTGAAATTTTCTAACCTAAAGTTTTTCCTTTCTACTGATATGAACCTTCGACATGTCACATTATAAGCCTCCTCAACCCATTAATTACAAGAATTTCTTCTAGTGTTATAATTTGAAGAACTGCTCACTGATTCAATCCTCCAATCTTGCAAATGATGTACATAGAGTAATCATAACCCACTTGAGGGGATTTGGATGGGATTTTCGACAAAGTACGATAGACCTGGGCACTACACAATTGGTTTCTTAGAAAATTACAAGAAAAAGCATGATACATAAAGTGATACATGCATATAGAATTTGTTCAAATTGAATGGTTGAAAAATACTCCATCTATTGTTTTCACCATTTTAGAGAAATATATGTTTGAGTTTGAGTAGTAGTAAAAGACTCATAATTATATGATAAAATAACATAAAATCTAACATTTATTTGATTATACATTCGAACTTCAAATACATTGGAACTATCTAAAAAAGAGAAGACAAACATGTATCATGATATTTAGTAAGATTGGGAGAGGATATTCATATACATTCCTAATTACAAGAGGCGGTAATTTTTACCATGAAGCATAAAATCATGACATGGCCTCAATGTAACACCCACTAATACACACACAAATACAACATAGAAAAAAAACCGGAAAACTTTTTTTTGACTTTACTTGAAGATATAATGGCACACGAGACAACTTAGCAAAATAGAGGGTTTTTTTTTACTTGTTTGAAACATAGCATGACACAACAGGTGGTCACAATGGCTACAACTAGCTCCATGAACAACTTGACACAACGATGACCACATAGACCGCAAGGAAACATTCAGCACCCATCAAGGACAGTTCACTTTTCTCTTGAGAAGGCACCCCAAAGAAGACTAACCCATAATACCTAGTTACAGTTCAGGACACTCCACAGAAAAATCCTTTAAGGTTATGTATTCCACTAAAATAGTCTTTCAAGGCCTGACTTTGCGGTCTAGAAGATTCGTGTTATGATTCCTACAATTCTTCTTTAGAGCTAAATTTCTTTTCTTTTATACTATTGAGTAACTAGCTTAGGATCATCTCTAATATGACATTTACTTGCTTAAACGTTTACAAACAAGGAGTTAATCAAATCCAAAAGGCTATCTATCTAAACCCCACACTACTAAAACTTGTTTCATACCTCCATTGCATAAGGAGGCAAGCATAAGCTCATTTAGGTTCAGACCCCTAATCTTCTTCATTCAAGGAATTAAATTTTTATCATAACTTAGAAAAAAAAGGTTACAAAGAACTATAGCAGCAGTTAGAGAGAAAAGGTCAATTTATTTCATTATGATCTAATTAGTTATTAACCTGTCTTTGAAAAAAACTTAAGATTTAAACCAGATTTGGGGTAAAAGCTTCATTTAGAAATCATCATGATTAAGTTTGACAAAGGATACACATGGGGTTCCTAAAATGGAAGTACAAAACTTAAGGTTTCACAAAAATGAGAATAAAGTTTAATCCATAGTTAAGGTTAACGAGGGTAGGTTTTTTAACACTGGTAGAAAAATCATTTCGTTCTAAATTAATATTCCTAAATTTCTCAACAAGAACCCAATTTCATTATTATTTTATTGATTGAATTATCTATTAATTCATTTTGTTTTATTTTTGTTTAACTTTAGAAGAAGGATTTCCACTCCCTAAAATATACAAAAGGATTTCACCGATGTCAAGACCGTGGAGGTTATTAAAGCACGGGAGTTTTATAACTCAAAAACAGAAGCTGTCATTGCTAAACAAGAGAAAAAACACGATTACAACACTTCCATTTATCATGGCACACATAACAAAGGCACCAAAAGAATCGATAGAATTTTATTGAGAACTAGAACGTAACAAGTTGGTCAAGCCATGATAGGACATTTTCAGGACTGATAACTAATATTACTATAAGAATACTCATATCAATGTAAAGATTGAATATCATTTCTCCCAAAGATAAATTACAAGTTTAATTACAAAAGGACAAGATAAATTCATCTCACAATTATCAAACAATCCAAGGCAAAAGGCCTTCCAAACTCCTTTCCAAGCATGATTACAAGAATACAACACATTAGACATTTGTACAAGGAACTTCATAAATCAATCCAATGAAACCTTTACAACTCTTCTCCTTTTATCTACTCGCATAATCCATCTACACAAGTATAACTCGAGTCAGTTCACAAGAACTGAACATGCTAGGACTACCCCACTGCAACACTAAGCTACAATTTTACAATACCATGAAAGGACTATTCTAAAAACAAGAATGGATCAAAGCACAAACCACTAATCAAAATTATTCACATGAGATTAAATATTTTCACCTGCCTACAAGGAGGAGGTCAAACATTCTAGTAAGATGATATCTCAAATAATCAATCCAAGACCTTATTGTTTAGGAACAAAATGGTCAAGAGTATCAAGATTTCAATCAGGTAATCCTATGGATTGTGTGATTGAAATCTAATACTCAATCCATCCATCTCAAAAGAAAAAATTGAGAAGTCACAACCATACTAGTTATGATCAATGATGCGAAACAAAACAAGGCTATCTGATCCTTCCAGGAAGGAGGTTTCATGGCAATATGGGTCCGCAACCTCCAAAAAATAAAAAATTATAGTTTCAGTTTTAACCAAGAAGTTTACCACCTCCTTCTTACAGGATCTCTTAAAAATTAGTACTTGTTAACATAATCGAGACCACTCTTCTAATAAATTTGAAAGAGTCACACAAAATTCATCAATCTTAACAAAAACTCCATTATAATTGTCAACTTATCTATAATATGAAAGACAACACCCAAATGCCAATAATAATTTTAACAAAAATTCTGCTGTAATCCAAAAATGTGTTCATATAAATGCAATTGTTTAACAATTATTACTTACTTCATAATTTCATTTGCACATGATAAATACAACCAATCAATATTTTTGAGAATCTAAAATTACTTATCAAAACAATAGTCAAACACTACTTGATAACCACCCTTCCATTTTCAATTGCTAATGGCCAAAGTATAAAAAAAAATCACTCCAAGGTTAAGAAGAAGTGCTGGTTCCAACCCTCAGTCCAGGAATAGTAAATAGTTTTGAACCTTTATTACTTTTTTTTTTTCCCTTTCAGATTATCATTCATATCGTCCTACGGTTGATGTCCACAATAGTTGTCTACACTTGGAAATGGTCTCTAGACCATATAATTTATTTATTAACATATACAACCCATACATCCATGCAATTAAATCCACATCAAAACCATAAAACCCAACACAACTGTGTTATAGTAAAAAGCATACGATAACACAAACCAACATATAACTTATCCAATTTCTTACAATACCCATTATGGGGGTTTAGATTAAAACGTCCTCAACTCAGATATCAAGAATCAACCTCAACCAAGTCAGCTGCGAAAATTCAAAATGGTATTCACGAATGGAAGTAGAAAATGCCCCTTTATTATGCTAGGACAGATCTCGCACCTGTAAGGATTCTGGATGGTATCCAGGATCTATATCATTTTCCCATAATACTTAAAACAAAAAACCTAAATATTAATTGAATTTCCCTAATATTCATAATAGTAACTAGCTCAAGACAAAGAAGGGAAAAGCATGTTTACACAACCACGAATAATAGTATTATAGTAAACCATAAGGATCATATTTTTTCACACATTAGAATCTTAGTCACATACATTACACACATTATTTGCCAATTATTCTTTAGGAAAATATAAAATGAACTTAGATTTAGGAGGAAAGGAGATTTTCTCAAGCAAGCAAAGTCAATAAAAAAACTATAGGTTTGGGTGAAGACAGGAAGGATAGCTAGTACACCCAAGGTGATTAAAACAACCACAATCCCATTCAATACACCTTTGCAAGAAGGAAAAACACTCTCTTCATGCAATTATAAAAGATAGCTAAACACTTTGTAATGGTAAGACTTAGCATGCATGATTGGAGCTTCCAAATTACAGCCACGTCAAACTAGGGCTCCAGCAGCTACAACACGTTCTAAAAATTCATTTTCCTCAACACGTTGATCTCTCCTACAGGCTTCATGGCAATGCCTTGGCACATTCAAGGAGAGGAAGGCTAGGACAGGAGCTCAAACTTGTGACTTGCATTTGCTGGGAGTTTCAACACTCATTTTTCCACAACCTCCAGTCAATGAGCCTCCACATTACCTCATGCGGCTAGAGTCAAGGAAGACATGAAACACAATAATAACATTTACCAGGAAGTTTCAAATCCCCCCCCTTTATTTCAACAAAACTCAATAAAGTAGGTCTGAAGCGATTACAGTCCATGCAGCCCCCAAGACTGACATAAGTCGTACCAAAAGCATGAAAATTTGTCCTCATTAAGAACATTAATGAATCTTAGTAGGCCACCAAACACCATCCCTTCGCCAGCACATATGGAAGATCCTTTTGCAGAAGGAAACAAGCCAACATCCAATTAGCAATTAGTTTCATTTGATGACAGCTACATGACCAGGCTAGGTCGCAGCTAGAGTGGTAAGGGGGGGTAGCTGGTAGTTGTAAAGATTAAGTTGAGTATTGAAAGTAGTCACCCCCACCAAAGCTTGTGCCACACACACACAACCTCCCTACGCCTGCACATGACATAAACCAAATAAGATGGGAAACCAACACCCCACGCCAACCAAGTTGGTTAATAACAAGGACATACACACTGGCATAGAGGAGAGAGTAGAAACAAAATCATATTTTCCTTTAATTAAACGATTAACACCCCACACGAGCATGCCTAATCGTCCTAGGGAAGAATACAAGGTGTTAAAATTTGAAATCAAACATGAATCAATGACTGTCCATGGCCCCACAACGTGGAGAGCCCTTCTTCCGCGCGGAATGAAGTTTGGCCTATGGGAGCAATTAGAACAATACAATAAAATGACATAGAGATGATTAATGTTAATAATGATTACAAACGACAATGAAATTAAATAATAATAATATGAAATAATGGCCGATTGGAACATAACTTAATAATATCATTATTTTATTTTTTTTTATTATTATTTTTTTATAAAACTTACAACTTAAAAAAATATATAATTCATCATAATAATGACAGACAATCCGAGAACATGATTTTCCTTTAATAGGGAGATTGTAAAGGACGTTACAGGGGTCAGCAACAGAAACATTCACCATGACACAAGTAGGCATGACGTAGAGGGAGAAAGATGATTATGCTCTGCGACAAAGGTGAATCCCACCAATGATAAATGGAAGCACAATGACATTCCACGCTTAGCAACATGGTCACCGAAGAATGAACAGGTGTAATGATGAACGGGGAATTACACTCGATAACCTTTTTACACATATCCTTGAGTGTATACACCCATAAAACCATTAAATATCTCCACAATAAAGATAAAAGAGTCTAACACTTCCTCGTGATGGATAGTACGAGCAATAAGATCATCCATGCAAACATAATGATCAATTTTGGAAACACTATATAAGATTCGGTCATGTAATTGAGAATGTGGAAGATAGGAAAATATACCACCATGCTAGAAGTAGACTTAATAATACATAACCAAATCCTTACTATAATCATAAAATTCTAATATCTTTAACACTAATCCTCATCTCTTTACATTAGAAAGAGATGTTCATAGTAAAAGACAATCCCCATATTTCCCCTCTCCTTCATTTCTGCATTTCCATTTCTTATTCTTCTTCTTTACAGGTATGCTACACCATGGTAATTGTCTATTTTGAGAAATTAAATATGTTGAGAGATTGATATATATATATATATATATATATATATATATATATATCTTTATATCTTTACAAAGATTTATATTCAATGTCTTTAATTCTAACCGTTTAAGTCCTCTTCAGTATCAACATCCACTACAATATCAATTTCCCTCTTGATCTTCAATAACCTAACAACCTGATATCATTATTTCACATGAGTATAAAATGACATATTTATTAATACAAATTTGTAAGTGGGATAGAAAGTGATATGTTTATTAGTACCTGCCGCTGGCAGTGTACTATTGTTTTCACCTCAGGGTATCAATTTGCATAAGATTAGGGCAGAATATAAAAAAGCTAATGTTTCTCCAAATATTTGTTCAATTATGGGTAGTTTGAGGGTAAATATTTATGTTGTAAGGCGTTCTTGTAGTGAGATGAGACCTGTTGGGTCTGACATCTTTCAAAAATTGGAGGGCCAAGATTAGAATGTCAGAGTGTTCGTTGAAATCAGACGGTGACAATCTCAGCTTCTAATAGAGTGAACTTTTATACCCCTTACAATTTGGCATGTGTATTAGGTATTTTCTATTTTTCCTGCTTCTGTTCTTGCATGGTGGAGACAGGTGGCTCGCTGCATGCAATAGGGTTCTTGATGGTGGATCTGGCATATGATTTCTTCTGGAGGCTTTTGTAGTGGTGAAAATAGGGCATATAGAATTTATCAAGTGCGGACGTATCCTCTCATATATCACAACATGTTTTTTTTGGAATTTGGCCTCTTCGTTAGCGTGGACGATGAGATTCAGAAGGTAGAACTGTATCATCATTTCCACGACGTGTTATGGGAAATGATTCTTATTCCTCTCAACCTGCCTGGAACTCCGTATCAGAAAGGCAGAATCTCCGGTGATCATATCCTCCGTATACTTGAAAATATTGTCAATCAGAGGAGAAAGGATTTGGAAAACGGATGCTCTTCACACGATCAGGATGTGTTGTCTTACTTGGTTTGTAGCGCGGATGAGGTCAGAAATAAATTAATGAAAGAGGAGGTAAAAGAAAACCTCTTACCATTGTTATTACTATTACTTTTCTCCTCAAGTATTTGGCTCTAAATCCCCGTGCTACCACCAAGTTCTACAATGTATTTTTTTAAATATGTTATTTTTAAATCGAACATGCATTTTTTTAATAAGTTTCTCTCTGCACTAAATTTAATGGAAGAATTGCAGAGTAAATGCAGATTTTCGATGAGATGGAGGAAAATAAGATACAACTTTTGGAATGGGAGGACATTCAAAAAATTAAATATTCATGGAGAGTTGCACAAGATGTTCATGATTTGGCCTACTTTGCATACATTCTATAAAAAATGTTACTTGTATAGGGTTTTGGTGTGTTAGCATTGTATTTTGGGGGTTTGGTGTTTTGGAGGTCTCCGATCAATTTACATGTTTTTAAAAGAGAATTGTGCCTATTTTTTCCATACTTGCAAGAATGTTTGTGCTGTTGATCCAAGAATTTTTCCTTTTTTTTTGCACTAGTTTTTGGAAATTAAAAATATACATATTACACATAATGTATGTGTGTGCAATTTCTTGTGTTGGGGTAGTGTGTATACTTTCTGATGTTTATGTGTACTTCCTCTACGAGTCTGGATCTCTCAAGGTAGGGTTTTTAATTTAGGTTGTCTGATATCCTTTCTAGTATAGACATTTTTTTCCTGTGAATTCTCAAATTCTGATAATTTGCATGAGGTTTTAATCAATGAGTTTTTGTGGTGTTTTTCGTTCAAGGATTTTTTGTTGAAGCCATTATTCTCGTCTTTTATATTTTACAACTATGTTGGTCATTGTTCAAGACACTCACATGTAACTTTGCATGTTGTGAGTACTTTTGTATAAAAGTAGTAAGGGAATTGTTAAATCATTTGATTTAACACTGCAGGAACACACACATCATACATGCATATCTAATTTAATCCTCATTGAGTGTTAGGTACAATATGTGTATGGCATCAGATTGATTGGACTATTTTTCAACTATAAAGCTGGAGTGGACAATGCTTATAGACTGCGTTGTGAAACAAATCGTGGATTAGGAAAGGTCATCAGAAGATGTAATAATTGTTTTTAAAGACTTATTCTTGCATCGCCTAGCCTTATTTGTTTTTGGTCATATTTAGTAGCATATTTATACATAGAATATGCACTGTTTTTCAACTATATTGTTAGGCTGGAAAATACTCTTACACTGCATTTGATTGACTCAAATTTGGAATTTTGAAAGGCCACTAGCAAATACAAGAATTATTTTAAAAGACTTAATCTATGTGTGTAGTACCCACATGTATGTCTTTTATATAGACAATAAAAAAATTTGGTCTTGGTATTTTAATTTAGGTTTGGACTATATTGTTTTTTGTATTAATGTTTGTACATTTAATCTGCACTCTTGAAAAAAATTGTTGGCAATATCTACTATTACAGTTTAGTCTATGGTTCTTCTTATCTGTTTCTAGCAATAACAAGTTTGTACATTTGATAGGTGTTTGTTTTTAACTATTTTCGATAAAGACTGTTATTAAGATTTTGTACTTCTTTAGGTCAATTGTATTTGCATCTTAATTGTAATTTTTTAATGATGGAATTTTTTAGTTTGTACATTGTATGTGAGCAATATAGATACAATTACCACAATATTTCATTCAATCAAATTGCAATATTTCAGAAGCAATGTGATGCATACAAAGAAAGCATTACAAATTTACAAACAAATTCAAAGTATGGCAACAGGGTTCATTTTCAAAAATTCTTATCAAACCCTTTGTGTAAAATGAAGAAAATGTTTATGTTGGGAAAAAATTAGAGATCTCTCTCGGTGATATTTATACGCGGTTCTCAAAGAAAAAAGATTTTTGATGTTCCAAGCTCCATGTTTGGTTGTGTCAGCGAGCATCTCAAATACTTGTACCTCAAAAATTTCATATGGAAGGAAATTTCGATGCCCATCGATTTTGGAATCTTCAAATTCTTGAAGACATGTCATCTGCATTGTGTTTTTATTAACAATGACGCACTATTTGAGCGGTTCCTAGAACAATGTCCGAACTTGGAAAAATTGAAGATGTCAAGTTATGATTGACTAACATTAAATTTTCTCGTTTTAAGGTAGACGCCTTCAATTTAGATTCATTGTTGCGGTTGGTGATAAAAATTAACTTAGCACAGATGAGGTTGTGGAATTTTCAACCCTATATTTGGGGGAAGGGGTGTTTTGTTAGCCATAGTATACACCTCGTCACCAAATTTCCTACTATTGAAGAAATCCTAATGCACAACTCATTTTTCCAGGTAACTCTAATTTCTTCTCCTTCTTTTTTAATGTTTGTATTCTCAGAAAGTTAATTAAAATGGGGGTTAATGTTGGGGGCAATCCCATTATCATATTGCGGGTCAAAACTATTGTGGGTTTTGAACATGGATCATTCTATCACTTATTTTACTGTTACACCATAACTCCTTTTAGTAATTTTCTTCAGGTTTGATTGTCAAGAAGAAGAAGAAGAAGAATTGCAGTTTAATGAGCCATATATTATATTTTCATGCAAGGGGAGGGTCAAGAGCTGGTCCCTAATGAAGTGGGACCAGTGCTTATCCTTCCACTAATGTAGCTGAAAAAACTCCATATTAATACTACAACTTCTTTAGGTGAAAGTGATGTGGCTCTATCCTACTTTTTCTTAGGACGGCTCCAGCATTGAAAATAATGATGGTCAGGTTTCCACTGTACATCAACAATGCCTTTAGATTGCGATTTGTGGAACAAATTCTAGATTTGGAAAGGTTATCAATAGATGTGAGAATTGTGTTTAAAAATTAATTCTTCAATCACCTAGCCTTATTGTTGTTGGTTTTATTTATATGAACTATCTTTCAGCTATAATACTGGGGTGGATGGTGCTTTAAGACTGCTTTGTGAAGCAAATCCTGTATTAGAAAGGTCATTAGCAGATGCAAGAATTGTTTTTGAAGACTAATTCTTGGATCACATATCCTTATTGTTTTTGGTCATATTTATTAACATATTTATACATAGAATATGAACTGTTTTTCAACTATATTGTTAGGCTGGACAATAATTTTACACTGTAATTTTTGACTCAAGTTTTGGAATTTGGAAATACCACTAGCAAATGTCAAGATTGTTTTTAAAGGCTATTAGTTGTATCACCTAGCTTTCTTCTCCCGCTCATGTCTTTGTAAGATTTGTCTCATTATTCTTCCTCTGCGTGGAACCCTCAATTTGTTCATCAAACCTCTTCTTCATCATCCCTCATCCTTTTCCTCTATTTCACTTTCTCATTTTTCATTCTTCACTGCATCCTCTTCGGCGTTCCCATCGTACACTTCACGGGTCCCACAATCACTTGCATAACAATATTCAAAGAATATAATTTTTTTTCTCAATCTCACCTTTCGGAGAGATATCCCTATTAAATAGGGTGGTTGATTCGGTTGCACATGACACCGTTTCACTCTAAATAAATTATATCATAAGACTTAATTTAACCCAAGGGTCCCACAATCACTTGCATAACAATATTCAAAGAATATATTTTTTTCTCAATCTCACCTTTCGGGAGAGATCACCCTATTAAATAGGGTGGTTGATTCAGTTGCACACGACACCATTTCACTCTAAATAAATTATATCATGAGACTTAATTTAACCCATCCACATTGGGTCCCATAATCACTTCATAACAATATTCAAATAATATAAATATTTCTCAATCTCACCTTTTGAGAGAGATCACCCTATTAAATAGGGTGGTTGATTCAGTTGCACATGGCACCATTTCACTCTAAATAAATTATATCATAAGACTTAATTTAACACATCCACATTAAGTAAAAAAGGGTCCCAACAATATAAAGTTAATAATTAAACTTTTAAAAAGGGTGTAAAGTGGCAGCCCACCTAAATGGTGTCCCCACTTAATACTAACACACTAACAACCATTATAATTAAGAGGGAGAGATTACTTAAGTCATATAAATAAATACAACCTAACCCTCATTTTGGAATAAAACACCCACCCATCCCTTACGGCGTCAACATTGCACGCTTCATCATGCGATTGCTAGTTTATTAGTACCTGTCGCTGATTGGTGGAATTTTAATCCCTCATTTCCCGAACAATTTCCTTCTTCCCGCAGATATGACCGCTTTTATTAAAGTTTTTTTTACCCCTTACAAATCGACATGTGTTTTAGGTATTTTCTTCTCTTCCGTCGAGCTTCTCCAATGCCATTGCTGCGGATCTCGTTTTGAGTTTCCAAACCCGTTTTGCTTTGCTTTTCTATTTTTCCCGATTTGTCCCTACATGGTGGAGACATGTGGCTGGATGCATGCAATATTTCTAGGCTTCTGCAGCAATGAGAGGGTGAAGTTTCTAATGGTAGGGCATTTGATAGGAAGGAAGAGAGGGAGGGGAGTTCTGAAAAAATGTTTCTGTCCTTAATCTGCAATTCATTTCTTTATCAAAATGGTTCGTGCTTTGCAAGTTATCAGAGAGTTTTGTTCTCTGTAAGAGGGGAAAATGGTAGATAAAAATTGTTCAATGGAGGCTTCTGGGGACGCAGAAGAGATTTTTGGTGAGAAAAGTAGTGTTGTGGATGGGCCAGGCGATGTTCATTCTCAGTCTGAGAGAGACCCTAGAGAGCCCCTTTTTCATTTAAATAATGCCTTGAAGAGGAGGAGGAAGACGAGTGTTTCCAGGCCATTAGAAGAAACCAATGATTTTCTGTTGGTGACCCAAATTTCAGTGAATGTGTTGGGTCAGTTAAATATGTCAATGAATCTAGAGGAGTAATAGAAGTAGACGCAGTTAGAATAGAGAAAGAGGAAGATGGGTTGCAATCTTCAAGGGATGGAAATAAAGATGAAACGATTATTGATTCTATGCAAATGCCGCCTTCTACAAGTAAGCAATCTAATTCTTTTTTGTTTTGGTTGGCCTACATCATTATTTAGGATATTGGATTTCAAGTAGGGTCTATGTTACATATTTTATCTCTGCCCATTTATTTGATGCGTCAGGATTATTATCTCCCTCCCAGTTTTTCTATTGTTGAGAAAAAATTGTCATCTGTCATCGATATTGATCTTCAGGGCCCCTCTCATCTGCAGCCTTCTATTTGGAGAATGATCAAAAGATTTTAGTGGGGTTTCTTTTGGTCTTGGTATATTGGTTCCATACTAATCCTGCTTATACTTGCATCCTTCGTTTTGAGTTTTCTTGTCATGCATAGCTTGGTTGAGGAACCGGTTCACATAAAAGAAGCTTTGTATTTTGATTATACCAAGCCTCATCCGCTTGCATATGTGCCTCTTCAATTTTTTTCCACAATACCAATTTTGGAGGATAATCTTGTCAGTGTAAAGGATTAGGGTTAGAAAAAAGTTGTCTTGCATCGATCGATTCCAGCTAATCACAGGTCGGAGGTTGCTATTGATCTGACGCTGCTAGAGTATAATGCAAAGCTTGGAATTTTTCACGTAGTTTCTTGATGGTACTGAAACTTTATTCAATGGTGGATACCACTGAATAGCTTCTTATTTCTCTCTTGTTCGATTATGTCTGTTAGTATCCATATATTCTTATGTTAAAAACCAAGCCTTGTGATCTCTAATTTTAGGGCATACTACTATACAGAGTCCTTAGAGTCCATGGCACAAGACCATAATGTCTAAATTATGCTTTGCATGAAGCCCTCATGATTTGCTTGAAAAAAATTTCACTTAGCTGGTGAACCATGGCTGCTATATTCTACAACTTGAATGAACTTTGTTCACCTCACTAAGGAATAAATGCCCTATCGGAGGCAGTACTATAATCTGTACTTCCCAATGATATATCTTAACATGAAATATCTCTTGCATTGCAGATGAAGGTACAAAGACTGAAGACTGATTACAATATGCAAAAGGTATGCATTCTTCATCTGATGCTCCATCTGAGGGGATGAATGCGTCAAACTCTATCATCGTCTTCTAGAATAAATAGGTTATCAAACAGTTCATGCGCCTTTTCAACAAATCCATTTTGTGCATATCCTGCAAACATGGCATTTTATCAAACAATTCACGTGCCTTGTCTATGCTTTCACATTTTGCATACATGTGTACCAGGTAGTTGTGACTACATCAGTCAAAATTCCTCTATCCATTATGCTTTGACGGATGTCCATACCCTGTTCCAAAGCTCCCATTTTGGCACAGGCAACGAGGATGCTGACAAAGATTGTGGAATTTGGATTCACATATGCCAATTGCAATTGCATGAATGTTTATAAGTAATTATAATGCATTTTCAACAAATCCATTTTGGGCATATCCTGCAATCATTACTGTCCACAATACCACATTTTTTTCAGCAATTCTGTCAAATTGTTTACGTGCCTTGTCTACGGTTCCACATTTTGCATAAATGTCTACCAGGACATTTCATCTATCCTTTATGCTTTGATGGATGTCCATATCCTCTTCCAAAGCTCTCATTTTGGCACAGGCTAGGAGTATGTTGGCAAATGTAAACTTATGTTTGGTGTATACCTTCTTTAATAAAGTAGTTCACTTCATTAAATTGTTTATGGTTTTTCTACAATGTTTTTCTTGTCATAAACTTGTCCTTGCATACCTGTATATTTAAATCACATTTTGAATTTCCTTTGAATTATTTATTCATGATTATACCTTGTATTTTGTTTTCCTATTGTTTTTTTTTATAAAAAACAATGAAAATGCATTTTAACTTCCATAATTTAAGCAAAACTTGATACCTCTTCTGATGCTTTCCCCAATCATGTGGACAATTCATAGTCCATCTAATTCCAACTACAAGCTTACTTGAATATTTCCATGCTTGTATTTTCATATACTTCTTTATGCTACTCATTCTATATACATTAAACATATTCAACTGAATTTTTAAATGATAATTTACCCTTTTGTAATCATTATTTACCTGCTTCCACTGCACAAGTATTTTATGAAACTTGTTTACCTGCAACTTTTGTTGACGTATTCCATATATATCTTTCATTAGTTCTTCATTCTCTTTCACCTTAATTTTTTTTTCTGCCTCTATCCCTCTTTTTTCAAACTCCATGCTTTTCATTACTACACCTGCTGCAATGTCATAACTGTTTCTTTTTTCCTTCAAAAAGACTTGTTTGTTTTCACACAGTCCATTAATGGAATTCTTTTTATAAATTTGTGATGACCAAAAATACCATGTAAAAAACATAACAAATTTACCAAATGGCGAACTAAAATACCTTGTTTCACCCCTCTGAATTATCTCCTTGCAGTTCCCTATTTTGCATTTATTTATCTTCTATCTTCAAGTTGTTGTCTTCACCTATTTGTGGACTAATTCTTTCTTCCATAACCTTCATTTATTTTCCATCTTAAGGGCTTCTTGCATTCAACCATTCTTCACATATTTATTCTTCAATAGATGCTAGGAATGCATCTATCACTCCTTCATCCCTGCTTGAGCTTATTATAACAAGAACTTCTTTGATCTCTTCCTCTTGTTCTTCTTGTTGTACCTTTAAAGATGATAATTTAAGATCATTTAACATTTCTTCAAAAAGAAATGATTTATCTTGGGCACTGTATTTTTCTTTTTCATTTGTACCTGCAAACATACATTCACACAAAAAATAATAACTAAAACTTCGAGGCTTGATTTCCTCTCCCCTGTCTTCTTTCTTGGACTGGGTCTCCAATACCTTTATCTATTTTCTCAAATTTCTGATCATCTCCTATTTTTTCCTTCTTTCCACAAGTTATTGTACTGTCCATCTTGCCTTTTTCTTTACTTCTACTATAATTTTTTTCCTTCCATTCTCTTCCAGGGGCTCCACCATGAGTTGTATCTTCTCTATCCTCTCTCTTGTATCCTGTATTTTACTTCTATCAATCAACCCTCTCATCATTGGGTTACTCTCCTTCTTCTGATTCTGGTTCTTTATTGGCAGTTCTTGCATCTTCCTCTATCTCTTTCTCATTGTACCTTTTCCCCCAACCAAAGCTTTGGTCTCTTACAAAATTCCTTCAAGTCTCATTCAAATTTGTTTCACTCTGGTCTTTTAACTTTCATATCCAAGTCTTTTTCTTGGTTTTTTACTGAGAAAATTTTGTGCTCTCCGCTTGAGCTTCTCTAATCTCTTCTTTGTTGAGCTTCCTTTGAGCTCCTTTCCCAGAGATTCTTTTAATATCTTCTTTCTACTTAAGCCTTAATAGCTTACAACCAAGGTAGCAAGTTTTGTATGGAGAGTATTAAACAATGGTCTTAAAATATGGAAAAAAGACGGTCGATCTAAAACTGAAAATCCTTCTCACTGCTGACAATAAAATCATGGAAATGTTCATAATTTAAGTATTTATGGTTAAAAAATAATAACAAATAACATAAAAAAATTTATCCTGCATTACAATATTTTACCCCTCGAGCGTGTGGTTCTTCTATTGCTCCATTTAACGGCCTTATGAACAATTTCTTACTAGTGAAAGAAGTTTTGGGGGTTATGAGGAAAATTATGCTGTGGGAATATAATCAGAACCTAGTTTGGTAGCATGCCCTAATTCCAATATTAATACTTGCACAATTCTGATGTTAGCAGTATTTCCTAGCCTGCTAAAGTAAGCTCTCAAGGTCATATGTTGAACTTTAAATTCTGAACTTTCCTTTTAAATGCGTTTTCTTTGAAATTCAAGCATCTCATATGCACAAGCATCATTAATATTTTTGAAATACACAAATTGGAAGCAAAAAAAATGGAACACTTCCTTTTAGCCTTGAGTATGGGCTGCAGTTGCTTATACTATTACAAGTTGTGAATAGCCAACGCATTTACAAGTTGTGAACCTGCATCAGGGCCAGCCCTTGTCCATAATATTATTTTTCCCGAGCATATGAGATCTATTTTCATGTTCACACATTTCATTCTACCCAAAAATAATTTTGCTGGTTATTAATTATATCACACCAATTTTCTGCTTATTTATATTGAGTTTCAGTATCATTTCCAACATGGAAGAGCCTCTTTTTAGTGTATTTCTTTCATAGAATTGTTTCTTAGACAATTGCAGCAATGTTGGGATATTTTGCCCAATTTTTTTGTGAACTACTCTTCAACAACTCTGGTTAGGCATAAATCATTTGAAAAAAAATTGAACACCTGAAAATGTATCTGCTTATTGTATCAATTTCCTTGTTGTATATTTTAGACATGCATACAACTCTAATAAAAAAAAATTATAATTCATTGCCTTCAATATCAACGACAAACCAACATTTGCAAAATGTTTTCACGGCAGGTACTACTGCTGCAACGCAGCCCTTGTTTTTATTGTGCTTCATTATGTGTCTTAATTCACAGTCTTTATTATACTCCGCATTCCATAACTCAAGGACCCTAGGGGAATAATTAAAATATGATAATTTAAAAGAATTGTATTTATGCAATTGGGGGAATGCTTTTACTTTACCACTTACAGGCATAAGTAATGTCTAAGTATACTTAAAGAAATTTTCACTCTTGGGAAATGCCTCCTCTCGTCTAATGCAGATAGAGACAGAAATGATGGAGATCAATCATTTAACAACGTACAAAATTATTTGAGCCTTACACTTGGTGGTGAGCGGTTATTTGTGAGGGCTATAAAGTGGTTTGTATTTTTATGCAAGGAAACTGACAAGTCTGAAACACCATTTATATTATTATTCTTGGAAAATGACAAGTCTGAAATGTCATTTAGGATGTGTCTCTCTCCACGTTCTATTGCAGTTTTTGAGAATTGAATACCCGGGGTGGCGGGTTTGTTTGACATGGGTCTATTTTGACCATTAAACTTTTATATTGTTGTTAAATACATGGAGATTATACTTATAAATAGTAACAAAAATAAGTAAAGGTTAGTTATAAAAAAATATTTTAATTATCTTTGAAAAAAAAGGATCACTTTTCTATTAAATTATTTGCACAAAACAAAATTTAATTTATAATATATTAAAATTATGTAGATGTAGAATGTGGTTTTACATTAAAATGCACTTGAGTTATTTTCATATATTTTATTTCTAAAATTAAGGAATATCTATATCGAATGCCCATCATCCAAGTCGTATCATGTATATAAGATTGATTGACAATACTTTTGAAGCTATTCAATTCATATAATATAGTTTCAACCACAATATTATCAAACTAACAAATATCTATATTGAATACCCTTAAAAAAATCTAAAATTTGTACTAGCTTTGCATAAGCCAATTTTCCTATAGTAAAATTGTTCTATTAAGAAAATAATGATAATGGCACACATCATGACGATAAATATAAAAAAAATATAACTTAGAAATTCAAAAATTTCATTATGATGAAAGGCATTTGCGCATGCGGAATGGTCCACCCCATCTGACAACTAACGAGACATTGATGCGAGAGACGAATCATTCAACAAAGCACGAACTCGCATATTCCCTTCACGTGGCGGCCTCTAACAGTTAAATCTTTCCCGAAATAAGAAATAAATCATTTTTTTCATATTCCTACTTTAAAATATTTTTCCTTAATTCATTGGTCATGGGCTTTGGAGTATAAGTAGAGGCCACCATGGGCTTTACATCTTTTTTCTGCTTAACTAACTATGTCGATAGTGACACTAACTATTGCGGCGACATGAAGTCCGCAAACACACTCCTTTAAATGTGTGTATTCATTTTAATGGGCCAGATGTTGTGCATTATGGGTATGAACTGAGGTGCTTATGTATAAAGTTAGTTTAACAATAGGTTCTTTTCAAGAGCAACCAACGATGACGATGCCTCTGTTGGGTTAGGATTTAAATTTTTTCAGCTTTTCATTGGTAATGATTATATCCCCTGATTTCATTGTAAAGGCATTCATGGTTTTCATGGACACTTTGCGCTTCCCCTCAAACCGCATGCCCAAAATAACCATGCTTTTCCAAACAGCGGAAGGGACGATGAACCTACAAAAAAAATTAATTTAAGCAAAGAGAATGAAGAGTGAGCAACAAATAAAATTGCTTGATAACTATCACATCCAAGGCCTATTTAATGGTGAGCTCCATCCATCTAATTCTGAACATCCCAAATCTGACTCAACCTAAGAATGCACACTCGCGGAAATATAAACAGAGAAGATGATGTTCAAGGTGGAGTCATAACGTTGATTGAGAGGTGTCGACGAGTGACAGAAGAAGTGTGCCATTAATGGATCAGTGGAGGGTGAAAGTGATGTGAGTTTTGAACGCGAGGGAGTGCAGAAGGGAGCTCATGCTCTTTACGGCACAGACCCCCTTTAGCCCATCTATGTTCATGATGTCGTCACCCAGACGAATGTCAAAGATAGATTTGTAATAAAATCCTTTTGGATCGTAGCTAAACAATAAGCAAAGAAAATAAAGAGAGAGTAACAAAGCAAATTACCTGAGCAATGTCATATCTAAGGCTTGTTTAATGGTGAGATCCACCCGTCTCATTTCCAAACATCCCAAATCTGATTCAACTCGAACGTGCAAAGATATGTAAATATAAATGGATAAAAAGATGTTCAAGGTGGAGTGACGAGGCTTCTCAAGAGGCATCAATGAGAAAAAATAATAGTGTATCATTAATGGATTGATGGAGGGTGAGAACAGTGTGAGTTTTGAAGACGAGAGAGTGCAGAAGGGAGCGTATGCTCATTACAGCATGCTCCACCTCTAGCCCCTTTATATTCAGGTTGTCGTCACCCAAAAAAATGTCGAAGATGGATTTGTAATAAAATCCTTTTGCGTCATAGCTGAACATGATATTTATAATGTGCATATATTTTTGGATCTGTGGTGACCATAGAAAACAAGTTGGCCATCCATGAAGGCATGTACTGTAGGATGCAATGGAAAAGAGAGACTGAGAAAAAAGAGGAGTAAATGAGTTAGAGTGATGTCAAGTAGGAAAAATAAAATTAATTTTTTTGAAATCCTATATTTCCTAGCAAGTATGAGTACTGTTAGCAATTGATGATCAGCTGCACAACCAAAACCTTCAATTGTTGAAAGCCCTTTACTCTCATGTTGCCAATTCCATTGAGCATATGACTCGTGATAGGTTGATTACGGTTTCCTTCGAACACAAAAATTTTATCTACGTCGACCAAAAAGTCATGCTTTGTGCAAATTTGTAGGTTGAAAAATGTCTTCTGCATGGTGCTACTGGCTCTATCGCCAACATTGTTTAGGATAATTCATTCCATCCACATTATTTTCCTTTGTTTCTTGTCATTAAATTTGATCAGTACACACTATTTTTTTGTTTGTTAAAATTTCCTTTTCTGCTTACCATTGTTTCTCTTTTGGCATTAACATCACACACCTAACATATAATTGCTAGTAAATAACACACATAGAATACGAACATAGTATAAAACCAAAGTATATTACTTTTAAAAGATATTATAATACAATTACTTAGAGGAAATCACAAGCTCATAATAATATTATGATTATGTTTGGTGGAAGGATTCTAGAAATGAGACATATACATTATGTTTGGTGGAAGGATTCTAGAAATGAGACATATACATTACAAATATGGTATAAATCCAAATTATATGTTACAGTTACTTGAGGAAATCACAAGTTCATAACAATCTTATGATAATATCTAGTGGAAAGAAAAAATAATAATTTAACAACAAACACACTAAACGTACATTGAGTTCTAATTCAAAATTGAGGACAAACACATAAAATGCTTTCAATTTAAGTTTTTAATGAAATTTTATAAGATTTTTACAAGTGTGTGTTTAAGTTAGGTTAAGATGACCATTTAGAGGTATCCATTATTATAATGAAACATTATGTTCCTTTAATTATTATTTAAAATATATATTAATTTTAAACGATTTCACATTTGTTGGATATTTTAGTAGTACTATATCTAATTTCTTTCTTTCATTTGTATTACAAAATTATTATTACAGTATTATTTTAATTTAATTATTTTCAATTAATAGTTATTTAATAATTTGTAACATTAAATCAATATTAGTAATTACATCTTAAATATATTTATCTAAAATAAATTGATTGATATCAATTTAGAAGTGTCTTATTAGAATTCCCACATATGTTAGATAAATATTTTAAGATTGACATCTTTCGATATTAAATAAATGTATCTAAGATATTTATGCAAGTTATTTATTTGATTAGTTTATCAGAATATTTATTTACTATTTTTAATGTTTGTAATGAACTAAATCTAATTTGTATTGCTTTTTATACAGAGAGTTATATCTATAAAATTTTAGTTATAAATATACAAAAATTATTCATCAAGATAGATATAAAATACATCTAAAATATCTTAACTTAGATTCTATAGAAGTCAGAAATTACCTAAATATCTTACTTTGACGCATCTAAAATAAATGTAAAAAATCATAACATAAATTCTATGTAAGTAAAAATCTAATTTAAATATTTAAGGTAATACATGGAAATATATCTAAAACATCTTAGCATAAATTCTAGATAATACATATAAATACTATTTTAATTATAAGTTTTAAAAATCTCTCTCTCTCTCTCTCTCTCATATATATATATATATATATATATATATATAAGGCAGAACCCCCACTAACATACTTTAAGGATACCCCCAAGAAGTAGGGCCCAATAGAATCTATAGAAATGGGAGGGGCAAAAGATTACGTCAATGGCCTGAACTCTCTGATCTGATCTCTGTAGGGGTGATTCCTTCTCTATTCTATGGATCGATCATAAATACTTCCTTCCCATATAGACATAGATGTTGAAACCAACCTCATACCCATATAATATATAGGGACAATGATGACCATATAAAATAGATATAAGGGGCCTTATCTCTATAGATCTTGGAAACAAAAGATAAGATATAAAGATGAACTTGTCGGGCGGGTGCCCCACAGATTGTTAAGGGCCCTTATCTCTATTTTTCTTGGTGCCTATGGATTTACATATATAAAGATGAACTTGTCGGTGAGGGTGCCCCTGTAGCTTTTGGCATATATACAGATATATGGTAGGGCCCTATTCATTTTTCTTGAGTGCCTATGGATTTACATATATAAAGGAGGGGACCTGTAGATCTCTTTATAGGGTGATTATATGGTGGCTTATGAGTGCATTTGCTCAGTATAGGGACCTGGATCTCTATATAGGGGTATTATTTATGAGTCATTTCTCTATAAGGATCGGGATGACCCAATCAATGTATATATATTTTATTTTATTTTATGTGATATATATGTATTATAACAATATATATTAGTTTACTAACTAAATACAATTATGTATTTTATGTTAATCATTAAACACATTAGTAAGATTACATTTATTGTCGGCATTCTACTCATGCTTTAGAGGAATCATATGGCAAATTTATAATTATGAGTAACTGTACAACTAAACTAGTGATCACCTTTAACCTAACAATGTCATAAATAGACCAAACTCCCTTAGATAATTACATTGAAAGGAATTCAACAAGTTATCCTAAATTTGTTGGGGGTCTGACATGAGGTACATGTTGACGAGAAGGATTACAATCTTCGTGTAGGTCGACGAATACGGATTCAGGAGAGCCACGAGATGGAGGAAGGATGAAAAATCAAATAAACATCCATAAGTTGTCGCCGTCACTATTTTCTATGTTTTGGGTTTGACAGTTGGCTGCTTCGTACATTCGTGTGAGGATGAGGCCCATAAATTCCACCACTTCCCCTTATTTTTTCATTTCTTACGTGTCATCAAAGGCCTAGAAACTTTTGAGGACAAGGCCCATAAATCCCTCTGCCTCCCATAACAACTTTTTTCCCTACGTAAGATGTAGTGCAAAAAGGCGCCATTGTTTGAACTTTACATGCCGCAGTCTAGGAAGATGGAATTGTTGAAGTGCTGCTTCAGACATAATGAGGTTTATCTCTCTCATTCTAACTTTTATACGGTGTGCTTGTGATTTCTTTTACTATTATTTAAAAAAGTTTTTGATGCCCAAACTCATCTTCACCTGGAATGAACCTGAATTTTTCTTTATAAAGAGTTCTCAATGGTGGCTCATTTGGCTATGACCACCACTTTAGGTAGCTTACGTTGTGGGTTCTAATCTCATGATTTACCTACAACATGTGTTGAGAGCTCGGTGTATTTTGTTCCATATAAGGTTGATAGGTGGTGCTCACCCTTTAGAACTTCACTCCTCAAAACTCCAATTTGTTGGGTCTTTATTGATTCCTTCAGATTACCAAAAATGAAAAAAAAAATCTCTATATAAGAGATCCATGTTAGGTTATTCAAAAACCACTCAGCAGACGATTAACATAAAAACAAGAAACTATCGACAAAATCAAAGAAAAACCCACTAAAAAGTCAACAAAGGAGGGGCCAAACCATCCCTAACAAGGATGAGATTTGATGGCTAACCCTAGCCATCAAGCCAAAAATATATGATATTAAGAGGTTTTAAACAACCCCTCCATCTCTGTTAAATACCTTTTATTGATTTAACAATTTAAAAAACACATTATTGTTTATCTATATTTACAAGTTTCAATTAAGTTTAAGGGATTATATACTTCAGATAAGCACATTTTTCAGCAAATTACGTTACTCAAATATCTATGTAATGTTGCACATATATTTATATTGAATGGGTTCATAGTGATAATGATGGTTTTACCAAGTTTTTCACATAAAATAGAGACGGGATTTCAATTTTACAAAGTGTAAAATACAATTATAATAGGAAAAAGCAAATGAGACGGGCGCCAAATCTCAACTCTGATCCCCAACCATATAGCTAGAAGGAACTAACCATGAGTAGCACCCAATCTTCTCCAACTAAAGGTTTATTATTTTTAGATATTACAATTAAGCACAGTCTCCCATCCTTGGTAAGAACAAGTTTCATACCACCTTCATTCAGTTGGAGCCTAGGTTTCATATTGCCTCTGTACAGCTCACGCACACTCATGGATGTTGGTCAGACTATTCTGTTAGCAGGAAGAGACTTTGGTCAAACTATTTCTCATGCACGGGTATGCCAATGAGGTTTTAACTTTATAAATCCTCTTAGTAAATTCCCAGACTTTATCAATCAACCAACACCCCATTGGCTTCTTCCACTAAAGGATTCAAGGTCCTCCATGGGTCACCAAGATCCACCATTCACCCTCTCTTTAGCTTCCAATCTCAACATTTCTATTATCCCAAATTCACCCCTCAAATTAATTTAGATAACTTGCATAATTTATCATGCCGAAGAAAGAAGAATTGGTTTGAGGCCCAAAAATCAGGTCTTGGGTGTCCCATTGGCTCTTCTCTAACTTCTCTATCTAAGGAAAAACCTAAGAAGTTAGAAAAAGTTGAAAAGATCCCAAAATATGGCCTCTTTTAGTGTAGTGCAGAAAGAGCAGAAGTTTCTATCCTAGGCCGTACAAGTTCAAGTGGGACAGTTGGGACCTGAAAACTTGAAATGGCCGCATTCTGTTATTGTGTGTAAAATCAGAAAAATATGTTCCAAATGGTTTGTGGGACATCCGAGTACGCACATCACCGAAATGGCTGTAGGCAGTTCAAATCAGTGAAATCAGATATTTTTGTTTTGTGCGGTCCGCAGAACACCTGGGACAAAAGTAAGCGCGGGGACCCACAAAGGCAAAAAAACTGATCGGCAAATCAGTGCGGTGAAAGTGGAGGTCAACAATCCTCACAGCCCGGTCAACATCGGGACCAAGCGGAACACCAAAAGCTGAAATCATCGCACCAAGAGGGAATTGGAAAAAGTGGAGAAAGGAGGCCCAGACGGTCCAAGTACACACAGGATATGAGTTCCCCGAAATACTGAAATGCCCACAATGAAGAGGAAGAGTCACCTTTTTCTCTCCGAACTTCAAATAGCCATAACTTTTGACCCCGAGCTCCGATTTTCACAAAATTTGAATTTCTGGAATGTACATGGCGTCCTCTACCCCACAAAACTAAATTTATTAATTTTAATGAGGGTAGGCATTTGAAAATAAATGAAACATATTCAGCTCCTGTCAATCAGATGTTTATTCCCGTTAAATGATGGAAACATTTGGCAGACCCAAAATAGCTGCCCACACTTAGAAGGCCATAACTTTTGCATATCTCAACAAAAACACACAAAATTGGTACCATTGGAATCATACTTTTGAGCCCGAAACACATCAATCAATAAATTTAGAATTTGGCCAATAATCGATGGTTAATTTGTAGAAAATGTGCCCAGTTCAGAACAATGATTTTATTTAGTAGTTGAGATGCATTAATGAAGCATGGGCTGGCATTTCTCACTGCTGCAAGTTATGGAACAGTATGCAGGGCCTTTTACAAGAAATAGAACATCATTTCACTTCATTTACTACCTCTTGCAAGTGGTTGAAGGACAGATTTCAGGATTTCCATTTTCCCCTCTCTCTCTCTCTCTCTTCTCAAATTTCTATAAATTGGAGTGTTGGGCTCATTGTAAAGGGAGACATTTTTGTGTAGAAAAACTCTGTCAAAATTGTTTTTGTGAAGCCAATGTGCTGCAGACCCTTGTAGTAGACTCCTTGCATGGTGATCCAGGCCCTTATCTTGTAATAGATTGGATTGTGCATGCTCATGAAGCAATAGATGCAAGTTTGTGGATGTATCTTCCCATGTTGTGTTTGTTTGCATTCCTCTTACCCCATTCAATCTTATTGCATATATATTGTTTCTATATTATGATTTTTTAGGGATTCATTATCATTGTGTATGCATGAAATGTTGTCGTGAATGCAATTGCTAGATTGTGGAGAGTTTTTTATCACACCTTCTAGTATGCATTTTTCTCCTACTTTTCACACATTGGAAGACTATTCTCACTCTCCTTTTCTGGTGTATCACCGCTTTAGTGAAGGCTTTGTTTTCATGCATTCTCTCTCCCTACCGGTCCCTTGGAAAGCTAGATTAGGATTAGATAGTTTTTCTTGCATTAGTGTAGATTGTGGTAGGTAGTTTAGGAGCAAGAACTAGCTTTCTTTGGAGGTCTATATCAAGTGGCAAGTCCCACAACTTGGAGATAATACCCATGTTATCCAATCACACCGTGAGCTCAAGCACACACACTTGTGCAAACCATAGCGTGTTTTGATTTGGTGATAACAATTTCTTTCTCTGATCTTTTACGTTTGTGTTCTTTCACAGCTTCTTCATACACAGAAGGTTCAACTTGGATAGTACTAAATAAAGCAAGATTGGAAACTAGATTCACATTAGAAATCCTTTGATAAATTTCATTTAAATTTCGTACCTTTCGTGAAGAACTTAGACTTGATTGTGGACTAGAACTATCACCTAAAGAGTAACTTGGTGAAATTGGTGAACTGGGGCTTGAACTTCCACTTGAGCTTGTGGGGAGAGGAGGAACTTGTTGAACATCTTCTATACCCATGATGAGTGGTGTAGTTTGTTGAACTCCTTTTTTCCATTGCCATACTCCCCCTTTATCAAAAACCACATCTCGACTAATAATCCATTTTTGTGTGTCAGGATTATAGAACTTGTATCCTTTCGTGAAATCTGAATATCCCACAAAGATACAAAGTTGGGATTTTGCATCCAACTTCTTCCGCTTCTTTTCTAGAACATGAACATATGCAGGGAAACCAAACACACGAAAGTGAACTATTGAGGACTTGTGTCCACTCCAGGCTTCCTTGAGAGTGATATTTTGAGGCAATTTTGTTGGGCTTTGATTCAAAATATAAGTTATTGTTGCCACTACAACTCTCCAATAGCAATTAGGAAGGTTTTTGAACTATAACAAACTTTGTGCCATCTCCATAATGGTACAATTTTTTCTTTCTGCAATTTCATTCTGTTGTGGGGTATAAGCTGCCATAAGTTGTCTCTTAATTCCATGAGTATACAAAAATCAGCAAACTCATTGGAAGTGAATTCTCCCCCTCTATCTGTTCTGAGTATTTTGAGATAATACCTTCTTTGATTTTCTGCCATAGCCTTAAAATGCTTGAAGCATTCAAATGCCTGAAGCATTCAAATGCCTCAGATTTTTGCTTAAGAAAATAAACCCATGTGTGGCATGAGAAATCATCAATAAATGTCAGAAAGTAAATATTCTTACCCAAATATTCCTCTTGCATGTCACCACAAATGTCACTATGCACAAGCTCTAGAGGATATTTTTGCCTCCATGATTTGTTCACCAGAAAACTATCTCGATGTTGCTTGCCAAGTGCACACCCTGAACAAACTTCTTCTTTTGCCTGAATTGCAAGAAGTCCTCTCACCATGCCTTTCTTATGAAGCAAACTTAATCCTTTAAAATGCAAATGACCATATCGTTGGTGCCATAACCACGAATCATCTGTGGTTTCCTTGAGGGCATGCATCTTACTGGACTCCAAAGTGAGAGGAAATAATCAATTCTCTGTCATACAAGCCTTTGCTATAAGATAATGATTAGCTGATTTATCAAATACTTTGCAGCAGTTATCTTCAAACACAACCCTGTAATTTTTGCTACAAGCTGCCGAATACTTAAAAAATTATGTTGTAATTTGGGCACATGCAAAGTGTCATGAATAAATGTAGTTTCTCCTTGCTTAGTTTTCACTGCAAGGGTACCTTTTCCCATTACATCAACCTCTTTATCATCACCAAATTTTACTTGACTCCTTACAAATTCATCTAATTTGACAAAGAAATCAGATTTACCTATCATATGATTTGAGCAACCGCTATCCAAGAACCAAACATCCTTTTGAGGTTCTTTTGCCAAATTACAAGCAAAGAAGGTAGAGTGTTTTGCTTCTTCAAAAGACTCTTCAGTAAAGTTGGCTCTTGACTTATTTAAATCAGATTTTTTCGTTCTACATTCAGATTCATAGTGTCCATACCTTTCACAATACTGGCACTAGATGCTTCTCCGATCCATTGAACTTATTCCTCTGCCTCTTTTGTTTCCTCTTCCTCTTCCTCTGCCATGTCCTCCAGATGTAGAAGACTGCCCTTCATATTTGTTTGATTGAGAAGGGGTTGTAGATTTTTCTTCAATTCTTACAGTAGACTAGAAGGCTTGAATGAGGTTCACTGTAGAACATTGCATACGCTCCTCATGAGATTGCAAAGAACCTATCATCTCTGCAACTTTGAATGTGGCTAGATCTTTACTTTCTTCAATGGCTATGACCACTGGATCAAACTTTGGAGGAAGAGATCTCAAAATATTTTCTACAATTTTTTGCTCTATGACACTTTCCCCTTGAGTTTTAAGATGGTTCACAATACTTTGAGCCCTAGTAATAAACTCTTGAATAGACTTAGCTTCCTTCATACTTAAACTTTCAAAATCTCTACGAAGGGTTTGAAGTCTTACCAACCTTATTTTCTCAGATCCTTGGTATGTAGTTTGTAGGGCCTCCCATGCATCCTTTGACTTTGTCATACCAGCTATACGGGGAAAAATTGATATATCCAATGCAGATTGAATAGCAAAAAGAGCTCGATAGTCCTTCTTTTTGTCTTCTTTCAATTGTGTTCGTTGATTTGCTATTAAAGCATTTAAAGCATTCTGATATATAGGTTCCGTGTATCCTCCTTCTACTAAATCCCAGATATCTTGGGATAATAGTAGGGCCTTCATCTTTATGCTCCAGTAATCGTAGTTGTCTTCGGTAAACAGTGGAAGCTGGAATGAGAAATTGCCACCATTTGACATTCAGATAATTCCTGGAGAGAACCGTTAACCTACAACTTTTGCAAAAAAGGAACAGTCCTGCAACCAACTCTGATACCAATTGAAGATTATAAATAAAAACAGCACTTACATTATACTGTGCAAATAAAAAAAATAATACATCTGCTCACAAAGTGAGTGAATAGCAAGGCTAAGAGAGAGCAAAATATTTGTTTTATTTAAAAAACTGTCTTTTTCCTTCTTGTTGTATGTTGAAATCTGAAGGAGAGGATTACATTTAAAAGGAGGAGCAGCTACAGTAAAGAAGGAGATAACAGAAGAACTCAGCTAGATCCTAAAAAACAGGCATTGATTAAGATTGAACGATGCTGCAGTTTATTAACTAAAAGAATAAACAAAATTAATGGAAAAACTTGCGCTGGAACTGAAGATGACTGCAGATGACTGCAGAGTTGATCATGCATCCTTCAGCCCATACCAATCGATTTCTACAAGTTTGATGTATCCATTTCACTATTAGGAATATTGAAATATCCCAAGCAAACTGAACTTGAAAGCGACAATTCAACAAGCACAATCAATTTGAAGACAAAGTCTAGTCATCCTTTAATAATCCAGACAATTGCTACAAAATTCCAGCCACTCCGTAGCAAGTGCACAGTACCTATTTATTAAAGAAATTTTAACTGATTGCAATTGGTCTATTAACAAGAAAAGCTTTTGCATCATTGTTATAAGTTTACAAGTATCCTCAGTGGAGATTATGTTAGTTTTCTTAGTTTTCTTGAACTGGAAGATCTTCTTGTTCGGGACAGTTAAGGGCAAGTGCAGTCTTCCGAAATCACTCCTCAACTTCAGTTTCAAGTCTAATAGTACAACCACCAGTGAGACTTGGTCTCTTAAGCTCCTCCTCAAAAAAAATATCTAGCAACATAAACCAGTTGATGATTGTATCTAGCGATTACTATGCTCAGCTAACAACAGCACACATTGCATGTCTTCCTCCCTAAGCTTCGCGCAGAGATAATGGGCTTGTGTGGCATATGTAAATACAGATAAACGCTGCAAGCAGATAATTATTATCCAGGACACACACAAACACACATTCACTGGTGTGGGGGTCAAGATGACCACTTTATGGTCAGTTACAAGTCTTTTCCAACCAAAGGTTTCTTGTCTAATCTAAAAATAATAACATTTAACTTAGAAAGTAACAGTACTCAACAAAATTAACATTTGCATCAAGAAATTCACAAATAAACAATGATTCTTAGTTATTTACATATCTGAATACCAGTGACCACACCTTTTCTAATCTAAGAATGATGGCATTTAACATTAACTTAGAAAGTAACTGTGCTCAACAAAACTAACAATGGTTTCAAAAAATTTACAGATAAGCAATGATTTATAGAGATTTGAATATCTGAATACTGGAGACTACGCCTGCATTTTTTCAATAGCACCTAGTAAAGATTAAATATGTGTACGTAGTCTGGCAATTTCAATGCTGTGAAGGAGATTCTTCCTCACAGTTTCAAGTGCTCCTGCCACCTCTTGCATTGTGGGTCGTTCCATAGGCGATTCATTTGAACACACCAAGCCAATGTGTATGAATGGAAAAAGAACCTCATTTATCTCATATTCCCCTAGTTCTTTTATCATTCTCTGGTCAACAATCTCCTCCACTCTTGTAGGAAAATGCATGCTGACCCACTTGTGGAGGTTTAATTCTCCCATAAACATATCATTAGTTGGACTCTTTCTGGTTATCATCTCCAACAACACAATGCCATAGCTGTAAACATCACCCTTTGTCGATATCTTCCCACTCTCTCCATATTCTGCGTTTAAGAAACAGAGTTTTTCTATCAGATATATGGCAATATGAACAACTATTATCCAATAGAGGCAAGAGCAGTACCTGGAGGAATGTAACCGATGGATCCTTTGAGAGACAAAGTTGAAGTCAATGTTTCTATGGAGTCTGGTCCACAAATCAATTGGGCAATCCCAAAATCCGCTACATGGGCTGTCATATCCTCATCGAGGAGAATATTACTGGGCTTTATATCACAGTGTACAACTTGCACTGAACAATCATCATGCAAATATTTTAATCCATGGACAACATCTACTGCTATACTCAATATCTCCCTTAGGCTCAATACGCCACCATCTGAAAACAACAGTTTCTCCAAATTTCCTCTAGACATCAACTGGAGAACCAACACTTTTTTTTCAAAGTCTGAGCAAAAGGTTATGAGATTAACCAGATTTCTGTGCCTGGTATTGCCCAGAACGTTGCACTCTGCAGTAAAACTCTTGCGAGCCTGTAAATTTTGCATATTGAGGAGCTTGAAAGCTGCAACTGTGCCATCATTTAGAATACCCTTATAGACAGACCCAAAGCTACCAGACCCTAACAGGTTCTCCCCATGAAATCCATCAGTTGCTCTAACAATTTCTTGATATGAAATCCCCGTGTGACCAATGAGCTTTATTGTTGAAGTATCTTCATAAAAACCTGATTTCATCTTCTGCATTTGCAAGTGACGCCTCCAGTAAATTAACCCCCCAATTAGTAGAGAACACAATACAATGGCAACTGCTGCTACGGATAGTGCGATTTTTAGAGCTTTATTGCTGTCTTTCTTAGCCGAAGTAATGACAATTGGGCATGAGGGAAGACGCATCCGCTCTCCACAAAGAAAGGAATTTCCTGTAAATGATGCTGCTGTCAAGTTTGTAAACACACCACCTTGTGGGATTTCTCCACTCAAGTTATTGAAAGACAAGTTCATATACTCCAACATATTCAGATTTCTTAAAGACACGGGTATTGGTCCAGATAGCTTGTTAGAAGAAAGATCCATGTCCACGAGGGATTTTAAGTCGTCAAGCGAGTTGGGAATTCGGCCTTGTAATGAATTTGAAGAAAGATTGAGATACTGGAGTTGCTCACAGCTTCCCAAAGTGGCTGGAATCTGACCTTCCAACCTATTGCCAGAGACATCTATAGCTTGGACATGTATCATCTTTCCAATCTCCAAAGGCAATTGTCCTTCTAATGAATTCCTCGACAAGTTAAAATACAACTGTAAATTAGAAAGAGAGGTCACTTCAGGGGGTAGGCGTCCTGTGAATTGATTGTTGGAAAGGTCCAGCAACTCCAATTTGTCGCACTTCCCCAAACTAGCAGGTATGCTTTCTGATAGTAGGTTGTGATGGAGCATGAGCCGTCTGAGTTGTTGAAGTTGAGAAATGGTGTCAGGAATGATTCCAGAAAGCAAGTTGTGGCTTATTGATAGCTCCCCAAGGTCTGCTATTTCACCAATTTCAGTGGGTATGCTTCCTTCTAGCTTGTTGTTATCCAAACATAATCTTTGCAACTTCACAAGTTTTCTCAATGAGGAAGGGATCTGGCCGGTAAAGATATTAGAAGACAAGTTAAGCTGAGTCAAATTGGTTAGGTTGGCAATCTGAAAAGGTATATGTCCTGTTATATTATTTCCATTTAGTAAAAGCACAGACAGATTTGTGGGGAGCTGCTCCGGTAAGTGTCCTGTCAAATAATTGTGATGGAAACGTAATTCTTTCAATTGGGTGCAATTGGCTAGAGCTGATAGAATGGGGATTGTGCTAGAACTGCCACTAACAAGCTGATTAGAAGATAAGCTCAGAAATTCCAGGTAGGACAGCTTGCTGATCTCCAATGGCACAACCCCTGTCAGTTGATTTAACTCTAAATCCAGGTGAGCCATTTGGGAACAATTGGCAAGGGAGGTTGGAATGGAACCTCTGAGGTTATTACCCCAGAGATAAAGCACTTGCAGCTGAGATAATCTCCCCAATTCAGGTGGGATCTCACCACTCAAACTATTGCTGTCGAGATCTAACTCGACGAGGGCAGATATGTTTGACAGCGAAGAGGGAACAGGGCCTGTTAAATGATTGTCTAATATAAAGAGTGAGTGCAACCCATTTAGCAGTCCCAATTCAGGTGGAATTAGGCCTCGGAGATTGTTACTTTCCAGATACAGCATATTCAGAGAAGAAAGATTAGCTAAAGATGAAGGAATGGTACCTGTGAGGTTGTTGGATCCTAACATAAGAACTTGGAGTTTTGTGAGCAAACCCATCTGTGTAGGAATGCTTCCTGTCAAATTATTATATGCTAGAGACAATTGTGCCAAATCTTGGCAATCAGTGAGATTCAAAGGAATTGGGCCCTGAAATTGATTGATTGATAGATAGAGAACCTGCAGGCGCCTTAGCCGACCTAATTCTTGGGGAATTCTCCCGCTGAGGCTGTTGTTATAGAGATAAAGTTCTGTTACAGAAGAGAGATTTCCAATTGAAGGGGAAACAGAACCCTGTAATTGAAAACTCTCAAGATTGAGGGACTTTACTCTCTGGGCTGCTGCATCACAAGCAACTCCTGTCCAGTTGCAGAAGTGAACAGTAGGGACCCAATTGGCAAAGACATTCAGAGGATCCACGGTGATGGAATTCTTGATTGCAATAAGACTTTGTTCATCAGAGCTGGATTGAGCAGCAATTGTCATGGGACTGCTTAAAAAGAGAACCAGAAACAGATGAAACCACAACACTAGCAAACAATTCATTTTAGCAACCAAGTACTGATACCAGGCAGGATAGATCAGAAGGAGAGCGCAACACCAAGCTAAATAAGTTTTTGGGTAAGCATGTTCTGTTGCTCTCACGCAGGGGTTAAATTTGACGTCCACTTATGCCTGTCAAACAATTTTTAGGTGATGGTAATTTTTCAATACCAAGCTTCAAAAACAAAAAATAATGTTATTTTTACTAATTATTCTATATTTATTATATCTTCTATAATATAATTTTACATTTTTTTAATAATATTTATACAAATTTATATAAAAAATGACGGTCACCTTTTAAATATATAAGTAGTGCGTGACAGGTAGATCATATATTTTACATCCAAAATTACAAAAAACTTCTAAACGGCCGTCAAATTTAACCCTCTGGATTCTCACGTATACAATATTTAATGCAAATCAACTGCTCCACACCAACTTCAGTCAATGAATTTTAGTTATTTAATGCAAATCAACTGTCCATATTCATACCAGGCAATGAATTTTAATAATTTAATGCAAATCAACTGTCCATATTCATACCAGTCAATGAATTTTAATAATTTAATGCAAATCGACTATCCAAGATGTCAAAGTCCTAGCCGCCACTCACAGTATTAATGTAATCACCGTCACATTGACTTAACTAATTATTAGCACTCTCTCCATCCATAAACTCATTTGATCGACCCTTTGTTCATGTCTGAATCGTTTGACTTGTGTAAAAATTGCCAGAAGTTTTGGTTCTCAATTTTTAAGAGCACTATATGAAAGTCAAATTGCCAAACTAGGTACCGGATAAATGGAAGAAGTCCTCGCAATTCTTGAACTTCGTGAGGAGGATATGCAACAAGGTCCTTACAGAAACCCATCACCGCGACCTAAATATTGGCAGGTGCCTCTTGAAGGCTGTATTAAAATTAATATAGATGGGCCATCTAGAGGAAATCCACGACAAATTAGTATTGGAGGCATAGCTAGAGATAGTGCAGCACAACAACACTTTTTTATATGGGCAGCAAATTGGAATTATCACAGACAATAGGCTTTGAAGGAAGTGGCCAAAATAGGGAGGACCAGAGTTATTTTTTAATTTGGCTCTCAAACGAATATTCAACTGCTTAATAAGCAAGGCAGGGTTCACTCTTCTAATTAGTGTATTTCACATATTCAAGAAAATATTTGTATTTTGGCTCAAGTTTTCTAGATAGTTCTTTATGCTCATACTCCTCGGGAGAGCAATAGAGTGGCGGATGCTTTGGCCAACTAGACTTTGGATCAGGGAAATGTTCATGGGATAGGTCATATTCTTACAGGGTGGTCCATAGAGAAAAGACAACCAATTCACCGAATTCTTCATATGGAGAATCACATGGATGACTTCTCCTTGTAGTACTATACTTTAAGTGGCTACCATAGTATTGCTAAGGATGTTTCTTGGTATATTAGGTACAATACTTGACACTATACCTATTTGTAATATGTTTCTTAATGATCATTAATAGAAGTAATATTATTCTTAAAAATAAAATAAAATTTGGGAGCACTATAATAACACTACCTTTGTTGATGTCTATTTGGTATTCTTCCTTACTAATTAATATAATACCACAACTTTCAATTGACTTCTTATAAAGAAGGGAAGTTATATTTGTTTGGCTTGTTATGTTTGAATTAGAATCCATGTGGAAAGAGATTCCCACTAAGAAATGTCATACACTAATCACATTTTAGGGTAAATAATAATGTTTAGTTAAGATAAACAATGAAATGAATTTCATTACAAAAAATTACGACATACTTGTAATACTAAGTAGTTTGCTAATGTGTTTAAAATGGTAATTTTGTAATTGATTACCTGAGTAGCCCAAAGATGTGAGAGAAGAGACCCTTATTAATGGTTGAGGCGAGTGTATTTGTCCCGAAAATATGATAGTGTCTTGCGAATGTATAACCTCAATTCTCATAGTGTGAGATGGTGGCCAAATGTCCAAAGATGTGTTACCTATTCTAATCCAAAAATTGACTGAAATGTTTCCCTCGATCATGAACCCCTATAGGCATTAAATTCTTTTCCGAACTTACCCCATTAAAATCAACTTAAAACAATGCAATAATTTAAGTACACTGCACACAAATTGATAACAGAGTTCTGCAGAATGCCTACGTCTCTGGGTTCCTTAATAGAACCGATATATTATCAACTTCAAATGATTGTAATAAATAATACAATTTAATCATAATAATACTGAAGACATAAGAACAAGAATCTGTATACCAAGTAGCGACCCCACCTGATAGATTCGATCCAAATATTCTTCTTCAGGCATGATGTCATTTGGTTTGTCGATTGGTCTTCTGGATGGCTCCCTAGTTGATTCTCCAAGCTTTGCATTTTGAAATGTGCCTCAAATGTGGCCTATTGGGTAGTTTTGTAATAACTCCCAATTACAATTTTGCCTATCAAAATAGGTCTTATTTTCTCTCCATATTGCCTATATTAAAATAGGTTGTACATCTCCATAATGTCATCATGATTGCCATCAAACTTTACCAGTCGTCCTTCTCAGCTTAGGCTCAGAGTATGTCTTCTTGGAGGGAATTCAGTGCTACAAAATAATATTTCGCCTATTAAAAATAATAGGACTTAAAAATAATAATAATTCCTATAATGATAGGGCTTACATATTTACATGCCTATAATAATAGGCCTTAGCTCTAAATGTGCCTATAATAATATAGGACTTATTTTCTCACAAATGTGGGCCTTCACTTTTTATTATGGCCACACATTATAACACCACCATATTTGCCTATTCAAATAATAATAATAGAACTTATAAATATTTTTCCAAAATATTCCCCCCTCCTTTAAGCTCCAAGAAAATAGCTTAGAGTTGTGTGTGTTTACAATGTACCCGAGTCCCCTATTTATATTGATTAGGAGCCCGAAATAGAAGGACATTTGATAATATCCATGGCTTATTATTAAAAAGATCCCGTAACAATCCTCAATAGATTAGGCTTAGCCAAATTCTCCGTGACATAAGAATAATTTAGCCACCAAATATTTAATCCACTTCAAATAATAGCCTTAATAGGCTTTGAGCGGGTTATAAGGGATTAATTCTTTTTTAAGCTTTTAAATAAGCTTAAGCCATTTTTTTTTAAACTCAACACCATAATTACGCCGAAAGGCGTGAACTCTGGGGGAAAACCCCCGACCTGCTGACACGGAGGGAGACTACGAGGGCTACGATGGAGCGGTCGATGATGGATGGACGGTCGGGAGCCGTTGATTCTGCTTGGTAGAAACTGGTAAATCTTCCGGACAGAAGTGATGGATTGCTTGGAAAACGGAAAACCCTGAGTTGTGCTGGAAGGAGGGGAAGGCATTCCTGGAGGCAGAAATGGCGTACTCGTGAGTGGAGATGGACATACCTCTGGCGTCAGCAAGATAGGGTAAGAATGGCCGCCTCCCTGGAAGACAGTACGCTTCAGTCGAAGAAACAATAAAAAACGCCTTGCCTAGGGCTCTGGGAAGGGATTTCCATATTATAATGTTGAATGTTGATACAACTGGTGCGTTTTGTTCATTTCTATGGGCATGGATGGTTGTAGCTAGAAAGCCCCTTTCACTTTGTCTGCTGAGTGTGGTAGAGGTTGGAGACTGAGGGAGTGGAGGAAGCCATCGAGCAGCGCAACTAAGATTTAAACAAAAGGGTAAAAAAAAAATTCATCCTCTTCCTCTTTACATTGTACAGTGGCTGAATTTGGATTGTTTATGTTTATTCACAATATTTATTCTTGAAAATATTTATGTGACTATTTTATTTTTCTTCATCTGGCAAATCTTCTGGGTAAAATACCATTATGATGAGAGTCTTTTCTAAATGTTTTTTCACAAATAAAATGTACAATGAATTTTTTTAATAGATGTGAGCATTCTGAAGTTACAGTTTTAAAGTGCAAAGCTGGAAATCGTTGTCATTTAATATAATTTAGTATTTACGTTTTAGTTTTCTTTGTTGAGTCTTGACTTTGTTGAGAGAAGGTTGTTTCAGTCATACTTGTTTGCGGCATGGGTGACTTTAGTTTCAATATTCTTTGAGTGTGTTTGTTTTCACTAGGATTCACATTACTAATGATTTTCAGTAACATTGACTATTACTGTTACTGTTAATGAATTTCTTATAACAATTTTTAAAAAGTGAATCACATACTACGACTATGGTCTTGATTTTTGTAAAGGTCCCGTGAAGTCTGCCTTGAGAGCATTGTATAGGGTATAGCCTTTACATGAAATACTAATAGCTGCTCACCAAAGTTTCCTGAGACATGCACACAGCCTCATTCTTCCTTTTAAATTCTGAAAACCATTTACATATTTTTTTTTGTTGGTGTCATATGTTGGTTTTGTTCACACCTCATCAGATGCATATACTGATCACAATGCTTTTCGCACAGTTAATAATTACTGTAAATGGAGTTCCTAGCAGCTATTGAATCATGAAATTGTTTCAGTGGTGGTGGGTGAGGCTGATTCATCCTTTCTTGTTTGCTGCATGGGTGACTTTAGTGGTCTAGAAGTGACATACGTCTACAGGAATATGAGGGGGAGCTCCTCGGAAAAAAATGATTTTGTTAGGAAAAGGCACATGGGGTCCATGAGTGCTTGGGCTTCTTCATTTCCCTGAAGTTTTTACTCCAGTGTTGAGTATGATGGAAACTGGTTAGTTATTGCAATCTAAAACTTCATCTACAAAATATGGCCGGAATAGATGACATTTCATTGCTGCGTAGGAATTTGAGCCTGGGTCATGCTATGCCATTACCCCTAGTACCATTACTCCAGGCCTTCTTATTGCATTGGGGGGTTGGAACCTGGGCTGGCTCTTATGAATGTCTTCCAGTAATAGTGCCCCTTAGATGTTTTGCATGCTATTTTTTTGAAGTTTTTTAAAACAACTTTATTGCTGGTCTTGTAATAATGTTTGTGTTATAAGAACATGGTTATACCCTTTACGCTTTGGTTATTAGCTTAAGTGTATCCCTGGGGTGTGAAATTTAATGCTCAAAGAACCATTAGAGAGATTTTACATCCATGTAGAAAGGCTGTATGTCTACAGAAATAGAATATTGAAGTGCCTGGGAAAGAGTATGTTGTTAATGATTGCTGGAGCTTTTTTATATTGTGAAGTTTTGCTTGTAAATATGATCAAAATTGGTTAGTAGATCTAATATAATTTTTTTATCTACACAACATAGTTGACATTTCCCTGTATTTAAGGGAGAGTTTCCATATGTGGAAAGGGGAAATATGTTGCTGCCAAATGTTTGCTTTTTATGAAACCAGTGAAACTGATGGGTTTGGTTGTAGTTAAGGTTTGGCCTGTGCCTACTTGGTGGCGGTCTTTGAAAGTTTGAAGTGTGTTCTTTGTAGACGGGATTATTTGTTATGGGAACATCTGAGTTTGCACAGATATAGATGAGTATCAATGCAAGTGTTTATGAATACACATTTGTAGTGTGAATGTACACACACATTTATGCCAATGCAAATTGACATCATACAACATTAAAAGCTTCAATTCAGGGATTTAAATAAAAAAATCTGAATTTAAAATTAAAAATATGAACATGTTGTGCATGTGAGAAGGGAGATGTTTGCCCTTTTGTAAGGGTTAGGTGTTTTTTGCATTATTTTTTAGTTTTTACTCTGTTTCTATTTTTTGTGGGATTTAGCTCAGATTTCATTTAGGCCATTCTTGATTTTTTTTCTATACTTGGTTGGAATTAGGTGTGAATATGTATGTGGTCTGTTTTGTGTTTATCAGACAAGCATTTTGTTTTATGCATGAATTAGATTTATGGATATAGGCGTATCTAGAGGGGTAATAGGAGTATCAGATATGTATACAAAAATTTGAAGCAATGATGAATTGTGGTTATATTTATTTGTAATATTTATCTTGGCTGTGTTTTGCTTGTATCCAATGAGCATTGTCTATGCATGAATTACCTATATGGATACAAGGTCTCTGCCAGATTAGGAAAATCAGATACAGGTGTACCTACAAGTGGAAGGGATGATATCAGAAATATAAATTCAAAAATTTGAAGCAAGAATGAAATCTCTGCTGCCTCTCTGAGTCTACAGAAAGCTGCTGCCTCTTGACTGTTCATAGTACTTAAAGTTAAGGGAGCATAAGCCACTTTTCATCACGCTTTTGGCTCACTACATGACAATGGGGCTTATAACCTACCAAGCTGAGCTCTCACCTGGATCAACAGCTCCTTTAGTCAACACTTTAGATTTGAGTGCTCCTTGAGTCAGCAGCTTCCACTTACTTTCTTAATTCTGTTATAGCTGTTATTGTATATAGTCATTCACTTTATTCTTTTAATTAGGGTCAACACAACAGGATTGAGTGCTACTGAATGGTGGAATGCATTCATTGATTTGTTTACCCATCCTTGTCAAACCTTTCTATGCTATATCTTGTTATATAGACACATTTTTGCTTCAAAACTATCTAGACTATGGAGTTCCCTTAAACAAATAAAATTTCCTTAGCCCAACTCCATATACAGTTGCCAGTAGCTTTTGATTTTTCTCTAATAAGATAATCTTTAGAATGGTGATTTATCTGTTTCTTCTCTTTCTACATATATTTAAGGGTCAGGCAAACAAACATATAAATAAAAGTAACATTTTCTATACCATCTACGGCTCCAAGACCTGATCTTACAAGTTTTGTCCCAGTTGTTTATCGTAGAGGCCATCTTGTGGAAGTGATATGTATTTTTTTTCTTCATCTAGTTTGATTTAGAACTCTGCCACCAAAAAATTTCCTTTTTGTTGACCTAATACTATTCTATATTCAGCAAGCTCTTTTAGCGAGTCATTTGGTATTCCTGCCTGTACCATATTGCAATTGAATTTTCTTAGATTAATTGCCGGGTTTTAATACTTTGGTCTTCTGTGAATGATTGCATGCACACTTCCATCACTCTTTCCATGCACATTACCATCACTCTTTCCATGCATCTTTGAAATTTGGGTTCTTGTTCTCTTCATTTCTTGTATGAGTCAACATAAGTTCAACTCTGACACCAATGTCAAGTGTTTTTACATCCATTGTGGAGAGCCATTGATGCATTACTTTTGGGATTTGTACTATATTATTAGCGAGTGTATTTTTTCTGAAGCAAGTGTTTTTTTACTTGTGAGGTTTTTTTCTGCTTTAATCTGGTGTATCTTCCATTTATTTTTATATTCACTTTTTGTATATTTCAATGTGATTTGGTGCTTATTCTATTTACTTGTTTGATCTCATCAAAATATTCAAATGTTGCATTTGACTCATTGGTTTGAGGTTCTCTAATGGGAAAGATTAGCATTTCCATCTCGGGTTCCAATACTTGATCTTGCAAATTTTGTTCACTGATTTTATCGTAGAGACCATCTTCTGGAAGTGTAATGTATTCTTTTCTTATGCTGAAAGCTTTAAACCAGTTTGCTTTAGAATTCTGCCACTGAAATCTCCTTCATGTTTACCTAATACTATTCTATATTCAGTAAGCTCCCTTAGCAAATCATTTGATATTCCTGCCTGTGCTACCTTGTATTTGAATTTTCTTGTATTAATTGCCATCTTGTAAAACTTTGAACTTCTGTGAATTTTTGCATGCACACATCCATCACTCTTTCATGCATGCACAGTACCATCACTCTTTCCATACATCTTTGAGACTTGGGCACTTGTTCTTTTGAAGTCTACCTTGAGAGCATTGTATAGGGTATAACCTTTACATGAAATACTAATAGCTGCTCACCAAAGTTTCCTGAGACATGCATACAGCCTCATTCTACCTTTTAAATTCTGAAAACCATTTACATTTTTTTTTTTTTGGTGTCATATGTTGGTTTTGTTCACACCTCATCAGATGCATATACTGATCACAATGCTTTTCACACAGTTAATAATTACTGTAAATGGAGTTCCTAGCAGCTATTGAATCATGAAAATTTGTGAACATGAAACAAGGGTGTGCCAGTTTAGTATTTATCATTAATCATGTTTTTTATTATCTAATCTGCATGCGTGCACTGTTGAGGGGGTGACCATTACACCAAAATAGTTGTTCCGACAAACTTTCCTGGGACATGCACGTGGCATCATTCTGCCTTTTTATTTCTGAAAACCCATTATTTCAGTTATTTTATTGTGTGGTGTATTTGTTTTATTCATATCTCATCAGACTTAAATATTTGTCGGAATGCTTGTCTCACAGTTCATAATTCTTGTCAATGGAGTTCCTAGCAGCTATCAAACCATGAACATTTGTGAACATATAAATTTGTAATTTCTAATAATAGTGTTGAAAATGAAATGGGCATTTTCCATTAGAGTGTTCATCATTAATCTTGTTTTTATTCTTGAATATGCATTTGTGCACTTCCTACGGTGCTTTTTTAAACTTTAGGTTTCCAAGATTTTGTGTGGTGGTTGTTTGAAACCTGCCTATGAAATCCATTATGGAATGTCTTAAGTAATGTTATACAGACAACTAGATCAAATGAGAAAAAAACAGGGATAAGATTACTCTTCATCTATGTAGCATGGAAATGCCCCCAGCTTGCCTATACCCCGCTGGAAATGTGTCAGGTATGGGTGAGGAAATGGAAATAGGGGGAAATGTCCCTGAAATGCATGCACCAATCGGGTATGGCTCTGCAGTGCCTGGGATGTTTTCTGGGCTGTACCTGTGGCGTTTTCGGGCCATATGCAGTCATGTGCATGTTAAAAGGCCAAAAAAACACTTTTTTTTATTACCATTTTTAGTTTCTAACCCCAATCTACCTACCCAAACTTCTTAAAGACATTTCCTAAAAGTTGTACTTTTACATCTTTTGTCCATTCTAAATCACACTCTTTTCTTTGTCTTGCTGAAGCTGGGAGGATGGTTCCAAAGGTTGTGGTGTCTGTCTTTACACTTGTGCATTTGGGAGGTGCTCTTAACAATCTACTCTTTTCTAATTTCTTTCCATTGACTACACAGCAGCTCTGATGATCTTTAGACCTGCCCCTTCTGTCTCCCGTTGTTCTCTCTACTTTAGAAATAATAATATATGTTCAGATATATAAACAACCGAGTGTTTGAATAGATTTTGATATTGCAGATACAAGCAACTCTTGCTCTAGCTAATATAGATCTCAAAAAACAGCCAGACCCCGGACAGACAAATATAAATATAAATATATATGTATAGTCCATCCCAAGAACTCTATGCATAGTTATGTGGGTGTATGGTTTATGTATGTATATATGTCCGAAGAGCCTTCTAATCTATCCAATGTGATGAGATCTCATGAAAAAAAGATAGCTCTATAGAGTGTATATAGTGTGTGTCTGCAACACTGTGTGAAAATAGCTCAGAAGTCCATTATAGGTTATTTATAGAAGATGGGTATAAGTGAAAAGAGTCTTGTTATATTTTTCATAGCTCTTACTTTCTAAGTAATTGAAATTTTTTTTAATGTACGTTTGTCATCATGTCAAGCTTTTTGATGTGAAAAACTGTCTGAGCATATTTCATACTTCGCTTTTTTTTGGGATTTATCTAGGTTTTCTATCATAAAGCTACCCGTCAGGCAGAAATATATTCACAATCAACGTTTTTGTTAATTTGCACAATTCTCTACGGAAATGTTGAAACCGATTCCTTATTATAACTCCCCTTGCATTAAATTGAATAAAAAATGAAAAACAAGTAAATGTGCTACCTTGACTCTCTTACACCTCCAACAGGTTTAATAATTTTTTTTCTTAGATGATGGGAAATCACCAAATAGATATTTACTCTCGACTCTTTGAAAAATGAAAGTAAGGAAGTGCAGAATCCTGATATTTCTGATTTATTATAATAGTTTTCTAATGTATTCTTGGTGGCAGAAGGTAAGTTTCTGAGTGAAGTTACTGGAAACAAGAAAATTGCTTTCCGTTTTCATCATTGGGACTTTGTGCGCTGCAAATATCTATTGTTTATGTTTCTTGGGTCTATTTGAACTTTGCTTGTAAATGTTTTTTATATCGGTATTAAATTTCAATAGGTATGTAATGTATGAGTATTGAATTTCAGTTATTATGCAAATGCTTTTTTAAAGGCTATCTATACGCTATTTTCCTTTGTGGCATGGAGAATTCCATAATAGATCGTGTAGAGAATTGGTTATTGAATATGTTTTCTTTTTTTCATTATTTCCCGTTTACATTTTCATAGATTCTTACTGGTGTGGTTGAAGTTGTCTGTCTACAAATATGTTATTGTTGTATGTGTTGCATAAAGAAAACTATTTTCTGCTTTCAGTATTCAGCCACGGCATAGAGGGGCAAGTGCCTTCACCATTGGCAGGATTCGGTGTGTGCTGAGGGGTTTTTGCCCCTGGGAAGCCTCATCGAAATGCCCTTTGTTGGGCGTTTGACTGCTCATTGGAAAGGTTTTTAAAGCTGCCTGAAAAAACAGACATCACCCAAATATTTGTCTTGGATTCCTTGTTTGTGCTCTGCAACCAAAAAACTATGTGTTTTATTTCCATTTCCAGCATAGTACTTAATGCGGTTCGAATAGCATCTGTGCATTTTGTCTTTTTTCGATTTTATTGTTCTTTGTTGCTTGTGCGTTTGCAGCAATGAAGACTCGCAGTACAGTTGTTGTTCCTCCGCACGGTGTAACAATCACCACTCCACACTTGGAGCGGGAAGATTCTTTCAACTGGACAAAGTTTGTTGTTAATGTGCTCCATTGCAGGAAACCAAAGCCTGCAAAACCTATGGTCGCTGAGCTTGTTAGAGACCGTCTCAGGTTGCATCTTTCATGCCCTCTGTATCTTTCCAAGTTTCGTTCGGCGGGCTTCAACTCAAGGGGATTTGGCCTTGTATATGATCATCCCAAAGATGCTGTGAAATACGAACCTGATCACAAACTGAAAAAGATGGGCATAACTGCAAAGACAATACATGTTGGAGGGAAAAAATCACATGGCGCAAAAAAAATTGCTAATGTCACCAAGGGAAAAAAACGAGAAACCAAGAAAAAATGAAATACTTTAAGAACGTACTCTGTTAAACTTATGTACATAAGTGTGCTTTAGGTAGCTATATGGTACAAACATCTACTATGTTCTCTTTCAGTTCCTCGTTCGAAATAACAGTATGTTATGTTTTTGATAGCTCTTGCTCGCCGGTCACGAAAATTGATAAGCGTTTATATTGTAAATCTATGGTCCTAGACTTCTATACACTTCGAATCTGTGTTTTGGAGAAATCAGAATATGAATCTACCTTTTGTATTGCTTGTCAATCTCAAAATACAAAGAATGTTGGGTTCCACTTCTAACAAGGTTTCAACTTCATTTTGTTTTTTGTATTGAGGAATTTCCCTTGTTTTTGGGAAAGAAAAGGTGCATATCGTTTTAAAAATAAGCTAATGCTCAGATTATAATAGTATTGCCCATAACTGGAAGCTCTTGCTTGTTGCACTTTCTTGTAAGCTCCCAAAAACTATGGCATTTAGCTCAGCTTTCATTTAGGCCATTCTTGATTTCTTTTCTATACTTGGTTGGAATTAGGTGTGAATATGTATGTGGTCTGTTTTGTGTTTATCAGACAAGCATTTTGTTTTATGCATGAATTAGATTTATGGATATAGGCATATCTAGAGGGGTAATAGGAGTATCAGATATGTATACAAAAATTCGAAGCAATGATGAATTGTGGTTATATTTATTTGTGATATTTATCTTGGCTGTGTTTTGCTTGTATCCAATGAGCATTGTCTATGCATGAATTACCTATATGGATACAAAGTCTTTGCCAGATTAGGAAAATCAGATACAGGTGTACCTACAAGTGGAAGGGATGATATCAGAAATATAAATTCAAAAATTTGAAGCAAGAATGAAATCTCTGCTACCTCTCTGAGTCTACAGAAAGTTGCTGCCTCTTGACTGTTCATAGTACTTAAAGTTAAGGGAGCATAAGCCACTTTTCATCACGCTTTTGGCTCGCTGCATGACAGTGGGGCTTATAACCTACCAAGCTGAGCTCTCACCTGGATCAACAGCTCCTTTAGTCAACACTTTAGATTTGAGTGCTCCTTGAGTCAGCAACTTCCACTTACTTTCTTAATTCTGTTATAGCTGTTATTGTATATAGTCATTCACTTTATTCTTTTAATTAGGGTCAACACAACAGGATTGAGTGCTACTGAATGGTGGAATGCATTCATTGATTTGTTTACCCATCCTTGTCAAACCTTTCTATGTTATATCTTGTTATATAGACACATTTTTGCTTCAAATATATCTAGACTATGGAGTTCCCTTAAACAAATAAAATTTCCTTAGCCCAACTCCATATACAGTTGCCAGTAGCTTTTGATTTTTTTCTAATAAGATAATCTTTAGAATGGTGATTTATCTCTTTCTACATCTATTTAAGGGTCAGGCAAACAAACATATAAATAAAAGTAACATTTTCTATACCATCTATGGCTCCAAGACCTGATCTTACAAGTTTTGTCCCAGTTGTTTATCGTAGAGGCCATCTTGTGGAAGTGATATGTATTTTTTTGCTTCATCCAGTTTGATTTAGAACTCTGCCACTAAAAATTTCCTTTTTGTTGACCTAATACTATTCTATATTCAGTAAGCTCTTTTAGCAAGTCATTTGGTATTCCTGCCTGTACCATATTGCAATTGAATTTTCTTAGATTAATTTCTGGGTTTTAATACTTTGGTCTTCTGTGAATGATTGCATGCACACTTCCATCACTCTTTCCATGCACATTACCATCACTCTTTCCATGCATCTTTGAAATGTGGGCTCTTGTTCTCTTCATTTCTTGTATGAGTCAACACAAGTTCAGGTCTGACACCAATGTCAAGTGTTTTTACATCCATTGTGGAGAGCCATTGATGCATTACTTTTGGGATTTGTACTATATTATTAGCGAGTGTATTTTTCTGAAGCAAGTGTTTTTTAACTTGTGAGGTTTTTTTCTGCTTTAATCTGGTGTATATTCCATTTATTTTTATATTCACTTTTTGTATATTTCAATGTGATTTGGTGCTTATTCTATTTACTTGTTTGATCTCATCAAAATATTCAAATGTTGTATTTGACTCATTGGTTTGAGGTTCTCTAATGGGAAAGATTAAAATTTCCATCTCGGGTTCCAATACTTGATCTTGCAAATTTTGTTCACTGATTTTATTGTAGAGACCATCTTCTGGAAGTGTAATGTATTCTTTTCTTATGCTTAAAGCCTTAAATCAGTTTGCTTTAGAATTCTGCCCCTGAAATCTCCTTCATGTTTACCTAATACTATTCTATAGTCAGTAAGCTCTCTTAGCAAATCATTTGATATTCCTGCCTGTGCTACCTTGTATTTGAATTTTCTTGTATTACTTGCCATCTTGTAAAACTTTGAACTTCTGGGAATTTTTGCATGCACACATCCATCACTCTTTCATCACTCTTTGCATGCACAGTACCATCACTCTTTCCATTCATCTTTGAGACTTGGGCACTTGTTCTTTTGAAGTCTGCCTTGAGAGCATTGTATAGGGTATAACTTTACATGAAATACTAATAGCTGCTCACCAAAGTTTCTTGAGACATGCATACAGCCTCATTCTGCCTTTTAAATTCTGAAAACCATTTACATATTTTTTTTTGTTGGTGTCATATGCTGGTTTTGTTCACACCTCATCAGATGCATATACTGATCACAATGCTTTTCACACAGTTAATAATTACTGTAAATGGAGTTCCTAATAGCTATTGAATCATGAAAATTTGTGAACTTGAAACAAGGGTGTGCCAGTTTAGTATTTATCATTAATCATGTTTTTTATTATCTAATCTGCATGCGTGCACTGTTGAGGGGGTGACCATTACACCAAAATAGTTGTTCTGAAAAACTTGCCTGGGACATGCACGTGGCATCATTCTGCCTTTTTATTTCTGAACACCCATTATTTCAGTTATTTTATTGTGTGGTGTATTTGTTTTATTCATATATCATCAGACTTAAATATTTGTCGAAATGCTTGTCTCACAGTTGTTAATTCTTGTCAATGGAGTTCCTAGTAGCTATCAAACCATGAACATTTGTGAACATATAAATTTGTAATTTCTAATAATAGTGTTGAAAATGAAATGGGCGTTTGCCATTAGAGTGTTCATCATTAATCTTGTTTTTATTCTTGAATATGCATTTGTGCACTTCCTACGGTGCTTTTTTAAACTTTAGGTTTCCAAGATTTTGTGTGGTGGTTGTTTGAAACCTGCCTATGAAATCCATTATGGAATGTCTTAAGTAATAAAATAAAAATCTTTCGTATCTTTGTTATTATTAATTATGATTACAAATTGGTGAGGCAAATCATGAAAAGAGCTTAAGGCTTTTCAAGATGAACATTAAATTCACAACCAACAACTATTCCGTGAAATGATAGATCATTATGACATTTTGTCTAATGATTCAACTTGTTTCCTGTACACTTCTGCCATTGACAATTATGTGTATCTGCGCAGTCATCTCAATCTTAAAATCTTCAACTTGCAGGACGTCTTACCTGCTACTTTGGAGCGATACAGGGCACCGCATACAGTAATGACACTGATTCAGCTAGGGCAATCGGGATCTGGTTTCTTTTCGGCTTCGTTTGTTTTACAGTTAACTAGGAGAGGGAAACTTGCACTCATAATGAAAGGGGTAATGTACAACTGATCAGAACATGGTTCATAGCTATGTGGAAAACTCTTTAATTGTAGATCCAATCCAGTATTACAGCGATGAATACCTGGATAGACATATTTACTAAATATGAAAAATATTCAGGAGTGAAGCCAAACTCAATGACCTCTGTCAGCCTCCTTCCAGTATGTGACAAAATGAACATATAAATCAATCAAACAATTTGGTGGAAACAATTTTGTCAGGTTACAATGGTCATCTTGAAGAAACTTCATTTTTTGTTTACGAATTGTGGTCTCTGGACTGCAATCAATTCTGAATGTGCTGTAATTTGGCTTGCTATTTGAGCCATAGAGACTTCAAAAAAATCATATGATAGGTGTGAAAGGCTTATGGCGGTGCAAATCTTGGAGACTACAAATTAGATTGCAGCATGTACGCAAATTGTTTGACAAAATGTCTAAGCGACCTGTGATTTCATTAATTGCGAACATTGTTAATTGGGCTCTAAATTGCTTGTTGATAATGCACTGGAATTTTTTTTAAATGTTAACGGTGGGTTCAAATTCAGACTCATTATCCGTTGTCAGCGACTCAGCATCCTCCCGTCCCTGTGCGAAACATGGACCTCTGTCGCGGGATAATCTATGTTCAAGGCAAATGATGTGGAAGTCAACTTTGAGGCAAATTTTGAGAGGGTTTTTGAAAAATGTGTTTTTCCCCATTTTCGTTTGAGAATGAAAAAACAAAAAAAATAAAATCTTCTTCATTTTACGCCGTGTTTGAGATGCCAGAATGTTGTCGTCCTTGGAGGATCGCGGGGATCTTCTTTTCTTTTTCTAGAGGATAGGGATTATTTATCAACCCCATTGATTTTTTAGAAAGAGATTTCAATCTAACAAAAAAAATACAACCAAAATTTTGGAGGTAAACTATAAAAAGATTCCAACTACATGCAGGCTCCACGTGCCAAAATCTCTTAAGCGCGTGCTGCATACTCTTAAGGCATCCCGTACTCCAGATGCAGCCTCCAATTTTATGTTAAGGTGAGATTCTAAATCTAGCTTTACCTAAATTAAGGTCAGATTCTAGTTTGGATGGGAGGAGGTCAAGTCATAAAAGCAAATGGGCTTTTCAAACCAAATACCCAAATTCAAATTCCAGGGAACCTAATAAAGTGTTAAAATTAGGTGAAATGCCACATTCAAAACACTAAATGTAGCATACCTAACAGACAAGTATGGGTGAATTTGACATGAGAGATAGCTCTTGCCCGTGGAAACTAAGATTAATGTCACCCCAAAAGCAAGAATCTACTAAATCAAAAAAACAAGAAGTTGTTGTACTGTAATGCGGCTAGATGAATAATGAGGCAAGGTGCAAGGCTTAAATCTGTTTAAAAAAGATGTATGTATCGGTCAAGGCATCAAATCCAAAGCTTGCCTTGCGAGTATTTACCAATTAAATAGATATTTGCTAAAATAAAATCTAAAATGTAGAGAGCTGATAAAATGATTTGATTCTATTAAGGTTCACCCGACCAAAAAAATTCTTTCTTAAATTATAACTGTATTTCTATTAGCCGAATTTAATCATGTATTTGTATTTCTATTAGCGTTCGATTTTACACTCGACGAGTTCGAACACAAATTCCTATGCATACTTTTTACTTTCCTGCAAATGAATATTTAGAAAAAGATTGCCCACTTTCCAAATTCTTATCGTGGAGTTCACTTTTGGTTTCATACCATATTGAGTTAATTTTACAGACCCTGAGAATTTTGTGGTTTGCTGTAATTTTGTACTGTTCAAGAAATCTCAGTAGCTTCGTTTTAGTCAGTAGTCTTAATGCATTATGTCCCGCAAATTGCAGTTTAAAAAAAAAACCTTATGGCACTATATCATTTATAAAATTATTCATCTACATAAACCTTTTTATCTTTCTTGCACTTTCTTTTGTCGTTCCGCACAAACTGTCGAAGCAAATAATTGTTTCGTTGGGATAAATGTAACTATTAAGGTTTGTATTTATTTTGGTTTTCCACCAAATTTATAAGTATTGTGGTGCGGACTTGCTCGCTGTGCAGGCACGCATTTTGTGTTAAACAACAATCTTCGTCATGCCTGCACCTTTGACAAATGGTGGGATCTCCATGTTGATTGAGGGGAGTGCAAATGCAGAACCAATAGTCCAACTTCTCAACATTTGTCCCCTTCAATCTGCGTTGAACACCGAGCTCCAACATCGCGTGCATCTCTCCGATGGTGTGCACTTTCAAACAACTCTTTTGCCCTCAAAATTTGCAAGCCAGATTTCAAATGCTCGGTTACAAGACGAAACCTTTGTTCGCCTGTGCAAAACCCTTTGCAGAATGATAAAACATGAATTGTAAGCACCCATTTTCCTTTGTGCCTGTATGCTCCACTTTCATTTCTTTTATATGCACTGAATTTTTTGTCCCTTTTTACTTTCATCCTTTGCAGGACTGTTCTTGTCTCCGACCTGGAAGTTGTGATACAAACACATCCACAGATTGGTGCTCCCACTCCTCTTCCTACCGGTGTCATTCGCGGAAAGCAATCAAACGATGATGCACACCATGGAGCCGTCGGAAGTCTGGTCCCACAAACACCTCCCCAAAAGAAAATAGGCCTGCCTAACAATTCAAGAATGCCTCTAAAAATAAGTGCACTGAATACAACCATGCGTACATGGTCTATTGAAGGTCGTGCCCTTGGGAAAACATCACTAAGGGAGTATGCTAATGCAAATGGCTCCGGCTCTTATTTCGGCTTTGATTTTGTGGATTGTGAAGGTGGGGAAATACGCATTACATGCTTCAACGAAATTGTAGCAAATTTTTTTGGACAAATTGAGGCTGGAAACTTATACACCATCACGAATGGAAGGATAGGGAATGCAAAACTAGGTTACAACCACCTTAACAACGAATTTGAGATATTCCTACAAGCTTCTTCCACTATCTCTCTGTTGCTTGTCGATAATGCCACAATTCCTTTGCATAACTTTCACTTCACAGGAATCAAAGATATACCTGCAAAACCTGTTGGTTCCTTCATTGACGTTATTGGCATTGTTTTGGCAATCTCTCCTTGCTCCACTATCCGTAGACGAGATAATAGTGAAACTAAATGAAGAAGCTTGCAATTGAAGGACATGTCCGGATTTAGTGTTACTGTAACTTTATGGGGCCAGCATTTACATGATCTTGCTCAAGAACTTGAGGAGTTCCTTTCTATTCCGCAACTCCCAGTATTGGCTTTGAAGGCGACACGTCTTTCAAGTTTCAACGGCGCTTCCATAGACACTGTCTCCAGCACAAAATGGTTTATTGATCCTCAAATTCCTGAAACTAAAACACTGCACGACTGGGTTGCCTCTGAAAATTACACTGTTGAAACTCCTTCTGTAACGAACAAATTTCTAGGTCCTCCTCAAAGCTTAAAACATGTGGCAACAATTTCCGAAATACTTCAAATGGGAAATACAGAGAGCAATGAATGGGCTACGCTTAAAGCTATAATTGCAGACATCGCAATGGATAACTTCTTCTACATGGCTTGCCCCCTTGCAATCGGTGACAAACAATTCCGAAAGAAAGTGAAACCAGTAAACAATGGCTCATGGTTTTGTGCAAGTTGTAAGTCTCATGTGCGTCAATGTGATTACAGGTATGCTCTCCGTATAAACTTACAAGATGACTCTGGAGAGCTACAATCGGTTACTGCCTTTGACACAGCTGCTGAAGAAATCATGGGTGTCGTAGCGGTGGACCTCCAGCTGTTATGCATAGATGACGAGGCAACAACAGAAATTGCAAATCAGATAATTGGCCGTGAATACAAATTCACTCTATCCATGAAAAAAGAAACTTTTCGTGGAAATACACAGCTGAAATGTGTCATACTTGATTCCCTTAAATTGGATGAATCGAAAGTCATTGATTGACTTGGCCTCTCCTGGGCACCATAACACTTTCCTATATTTTAGTTTCTTCAATTTTTGCTCATATCTCCCCTGTAATATGGTTTTGTCCGCAGATACATTTGTAATATGCTTTTGTCTACATGTTATAATGGACTATAACTCTCCAAGTTTTCCATGTAATGGTTGTTACTACTAGTTTGCATGCACATCTATATCGCAAAGAAACCTTTTTTGTAATTGAAAAAAATGTATGGTCCAATGTCTATATATATATAGTTTTTGCTAACATTATGGAACGCTTTATTCATTTCTTTACTTTTTGTCTATATTTCGCATGGATTTTTTTATTCTTTCTAGCTTGTTCCTTCTTAGTACCTATATAAAAAAAAATGAAGCCATATCTATATGTATTTTCCTAATCAAAATCTCGATACACACCCTTCTAATTCTTCCTTTGCTTCCTTAAAAATATATGCAACAACAAATTGTTTTGCCTTTGTTTTATTGCCTTTAGCTACCAAAATATAAAACATTTACAGCGAGCTAGGCATTTACAAATGGTTTTTGCATTCATTTCCCCTTATGTACATACAAAATGTAGCACTCTTTTAATCTTCTCTTATGCCACCTTTATTTTGTGATTTTCGCAGATTGTTTTATGCACAATGCCTACCTCGGAGCAAAGACAAAGAAGGAGAGATATTTATGCCTTGCACAAAGAAGAAATCAATGCTTCCCGATGTGAGCACTATCGCCAACTCCAGCAAATACCTTCAAGTTCTAACCCCTTCCAAACTAGTCGCCACCCCCCTTTCATGACTTCCCCTGCTACTTTCCCCTCCACCTCGCACAATTCTCCTTTTCCTCTTTGCATTAACCGCTCCGCTTGTGTCGAACTACAACCCTCTCCATCGCTACACTATCCTCCATTTTCACATTCTTCTGACCATGCGTCCCCTTCCACCCAAACTCTTCACAGCAATCACACCCAGGATTCCACCTTCCCTGTGCCGCTCCACAGAACAAACACTTCGGTGCCTTCTTGGGCGGATGCCCAATGCAGATTCCACCGAAGACTGGATCTTTTGTCGCAAATCCACACCTGCTCCATTTGTCTTGAGAACTACCCAGGCATACATACTACTTTCCATGAAGGCAAACATGCATGCATTAGATGCAAGTCCGAAAGAAATGGACACCGCTTCTCCTCTTGGAACAATATGGATCCTGGCATTCAACCTGCCGTTCTCAAATCTTTAACCCAGTTTGAAGAAATGTTGATTGCTCGCATTAATCCTGTTTTGCAAGTCACACAAATGCGCGGGGGACAATATAAATATTCAGGTCACACAATAAGTTTCCCACAAAACATTTCTTCCATTTCCAAATACCTTCCTCGTCGGCTAGGAGATTTGGATCTCTTATTGATTCAAAAAAATGGAAGTCAACAAACAAAATACGACTTCTATGTTAGTAGGTCCCGTGTTTGGAAAGCGCTTCAATATAAAATTATCCACGACCCCTACTATAAGGATGTTCTTATTGACACTGAGGCTCTTTCTTCTCTCCCATTGGAACCAACAAACATATCCTCCTCCCTTAATTCTATTCCTATAGACCTTCCAGTCTCTCACTTCTCTGAAGCACAAGATAATGACAACCCTCCTTCCAACCCCTACGAGTATCCAGAGGAGTCGTCCTCTTTTGTTCCTTCACACCCAAACACTGGCATTGAAGAAGAGTTGATTGAACAGTACCTGCTTTCAAATGGTCGGGCTGCACCTTGCACCTTGGCTTGGCCTGAAGTCAGAAATTCACCAATAAATGAATACACCACTGAGGGCCTTTTCTCAATGGCTTTTCCAACTTTGTTTCCAACTGGTGCAGCATTGTTTAAACAACCTCACATGAAGGATGTTCAAATGCATGAATATGCCCTCCACCTTATGCGCTACCATGATGATCGTTTCGGATCGCACCCCAGGTTCCGGTATTTTTTACTTAACCTTATTATGAGACATAGGAGCCAATCTACAGCTGCAGTTTTCATGAGGTTAAACCTCGAACATGGTGTCCCCCCTACTATAGGCCAACTACAACAACATCTACATGATTTCCCTGATGATTGCCTTCCACAGAGTTTAATGAGATTTGGAACCAACCTGCGAGGGACACGAACATTTTGGTCAAAGAGCAGAGGGGAGGTCTCGGACATGATTGAGCAATTAGGGGCACCTACACTCTTCTTCACTCTTAGTGCAGCAGACACAAAATGGCCAGACCTGCATAGCACCATGCCAGGTTTTTCTCCTGCTGAGGCCCGTGCCGCACAACAATGGAGGACCCAAAACATTGTTAGCCACCCGCATCGTGTCGCTGCTTACTTACATCAGAGATTCACAATATTCTGTGAAGAAGTGTTAGAAAAACATCTTCAAGCCAAGGACTACTGGTACAGGTAAATTTCTTCATTGGTCTCTACTTTTTTTGTTGCTTAAATACATAACGTTTAACATTCCTTTACCATAGGTATGAATGGCAACATAGAGGTTCCGCACATGTTCATGGTTTCTTGTGGCTTGGAGATGCTCCCGACATTGATCGCATCGACTGGTCAAATAATGAATCTGTGGACAAAGCAAGACAATTCTTTGATACCTATATATCTGCATGGAATATGCGCCCTCCTTCCATCCACTCAGAATTTGTTCACAGGAATATCTAGGATGACCCTTGCCTTTTAGTTTCATCTCAGATCCTTGCAATTTCACTACTACAGGATTTGCAGGAGTTGATAAATCGAGTGCAACGCCACACAAAGTGCTCCGAAAATACTTGCCTCTGGAAAAAAAATAGCTGCCTCCAATGCCGATACAATGCACCTTGGGAGAGTAGACCCGCTTCTCTTTTGTTTGTTGATGAGACTGCTTCTGTTAAATACCTCCCTTCCAGGAATGATGATAGATTGAACACACACAATCCAGCAATGTTATCCATATGGAGAGCCAATATCGATTGTCAACCTGTGCTATCTCACCATGATGTCCTCAAATACATTGTTAAGTATGCTTCCAAAGCAGAGCAAAGGTCAGAAACATACCACCAAATGCTTTCTAGATTGTCGTCAAATTTAGATCCTGATCAGCCAGCACATTTAGCCATAAAGAAAATGTTAACTGAGAGTGTGGTTGAACATGACATTAGCGCACAAGAAACATGCCACATGCTCCTCAAATTGCCACTTGTAATGTGCAGTCGCACTTTTGTATCGCTCAATGTAGGCAGAAAAATCTTAAGAAAATTGGTTGAAGCAGAATGTGAGGATGCAGAGACATCCCTCCTTTCAGATGCATACAAGGTCCGACCTTCAAACATGGAAAGCCTTCCACTCATTGAAGTTGCGCGTGATTGGAGTTACAACAAACACCGCAAACACAATAGATTTAAGAGTCATCCCGTACCGGTTGTTGTTCGAGTGTTCCCTAGGTTTCAATGCATTCCATCTAAGGATTCCCCCTCTTTTGAACTTTTCTGTTGGTCAGAACTCCTTCTATACAAACCTTTCCGCAACATTTCTACTGATATTGGTTCGACACCTCAAGAAACCATTTCTAGATGGAGCTTGTTCAAATACAATTATCAGCCCTGGCATATTAGACGGCATGAGTCAAATCCATCACCCCCCTCCGGCAGTGACATCGACTCAGAGGGTGAGCCCCCCCTTCCTGTTTAGCAGCTGCATGATTGGCAAGTTTTGGCTAGATGCCACCCGGGCAACACTTCATTCCTTGACAGCTTGCAATTGTTGGGCCTTCGTGAATTTGACACCCTTCACAATTGGAGTGCACACCGAGTTCCTATTGCTCTACAATCTCTTGGTGCCACTTTTATCGAAGACAAAAAGGCAGAGTATATTTCTTCTTCCCTCATGGACAGATTGCACCCTCCAGCTTCAGGTTTATCTCTAGAACAACAACAAGCTTTCAACATAGTTACTCAACACTTCACTCAAAAAACCAACCTACCTCCACTGAGGCTTATTATACAAGGGACTGCTAGTACGGGAAAATCATTCCTCATTAACATTTTAAAGTCTTCATTTGCTTCTTCATCCAATGAAGGCCTTTCATCTCTCCTTCTGCTTGCCCCAACAGGGGTTGCTGCTTTCAACATTTCAGGTTCAACAATACACGCAAGCCTCCGAATTCCCATTAAAGAACTCAAACCCTTAGAGGGGCAAGCTTTATCGTCTCTTCAAGACTCCCTCAAACACATCAAGTACATTCTAATTGATGAGATGAGTTTCATCGGGCCAAAGTTGCTTTCCAGAATCGATTACCGTCTTAGGGAGGCTTTCCCGCACTTCAAGAATTCTACATTTGGAGCGAGATCTATGATCCTTGTTGGAGACCTCGGTCAACTGCCTCTAGTTATGGACATTCCTCTTTATGCCAGCAAGTCTTACGGAGCTAGCCTTTGGCAAGAATTCAACATATCTGTCTGCCTTCATTCAATTTTCTGACAACAAGGCTCAGATCCAGGCACAAACATCATTCCATAACTTGCTGCTTAACATTCGTAATGCGATGCCTCTGGTACAGGACTGGGGAAACTCTCATGTCAAGATCCGTTTCCTCCCTTTCCGAACAAGAAAACATTGATTTTAAAGATGCGCCTCATATTTTCGCTCTGAATAACCTTGTGGACTCACACAACCTTGTTATGTTGAAATCCCTTAACTCTCCTATTGCCAGGTCAATTTCCAAACATACTAGACGCTCGGCATCGGGCGACACCGAAGATGATCAACTGAACCCCCAGGTTCTTCTCTGCATCAACCAGAAAGTAATGCTTTCCGCAAACTTATGGGTTGACAAAGGTCTTGTCAACGGTGCTACTGGTTCTATCATTGACATAGTCTATGGCGCTTCCTCCGGACCTCCTGCTTTGCCTCTTTTTGTTGTCATCAAGTTTGATCGTTACACAGGACCTCCCTAGGATTTGAACAACCCCTTCCATGTTCCTATTCCTTCGATTTCCAGAGGGGGTCGCAGGAAACTACCGCTCAAAATGGCATGGGATTTTTCTATCCACAAGTCTCAAGGACTTACATTGGCACGTGCTACAATTGACATTGGCGGAACTGAGAGACAAGGCCTGACGTTCACCGCTATGTCAAGAGTTCTGTCTCTTTCTTCACTCCGTATTTCTCCAGCATTCTCTTTCTCCCGATACTCTCGCAAGTCCTCCACCCCACTTCTGCAATCCAAGCTGATAGAGGAATCTCGCCTTCGCTCCCTTCCATCTTCTCTCCCACACCTCCCCCAACACTCGCCTTAATTCCTTCTCCTCTTCTAGCTTTCTCGTGCTTTTACTTCCATTACTACAAGAGGTTCTTTATAGCATCATTGCTTGTACATAACAAACACGTTTTGTATCCTTTTCACTTATTTGCGAGTGTTGTATATATATCCAACTACTTTCAGCACTCTATTTTTAGTTCGTTCCCTATCTTGAGTCTTCAAAATAAAATAAAGGACACTTTGCTACTACTAAATGTAGTATAGCAATACCTTTTGCATTAACTCCCTGTTATTCTTTTCTATTTAATGTTCACAAACTTCACTCTCCTCAATTTTTCTTTGCATTTCAATACCTTCTACGTCTTCCCCTGTTCCTCTTTCGGCGTTTTCATCGCACCCCTTGTGTGCGATTGCTAGTAATATCCACTCTTCAAGTGGATAGAGCAGCTTTATGTGGGGGAAATATCACATTATATGCAATATTTTTTACTAGGTTTTATCCACCAAAACTTATTCTTACATGGACTTTTCCTCTCTCTTCGTTTTGTAAAAGATTATAAAACCTTTTATGTGTGTAAAAACCATAAACCCACCTTTAATGCCACATGTATAAATAATAAATCCAAGTGGTCACATACAGAGTTTCCACGTGTTAAATGTAGCTATGCCACATGTCACCATGTCATTTGTTGATTTGGTGTATCCTTCGCTTGTTGACTACCAATTAACCGAACTTTAACCGATCATAACTTTTGCATAAGGACTCAAATTTGGTCCATTCAAAATGCGTTGGAAAGATATTGACGAGATCTACGTAATGGTGCTAACATTATATGATTTCAAAATCATTGATTTTTCTGTTGACCAATTGTTGACCAAACTTTGACTAGCCACCAGATGTGTATATGGACTCCATTTTCGATGTTCAAATAGTCGACAGAAATCTCTCGGAGTCATCTTCTACACTCTAGTTATCCTGGGAGATTCAAGGAAATTTTTTCCTCCGTAATGTCCTCAGATTCATATTCAATAAATAATGTTTTGAGTGGTGAAGGATGACAAACAAGTGCGACCTAGTGCTCAGGGAGTGCTAAATTGAGCAAGATGCATGTAGTAACTACTAATTTAAATGACATTGGTCCAATTTTAGGGAACCAAATTTTCCCTCATATTAATTACGTAATTGAAAATTTCTTGATTAAAATAAATGCAAACTTCTCATAAGGATAAGGTGTAACGCCCACAAAAATTGATGTTCTAGGAACACGCTAAAACCCTAAACACTTAACCTGAAAGATTGTAACTATTTTTTTTTGTTTAAGTTGAAAGGTTACAAAGGTGTCAACCCTTAGTGTGCATTAAATTTATTTTCACCAATAATCTTTACTTTACCAGGGATGAACCAAGTCTAAGTTAAATGATTAAATATTCTTAATTTATCTCTAAGGTCAATTTATTAACATTCAATTAGGAAGGTGCCATAATTTAATTTACTTGGCTTAATGTTTAATTCCTCCACAACTAACATTCACACCCTAAAAATTTACCTTATATTTAGTTACTATAGCTCCATTATTTAATAACCTAAGTGTCAATTTCATTATTTTTCTAAAACATGCTAGGAACTAGATTAGGGACTTTGCACACCAAGGTAATTAAATGGCCCCATTCATCCAACTACACATACCTTTAATTTTTATTTAAAACATCTATAAAATATATTCCTACCAAAAAAATTAGGGTTGATCCTCAACCCTTGGATCAATTCAATTATGGACACTAGATCCTAGGGTTCCAAACTAACCCTAAATATCCTTATGAATTTTTTTATTTAATCTCTTTCTTTACCCAAGTCTCCTCATTTGGTCACTTTTCCTTTGCTTAATTTGCAGGTTGAAGAGAAGGAAGCCATGGGAGCAAGGAAGGAATAACTATGGAGGATTCTACAAAGAAACCAAGCTTAGATTAGTTTAGATTGTAGATTTATCATTGTAATTTATTTCATTCAAGGATTGAAGGGATTTCCTTTTCAAATCTGGTTTTATTACAAAACTATTTGTATTTGGAGTTCTCTATTTGGGGCAAACCCTACCTCTATTAATATATATGATTTTGAGTACTTTGAATTTACCATTTGAAGATTTAGTTTCTTTAAACAATGAGATTTAGCCATTATTTGTTTACTGGAGGTTTCCTCTAAATGTTTACATGCTTAAAATTTTTTTTTGACCAAGTTAAAAATTACACAGGCGGATTTATGTTTTCCACAGAAGTGACAGAACCTTTTCCTAGAAAAGGATGGTGGTCCTGGGACTGCCGCCCCACCTAGGTGACAATTCATGAACCACCGCCTTGCCTGAGTGGCAGTTCTGAGACCACTCCTTGACTGAGTGGCAGTTATGAGACTGTCACTCTGCACAGGGTGGTGGTCCTATTTCTTAGAAACAAAACCTTAAAATCTAAGATTTTTCAAAAAACAAAAGTCACTAAAGTGTTCTAAAATTCATTCTGAGCCTAACTTTAAGTGCCTAAAATGTCCAGTTGTAAGATTTAGTTCCATTTAGTCATTCTATTGTTAAAATTGCTCATTCCAAAGCATTTTCTAGGTCAATAGTAACAACTACAAGATCATTTTCATTTTGTTCAATAAATTTCCTTACAAGTCCAAAAGTAAAAAGGATCTAAATCTACTTCTAATATTGTTTTTTTTCCTTACTACAAAATGCAACATTTCAATATAACAATATACTTCAAATTTGTTGCCTCTTTCCATTTCCACTACAGCCATTCATTCAAATAACTATAAAAACTTTATTCTACATTCAATTTTGCTATGCATACATTATTTGCATCTTACAACTTTCTATATTTCTTCTTTCTCATTTTCAATAATACAACTACAACAATGAAAGTAAACTTTCTTTTCCCCTTGAGCATAGCTCATTTCTTTTGAAACAAAGAACTTCTTTTCTCACAATACAAACTAAAACTAAGCTTTTAAGCATGGTTTACATTTTGGTTCATTTCTTTCCATATTACAACTTAAAGAAAGGAAATTTTACAACTCTTCCATGAACTTCTTAAAATAATATTACAACTTACAATACAACATTTCCTTTAAAGAAAAACACAATATTACAATCTTCCACCTTGAGTGGGAATAACAAGAAGGTTTTATCACAAGGAAGGATTTATTGAGGACACCAAAAATGCTCCATGTTTCACATCACCAACAAGAGAGCTCCACCATGCTTCATTTGATCACAACAAAAAATGGGGGAGAGGCAACACTCTCCACCCAACCAAGAATTCCAATGAGGAGAAGAAGCCATCCTCCTCATTGGCCCCCGAGCCCCAACCACATTGCAATGAAAAATGGATCCAACTCATGGAAACAAAACAAGATTCCACATCACAAAACAAGATTTACAACCATACCAAAACACAAACAACTCAACTACAATCACAAGAAGGAAAACAACAAAATACACAAGGCTTCAAAATGCAAAAGCCAAAGGAGCAAGATCTATGGGGAGGTCACTTATGCCTCCCAATGGGAAATGGCTTCCCACCTTAATAACCCTCCAATAAACATCTCAAAACCCTACACACTCTTATGCCTCCCTCAAGAACCTCTTATGCCTCCTTATGCCTCCCTACAATCTCTTATGGCTCCCTCAACAAAATAACCAAGTAAGAAATGCAAGCATTTTCTTGTCCAATACGGGGCACCCAACCCAACTCCCTCCAAAACATGAAATAAACTCTTATGCCTCCCCACATGTAAGATCCTCATAGTACCCTCCTACACCACACTTAGGCAATCTACCCAAGCACCCAACAAGCATACAAAACACTCAAAAACACACATATGCATACAAAATAAAAGAATGCATTTAACAAGAGTTTAGCTCCTACCTTTCCATGGTAGAGCTTGATCCAAGAGCCACACACCAAGCTTCTTCAAGCCCAAAAAATCACCAAGAAGCTCCAAAAATCCACAAGCACTCCAAATCCTCTAACTCCAAAAATGCAAGAGCACAAAATAATGAAGTAACCCCCAAACAAGCAAAAGAACTTGAATAAATAGAAAAGGGAGAGAGGAGGGTGAGGTGGCTCCATGTAGGATGCCACATCACTCATCCTCAACTCCACCTCACAAGTCAAACCTCAACCCCAATGCACCATAAATTGGTGGGTGAGAGGAATGAAAATTTACTTACACACACAATCCAAGCCCACACCCCCTAAGGACAAACTTTAATTACATGAAATAAAGTGCAATAAAATTTTACCTTTTTGTCTTCCCAAAACACATAATGGGATCTATTTTTGACCCCCCAACCCATAGGTAGGGTTGGTATAGCAATTTAAGAGGTGTGGGACAAGTTTGACTTGTCCCACAAGCCTCCAAAATTGGCCCCTAAGGCCAAATTCAAATTTCCATGAAGGGGTAGAGTGTACAACACTCAAGATCACAAGCACTCAACTTACAACACATAACCCAAGAGCCATCTAATCTAATAAATTCAAATCCTTTTGACCCATTCAAAATTAATTTAGTAAAATAATTAATTTACTAATCTAGACACAAATCAAGTAATTAATAGAAGGAGAATACATCACTAAAAAATCACATACTAAAATCAAATAAAGGAAACTAATAAAAGAGATAACACACAACCCCTTGGTCACAATTGGAGGTGATTCCCCCCATGGAACCCCCTAATAACAATTCAAACACACACATATAACAAAATACATGTTGCCATGGTGACCCTTGTTGAATTCATCTAGTATCCTAATGTTGTTGGTCTCCAATCCCCCCCATTTTTTGTTGTGACATGTTTACCTACAAAACACATAACACCTCCTTCGGCCTCATGGCCACATCAAAACATCTAGGATAAAATATACAATATAAATCCACAATCATCTATATATGAATCAAAACATCATCTAGGAAAGTAACGATATCATTTACAATTTCTAACAACATCTCGATTCTACATTTCATCAATATCAATAGGATCATAAGATTAGTTCAATTGTTTAGGTCTACTCAATATGATGAAATATCACATGTCAAATAAATATATATAACCATGTCAACAACATATCAAAATCAATATAAAATGTCTCTAATAATCCACACACATCATACTAAGAATCGAAATCAAGAACAATCCAGTATCTCTAACATCTAACATCATGCTAAGTCAAAAAGCTACAATAATATCCATAAGTATAGTCGATAATATCAGAAATCAATAGTAAAAAGTGTCAAAGGAAGTGGGCACTACATCCCCCTCCCCTTAGACTCAACTTCCTCCTGGAAGTCACTGGAACAGGTGTGGAAACTGGACTCATAGTAATGTAGCATCCTCCCATGTAGCCGCAGTCTCATCATATTTGTCCCACTGGACTTGAACCTGGTCAATCTCTCTACCTCGAAGGCCCAGGGTCCTATGCTCTAAAATGCAGATTGGCTCCACCATCACCTGCCCCTGATCCTACACCTACAAGGAGGTCCAATCTAGTACATGAGAAGGGTCTGCAATATATCTCCTAAGTACAAAAACATGAAACACATCATGGATGTGAGACAAGCTGGGTGATAACGCTAGATGATAGGCCAAAGGACCGATACACTCCAAGATCTCAAAGGGACCCAAAAATCTAGGAGCAAGCTTAGAACCTTTTCCATAACAGATAGGGCTCTTATGTGGTCTGACATGAAGAAACACCTTCGTGCCCACCTCATAACTATGATCTTTCCTATGTTGATCCGCATACTTCTTCTGCTTGTCCTACACCTCCTATAATCTCTTCCTGATCATAACAACCTGCTGCTCCATGTCCTATAGTAAATTTGGTCCAAGAGAAACCTATCCTCTAACCTATCCCAACTAAGAGGTGTCCTGCACTCTCTTCCATACAGTGCCTGAAAAGGAGCCATGCCTATCAAACTCTGGAAACTATTATTGTAGGAAAACTCCACCAAGTAAAAATACTCCTCCCATCTCAACTGATGATCCATGACATACATCCTAAGCATGTCCTCCAAAATATGATTCACCTACTCAGTTCTGTCCATCTGTCTCATGGTGATATGTTGTACTAAAATTGATCTTCATCCGAGGGCATGCTTGCATCGTAGTCTAGAAGTGAGAAGTGTACAAAGGATCGTGGTCACAAATGATCTTCCACAGAATCCCATGCAACCTGAAAATCTCATCAAGATATACCCATGCCACTACACTAGCTATGTAGGTAGTCTTCATTGGAGAAAAATGAGCCACCTTCGTCAATTTATCCACCGTGACCATGATGGCATCATGGTGGTATCTCGACATCGGTAACCCAACTATGAAGTCCATGGAAATGGTGTCCCATTTCCACTCCGGTATAGCATGAGGAAAAAGAAGGCCAGCTGGATGTTGATGCTCAACCTTCACCTTCTGACACTCTAAACAACATGACACAAACTGAGCCACGTCTCTCTGAATTCCTCTCCAATGGTATAACTGTCTCAAGGTGGCGTGCATCTTCTTCACCCCTGGATGGGCTGAATAAGGTGCACGATGAGCCTCTGTAAAAATGTCCTGTCTCAAGCCTCCATCTCTAGGAACATAAATCCAACCTTTTTTCCTGAGAAGGCCATCTATCTCTAGTGAAAATCCATCAAAATTCCCCTCAAGGGTCTCTGAGACTCAATCTCTACTCTGGATACAAGGTAGAATCTATCGTGAGGAAGCTGTATAAGATCCTACTCCACAAATCTATACCCACTGAAGTGGCCATAGCCACATGTCTCCATCTACTCAGGGCATCTACAACCACATTCTCCTTCCCCTTCACATGCTCTATCTCCATGTCATACTCACAAAGCAACTCCATCCAACACCACTGATGAGCATTGAGATTGGGCTGCATGAAGAGGTGGTGAAGACTCAAGTGATCAGTCCTGAGTGTAAATCTCTAGCCAAGAAGGAAGTGTCTCCACCGTACCAAGGTGTGCATAACTGCTGCAAGCTCAAGATCATGAGTTCAATAATTGAGCTCATAATCCTTGAGTTTGCGAGACTCAAATGTAACTACTCTACCCTCCTGCATCAACACACCTCCAAGTCCTGCCAAAGAAGCATCTGTACAAATGAAGAACTCACCCTAAGGATCTGGCACTACAAGAATAGGTTTTATCATGAGGCATTCCTTTAGTGTCCTGAAGGCCTACTCACATATATCTAACCATAATAACTTCTTCCCTTTCTATTGAAGGGAAGTGATGGGGTACGTAACCTGAGAAAAGTCTTGTACAAATATCCTATGTAATATCCTACCAAGCCCATGAAACTGTAGACCTTTGTCACACTAGTGGGTGCTAGCCAATCCATAATAGCTCAAACCTTAGAAGTATTGACTACGATACCTTCCCTATAAATGATGTGGCCCAAATACTGCACCTCTGTCTAAAAGAATGCACACTTCTCCAGGTTCCCATAAAGATGATGCTCACAAAGACACTGAAGAACCTGGTGAAGGTGCTCCTCATGCTCCTCACATATGTGAGTAAATCAGAATGTCATCAAGGAAAATGAGCATGAAGTGATCCAAAAATTTCCTAAATACCCCATTCATCAAGCTCATGAACACTGCGGGGGAATTCGTCAGACCAAAAGGCACCACTGTGAACTCGTAGTGGCCATATCTCGTACGGAAGGTGGTCTTATGAATATCTACCTCCATGATCCTCAGCTGATGATACCTGACTTAAGATCTATCTTGGAGAAAACTGTGGCCCCCTTCATCTGATCAAATAAATCATCAATGCACAGAAGGGGGTAACAATTCTTGATCGTTACTTTGTTCAGCTGGTGATAATCAATACACAACCACAGAGATCCATCCTTCTTCTTTACAAAAATCATTGGTGCACCCCAAGGGGATACACTAGGATGGATTAGGCCTTTCTCTAGAAGGCCCTCAAGCTGTAACTTGAGCTCATAGAGCTCAGGGGTAGTCATCCGATAAGGTGCTCGTGAGATAGGCTCTGCACCTGGAACCAAATCTATGTGAAAATCTATCTCACATGGGGGTGGTAACCCCGTAGCTCCCCTAGAAAGACATCAGTGAACTCTCTCAAGATGTGATGGTCATCAAGGGATGGTCCACTAGACTCATCCTCATATCTGTCACTAACCGTAACAACATACATCTGACAACCCCATTGCACACACTGCTTAAGCTGCATAGCAGAGATGGTGTGAATGGAAATGGACCTCCTAACTCCTGCTATCACTAACTCAACTCCTAGATCATCTATACATGAGATATTCTTATGGTAACAATCCACTCTAGCTCTATGTGCAGACAACCAGTCCATAACCACGATGACTCCATACAAACCCAATAGAAGGATTTTAAGATCCGAGGTAGTGGTGAAGGGACCCAAATCCACTACACACTCCTTAACTAAGGAGTCTACAGAAATTTTGGCTCCAGAAGCCATTTCAACGTCCCAACTAAGACCCTTCCTAACTACCACCAGCCTATAATGCTCTACTAAAGATGGTGCAATAAATGAATCAGATGAACTAGAATCAAACAATATAGAGGTGGGAATACCACCAATACTACCTGTAGTCTCTATCATCATACGTTGGTGCTCATCCTAGCAGTTCTTGACCGCTACATAGATCCGATGGCTATGTCCCATGTCACCAACAGTAGGCTCTGAAATCTTCACCTTACCCTTGTTACTAGGGTTTTGTGGGAACTCTCTACAGTGATGTCCCACAATGCCACAACCATAGTAGATTCTTGGTCCTCTCCAGTGCGATGCAGCTCCAGTCGGTACTCTAGAGGTCTACTCTATGGATCTTGATAATATGGCTATGGGTTGTTGAGGCCTTTGTTGACAAGCTCCTACTGATTGAACTCTTGGTACACCCTGTTTCCTAATGGGAACCCCTAGGAGGAGGCCCCATACTCCACCCCCTCTATGCATCGAATCTCTGAGGAGGTCTATAAGGTGGGTGGGTTTGTTGTTGATGCTGCTGAGGTGAATTTTTTGGTGGTCAGAATGAAGATTGAACTGAACCTTTTCCACCACGAGGAGGAGATGACACCCTCGACCTGTTATCCTACATCTACTGGATACGGCTCCAAAATTTTTCCCTGGCCTACTGTGTTCCCCCGTGTCTCCTCTGCAATATAGGCCTTCTCCATAGCCTCTGCTAAGGTCTATGGGTAGTGAATTCATACTGCATCACCCAAATCCAAATTCAGGCCCCTGATGAACCTATGAATCTGGACCTACTCATCCTACATATAATCAACATACTAGAGTAGGTCCAGAAATCAACTCTCATACTCAGCTATAGTCATAGATGCCTGATGTAGCTCATGAAACTCATCTATCCACTACTGAATAAACCTCCTACATAAATACTTGTTCCTGAACCACTCCTCAAAGAGCTCCCAGGTAACTGTCTCAGATTCAACATGGAGCTTCTACTCCTCGGTCCTCCACTACACACTAGCTCCATCCCTCAGAAGATGGATCACAACACGAGCTTTCATGTTGCTAGTACAAGGGAAGAGCTTGAAGCATCCGCTCAAGCTCACCAACCAGGCCTCTTCCTGAAACCCACCTATATCTCCAGAATAGTGAGATGATCGTAGCTTCAATATCTCCCTGATATGGTTGTACTGCATGACTGACTGAAAAACCCTAAGTCTCTCTACATGCTCCTCCCTCTGCCTAGGGCTCTGAGATCTGTCCCTATGCCTTGAAATCCTGTCTCTATGCCCTCTCAGTGGTGACTCTTCCCTAGACGACTCCACGCATGGAATTTCTCTACCCTATGCTCCTCACCATGTCGAGGAGATGCATGAGCCTCCATCGATGGCTCCATATCATGTCTAGCAAGTCATCCTCCTAAGGACCCTCCACATATAATGGCATTGACGTCTTGAAGTGTCTGTAAAATCTGAGGTAGAATGGCCGCTACTGCCTGATCTGGAGGTGGTAAATCTAGGTCTATGTGAAAGGACCCCTCATCTAGTCTGTGCCTCCTACACAGACCAAGGCGAGAGTTAGTTCATCATTCTAGGTTTCATTTCAGTTTTCTAGGTTTTCTATATTATACAATTATCAGACAGTGTGGTTTTCTAGGTCTATAAAAAAGTAATTTATTTTGCTAGGTTAAAATTTTCATGTCTTGTGTTTTCTAGGTGTGCCCAAGGGTCCAATTTTTGAACCCATGGCTCTGATACCAAGTGTAATTCCCACAAAAAATGACGTTCTAGGAACATGCTAAAACCCTAAACACTTAACCTGAAAGTTGTTGCAATTTGTTTTTGTTTTTAAGTTGAAAGGTTACAAGGGTGTCAACCCTTAGTGTGCATTAAATTTATTTTCACCAATAATCTTTACTTTACAAGGGATGAACCAAGTCTAAGTTAAATGATTAAATATTCTTAATTTATCTCTAAGGTCAATTTATTAACATTCAACTAGGAAGGTGCCATAATTTAATTTACTTGGTTTCATGTTTTATTCCTCCACAACTAACATTCACACGCTAAAATTTACCTTATATTTAGTTACTTTAATTCCATTATTTAATAACTTAAGTGTATATTTCATTATTTTTCTAAAACATGCTAGGAACTAGATTAGAGACTTTGCACACCAAGGTAATTAAATGGCCCCATTCACCCATCTACACATACCTTTAATTTTTATTTAAAACATCTATAAAATATATTCCTACCAAACAAATGTAGGGTTGATCCTCAACCCTTGGATCAATTCAATTATGGCCACTAGATCCTAGGGTTCCAAACTAACCCTAAATATCCTTATGAATTTTTATTTAATCTCTTTCTTTACCCAAGTCTCCTCATTTGGTCACTTTTCCTTTGTTTAATTTACAGGTTGAAGAGAAGGAAGCCATGGGAGCAAGGAAGGAAGAACTATGGAGGATTCTACAAAGAAATCAAGCTTAGATTAGTTTAGATTGTAGGTTTATCATTGTAATGTCTTTCATTCAAGGATTGAAGGGATTTCCTTTTAAAATCTGGTTTTATTACAAAACTATTTGTATTTGGAGTTCTCCATTTGGGGAAAACCCTACCTCTATTAATATATATAATTTTGAGTACTTCTAATTTACCATTTGAAGATTTATTTGCTTTAGACAATGAGATTAGTCATTATTTGTTTGCAGTAGGTTTCCTATAAATTTTTACATGCTTAAATTTTGTTTTACCAAGTTAAAATTTACACAGGCACAGATTTATGTTTTCCACTGTAAGTGACAGAACTGCCTCCCCAGAGAAGGCCGGTGGTCCTGGGACCGCCACCCTACCTAGGTGATGATTCACAAACCACCACCTTGTTGGAGTGGTAGTTCTGAGACCGCCACCTTTCCTGAGTGGCAGGTTACAAGACCACCGCTCTGCATAAGGTGGTGGTCCTATTTCTTAGAAACAAAACCTTAAAATCTGAGATTTCTCAAAAAACAAAAGTCACTAAAGTGTTCTAAAATTCATTTTGAACTTAAATTTATGTGCCTAAATTTTCTAGCTATAAGACTTAATTCCATTGATTCATTCTATAGTTAAAATTACTCATTTTAAAGCATTATCTATTTCAATAGTAGCAACAACTACAAGATCATTTTCATTTTGTTCAATAAATTTCCTTAAGAGTCCAAAAGTAAAAAGGATCTAAATCTACTTCTAATATTGTTTTTTTTCCTTACTACAAAATGCAACATGTTAATATAGCAATGTACTTCAAATTTGTTGTCCTCTTTCCATTTTCACTACAACTTATATTTCAAAATAACTATAAAAACTTTATTCTACATTCAAGTTTCATATCCATACATTATTTTCATCTTACAACTTCTATATTTCTTCTTTCTCATTTACAATAATACAACTTCACAATGAAAGTAAACTTTCTTTTCCCATTGAGCATAGCTCATTTCTTTTAAAATAAAGAACTTCTTTTCTCATAATACAAACTAAAGCTAAGCTTTTAAGCATGATTTACATTTTGGATTCTTTTCTTTCCATACTACAAATTAAAGAGAATGGAAATTTTACAACTCTTCAATGAACTTCTTCAAATAATATTACAACTTACAATAGCAACATTTCCTTTAAAACAAAAACAATATTACAAATCTTCCACCTTGAGTGGGAATAACAAGAAGGTTTTATCACAAGGAAGGATTTCTTGAGGACACCAACAATGCTCCATGTTTCACATCACCAACAAGAGAGCTCCACCATGCTTCATTTGATCACAACAAAAAGGCAGGGGGAGGAAGGCAACACTCTCCACCCAACCAAGAATTCCAATGAGGAGAAGAAGCCATCATCCTCATTGGCCCCTGAGCCCCAACCACATTGCAATGAAAAATGGATCCAACTCATGGAAAAAAAACAAGCTTCCACATCACAAAAAAAGATTTTACAACCATACCAAAACACAAACAACTCAACTACAATCACAAGAAGAACCAACAAAATATACAAGGCTTCAAAATGCAAAAGCCAAAAGAGCAAGATCTATGCGGAGGTCACTTATGCCTCCCAATGGGAAATGAGTGCCCACCTTAATACCCTCCAATAAACATCTCAAAAACCTACACACTCTTATGCCTCCCTCAAGAACCTCTTATGCCTCCCACATTCTCTTATGCCTCCCTACAATCTCTTATGGCTCCCTCAACAAAATAACCAAGTAAGAAATGCAAGCAATTTCTTGTCCAAGGTGGGGCACCCAACCCAACTCCCTCCAAAACATGAAATAAACTCTTATGCCTCCCCACATGAAGATCCCCATAGTCCCCTCCTACACCACACTTAGGAAATCTACCCAAGCACCCAACAAGCATACAAAAACACTCAAAAACACACACATATGCATACAAAATAAAAGAAAGCATTTAACAAGAGTTTAGCTCCTACCTTTCCATGGTAGAGCTTGATCCAAGAGCCACACACCAAGCTTCTTCAAGCCCAAACAATCACCAAGAAGCTCCAAAAAATCCATAAGCACTCCAAAATCCTCTAACTCCCAAAATGCAAGAGCACAAAATAATGAAGTAACCCCCAAACAAGTAAAAGAACTTGAATAAATAGAAAAGGGAGAGAGGAGGGTGAGGTGGCTCCATGTAGGATGCCACATCACTCATCCTCAACTCCACCTCACAAGTCAAACCTCAACCCCAATGCACCATAAATTGGTGGGTGAGAGGAATGACAAGTTACTTACACACACAATCGAAGCCCACACCCCCTAAGGACAAACTTTAATTACATGAAAGAAAGTGCAATAAAATTTTACCTTTTTGTCTTCCCAAAACACATAATGGGGTCTATTTTTGACCCCCCAACCCATAGGTAGGGTTGGTATAGTAATTTAAGAGGTGTGGGACAAGTTTGACTTGTCCCACAAGCCTCCAAAATTGGCCCCTAAGGCCAAATTCGAATTTCCATGAAGGGGTAGAGTGTACAACACTCAAGATCACAAGCACTCAACTTACAACACATAATCCAAGAGCCATATAATCTAATAAATGAATTCCTTTTGACCCATTCATAATTAATTTAGTAAAAATATTAATTTACTAATCTAGACACAAATCAAGTAATTAATTAAAGGAGAATACATCACTAAAAATCACATACTAAAATCAAATAAAGGAAACTAATAAAAGAGATAACACACAACCCCTTGGTCACAATTGGAGGTGATTCCCCCCCATGGGAACCCCCTAACAACAATTCAAACACACACTCATAACAAAATACATGTTGCCATGGTGACCCTTGTTGAATTCATCTAGCATTCCAATGTGGTTGGTCTCCAATCCCCCCATGGTTTGTTGTGACATGTTTACCTACAAAACACATAACACCTCCTTTCGCCTCATGGCCACATCAAAACATATAGGATAAAATATACAATATAAATCCACAATCATCTATATATGAATCAAAACAACATTTAGGCAAGTAATGATATCATTTACAATTTCTAACAACATCTCGATTCCACATTTCATCGATATCAATAGGATCATAAGATTAATTCAATTGTTAAGGTCTACTCAAAATGATGAAATATCGCATGTAGAAATATATAACATATCAACAACCATGTCAATCAGCATATCATCATCAATATAACATTCTCTCTAATATCTAACAACATCATATATGAATTCCATAAGTATAGTCGACAGTATCAAAATCAATAAATCATGTGTCAATCTAGTATCTATAACATCTAACATCATGCTAAGTCAAAAAGCTACAATAATATTGAACTATATAGTATCGTCTCTAGTGTATCATAATAATATGCACATAATGTCGATAATCCGAATATCTACATAGCCCGTCATCTTGATCAAAATATAATACTCAAATGTAAGTATAAAATCAACAGTAACATCATCTAATGCATGGTGAAAGATGAGTATGCCCTTAATCACCCTTGTCTTAGATTCGATTTCTCCTGGAAGTAAGTGGATAGAGGTATGGGAAGCAATAAGATTACCAGTTTGTGGATGTATCTCCACTCTGCTATGGGATTTTCTTAATTTCAAACAAGAGTGGGTCTTAGAGCCAAAATTTGGCCCATCTTGTTCGAAAAGGAATATTGTTAGGCATGGATACTATAATTTATTCAAGCAAGGTTGCAGTGAATTTACCAAGTAATTCTATATTCAAACAAGCTAACATGCATCTAAATATAAAATGGTCAATGGAATCTCAAGAATGCCAAAGTTGCTAGACAATGATGATTCCAGAACTCGAGATGACCACATAGACTCACAAGGATACAATCTATAATAATACTTGATAAGACTTCAAATTAGGTTGATTACACCTCAATGTTCATTATTTAAACAAGGAGACTAATATCAAACATGACTCCATTTCTAGAACAAGAATTCTACTTATAGGTCTCACAATTTTAAGATCACACAAGATAAGGCTTAACATCAAGAAAAATAATTAAATTAGTAAAATGCTTACAATAGTGCACACTACTCACTAGAAGCCCTTTTATAACTCAAAAGGATTAATTAAATTTTCATGGTAATACTAATTGAAATCATGACCACAAGTTTTCTATAACTTATTTGCCTCAAATTTGAACATAACAGTAACCTGATTGTGGCAGGTAACTTTCAGGAGCATAATATTTCCACTTAGATCTTCTTACACAACTAACATATGAACACAAGAGACACCAATATCACTCAAAAACTTTAGCAAGTCCTTCCAAAGATCAACTTGGAGATAAGTAGATCACATGTTAAATTCCTAATCAAAAGGGACCTCATGAGTTCAAGAGAGAAAGAAAAATGCAAAAAATGTATAAACATGGGTAACAAGTGGTGTCCATCAACAATCTACTAGCATTTCACACGTGATAAAATTGAGTAACAACTTATGAAAAGAACTTGCAAAATGCAACATGGTAAAAAGGAACAAAAAAAATAAACAGGGTTTCCCTAGAAAAGAAAATAGGAAACTTGTCAAAAATCTCTTTCATATTTAACACACTAAACTTACCAATAAACCTAGGTCACCAAGGATAATCTACACACAAGGAGGGTGCCATTCTCAAACCAAGAGATACAAGACCATCTTTAAAAGGTCGCAAATCACATTTGTCATCCTGATCAAGGGAGACCATAACTAGAACACATCAACAACATCAAGTGTTCAATAAAAAAACTACAAAAACTGAAAGGTTCAATTAGTTTCACTTAACATTCCCCCTTGAGCCATCAGCTCATTTCATATGGATTAATTCACACAATAGAGGGATAAAATTATTTTTGTATTTGAAATACTTATCACTAAAAAAGAGGTTAAAATGACCTGGAGTATACATGTCATGACCATATTTACATTCCATTATTGTTTTCTCTAATAAGGGGTGGGTTAGGAATACTTTTACAATCCCAAAAAATTCTTCCAGGCCACAAAAGACCTTAGGTAATCCTATACTAGTTCAAGGAAACCTTCCAATTAGCTCAAACATTTCAAATTGTGTATTCATACATTTAGGGTAAAGCAACAACCATTTATATAATTAGGGTTATTTCTTCCACCTAGAGTGGGAACACATAAATTTACTCATTTAATCCAATTTATAAAATACAAAGAAAGTTACATTTTCTAATGATACTTCTTATAAGTTTTCTTAAAATGCATCCATTTTATTATGATTCACATATTTTGAATCAAGAAGAGATACCACCAATGATGGCATGACATCACACATTTATATAGGTAGAACAAGAATTTTACTTCTAGGGAAGTTAAATGGACAAAGGTTATTTCTATTTTCCATATTTTTATTCGTTAAGAATCCTAGAATGAGGGTTATGAACTACTTTCCATTCCATAATGTTCCATTTTACTTGTTTTTCAAAGTCCAAGCCCCCCAATTTGAGTTATATTATGCACAATTTAATCCATATTACTAAATATATTTTAAGAAGGAAGAGTCAAACATATCAAATTAACGTCGTGGGAATAAGAATAAATCAACATAGCATATTTAATTTTTTTATAGGAACAAGAGTCCAATCAACATAACATCATTAGATTTTACAAGATCTAGAGATAAATTAAACCACAAATGCAACACAAATACCAATCAGTTTGCTAAAGAAATTCAAGCATCAAAACACTCTAAGTAGGTCTCCAAAAGTATCAAAATTATTTATGATGATTGATGACAATAAATTGGCCAAAAATTACCACTATTTTGTCCTTCTACGTATAAAGTGTATTTAAATGTAATCTAGGAACTTATAGCCTCCTTAAGATGGGAATATAGGATATATATCACCTTAAGAAATATTTTGTTATCTCTAATCCTATTGATTTTTTGGGAAAAGACCCTACAGTCTTGTGTATGCGGGCCATAAAGAAAAGATAATGCCTCCGGAAAAGTATAATTGATCATGGATTACTGAAACTCAAATATGATTTAATTTCTTCCTCTAAAAAAATTAGGCAAGTTTAAAAAAATAATCATCTCAATCCGAGATCTATGCAGAAGTCTCTTATGGCTAGCTCAACAAAACTAACAGGCTTAGCTTTAGAAATAGGCTTAAGCAATCGAAGAGTTAGTTTTGTCCATAGGTGGGGCAACTCGTAGAATTAGTTCTGGAACTCATAGGTTTAGTTCCCTCACATAAACATGAAATGAAAGATCAGATAATGCCAATGGAAAATATGAGAGAGGTTTTTGTTCATAGAAATGTGATTAACAAAAACTCCATAGAGTATCCAGGTATTACCAATAAATACATATTTTAGGAAATGATACAGTCCAAGGAAAAGTGTATTAGACGAGCACTAAAAGTTCCATAAACAAAAAGAGAAAAGAAAAACAGGAAATCTGAGAGAGGTTTTTGTTTATAGAATGTGTTTAACAAAAATCTCATTTAGATTTGCTAATGTTTTACCAATGAAGAGAATCATAGTGGCTGCAGTCAAGAAGTGTATCAGATGAGCCTAAAGCTTCCATAAAAAGAAACATGAAAGTAAAATGGGAAATATTGATGTTCATAGAAATATGTTTAACAAAAAAATCATTCATATTTACTACAAGTTTTACCAATAAGAGATATCTAACTTTTAGTGAAGCCAGTCCAAGGAAAAGTGTATTAACGACACTAAGAAGCTTCATAACACAGATCCAAAATTGTCAAATCCAAAATACTAAGAGATTTTTTTGTTCATACCAATGTTTTTAACAAAACCTCATTCAAAGGCACAACAGGTTTTACCAATGAAGATAAATCTAATTTTTGGTGAACTGTAGTCCAAGGAAAAAGCATATCAGACAAGCGTTAAAAGTTCCACAGTTAGAAATAGCAAAGTAAAATGGAAGAGAGGAGAAAGTTATTTGTTCAAAATCATATTTTGAGGAAAATCCTCCTTCCAATAATTTAGAAGAATAAAATCATTATGATTCTTGTTATCGAAAATAAAGGAGAAGATTTAAGAGCAAATCCACCTCACATATGTGAGAAAAGATTTTACTCCAATAATATATCTCTCTCCATATTTTGTGAACCATGGAGATATTAGTTGTTAGGATTGGATTAAAGATAAGATTAGATTGTATTTTCTAAAATACAGGAGTTGGTTGACTGCATGAATTAAAAATTCAATCTTCCACATTGAGATATGCAATGCTTTTCTCCCTTGAAATAAAGATCTATTTTTTCCTCTCAAATAATCTATAGTTTTAAGATCATAGAAGAATGATTTAAATCCTCTTCTGAGGAATGAGCCAACCAGTCATTTCAAGGAAGATGGATCTATGCAATTATGTTTATGTTTATTCATTTGTTTGTAATTCATTTTGTTGTATTGTTTTTATCTTTGTATTGTGAAAATTGGGGTCTAGTTTTGAACCTGCAGGTGTTTCATACAATCATGTTTACCTATAATTCAAATATTTCAAATGCAAGTGTTGTTTAAATTTCTGTAAGTGTGATTTCCTTTATGCAAGTGTGCCTTTATTTTTGTAGAGTGTTCCTTTAAATTTATGCAAGTGTGATTTATTTTATGTAAATTTGGTTTGTGTTTACAAGGATTTACTTTCCAATATCTTCTTCTCTTAATGCATGCAGCCTTCGGACACCTAAGGCCTAAATTCGAATTTCCATTAATGGGGTGAGGATTGTACGAACCTCATCAATGAAGGAGTCACAAGCACTCAAAATAAAATTTATTGCAACACATAAACCAAGAGCCATCTAATCTAATAAATTCATTCCTTTTGAACCATTCAAAATTAATTTAGCAAAAGGTTAATTTACTAATCTAGACACAAATCAAGTAATTAATTAAAGGAGAATACATCACTAAAAATCACATACTAAAATAAAATAAAGGAAACTAATAAAAGAGATAACCCACAACCCCTTGGTCACAATTGGAGGTGATTCCCTCCATGGGAACCTCCTAACAACAATTCAAACACACACACATAACAAAATACATGTTGCCATGGTGACCCTTGTTGAATTCATCTAGCATTCCAATATGGTTGGTCTCTAATCCCCATGTTGTTTTGTTGTGACATGTTTACCTAATGAAAACACATAAAATCTCCTTCACTCTCGTGGGCCGCATCAAAAACATCTAGTGTAAAATATACCATATAAATCCACAAGCATCTATATATGAGTCAAAAAAATATCTAGGAAAGTAATGATATCATTTAGAATTTCTAACAACATCTCGATTCCACATTTCATCAATATCAATACGATCATACTATTAGTTCAATTGTCTAGGTCTACTTAATATGACAAAATACCTCATCTTAGAAATATATATATATAACCATGTCAACAACATATAACCATGTCAACAACATATCAACATCAATATAGAATGTCTCTAATAATCCACATGCATCATGTATGAATTGAAATCAACAATAGTCTAGTATCTCTAACATATAACATCATGTTAAATGAAAAGCTACAATAAATATCCATAAGTATAGTCAAAAATATCGAAATCAATAACAAAAGGTGTTGAAGGAGAGTGAGAACTACATAAGGCATGCACAAAAATGGAATATGTGGGTTCTCTTTTCCTTTGTCCTTTTCCAATGGAGGAAAAAATATGTGGGTTCTCTTTTCCTTTGTCCTTTTCCATACATGTTAATTTGCTAGCCACATGCAAAGCATGTATTAATGTATAATCAATATTCTTATACATAATCGATAAAAAACATAAAATGAAAATAAAAACATGAAACATGTACACGTGTATGCTCTCGGTGTCATATGTAAGAGATGCACGTGTCATATATTCAAGAGAACTAGAAAATTTGAGCCGGATATGTGAAGCCAATTATGTCAATTATGCCATCAATGTGAAGTCAGGTTATGTAACAATTGAGACTGCTATGTGAAGCCACCTTGTGTGTATTCGAGTTTAACCACATATCCAATCTGTGTACATTTGCACCTGTCATGGGGTCAATTTGCATACGATCATGTAAATTCCATAAAGTTATGTAAATGTCATGATTCAACACATATTATCTAGTGTATTAGTTAACATGGTGATAATGTGTATAACTAGTAAGATATAAACATTTAATGTACAAGGAATGTGTAGAATTCAATAGTTACTAGCATTTTGAGCACAAATGTTTATGTATCTTCAAAATAGATAAACATGTGATGTGAGTGTTTAAAAACAATAGGAAAGATAACATAACAATGATAGAATGAGTAGCATTATCAAAACACATGACTCAACACATAATGGATCTATAGTGACATGTGACAAACAATGATTCAACATCACATGACATACCCATCAAAAAGAGACATAACTAACAAGAAATGAAAAACATGACCCTTTTTAAAAGTGGTAGTTGCTAGCTCATATGTGCAAGAACAAGTATGCAACACACATTGATATAAAGCTAACTGTGTAGGAAATAATGATATAATTGTGATGGTATAACAAACAACCAGTCTAGAGCCAACATAAAGAAAATAGTGTAATAATTGATGATCCGTAAATTGGTTATTTTTTTTCCTCGACCAACAGATCCTAATAGGAAAAATATTTTAATTCTAATTTTACCCGGAAAATAAATAAATGCAATGCAAAAAAAATAACTGATAGTGCACATGAGTTGACAATTGAGTTAGACAATTGCCTACATCTCTGGGTTCACTAAACGTTGAACCGATTCATGACAATATTATGATCATAAGTACTAATAAACTTACAATACTATAATGAATATTCCATCTCAACCTGAAATTTGGTGCCATTCGGTCTTGCAAAACCCAGAATGGTCTTGAAAGGATGCTCAATGTTTCGGCATTGCTTTCCATGATTACACTTCCCGTTGAATTTTGCTTTGGTACATGCCCTCCATACTCTACACCGAGCTAAACTAGATACTCCCTGATGTTGATGAGTTCCACCCTCCTATTGAATTCTCTTATGTTGAATGGTTTCCTTCCTCTACATAGAGCTAAGTGAGATCTTAGTGTTGTCAATGGGCTCATCAATATGAATCTCCTTTGTGGCCTCCAAGAAATATGAACATTGGTATATGCCTAGCATATGAAGAATTAGATCTCCATAATATGCTTCTCTAGTGCTATATCATGTCCTGTTGGCTCCATGATTGAGATTTGGGCTTACATGAGAAGATTAAGGCATCAAATGGACATTATAAGTGATGACGAGTTCAAAATAATTAACTCCCATGATTAAATTACCTAGAAAAATAGGTCTTTAATTATTCATGCCTATAAATATAGGCCTTTTAATGCCTTAGCCTAATCTCCTAAGGCTTCCCACTCTTCACTCCTTCACACTTTGAATTGGGAAGTGCTTGTGTTGTATAAGAGGGGGTGGGGCCAGAGGGGGGGGAGGGGGGTGGCGAGGGGAATTATACACTCCACCCTACACTGAAAACCTTGTATAAGGCCCCTATCTACCATCTCATTACCATTGAGGTGAGTTGGGTGGGTATATTGAGCCATTTGGTTCCAATTAAGCGAGTACGGGGATCAAATCCCACCCCACATATTTTTCTCTGGCAGTTTCACCCATTTGGCAACTCACTCGCCATGTGTCCCGATTATGTTCCCTCCAAGTCTATACGAGCCTACCACGTTGATGCCATCGATTTGTTGCCACATCACCTCACTACCATGATTCATGAAATGGTTGATGAATCCATCACCATCTCCCACATCCTCACTTACACTACCACATTGGTATCCTACTTTCCTAAGTTGTTTAATGCTTCCACATGGTTGTTGTGGGTGATTGGGGTTTTTATCCCAATTTTAGTGGGAAGGGTTTTCCTCTAAGATTTTTAAATCCTTTTTCCATCTATGTAGCCCATTGCCTTGGAAATGTTCAACATTTTTATCGCTGATTATATTGGTATGTCACGTTCAGTGGTTTGGATTTCCCAACTCGCTAATTAGCTCTCCATGAGATCTGTCTTAACTTGACTAGGTGGCCCTATCAACTCTCCTTCAGATCGGTTCTAACTCAATCACTGGATTTCTGAGTACCTCATTTTTTGATCTCAACTTATTCTTCAATCAACTCGATCATCAACTTAATGAGATAATTGGAATACTATGGTGGTCAGGCCCCCCTCCAGAACAAGAGTGGATCCCACTATTGCAAACCTTTTACTACACATGTCGAAGACTGGAGGTTTGTAACATGATGATCCATTAATTCTTTTCATTGATGTGTCCAGTATCTGCATCACTTGTACCTTGCTATATCCCATCAACACCATTTTCTTACACAGACTACATCTAGATTTAATGGTGCTTGTTTTATATCTCCCCACTAATTTGATCTCCAGATCATACCTCCCCACTAGTAAGATTTTGGTCCACCAAAAGCTACTTGTTGTTAGATCTGGATCTGGAACTTTGTATTGTCTCAAAGATATCTTTGCAACTGACTCAATGGTGTTAAGAATAATATTTTATTGTGAATATTATCTAGTATATAACTAATAAATTAGAGAAGTTGTTATTTATTTGGTTAATTGATTTTACGTAAATAGTGGTGGTTTGAACCACACACATAAATAGGGAGATTATTTACCTATTTTTAGGAGAGGGAGCATTATTTATATGATGGTTAGAAATAATAATACTATCTTCTGATTTTATTAGAATTGGATTCATTTGAATTATTTCCTTATGTTTCACCATTTTCTTTACGTTTTGAATGACGAAACAGATAAGGATATTAGGATAGAAGGAATACCTGTTAAATGGGTTGGTTGATGGTTGATGCACGTGTTCAGACTTCTTGATCCAATGTCAATTGTGAGAGCTTCCTTTTGGCTAGGAGTAACTACTTGTAACAGAAAACAAAACCAAAATAGAGAAGTTAAATTATATATGACAGTGGACTACCTAGTGTATGCTAGTTCTGGGAAGTGTGATACTTCCTAGATGGATGTCAATCCATTGTTTAAAACAATAAAATGTGACAGATAAATAATTTTCTATTGTATTTGATATGATTTAGGTATCTCATTCAAGTACAATAAACGAATCTAATCACAACAGCATAGGGTATAGTTAGATCTAAAGGATGAGGTGTTTATCAAGGTCTGATTTTGGGTTGTTTAGGTCAACTAGTAAGAGGTTTTTTGGCTCCATTCTTGGGTAGGTTATAAAACACAGAGACCAATTTTGGTTGGGCATAACCAACGATGGTTAAGGAAGAAAAACGATGGTTAAGGAAGACCAACGATGGTTGTGAGTAACCGGCATTGGTATAGTGGGGTGACAATAATTCAATGAAAACTTTATTGTAGAGCTTAGGTGATGTTAGACGGGGATAAAGAAAGAGGTGATGAGGTCTATGGGAATATTGAGAACACCTAGAGAGGTGGAAGGGTCGGGATAGATGATATGATAAATAGGTGGATGAGGTTTTTGGGTTTGTCAGAAATATAGATATGGAGGAATGGGAATGTTAACAGAAGAATGGTAACATAAGTGATAACAACTCTATGAATAGAATAAGAATGGAAATCATTAATGATAAAACACTTACCAATGTTGCAGGTCTAATGGTTGGGTGGTGGTGATGATTGGTTGATGGAATGGAGCTTGGGACAATAGTGACACTTAAAATGTTATAGTGAGTGCCAATTCTTTTGGATTTTTCCTAGTGGTGGTTATGGATGTTTGGGTACATGAGGAACACTCCGGTTCCACTTGCATACTCTCTTCTCGTCCTCTTGCTCTAAAAAATGTGCCAACCCAAAAACAAGGTTTTTTAGGTGAATAAATGGTAACCAACGATGGTTCTGGGTTGACTGGCATGGGTTTAGAGGTGACTGGTGTCGGTTAAGGTGGGATTCCCCAAGTTTACTAAAATGGGCAGATCTTTCTAATTTCTTGGGCCCAATTAGTTTGTTCTCACGGATTAGAACGAAAAACGGCCCTTCTAATGGGTGGGAATGTGGTTAGAGGGATTTTAGGGATTGATTTTAGGGTTAGACCAAATCTTATCCCATTAAGGAAAGTAAGACTTAGTTATTATTTGTTATGGAAACATACCAACAATAGGTCTAGGGTGAGGTGGTTGGATGAGGTGTCTAGGTGAGGTGGTGGGTTAGAAATTAAGATAATTAGATAATGAATATTCTGAGGATATATATTAATGTAATTAAATAAATTAAATTAATAGTCGTGTGGGGTTGAAAGGGCCTTGGTTAGGTGAGTATGTTTCAGCCAATTATTTGATTAGGGACTAAGGGGAGTGTGACCCAATTTTGGTGTCTACATTTTTCCCCTATTTTTTACATAGCTTGTATTAGTAAGTGAAGCTAACAAAAATAAGATGTGATTGCCCCATGTGTGGGTGAAGGTAATTCTCCTCAAACTAAGAATTGATTAGGTAGAAGACAAAATCGGTGAGTGGTTTCATAAAAGGTGGATGTGATTAAGAGGAAGGTGGAAAATGGGGGTAATGGGTTAAAGGACTAATCAGGTAATGAAGGTAATGGGCCAGGGTCAAAGTTAGTGATAGTCGAACACACACACACATATAAATTGTGACATGGTACCAGGTTGAAGAGCATGTAAACTCTACATCATCTAAGGTCGACAAGATTATCCAAACAAGGTTGAGGTGATTCTGGTATCCCAGGTATAGGATGTGGTGTGGAAGAACATCGCAGGTTAGGTGAAGGAACGTGTATGTATGTTCCGGTAGACCAAAGGTTGGGTCAGGATAAATGACATGAAAATAAGAAAGGTAAGGTCATTAGGTCAAACAACACGGAGAAAAATGTTGCAAGGTATAATGAGCACATGAGTTCATAGGTCATTAACAATTTTTCGGGCTAGGTAGTGAGTTCACGACACGAGTAGGGCCGAGGTACAGGTAAAATAAAAAGTTCCTAAACATAATGAAGGATAGGTATAAGTAAGGTGGGTGTGGAGGTTGGTTGTAATAAGGGTGGGTGAGGTCAAATGGTGGCTGGGTTGGTTAATTGTTGGTTGGAAATGGGTAAAGGATTTGGAAAAGAGTATGACAGGTAACTGATGCCGGTCATACGTAACTGGTGATGGTCTAGGTAAGCCGATCACAGTTTATTAGGGCAAACGACCGATGCCAGTTTGGGTACAACTGACCATGATTTGCTAGGGCACATGACCAATGTCGGTTTAGGTATAACCAACGTCGATTAGGTCAATGTGGGTATTGTTAGTGTGAAATCACAGCACCCCCAAATGAGTTATGTATCTTATTTTCTAAGGCAGGGTCATTTGGTGTGATTTTCATAACATGGGAGCATCTCTCAAGCTATGGGACTTGCGAACTTGAGATGGCCCTTTGGAGAAAGATGGCTTCTTCTTCCTGATCCTAATGCTAAACTACTCCTAATGTATAAATGATGTCTAACTACACCTATCCTAACAATGCCAAGGAGACAGGGAGAGAGAAAGTGCATAAAGAGGGAAATCCTACACTAACGAGGTGATAGCACCAAGAAAAGGGAAGTCCTGGTCACAATCTCAGCTACCTGAAGTAGAGAGAGGTGAGTAGAGGAGAGGGTGGACAAGATGCACCACATACCAGAGATATATTTCACATAGAACACCACTTCAAAACCCATTAAACACAGCTCACAGGACCTAGAACAAACATCATAATATGCACAATATACCCTACAACGACAAGAGGTGAGGAGAGAAAATAAAATAAGCGAAGGATGGAAAGATGCATCACAAAATAGAATTTATTGCTACAAAAGTTCACACATTACATCGTTAGTGGACCAGTGGTAAGAGAATTCCATTACAAAGATGTGAAAGGAGGTTCAAACTCCATTTTCAACCCTGGGGACAAACAGAAAAGGGGAGGTAGAGAAGAAGAATGAACAACAACTTTACAATGAGCCCCAACCCTTCTTTTATAGATGTAGTGAAGAGGGAAGAAGAAAAGAGGTGGGAGACTTGATTCGAAGCTCAACTACTGGCCGAAAATTCCCCTTGTAAATCCTACCCATGATCCATTAAGCCTAGTTTGCCATGCCTGTTTTTCATATGAGAGAGGATGGTAGACCAAAATCTCAATATCCGGGTAGTGGAAGCCATCAGATCTTGCACTAATGGAGTGGAAGAGTCGAAGACACTTTCTAGAATTTCTCTTTATTCTTCTCTTGATTTAGCGCCGTGCCGACATGTGGAGGCTTCTACTTGATCTCTATACTTAGTCATTTTTTGAGCCTATTCTAAGCCGTTTTTAAGCCTGAAGACTTCAAATCTTCGCCCCTTTCTTTTCCTTCTTGCTCCTAGCTCTTTTGACACTTCTCCTCCTTCCTGACCCCACTATTCTATTTCCGAGCCCACATATAGCCCATTAAATAGATTAAGGCTCAGATTTGCTCGATAGAGAAATTTATTCTCCTGCTTCATGCACAGGGTCGTAACATTTCGCAAGCCCTGCCATTCCATTATAGAGTCTCCCCACAACCTTGTTTTTCATCCTGGAATGTGAACACCTCGGTCTAAGTCATTTCCTTCATAATTTCCTTATGTGCAGGAGTTGTCTTGACCAAATTTTCCAGGGGAAAATTGGGGATAACAATTTGGCAACTCATGGGGACATCTACCTGTTAGATGAAGAGACCAATGGCCTTGAAGCATCCATTGGGCATGGAGTTAAGCCTAATAAACATGAATCTAATCTGAACCTTTGAAGATCTAACCTCTGAGCCTCTTGGAGACCCACTGAACTTGGAGTTGAACTTCACCAAAAGCCAATTAAAATGGACTGTGTAAGAGAAAAACAACAACACCAAAAACTATGTAAAAACTAAAAATCATAGATGCTCCAAATGGAACATGTAGAGTGTGCAAAAGCACTTCTTCTATTGAAAACAAACCTACCTACTCTACTCTAACCAAGAGTAAATAATGCTAAACAAATCCTAGTATAGGAAGGGAGAAGTAGCTTCCCTTTCTCAAAAATGGCAGCCATGCAACTGATTTAGCACTGAACATGGCTGGCTGGATGAGTGAAAAACTTATAATAAGCTAGTCCTCCACCCAAATCATCCAGGTATTAGCATTAATGGAAAATACCTCCTTAAGTTGACTTACATCAAACTTTTGGAGCTGTTGACAGTGACCGTTGGTACTTTGATGCTCAACCTCACGACCTGAAGTAAGCATGCCTGGTTTTGGTTTCTCCTTTGGCTCCAATGAAGCCAAGTACTTGATTGGGCACGGTCTAATCCTTTGGATGTTCCCATTCCTTTGAAATTCAACTACAAAAATGGAGTCTTCTAGTAGACCTTCTTGAGTGGATGGTGTGAGAGAGATGATGATATCCTCCTACCTTTTTAATTCCTCATCCTTTGAAGAACATGGAAGATCAAGATCTTCCAACCATGGTTCCAGAGGGCTGTTATGAAGTGTAGGTTGTTGTTCCTCAATGTTTTCCTCCATGACAGTAGGCTCATGTGCTTGGGATGTTAAAGATGGAGGAAAAAATGATGTTATCTCCTCAAGATCCTCTTCATTAAAGCAATATTCCAAGTCTGACAGGAAGTTTACCTCCTTGTTGTCCTGTTGCATGTGCTCTACCTCCTCCATGGTGCTTTCCTAATCTAAAACTTGATCACCATGGCTCCCTTCATCCTCAAACATGAATTTTGAAAGCTCAAACTCTTCCTCAACATCAGAGCTTGAAGGGGATGAAGTGGGAGGAAGAACTGAAGGTTATTTTGTGGCTTGCTCCGCACTTGGAGCCTATGAAACTGTATGGTCCTCCTCTACTGCAAACTTAGCCTCAACCACCATTAGTTCTTCAACCCTAACCTCCTCTATTGACATGACCATCAAGGGGATCTTTGTAAAACCAAATTTGGCAGCCCAACTCTTTAGATTGTCTGTTATTTCTTTTCTGTTAGGATCCTCTTCTTTCTGTCCTTGACTGGATTCTTGAGTATCTTTCCAACATGGACTTGGGAAAGTAAGAGGAGTGGCAGGTTGGGGTTCAAATAACTTTGCAATTTTTTGTGGTGGGAAGGGAGTTGGAAATTCTTGTTTGTTTGGAGGGGATGATTGTTTCAGAAAGGAGAGGGGAGAAGAAATGAAATGGGGTGGAAGACTAGGGAATAGAGAAATGGAATCAATGCTTGGGGCATCAACTGGGAAGCTTGGAAATTGGATCTTGGGTTGAGAGGGTGCTGCTTGAGAAAGAGAAAAAGAAAATCTATCAGATGTTGGACTTACCCATTGACGAGGTTGTCTTGACTCCAACTCATAAGCCCCAATCTCCTTAGCCCACTGTGTAAGCTGAGGCAACACTTCAACCATGAAGTCAACCTTTTCTTGAGGGCTGCAGTGTCTTGGAAAAGGGCCTTACCATGGACAAGGTTCCCTACAACCAATTCTGAAAGCCCAAATTTGAGATGTTTCCCTTAACTGAACCATGCCAACCTCCATTTGTTGAATCTTCTTTAGTAGACTAGAATCCTCTGCATAACTATCACCATCATATGTGTCCCCTTCTCCTTGATAAGATTCATAATCAAACTTGTTTTAACACTGCTCATATGGGTAAGCATAATGGTTCTAGATCTTATCTTAATGTTGATCCGGAGGATTTTGGAAATACATTGGAGGTGGAATGTATTGTTGTAAGTGTGAGTTCCATGAAGGGAATGAAGTTGTGATTGCACAACCTCATGGAGTGGAAGAAAATTAAAGAGATGGAAGAAAAAAATGGATAAAATGAGTGGAAATGGATGGAGAAGGTCTGCAACTCAGAGAATGGGTATTTGACTAGATGGAGTCACCAGATGTGCTTGTATTTGCCTCCAAAGGCTAAAATATTCACCAAGAGTACATCGTACTTGATGAAGTGAAGTGGTAAGGTGCGTCAGACCTGTCCCACCAGGCATGCCAAAACTATTAGTGTGAAATCACAGCACCCCCAACTGAGTTATGGATCTACTTTTCTAAGGTAGGGTCATTTGGTGTGATTTGCATAACATGGGACCATCTCTCAAGCTATGGGACTTGTAGAATTGAGATGGCCCTCCAAAGAAATCTGGTTTCTTCTTCCTGATCCTAATGTAGAAATGACATCTAACTACACCTATCCTAACAATGCCAAGGAGACAGGGAGAGAGAAAGTGCATAAAGAGGGAAATCCTACACTAACAAGGTGATATCACCAAGAAAAGGGGAGTGCTGGTCACAATTTTAGCTGCCTGAATTGGAAAGAGGTGAGAAAAGGAGAGGGTAGACAAGATGCATCACAGACCAGAGATAGATTTCGCACAGAACACCATTTCAAAACACCCATTAAACACATCTCTTAGGACCTGTAACAAACATCAAAATATGCACATTATACCCTGCAATGACAAGAGGTGAGGAGACACAATAAAATAAGAAAAGGACGGAGTTGAAATGCAAGCTCAAAATACATATGCCCCTGACAAAGTACTGCCCACGATAGAATTTATTGCTCCAAAAGTTCACACAGTACATAGTTAATGGTAAAGAGCCAAGAGAATGCTATTATAGAGCCATCGGCATTAGTTAGGTAGTGGGGAACTGATGCATGTTTAGCATGGACCGGTCTTGTTCAGTGGACTATAAGCACGGGGTGACAGTGTATTGGAGTCCTGAAGATGGACACGCGATGGGCTTTATCCAGCATGGATTTCATTATGTGGAGGCCCTATGTGGTTTTTTTCCATTTAACATAGTGTGGGTTAGTTAGTGTTAGGGGTTTGGGGTTTAGGGTTTAGGTAGGAAGGGTTTTAGGTTTAGGGTGGGGTTATATTGGGGTTTGGGGTTGAGGGTTTAGGTTGGAGGGTTGAGGTTTGGGTTAGAGGGAAATATTGGTTAAAGGCGGGGAGCAAGTGGCCACCCTACAGGACAGTTGAATAATGTTTGTATTTTGTTAAATGCAGGCCAGAGAGCAGATACATATGAGAGACTGAGTACTGCCCCTATTCGTGAAGGTACGGGGGAGTGTGATAGATGATGAGTGGAGGAATGTGACGGATGTTGGCTACGTGCTGATGAGTTTCGTATATGATACTGGTAGGCATGAGACATTACATGTATATAGTACGAGAGCCTATCCTTATGGTCACACTCATCAATAGATGGGATACAACGACCAACACATTTTATTTGCTGATGGATGAGCTGACAGTCACCCTAGAGGATGTCTATCAGATCCTACACCTACAGATAGTAGGACAATAAGTGTATTTTATCTCCTTGGAGGCTTTCAAGGATTTGATGGTGATATTTTTGGTAAGGTAATGGTAGAGATAAGGTTCCATAGTGTCATTCTGAGCTATGGTGAGATGTATATAGCTCATCTAGAGGAAATGAGGCTAGTAGTTTTGATTATGGAGGTAGTGTGTTGTTTTACACTACCTGATGCAGAGGGCGGGAGATTCCGATGGGGGTCATCCATGACATGATGGAGGAGCGGAGCCGCTTTGCTTGGGCACTAACATACTTGGTGAATTTGTATAAGGAGTTGTGGGCATATAAGAGATTACGTCAATTCAACCTATGTTATACATTTCTTCTCCACTGTTGGGCATATGAGCACATTGTATGTGTTAGGCCAGTAGGTATGCCCCGGGATGATGCATTTGAGCCAGGTTTTGTTTGAGTGGACTATAAGCACTGGGTGACAGTTATTGGAGTCAGAAGATCTATCAGGGCTACACACGATGTAGGCTATTATAGGAACCTCCTAGAGGGGTTATCCAGCATGGACATTATTTGGAGGCCCTATGTGGTTTTTCCATCATATGGGTGGATGAACATAGAGTTAGACCAGTTACAGGTGGTTCGATTGATAGAGGGGACACCACGTGGGGAGCATGAGCTAATACCTGTAGATAGGGTCAAACAATAGTTTGGGCTATTGCAGGATGTACCCCCTCCCTTCCCATAATATAGGAGGGATGATGTGGAGAGGCCGATGTCCCTTCCATGACTTACCGTGTCGACAGGGCCGAAGGAGGCACTAGTGGGCCGACAAATTAATGATGTCAGGTGTAGCGATAGATATAGATAGTGGTGGGTAGCTTAGCTTCAGGCGGTGCCACCCAAACCATGATAGCTAGATGTGGCCACCCTCATAGTCTAGAGGGACATATTAAAGGGATAGGTGGCCACCTTATAGGGCAAGATTATAGGTTTACAGTGATAATTGATGGGGTCATAGGAAGAGGTGACCACATTATAGGCATATGTGGTGTCCCTTCAGGGCCAAGTCTTAGTTTTATAGGTGCAGGTACCTACACAGGGTGGGTCCAGAGATGGGGAGCAAGTGGCCACCCTACAGGCATAGGTGACAGGGTTGCAGGGTCAATTGGCCACTGCACATGCACGGGTTGTGGCCTTATAGGCCCATATTACTACATAGGCACTGGCACCAGCAGAGGTAGTAGGAAAGGTTAAGGGGCAGGGTCCCATGGTACAAGTACATGCATAGGATCTGAGACCCTTATTGAAAGGGAAGAATACACAGGGTGCTGTGAATGAGACCGATGACACCTCCTCAGACCATGCCCATGGTGAGATTCAAGGGTTCCCTGGGTGAGGCAAGGTACTATTAGGATCATTTGGTAGCAATTGGGATAGATGTCCCGTCATATACAGAGTACCAAGCACATCAAGCCTCAAGTGAGAGGACCTGAACCCGCACTTACAATGTGGAGAGCACAGGGGCATAGTGAGCCCAGAGGCAGGAGCAGGGTGAGGCCACCAGTGTACAGAGGCCAGATCTAGGTGAGGGGCCATCGATAGCTAGATCGAGGCCCACAACAGGTGATGAGGCAAGCACAAGGCACCACACAGGAGTGACAGAGGAGTCAGGACATATCGACATAGAGATTCAAGGAGTACGTGAGGAATATCACCATTTTGGATAGTATAGGGATTATTTGTGACATGGACTAGCCTGCGTGCTGATGATTTTTTTGTATATGATATCATTTTGCGTGTTGATGATGTTTTGTATATGATACCAGCCTGCGTGCCAATGATGTTTTGTATATGATACTAGCATACGTGTCGATGATGTTTCATATATGATATCGGCCTACATGCCAATGATGTTGTATATCCCCAAAGTATAGGTGTTGACGATCTAACCTTGTATAGGATAGTCAACAAGTAATGAGGAAGGGGAATGGTAAGAGGTGGTAAAAAGAGCCACTTAATTGATAAGAGCCCTAACGAGTCGATCATACCTAAGAGAGGCTCATGAATAAAATACCCTGAAGGAATTACATAATGGAAAATTCTAAGGGTGAAAAACGTCACATAATCACAAAATTTCATGTTGGCAACAAGTCACTCGAATAACGAGGAAATTAGGTGAAAACGGTAAGGAGGTGAGAATCGACGGTTGAGCGTAACTAAGTTTATGACAATGTATCTTTCGAAACAAGAAATTTGGGATCAAGAATAGGCAAGTCCATGACAAAAATTTCATCTCCTTTTTTTTTATAGACTGATCGATGTGGGAAGTCTATATGGGCTAAATATAGTATCTCCTTGAGGTATTCGTGAAGCTGATTGATGCAGGAAGCTTCTGGATATTTATTACATTTTTGTAATGACCTTATATAACCATCCTTCAAGGGAGCAGTCTATTTATAGTGGTGGAATTATCATGAAGAGATGTCTTGTTTGAGGGAGTCATCCTTTGTTGGAAGTTTGAATCAAGGAGTTGTATCCCTTTTTGTTTTTAGACGTTTAAGTCATGGACAAGACTATAAAGAAAGATTAGGTTCTCGTTTAGAAGACAAGACTGTAGCACACAAATATTAACTATGAAAGAGGTGGTTTCGAGTGATGGATGACCATGGGATTCCATCTTGAATAATATGAAAAGTATCCATGAGAATCATGCTATGAGTAGATCTGTGGTACTCATATTGAAGACAAGGATAAAAAGTTGATGGGTAATCACATGATTCTTTTTTAGTCATGGATCCCCAAAATGGGTAATATGGAAGGTGAACAGCACTCAAGGGACGGGCAATCAAATGACAGAAAATGATATGGGACTCGATATCAAAAATAGAATAGTCAGAGATGTAAGGCATTAAGGGGCTCAAGTTTAGGTTTAGCTTCGAGTGAAGACAAATTATAAGCACCTGATCCATAGGCATGGGTAATGATATAGGGTCCAAGCCAATTAGGATAAAATTTTCCCTGTTTACTTTTCTCCTCTTTGATTACATGTTGATTTTCCTTCAGGATGAGGTCATTGAACTAAAAGGTTCATTCGTGAACATGTTTTTCATTGCCATGTTTGATACGTGTTTGGTATATTTGGAGATGGTCAAGAGTATTGAGATGACACTCATCTAATAACTCAAGTTGTGCCAAAAGATCCTAGAGAAATTCATTGTCGTTGAGCATGTCTTGTAGTGAGATGCAGAGAGATGGAATCTGGACTTCGAGAGGTAAAACAACCTTAGTTCTATAGACCAGAGAAAAAGGGGTGGCAACATTCGAAGTGTGAATACTAGTGTGATAATCCCATGAGGCGAAAGGAATGTGAGTATGCCAATATTTCCCAGTATCGTTCAGTACCTTCATAACAATTTTGTTCAAGGTTTTATTGGTGGATTCAACTTGACCATTGGTTTGCGGGTAATAAGGTGATGCCAAACTGAGTTGTATGCCAAAAGCATCACATAGTTTGTGTAGGATTTTGTTTTTGAATTGTTTTTCGTTATCAATGATAATGCAGTGAGGGACACCAAAATGAAAAATGATGTGATGGTTGATGAATTCACATATCTTTTGGGCTTTGGTAGAAATGAGGGGAATGGATTCTACCCATTTAGTGTAGTACTCGGTAGTAGTTATGATCCATTGGTTGTGTTGTGAAGAATTGGGGTTGATTTCGCTGACATGATCCAAACCCCATTGAGAGAAAGGCCAAAGGTCTCGTGCAAACTGTAAGGCATGACTAGGTTTGTGATGGAGACTAGCATGTTGTTGGAATTTCACATAATGTTTGACATAATCAAAATAGTCATGGTTTAGGGTTGGCCAATAATATCCTAAGTGGAGGATGCGTTTTACGACATCCAAACCGCTAAAGTGACCTCCACAAATTCCATCGTGGACTTCCTTAATGGTGTAAGGAATTTTGGAGCTTGTAAATCAGCGTAAGAGAATTCCATCAAAACCGTGCAAGCTTATAAAGAACACTACCCATGATGGCATAATGAGATACACTTTTAAGAAAGGCACGTTGTCCATTACGAGTGAGATCAGGGGTTGTAGATGGGCAAAGGGAAATAGTAAAACATATTGTGTACTAAAGGTTCAGTGGGTCAGGGAAAATGGTTGAAGAGGGAAAGAAAAACTTATGAGCGGTAAATAAGAGGGTGATTTTAGCCTTATATGGTGAAAAAGTTTTTAGAGTCAGTGGGTGCAGAAAGTATCTGAGAGAAGCCAAGCGGCCATGGTATCCACAAATTATTGGTAGACGTGGGGTCGGGTGGGTTGAAGAGGGAGTTAATAGTCAAGGTGGTCAAAGTATGTCGATTGTGATGCTTATACTAGATTTAGTCATTTTTTGATCGTGTTCTACCATTTTTAAATAAGCCTGCAAAGCACGGTCAATATCTTCCAACAAAACCCCGGTTTTTTTTTTTGTCCTTCTTGGCTCCATGCTCTTTTGACACTAACTCCGTCCTTACCCTGCTATTCTATTTCACCCAGCCTGTCTGCTGTTAAATAGATAAGGCTTGGGGATGCCACTCAACATAGTGGTTGCTTCTCCGACTGCAATGGCACAAGATTGTAACACGTTTTGGCATGCCCGCTGCCAATTCTCCTTGTAGTTCTCCATGTAACCTGTTTGTATGTACCCCTGGAATGTGGAACACAGGGTTTTGAAAAGTCATTTCCTTCATAATTTCATCCTTATGTGGCAGGAGTGTCTTGGACCAAAGTTTTGTGGGGGGTACTTGTGGGATATACGTGTTGCGATTTTGGTGCAAATGATGATATAAACGTAATTTGGTGGCTTAGCTAAGAGGTAAGTACAAATGGACCATACCAAGGGGAGTGGAAGATCTGTGTGGAAGAGTTAGGTGACGGGCCCACGAATCCTGTAGAGTGAGGTGAGTGGTGGAGAGGGTTGGAGGGAAGTTTGGCATGAAAAGGCATGGGGAGGGCTCGGTCGACCACCAACACTGTGCGAGAATGTGCCCCAGGGAGAAATGTTGGATGAGGTAGAGCTAATCCCGAAAATTGTTGTTTTTGAGTGAAGAAGACGGGAATGGGTAGGCCATGGGGTAGGGGAGAACTTTGCAATGTGGTGTAAATTTTGCGAACGAACGGGGGGTGGGGAAAGGTCATGGGTAGAGGAAATAGGGTTGGGAGGAGGGAATTTGGGTGGGTTGTAGTTGTGTAGGGGAAATGGGAAAGAAATTGGAGGAAGAAAATCAGGGTTTCAGGATTTGAGTATGGGAACAGTGACCGACACTAGTCAATTTATGGTCGACGTCGGTCTTAATATGTCAACATCGGTCAGGTATTGCATAATTGATGGCTGTTTAGCATGACAAGGTCTGCAAGTAATTTAGGGTGTATGTAGTTGAGTGTTGCAGGTTTTGGGTTTAGGGTGTAGTAGGACGGGTTTTATGTTCTATGGTGGGGTTATATGGGGATTTGGGTTGAGGCTTAGGTTTTGGCGGGTGAGGTTGGGTTCGAGGAAATATTGGTTCAAGGCAAGTTGATAAGTTTTTTGTTGGTTCCATTAGGCTAAAAGAGCATTCAAGACTTGATACCTAATTAACACCCCTATTTGTCGAGGTCCAGGGAGTGCGACACCCGATGAGTGGAGGAAATGGTCCTGGATGTAGCGTAGTAGTTGTGAGACATTACTTATATCGTACGTAGAGCCTATCCTTATGTCACACAACCCTCCTCAATAGATGGATACACCGCCCAACACAGTTATTTATTTGCTGATGGATGAGCTGACAGTACCCTAAGAGGATGTCTATTCAATCCTACAACTACATATAGTAGGACAAATAAGTGTATTTAAAAGGCTCCTTGGATCTTTCAAGGAGTTGATGGGTGGACATTTTTGGCGCGGGTATGGCAAGATAGGTTCCATAGTGCCCTTCTGAGCTAGGTAGAGGTATACCACCCATCCCGAGAAATGCTATTAGTTTTGATTCTGAGGTAGTGTGTTTGTTTTAACACTACCTGATGGCAGAGAGGGCGGGAGGTCCGATGGTGTTCTTATGGGGGTCATCCATATGACATAATGGAGAGCGGAGCCGAGCCGCTTTGCTTAGGGCCACTCACTACTTGGTGAATTTGATAAGAGAGTTGTGGGCACTATAAATATTAACGGCAATTCAACTCTGTTATACATTTCTTCTCCATGTTGGGCTATGAGCACATTGTCTTTGGTATGCCCGTAGGTATGTCACCGGATATGCATTTTGAGCCAGGTTTTGTTTGAGTGGGCTACAGGAACTAGGTGATGGTTACTTGAGTGAGAAGATATGTCAGGGCTACACATGTTGTAGAGATTACGGAGCTTACTATAAGGATTAGCGCGCATAGGACATTATTTGTAGCCCTATGGGGGTATTTCCATCATATGGGTGATGACCGCGAAGTTGGACCATTACAATTAACAAGCCCGTTCATGGATAGAGGGGACAAACCACGTGTTAGCATGAGCTAATACCGGTAGATAGGGTCAATACAATAGTTTTGGCTATTCGTCAGTATTTTACCCCTACCTTCCATAAATGGAGGTGATTGGGAGAGCCGATTCCCTTCCATACTACCGTTTCGACAACTTGGCCGAAGAGGCACTAGTCTATGGCCACAAATTAATGATGTCAGGTGTACTAACAAATATAGATAGTGGTGGGTAGCTCAGCTTCGGGAATCGCCACCATACCCAGAAGTGAGACATGGCCACCCTACTCACATCTCAGGACTATTAAAGGGATAGTGGCACCTTTATAATGGCAAGTTATAGGTTTAACAGTATCATTGATGGGGGGGTCAGGAAGAGGTGACCACATTATAGGCAATATGTGGTGTCCTTCAGGGCCCAAGTCTTGTTTATAGGTTCAGGACAGACACAGGTGGGGTCCGAGAGGTCATTGGCCACCACAGACACATATGTGACAGGTTCAGGGTATTGGCCACTGCACATGCACAGGTTTGCGGCCTTATAGGGCCCCTATTTACTACATAGGCACTGGCCCTTAGGCTAGGTAGTAGGAAAGGTTAAGGGGCAGGGTCCCATGGTACAAGTACATGCATAGGATCTGAGACCCTTATTGAAAGGGAAGAATACACAAGTTGCTATGAGACCGATGACACCTCCTCAGACCATGCCCATGGTGAGATTCAAGGGTTCCCTGGGTGAGGCAAGGTACTATTAGGATCATTTGGTTAGCAATGGGATAATGTCCCGTCATATCAGATACCAGCACATCAAACCGCAAGTGAGAGGACATTGAACCTGCACTCACATGTAATGAGAGCCAGGGGGCAGGTTAAAAGTGCCTAAGGTGGAGTTGGTGATCGCCACTAGTGCTACAGGCCATATCCATGTGAGGGGCCCATCAAGCGGCAGATCAGGCCCGACAAACATGTGATGAGCGTGACACAGGGAACCACATAGAATGGCAGAGATTCCAGACAGACCGACGTAGAGAGCCGAGAGTACGAGGAATATCAAAATCAACCATTTTGGATAGTAATAGGGATTATTTGTGACATGGCTAGCCTCGTGCTGATGATTTTTTGTATATTATATCATTTTGCGTGTTGATGATGGTTTTGTATATGAGACCACCTGCGCGCCAATGATGTTTTTGTAGATGTACTAGCATACGTGTCGATGATGTTTTCAGTAGATGATAGCGCCTACATCCGAATGATGTTGTATATCCCCAACGTTAGGTGTGACGATCTAACCTTGTCAGGATAGTCAACAAGTCCATGAGGAAGGGGAATTGTAAAAGAGGTTGGTCAAAACGCAGCCACTTAATTGAGAGACGGACCCTAACGAGTCGAGCATACCTACGCAGAATGCTCATGAATAAATACCGAAGGACGTACATAATGGAAAATTCTAGGGTGAAAACGTCACACATCACCAAATTTCGAGGTTGGCAACAATCACTGCGAAGAACGAGGAATTAGGTGAAACGGTAAGGAGGTGAGAATCGTACTTTGAGCGTACTAAGTTTATACATGTACTCCTTTCCGAAACAGAATTTGGGTCAAGAAAGGCAATCCATGACAAAAATTTCATCTCATCGCCTTTGTGATTTTAGAACTGATCGATGTGGGACGTACCGAATAATGGGCTAAATAGAAGTATCGCCTTGAGCTATTCGTGAAGCTGAGGGATTCAGGAACTTCTTTATATTTATTACATTGGTGGTAATGACCTTATATCACCAGCCTTCAAGGGAGCAGTCTATTGATAGTGGTGGAATTATATGACTAGAGGTCCTGGTTGAGGGAGTATCTTTGTGGTTGGAAGTTTAATCAAGGAGTTGTAGCCCTTGGTGTTTTTAGACGTTCAAAGGTCATGGCAACAATACATAAAGCAAAGATTAGGTTCTCGTTGTAGAAGACCAGACTGAGCCAGCAATTTCACTAACTATGAAAAGAGTGTTTTTCGAGTGAGGGAGACCAGGGGATTCCATCTGGAAAGAAGATGAAAGACTCCAGGAGAATCCGGCTATGAGTGATCTTGGACTCATATTGAAACAAAGGAAAAAGTTAGGGTGAATCCCACAGGATACTTTTTTAGTCATGGATCCAAAATGGTAATACTGGAAGGTGAACAGGCACTCCATGGACGGGCAATCAATGACCGAATGATATGGGCTCGCTATCAAAAATCAAATAGTCAAGAATTTAGCGCCAATTAAGGGGCTCAGTTTTAAGGTTTGCTTTTCGAGTGAAGACATTATAAGCACCTGATCCATAGGCATGGGTAATGATCTAGGGGTCCAAGCCAATTGGATAAATTTTTCCTCCCTGCTTACTTTTCTTGCCCTCTTTCTCCTCTTTTGGATTACATGGTTGATTTTCCTTCAGGCAGAGTTCATTTGAACTAAAAGGTTCATTCGTGAACATGTTTTTCATTGCCAGGTTTGATACGTGTTTGGTATATTTGGAGTAGGGGCAATAGTAGTGAGATGACACTCATGCTATAACGCAGTTGTGCCAAAAGATCTAAGAAATTCATTGGTTTAGCATGTCTTGCTTGAGATGCAGAGAGATGAATTGGACTTGCGAAGGTAAACAACTCTTAGTTCTATAGACCAGAGAACAGGGGGTTGCAACCTTCGAATGTGACTACTAGTAGTATAAGCCCATAGGCGCAAAGTAATGTGAGTAATTCCAATATTTCCAGTATCGTTCAGTTAAATTCAGAACAATTTTGGTTCAAGTGTTGTATGGTGGATGCCTTGACCAGGGTTGCTGGTAATAATGATTATGCCAAACTGAGTTGTATGCCAAAGCATCACATGTTGATGTAGGCATTTTGTTTTTGAATGGTTTTTTTCGTTATCAATGAGAATGCAGGAAGACACCAAAAGACAAATGATGTGATGGTTGTATTAATTCACATATTCTTTTGGGCGGGGGTAGAAATGAGGGGAATGGAGTCTACCCTTTAGTTAGTCCTCGGTAGTAGTTATGATCTCCTTGGTTAGTGTTGTGAAGAAGTGTGGTTGATTGCCTGACATATCCAACCCCCTTGAAGAACGGCCACGTCCGTGCACAGGTAAGGCATACTAAGGTTTGTGCTGGAGACGAACATTGTTGGAATTTCACAAAGTTTGCCTAATCAAAATAGGTCCATGGTTTAGGGGTTGGCCAATCACTATCCTAAGTGGAAGATGCGTTTACGACAGCCCAAACCGCTAAGGTGACCTCCACAATTCCTCGTGGACTTCCTTAATGGTGTAGGAATTTTGAGCGTTCAATCAGCGGAAGAGAGAAGTCCATCACAACCGTGCAAGCTTATAAGAAAACTCCCATGATGGCATTAATGAGATACACTTTTTAGAAAGCACGTTGTCCATTACGATTGAGATCAGTGTAGAAATGAACGGGAAAGATCGTAAAAACTTGGCTTATGACCTAAAGGTCACTTGGGTCAGGGAATGGGTTTGAACAGAGAACAACTGCCCATAGGAGGTTAAATAAGATGGTGATCGTTAGTTTAAGCCTTATAATGCTGGAACAGTTGGTAGAGTCATGGGTGACAAGAAAGTAGCTGAGAGCCGATCAGGCCATGGTAAGTCCCGACCCAATTTATTATTGGGAGAACTGGGGGGTTTGAAGTGGCGGAAGTCAACGGTGGTCAAAAGTATGGCTATGTTATGCTGATACTTTGAAGTACTCCTTACAACCCTAAGTAATAGACCATTGACTGGGTTTAATGACCAAACTGAGAATTCACCAACGATTTTTGAATTGACTTACATCTAAGGCACTAAAGCACCTAAATACCCAAGAGGATGACTTGAATCTTCAATTTTTTTATAATCAAAAAACTGATGTGGAAGACAAAGGCATAGGTGCACATAAAGCGATGAGTAGAACACATCCCCTCTCCCCAGTCCCCATGGTGACACTTGGACTATTGAAGAAGAGTGTCATTTAGTAATGGTTCGTTCAGGAGACAGGTACTATAGACTTATCTGAAGTCAAAGTGAGAGTTTGATTCCAGAATAAGGGGCAATCGACCAATTGTTCAACGCTCCCTGGCCTGGATGGAATGTTTGAGTGATGAATTCGAAGGATAGTCAGCCATAAGCATCACGCCACATTCGACACTTTGATTTTTGATAGAGGTTTACACCATATAGTGTACACGGGGGTCGTTATTATATGAAGAGGTTTTGTGGTTGCTTATGTACGGTGGAGTGGTTGGGGCAAATGGCAAAACTAAGTCTAGCGACAAAAAATTGGTGTTCGACTATTATAGTTCATAGTCAAGAAGGTAGGACTTCAGGTAATAAAAATTGCTTGCGCTCCCAATGTTGTCCGCAGGCGATAACCGAGCATGCACCTGAGAAGGGGATCAGTGGTGCAATCGATAGGTAGAAGGGCTGGGCTCCTGAGAGCGATGAGCACTTAATGGTTAGGCTCTATTTTTCAAGGCTTTGAAGGCTTTATGGCATGCAACTCCCTTTAATACCATGAAGTATTTCTTGACGAAGAGGATGAAGGGTTACATTGGTCAGAAAGATGCGCGATAAAATGACGAATTGATTACACGACTTTCCTTTCGGTTGTGAATTGACCAAGATTAGTGTGGGCAACATGTCAGAAATATCCTGGACTTTAGAGGTATCAACTTCTATGCCCCCCCAAAAAATTGCGAAACCTGAATTTCCACAAAGTACCAGCAAATTGCACTTCCTTTCATTGAACATGACACAATACTTCGATGACGTGGTCAAGATGACTTTTAATAGGAGAGTGTTCGGTGTGATGCTTGGGATGTGGCAACGAGAATCGTTACATAATCGTCCAATATGCATGCATGAGGCATGGGAATGAAGTCATGCTCAATGGATATGCACCCCAACAAGTGTTTAGGCCAGAAGGCATGACTCAATAGCAGAAAGTTCCCCAAGGTGTGAGCAGTCTTGTGTTTGATCTCAATAGTGGAGTATATCCTGTACAAACTGTCTATGAGCGATAACATTTCATGGTCATGGTGAGACAACTAGTTGGTCATTCCTGTAGTGGGGGACAATCATCTTTGGGATAGACGAGTTGGGGGCACAGACATCTAAGTGAAGTGCGAGTGCCCCTATCACTTGTGTGAACAAACCGTGTTATAAATCCGTGGGGATAATCATGGGTATAATGAAGGACCGTAGAAAGGCTTGAAGCTCTCTTTGACTAGAAGAGTAAATGCGAGGTGCATTTCCCACAGACTTTTGTTTGATGGTTTGGGCCTCATAATGGTACACTATTGGAACCCATGCTTTTTTGTATCAATACCAAGCATATCGGCATGGACCATGCAAACTGGTTGCTATGTAGTCCCTACTGAAGAGGTGAAGGCTTTGCTATTCAGTAGCTCTAGGATTGGTTATCTTTAGAATGTGTGTGTCGTCACTAATATGTTAGTGGACTTCGAGGTTGATTGCGGGCACATTGGTGGGCGTCCAGAGGGTACCGACTGAGGAATATAAGAGTATTTGTTTGCACCACGTGGAGGTGAGGAATGGACTCATCGTCCTGACATTGAATTAAATGAATTGAAGGGTCTTTTCAAATCATTTAGGAATCAGAAATGGAGAGAAAGAGGGAGCCTCCCAGTGCGTTGATAGAATCACGGTCCCAGGGAATGATGTTGACAAATTGTTTGGAGGGGAATAGAAGTCCGAATCTGTGGAATCTGTGGGTGGAATGAAAGGGGGGCATATGTTTCTTTCTCATCTGGAGACGTCAACACACCTCTTGGAGGGTGGCCGTCAAACCATTCAAATCCAGTCTTGTGTTCACGAGAGGTACAGAATGACAGTATCGCGTGGCCTTGTTCATAAAAACCGAAGCACAAATCTTTCCACCATGAACCAGTGGGAGGACGTGTGAGTGGAAGCAACTGATTATTAGGGAGTGTAGTTTAGAAAAAGATGGTTGGGCTTGGATGAGGTTTCGTTTTTATAGGTGGCAATACAGTCTCCATACGGTATGTTGTTTGAAGGGTGGATGACCATAAGGAAATATGAACCGATGCATATGTCATATCGGTTGGTTTGACCAGAGTCGCCATACTCTTATGGGGGAGGACGGTATCGTATTGTATAGGGAATTTCCTCAAGAGTGAGCCTGACAAACACCCTTCGACAGAGGAGCATAAGTTGGTAGATGGGTAGCGGGTAATAGACAACTCACTGATGTTGGGGAAACAATTGCGTTAGTGGTAGAGGGCACACTGCAGTGGGATACAATGTTAATGCGCAAAAGTAGTGGCATATTTGGTGGATGGGCTCATGGGTGACAGGGAAATTCTGAGAGTGGCAATCCTGACCTTAAAATCACATCATTGGGCGGATAATAGGCATGTTCGTTATTGAAGTGATGGGTCGGTAGATGGTGTAATTTGATGGCCTCGTGTCAAATTGAGCCATCGATGTAAATTGAGGGACACAAACCATGACATGGATCCAAGGTCGGCACAGTAAGTTATTGGACTCTCCTTCTATAACTAGAAATTTCCAGGATATGAGGGGCCCACGCAGACCATGGAGAACAAGGTACCTAGGGTATAGGGTCTGGCTCCATTGACGGAGCATAGCAGAAAGGGGTTACCAGCCATCTCAAAATTGGAAGAGCTGCATTTGGTCATATGTATGGAAGGAGATTTATATGAATTCACATCTAGCACCACCCGATATACACATCGTATACATATATTATCGATAAAAGATGGATATGAAAGATGGGGGTCGGGGTCGTCAGGACTAAAGGATACATAACTTTCCATCTAAACGCTAGGGTTTCCCCGTGTGAGAAGGTGGAGGGTGGGGAAGGTGAAGATCTAGTGAGAGAGGCAACGTGGAGAGGGGTAATGAAAAAAAAAAAATGAGGTGATGGGTGTGGGGTCGGTGTAAGAATTCAATAGATTTTGAAGGCCCTCTATGAGGCTTTACCTGTGACTCCGGGTGGACAAGGTCGATAAAAAAAATTTCAAGGGGGATGGTGTAGTTGTTAGGCATTGTTGATGTGTGACCCTCATGGAAATCGGAAGATGCAGGACCTCGCATGATGAAATTTTGGGTATGGGTGCGGATGTGGTTGGGATGGTGTTTGATTGGCTATAGCTACTTTTTTTCCTTACCCGTTCTTCTGCCAGGTGGCAATAGTGATCATGGTTAATATGGGGGAGGTGGGATGAAGAGGGGGTGTCCATATCAGGTATAGTGCACACGGGATAAACCATAGTGGGGTGTAGGATCCTGTGGAAAGTATTAGAGGTGGCATTGGTCTTTTGGCGTGTGTTGGCCAACTCTCCTCGTATACGAAACCATGTTGAAGCTCCAATCTCGGTGGTGTGGATCAAGAGTTGTGGGGTGATGTTTGGTCGCTAATAGGCAATGGGGGGAACAAGTTCGGTGGAATTTCGTTAAGGTAAATGGGTACTCATTAATAAGCTCATCATCATCAAAATTGTCTTTTAGAACCTAATTTTGGACAGATCGTTTGTAAAAGCCATATAGTTCTCCTACATTGTTCCTACACACGATGTACATGTGCAAATTTTGGTTCTCTTCAAACACTTTTTTGGTTGGGGTTTGACTTTGGTCAGAAGGTCTACACGGTGTAAGTTCTTACAAATTTCAAGGAGACTTTAGTTTTTAGCAGAGAACCCTGCTAGTGGATCCACAATGGGAGCTGAATGTTGTTTGAGTCTCCGCAGACCTATGGATGAGTGTGCGAGGAGAGTCTTGATAATACTTGGGAGTAGGTTGGTCTACCCCTTGTTTGGGTTTGTGGTGTTGTCTTAGGTTTTGGTTGTATCTGCTAGGTCGGGCATGTCGAAGACGGTCATGGAAGTGTGATTAGTTTTTAACGACATTATTGGCGGTAAGCACGATTTTTAATTTAAAAGTTGCACAAAAGATCCTTTTGGGAAAGGATACCTGTGTAAGCGATGTGATTGAAAATCATAAACTGGTGGAGAGGTGGGTTCCCATGGGGTTTACCGAGGTGCTATGGAGGTAGTGGTGTGGTGGGTAGGAAGGCATGATTAAAGGGAAAAGTATCATGGGTAGGGGAAACCTTTATGATGTTTAGTGGAGGTATGGTGGTAAGAAGGTTCCGGGTGAGGTTGGAAGTTGTGTGGTCCCGTGGGTAGATTAGAGTCTATGATAGGAAATGTTGCTCTGCGTTTGGTTTACCGGTGGATGGGGTATCTTCGCCAGGGTCAAGGGGTGATGTCCTAAGGATAGATTGAACGGGTGAATGATAATGGTGTGGTGGCGAGGTTGGGGAGGTCAGAGGTTGGATCTCTGTTTAGGGTCCAATGTAAGTTTAGTGTTATTTTTCAAAGGAACTGTGCCTAAATCTAATTTTGATGTTTGGGTGAGTAGGCTAGCTCTCGATATGACCCCTAAGGTAGTGATCGGGTTTTAGGTAAGGAGATTATATAGGCATGGTACGGTTTTTTTTTTTTTGGTGTAATATTTATGGTGATATCAATACGAGTTGTGAGTTGGGACCATGGTGGTGAAATGGAAGGTAGTGCAATAGTGTTGTGTTTGTTTGGATTTGTCACTCGCACACAGCTTTCTGGATAGATAGTGTAGTGTTAGCTAGTGACAACTTCTTTGAGTTGAAACAGGAAGTAGAAATGGAATCCCAAAGTAAGGCCGATTGACATAGTCTTACGGCGTCGTCCCAAGCAATTAAATGGTGTTGTTGTAAGCGGGGTCAGCATGATCGATTTGAAGCCCCGTAAACTTGTTTGAGATACAAGGAGCAATGGCTAGGCTCATCCTCTATGGGTAATAAAGAGCCGAAAATAGATCATTGGGATCTTAAGGTCTGATGGTGAATGGTCCATCTAACGGTTGGTACTTCTATATATCCCCATGGGTAGCGGAGAGGACAGCTATATGAAGGGACTCCTTTGTTGGTGAGGCAGTGTCACCCTGCATCTCTATGAGAGGAAGATAACCACTCACATTTTTTTGGAAATTTGAGGGTCAAAGGCGTTGCTAATTATAGGTCCTCCTTCCATTGGGGGGTGAAGAAGAAAATTAAGGGGGTGGATCGATGGGTGGGAGGAGTACATGAAAGAGGCTCTTGTGCAGGTGGGAGCGAAGGATAGATTTCAGCGATGAAGGCTCTGAGGTAATATGGTAAGAAAATATCTAGGGTCATCAAAATAATGGTGGACCTCGGGACATTGTCATCTCCATTTTTTGGTATCACTATTGTTGGAAGATGGGGCATGATTAGGATGGCGTCTTGGAATATTGTAGTTTTTGTTAGTGGGTGCATTCGGGCGATCCAATACTAGCTCACCATTGTCAAAATTTCTTGGACGATATTCTTGAGGTGATGTACGTTATGTCGCTATGATCTTTGACACGAATGATGTTCCAAAGTCTGTTCATTAGACGATGCAGGCATGGGTCGTCTCAGGAACAAAACCAATAGTTGTTTTATAGGTGGAAGGTAAGGACACTGCCTTAACAAAGATTTTCAAAATAGAAGAATAAAGTCGCCTATGGAAGGTACTTTGTACTTTTGTTGCTCCGTTTTAACTAGAATCTTGGACAGAAGTGAGATTAGAAGGGGGACTAGTTGGGTTTGATTGATGAGGGGGGGCAGCTTTGATAATTATTGCATTGGTAGATCCTCTAGGTTTTGAATAGTTATTTTGGGGGGTGTTTGAAGATAAGGTAAGCATCATTTGATGTGGAACGCGCTTTTCTTGTACAAAGGTGAATCTTTTTTTCTTCGATAGACACGAATTTTTCCTATTTTTGTGTCATGGTGAATGCCTCATCAAAAGTACGAAAGCATTGCACCTACATAAGGGGTGGTGAGATGTGATCTAGCCCGCCGCATTTACATACCTCTAATCGTATTTTGAGTAGCTGGAATATGAAAGCTGATATGAAATGTGCCAAACGTGAACAAATTCCAGCATAGACTGTCGTCACTACTTCGAGTGGAAATAGATCAACTATGGTACCTTCTTGACAATATTAAGCGAAAATGGGCTAAAAGCGTGGGCTCGTTGATTAAATTAGTAGAGGAAATGTCGTGGTAGTCCAACTATAACCTCCAATGTAGGTCTTGACGGGATTGGGAACGTCCTTAATAGAGTAAAGCATCATCGTGGGGCACTCAGGAACACCCATGGTAGATTACCGCAAGGTGTTAGGGGTCTCTTTGCTATGGAGTGTTTGATTTGGCATTTTTCCCAATGTACGGGGTATGGTTAATAGGAAGGTAAAGGGTGAATAGGTCATAAATTGTCATCATAGGGGAGGGACTTGTGTGATCCGAAACCGATGCTTCCAGTGATATACACCTCTTTTCCATCATTAACTGATGAGTCGTGGTATTGTGTGGAAAGGACTCGCTTGTGGCACAAGGAGTTAATTGAACCTATGATGTGGGCAAGATCCCATTGTATGGTGAGCCAATAGGAGGTTGAGATAGGGACAATATAGAGGTATTATCCAAAATGGGTGTAACCTATTGAGACAGTGGGTTGTTTGATAGTATGTGTATATCGGTGGGACGCTCGTAGTGACTCTACTAGCAAGTGGGTCATATTTTATATGGGATTGGAGAGGCCCAGATTCTGGAATGGATTAGGGTTCACCAACACCCTGGTGGTTGTGTGACTATGGGTATTTGTGAGACAATGATGTCGATGAGGTTTATGGTTCTGGTGGTCGCTAAGGGGGCAACAGATACCACTGTGACTGATAGTGCATACCATGGGGGTCATAGTGGGTATATTCCCTAGCTACTGAAACCCCTCGGGGGGAGCAAGTGAAGGTAACGACCACTTAGTAGGGGCTGATCAAAGCAGGAATAAGGGTATGAGATGGATCAGGCGGCCACATTCACTGACCTGAGATCCATTGGAAGGCTTGCGTATCTAAATCAAGGAGTCGCAATTCTTCGTCACCTACAAAAATGGTGATAGGCTGAGGTAGGATCCTGCTGTGATAATATGGAAGGTGATGAGGGACCTACGTGGGATTGGTTAATGACTATCATGAATAGGAGGGTTAGTCTGTGGTTCAAGTCCAACACACCATTGTGAACTGGTTACTAGTAATATTGTATTTTGTAGATGAAGTATAGAAAATAATGAGGAAGGGAGAGTGAGTTTAGTCAAGATTTGGATCTAGAAACCCAATATAGACACTGATGACAGTCAGATTGACCGGTGACGGTTATAGGAAAATTGATGTTGGTCACAGAAATTGATGCCAGCTACTGCAGAAAATCCCCAGTTTCAGAAAATGAAATGAGGTTAATAGATAGTACGCAGGAGATGTTTGTTCTGTATGCATGTGTAATCTCACCAAGTATAATGTTCAATAAACTATGTTAGTGCCCAAGGGCAAAATGATGAACAAATGATTAATGAGACTGCCCGCCAAAGTCCCAGAAAGTCGGATCTGACACCGATTAGTGACGAGATGTAATATGAAAATCGATGATGGTCTCTGAACCAACACCGACTACTATGAAATGGTGGAGAATAGAAACTAAGAAACTGGGTTGTGATTTAAATCCACGTGCAGAATCAACGTAGGATTTGAGAATGAAGAGATATGGGGTCCGGCACAGCTTCAATAAAGTCGGAATACTCCAACTATATGGGAGTGTGCAGGAAAAAAAATGCCGAATCTGTCCTCCTCACACCTTCAAAATGCAAAGAAAGCGAATACTCAAGAAAAATATGATCCTAATAGTATTTTTATTTATTTGTGTTTAGCTTACGCTATGTTACGCACTAATTTGTGTGTATTTATCACCTAATTTGTTGTTAGGAAGGCTCCTATGAAGAAGGATTGAAAAATAGGTTGCAGTTATAGGTATGGGGGGGGTGGGCCGTCCTCTTATGATGACCTCGATAGAGGCAATGAGCGAGGGAGTACCTACCTGTCAATTCTGTCATTGATCATGGACACGTGTTCCCAGTAAGATTTTGTTTAATAAGATGTGTATATTCTCAATTTTGTGGGCAAGTTTGGGGTAAGGACACGAGAAGAGAGTGAGAGAGGTGTCTTTCTTCTACGTGCGTTGTGCAACCCTCAGTTAACCATTACTTCCAACATTCGGTTTTCGCCTCATTTTAATGTAGCTAAATTCAGCAAATTAAACGTAAGCACCAATTAAGAAGGCCAAATTAAATATTAGTTTGATGACCAAATGGTGAATGGATCGGGTTATCACTTTCATTAATTGTAAAATCAAGAAAAAGTTCGTTTTAAATTCACCAAAATAAAAGTATCCTTTAGAGAAATTAGAAAGAAGAGAAGATTCAAGAAAGAAATTAATGTGTACTCTTTTTTGAAGGGAAAACAACCACACAAATTTTTGCCTAGGAATGAAGAAATGGGTAATAGAACCCCCTGATGGGTCCCACTAGGCGTGCCAAAATGTTTAGCCGTTTTAATTGACGTTTTGATGACAAACAGATAAGGGTTTGGGGCTAGAGATAGCGTTAAATGGTTGGTTTTGATGGTTGATGCGCTGTTCCACGACTTCTCAATCTAATGATGATTGTGAGAGCTCCTTGTGGCTAGGAGGAACTAGCTATAATAAAAAACAGACCACAAAAGAGAAGGAAATAGATATGAGAGTGGAATGCCTAGCGTATGCGATTCTTGGGTGTGATAATGCTAGATGGTTTCATCCACTGTGTAACATAAGCAATGCTATACGATATAAATTTTCTACGTAGTGGATATATTATGGTCCTCGCATTTCAGTATAAGAAAAATAGACAACAGATAGGGTATAGTTAGAGCTAAAGGATGTGTGTTTGTCAAGGGGTCAACCTGGTTTGTTTTAGTCAACTGGTAACAACGAGCACGAGATCTCCTTGATGGAAAGCTGATAATTATGGCAATGAAAATTGGAGAAACTGACGAACTGAAATTATAGAACAAGAAACATCATTCTGAGAAGAATTTTTTACATTAAGGTTGTCATTATAATTTTTCTACTCCATATTCACACTACAGGGGGGAATGTGGGGACTAATATTTTACTGTGAATTTTATGTGTAAATAAATAACAACTTCTATTATTTTTTATTTAGTTGGTTTAATAGTTTTACGGAACATGGGGGTGTGTGTGAGCCACACACGTAAATTAGGTAGATTGGTTAACTATGTTAAGAGAGAAGCCTTCATTTATTACGAAGGTTGTAATATATACTACCCTATGATGTTTTAAATTGACTCCATTTGAATCTTCACTTTCAATTGTTTCAAAAAAGAAGAGACGCCTTTAATAAGACAATCATAATATGGTTTCGATCCTATGCCCTTTAGTAGAACAGGGGTCCAATACCTTTTTTTTACCACTCTGAATGTTGGAACTTTCGATCGGGATAGATACTCCATGTGGTCTTTATAGGACTTCATAATAGATATTTGAGTACCCAATTTTTGCCCACTAAAACACTAGGTATGACTAAACCTATCATGAGTGTTCCATTACGGTTCACTTCTATCCCTGGCTCTCCTTATAATGAGGTGATTGTCCCCTGGTATTTCCCTAACAAACCCTATTGTGGTGTTTTATTCTATTTTCCACACACACCAAAACTCAATGGGTTTTTTAATGGATCCACGGTAAGCACATGGATATGTCCACAATAAATATGGGGATATAATATGATCCTTTTTGTAATCAAAGAAGACACAATCATACCTCTATTGTCTATCAAATTTTCCTTTTCTATCACCATTCTTTAGAGAGTTTTTTTTTTTCCATGTTGTAGGCTGATTTAGGAGGCCTGATAGCCTGGGTTCTACGCTCGATACTTCGGCTGTCTTGGAGATTTCCCCTACATCATGTTTCTAGGTTGTAGCCCCTAACCTGAATTAGGTATTTTTTCTCCGGCCAGCTGGATAGTTAATATTCCTTGGATATTCACACTAAGCCGTTTCTTTCATATCCGGTTAGAAAATTTGCCCCCCCATTTTTTGTGTTTTTTGGGATCCTATACCTCTAACATAATTTTCAAATTCACAACAAGTTAGAGTGGCGAGTTTCGTGGAAGTAAAATTGAATAAATCAGCTTACTAATATTTTTTTATAGTGGATGGAGTTCTTTAACCACCTCTTTACCATCATTGAATATGTCTAGGAGCTCATTCTTAACTACATTCACCCTATGTTTTTATGATCATTTCCAAAGAAGTATGTCCTGGAACTCACCGAGCGGAAGCTCTGTCTTCTCTAATTCCCTCCTTGTCGACACTTCCGCAATTAACGAATCCGTAGGGGGCTTGGTGTCGTACTAATCTATAGCGTACATAGTTAGATGCTCCTAAGAATTGTTAGAGGCCTTCTATTTCACCCATTCATGTTGGAACACCCAGGCACATATCTTAGACCATCCCGGTGCGTCTTTGGAACCCTTGGTGGTGACATTATTCATTGCCCTTTATACTGTAGGAGGGCATGCTCTATCTCATTTCAAAAAATAGAGTTCTGCTCTGATGATGTAAAATCCCATGTGCATCAACATAATACCTAATATGATGATTACAATACGGCCATCCAATGAACTAGTAAATCCATTTCAAGCACCCCGTAGGTGACAACCAATTCTGATGCAAACTTTCTTCAGAGAGTGTAAGTTTATAGGAAGATCACCTGCTTTGATACAAATTGATAGGTAAGTGGTAAAAAACAATTCCTCAACCACTGAATCCTTAGGAAAATTATTTTATTCCAATTTGAAGTAGCGCAAAACTCCATCATTTTTTAAGTAAATGCACTAAACAAAGAAAAATAACTGACACTACATAGGAATTGATAACAAAGTTCCTAAATCACCCACATATGTGGGTTCACTAAAGGCTGAACCGATTCATTATAACATTTCGATCATATTACATAATAACTTTCAATACTAATTAATGTCGCTCAATACAACTCTGTGCTAATCGGTCATGTAGAATCTAGAATGGTCTAGAAAAGTTGCTTATTGTTACAAAACTTTTATTTCTAGCTTTACAATTTTTGATGACTTCTCCTCTTATGCACAGGTCCAACTCTACACAGAGCTAATTCGCTTGTCCTGGGTGTAGACAATTTTCCACCCTCCTATTGAAGTATCCTCTACTATACATAGTCTCCTACTCTACAAAAGATAATTCAGATTTTTGGGTCAGAAATGCAGATCAGCAATACGATCTCTCCCGGCCTTGTAAGAAATAATACGTGGCTATAACCCTATTATATGAAAAATCAGAGCTCCATACGGTGCTCTCTATTGCTTATATAATATCCCATCCCCTTTAGCTCACAGTCCAAACGCCAGGAATCCACATGAAATATTAGGGGTCACATGGCCCTAAAGTGATGGCGAGTTAAACGATAAGCACTCTCTTGACATGAATTTCTCACACCTCACCATGCTGTGTTAGAGTTAACTAACTTTTTTGTTTCTCATATTGGGAGGGTAAGTTGGCTATGGAGGTCAATCATCATAAGTGGTCAAAAAATAATTTTGCGGGTTTTGGATAGTGTTTGGGATAAAATCAAGAAACTAATAACTTTATGTGTGTTGTGCCAGGATCTAATGCTTGACAATATAGAAGGCCCTTCCAAGATGTCTTTGCGTCGAAAAACCATATCCAACATTTATTGTCAATGACTTATATACTAAATTTTCACGCTTGCAGTAGTCAGAAGGAGTAAAATTGGATTTGAAATCTAAAGTTAATGTGGAGGAGTAGGCCTGGGTAAGCGATATGGATTAGAAAGCAGAGAGGGAATACACAACAATACGTGGTGTAGGAGGAATGGAAAGAGAGCTCGGAGGGCAGACAGGGGTTACAGGTAGTGATGGGAGATTTACTTGGAACCGGAAAATTCAATGGTATGGGTAGAAGAGCGTCGTGAGTCACTGGGTGAATCGCAATTTTTGTAGGTGGTTTAAAGGAGATAAAACTATAAAATTATATTTTGGCTAGCGGAAGGAAAAGGCTAGTCATCTATAGTATGACTTTATGAATGTTTCATGAAACCGTTGACAAAACACTTGAATAAGTATCATATGATTCACATAAGGTATGTAGTGTATGAACATCTTGCCTGTGTTTGTTTGAATAGTAGTAGTGTATAAGAAGGTAATATTTGACTGTATAGGTGCAAGAAATTCGATATGTATTTGGTCAGGGCTGGCTTATAAAACAAAAAATTCTTTTCCTTTGTCAAATCGCGATAGGTAAACATTCCCTCTTCTCAAAGTAAAATATGTTTCCTCTAGGTTACTTGGAAATACTTGGTTTTTGACAGAGTGGATTAAAATCTTTTAAGAAGGAAAATATTTTACCCCATTGGCGGGTGCTATAAGTCCATTGAATTGTAATGTGCTTGGGTTTATTATTGTTCTACTTAAAACAAAAAGCGACTACCCATTGCCATGACAAAATCCAAACATTCTCGAAACAAACCATGCAACTATGGAGAAGGTATGAGTTGCAAGTTAATCGGTGCTTCAGAGAAAAATGTATATTCATATACCTTGCCAAGAAAAAAACAATGGGGAAGAGTTAAAATCCTATGGGTCATTTGTCTCGTCAAATAATTAATAAAGTAAGGCAACCATTAGGTGTGAATCCTCATTAGGTTCAATGCCAATTTTATTTATGCCTACTACTGGACCCATGGCGGGTCAGTTACTTTTGATCAGATGATTGTATTCCCAAGACCCTAAAATATTTTCCCGTGGATAAAAACTTGATGTATTATTTCCTACGAATTGGAATGTGTCCTTGGGAACCATCGATCTTGTAGGCAGTTTTTTTTCTCCATTATGTTATTGCCTCTACTTGGGTTTCAATATTAATGAAAAAATTCTTTCATATGTGCTCGTTTCCGTTGGACACCTAAATCTCTAAACCTGAAACAAAATTCATCACTTGCACTCATCTTTAATCAATGTTACTGGAGACTTAACTACTACAATGTCACTGTAGAAAGAATACAAGTTAAAGAGAATGAACTTGGAAGGTCGATCTCTTATAACAATAACTCCCGAATTTTATCAAGTGAAGAAACATGAAACAGGATGGTATCTGATAAAAGTAAAAGGAAATTAATCTTGATGAACTAACACAAAGATGAGGAAACTCATACATGTTAAGTTATGGTGGATGGTTGATGACAGTATAAGTGAAACACACAGTGTATTTAAACAAGGAATATAGCTAACAATACTAAATCTGGAACCTATGTGAATGAATGGTTTAAAGAATTCAATATGTTCTTCTTTAGGGTTTTTTCTTGTGTTTAGACTATGTTGGTATGAATGATTGTGTGTCAAGTCTCGGGTTTGGGGAAGGACTGTGCTCAGAGGATTGTTAGCATTAACCCCGTTTATTTACAAATGGATAGAATAATAATTATTATTCATTTTATCTGTAATAGTTTAGGTTTGGAATACCTCCTTCTTTCTTTTTTGAGGTTTCACTTCTTACATTCACTTGAGTTTACGAATGTATTAAGGCATAGGTGTCTAATAAAGGCTTTCTCAATGATGCCTCGATTAAAGGGAACGATTTTGTGACCATAGTGTAAAGGGTGTACTACCTTCGTATGGGATACCATCCAAGGAATTTTTCATTTCCCGCTTTAAAGATGATCAAGCAAGGGTAATTTTGTATGCTGCAAGAATATGGGTGACGTGACACCTCAATGATTAAGAGATAGAACTTTCATACTCCTAAATAGGAACTTAAGCCTCCTTATCAATATTTTTTGTAATAAATATCCATTAAAATTTACATGACCCCATGTTGGTCCACACCTAAACAATGACAAACTCAATAGTTATTAGCTGAGGTTTTTCCTTCATTACAACTGGTTGTTGTGGAATGACATCAAACCATTAAAAAATTTTAATGTGAGAAGGGATGTACAAATATTTTTATAGTAAAAACCCTCGAGAGGATGTTGTTGGTGAACCTGTGGAATTGATCCTCTCTACAACCTTTTCATGTGTGTTAGAATTGTGTGAATGATCTCTTACTGAGGATAGTTTTTGTTTCTTTGTGGCATTGGGGGAATAATGCCTACTTAGTGTAGGTATAATGTGCAACATGTGTCATACCAGATTGGCTTACATACTTTGACCCATCCTTTGTGTTGTGAATCTATTTGGAAGCGGTAACATGACCAATTATGGCATGGTAATGCATGACCAAAACCTATAGAAAACCAACCTCCTGTGTGTGAGGTATTGAGAGTCATAGGTTGTAATAACTGTATTTTTGCTTTGGATCATTACTCCTAAAAAATAAATGTGTGATACATAAAAAATTGGATGGGTAAAACCTTGGTACATTAATTTTTTGCAAGGAAAGGTTTTTATGTTTTCGTGTCTAGTGATTGGGCTAATATCTTTGGTTGCTTTTATTTTTCAATGTTTAAATAAACCAATTTGTGGTGTTAAGTGTTTTTTGTGGAAATTTTGAGGTGGGAAAATAGTGGCCTTATACTGAATTTTTGAGCTTCATTTTTTTTCACATGAGTGTGAGTTAGAATGTGGAGATATGGTAAATGATACTAACTATGCAGAATTTAGACTGACATATACATATCCTATCGTTAATAATACAATCATGAAATTCTAATACCGTCTACACTGATCCTAATATCTTCTCATTATATAGGGATGTCCGTAGTAGAAGATGATCCCAATTTTTCCTCTTTCCTTACTTCATTTTTGCATTTCTAATTTGTATCCTCCTTCTTCTTTATAGTATGCTAGACCATGGTCATTGTATATTTTGAATTTGCATATGGTAGGAGATCGATATGTTATAGAATCCTTTACAAAGTTGAAACATGCAATGTCATTAAAGGATGTGATAACATCTTGATTTTTTTAGTCATTATAAATAAAAAATCGTTTTCTATTGAATATGCAATAAACATAATAAAACAAGGTGCAAAATTTAAGAAAAAATTACTGACAATCTATATAATGACAGATATTCAACAACATGATATAAACTAAATTATGTTATTTTTTTAAAGATATTTATCGTATAGATTACTTGAGGAAATCCCAATCTCATAACATGTTTGATTCTGTCTACGAAAAGATTTGGAATGACACTAATTTTGGTATAATCTAAATTATATCGTATTTTGACAGATATAATAGCAACAATTACTTGAAGAACATCACAAGTTCATAACAATGTTATTATAATATCAGTGGAAAGAGTAAATTTATAAATTTAACAACGCACCACAACAGGTACCTATTTAGTGCTACTTCAACCTTGAGACAATATATATATACAATGCTCTCAAATTCAGTTTTCAATGGAATTTTATAAGATTTTTACAAGTGTGTTTGTTTAAGTTTAGGTAAGATGACCTTCGATAGTATCTATTATTCTAATTTAAATTTATGTTCCCTTTATTATTATTTAAACTAGATATTAAATTTAAACAATTTCACATTTGCTGAATATTTTAACAAAAATACATCTAATTTGTTTTTATATTATAAAATTATTATTACAATATTATTTCAATTTAATTTTTATAAATTGATATTTATTTAATAATTTGTAACATAGAATGAATATTAGTAATTAAATTTTGAATACACATGTCTAAAAGATAGTGATTGATATGAATTTAGAGCTCGCATAAGTTAGATAGATACCTTAAGATTGATATCTCTTGGTGTCTTTTAAATAGATGTATCTAATATAATATCTATATAATTTATTTATTTGATTAATTTATTTTTTATTTTAAATGTTTGTAATGAGTTAAACATATTTTGTATTTCTTTTTAAATATAGAGTTATATCTATAAAATTTTAATTATAAATAAAAAAATATTCACCTGGATAGATGTATAATACATTTAAATTATCTTAACTTAGATTCTACAGAAGTCAAAAAGTACCTAAATATCTTACCTTGATGCATCTAAAATACATCTAAAATATCATAACGTAAAATCTATATAAATAAAAATAAAAATATAAATATTTTACGTGAAAAATGCAAATATTTATCACATATGGCGTGAGTTTGGGGGGCTACTCCCAAAGGCAAATCCCTCATTAACGTATAGCTCGAAAGAGACCCCTCAGATTGTCGAACCTGATAGAATCTATAGAGAGGGGAGGGGTAGAACATAACATCAATAGACTAAAATCTATGATTTGATCTCCCTAGGGGCGATCCCCTCTCTATTATATCGATTGATCATAAATACTTCCCTCCCATATAGATACAGATGTGAAAACAACATCATCCCTAGAGAATATATAAGGACAGTGACGACCATATAGAGTAGATATTTGTTGCCAGATAGATCCCCTAGAATTTGAAGGGCCATATCTATATATATCTCAGAAATGAATGATAAAATATAAAGATGAGCCCGCCGGGAAGGTGCCCCACATATGGATAGGGCCCTCTAGCCCTATTCATTCGTTTGGGTCCATATGTAGTTACGTATTTAAGGAAGGGGACCCATATATATATATATATATATATATATATATATATATATATATATATATATATTGGGGGTAACATTTCTCTCTAGAAAGACAAGGCCGACTTGGTCAATGTGTGTGTGTGTGTGTGTGTGAGTGATATATATGCATTATTACTATATATATTATTTTAATCATTAAACACATTAGTAAGCAAACAAAGTTTTTTTCAAAACAACACCACATTACACTCCTTAGCTATCAATGTAAAAACATTTATGGATGTAATTATTTTATTAATAGGTTTCTAAAATATGTGATTATTAGGAATTATTTTGTTGTTTTATTATTTTTTTGTAATTTATTATAAATTAATTTATATTATTATATTACTAAGTGATAATAAAATTTAGTTATTAATTATTTAATATAGTTTCATTTATATTGTAAATATTTGATGCCTAACTAATATTTTGAAATTATTAAATATTAACAATTAATTAATAATAACTAATTGTTATGTTCAATAATTAATTCAAAATTAATATATTTTATTAATGGTTAATAATGAAATAATATTAAAATTTAGAGATTCTAAATATCATATTATTATTATTATTATTATTTATATGAAGTAAATCTAAAAATCAGTCCAAAGATCGGGATATTTCAGTCGAGGACTCAAACCCAAGATCATTTACTCGACTATTGCAATTGGTGGTGAAAATGGCTTCCAAGTGCGTGTGAAAGTTTGTTCTTAAAGTCTACGATGAGAATAATAGACAAACTAAACAGATTTCCATGGACTTTGCTCATTTACAAGAGTTTCTCACACACAAAGGGAGTGCACCATGCACTATGAGTCGGGTCCCCCGAATCCGTTGCCACAGCCAAATCAGGCATCTCCACCTCGGTGACCGCCACCTACAAGACCGTGTCACAGAAGCCGCTCTCGCAACCATTGCTTTGTCTCCTCTCGTGGTCTCTCTTCAGCTTTGTCCTCCTTTGGGTTGGGTTGGATCCCTCCTCCAAGGGTCAGGGGCGTTGCTAGTTCTCCAAAGTGGGGCTCTTCGCCGTCTGGCATGCAGATTATGGTTGGTTCTTCACCCCTTGGTTGGAACATTATTGTTCCTTTGCAGATGCAGATGCCTGAAAATGATGGTTGCCAAGTGGATCCTCCCTCGGCCGAGCCGAACAATGGAGTGTTTATCTCTCCCTGGGATGACCCTCCTCCTCCTCCCGAAACGATAACGTGTACCTAATTTTAAGATTTGATGTAGTTCTTATGCTCTCTAGTTACTCTTTGAGCTTTTTGTTATTTCCTACGTTAAAACCGTGAGTTTTCCAGTCGCCCTTATTAATCTAACTCTCTTTTATCAATTTTAATATAATGGTTGTTCCAATAATAAAACCATTTAGTCACTACACATTAATCATGTGATTGTTTGACTATTCGTAAAGGGAGAGACTATCTTATTATTTACTATTAGAAATTATAAAGTATTGATTTTAAAAACAAAAGTACAAGTTGCCACATTGAACAATTCAATGCAAGGGTTAAATTTGATGGCCACCTATGCATGTCAAACAAATTTTAGATGATGGTAATTTCTAAATACTGCCTTTCAAATATGGAAAATAGTGTTATGTTTATACTATTAATAAAATATATAATATATAGTTATATATATATATTTAACTATTTTTAATATAATACAAATATATTTTATATATAAAAAATGGCAGCGAAACTTAAAACATGCAAGTTACATGTGACGTTTATTTGAAATATTTGCAAGTATTTTACGGCCGTCAAATTTAACCCGTAATTCAATGCACATGGACGATCTTCAATTCCGTCGGTTAGCACTAAAAAAGAAACGCGGAATTCTGGTCAAAGAGGACAATTATAATCTGTGATGTCTGGTCAAAGAGAAGAGATTAAACAATTCTGGGTTGAATTCATCCAAAGGGATCACGCCATCTCCCATTCCCCTTAAAATACGATGTATTCTCTGCGTTTCGATGCAAAGCAATAAACATGGTATCTTCCAAAATGTGTAAAACAATAGTTCTGTGTATGTTTGTTTTCATTCTGGTTTCTGTTGTTGTATTAGTTCAAGTGGAAGGTAGACCTATTTCCAACCACAAGATGGAAGGTAAGTGTTTACATTCTTTTCTCAGGAGAAGTTAGTAGTTTTATAATTTTAATTTGAGCCTAACTATATGTAAACTTGTATTTCAGAAGGTGCAGGACTGCGGAGATTTGTGGCTGAAATTAAGAGGTGCTGCCCTCGGGCGTGCTGTGCTCTTCCTGCGAAGGGGAGAAGTTGTTGCGATCCAGTGTAGTCTATGTTTTCGGGATAATAAGAAAGGCTAACTTAGACTTTCATGGACGCTGAAAGGCTGATTAATTCATAAGACATTTATTATGTGAAAAATTTGAAGATACGAGATGTAAGAATTCTTATTTTGTGAACTATTATGGAAAAAATAGGTTTCCAGTATCAGATGTTCTAAAATTTATCTCCAAACAGTCGAGTAGAAACTCAGCGGCACAATTGTAATCATGCAATTACTCGAGAATGATTAGTTAATAATATTATAAATGATATAAGTTGATATGTTTTCTTCTTTACTATTAGTCCTTCAATGTTATTATACAAATCAGTTATTATTAAACATGTTTTTTTGTGGGGTAAAAGTAAAGTTGCTGAGTACCACCCCTTTTACAGAAGACAATCAATACGAAAAAATAGAGAGATGAAGAAATCAAGCGGAACACAATGATACTACCTAAAAATAAACAAACCACATTAGGGGGGGTCATTTGAGACATTAATAGAGACAAAATTTGACTAAATTGTCTCAAATAGAGACAATAAAAAAGTTGTATATCGTCTCTATTATTGTCTCAAAGCGGGTGTCTCTAATATTGTCTCTAATTATTGTCTCTCAAGAGACAATAATGATTGATACATATTTTGTCTCTCTAGAGACAATATCATTTTCGTCTCTCTAGAGACAATATCATTAGTCTCCTTAGAGACAATACCGAATACTAACATTTTGTCTCTCTGGAGACAATACTAATTTCAATTTTTATTGTCTCTCTAGAGATGATACAAATTTAAAGAATGAAAAATATGAATTTTAAAACTACATAATAACCAAATATCATATAGTGCAATCAACGAAGTTACATATCATCTAATGTCGGAGTGGTCTGGTAATTAATATTATAAATTAACAACAATTTGATTTAAATATTGTGCCCAATAAATGGGTCCACAAATATTTTATTATATCAAATAAGATAAAATACAAAAGGGTGTCTGAATTCTGTTAACCCTTGAAATACAATGATAAAATACAAAAAAGGTGTCTGAATTCCGTTAACCCTTGATATACAATATTAACACCTTCTTTCCACCACCAACTTCAAGTGATCTATATGATTCCCTAGTGCTACTTTGAGGTTATTTTTCTTCACTTTAATTTTGAGCAACTTCCTTTTTGAGAAATTGCCTCTGCATCGGCAGTAATCATCTTCATGTTCTTCGCTTTGATTGTCTCAACTTTGATGCAATTCTCTACTATCGTTAGCAGCGAAAGTGCATTGGATTCTAAGAAATTATATGATCACATATTTTACTCCAATTCTGCCAAAAGTATTCACAAATTACATTTAAATTAGGACAATAATTAGTTTTTACTAAATTGACTTGATCTTTACATTTTGTTCTAAAAAATTAGTTATCACTAACTCATTACTGTCAATCCATTTTCATAACTTATATCAAGGAGTAACCTCGACATTATAATCCCTGGAATTCCACACATGCCTAGTGAAAATGTTCTGATATAAGCCTGTATAAAAAAAAAAAAAGAAGCCATTATTCATCTATTTTTTCTTTAGTGGATATTCTAACTACATGCATGAAAATTGAGTAGTAAAAACATACAAGCATTATATATAAACAATGCCCCAGTGAAATCATTGAAGCACAACACTCACCAATAGACCAATTAAAGCTACCCTGCTTCAAAGCAATTTCAAAACAAATTGATGAAAATGCCCCTGTATAACAGAAAATGAGTCAAGATAATCCACAATAAACATGAATAATTGTGATGTTTGCTCTAATTTATGTTTTGCAATTTATACTTTTATGTACTTGGTAATTTTCTTAAGTGATTGATTCTCTCCTTATGGACGTATGGAACATCAAAGCTCCATTGTCAATAAAATTATATTATATTCAACTACATTTTTTTTGTTTTGTCTTTAGATCGTTTCTTTGCATGTTAGTTTTTTGTTGGATTTTCCTAAAGTCAGCAACATAGAGGAGTTAAAATTGATAACAAGCAACATTCTTAACTATGCAGAAGGAAGGGGTTTCATAGGGATTGCATGTCACAGGAGTGCAAACATTTAGTGAATGTTCAAGAATCTCTTCGGTATGGATTGTGGTGGTACATGCAACTTAAGTGAGTGAGAATAATATAAATACAAAGAACATATTCTCTCAAATGATTGATTAGGTAGGGTGTTGGGATAATCAAAATCTCTTCAGGTGATGGTTTACATATTAGTTAATATGGGTAACTGGAAACTACGGGGTGAAAAGGGCATTAAGAGTTGTCAGGTATGAAAATATGTTAAGAAACGAAAGTTGTTAAGAGATATGTTAGTAGAATATGGAACGTAAAAGGTTGTGATTAGATAGGCCACCTTTATAATACAAACTTTTACATCAAGCAAATGTAATTGTTCCAGTATAACATGTAATAAAAGATGTTTGAAAAAAAAAAGGAAACTAACTTCCCTGGCATTTGCAGACATGCAATTGGCCATACCTGAAAGACTTGAAGACGCATTTTCTCGAGTAAAATTTTATTTGTAGACTTCTCGTCATAGCTACAATGTATGGTAAGAAGTCTCCATATTCGAATCTGATATTCTGTGCTAACAATTTGAAAATTGAAATCAAGTAGCATAACAAATTTGAAGAATGATTATTTCCAAGCTATTCTATGAAAATGGTGTCAAAGAATTTGAAGACTTACTTCACATCCAACGCTTCAGGGGCGAGAATACCAAAATGGTCAAGAAATTCATCAAATGTTCACCTTGTGGGGTATCCAGTGAAGCTAATCCTGATTGCTTCCATGACACCTTGCAATGCAGATGAGCCACACATTCTAATCGAGATTCTATGTTTTGTATGCTAACCTTTTGGACGAACTAGGAAATTTCATACAAGTCATCAGAAAACTTGAATTCAAAATGTAATAATCTTAGGCCAAAGGCTGCTTACCCCGCAACGTAGTTGTTCTAAAACATTGTAATTCTCAAAAATTTCTGGCTTTAGAACATTGTTCAGTTTCACACATCTTATGTAGTGAGGCTCTATTGAGCTCAATGTTTCCAGGAGAGATTGTAGTTGTTGCTACACAGAATTTTAAAGGAGTTAATAATACCACAAACCTTTTGAATAGTATTCATGACAGCAAAATATTACAAGCATGTATCACTACCTATCATAATATTTTGGATCTTAAAATACTGCCTGGTTAGGTTGGTTAATAAATATATGTCAATATTTTTTTATAGGAGACCTATTGAAATCTTTTTTACCCTGTTAACAAGTAAATTGCATTTCTAATATTAGAATCTATCTTCTTCTTGTAATGTAAATTCATTGTCACTTCAATGCATTCAATTTAAACGATGTTACAGTTCTCGAAGCAGGTACTGTTGGATGTTATTGATCATGGTACAAGATTAATGTTATTCTATTTTTTGCCAAGGTTTTGTTTTGAATTAATTTTTGACAGGGTAATTGTAGATGCAAAACACTCATCATGTCAAAGGAAAATTAATGCTTGTGCACCCAGATATAGTATAAGGGAGATGGGTTAATGAAGCAAGAACCCAATGGCAAATAGTTGGAGAGAATGATTACATCAAAAAGTGGGCATAGAAAATAGAAAGAAGACAGAAATAAAGCCTTACACGCAGTACAAAGTATGGATGGGCCAATCTAGAATTTATTTGACTGGCCAACGAATTTCCTTTTTCATGCTTTTTGTATAGCCATTTGAAAGGGCCTAAAACCAACCATATTATTGGTTATTATAAATATAAATTTCATTAGGGACAAATGCAATTATTTTATAACAGAGAGTGGAATGCTATGTTTTTTTCTTGTAAAATAATTTAGACATTTTCTCTTTGGTAATTCCTTTTGTATACTTCTTTGACGGCTAGTTCCCTTAAGTACTTGGTGAACAACAAAGCACACAACAGGGGAGCCGAATAATTGTTTTCCAAAGAGTTTTGAGTTCATACAAGAATATTCATGTCAGACTTGATCAACAGTTAGGTATAATGGTATAATGGTATTGACTATCATTTTCCTAATGCATACTCATTCTAAAGAGAATCTCACCTATTCTCTCTTGAATCTAGAAGATGTATCCGAACTCTAAGAAATAGGAATAGATCCATGAAGCTTGTCCAGTGAGAGAGATCTTTAGCGATAAAAGTAGGTCCATATCAACTTATTTCTAGTCAGTTGTACAGTGTTGAAACTTTGTGGTGATGGACTGTTAAGAATATGTGTTTGACCTCATGAAGTGTTGAAGATATTAAAGGATGCACATGCAGACATTGTTGAGGGTGAGTGGCTACCAAAAAGGTATTACGAAGTGTGCTATGATGGCGATTCTTATTCAGTGATGTTCATAAAAGATGCAAAAGACTACAATAAATGCCAGAGGATGGGAATATTGACATATACAACAAGATGCCAATGATGTTGACACTATCTCTGTTTATAAATATTCTGATGGTCCACTCCTTGTGCAGGTAAAGAGAAGAAAGGTTAGATATACCATATAGTGACAACATATTAAACTGTGGATGAGAAGACATGAAATCTATTGTCAACTGCATAATGCAGACAACTGCCAGTTTAATAATATATGAAATTTATGACCAGATTTGTGTGCCCTCTTTCATTAATTAGTGAAGAGAGAGAGAGAGATAATTTTTTCAATATGCCAATAAAAATATAGTTGCTTAAATTTACAGTTCAGCAACTCATTGAATCATCCTGACCCTGCTGACTCATAACTGGAAATGGAGTAAGTTTCCAGGGGCTCCGGTGAGAGCAGGAACAAAGGCAAAGGCAATTGACCGTATAACCCATAGCAGTTTAAGGTGCATTTGAACCAGTTCTGGTTCCACTTGCATCCTCCCGAACCCTTCGACTAAAATGGTTTAGAACTGGAACTTGGTCAAGCGCCTCTTGAACCCATCTGCCCTCCCTCCCTGCCTTGTCCATTCTCTACGTGACACAACCGCACTGTCCGGACCTGAACTTTATCTGGTTTGGCTGCATCAGGTCTATCGATTAGATATGGCCCTCTGCAGAGATTAGGATAATAGAATAGAGGGGAGGGCCCTTCTATAGATCTAATATAGAGGAGAGAACCCATCTATCTTTCTCTCTAGATCTAGAGGAGAGGATAGGAGAGGGCCCATCTCTATATCTACCTACTTATCATGTTCGAGATAGGATTACAGCAGTATTATGAGTTAGCTCAGCAGCAAGGGATGTCTGACTCTCTAATCAGCAAGGGATGCCCGATGGTAGCAATTAGCAAATTACTCAATTAAATTATCTGTACACGGATAAAATCCTTAAATGGATTCATATCAAGAGTATTTGAAAGTGATGATTGATTCTAGAGGAAGATAGAGAATTTACTACAGAGTAAGCAATTCTTCAATTGAGGAAATATCTATCACAAGTTGCACAAGAATATTATTCATATCCACCCAATCCCATGGAAGCTCAGAATGCTAATGGTATTGGCAATTTTGCTGGTGAAGCAAGCATAGTATTTTCTTGGTTATTATTGTTATCTCCATAGGGAGGAACAGAAGTAGTCACCTTAAAATAACATGGAAAAAAACTGTTGGATTCTTCAGAGTCTGTTACCATAGAATATCTTATCTAACAAAGCAATATCACTTCCGCTACCACCAATGAAGGTAACTCAGTGTACCTTTTCCCAAGACTTGAGGTATCAATGCATAATTGGGTAATGTGAAATTGAATATGGCTATCGGATTCTTAAGTGTTTGTATATGAGGTGTTATAATGTAACGTCTTCTTTTGACAGAAACATATTTACAGCCAAAATAGGAGCCTTTGTATAGATATTTACTATTTGCATCTAAAACAGTTGAAGAGGAGAAAAGCCACCAAAGACAATTGTGTGTCTTGGCCTTGGGGTGCCCAAGCCTGATAAAACTTTAGCTATGTCAACACCATGGTAGTCTAAAAACATCACCCATAACAAACATGCTCAAAACAAATATGTATCTAATCCACAATATGAGATTACTCAGATTCCCTAGCCTGATCTCCCATAATCTCAAATCAATTGTCCTCCACGGTAGCTAGCTGAAGACAATGCTGAAAGAGAATCTTCCGCGATTTTTTCTCTCTTAAAGCTTTGACCATCCACTTGGCTACAAGACATTTTCCTTGAGTCCAAGGGTCAATGGTATCCGGTCCTCACTTGTGTTTAGGTTGAGTGCAAAGAGCCCAAGAAACCTCTTTGAATGTCTCCCTTAGCCCATAGAAAATGATGGACTTTTTGAACCATTTTGAGGCATTTTTTTTAGGGCGTCCAACATGATGAAAAATAAATGAGTAGCTAAGAAGATGTTGTTAATCATTTGCACTTTTTTTTGCCAAGGATATAAATTTCACCTCCCAGCTGTCAATATTTCTATTAATGTTATTTAAAAACCAATCCCACATTTGATTAAGTGATACACCAATGCCAAAATATCTCATGATATTGCCATGTTTCAGCTCTTAATTCCATTGTTTATGAATCCATTTGGAAAAGCCTTCATGCCTAGTTAAGATGGACTTTGTTTTGTTTGATGAGAGCTTATATCTTGAGACAGAACAATAAATATCTAAAATTTCAAGAGTGTTGTTCACTTCAGCTCCCTCATTTGAAGGAAGCACATGCTGTCATCTGCAAATTGGGAATTGAGTACAAAGTTTTGAGGGGGGAGATTTATACCTTTAATCAGCCCAAGTGTGTGATATTTCTCTAACATGTAGCCAAGGGCATATGCCATAAGCACATAAAGAAAGGGAGCTAATGGGAAACCTTTCCAGATAGGCCTTTGAAGCTGGAAATATATAGTAAGAGAGCCATTGTCAGGTATTCTAGAATAAGCATAAGCAAAAACTAGTATAACATGATTAACCAATCTTGTGCCAAATCCCTGCTATTGCAGCATTTTGAGCACAAAGGACAGTGTGATCCTGACATAAGATTTCTCAAATTCAAGATTAGCAAGGATGGTGCCTTGTCTAGAACAAGCAGCCCAATCAGCGGCTTCCCAGGCAAAAATTAAATTGTCAAGTATGAATCTGCCTCCAAGGAACCCAGTTTGTTCCTGTCTTACAATGTCTTCGGCCACAGGGTTATGGGACACCAACCCAACACGTCATTTCTATCAGATTCTTTGGGAATAAGCTTAACACGATGTCTATTTATATCCTTCCCTAGAAACCTGAGCAATTCAGCTTCAAAGAAAATTTGGTAGAAATCATTGTGAGTAATGGGCCATATGGCTTGCAAGAATTCAGCGGGGGGCGGGAGAGGGGCATCAGATCCAGACATCTTATAGTTGGCTATATAAAATGAAGCCCTTTCAATTTCTTCAGTTGTGAGAGGCTGGTTCAAACTCTGTGTAACCTCTTTAGTGATTTGAACAATATGTAATTGTTAATATCTTTGTCCAGTTCAGACTGAACATCATCTTCTGACAAAGAATCTTGAAATAAGCCTTGATAAAAAGAGAAGAATATGAGTTTGATACCATTTGCATGGAATTCAACTCTCCCATATGAGACATGTAGTGTAAAGATGTGATCTTTACTGTGTTTGTGCTTGAGGTATTGACATAAGCATTTAGAGTTTTTATCTCCTTCTTGATTCCAAGTAAGGTGAGATCTAATTCTAGCTCCTTTGCCTTTATAAGCTTCAAACTCATGAAGTTGTCTCTATTGCAGAGAGATTAATTTGTAGACTTGCATCTGTGGGATTAAATAGCAAGGAAGTTCTCTTATTAGAGAGTTTCCTCCTAATATCCCACTCTTTTCTTCTTCTTTGTTTGGCCATCAATCTTCCAAATTGTCTAAGGAAAATCGTGCACTTTGTTAGCATGAGCAACTGCCAATCAGTCTAATTTTCTCCTTGAATAGGTTTAGAAGCAATACATCAAATGGTTTGTATGGCGTGAAGGAAAGATGGGTTCTTAAGATTGGAGACATTAAGTTTGTATATATTTTCCATGAAATTTCAATACTATCTTGAGATCAATTACATAATTTACTACTATCAGTATCCTGAAATACATAATATTCTACTATTAATATTAATTCATAATAGCTGTGAACAAACTAGCTTCTGTGTCAGGTCAATTTGATGAACATCAAGTAGATCCCAGACAGCTAGTCAGTCCGGCAAGAGAAAATAGGGATAAAACCTCTTCTAGCATCCCAACAGACCTAAAATACATAATTTTATACCATTATTACTTGTGATGATCAAAAAGACAAAATAAACTAGCATAAAGAAGGCAACTCAGCAAAGGGATAGACAGTGATTTCAATTTTTATATTTTTTCCAAATATAATTAAAACAAATCCATCAATAAGAAATTTAATCCCAAGAGAATAGGAGACATTTTGCAATTACAGAACAATGATCTAAATAGTTTAATAGGAGTGCGTAACACGTACGTGAAATCTTAGATCAAGAGTATAAAGTAGAAACAATATTATGCATAAAAATATCAAACTACAAAGGAAAAATGGAAACTTGGTAAATGCACTTTGATTGGTAATACAGAACATTTCGGCTGTGTAAAGACACTTCTCTCAAATCTAAGAAAATAGCAAAGAGGAGAATAGCATAATTTATAAGTAGTCAAGAAAGGCAAGCATAAAGGAGTGTACTAAATTCCACTATATCACTAATTTCTATAATGACAAGGACTCTGAATTCTACTATGAATCATAGTTGGGTATGACTGTAACTGAACATTTTCACCTAAATTTTGTAACTAATATATTGTTGTAACTAACCAAATTCAGAGGCATAGTAATCCAGGCACAACAGAACATTTGTGCATAATAAATTGAGAGAAGGGAAGCATGGCAAAAACTAGCATAATGAAGGTAACTCAACAGATGATGGACAAAAATTTAAGTGTTTACATTCTTTTTGCGGTCAAAAGCATAGAATATAGAAGGTAACTCAACAGATGATGGGCAACAATTTAACTGTTTACATTGTTTTCTGAATTGATTTATATAAAATCACAAAAACAAATCCATCAATAACTAGTTTAACTCCAACGAAATAAAAGTAATTTTGCAGTTAATGAACAACAATCTAAGCAGATTACACGCCCAATCTAGAGAAAGGAAAGTAATATAACTAAAGGCATGAAGATGATGGAGAGTAAGGGTGACATGCCTGTAGATCCCTGCCTCTTCCTCTTTCTTGAGCCTTTTTGATTTCCCTGGCAACACCTACACCTACACATAAACAGCACCAGCAACCAATGTTGGATCTGATGGCATATAAATAGCATAGCAATGTTTGATTTCAAGAAATCCCCTGGCAACACCTACACATAAACAACACCAGCACACCAATGGTTAGATGAGATGACACATAAACAAGACACCAATGTTTGATTCCAAGGCATCCCTTGTCTTTGCCAAAGCCGTTGGGTTTTCAGGCTTTGTCGTGTGTGTTTTGTTATGGTTAGTTTAAGGGGGTTTTGTTAAAATAAAACCACCCTCTATACCTACAAGACTACTCTTACTTATTTACTCCATAATCCTTTGGTGTCATGTAAAGAAAATGTAAATAATGGAGCATTCAAACTATGGATTTTGGCACAGGGTTAAAAGATCCTCTGTGAATAAGCATAAAAAAGGAACGGTTATAGTTTTCCTTCACAGATTGGTAAGACTAAAGCATCCATTTGATACAAGGAACGCACAAGTTTCCAAACTCTCAGGTTCCCTAATACATCCCCTGTGTTAAGTGTATTCAGACCAAATGGTAAGCTAAAAATAACATAGTTAAAAAACATTTTAGCATATTGTTACCAGTATGGGAATATACACATATTTCTAGTTTAGTTTGCAAGTGCAACACAAGGATAAAGAATAAAGCTATTTAACTAAAATCTAAAACCTAACAGATAAAAGCAGGTTGAGCAACACACAGTCCCAGCTTGGGTTGAATCCCAATATGAAAAGCACATGAAAAGTGAACAATTGTGCGTTGCCCATTAAACTTCCATGGCTTAAGTTGTGTCTCTGTGTGTAGCTCTACTTGCGTCAACAACAGACCCTCATCAAAGGAACACCTACACATAAACAACACCAACACACCTACGTTAGATGAGATGGCATATATACATAAAAAAGTGCAAAGAACAACGCATATGCACCAGGGGCCTGCCTTTTTCCTTGCTCTCATCCACCATCCATTGCTGCATAAACACATACAAAATGAATTTATACCAAAAAAGTTCACACAAACTGCTATCAGAAGAAAACTATTACCATCAATTAAGAGTCATCACAGAGCTCCGCCATGGCCCTGTGGAAGGCTGTTGTGCCTTGCTCTGTTACAGAGCTTACCCATTCTACCCTGTTCTGTGCAATAGGTGAAAAGGTTGAACCATTATGAATGGATCAACATATATGGAAGTGTAATCATATGGCCATGGAGAATCTAAAGGATCTGGTACCTGCATACGATCACACAGAGTTCGAGTAAAAGGCATTGACGAGTGAATCAAAGACAACCTCAAATTCGTAGAAAGAAATGAAATGATTAAAATGTAGCTGAAATGTTGTGAAGATGAGTGTGAATAACTTACTCCGAAGATATTCTGATCAACCTGATGCCGATTGGTCCTAAAATGAAAGGATCTTTATGCGCAACAAGTGATTTTAGGAAGAATGAACAAAAAGAAAAGTAAAAAATACAGAGCATAAGAAAACGAATTTCATGTGATCTGCTCTGCTCATTTACAAACCGAACAATAAGATAACTAAAAAATACAGAGCATAAGAAGAAGAAGCTTACCCTGCTAGGGCATCGATCTCGACCTCCTCGGCGACACACTTGCAGAGAAAGAACAAAGCGAAGGCATATTCAGGGACGTTTCGATAAAACCCTAACTCCTCACGTTATCTATGCTCCTTAGAAAAAGAAATTATAATTTTGTTTTTTACAAAGAATGAAAATGCAAATAAAATTAGAGACGAATGATCAATTAAAAAATAAAAAATAAAAAATTAGAGACGGAAAAAAAAAAAAAATGTCTCTAATATTTGTCTCTAATGACCCCTCCGTGTAGTAGTGCCTTTATGGCTTTGTGGGTCGTCCCAATTTGCAAAAAAAAATTTGATATAGGATAAAAAGGAAGGTTTTTGGTATTGTCCCTTCCCTTTTACAAAGATGGTCTACTAACGAGATAAAGCATTGAGGAATAAAAGAAGCTAGAATTTATAAATTATAAACGACCATTCTAGAAGTGGTCTAAAATCATAAAAGAACTAGAAAAGATCCAAGAGTTGATCAGCATGAAATTAGAGCCAAAAAGGCTAGACAACTAGAATTACCCCTAACCGTTTAGAGGATGTCTAGAAATACAATTTCTGTAGTGACAACGACCAGTCTAGAAATGGCTTAAAACCAGGAAGAAAAACCAGTAAGAATCCTGCAATAGATCAACAAGTAACCAAACTAGAATTTCATAATGAGACCGCCACTGATGGTCACGGCGGGGAATTTTCTTTTTTACTCTAGTCCATCCATTGTCGCCCTCTTTGGTGTCCGTCTTTCCCAATGGTTTAGTCATATCGGGTCTATCATTTAATTCTCCACCAAATTTTCCGTAGTTTGCTTTAGTCATGAGACTGTTAATGCTATGCTCAACTAACACATCATCGTATTTAGGCATTTTTGAATTTGTTGGTTGTTGCTCCATTAAGTCTTTGTTGAGTGGTCTCCTCATGCAATTTGAATTGTCTTTGGCGGTGAGCCATTAATGGGGAGTACTGCTCCACACAACCAGTCACCTTCTTCTCTATCTTTGCATTGGTTTGAATTAGATGTGCTCGAAGGAATGCATCAGCTCTAACTGACCACTGCAACTACCACCTATATTTTTTAAAAGATTGAAGACGCCTCCATGTTATCGATATGCAGGATAGGGGCAACAAACCATTTTCCGCTGCATTCAATGCTTCCTGAAAGCGATTCAAATCTTCTCCTGCCTCCTTTGATTTTAAATCTTGTGCCACGTCTTTGATATGGTGGACCACATGCGCAGGGGGGTGTTGAGAGCCACCTCATCCACAAAGGACTGTGCAACAGTCATCCGTTCAGCGGTAGAAACCAACGACTTAGGTTCGACTCCAAGATCAACAATGAGCTTGCCTCTCTGTGCAACCACATGTGTTGGCTTTATCTCGTGTTCGTTTTGATGTTCTCTTCCATTCATTTTCTATGCAAACTACCTGCTATTAGCGTTTATCCTTGCATCCATAGGCCCCATGGCCCATTTTTTTTCCAGAGCTACCACAATAAACTGGGGAGCATTCACATTTACTAATATTTGTTTCTAAACCCCTTTCGAGACACCCAGTTGATATTTTTCAGGTGAGGAAAGCCAATAAAAGCATTTACACATAACCTCATAGCTGTGAACCTGGATCTGGTGGCTGTGGCCGAGTCAAGAGCGATCAGGTCTCTAATAACTTTTGCTATCCCCGCCAACACAGCAACTTCCCAAAACTCAAGGGGAAATCCTAGAAGCCTAACCCAAATAGGACTCACAGAGGGGGGTGTGAGATTTTTCTCTCGTCTTCCATCTAACAATGGAGAGGGGTTTCCTCCCGTAGAACCGCATACCACCCTACACAACTTGAACTAGATCTTATTCTAGATTGAAAACAAACAAGAAACTTCTTTCTGAGAGGGCAAAGATGTTAACTTTTTCTACAATCTTCCATTTCTATCTTCCCCAATTCTCACCTGATCGATATTTCGCCTGATCTTGTAATCTCCATTAATAAAAGTTTCATCATAATCAGAGCTTCAACTCTTTGCAATCAATTTGTGTGTGTAGTTATGTGCTTTTAATGCACATCCTTACTTGCTTGTGTAGATTTCACACCTCTGTGTGTGCATACAAAGCAATTAAAACTGTTGTTATTAAATAGAATAACTCACCCACTACAACTCTAAAAAATAGAGCATTCTAAATTTAAAAATCTACTTTAAAACTAATTAGCATGCTGTGCATGCATTAAAGAAAAATTATTTGAATTAAATATAATCCTAAAAATATGGAATTTAACTAAAGCTTAGACTCATGCTAACTAAAAGCAAACTAAATCTATTTTTAAAATTAGCTTTCCTAAAAAGCTATGGTTGGAATTAAATATGCATGGTGCATGCATATTTCCAACACTCCCCCTTAATTTCAAACTGTAGCTTTCACTCTTTTAGAGTTGTGTTTACTTTTTCAGATCTGCCATGCAACAGGATCACAAAACTCCCAAAAAATATCTCAAATATTCAAAAACTTCTTTTGCTAAAGCCTTTGTAAAAATGTCTGCAAACTGATCTTCGGATCTGCAAAATTCAAGATGAATTTCCTTGTTGTTTACCAACTCCCTGATGAAATGATACCTCGTATCAATATGCTTTCTCCTCTTATGAAAAACATGATTTTTGGACAACGCTATGGCTGAGTTGTTGTCACAAAAAATATGTGTAGCTTCCTCTTGTTTCTGTTGTAAATATGTCAACACTCTTCTCATCCAAACAGCTTGACATGTTGCTCCTGTTGCTGCTACATACTCTGCTTCTGCTGAAGATAACGTGACAATGGGCTGCTTCTTTGATGCCCATGAAACCACTCCTGTTCCAAAGTGAAAAGTATAGCCGGATGTGCTTTTCCGATCATCTATACTTCCATCACTATCTGTATAACCAATGAGTTTGAACTCATCTGAACTTGAATAAAGAATTCCATGATTCCTTGTTCCACGTACATACCTCAAAATTCTTTTTCCAGCTTGCCAATGTGAATCTTTTGGAGATTCCATGAACCTTGATATGAGGCTCACACCATACATGATATCAGGCCTTGTGGCCATCAAATACATAAGACTTCCAACCAACTTTTTAAACAATGTTGGATCCACAAACGATCCTTCATCCTCTTTGCTCAACTTCAAACCTACTGCAACTGGTGTTGGCGCTGGCTTACAATTCAACATGTTAAACCTTTTCAAAACATCATTTGCATACTTTTCTTGTGAGATAAAAACTTCACCTTCTGATTGTTGAACTTCAATGCCCAAAAAATAATGCATAAGACCAAGATTTGTCATCTCAAACTCCTTCTTCATGGCTGATTTGAATGACTCTGTAGATAGATTTCCAGTAATGATCAAATCATCTACATATAAACAAACAATTAAAATTTTACCTTGCTCATTTATCTTGGTGTATAAGGTAGGCTCACTGCTGCTCCTACTGAAACCATTCTCAATCAAATAAGAATCTATTCTGTTGTACCAAGCTCTAGGTGCTTGCTTGAGACCATAGAGCGCTTTCTTCAATCTGTATACTTTTCCTTCATGACCTTCAATCTCATAACCTTCTGGCTGATTTACATAAACTTCCTCTTCAAGGAATCCATTTAAGAATGTTGATTTAACATCCATTTGATAAATAGGCCATTTGTTTTGAGCTGCAATTGCTAAAACCATTCTTACCATGTCCAAACATGCTACTGGTGCAAATGTTTCATTGTAGTCAACTCCATATTGCTGCGTAAAACCTCTTGCAACCAGCCTTGCTTTGTGTTTCTGTACTTTTCCATCAACATTGTATTTTGTCTTGTAGACCCACTTGACTCCTATCACGTCCTTTCCTTTTGGAAGATCCATCAGCTCCCATGTCTGATTCTTCTCTATAGCATCGATCTCATCATCCATGGCTTTTTCCCAAACTTCATTCTTTATAGCCTCTTCATAATTTACTAGATCTGCAGCTTCAGAAAATAATGCAAAAACTGAAAATGAATTAGTTGTATCAACATTATAAATCTCACTTAGACTTCTTGTTTTCCGCTTGCGCAGGACTATTCGATGCAGGACTGCTTTGTGGTGATGGAGTAGCTTCTGGTGTTCTTTGTGGTGTCTCTTGCATGGCTAAAGATGGCTGAAATCTTGGTGACCTCCTGAACTGTAGATGGAGGTGTAGCTTGTGCTACAACTTGTGGTGCATGTCCAAGATTTGTAGATACATTACCTTGTTGCTCTAAAGTTTCATCTGCCATATCATCATGCGGAATAGTTGTTGCTATACTCATTGTTTTCTCTATACTTCCATCCCATGCTTCATTCTCAATAAACTGTACATCCCTGCTGATCACAACCTTTCTAGTGACTGGATTGTACAACTTGTATGCTTTTGTATTCTCTGAATACCCAACAAAAATACACTTTTCTCCTTTGTTGTCTAACTTCTTCCTTAGCTCATCAGGTACATGTGCATACGCTACACAACCAAAAAATCTGAAATGTGAAACATTGTGTTTCTTGTTAGTCCATGCTTATTGAAGAACCATGTTCCTAACAAACTTTGTTGGACACCTGTTCAAAATATAAAAAGAAGTTGCTACTGCTTCTGCCCAATAATCATTTGGAAGATGTTTTTCCTTCAACATGCTTCTCGCCATCTCCATGATGGTTCTATTTTTCCTCTCTGCCACACCATTCTGTTGTGGTGTATACCTGGTAGTAAACTGCTTGTGTATACCATGATATCTGCAAAAATTCATAAACTCATTAGAAACATACTCACCTCCTCTGTCTGTTCTGAGAACTTTGATGTAGTATCCACTTTGCTTCTCCACTAATGCCTTGAACTGCTGAAATGTATCAAAGGCATCTGATTTATTTCTCAGAAAATAAACCCATGTCTTCCTTGTGTAATCATCAATGAATGTCATAAAATAAATACAACCTCCAATAGAAGTTGTCTGCATGGGTCCACATAAATCTGAGTGTACAATCTCAAGTGGTGCACTTGCTCTTGTTGTTTTGCCAACTGGGAATGAATCTCTGTGTTGCTTTCCCCAAAATACAACCTTCACATACCCTTTCCGGTTTCTGAATCAATGGAAAACCTTTAACCATATTCTTTCTATGTAATAAATTCAAACCTCCAAAATTCAAATGTCCATACCTTAGATGCCAAAGCCATGATTCATCCTTCATGACTGAATGAAAAGTTGATTGTGTTCCTTCAGCACAGGACTCAACTGTATTTACGTAGGAATCAGCAGGAATCATAGCGACTCTGATTTGCATTGGCAGGACTCTATTACACTAGCACAAAACTCTTTTACCTTAGCGCAAGACTCATCTATTTGAGCACAAGAATCAACAAAAGGCTAATTTGGCTTAGCGCAGGACTTGGCTGTGAACTGAGCTGCTGATTTTGCTGCAAACAGATCTGATTTCTTCTTTTTTCCAGGTTTTAAAATCAATGGAAACATCCTATTGCTGCTCATCTTCACTTTTGCAATCAACTGAGTGCTAGGAGCTTTGTCCACAATCACGCACTCATTGTCTTCCATATAGACTTGGTATCCTTTCTGTACCAGTTGTCCAATACTCATAAGGTTATGTTTCAAACCTGCAACATAGTAAACATCTTGCATACTTGTTTTCTCCCCCTGTCTTGTTAGAATACTAACCATGCCTTTTCCTTTCACAGACACAATATTGTTATTTCCAAGAGTTACATCACTCTTAACTGAATCATCCAAACTAGAAAACAAATCTAGATTACCTGTCATGTGATTACTGCAACCTGAATCCAAATACCATACATCACATGGACTCTCTTTTGACAAATTACATTCAATAGGGGATAAAGAAGGTATTGCTTCGGCAATCCTTGTGCATGCAATAAACATAGGTTTAGAAATAGAACTTCCAACCTGATTTTGATTTTGCCTCTCCTGATCATATTGCTTTTTCTTGCAATCATAAGCATAGTGCCCATACTTCTTGCAATAATGACACTGAACATGAGACTTATCTTGTCTCTGACCATAACTCTGTTCTTGATTCTGTCCTCTTCCACCTGAGTTTGATGAACCATTGCCGCGTCCTCTAGATGGACTTCTTCCTCTACCTCTTGGGCTGAAACTACCTCTTCTTTTTCCACGACTACCTGATGTCTGAGATGCAAAATCCTGATCTACACTTGCATGTGATCTATTCATCCTCTGTTCATGATTGATTAGTGATGCATGCAACTCATCAATAGAAAACTGACTCAGATCCTTAGTTTCTTCAATAGCAACAACTAAAGGATCAAATTTTGTAGGCAAACTTCTAAGCAATTTTTCAATAATCCTTCTGTCTTCAAGAGTCTCACCATGGGATTTGATTTGATTGACTAAGCCAACTACATAAGTAAAAAATGATTCTACAGAATCTGAATCTTTCATTGCTAAATTCTCAAAATCTCTACGAAGTAACTGTAGCTTGGTGGTTTTTACTTTCTCCTTACCTTGATATGCAACTTGTAAAGTATCCCATGCAGTCTTTGCTTGACTGGCTACTGCCACTCTTGGAAGAATGCTTTCATGCATTGCCTGATGAATATAGAAAAGAGCTTTGCCATCCTTCTTTCGTAACTCCTTCAAAGTATCTTTCTCTGCCTGAGAAAGTGCAGTATATGCTGCTGCATCTGCGGGCTTTGTGTACCCATCTTCAACGATCTCCCACACGTCTTGAGATCTGAATAGCGCCTTCATGGTCAATGACCAGTATTCATAATTCTTTCCATTAAATTGCAGTGTCTACATACCGGATGTAGAAGCCATAGCTTGCTACCAATTTAATAAGTTGCTGGAATAACCTTGCTCTGATACCAATTTGTAGAAAATCTGCAGTCTTATACAACAAACAACATAAAAGAAATAAACAGAACAATTAAATAACTTGCATAAATAGAAGAATATTCGAACCAGCACTGTTGTGTGTAATCTCCATTAATAAAAGCTTCATCATACTCAGAGCTTCAGCTCAAATTACAATCAAGTTGTGTGTGCAACTGTGTGCTTTCAATGCACATCCTTCCTTGCTTGTGCATATTTCACACCTTTGTGTGTGCATACAAAGCAATTACAATTGATGTTATTTAAATAGAATAACTCACCCACTAACATCTTCAACTGAGCATTCTAAATTAAACTCATGCTTTAAAACATAGCTGCATGTTATGCATGAATTAAAACAGATTTATTTGAATTAAATCAAATGGAAAGTTAATAATGTTGGATAATTATAAAAGTTAGTACACGGAGAAAATACTCATGTGCTGTGTTGCAGTCAACTTCAAGGATCTTCATCAACAGTTATTTTCTATCTATGGATGATTTACAATAAGAGTGCTTTTTAAAGGGGTCTAATACTCTACATTAAGATTTAGTAGCAAGAGGGAGAAGACAAATCAAATGGAACATGTGACTAACTTGTCCTGGTCAGGAGAAGTTCATCAAATGGGGCATGTGACTTTCTTGTCCTGGTCAGGAGAAATTCAAAAAGATCATTTCTCTTTCCATATGCATCCTATCAATCTAAGCTTCAATTCTTCTGACACTTCCTGAGAAAAAAAGTGCCATATTTCTTTGTATTATTAATCCATCATGACTGTACCGAAATTTCCTGTGACTGTCTCTAGTGCTTCGAGGAATTCCTTGGCAAGTCAATTTTTGACCGCTGCCTCCAACCTCAAGGCTGTAGCTGAAGTTTTTAGCATCATTATCATCTCCCATGAAACACAGAAAGGCTATATAAATAGGGGTTGTGCCCAATTGAAATGCTTCAAAATGAAGACAAAAGTGTTGCGCAAAACAATTGAATACTTGCAAATAAAAGAAATATAATGAACAATGATGAACCATATGCCCAGCACATAGACCAAAGAATAGAGCAAGGAGATTGCGTGTAAGAGAATATAAGGACTCACTATTAGCATCCAAGTAGCATTCTCAACCTCATGTAGATTTGACTTTATATATCGGTGGTTGAAGGTGGGACCATCATGAAAATCAACTTTATGGTCTTCTCTCAAATGAGCCACCAAAGATGGAATACCACTGACTACCTTACATTCATGCTTCAATTTACTGTAGAGGAAGCTCTAAAGATGCTGCCACCTTTTCAAGAGCCAAGCATCTGATATTACCAAGGTCATACCTACAGGTTGGACACTGATTTTTGACCCTGGATTTACATGCATGACATAATGTATGACCATTTGGGCACTGCAATCAAAATTCATGAGAAATATTGTTAGTGTACATATTTCACAAAGGAAATGTTATTCAATTGAAAGCCTTATGTCATTTATCTTCTTACTCAGAAAGAGATCCTCAAAAGGTCTTAATTGATGCAAATGATAACCAAATCCACAAACATACAGGGTCAAAACTGACTTAAACTCTTCACGTTTCTGATGACAATAGAATCACTGAGAAATTCTCCCATAAAAAATAAAGTAGCAGTTTGAATCATTATAAAAACCTTTACCCGTACCACACCCTAACCATCTACTATGCTAATAAGCAATAGTTTCAAATTATTCTTTAGGGTTAATACTTAAGACATTCCATGATAGCACTGATTTCCTGAATCTGAATAAGCTCAGCAACCAAACTAACAGTATTCACAGTAAGAGCTTCACTTTGAAATAAAAATGGCTTTTGTTCCTAGTTCCTTCAATACCTCTCGATAAATTTAGCTTGTGATATATCGATGTAGCTAAACCATATGTCAGAGTCAGCTTACGATAACCCTCATGCTTCATTCATCTTGTTGAAAGTGGATATTAAGCAAGAAAATATGGGTAACTAAATATTTGTCACCTATCCTCTAATTACTTTTTGCATCATATATACCCCTCATGCTTCATTCATTTTTGTTGAAACTGAATATCAAGCAAGAAAATATGGGTTCCTAAAGAATCTTTGCCACTCTAATTTTTTTTTAATTTCAATTACTTTTTGCATCATATCTACCCCTTTTCAGACATTGGACCTAAAATAACTGTAGGTGCAGCAAGAAGCCCCAATTGAGTTCTATAGAAATCATCATGAATTGCAGTTGGAATTTTAAAATATATCTTTTTGCCTCAAGAACGTTAGTGATTTTTACAATTACATTATTTGCAATCCTTTAATAATTTGTTCTTTTATGTTTGACTTAAGATGTTTTTTATTAGAACCACTTCAAATTTTATATTTTGTCAATTGGCTCCTCCAGTCAAGCATGGTAAGGCTCATTTCACATGTCAATAAGAATATTCATAAAATGATAAATCTGTTACCAAGGCAGAAGCAGTCCCTTCTCTTATGCAGATCAAGATACCATGTTGATGTTCCACTGAGCAAAGCAAGCTATCAGGTCAGGGAATTATTTAAGTGAACTTTTTGGGAATATGCTCCACATACCTCAAAGTTCAGACAATCAACAAGCTTTACCCATACATAAAAAAAAATCACTATTATCCTAGCAAAAACCTATTGGAAATAGTCAACTGATAGTTTTGCAACAACGATGAATTTCTGAAGTGGTGATTACTACCAGAAAAAGATTAAAAAGGAACAATTACAGTAAAATTAAAAACTCTAAGAAATCAAGATATTTTTTTACATTTCCTTTCAACAGCCAAGTCAAATGAAAGATTCCACAAAAAACTGGGACACAATCATGCTTTTATCACCAGATAACCCAATCTCATCAAAAGGGCATAAAACAAGAATACCTGGTGCAGAAATAAGAGTAAGAAATAGAGGCATTTTTGCCTTTTCACATCTATATGCAGACGGGAAAAAATCACACACACTTCAATGTGACTGTGCATATAACCTGCAGTCATGTATATGTGCTTATGCTTCTCCAATCTCCACGTGTGGGTGTGTGTGAAGGGGGCAGAGAGGGTAGCTTAGGATTAAGGTTGGCCTTAACACCCCTTCATTTATATGAACAAAGGTTATCCCCTTCTCTTGTCTCTATATAGTTAGTTATAAAACATTTTGTTTGTTTGGAGCTACTTAGGACTGATAGAGGAAATGTGAATGGAACTCCCTTGTGTTTCATCCTTGGGGACAAAGGAACAAGAGCAAGGAAAGTACTTCTCTTACCCACATGAGAGATTCTTACCTACATGAATGTGCATATGAGAGAGAGAGAGAGAGAGAGAGAGAGAGATGAAAATGCTAATCAAGATAAGTACAATTGCCACACTCACATAGGTTTTAGGACTAAAGGAAGAATACCTTTAGAGGCTTGAATGGGTAGTCAGGTGGAAAGTGAATAGTAACAAAAAATACACCTCCTGCATATGGACTATCACCAGGACAAATTATTGTTGCTTGCCAATGGAACATATATTCAGCCACGACGTCTGTCATGCATACACATTACAGCAAAAATTAGAAGAAAAATAGCAAACATAACATAAAATTATCCTTCACTGACACCAAGTTCATGGTTTACCCTTGAACCAACAAGAATAAACAAATATTTAAGACTCCAACCAAACCATCGAGGCAATTCAATTAAGCTCGGAAATGATCATGTACATTTACTGTTCCAATTAATATTGGGGTGAATGTTTTGTGAATTAAAAAGCTAAAAATTGAAGCCCTCATATCAGTATCATTTCTTAAACAGTCAAGATTCTATACAGTGGGGTTGGGTTCTCATTGGACATGACTACATAATCTTATTTAGCCATCATTTCACAATTCTTACACTAAGTCCCATTGACATTGCAGTCAATATTTTGTGTGCTTGTGATGAAACAAATAAGTATCTTAAAAGTTTTAAACAGCTTCATTACATGTACTTTAATGTCAGGGTGTTGAGATGACCAATTGATCTGATGTGCCATATTAAGGCTCTGGTGCAAAAGGGAATGTGTTCAAATACCACTCACAAAAATTCTGCACATTCAAGATGGACGAGATCTATGGCACCACACTCGAGAACGATAGTCCTTTGTCTAAGGCACCACAATCAAGTAGTCACCTCAGATGAGAGGTACACATGGGGTATGACTATTTGATCAATGTAAATAATGTAAAGTTAATAAAGCTCCCTTATTCCCACAAGAGACTTCCATCCACCCAGGAAATGAAGGTTAGGCTGGGACCTAAAAAACCCTCCTTTTACCTTCTATAGATCCATCTTTGGTTATTGTTTGGTTGAATTTCGTGTGATAGAATCAATGAAAGTTCAATCATACTCAGGGTGTCTATCTTATAAGTCCCTGAGAGACAGATTTGTTCTCGTGCAAAATAATTTTGTAGATGGAAATTTGTACTGAACAAAATAGGTCAATGGGACTGTATTACAGATCAACACACTGAGTGAATATCACACTCTGTAAGAGCAATCTGAAAAGGTTATATCCATAACAACCAGTTAAAAATTTAAAAACTAATGTTGAGTAAGCAGAATCAACAACACCATATGCTTATAAAGCAGATAAATAAGACTGTGTGGAAAGAACATAGCTAAGAACAGTAAAATTAACATCAATGAATGTTCTGTTGTGAATGGTCTGTTCTGATGGCGTGATAGGAATTAATGTAGACACCTTCCTTAACTCTGTCACAGTGTGTTTGTTGATGCCAAATGGCTCCAAAGCACTACAACAAAAGTTACACTCAGGTTTATCACTATCATTTGAATGGATGGTAAAAAATGGGAAATTTTCATAACCTGTGGTTTATCAATGTTAATCAAATTACTCTGTCACTATCTTTACCAGTAACACTTTATACTTTGACATGAAAAGTGTGAACCCTGTTGCAAGATATGTGAAGTTCACACTGTCAGGCCTTTAATGTTTGTTGGACTGGCGTGATTCCTTAAGTGCAATCCCCAGGTTTCCCGGATCAATTGCAAAGAACCAGTGTATATCCACCTACAGGAGGTCATCAGGGAATGCAGAGACCTAATGTATGTCTCTAGAATACATGCTTTGAACTTGGTACGGGCTAATATTAATGACTGTATTTGAGCGCTGAGACTCACCAGGTCAAAATTTAAAAGAATATTTTTTAATGAATACTTATGATTATGTGCAGTCTTTGGGAGTCAGTCCGTGATTCAAATCTATGACATTACTACTGAGTGTATTAGAGCCCTGACCTCACCACCCCAAAATTTAAAAGAATAAATTTTTAATGGATACTTGGGATTATGAGCAGACTTTAAGAGTCAGTCTGTGAATCAAATCCATGCAAGCTATTGTAAAATCCCTAAGATTCAAGGTTGGACACTCAGGATTGTGTGGCATCTTCAGGAGTGAATCGGTGACTCGAATTTGTGCCAGCTATGGTAGACTCCCTAACATTTATGGTAGAACCATCAATGACAAATGATCGATTCTTGAATTGAACCAACAAAGAAAAATGGCTGATAAAAGCCCAACTTATTTTTTGGAAGGCATCTGGAGACTGCTGTGAGATCTGTTCAATAAGGTCATCATTCGTTTGCTGAATGAGCCATGGTAAATATTCATTGTATGTGCATGATTAAACCTTATCGATTAACTCCAATCTACTCTCCAGAGGAAACATAAAACTAAAAGCTGCACACCTGACCATGAAGCTTTCCAGCCCAAAACAATAAATCTCAGTAAATTTGGAAAGAGGAATTTTTTCACCTCAATAAGAGAAATTTCAATCCACCCCAAAAGTAGAAATAGCTAAAATTAAAAATCCAAAAACCCGAAAGGGGTAGTGACCAAGATTAAAACTGAAAGAGGAATGACTTCACCAAACACAGAAATTTCAATTCATCTCAAAAGTAGTATTAATCAAATTTACAAACCCAATCAATTTCAAAAAGAAGAATTACTTCACCCCACACAAATAAATTTCAAACCATGAATTACTTCACCACACACATAAATTTAAACCCACCGGAAAAAGAAATACTTTCCAAGATCACCCCTAACCATCACACAAAGTATACTGCAAATGCCAATGCATAGAATTATTGGAGATCAAACACAACTCACGTCCAAGGTAAAGAATAAAGCATCAATTATCTGCATTATCTTAAAGGGTAACAAAACCACTATTAATCACCAATGTCTACATAAAATATTAAAATGTTTAAGAAGATATCTTTGAGCATAGCAAAAGCATGATGCATGTCCAAGTTACAGAATAAAGCATTGCAAATTTGAATCAAATCAAACACCAGTGTGATCGACTGATGTGTTCATTAGCATTAGTTGAGCCAACAGCTCAAGCACTACTTCCAGTTTGCAACACCTCCCAGACCTCACTCATGCTGTGAACTTGTGCTTCAACAAGCCCCGGAACATGATGGAGCCCTTCAGCTACCTGCTTTATCTCCAACCTATCAACATCACATGCAACATTTTATCAATATTTGAGAGCTATATCATGACAATCTAGTTAAGAAAAACATTAAAAGATACGATTTCATGCGTATGCGTTTAGCAATTAATTCTTTACGGTTTGTCTTGGTTGAGGAGGATCTGTAAGCAAATATTGAATATGCTCATTGTATACTTCTAGCACGCTGAGAGAGATGTCATATTTGAATTGCCCTTTTGTTTCATTAGATAATCTGAAGAGTTCCTCCAATGTTTTATAGTTAACACCGTGATTTTCTTTTGTTCCTTCCATTGTAAATGTATTCCCAGTTCCAGTTTGTCCGTATGCAAAAATGTAAACATTGTAGCCATCCAAAACTGAAACAACGACAAGTGTAGTGTCCAGCAAAAACATCCACTACCAGAAAAGCAATAATGACAAATCAATTACTCCATTAAACATTTATAAGCTCATGCACATCTCTCCTCCAATTCTTTGCAAAAAGGTCCGTTAGATATATAGTTTAATCTTAACCCAAATGGTAAATTGCTTCAAAGGAAAAAAAAATCCTCTTATGAGATCAAGTGACATGACATGACATTCACCTTGATTGTCTTGTGGTGTTGGAAAACTGAATCAAATTTGAAGACCAGTTTTGGGAGCCCCATTGGCTTGTATGCTGAGCTCACCGTCTTTGGCAGACTTCAAAATCTGCTATAGAAACTAAAATCCTTCTGCAACCTCTTCAGCAAAATGGGCAGACACCTAAAGAAGACTCTAATATTTCCTATACAGAGAAATGAATATATAATTTGAGAATCTGTCCTCTACATGCAATAGCTTTCATGGGGATAATTAGAAAGACGGAACCATTAAAATACCTTTGAGCTCTAGCAATTTGTTGTACAGCTGTTTGCGTTCCTTACACTCTTCTATAAAATTTTCTTTTAGTTCCATACACTGGACTTTCAGTTCTTCATGCTGATCAACTAAAAAAGAGAAAATTAGATTAATGGTAATTCATTGTATAAATCATAAATTCATATCTGAATCAACTGTTAGGAAGCTAGACACATACAAAAATCAATAATTGAAATATGATTATCAGAATAACAGTTTACAGAGACGGAGATAAATACCAAACACGCAAGAGATAAAACACCAGATTTACGTGGTAAAACCCTAGCAAACAACTAAGGAAACATCCATGGTGCAAGATATCAAGTTTTTATTAACTCAAGATGAACATATTACATGTAAAATCGTTGTAAGCTATTTGGCTCTCCACAAAGATAAATACACCTAATTGACAAAGTACCATTAGGATTCCTCCTAAAAATAGAGTGGAAAAATGCCATTAGGATTTTCCTTCCTAAAAATAGAATTTAACAGTTTTACATAAATTTTTCTTTTTAGAAAACAGGGGTTTGACTCCTTAATTTTTGCTTCAGAGACTCTGCCCCCACCTGGACCCCCCCACAACAGTAGTGGGGGGTGTTGCATTCCACACCCCCTGTTGGGAAGTGAGCTACAAACTGCACCACAAACTTCCAACATTTAACTTTGTTGTCACATATCTAACATCAACTGACTACACAAGTAAACATGGTTGATCTCTCTTCAAGTTTTCTTTCAAATATTGGGGTGGTAAAAATAATTTCTCTTTCAATTTTATCTCATTTTGGATTTAATTATTTTTTATATTGACATGTTTCTTATTCGTTACTTCTCTTCCTAGGCATGTCAAGTGGGAAGTGTCCATAGATTGCCATGGCACTTCTGCTAGGAAGAGTCCAAAGATGGTGAAGGTTGGTGTCAACAAAGACAACTACAAATCACACTTTGCGAGAGGATTCAAAGTAAAATTGCATTTTGTACACTTTAACTGGATCCTACAGACCAATTTGGTCTAATGGAAGTTAAAAATCGGCATCATCATCATCATCGCTATAGCTTTGAGAAGAGGATTTAAGAACGTTGCAAACATTTAAAGTCTCGCCAAGTGCTTGCACAGCAGAAATCATGCGACTGATATCAGCAAAGGAAAGATGCGTAAGAAGTTCGCCTCTTCAGATACTTTAGCAAATTCACTCTTCAACATCTGCCATTATCACCAGGAAAAAATTCCAAATGATGTTCAGATTAAACAGTTGGTAGTTCGAGTAATCCTTCTTCTTGATAAATACAAAATATGCACTTCACAGTTCTTCCCTTGAATTTTTCATTCAATAGATGGACTTGAGAGACCCACAATTTCTTCTCCCTCACCATGCTTGTCTTGGAGGTCCCTTGGCTCATTCACTTGGCCCTCCACTGCATGAGTCGTAAAAACATAAATAAATTCTACTACTAAAATGGATCTCATATCACAAATTAACATAAGAGAGATAAAGTTAGAAGTGTAAGGTCAATGTCCTTTGTACCTAAGGAGCCCACATGCATAGACTTGCGCATCAATTCATTTCTTAATGTTTCAAGTTGGCAATTGGCGTCTTCCAGGGACATCCATGCCTCGTGACATTCTTTCTTCTACTTCAAAATCTTTACTAAGCTCATCGAACTTCCTTTTGCGCTCCAGAGACAGATTTACAGTTTCTGCCGCTACACTGAAAACTCATTGAAACACAGTTTTACTATTATTGACAACCTCTAGAGAGAAGGTATAGAACTCTATCCTACTGGTACCAATTTCAGATGGGAAAACAGGAATGATTTCTAAAAATAACGCTGTAAAATAGCATTCTGGTGGCTGTGAATTTGAATAACATTTCTTGTGAATCTTTTTCTCTCTAAAATGACAGAAAATAAGAGTTATCTATCTCATCCTTACCTTCTGATTACAGTCCTCTTCACCTACAATTAGTTCATGGACTTGATCCACTTTTCCTAGCATCTTCTTCTCTAAATGAATGTGATTGTACATTCGTATTTGCACCTGAAGCTTACCTCTGATAAGGTACCATGTCAAACTTTTGCATTCTCAATCCTTAAATCTGTAAATTTCATCAGAGCCATGTATAAAATACATTCAGATTGTAATAATTGAAAGATTGATTTTATACCAAAGCAAGGTGCTTTTCTTATGCATATTGCGCTGACAATGGGGCTGCCAATGATTGCCTCAAATCTGATAGTTAAATTTCCTCCATCAATGACATTTGCTGGGGCATCCATCAGGACAAGGGGCGTATTGGCACCAACACGAGCATAAATGTCAAGCTCAGATAGAATCTGCGCCATGATTTCAACTTTTTAAAACATGCACTATAGCTAGGAAACAGTAAAAACATACATGTAACATAAATATAGTTAGCTCACCTTTTCTTCCTGTATAAAGACATCAAAAACACGCATCCTTGGGGGGCCATTTGTGAAGATTATCTCTGCAAAGTGAAGATCAACAAAACATTCCCCGGCAGGAAGATCACCAATTACGTATAAGAAGTCCCCAAACCAAGCAGTTTGTTAGATAGATGGGACTTCCTTTTCAAAAATTACCTCCTCTGTTCTGATTACATCTCCACCAACAAAATAAAAATCTTTCTGAAAATCAATTCCCGTTAGTTATTCTCCAGCATTTATGCACATGATTGCATTTTCTGCAACATTTACCAAAACAAGCACTACCCATGGTTATTAACCCAAAACCCCAATTACACAATTCATATTGTGTGATATTAAAACAGTGAGCACACTTGTAGAATCCTCTTCGAGTTTTATTGTTTTCTAAACATGTAAAATTCTTGCACTGGTAATGCCTCCATCAAACAATTCGATCATAAGGAAGCTTCTAGAGGGATTCATTGATAGGAAGTGGCTTACGATGATATTGAGGAGCCCTAGCTAGACATCTTCTTCTTGGTAATGGATCGCATTCATGAACCATTAGTCTTTGAGCTACATGTCAGTTGCCAAAAATAAAAAACTCAAAGAAAATTTACTTACTAGTGGTCGATGACAATGTCTTTAGACTTGCTAGCATTCACGGGAACATTGTTCTCCACAACCACTTCTTCTCTAGTTTCTTTTCCATCAGAAACAGAATGGGTTTCTTCTCGTTTTAAGACATGGGTTTTGAAATGGCAGAAGCACCTCTCATCTTAGGAGCCATTGGAATCTCTTTGCAAGTCTAAATTGAACATATGTTGCAATCATGGCATTCCATAAGACAACATTTCTTTGAGGCATTTTGTCAAAAAATTCATGTACATTGTTAATGCTTTCAAATTTTGCATACATGTCTACAAGGCACTTGCGACTACATCATCTGACAAAATTCCATTCTGTATTATGCTTTGGCAGATGTCCACACCTTGTTTTCAAGCTCCTCTTTTGGAAAAGGCAAGGAGTGTCCTCGAGATGATGGTGTGACCTGAAACAAAAAAAATTGCATGTTCATAAATGGCAAGGAAAACATAACCCAGAAATGGCATGTTCAGATATCCAAAAGATATGTCGGCGAGATATACAACCAGGGTTTTCAGAGAGACCAAAACCTGTAAATACATAGAAGGAGACACAAGGTTCGGTGGGAACTGTTGAAGAGGCCTAACCCACAAATTTGCAAGTGGTGGTGTATTGTAGTATTGGAAGGAAGATGGGCAACTGAACCAACCTGTATCCGCCTGACAGAGATTCAAAGGCAGTAAGAAGATATTTTCCGAAAAAAGACAGATGCTAACAAACAAAAAAGAATGATGTCGTGTCCACATGTGCTGCATTATGGATATAATACATATCCACAAGCTTTTAGATGGATTATTAGAGTATCTCTTAATAGGTTTTTTTTTGAATTGCTTGATGAGATATCAGTGTGCAGCTGAGATAAATATTACAGAAATTGTTTACTTTCTACAAAATAGGAAATTCTTATGCGATTGTATATATATATATATTGTTTTAAAAATAATAATTTTCTGCAAAGACTGATATTAACTAATGGGTTTGTGAAAAATATATTATAAACATGATAAATAATATTTAAAAAATAACTTAATCTAAAATATGTAATTAAAAAATAACAATTTAATATAATAGAATATTAATAATGTTGTTGTCTTGGGTTCGAAACTAGGCACATGTGATAGTTTTTTTGGGGAAATTTTCTAGCAATAGATACAATGGTGTATAATCATTTTGACAACTTTAGAATAAATTTAGGCCACTGAACACTGCTTCTCTATGTTTAGTTCGGATATTATTGCTAACTCTATGGAAGGAGGCCTTGGCTGATGCTACAGGGTCCACACACATCTTATTATTGCTTCTACGACTCAAACACTCCCGATTCAGTCACAAAAAATCCCACCTAGCTTAGATCACCTTTCCCGTTATAATATGTTACATTTAATATGCAAATTAGAGGATATAATATAGCAGTGTAGGTAACCCTCTTACTTACATAATATTTGAATGGTTGTGGGACACTTATGATTGTTACCTTGCTACTCACATCAAATATGCATCTTCAATGCATATTGGAATTGCATTGTCAAACCTATAAACTTAAGTACAATAGTATTAAGAACAAACATACCACTCTTTTATTGTATTCATTGAATCACGCAATCACTATGTACATCTAGCCTCTAAATATATCATTTATGTGCATCATTCCTAAGTAAGAGAATTACTCATTAAGACCGCTTTGCATTTCTTTGACATTGTTCTTATCTTGTTAATTTTTATCTCTTGTTGTTTATTATGAAAACTTAAATTTTTGTTTACTAGCCGAAATATTATTACTCGAATATGACTCCATTATGTTATCCTTCGCAGTATTTTTATAGGAATTCCCATTAGGGACCAAATTTCGTGGGTGCTACTATACAATCTGCGTGTTTTTTTTTTCCTCTTTCATTCTCTTTCATTCTCTTTCCTATGTTTCATATGTTAATTCTTTATTGTCTTCTCTTATCACCCTTTTTCAACCTTTAACTTGTTAATGATGAACCAAAAAAAATGAATGATATTATATATACATGTCTTATTAACCTCATCAGGGAGAAAACACTCAAGACTCAAGAGGCACATACATCAAAGACTGAATTTTTGAATGTATCACTCATTGCACAAGGGAAATTATACTAAATTCCATACCACACATTTGGATTTGGAAAAATTATTTATAACCCACTATTACTTTATGTGACTGGAACTAGGGAAACTTAGCTCAATGGAAACACACACACACACACACACACACACACACACACACAGACAAGAACTACATAATATTTAATGTAGTGCAACAATTAGTGACTATTACGTTTAGGTGACCTCTGAGGTCATTTTGATTCATGCATATAAGCATATTTTTAATCATCTAATGTTCTCTTGAGTATTGTGTAGATATCTCAGGTTTATTCTTCAGGTACAAGTCTATCAAAGTGAATATAATACATCAAAAAAAAATAACGAGTAATACTAAGAAACTTTAAAAGCACAATATTTTGAGCCATTCAATAGACACAAGGGCCAAGGAGGCCTTATCCCAATCTAGGTTCTCATGTCCTTGAGATTCGTAGATCATAGTAATAGTTGAAAACCTTAAAAATCCTAGAATCTACCGTTCTTGATAATCCTCCAGTCCAAATTTAGTCTAGATACATAGATAGAAGATGGATCATTCTAAAAACCATATCTATCACTCTTTCTTTCATTTACTTTTTTTCATCTTGTTTACTTATTTTTTTAATCTATTTGAACACTCCTTCTTTATGTTTAGTTTGGGTAATACCGCTAACTCTATGAAAGGAGACCTTGGCTGATGCTACAGGTTCCACACATCTTTTTATTACTTCTATGACTCAAGCACTCCCCATTCAGTCAAATAAGATATCCCACCTAGCTTGGATCACCTTGCCCATTATAATATGTTACGTTTAGTATGAAAATTATAGGCGTAATATAGTAGTGTAGGTAACCCTATAACTTACATAATATTTGATTGGTTATGGGACACTTATGATTGTTACCTTGCTACTCACATCAAATATGCATCTTCAATACATATTGGAATTGCATTGTCAACCCTATAAACCTTAAGTACAATACTATTAATAAAAAAACATACCACTCTATTTTTGTATTCACTAAATCACACAAGCATTATGTACATCTAGCCTCTAAATATATCATTTGTATGGTGATTCCTGAGTAGGAGAATTACTCATTAATATTTTTTTACATTAATTTGACATTGGTCTTATCCTTTTCATTTTTATCTTTTTGTTGTTTATGATTGAAAAATTATATATTTTCTTACTAGAAGAAATATTACTCAAATCTGACTTCATTATTTTATCATTGTAAGTATTTTTATAGGACTTCCAATTAGGGACCAGAGTTCCTGGATTCTACTATCCCATCTACATGCTTTTTTACTCTTTCTTTATCTTTCTTATGTTTCAAATGTATTTATTTCTTATTGTCTTCTCTTATCACCCTATTTTGACCTTTAACTTGTTAATTGTCAAACCTAAAATAATGAATCATATATATACACATGTCTTATCAACCTCATGAGGGAGAATCAATCAACACTCAAGAGGCACATACATCAAAGAGTGAATTTTTAACTACATTACTCCTTGGATGGGGGAAATTATACTGAATTCCATACCACACATTTATGTTTGAAAAAAATAGTTATAGCTCATTATCACTTTGTGTGACTGGCACTAGGAAAACGTAGCTCAAGGGACATTATTCCAATAATTCACACACACACACACACACACACACACACACACACACACACACACACACACACACACACACACACACACACACACACACACAAAGTACATAGTCTTGAATGTAGTGCAACACTTAGTGACAATCACATTTAGGTGACCTCCTAGGTCATTTTGAATCATGCATATATGCATGTTTTTATTCATCTTATGTGTTATTGATTATTGTGTATATATATATGGTTTATTTTTCATGTATAGGTCTAACAAAGTGAATCTAATTAAAAACACAAAAATAAGGAGTAATACTATAAAACACCAAAAGCACAAGATTCTAAGAAAATAAATAGACATAAGGGCCCAGGAGGCCTTGTCCAATATAGGTGCTCATGTCCTTGAGATTTGTAGATCATAGTTACAATTACAAACCTTAAAATGCTAGAATCGAGCCTACTAGATAAATCTCCAGCGCAAAATAAGTTTAGACCTATAGATAGAAGCGGGATTATTCTCAACATATATCTATTGATTAACTAAAATGTGATTTAATGGGTATTTAATCTAACTAGGAACAAAATTCTATAAAAATACTAAAATGATGTAAATAACAACTAAATAAATATGAAAAGTGACCCAAACACAACTAGGCTAATGAAAATAGAAACCCTAATATGTAAAGAAGGGTTGGTATGAGCTTAGTTGATTTGGCGAACTTGCTGGATAGTGTTAAATATCTAACTCAAAAAATAGGAGGAGGAAACGACTATGTTGAGGCCAATAAACTTGCAGATCTAGGTAATCTGAGTAAACTTGGATGCCTGGGAGAGTATCAGGGAATGTGTGGGTGCCCTAGTCTACATTGTGCATGCCCTAGTCTGTGCAGGAGGTCTAAAAAAACCAGATTTGTAGGGTCACTATATGATCTAGATCTCGCCACATGTTAGAATAACTTCACTACATTATGCTGTACGTTGTTGATATCATCATTGATGAAGAAGAGACTTGCAAAACCACAAGATAAGTATTAAACCGTAAAAAAAAAAATGCATATGAAGGGGTCAAACTTTCCTAAGCTACCACAATGGTGGACTTACTAATTGAGTGATGCACTACATCTCATAACCGATGTAGTTTTATGTGAAAGTATTTGTAATCATACCCTATGTGATTTTGTGCCAGTCATACTTTGTGAACGTAGCGAGCAATAACTATATGTAGAAAATGTAATCGAATTGTGGATGGGATAGAATAAACTTCCCTCCTATGCTTTTGTGATACAAATGAAGCAGCTTGTTCCTTGTGATGGATCTTTTGATGGATGCAACCTTAGGTGATGATTGTAGTGACTAGTTCTTGGTCACTCATTTTGGTCAATTAACTTTATATTAATATGGTTCTCTTGTTTTAATTTCATAATTAACCCTGAAATGGCAGACCACAAGAAATAAGAAATGTCCAAATAGATAGAAAGTTCCTAAAAAGTGGTGGGAAAAAGGGAAAAATATCAGGGCATCCCGACTGAGACTATGATGCCTTCCATCGCCACAGTATAAGCATGAGCACCCCATTTGAGGCTAAAATGACGGAAAATAAAAAAAAGACTAGGAAAGTGTGTATGGGAGGTCGGAAGTAATGATAGAAATAAAAATAAAATGGCTAAACGATGGGGGTTAATTATTACTTTCTTCACTCAAAAACCATATGAATAGTAGTTTGAGACCAGGAATAAATAATGTTTGAAGTGTGTGATTTTGTGACAAAATTTTCCCCCACTTTTTGTTGGCGAGCGAAACACTCAGTAATTTAAAGTAGATAGAGATGCATACCTAATCATCCATGTATAGTGATGGAGACACACACTGAAGGACTAGAAAAAGTGTGGAGTTACTGTTAACCAAAATGAGCTCACATTTCATTTTAGGAAACTAGTATCGATTTCCTCTTGAAGTGCTTTTTTTAAAATTATTTATATTTTTCAAGCACTCAAGAACATTTGAATCCATAAAAATCACTTGTTTTAATCATATTTGGGTTCACTTCCTCTGAAAATCCCTTCACTTGGTTGCAAAAATCCCCTTTTCCCAAAAAAAATTTAAAAATCGTTCTAAATTTGTATTTTTCCCAAATTCCCAGAACTTTTTTGCAAAGTGCACAAATTTTGGGCCATGGAACCTTTTTACAAAGTGCACATTTCAAACATGGGGAAATTTTTTGCACAATCATAGTTTTCAATGTGCAATCTTTATATGCTCATAACTTTTGATCTGGGTAATGAAATAAGATAAACTTTATATCACCGAAAAGGTATTGAAGAGAACTACATGATTAATGCATTTATTTTCCACATTAAATTTTTTTAATGGTGCTAAATTTCAGAAAAAATTATAATGGGTAGTTTTCAAGAACAAGGTCTACAAAATTTAATTATGCCCATGTTTTGTTTGCAAACTTCAATGTTGATTGGTCCTAGGTGGTTGAAGAAGTGGTTGGGATATTTAATTTCGGATTTAATCTCTCTCTATGTCTCATTTATTTTATATAATGTAAAGATATTCTCATTTGAGAGGTGGTTAGGTGGGATATTTTGGGCATAGGGAAACTATGTCAATTTGTTTTCTCAAATTCTTTGAGCTTCAAGCCTTTTCATGGGCTCTGTAAATGAAATTGTGCTTATTTTATATAAATGTAATGGACTGTGTATATTCATGGAGAAATAAGATTTGTGTGTGTGGTGTTCTCTAAAACATTTCATATATATTTTCTTGCATTACCTTACCTCTCCATTTCTGTTGTTATATTATGTGCATGCATCCTTTCATTTGTAGGTTTATGATTTTGTGTTTCATGGAGATTATGTGGTGAATGAAGCTTGGTTTGTGTCGCTATTGTTTTCCCTTCCATTTCTAAATTTTCCACTCCCTTTCTCCCTCAAGCAAGATATTTCCACCCCTTTTCTTGGTGCTATCACCTCTCTTTAG